>CM045577.1:13647399-15009053 GCA_024721215.1 Cheumatopsyche charites
TGTAAAACTCATTTCACCTTGATTATAAAAAAAAATATTACACAACTATCGAACGCACACGTGAAATTGAGCAAATAAGCGTTGACTAACTGAAAGCGTATATTGAAAAATATTTTAGTATCATATCCATATTTATAATTAAGGTTGATGTAAAATCAAAGTTGGGAGTTTTCCACAGTTTGCATAGACGTGTTTACCGATGGCATTTTGATTATGGTGTACACTGCACCGGGATGCAATCGAGCAACGTGTTTTTTGAGATTAGAAGTGTGGTTACATCTATAACCACACTGATCACAGCAATATGGCCTCTCGTTTGTATGAGTACGTTTATGTACTTTTAAGGAATTGATGAAATTAGTTCTAAGAAATAAATATACAAGAATTATGCATTGAATAAAAAAATACAATTTAAGACAATATTTGAATGTTACCTGAAATCACAGACATCACAAGAATAAGGTTTTTCTTCAGTATGAATTCGTTTATGTTTTTTCAAATTAGAAGATATTTTACAAGCGTAATGGCATCCTTCGAAATCACAGCGATATGGATTCTCACCCGTATGAACTCGGTGATGTTTTCTAAGATCTGCCATTAAATAGCACCTGGAAAAATTATCAATTAGAAAAATACATTAAAGAAGTTCAAGAATAGAAAAACTCATACTTATATGGACAGTGTTCACAGGCAAGTGTTTTACCACCGCCGTGAGCCATCATTTTGTGATGTCGAAGAGCGGCTTTGAGATAAGTGGTGAAGACACAGGTAGAGCTGGCATCGCATTTTATAGGAGGGCCCGTAGGATGATACTATAGAGTTAATATTTAATGGTAAAACTAAAATAATATGCATAAGACAAAACAAATATATTGAAAAATCAATAACCTTTTTAGTATGATATACAAGACTATTATTATGTTTAGCCTTATAATTACAGCCGTTAAAAGAACAAACAAAAGGAATTTCTCCAGTATGTTGTCTATAATGTTTTCTGTTAATAAAGTGTAATTAATATAAAATATTATATATACAGTACAAGTATTCTATAAAAATGTGACTAAAAAATACACACCTAAGATCAGAAGCTGTTGAACCTCGATAAATACACTGATCGCATTGAAAATCTTTTTTACCCTTATGTTCTAGCTTTTTATGATCGTTAAGATCGTTCAAATCTTCAGCAGAATACGAACAATTAGATCTATTGCATTTGAAAACTTCCATAGGTTGGTGTTTTTTCGAGCTTTTTCTTTTTGCCAGTTTACTCTTAGTTGGACACCACACGGGTGAATAAGGCCTAGAAGGTGATGGAAGCGAGTCAGGAGAAAGTGAGCGTTCTCGTTTTATTTCTTGTAATTCGTATTTCATAGTTCCGTGTCTTGAATTAATGGTATTCTTATCTCTATCTTTGTTTTTGTTCTTTTTCTTTTTCTTCTTCTTAGGGGGAGGACTAGGCGAAGGGTTCATCATTAGTGGATCTTCATCGTTCTGAAATATTTTATTGATAATAAATATGTTGAATGAAAAATATTACATAAAAATTGTAAATGTTGAGTTTTACTTCAGAAACTTGATTATCACTATCGGATTCATTTTCTAATTTGAAACATCTAGATGGCACTACTTCTACGTAAAGAACATGTTTGGTAGTCGGACATGAAGTCGGTCCACTTTCAAGATATTGAGTGGACGATGAGTTACGCTTAAACGCCTGCGTCGGATTCATTCCAAACCTTCTGAGATCTTCTATACTAAACTGAAAAATTAGGCACATAGAATTAATGATGTTAGATTGTAAGATAACCATTAACTTTGCAATTACAAATGATCTTTTCAAAAATTTTGTAATTACAATTTTGTGCAATATGATATTAGGTTATAATTTCAAGAATGATACATTTTCTGGGGATGATTGAACTTAAGTCAATGGCAAACGTAAAACAAGAGAGTACTTGAATATTCAGTAAACTATACAGATTTACATATTCGAAGCAGAATTAATAGAAAATAATGAATTGGTAACATAATTGAATTGTTAAAAGGGCTTACATCATCTATGTCGGCAGCTGGAGATTCCATTCGAAGGAAATGATAAATGTTAATCGTTCATTAACAATTGTTAATCATCGATCGTAGTTAAACTTATAAGAATTATCAATTGAAAAAAAAGCAGAGTGAAAAGGCGCGCGGCACAACATCAAGCCGCGCGCCGTTTGTTTTGACATTTGCGAGACGCGACATTTTTATTCAACATTGCCAACATTATAAAATTAAAAATATTGACAATATTAAAAAAAATCAAGCAATATTGACTAAAAAATATTTTTGGATCATTTTTAAACAATATTTCATTATTTAGTTGCTTTTGGCAATACTGATTGAATATTATCGTTTTTTTTTGGACATGTAACACCAACTATTTGTCAAAATTTTCACAAACGTCAAAATAGAAACTAACATAATCTAATCATGTTTCATATGTGAATTTCTCCTATAATTACGAAATGTTTAATATTTTCCGTAAATCGAATTGCCAATGTGGTAGGTTTTTTAATTTTTACTCCACTAGCAATAAGACCGCACTTAAAAATGCCAATAAAGTGTGGAAACCAGTCGTCGGGTTAGAAGTTCACGCTCAAATCAATTCAAAGACTAAACTATTTTCCGGAGCTAAATCAGATTTTATGGGCTTGGTCAATAATTATGTGGCACCTTTTGATGCCTCAATTCCTGGTTCGTTGAGTTATTTTTCAACATGTGCTCCAAGAATAAGTACACATTCGAGTATATTGTGTTTCAGGAACTTTACCGGTACTTAACAGGCGTTGTGTCGAAGCTGGAGTGTTGGCCGCCTTAGCTTTATCTTGTAAAATAAATCCAGTATCTACTTTTGATAGAAAACATTATTTTTATGCAGATTTACCAACGGGTTATCAAATAACTCAGCAACGAGCTCCTATAGCCCAAAATGGGGAAATTGAATTTTTAGTAAGTTCAAATATAATGATTATAATGTGAGTTAAATTATTTATTATATTGTTATGTAGGTTTTCACACCAGGAATTCATAAAGAACCTTACTTAAAAGTATCTAAAATAAAACAAATTCAGTTAGAACAAGACAGTGGAAAATCACTTCACGATGAAGAGCTACAGCATTCATTGGTAGATTTAAATAGAGCTGGAAATCCATTAATTGAAGTTGTTTTTGAACCTGATTTGGAGGTTGATTCTTATTTCAATATATATTTTTTTGCTCTGTTATAGAATTTTAATAATATATGATTTTTACCAGGATGGAGAAGAAGCTGCAGCACTTGTGAAAGAATTAGTGCATATTTTACGCTTAATTAACTGTTGTAGTGGTCGAATGGAAGAAGGTGCCCTTAGAGTAGATGCTAATGTATCTGTGCACCGAAATAATGAACCTTTGGGCACACGGACTGAGGTGGAATATTGTTTCTTAAGAAATATGTGTACAAATTCGAAAGATGTGTTGAAAATTCTTTGTTTTTTAGATAAAAAATATATTTTCAGTAAGGGCTGTTGCTAATGCAATAAGATATGAAATAGATAGACAAATATCTTTATTGAATAATAATGAAATAATCGTGAATGAAACTCGTGCTTGGGATTCCGAATCTAATGTTACAGTTCCAATGAGAGACAAAGAAGTCAAACAAGATTATAGGTATGTTTCATTTTATTCCTGCTTAATTCACAATTAAATATACATTACTGAGTTATATTTATTAAAATTCATAGGTACATGCCAGAACCTAATTTGCCACCACTTAGGCTGATTTTTTCTGATGATGATAAATCCAATTTGGTAAATGTTAATTCACTCAAAAAAAACATGCCAGAATTGCCAAAGGAATTGAGAAAAAAATTAGCAACCAAATATAATCTTCCCGTTGCCCTAGTCATGAAAATATCTAATCAAGAAATACTATTAAAATATTTTTTAGAACTCTGTAATACTGGAAAAAGAAAGCCATCTTATGTTGCTAATGTTTTAATGATTGAACTTTTAGGATTCATGAACAAACATAAAATACCAATTGAAAATTGTAACGTGAAAGTGGAGCATATTGGCGAATTGATTGATATGAAGGAATCGGGTGAAATAAACATAATGATTTTAAGAAGAGTTTTAGAAGCAATTATTACAGGGTCCAAAGACTCTCCAAAGAAAATTGTTGATACAAATGATTGGCGATTGATCAACGATCCTGAAAAGATAGAAAAATTATGTCTTGATGTTATTAGCAATAATCCAAAAATAGTTGAACAGTATAGGAATGGGAAAACCAAGGTTTTCAATATTTTAACGAAAGCTATAGTGAAAGAAACCAATGAAATGGCAAATATGGCTGCAGTAGTAGTAAAGCTTGAAGAATTATTGAAAAAGTAATTATTTCAATTGAAAAATAAAACCGAATTTAGTTTGAAATTTGCTTTTGATTTTTATTTCATAATATTTATTTAAACGTTCATGATTGAAAAATATGACTAAACTGATAGATAGTATGAAAATAAGAGAATATGGAAAGACTTGACAAAATTCTTATTAGCTTCTTGTTCAATTCTGTATACATATTAAATAGAAATATATATTTTCAAATAAAAAGAGTCACGAAAAACAATTCACCCGATTTGACGGTATTCGAATCGTTATGGTCAAAGAAGTATCTGTCAAAACATTAGACGGTTGTCAAAACTGACTGATTCAGAAGTGAAAGTAAAAGCGAATCGTTCAATTCAATTACGTATTAGTATTTCCTACTTTAACTTCCACAATGATTAGACTCAATTTAATTCGATTTGTAAATTCTAAACCAGCACAATTTCCAAAATCAAGCTTAAACTGTGCTAGAAATGTGGCTACTAATGAAAATGTAAATCAAAATTCCAATTCAAACGAATATCTATCTTTCGAAGAAGAGTTTCATGCAAACCGCATAGAAGCAAACGTATTTCAGAGAACTCTTCTAACCGTAGGATCTGCAGCAGTAGCCTTGTTCGATCCTCGAGCCGACATGATAGCGTGTCTTGGAGAAACTACAGGTGAAAGTGCTCTAGTCCATATGAAAGAGCAGATGATGAACACAGAAGAAGGCGCTGCGATTCTAAGAGAAAGACCTCGAATCAACTCCAGGACTCTAGATCAAGATTGGCTCAGCAAACTTCCCGATAACACCATTGGCAAAGTCTATCATGACTTCATGATTGATAATAACATAACGGCGGACTCGCGTCTTCCAGTTCAGTTCGTTAAAGATATTGAATTAGGTTACGTGATGCAGAGGTACAGAGAGGTTCACGATCTCGTTCATGCCACCCTACAAATGAGAACTTCACTCCTTGGAGAGGTCACAATTAAATGGATAGAAGGAATACAGACTCGTTTGCCAATGTGTGTTGCAGGTGGGATTTTCGGAGCCGTAAGGCTGAGGCCGAAGCACAGAAAGTTGTATATCAATCATTATTTGCCTTGGGCGTTGAAAACGGGAAACACTGCTAAGTTTATGCAAGGGATTTATTTTGAACGAAGATGGGAGCAGCCTTTGGACGATTTTCATAATGAAATCAATGTTACAGCTTTCAAATTGCCGAAGAAGTAAATGTTGTCGAGAGTCTCATGGAATTGATGTTTGCTGAAATATGTTGTCCAGGTTACTAATCTGTTGATGTAAATGTGGTGGTTTGGAAGCTTTGAGATTTTTAATTGGTGTGAATTTATTTTATGTTGTGAAATTACAAAAGCGATGATTTAGCAGATATGTTATTGTTAGGCCAAAAATTGGATTAGGCTAGGGATTTTTCTTAAAAAATAATTTACACATTTGTGCAATATACTTATTTTTCTACAAATTGTAAATATGTACATTAAATTTTTATACATATGTTGGTTAAAACAAACAATTGAGTTTTATTTGCAGTTTTATTGTGTACATAAAATAAGATCACTGGTATAAAAAAATGTGTTTCAAAATCCATAAGGCATACAAGGCACATGTTAGTTAATTATCTTTCAGTCTTAAATATAAGAAAAAAAATAGTATACAAATAATATGGCGTAAGTACATAAAATATGTACAAATTCAGATGAAATACAATTCATTGTGTAATATTATATCTACCATTATTGAGCACAATATGATTAGAATCGTTTTTTTTTTAATTCGCAACTAGTTAAAGTGAACAAAAGTGGTAAAAAACTAGTTATAATCTAAAAAACCATATTTTATTTCATTCTGAACCATTAATGTTTTCGATTTGTATGGCTTTGGTCGATTTCGATGAGTTTCTCTCAGAATTGATTTTATTATTTGAAGTTAAATTTTTACTAGTCGATGTTTTTGATTTATTATGAATAAGCGATAAACGTTCATTATTCTTTTGAAGTAATTTGTTTGGGTGCTTTTCAGAAACATTTGTATTAATTTTGCTATTGGACACTTGTGGTTTGCCTTTGAAATTTTCTTTAGCATGCTTCTTCACAGAATCATCATTTTTCTTATTGAAATTGGGTTTAGAATATCTCAATTTAGTTCCTCCAGATGTACTTAATGCACTAGATGAAGAATTTTCATTGTTTGAATTGTGTTTAGAACATTTCGAAGACGACTGTCCAATATTTGATATAGATTGAGAATTGGCTATTGAAGATTTTGGAGTAAGAGATTCACTGATGTCCTCTTGTCGAATAATTTCCTCTGCTATACTTTCACTAGAACGTTCAGAATTATTAGATGTATGACTAGGATCACTTAAGTGTAAATCTAATCTGTTTTCATCAAAACTATTCGAAGAATTATTCTCTACTGTATCATTTGATATTTCTTGGACGTTTGTGTCTGCTTCGTCATTTTTAGTTGATTGTTCAAACGGAGTTATTTCTTCTAAAGATTTTTTGACAGATGTTAGATCAAGAGATTTTGGCGAGTTTAAACTGGACTCAATTGGAATATCTATATTATCCAACAACATTTCAGAGTGACTTAGAGATTGATCGTTCAGAAGCTGAGAACTAACAACGTTATCAGAATAGCTTTTTTCACTATCAGTATGCAATTCAATATGTGCATTGTTGCCAACAGAATGCTCGGAAACTGAAGAAAATTTATCATCTTCGATCTGGTCAGAAAGAGATTTATCAACTTCTTCTGATCCATTGAAACTCGTCTGTAAGGCGGCTTTGCTTCGATCATCTTGTAAACTATGATTTGTTGAATCGGAAGTAAATGTGGTATCGTAATTATCGGGACTAATTAATTCAACTTTATCGCTTTGAATCGCATCATTGGTATTTGCACTATTTTTTATATTAGAAGTAGAAGCTGAGGTTTTCGATAATTTGAATAATACTGATATTAACTGCACTAACACTGGTAGATGTGAATTCTCATCGATATTCATCACTTTGAGTTCGTACAACAATGATTCTCTACCTTTGTAGGTGTAAGTATTAGGTTGTCCGGTTTCCGCCGAATATACACTGGCCGTATGCCGAAGGCGACAAAATTCTAAAAGTTCATGAACGAGCAACAGAGCTAAGCGACCGTCTTGCGTATTGAGCATCTGTTGAAGATGTGCATGATGAGTGAGCTTCTGATCGTGTTCCCTTTCTAAAGCGAGAAATACTCCGGCTCGGAGATGAGCTCGAACGGCTGCCAAAACTCCACTTTTTTCCAAAGCATCCGTGACTAGTTCTCGCAATTCCGGATCTTCGTCGGCTTGAGACATTTTGACGGATTAAATGAAGCGATCGATTACTGTTGAAGCTTCCAAGTCATAATCTTTCCAATCTGAAATGAAAGAAAAGAATCTTAAGTGATTAAAATTATTTTAGCAGCTTTATATTAATTGAAAGACTGGATATACACAAGTGGATTAAATAGTGTAAGATTCAAAATCTTTGATTAATTGGTAAACGTTAGCTATAAAAACACCATAATGTTAATTGAATTTATATGACGGACAAAGACTGAGAGTTTTATACAAGAATACGAATCCGAGCTTTGTTTGTATGGTATCATTAACCTAAAACACAATTAACTATTAAATACCCTAAGATTTGTCGTTTTACATTTGAATCAGATTAAATAATATATATTTGCAGAAAGATGATATGAATTAACGACATAAAAGGTATTCTGAAAGGAAGACAGACGAAAGATAATTGAGTTGTGGCTACATAAACAAATTAACGTAATTTACAACGAAACTTGTGCAAACCTTTTTATATCGCAGAACACACAGCAAATACGCGGGAAAATATTTGTATTTCGTTTTTTTTTTTAAATACACTTAAAAAAAAGGGAGGAAATAAGAAAAGTGTCACACGCCCCAAACTTGTATAGTTGACACGCGCACAAATCGGTGGCATTCGACCAGTGTTGCCACTGCGCAATTGTGACTCGCAACTCGCGGTGTTGCCTTCATTAAAACGTTCACAAATCGCGCGCTTTCGAAAATAAGACCCGGTTTATGTAATCGTTGAATAATTTTTGTGCAAAAAAAATCATAAATACGAAATAAATAGTGTGGGTGTATCAATGCTTTCCCGCAGAATCAAATTATTCAGTACATTTTTTTATTCGGTCTTTGGTCTTTTGGTCGAGATGAGAAGTTTATTTTTCGGATGGGATTAAATAAATTGATTGAATTCATAATGGGATTTATTTTAAGAGTATTCTTACTTTTTAAAAAAGGCACTTTTACTTAAATGTAAAAATGTAGCTGTGGATAATACGAAAATATTGAGAAATATTATTATTAGGTGAATGCAGTTACACTTCATTTTTCTTTTTGTTTTTTGTTTCTAACCGACTTTTGGGAAATCCATGAAAAAAGAAATCTTAAAAGTAAATCGAATAGAGGAAAAAACAAGGGAGGATCAACTATTTTCACATTCCTTAGATTTTATAATAAAAAAAAATTAGAAGAAATAATTCTTTTATTTATACATAACAATAATAATAGATACATTCATAGTTACCTACTCATTGAAATGAAATATTTTTTTTATGTAAATAATATCGAAAAAACTATGAGTACAATTATATACCTATTTACACATGTTCGATGGGACAAAAAAATAATTATTTCCACTAACATGTTTATCAATTCGATATTAATCTCACTTCAAAGTAACGAAGTGAGTATCAAATAATCGAAATGGGTTTCATATTACATACAGGTGATGAATTCTACGAATAGAAACATTTGCGTGTTTTCAATAACTATGGTATATTGCAGTGAAAATCAATATTTTTGTACAGGAAAAAAAAATTTCAAAATAATTGATGGTTTTTTATCGACACGAATAAAATGTATTGACGAATTCGATGTGTTTATTTATCGAAAAATCGTAGTTATTGCATGAAATTGGGAAAACGAAAGAATTTTTCTATAAAATTTAATCGATTAATGAGAAATATATATATTTTTTAAAGTCATAATAATGGAAAGATTGAGTGCGTTTATGAATTGTACACTCGTGCATCGAGCACTCATTATTTTACTTTTTAATGTTGCCTCGTATTCAGGGCATTTCCGTAAGGATCGATTGATCATTAAAAATGTATTATGACGTGAACGAAATGAACGTGCAGTAAATCCTCGATTTATATAAACAGATATATATTAAAATATAATAATTTTAACTGTAATTTGATTCGCATTTCATTATATTAATCGCATCCGTTAATCAATACGCGTACATCGGTAGGTAAATAATAGATATTTTTAGAATGTAAATAATTGAAATGTTATTAGTATGAAGTTTCCAATATAAATAATGAATATGCTATGTAATTTTATTTTAAAAACTTTCTGAGACTGTTTTATAAAAGAATTATTAAATCATTTCGGGAAAGAAAAGATATACTTATTGCCAGCATCCTCTTTTATTAAGAAGATGGGAAACTTCATCTTCTTTTGAATGATTGTTTCTAATTTTCGTTTGGAAAATTGCATTTGAAAAAGAAAATAGTTTCAAAGTAAAGCTGATTTAATGTTTCGAACGCGTTTACACTACTTATTGTTTCGAAAATACGATTTTAGAAAAGATTTAGACGCAAAAACCAAAGGAGGGATTAAATCTCCCAGACGGATTAAGTTTATTCATATTTCTCTGTATTCACAATTAGTAAACTGTTGATGTTTTTTTCTTTTATAGTAAGTGCTAACCGATTTCTTAATTACATTTGAAAGATCGAATCTAAATCATCATTATGTTATTTATATTGCGGAAAAAATTCAAATCCGATCAATTAATTTTTGAAATTTTATTCGTTCATTTGTTGATATCGTGTCGTTCGGACTCTCGAACCTGAAACGGAAAAAAAGTGTAAATCCTCCTTAGCGAAAATTGAAAACCTCCGGAGTGTGCACGCAGAGTGTGGACGCGGGGGTGGCGCCCCCTTCCCCTCGGTGGGGCCCCTTCGAAGGGGGCATGCGCGGTGCGGCGGGGGCGCGCGCTCGGAGGCGGAGGCTGCGATCCGGTCAGTCGGCTCGAGGGTCGCGGCCCGGACGGTGCGCCCCTGAGCCCGAAGCCCTTCGCCCCCCGCCGGCCGCGCCCCCGACATGACGGTAAGTGCGCCCCCCCCCCCGAGACCCTTCGCCATCTACGCGCGCGCCTTTTGAGGTTATGTTCGATCGTTGTACGGTGGTGCGTTGTGCGAAGCGGGTTCGCGTTGCGCGGATTTATCGATATACGATTGAAATGGCCAAATGGTATTAGTGATTTCGAGAAAAGCGCGCTCAAATTTGAGTACATACCTACGTGTATGAGTGATTTATATATAAGTTCGTTTATATCCTTTTGCCACCAAATATAAGTGCGTATATAGAAGCGATTTCTGTACGTAACTCAATTTCGGTAATAATGTAACTTGTACCCTTTGGTTTTTTCAGTCGGAATATGTATGTATGTGCTTAGGTTTTTAATGTTAGGTGTTTATTTGATAAATACGTTATCGATGTCATGAAAATGTTCATTTTAAATTCATTTATTTTATTTGTTCGAATTGAAAAAAAAAATTAATAAAAAAGCGGAAACATAAAACGTGAAATAGGAAATGAGATTCAATTGGTAATTTTATTTTATTTTAATGAATAATTTCGTAATGTATTCGAATTAAATTTGTACTAATTCGGAAACCCGTGACTGGAATTTTGTGATATGCGAAAAATGATTGAGATAAATCACAAGAATTATTTTTAGAGATTATTTTCAATAATTAGTCAATTTTAATTATATTTAGTCATCAAAATCGATTTATGAATATTTTCGATAAAACTAATTAATTTTCAGAGTTTTAAATTATTGAATTTTAATCCACGCTCCCGGATAAACCTGTTGAAACGTTTGCAATCACTGTTTTCAGATTAATGAATAAATTCAATCGTTGAATTTTATATTATTAATAATAGAAAAACATTTATAATTCACACAAAAATAGACTAAATTATTTTGTTAATTTGACTATTTTATCTATGCAAAAAAATTCAATGAATATAATCAAGCATATTTGTCCGATTTCACGACATCAAAAATATATGTATTATCTAAATTTTTTCAACGTTTTATAAATCACATTAAACATTTATCGTAAATGTGACTTAAAACATAATATTTCTTCATTTAAAAAAAAATCTTTTAAAAATTCGAATTTTCACATCTCGCATATCAAAAACTCCGATTTTCCGATATCGTCTTCTACGAATTTTCCCGCTCGGAATTTCGAAGTGAAAAAATTTAATTCCACCCCGAGACGATTGTCGACTCCTCTAAAACGTGCCAGAAGGGCCAAAAGGGAGCCAGGAGCGATTGCATGCCGGAAAAACCGCGGAAAACTGTGTCAAGTACGCGCCGCGCTCGGAAAAATCGAATTTCCACCGACCGCAGTACTGTGTATTGTATGTACGTGCATACGAAAGCACAGCTTCGCGAAGTTTTCCTTTGATATTTTCATGAGAAAAGTACGTCGATTGTACGGGAAATTAGTCGATTAATCCGACGTACACGTGTTTTTGATTGTCTTTGAATTTTTTTATTTAACGATGAAATTTAGCATTCGTATTTAAATGTGATGGGATTGTGATTTGATGATGATGTGATGTGATTCTGGTATAGATGGCCATATAAGAGACAAAAATCAGCAATAATTATTATTTTTTGTTATTATTGAATTTTTCATAATCACTAGACATCAAAATTGAGTGCAAAAACTCCGTTTTTGGGGCAAAAAATGACCGTTGACTATCGTTTTCTTTATAGTTATCTATACCGGAATCATTTTGTATTGTATATCGAATTTTTATTTCATTTTATTTCCATTAATTTAAGTCAACGGGCTGTTCTACTCCGAGTTATACATTATATCTTTTTATGTTATGATGCTGATATTTTAACAGCTCTACATTACTATCAAAGAGATCGCATAATAATCTCATTAAAGCATTCACAATGAAAATAATAATATTCGTGTTCATTAAATTTCCATCGCTTTTATTTTCTTTAATATTCTATAGACTACATATTATATAAATCGTTAAATTATTAGTATAGGAATAAATTTGATATTCATAATTTAAGGAAAACATCCTCGAATTTCGGCGGAAAAATTCGCGAAATTTTCGACGCGCTTCACAAGACGAGAATCCTCTCGTAGAAAACATGACAGACTCCGAATAATAAATATCTCACGACACGTCGAGTACATTAAAATAATTCAATACATATTTATGAAACGTTTCACTGACCCAATTCGCAATTTATATCCATATAATACAATAATAATATACGAGAGGGGCATATCCGAAAACGCAATAAATCTGATTGGATCGTCGCGTGCTCGGAAATAACGGGCTCCGCTTTTATGACGATTTTATGTATGAGAGACGACGGTCCATTTTAAAACGATATCGAGGCCGAGGATTCGTTCTGATGGAGATGAGGATGTCACTTACTTACATACATCTGCATGAATTTCATGGGAAATAGACTATGAGGGAGTCCGGTTGAATGAATGTTGCTCGATTGTGGAATTGTCTTGGATGGGGATAGTATTGATTATGATAATAAGATGTGTGTCTAATACATATATTTTTATTATAGTATATCAATTATTATCTTTTGAGAATGTTTTATTAGGTTTTCTAATCTTGAAAAGTTTGGTCAGAACCTGTTGGAAATTTTCGATCTCGGGATACTAGTGTGATTGTTGGAGCTGGTACAAAATTTGATTTATAATATTGCATGATTTCCAAATTCATTTCAGTATCTGGATAGTAATACAAAAATTCAATTTAATTATTTGATTTATCATATTATGTTTCATAATTATTCTTTTGACGATCGAATCAGTTTCAGCACTAGAATAACGACATCGAAAACATTCGATTTGTGAAAGTGACATCTATCTTTTTTTACATCTACAAATTGACGAGAACGTTTGAATATTTTAGTTTTTTTTCCTTTTTCGAGAAAAATTTCTCGTCGAGACATTCATTGTCTCGATATCCCGTCCCGTCACATCAGGGAAATCTTCGGATAGAAAGGGAACCGCGAAACTGTAACCGTCCCATGAATAATTCCCTTCGAACGTGTCAAACTTTGAACGAGTCCGAAACCCGGACATAAGCCTCGTTAATAAATAATTGAATTTCGAATCGTATCCTTAACTTTTCCTGCGCGGGAATAAGATATGAATAAATTTTATCGTTATTTATAAACTTCATCATAATTTATTTGGTCCAAAAAGACTCCATAATATTTTTATTGAAGCACATTCGACACACTTGTCATTTAAATTGAATTGAAAATTTTATTGAATACTCAGAATTTACGTTCGTCTACGTAACGATTTTCATTTTTTTCATGTGTAAAATGGAAATTTCTAGTACGTGTGCGACAGTGCCGGTATAAAAGTGACGAAATAGTGCCTTTTTTTCCATCATATACATATATATTTTTTTCTTCCCTTCGACCCGTGTGTCCTTTAGGATTTTATGGGTTATTGCAAGGACGCTGCGCTTTATGCGGTCGTACATTTTCTTCATAAAACTTTTCGTATTGCGAAAACGCGTAATACGAAATCTCGTTATGCGTGGGATTACTGCGTTCGCCTATTTCGCCCTTTTTCCATTTGACGCGTCCCTTCTATTTTCGGCAGGTTCGAACATAGTTTACATTTATTAATATATATATTAAAATAATTATTATTTTTGCAATTCATAAATCTCATTTGTACTTTATCTGAAATTTATTTGAATTTTTTATTCAATACTTTAATCGGTTAGTTTGAATTCCGATCATGAAAAATTTTCAATGAATTGAATCCAGTAAAAATATTCAAAAAAGGTTCATCTTAATATGTAAATGTATGTGATTTTAAATACTCATCACGCCGTGTTTGATCTAAAGTGGATTTAAGAAGGGTTTAGTCCACGAATGTGTTGTTTCTGGTTGAATCACTGAATGATAAGGTAATTCGTTTATGTATGGATTAGGGTTGTTTCCTTTCGGTTCGAATTTCCATTTAACCAAATAACGGAAGGTTGACTACCGTACGGAAGCCTTAATGCAAAAATAGACTAGGTGGAAAAAAAATCGGTAACAAATTTCGTTACAACCCTATTTATTATATACTCTGTATCGCGTTCAATATGCGAGTCGCATAGTGTATGGGAAAATAAGGAAAGCGATACAAAGTAGATTTTCCGCTTTTAAAATGTCCGAGGCTATTTCACGATTGAATAAATTTAGAATACATATATTTGAATTTAGTCCGCGTATTCGAATGCATTATTCCATTATTCTAAATTCGAAAATCGATTTCGGGATGAGGTTTTTTTTCCCCCATTAGATATTCGGTTGTTTAAAACGTGTCGTCATACATTATGCGCGTCGGAACAAAACAAATTTCGTATTCAGCGCGAAATTTTCACAATTTCAACTCGACACATAAAAATAAAACTTATCACGGTGAAAAATTGATCTTGTTAGGACTTTTCCGACCGAGACAAAAGAAAGTGCAAATAGAATTTGTTGAAAAATATGAAATGTTTCGTGAAAATACAAAAAATAATAAGAATGAAACGCCGGCTTTCGCTAACTCGCGTGAAAAACGTAACGGAATTACTTTTGTACGTGATTAAAATTTATTTAATCTTTCGACAAACAACTCTTTCGAAAATATACGTTTTTATCATTTATTATAAGGTTAATATTTTATTTTACTTTGTACATTAATATATTTGAAGATACGCCTGTAATAAAATTAATTATCTTCAATATAATACGGAGAAAATAAAATCTTAGTAAGTTCGGAGTATATTTTAATGAAAACACTTACTGTTATTTAGATTTTCCTGAATTTTCTCTTAATTCAATTATCTGAATAGTTAAAAGATTTCACTAAGTGAAATATAAATAATATATTATATATACTTGAATGAAGGTAATTTAAAAAAAAAAACTTATTTGTATTGTACGAGCTTTTCTCAGTATCCACGCTAAATGAAAATCTGTAGGCACATAATTCTTCAACTTCAACATTCATTTTCACAAAATTTTCAATAATCAAAAACGAAAGATCTCTCCTTTTAAAACAACCTCGATAAACATAAAAAAAATATATAATACATACAACTCCTTTCGAATCTAAAATAATCACCCTCGGAGAGGGTCAGCCGTCGAATTCATTAATCACGAATCGACGAAACCCTCCCCCTACGTAGAACGAAAAGCCACCCCCTATCGGATAACTAGAATAAAATGAAAAAAAAAGGAAAATTCAACCCCAACACATACATACATCACGACCGAATAGTGAAAACACTAACTACTTATATTATATATTTTTTTCAGTACGAAACCACCGGTTTATAAAGGCTTATCTTTACGCGTCGACGGACGCACTCACGTTCACAATGGGCCCGAAGGGGGTGGTTTTTCTCAACCCCCTTATTTTCTCGTTGAATTCTAACCCCATCCAGTTCGTTTCTAACCCCATCTTTTACCGATAAGCTTTATTGTCGTTATCTGTAATAGCCGCTGAGATATCTCGTTCCGTTTGTTTCTGATTAAGGTGTTCGGCTAATTGCGATCGTCCGCAATGGCGGTTTCGATTGTTAACGCTCGAAGATCGTGCTCTCGTTAATGATATTTTTTTTTTTGGAGTGTTAATATATCTTTCGATTCGGTTATTGGCAATATTTTATTGATTTTTTGTAATAATTTGGTTTTTATAATTATTTATTAAGGACCATTCATTTCATCTCTGGTTTGATAATAAAACGAATTAAAACTATACGCGCTTTCTTCAATTATAAACTTTCAAAATAGCCGCTGAAAAAGATATATATTTCATTTCGTACAAAAATACATACATACATTTCTTTCCTTCATATTTTGACAGTTGGTAGTTTGAGAATCGTATGTAGTTTGAAATTGTTTTATTCTTAAGCCATAGGTGAAAAGACCAGCCCTTAAACTCAATGATGATACAAAATATTTATTCGTCATATTGATTTTTTCATGAATTGAATTGAAATAGTTTGAGCCATAAATTTCAATTATTATTAGAATATCAATTTAAATAACGATAAGTCTCATTAATGCTTACGATTAGTAGTATTTAATCAAACGAAACGATTCATATTCAAACAATTTCATGATATTGTACACACAAAATGACTAATAATTCATTTTTTATGATACTATTTTGCCCTAAAGAACTATTGAATAACTTAACCAACTGTAGTGTATTTTAATTTTCATTCCATTCTTATTAAAAAATAATGCTCATTAAATTCCGTGATATTGTGTTGATTCCATTATGATGTTTGAAACAAAGCTCGATTTAAAGAAAATGTTATTTTTTTTTTTGAATGAAAGATAAGATTGTCATGTTTTGAGAAATTCATGTAACAAACAAGGCATTTAACAAAAAAAAAATCATCGTTGAAATTCGGTCTCTTTTTGTAATGCGAAATTTTGCCCTTTTATCGGAAAATTGATAATTAAAAACAGTTTGAAATGTATTAAAACGTCGACCTAATCTGCTCGTATTCCCACGGGAGAAAACAACGGCAAAAACTTAGGACCGCAGCCTCTGCGTGTTTTGATTGAATTTCGTATTTGTTGATAATTCCCGCCGAAATTTTTAACTCGATGAATATTCATTCATGTAAAATCGCAACGCTTGTAGAGAGTTCGCCGAACACGAAAATTATACATTCCGTTTGTTTAGATATCGTTAATTTACCTTTAGAACATCGCAATCGCCCGAGTTTTATAATTTCGGACAATTTGCGTTGCGGGAATGTTTTTTCAGGTCGTAGAGGAAAAGCGACTGGGAAATATTGCGTCAATATCGAGAAAGTTTGTGCCACTTTCTCTAGGTGTTTTGACGTTATCGGTGAATTATTCGAAATGTATGAAGATGAAGCGTATTTTATTCATTGTTCGACGACATTATTGGAATTAATAGATGTTTTTCTCTTATATACGAAATTTTTGCTTGGAAAAAATGTAATAATGCTACGTCAACAACAACCTATGTTCTGAATGATGGATCGGCTCTATGATAGTTTTGATTGATCGGGATTGATTTTATTGACGTTTTTTCGCATAATACGAAAAATGCATATGATTTTGTGAAATTCTGTAAGGATTTTCAGCTAGATTTAATCGCGGATTGAGATTGCAGAAAGTACGCAAATTCTGCATAGGATAATCGCGGAGCTGAAAAGCTTTCGCGAGACGCTCACTTATGAAAGTTTATTACTGTGTAGCATTTATCTAAGTTTTGAAGCTTTCGCCGCGATAATTAATTAAGAAAATTGCTAACACGGAAGTGACTTTCGAGAAAACCTGCCTCTAAGAAAGTCGTTGTAGCTCTACTTTACGAGCGACACAAAGCTTCAGATGCTCTATAAATTAGAAACTTTGCTATTCGTTTATGTAATATGCATGTATATTAAGATATTCATTGTTTCAACGGTGTGGAAGTGAGCAGTGATTGAATCGACTTGAGATAAAATTACAATGTTTACTCGTTATTCAGTAAAGTCTGTATACAATATTGTATTTCATAACAAATTTTAGAGGCAGAGATTTGTCAGATTCAAACAATTCTGATTCATTTGTAACAACTAAAACTCAATACTTTACTTTGTTTGGTGAACTACACATCTAATATAATAATTTGTCTGTGTATCTGTCTGTTTATGTAACGCTTGGGTTGCAATTTGGTCTAAACTTCTATTATGAAGATTGCATAAAATAGTTGCAGGTAATATTGTACGTAAATATATGTATTTACCTTATTCTAACCAAGCATATGTTAATATTTTCAATGGGTTGATTGATTGTTTATTCAATTACGAGTGATCAAATTATTGATAATATTTACTTACATAGAGATATAAGATTTACACACTATATCACTTGTTACTATCATATGCAATTTTCATAACAGCAGCGTAGAACAAATTGTGAGCATCATTGTGACAGTTAAGCAGAAAAATTTGCGCTATTATTATATTAGATTAGATGATTTGTCAACGAAAAAAGCCAAATAACCCTAAGACTCATTCGATATTAATCGCAATTTCATAGCATTCGCGACGAAAGACACGTCTCGATTCTCTCAAAGTGTCAATCTTAGAAAATAAGCAATAGAGAAGATGAAAAAGCGCGGCAATCGACGCAGTTCAAATTGTCGGAATTGGGTCACTCTTCGGAATCGAGACCCGAACCGAACCGAACCACCCACCTTTCGTCTAATCTTCTTCGGAAGCGTATCTGAAAAGTGAAAGCACTTTCAATTGGCAAAAGTTTTCGTCGCGACGCGCTTAATACCGGCGCATCTGACAGCTGTCGACCCTCGTTTGCGACATTCGAAAACACACGGCCCTTACATACGAAAATGCTCTTGTTGCTGTTGTATCGAATGTTGCTGTAAATTGCTGAAAAACTGTATCGTTGCAGTCCTAGGACTATTAAAGTTCCAGTTAGATTTAATGCGGTTTCGATTTTGATGTTCATCTTCGTCTATCTGTACGTAGATTGTAGACGTTTATGATCGATGATATTTTTTTTTCAATTTGATTTTTTTTTGTATTTGGTGAAATTGTTAGTTAGATTAGATTAAAGTTGAGTAGAATTGATGACTTAATAGAACAAAGGGTACAAGTGACCTTTTTAAATCGAAATTGACTTAAGTTCTATCTATGATACAGAACTATTTTCTGTACTCAACTCAAATTCGATAAAAATGTCACTTGTATCCGTTGTTATATTTAGTCGTCAATTAGAATAATAGCGTGTATGTCTTGTATGACTTACTTAATTTTTAAATATAGTTATTCAATTTTAATTGTCTCAGAAAATTTGTATTTAATATCATGAAAAATCAAAATTGAAAATGATGAAGCTATATGTACTTATATCAAGTGAAAATACAGGGTTATTTGCACACAGTACGAGAGCGAATATTAAAGTATTTGCACTCAGTGCAAATTCACACAGATGTAAAATAATTTTGCGCGTATAAAACTTCTGCAATATTGCTTTGAATGTATTTTATCTTTTCAAATGCTTGCATTATATCTAGCCTTTGTGCTTTCACATTCAAATATAACTCGTTAAAATTAATAAATTTTTCGTACGAATCAAATTAATTTCAAACTCGACTCAACTATTGCACAACTAAGCTCTAGACATCCATCAAAAAGCGCAATCACAGCCGAACGAAACTCCCACCAACTATTTGCGGCAAATTCATTCACCGAAACGAACCAGCAACTATCCAAAATCAACTATAATATCTATCTCTTAGATAATACTTAAAAAATCATATTTGAAACCTAGAATCATCCGGAAAAACCGGAAAATTTCCGGTATTCACGGTGACGTGCACATACTGCGCACGTTGAATAAACCATCGGAGGCCGTTTCGGGTACAGGGTGGTGTCCAGAGGCCTGGGGACAAATCGGTCCCAGTGTAAATATTAAATCCGGGTTCGATTTTACGGAATTTAGGTTGTTCCTCGGTTTGCTGTATGTACGTTCACCGTATGTTGAACGCTTTTGATCTGATTCGATTTGTTTGCGATGAACGATTTGGCTTCTGTGCAGTTTTTGTTGACTTTCGATATGTTGATTTTTTTTTTCATATGCGAATTGTTGGTCGATTGCCATCGATTCGAGTTGTCTGTGTGCATGAAAATGCTACCTTAAAATAGAATAATCGTACATATGTGTCGATGTTGGAAAAAGTTCGCGATTTCATTATGTGTGTGAAGGTTGAAGGTTTTTTTTGTGAAAATTCTTTGGATCTTTTCAAAGGATTAAATTTAAGAATCAGATTATTAAAAAGATCTCAAGAATTATAAGCTAATCAGGGTTTTATCAAATGAAGAGTTTTAATAAATACGTAATATAATAAATATAAAAAAAAACGAATCGATATTTTTGAAATTATTTCGATGAAAATTCATTAAAAAATTATGATCAATTCATATTATAATAAATGTAACATAATATTATATTCTTCCATTAATTAATTGCGGTTAAAAAAATTCGATGTGACTCTGAATTAATTATATTTCATCATATTGTGAGTAATCATATTTTTTTAGGTGCAAAAGAGAGTTTTGAATTTCGCTTAAGCCGGACGACTAATTAAATTTGTTTCTCGGACAAAGGCACGAAAAATACAGCATTTCCAACAACCGTCGCTATAAATTTTTGTGCGACTCTTTTTTGCGTTATTTTCGAACGAACAATTACTTTTTTTTAGGGAATGCTTGTGTCAGTCCGAACAATGCAACAATTAAAAAAAATTAAATCTAGACAATTCAGTCGGGTCTAGAGTGAATATTTTAATTGAAAAAATGAAGTTTCGCTGGAAAATATTTTGAATAATTGGAATGAAATTAATACAAAAATGTTTTCAGATGAATTTTAAAATGTCCTTTGTTTAAAACGTTAGAATTTTCTTTGGCGTATTCGAAGAATTATTAAAATTAACTAGAGTAGCAGACAGGTTGTAATGGATTCTAGAGACGCAATTCTTAACGAGAGTTTGTTACAAAATAATTTCATATTTCTGAAAAAAATTTAATTACTCACTTTATATTTTTTTATTAAGAGCTTTTTCGTATGAGCTTTGACATTTTTAAAAATTGCACAATACACAAGGGGTTCAAGCGTATCAGATAAGAGATGCGAAATAAAAAATTCATGCTTTGGTCGCTTCGAGAATATTCTTATGGCCTTCCAACAAAAAACGACTGTATTCAATATCAACCAAAAATAGAACGAAAAATTGAATCGAAGCAAAAATAACGTAATAAATTACAGTGCAATACGGAACCTAAAACATCACAATCGAACAAAAATCCAACATTATCGAAAGTCAAACACGATTAGCATCGGCACTCAACCGAAACCTTTAATCTTTTCCAAGCCCTAAACGAAAAAAAATCCAAGGAGAATGGGCAAATTGGTACCCGTTTCGATAGATATAAGAGTAGTGTCATTCAAAAAATCTTATAGAGCAAAACAATATTTAATATGGCCGCACGTCTCAGATTTCGTTTCTTCTGGAGATAATCAATCATCTATATTATTTTTTTTTATGGACATAGAAAAAAAACGGGACTCAATTATGTTTGCGACTGCATTATAAGACGATTAATTACCAATTTGTGACGAGAATTCATTAAAAATAATATTTTTTTATTGTTTACTTCAATGAATTGCAAGCAAACCGAACGGGACAAATATCTCTTTCTGAGAGGGACAGAGTTGGTTGTATAACTGTATAGGCTTGTCTCGTTCGTCAGTTTCTGTCCCGTTAAGTTCGCTTTTAATGTGAATTCACCATAATTATTTTTTAGAAGTTAACTTGCCATTCTATATAAACTTCTCAGTGAGATTACTCCATCTCAAATGAAAATCGAAACTTGCGCTTTGGCAAACATTTTCTTCAGAAACTATAACTATTGGAGCGGGCACCACAGTCCATAAAATTTCGCACAGGTCATTTTCAGCCACGTTTCGACATTGAATCGATTCAACACCCACCTCCTCGCGATTGTTGTTATTCAACAGCAACAAAATCGAAGCGTGTCGCCGGCAAAGAGCAAAGAGAGGGGTGGTTCAACCCTAATGGCCGTCTGGCTTTCACTATCGTTGAGGCCGTGTCGTGCCTAGCACTGTTTTTGCCGTGCCGATATTTCGAAAATCGGGGTCGGCCTAAACTAGGCCTCGTCGACCTTCACCAGGACCTTGCGATCTAAGCGATTAGCGCGAAAGCCTTCGGCTTGAAGCACGTACCTACATAACTCTACCGGTGCATACGATGCATTGTGGGTTTGATTGATTTTCTTCAGAGGTTTCAATATTTTTAGTTTTAAATTGTCTTGTTGATTTCGTTTTGAGTTTTTAAGTGTAGCGGTGTGATGTGTTTGTGCGTGATGCGTTGGGTTTTATGGTACTCGTGATGCTAGGTTCGATTCTTGTCTATGATGGAGAGAGTCATACGTCATTTTTTTTGATTGATATAATGGGTAGATTGTTTCTATCGAATTTTTAATTTGATAAAAGTGTTGATTGAATGTTTTGTGAAACGTTTTCTAAAAATGAATCATCTGCTTTGTATGTGTTGATTGAATTTGATCAGTTTTAGCGCCACTTCAATAGTACAATATAAAATGTAATGATACAAAAACCTTTCTAAATGTATTTTAAATAATTCTAAAAAGTTTTACGTTGAATTAATAGAAGATAAAGAAATGTATAAGAAGCATACAAGCATTCAAATTAATTTATATTTATATTTTGTGAGAATCGATTAAGATGTACGACTAATTTTATAGGGTGCAGTATGAATGTGAATATTTAATACCCAAATTAATTTCTTAATATATTTTTTAACTAGAAAATATAACATTTTCATTAACTTCCGAGTACATAATTGATAAATGTGAAAGTGGTGTTCTTAATTTAGGCTATTGTTCTTTGAAATATAAACGTTGCCTCAATAACGCAAGCTTAGTGTGTTGCATGTTACAGGCGAGGTAATATTTATAACACACCAACACTAAAGTTCATGTATATTCTTGAAATATTTCAATATCAATGTTGACTTACGGAATAAAACAGTTAATTTATGTCATAAATATCAAAAAAAAATTCAAATGAAGCATGACCTTTCATATTTGAGATTGTATCGAATCATTTATACTAAGAAATTTAATATGAAAGATACATTTTTTCCACATGAATTTTCAATTCACACAAACCCCTTACCATAAAAAACGTCGCACACGTCTAACGTTTATTTTCCACTTTCGACACCCACAGGAGATCGTCCACTATCCTTCGAATATTATTTCGTGTATTTTTTTCCAGAACACCCCGGGGGTGGCTTTTGTTTGTTCTCGGCTTATACGTAAGCCCAGTTCGAGCCAACGCGGCGGTTCATAATTTACACGCAGTAAACTTTTTTTTCACACACCCTGTACGTATGTGTTATATAGGGGGATGTTTGCCCGGTTTCGATGGGGAAAATTCGGTTGGGCGTTTCTATTTCGTCGGTTGATAGAGAGCTTTTTTATGTTCGATTCGTTTGCTTTGCGTCTTTTGTGAAATATTCGTAGAGCGCTAAACCGACTAAAGCTCAAGTGTGATATTGTTGATGGAAATCGTGAGCTTTCTAGGTGTTGTTGTATGGAAATTGTGCGTGCGTGTGTTTTATGTGTTGTGTTGTGCTGTGTTGGATGATATGTTGTTGGGGAGTGTTCGAAATAATTGTGTTCGTTAGAAATATTGTGTGTTGGTTTCGTATATGAACTGCTTCGGTTGTTCGTAGAAATTATTAGTGCGAAATTTCAGTTAATGATTTCATACGTTGTATTCGAGAACATTATGATACAGTTGAACTATTTTTCAGAGACAATTCAGTTGTTGAATGTTGTTTGTGGAAATTATTAACTCAAAATTTTCAGTAAATTATTTCATACGTTGCATTAGAGAATGTGAAATTCATTTCAGGATACAGTTGAACTTTTTTTCGGAAAGACAATTGAATTGTAGAATGTTGTTCGTATAATAATTACCTCAAAATTTTCAGTTAATGACTACATATGTTGCATTTGAGAATGTATATTATTTTATGAATTTTTCGGAAACCCAATATTATTTGAAAATCATGTAAATAGAAGTAAAAAAGTTTTTTTAATTGTTTGTATTTGAATTTGGTTTGAATGTAATTTGATTTTGCAGTCATACAAAGTAAGAAATTGAATTGAGAAAAAAAGAGTCAATAGTCGTTTTATATACGAGACATATTTGCACTAGCATTCAAGCCTTAGAATCCTCTTACTTTTACGACACAGATAGGCGAGACGAATGTCCCGTTTAATTAGTCGTAAAAATAAGATCGTAAACCATTATCCGAATCTCATAGAAAATAATTAATTATTTCCAAGGAGCACAACTCACAAGGGAAAGATAAAAAAAATCGCATTAAAGCAAATGCATCGTTTAAAAAAAATCACTTTTTACAAATTTCTTTATACATTTATACGACCTATCTGAAGAAAACGTACTCATACCTTCATTCGACATAAATTCATTCCACCGATTGAATTCAGAAGCGATTTATCGACCACCAAAGCTCACAATATCTACCTCAGACATGAATAGTCGGAAAGCAGCACTCGCCCTTAAACGAATTTCTCTCTATTAGAAAAAAAGGTCGAGATTAGAAATCGTATCGTTTCACAATACGTCAAAACTGACCCTTTGTGCGCGAGAAGCCAAACGTCTCATATGGACCAGGCCGATTGATTTGACCGAAGAATATTGCGTTTCTGACGACTGAAAAGGCCAAGGAGTACAAGTAACTTCGCGGTGATTTTGAAAAAAATTTGAAAAAAGCGCGCTCGAAATTTAACATGTACTTACGTGCATTAGAAGGAGGTCGAGTGATTTGATGATATATCTCGGTACACGTTACGAGTTCATTTATATCTATTTGCCACCAAACATAGAAGCGATTCCTGTACATAATTCAATTTCGGCAAAAATGTCATTTGTACTCCTTGATTTTTTCAGTCATCATATACAGGTGAAGCAGTTAAACGATATTTCTCTTTTTTACAGTCAAAGTGAAGAAAAAACGCATTTGAGTAAATTCCATTTAATACAATTTTTTGATGAAGAAATAATATTTTTTCATTACTCCATCTTGTAATTTTTCGGGAAATTATATAATAATCGAGTCTGTGTTTAAGGGACGGTTGTTAGATCAATGGTGTTGTAATCGTGGAAAGCGATTTTCCGCGAAAATTGATATCCCATTATTTCGCGAATATTGGTAAATAAATGGAACAGTATGTGTTACTAACGATAAGTGATTTTCTCTTGTAATTATTTTTTCTGCGTGTTCGTTTATTGTAGTTTTTGATTGGTTTTTGCGTTTTTTTGTTCAATCGGTTGCATCAGAGATCGATTGTTCTTTTTATAGAGGAAACTCATTTTATTTTGGGATGAATAAAATAGTGACAAAAAATATTATTGAATTTTTTTCATGATATCTTTTAGTTTTATTGTGAAAATATTTATTCAAAATATTAATATTTTAAAATATTTTCATAGGGATAAGTTGTGGTTGCATTTTAAAAAATATGCCCATCGTCTATCAGGCTTTCGTCCTTTATCCGAAATGAAAAGCGTTATTTGTTGTCTTTCAAAGCCGCATTCGATTCGCCCGAGTCCTGCAATATATCAAACGTATACACAATGCAAAAAAATAGGGAAAAATACCTCAAAAAAAAAGGGGAAGAAACGTTAAACGTACACGCGAATATGGAACGAATTACGCGGGATCTGAAAGGAACAAAACGGAACCGATAAATTATGTGTTAACCCTTAACCCTCCAGTTGCCAATGGGAAAAGGAAAAATCCATGTGCGATAAATTTCTTTCCCTTTCGGGTTAAGATTTCGAGTCCGTAATATTGGCGTGAGATTGAATGTCATTTATCATAATGCTCCTATTTCGATGGAATTATGGTCGTGTTATTATCATGTATTCAACGATTTTCGCTTAATACACCCTCTTGTGTTTTAGGGGATTTTTCCCGAATGCGAGGCTCTCATTTTTCATTTGTTATCCGGAATTAATGGTGTTTGTTTTTGGATTTGGATGGATTGAGAATGTAACGTTGTGAGGGTTTCTATTTTTGCAGATAATGATGATTGAATGAAATGGTAATCTTATATGTCTCTATCGTTGGTCGGAATTGTATCAAATATTTTTTTAGTATTGTGTATTATAAGAATTCGGTCAATTGAATATTATTGAAAAATTATATCTTATTTGAAATAATGGCTTTGTATTTATCTTATATAGAAAAGTATGTTTTTTTAGATGTTTTGTGAATGTGAAATTATGTGTGTGGTAAACAGACTCTTCTTTTTTATTAGCGTTATCGAAAAACTTTTCAAACTTAAAATATAAACTCATTCGTTCCATTAGTGGGAGAACGAAAGTTTGATAGTGTATTACTTGAAAACAAAGCAAAAGTAATGTTTTTGAATGTGTATAAGTTGTTCTTGCAAAACTTAAATTTGATAAAATTTCATCCGTGAAAATATTAAGTAGATCAAACATTTTTTCAGACTTCACACATATTTGCACTTCACTTTCAAAGCATCCAGTTATTTTTTATTAAAAAAAAACTTATATTGTTCATTAATTTATACGAACCTTTCTATTATTTATACAAATCTGAATAGAAAATTAACCTTAAAAAAAAACAACTCACAGTTTGAAAAGCGAGGAAAGCGAAAGAGGGAGTCGGGGTCGAGAGCACCTCAGAACGAGGCTTTTCTATAATATTTTCATACGACGGGATGGTTTTTCCCGTGATTTATGTTCCCGCGTCTCGGTTCCACGGCCAGATATTGTGAATATAAATGTTTTCGCCAGAGAAAGACAAAGTATCGTTGACATATCGTCCCTGTGACGTCGTCGGACTTTACGATCGCCCATACGTCTCTTGGCCACGTGGGTTTATGTATATATCGCGTTATACTTATGCCGAAATAGATCTGCGCGGTCCATAGGTTTTCATCGATTCAATCAGAAGATGGAACGCTTCGAAATTCAAGGTTTTTCTTTATGATGGTTTGTATTCGTGTAAATGAAACTGGATGCAAATGTGGATTATTGTGTGAACGAAAATGTATTATGCGATAGTCGACTTTATGTATTTATTGATTTAATAGGTGTGTAAAGTCGCTTATCGTAAATCGTGTGCTCGATAATCATAATAGCTCATTTTTGTATTTAGTTATCGGTTTTTTTGTCTTTGTGTATGTTCTTTATTATATCCTTCGCTGCTTATTCTTTCACTATGAAATTTTCAAGAATTATTGAGTGTAGGTATATCTGAAAAGCTTTCTGCATCGTATTTTATGATCGACAAGATTTCGATCATTTGACGTTTAACAAAATGATTTTCATACGTCGAAACTTAGAAAACATATTAAGCTCGACCTACACATGTGGCATAATTTAACATGTATGTATTTTGTACATCGTTTACTTTATATTATCTTCTCATTAGAAGTTCACAATCGCTTAAATTCCATAGGATCTTGAGCAATATCGAGTCACAGAAGCAAGTAATAAATAAAATAAATGAAATATGGCACACAATTTTGGAAAATTTCACGAATCCGAAAATATTTTCGCGATATTGTTCGCGTTTAATCTGGCGATTTTGATCGGATGCTTTGCGATAAGGTTCGAGATTCGATCTCGAGTGGGCGTCCGATTTGAGTGGACGAACTCGATGCCTTTGATGACGTTAAAAAAAGCAGATATCTCTCGACTCTCGGAAAATTTAGAAAATGCTCCGAAGGGCGCTAAAATTCCCCCAGCCGAATCTTTTATATTCGATCTCTTATGCGAATCCGACGCGATAAAAATAACGAGAATTCCTCAAGAGTGAGAGCGAAAGCGAATTGCATTTCTACCGATTTTTCAGAATAAATCGTGAAAATACCATTTTAATCATTCGACGCACTATTGTCGTGCGAACCTACACCACCCACACAATATTGTACTTGCTCGAGCACAATATTATATTCAGCCGGAAAACAAAGCTCCGCTCCTTTTACGCACCGTTTGCTCATTCAGAGGCGAATTTAAGTGCGTCTCTCCATTTCGAGGGAACAATGCCCTATTCTCGAATATATCGCTCGTCGCTGATTTGATTTGTGTGTCGAACGAAATAGGGCTCCGAAAACTATAGGCGAGGAGAGACGTCGTCTTTCAGCCGAGGATATTTTCTATTCTGAAAAGTGTGCTCGAGAGTCGTATTTCATATTTTTTTCCAGTCCCACAGTTTCGCGGCAGTGTTTTCCGTCCGTTCTCATAAATAAATCATCCCACCTCGCACATAATTTTGTGGCCTTTGTAAATATGCTATCATTTTTGCCGTCTCCGGATACGTGGAGATATATAGTGGTTTCGTGAAAGTTTGACTTGTGCGTCGAATTTGAATTTTTTCGCGGAAAAAAGTTTTATTTTCAGATCGAGCGTTTTGTTCTTAAGTTGTTTTTTCGTTTCAATTGAATTTTGAATACGGAATGGCTGCTTGAAGATTGATGTCTTTGTTGAATAATCGAGTACTTCGGACTTTCTATCGGCCGATAGTTTAGTCAGGCGTCCACTACCGAGTGGATCGGAATGGATTAGTGACACAGCTGTAGGAAAGAAGGTCATATAGATGTCTTCTTTTTTCGTAAAGAAGTGTTCTTAATCCGTTCTGTTCCTCTCAGCAGTTGACGTCCCTCATTTAATTCAATATAGAGATTTATAGAAGTGTGCATAATACAACAATTACAACTCCAACTGAACTATCGGCCGATAGAAAATCTAAAGTTTTCAAATATTCAGTTCTCTGGTGGTTTCCCTACATATTCGGATTGAATATGTCGTCGTCGGTGATTCCCATAATATCATCCCCATAATATTTCTCGCTCATAATAGGCGAAATTCCATAATAGTTGGCAGGAGTCCCTTGCGATTGACGCGTCCGAACCGAACCGCCCATATAATTCGAACGTCGAGGTGTCACTAATCCAATTAATCGACAAATTAATTATACGGTCCACAGTTGACCGCCCGGGTTTAATTAACGGTTTATTCGACTTATCGCACAATGAACCCTCGATCTGCGACGTGAGCGTGCGTGAGATGAACTCGAAACTAGACTTCTTGGTCCATATTGGACGATTGTAAAACATTAAGATTCCATATGAAAAGGCCAAGGGAACAAGTGAATTTTTTGCCGAAATTGAATTATGCTCAGGAATCGCTTCTATAGGATAATTTGCAAAAGGATATAAACGAATTCGTGACGTGTGCCGAGATATATCATCAAATCACTCAACCTCCTTTTAATACACGTTCAACTTTGAGCGCTATTTTTTCGAAATCTCTGTAAAGTCAATTGTGCCCCTTGGCCTTTTCAGTCGTTATATGAATTAATTCTATTATATGATGACTGAAAAGTCCAAGGGGTGCAAGTGATTTCGAGAAAAGTGCGTTCAAAGATGAGCGTATTGGGAGGAAGTCGAATGATTTGATGATTTATCTCGGTACACGTTCCCTTTTTGCTACCAAATACATATATAGAAGCAATTCCTGCACATGACTCAATTTCGGAAAAATGTCACTTGTACCCCTCGACCTTTTCTGTCGTCATTTGATAGTTTAGAAATTTCCAACTTCGACGTGAATTACGACCTGACCATTGTTAACCGAAGTCGCTAAAATGTTCCGGACGCTGTTGACGAAAGCGACGTCGACTTCCTGATATCGCTGTTGTTCCTGATGTACGTGTGCACGAAATGAATTCACTACTACGCTTTTGTTACTTCCATATATGATTTATTTTCGGGACGACAGTCTATTTCGCCGAAAGGGGAAACTTTTCGCCGACAACAGAACAATTTCGGAAGTCAAATTCACCGTATTATACTATAAAGCTCTCGATATTTATAGGCGGGCTCACTTTTAATGTTTGTCGTAAATTAGTTGCCCTTTGAGGGATGAAGCGGTTCGCTTTGACGCTGATCGTTTCCGATGATATTAATGCTCTTGTTTAGTCGACGTTCGAGTTTTGTGTGATGAATCGATGTTTCGATCGAGTTTCGTACCTATGTATTCGAAATTTACGATTCTCAATAACGAATCGATATATTCGGAAAAAAATTTTCGTCGAATAAAGAAACTCATTAATCGTTTCGGAAAGATCGAAAATTCTAGAATTCAAATTAATCCGGATTGGTTTGGGAATGAGACGACCCTCTTTCAATAATGCACTATTATATATACAGGGTGGGGAAGATATTCAAAAGGATTCGAGCACGATTCGGCGACCGACTAATAATGTGCCGAGAGGAGAGAAATCCAATATTTCACGACGGTACGCTTTCAGCACGTGGATTTTTGAATATTGCATACAGAGCAAATGTGCTTTTGCGGTATGTGCCATTGTCTATATATATTGTATTATATTTATATACGTTTTGAAGATTTTTCATTTTTACCTGCGGCGACGGTTCACCTAGATTTTAAATTTCTAGACACTGAAAAGCTATTTGAATGAAAAAGATTAAGGTCTATTCTGCAGATGTGAACTTTCGTTCTATTTCGTACTATTCTATACAAAATAGAGAAAAGGCGCCAAATGTGGATCAGAGTTTTAATATGGGCCACTATGAATTTCATAGTACTAAATATAAACCGTCTGTTTATTTTGTATACGACCTATGATCAAATTTAGTGGTACAAAGTACACAGTTGTTTTCAATAAAACACCGGTTCATATTTGTCGCTCTACGTATATTTGTAATATTTAAATACACACTAATTAAACATAAAATGATTAATAAGCTTCTAACTGATCAAAATGACTGTAATTTCAATAAATATCCAATTTAAATCAAATGGGTTTTGAAATGATACTCATATTCCATTGCAGATACATTTGAGCGAATTAATGAATCCATTCAAATACCATAACAAAATATATCTACAGAAATTAAATTCCAAAAGCGTCCTTTTTCATTTCGATGCATTTCAAATTCAACCATCTGCATCTGAAACCGAAAAAAAAACCTCGAGAACCCAATTCGATTCCCCGTCATTAACATTTGAGCCGCACAACCGAAACGTCCGAACGGGCCACGGAAACCTTCGTCAAAAGCAGTTTTCTTATTTTTTCTCCCCCATCTTATTCTTATTTCTTCCATTCGTGTTTATGTTCGATCACGAATCGGATCGCGTGCGTGCGAGATCAAAACACCCGTACAATCAATTGTCCAAATATTGGCTAAGACGTGCCGTGCAGTTTTTCCTCGATTTTCCTTGCAAGCGACGCCGTCCATGCAGATTTTCCGGATGTTTTTCCAACGGTCGTGTTTTTCTTTTGCGGAATACGTGAGGCACTGTACTGTGACGAATCGAGTTGTTTCGCTCAAATCGATGCTTTTCAGCCAAAATTCTTTTGGAGATTTTCTTCTATTGTGCGTACACAATATGATAGAATGGAAAATTCGATACATATTATTTGATGAACATTTCTATGCAGCGAACGAATCTCAAATTCTAGCAGTAGGTACTCTTTGTGCGTTGAGATGTCAACGCATTTTTTTAAATTTATCAATAATCAATAAAATAATCGATAGATCCATTTAATATTTTTTTTCAAAAAATGCAACATATCTCAAATTCATTTAGAAAAATTTCCAGAATTAAAATCAATAGTGTCCATTATACACGTTTACCCTTCGATACATCACCAGCCGAGCACAATGGCTCGTCCGCGTCGAATAGCTCACTGTATATAGGTCTAACTCTTGCACAAGTGGTTGACGACGACGGAGAAGAGCGAGGCTCGACTGGATGCAAGGATTACCTTACCCACTTGGGGAGACTCGGCTCTTTCGCCACTCAGAATGTCGATTTCAGTCTTATCCTCGAGGTACATACGAATCTTCGTCGCGATCGTTTCGAGTGCCCGACTAGAGGGTCAGTCGAAAAGACGACGCATAACGATGCTAAATTAACTAAATTTGCATTTTGTCCGCCTTTTCCCGATGTGAATGATGCTTCGGCTTGAATTTTGTAGATGAAATAGAACGTCTGTAAATTTAGGGGTGGTTCATATTGCAGCGGTTAAACAAAAATCAAGACCAAAAGATAGGGATAGATGTATGTATAGTTAATAGGATATTTCCGGCATAGATGGCCATATGGGAGATGATGGTCTGCGATCATTTTTTTTTTCGAAAATTGGCAATTATTATTATTTTTTGCCTTCAAGCTGAATGTATAGTGATCAAATGATGACAAAAAATGATAATTGTTGCCGATTTTCAGGAAAAAATGACTGCTGTCTATCGTTTCCCACATGGCCATCTATGCGGGAATTATCCTATGATCTATACCTTGCTCTTGGTTTCGATTCGTTCGCTGTAGTGTGAACTAGTTCTTATTTAGTTCTAGATGTTCCTTCCAAGTAAATAAATGGACTGATCATCGAATGTGCTTTAGTAAACATCTCTTCGCTTTTCAACACAACTCTTTTGAATCTGAATTTTCATTCAGACTGTTTACTCTAGCCTGATAGCACTTAACAAGTTTTCACAGCCCGTGATTTATAACGCAGCATTTTCCACCTCAATCCGAGTTAAGCTCTTGTTCATTTGAGCACCGAGCTAAAAAATTGGAGTCGTTCCTTATCCAAGTGTATCTACTTACGTACATATAATAGTTCAAAGCTAAATCGGCGCATCGTAATAAATTCAGAGACTGCTCTCGTTACGTGCATGCGAAAGTATCTCGTTTACATTGTTACGTTCATTTATAATGTATATGATATTTTTTCGCCGTCGAATAAATTATTCAAGTTACGCAAAGCACTTCTTCTCGGATGGGGCGAACGTGATACACCCTCCAAGGGGGAATCCGCCCCTACATAAAAACGGTGCCTCTTTTAAAGACGTTACGGAAAATCAACATTTCCTTTTAAAGCCTTTGGAATACTCTTTTTTTTCGCCCCAGGAAATAGAAGTCCCTCACCATCAAAGCTCGGATGGGGGTGGATTTTTCGTACCTACTTGCATACGTTATTATATGTTTATTTGCGAATCTCTTCATATAATATTTCAGAACGTTTCACATGGTTGAATTGTTGTGGAGATGCTACAGGTGTAGACTATTGTGGGATTTTTTTTCTGTGGATATAAAAGATCCGTTGAAATTTTTGATGCGAAATGTCCGCACGCGATTGTGTCTATTTTTAATTACGGTTTGAGTATGATTTTCAGTTGTAATTTTGATTTAAAACGGTTTTTTATTGACGAATTTTAAGAAAAAGTACATTTTTTTAAAGAAATAATTCAAATTAAAGTGATAGATTTATATATTAAATTAATATGATAGATTTTATGAAAAATTATCAGGTGGTATAAAGGTGGTATGAAGTTTAGCGGTCCATATTTGTCACCTTTCTTCTATTAGAATTGATAAATGAGAATTTAATTGAATATATTTTCACAAAAAATAGATATTGAATAATTTTCATTTATGATTCGTAATGAGACTTGTACTTATCTTATATTCAATGATAATATCGCGTACAAAGGAAAAGCTTCAAATTGGATACGATCGATAATTGATACTGTCTTTATATGAAATTCGTTCGAAAATCTCATACGTTTCTATAGCAAAATTCAATAATATTATATTGGAAAATTTTATTTTAAGCACTCGTTTGAAAATCGACAAAACACGTACGATGCCGCATTGTCTTCAAGGAGAAACGATAATTAGTTCATTGTTCGCGAAGACAATAGCTCCCGGGCGTCGACGCTAACGCGAAAACTTATACATAATTACAATTTAAAAGCAAAAATCTCCACACCGAAACTCAAACTCATCCCGAGGGAAGACACACCTCTCGTCCTAGAAGCATCCAAAGTCCAAATCCAATAAAATTTTCATTCAACGACGAAAGCAAGAAGACTGCATCCAAGATGCATCCATGTCCCGAGGTGTTTCTTCCGAAGTCGAAATCGCTATTCTATATTTTTTCATCGCAGCATGGAAGAAAATCGAGTTTTTCATTTTGCGATTTTTCAATTTTCCGCCACACAAGTCCGGCGGAATATTCAATTTTGAAGTTGCACCGTTCGGTTGAACGAATCGCGTGTATCAATTTCTGTGTCGATGTTGCATGTGAAAGGTTCGATTTTTTTCTTCGTTTTTCCAGCCTTTTTCGTTTTTCAGCCACGTGTCTTTTTCACGCCGAGTCGGAGTTCCGTATATTGGTTTTCAGCAGTTGAGGAAATTTGCGGATGTTCGCAATAAATTGTGGAAGTGAGTTTTATTCGATTGCATGAATGATCGGTAGTTCGAAATCGTGCTTGTTTTACGATAATGCTTTTATAAAACGATTTCGAATTTATTGTTAGTATATGTATGTGTGAATAGGTTTCGTACCGTTTTGATGAGGAAATTGTGTAGGTAGTTGTTGTGTATTTTAGGTTGAAAGCCTTTTTGATTCAATTATTTGCAGCCATTTCGAAATGCATTTAACTAACGTTAATGCTATTGAAAGCATCCATAATGCAACTAGTGCGAAAGCCTGCCTGTTTGTTTAGTATCTAATTGATTTGTTATCGATGAATATTTTTATTTTTAACCATTTGAGATAATAATGAAATATCAATTCAATTTTATTCAAACGAGATTCATTAGTATAGTAAGTTTAATATTATGTACAAATCATTTACGCAAATATTTTAATTTTTTTTTTTTGATTTTCTATATAAATATTAAACGCAATAATTTGAATGGGCTGCTGGATTGCAGCTCTCCTCGTGTCAAAGAAATAGCTTCAATTATTGATATTCATTTAACTATTTCAACTATTACGAAATACATTGAATTCATTCAACATACTTTCAATGGATAACTATTTTCCATTTCAACTTCACCGCTACAGACCTGTTTGCAAACAATCCCACCGCCCGTTACTTCGAACGTCACAATATTCAAAATATTCAAAGATATTCATACACAGCCATCCGATTAACATTTCAACCGAAAATTGACGTTTCGCATCGGCCGCAAACCAAAATTCGGCAGATAACCGAATAACACTAACCATCGACGTTAAATTCGATCGAATTAGGTCGGAGAATTAATTCTCCGAGAGAGAGAACGTTCCCGTTCTTATGCACAATCGAATTAGCGCTAACGAATTTCGTTAAACTGTTGATGATTATTCCGATTCGGAGTCGCGTGCGTTTAAAATTCATAATTTCGGCATTTCTAATCGACAGTCAATATTGGTGTTGGAGTCGGGGTCCGCTTGCCTCTGCTAATCGAATTGTGTACCGGGGGTTCGAAAATGGCGGGAAAAACAGTTTCGGGTCGTGTTGGTTCGGGTGATGGAAGGTAAATAGTTTGTGATGTGGAGATCGATGGTTTATAGGTAGTTTTCATATTAATAGGGTTATTCCGGTAGAGATGGCCATATGGGAGATGATGGCCGATGGCTATTTTTTCAGAAAATTGGCAACAATTATATTTTTGGTGTTATTGGATGTTGTGATCACTAGGTATCAAATTTGAGTGTAAAATATAATAATTATTGCCAGTTTTTGGAAAAAAATATGTCCACTGACTATCGTTTCATATATGGCTATCTCTACCGGAATTATCCTTTATCGAAAAGTAGATTTTTAAATTGCTCAGTATTTGCATAATTTGAAATGTTGCTGTGTGGATGTATAAAATAAATAATATGGATGTCTTTCAGATATTATTGAATGTAATAATGGAAAATAGAGCTCTTTGAATATTTTCAAAAGTCAACTTAATTGATTGAGGACATTCTATCGAAAGATAAATGATGAATATGAACTCAAATTTTATATTCTATGTATTATATTATATAATGAACAATATTATTTATTTAATATATCTATACAAATATATGTACATATTTACTGCATTCAAGCTCAAAGTCTGTTGAGATATCAAAGGAATGAAAAGTAATTGCATATTTCAATATAAATACAGATATGTATTCCTCATACTTGATTATATTTCATCTTCACAGCAGCAAAATAGAAATGAATATGTGATTGAGTAGTCGGAGCAATAAACCAAACAGATTAGTTCAATTGTATTCAAGTCATACTTAAAACTTATATTATAAATTCTTTAGCAATAAGAATATCAAATTCTATAAGAAAACGTTACCACATTTCAAAATAGAATAACTTATGATCTTAAGATCAATCCTCAGAATATACACATAAATTTTTACGTCTAATATTATATGTCAATGCCAATTTTAAATTGATTTTTCACATAAAATACATCGAACCGAACATAAACTACGTTTCCAACTACAAATCCCCGACCTTGATCTATACTACCTTTTTTATATGGGCCAGGTCATCTCGGCGGTAACGATTTTTTGATGCGTCAAAGCCTTCGAGATTTCTTCCCATCCGAAGGGCTTCCTTCTTCACCACCTTCCACAATATACCCTCACACCAGCTCGTGTGCAAATTGGCTAATTTGGGGGTGCTTCGATCGAACCGTTCCCGGACTTTTTTATTGGAGCCGAAGCGATTTTCTGCGAAATGATTTTTCGCATTAAGCCTCTCGTATTCGAATCGCTTTTTTTGTAGGAATTTTTTGCCTCTCCGTTTTATTTTACGATGTGTATGTAACGCGCGAGTATTGGATTTATGGAAATTGTGAATTTGAATAGTGAAAAACAAACAATGTATATGAAGTAAATATGATTTTGTTTTTGTGTTGTTTTTCGAATGTATTGCGTGTGCGTGTTTGAATATGAAAGACGAGCTCGTTATGTAGGAATAAAATCTTATTACGTTTCCATGCGGAGTGAACGTTTTGCTTCGCTCGGTATTCGACGTAATTGGCGTGTTATTAAAATTCGACGAAAACAAAATAATAATAATGAAAGAAATTTTTTGAAATATGCCGCTTGTTTCTATTGTGATATTTTTGAAATGAAGCCTTATGAGATTTTTTTCTTGCGGCTGAAGGATAAATGGAGGAATTTCGAATATCATGCGAAACATATGTGTGTAAGGGATGATTGAATTTTTATTTCGTTTTACAGTTTTATAAAGGTATTTTTTCATTGTTATATCGAGGATGTGAAAATATGAATCTGTTTCGTTTGTATATTTTTTTCATTTTATGCAAATACGTAGGTTTGTAATCGATATTTTTATTTTGCATCTCTCAATATGTATTTCTACGCCTACATATTGAATTTTATCCGCAAGTATTTGATATTAAAACACACGTGGAAGACGTTACTGAAAGCTTACTTAATAAATAATGTGGAAAGTTCGATACATTCAGCTTTCAAGATACGTTAAGTATTCAGACTTTGAAAATTTTATCAGATACGTAAATTTATATACGTGTTTATAACGTGTAATTTAATTAAATAGAATTTATTTGAGAACTATCACTATTTAATCAAGTCGAGTAGAAAACTTTATTACTTTAGAGAAAATCCTCAACTTTAATTTCGGCCTTAATAATTTCAAATGTCAAACCACCGAAGAAACTTTTGGCACTCTCGATTATTTTCCATTATAGACAGCGCGTTATTTAATGTCTGAATTTCGTGCAACTAGAAGCCATTAAATGATAATTTATCAAGCGTAACTACCGATTATATAGTACATAAAAAAAGAGTGAAATTTTCCAGAGGGAAATTATTGCGTGAAGGCGAGCTTCACCAAATTGGTGCCATTATACACGTATTTACCGAATGAAAAACCCGGCTATGAACAAACGTAATGTATCATGTGAGACGATACTGAAAAGTTTTAAAATAAGATTCTGCGAGTTTTCCACGAAAACATTGCGATCGTATCGAAGAAAACTTTGCAAATAAAGAACTATTCGAAAGAAGTTATGGAGCAATTTCGTCGCTAGGCCATAAGTCAAAATTAGCATATCGCTGTTTTGTATTTGATTTATTTGAGTATACGATTTATATGTAATATATTTTTAGTGTAATGATGTAAAACGTTTGTGCATGTCGTGTCGATTCAGCATATTTTGGGATGCATAGGTTCGAGTCTTATCTTGGCGAGAGTCACGTGTAATTTTTTTTAATTTTATTAATTGATTGGAGACTCGGACGTTTCTTTAAAATATTCAGATTCATTTGATTTAATGCTTTATGATCGTCATGTCTTACCTTATATTTGTTTCGATTAAATTCGATCTATTTAGTGACACCTGTGTGCGTTATGACTTACACTCCGGAGTTCTCGCCTTATATTTGACTTCTTCACATTAAAAGTAAATGATATTAATTGAAAAATGGGTAGAAATTACTCGCGTGAAAAAATAAATAAACAATTTGTCATTTTCGAACAAATCGACCAAAACTGCTGCATCACCTCGACCAACCTTCGAGGCCCATTATTACAAACTCTCGCCTGAAAAAAAAAACGGCTTAACGGTTTAAAAAAATCATCGTGAGGCTAAACATGGACAAAAGCCAAATGTTAACGTCTTTTCAGCCCCTCAGGCATTATTTATGCACATTTAAAATTAAGGGTGGATACGCGTACCCCGGAAGGGCGTCAGCCACGTCTGCGAATTAATATCGTCTCTGGGGGGAAATTATGTCGCTAATTTTCTTATATTAAAGTTTATTGTGAGCATTTTTTAACGGACGAAGGTATTATACGAGAGTGGGCTTAAACTCGGCTCGGAAAAGTTGCGCAACGTTTGACTTTCGTTTTTTGTTCGACGCGATTGTTCTTGCGTTTCTTGTTTGTTTTTGAATTTTTTAAAAATCGTTTTCTTCAATTTTAATGAAGGTAATGAAAATTATCGATATTTATGATTATAAAAGCTTTTATCTTAAAATTTGAACAATCTGAGATTCCGTTGTACATGTTGTGTTCTATTGTAAAGGTTCTATTATCTCTTATTTTGACTGTATACTATATTATATTGTTGATCTTTATTCACGATCTTTGTTGTAATAGTGGTGTGAGTCCACAAATTGAGAAAAATGAGTTAGTTATGTTATTTGGTTTATATTGATATGTTAACTATGAAAATATATATTTTGATTTTCAAAAGATCATCAAAATTGTAAGAATTGCATCAGTTCGATGTTTTGTTTTCATCTACGTGCTCGAATACTAAAACATTGCAATTTTTAAACGAAAGTAAGTGAGCTTGTACCACTGTTACCTTCAAAAAGCACATGAATATTTTATTTTCTTTAGAATTAACATAGTAGACGTATTAATAACTGCTTATTTGCTTGCATTATTAAATGCTTTGTTTGATAATACACGTATTGTATCAATTTTTCACGCTGGTCAATTTAAGTGACATCTATCGGTTAAGACTAGTTTGAGTTTCATGATATGATGGGAGTAATTATATTAATCGTTTTTATATTTGATTTAATTCTGTTAGTTATGATAATATATCATTTTCAATCAAAAAATGTATCAATTCATTCAGATTTCGATCGAAAACTAGAATCCAGTTAACTCATGTAGCACATTTACGCAAACACGTGCTCCACGTCTTACGTTTAATTTGTACGAATTACGAGGGCGGCGCGTGGAAACGACCGTTTTTTCCCAAACGAAAGCCTCAAAAGGAAAAAGCCAAAGCGAAAAGGGCAAAAAAAACAACACAATCCCGAGTGGACGTGGCTAACGAAAACGAGGAAAAAAATCCCAATAACACACAACGCGGAAGCATCGGACCGGGTCTTATCTGAAATTACGCGCCCGCTTTTTCATAATCTGCGGCATCGTAATTCGTTGTTTATGCGCGTTATCGTCCTATTTACGATTCGGAGGGTCGTGGCGGTTTCTGGCGGCCGCAAACTCAGAAAGGGGCTGTTGTCGTTTATGGTGAGGCGGGAGAAGTTACGGGGTTAACGGGGCCCGTTAAAATGGGCGTTCGGATTGTTCTGTTGAGCTTTGTTTGTATTGGGGGTTGAAATTATCGTTCGGTGAAATTTATATGGCTTGTCGATAGCTTGGCGGTTTAATGTGTTTGTGCATGCTGAGTAGGGATTCAGTGTCTTCGTGATGCTGAGTTCGAGTCTGACGAGAGTCATTCGCTTTTATCAATTGATATGATGACTCAAATTCAAATTGTTTACAAAAAAAGTTAATGTAAAAAGTCATGAAATAGTTTCTAAATTTTGATCTGAGTCTCATTCAAGTTGGTTGAATTTTTAGCACGGTATTTTATGCATTCATAACTCTTCACAGTTTTAGTTCTAGCAGCTGTTTTTTTTCATTTTAAAGTGAATGATTAAGGGTCGGTCTTTTCACCTCTCGTTTGAGAATTAAACGGTTTTATACTACACACAGTTCTCTAATTACTTACTGACGAAATTTGGGGAAAGAGATGGATTTAAGTATTTTTGTATAAACTGTAGTATGTTTGTCTCATTCAGCGACCGTTTTAACATACATAGTTCATAGTTGGAAGGAGTGCATGTAGTTTAAATTCGTTTTATTCTCAAACGAGAGGTGAAAATACCGGCTCTAATTTAGCAATTAAAAAAGTTGTACCTGTAAAAATTAGCAAATACTCTAGTTATATAATATTTATAGTGTACACTTTACATAAATTTCCACGCAAATCCTCGAGAGTCCAAAGCGGCGGCAAATACTAAATTTCGCTCAAAGCTAAAGAAAGAGCTCGACTTTTTTTATACCACCCTCCACCAGTAATTCGTTATCAGCAGTGGTTTCTCCGCCCTTTTGCTATCCGATGCCGGTTACTTGCCAAATGTGCTTTCTATTGAGCTAAATTGCGTTTTTATTAAGACACTAGTGAGGTCGTTCGACCTGAAATTTTCTACAAATGCCGACGTATTATTTATCATGCCGCGGACGAGCCGAAGGAAATTGGCCAGTTCGCATTTTCTACACGTTCAGAATTCGAAGTACGATCGTAATAATGCTGTACTTGAGATAATCATTTTTGTGTGTGATATTAATTTTTTGATTAGATTTTACTAATTACATGAAAATATTTCATTAGATTTCTTAAGCTTTCTCTGAATATTCATACATCGATATATTTAGTTATTATTTATTAATACTTATCAAAATCTTGAAAAATATTATTATATATTATAAAATTCAGAAAGTGTTTCGATATAAATTTTCATGAAATATTAAAAAAAACATAACTCTTCTGAAAAATTTTCATATCACAAAATAAAACAGATCGATCACATCCTTCAATTGATATTCAACTCATGACCGACGAAAGTCGCTCTTGAGCATTTTTACGTGACGTACACGTAAATCTCCACATTTCCATTCCGAAATTATACACAAATACGCATAAAAAAATCGACAACCCTAATCTGAACGAAAAAAAAACACACACACACAAATCGAATCTCGATCCAGAGCAAAGGTGCAAAAAGGGCGCAAACTTGTTAGCCAAGTCACGAAAAATCCATTCACTAGACGCAATCAATGACACATCTGCAAACCGAGCGATCTATTAATCCTTCGGGATTTTCAGCGCTGAAAAAAAAAACCCGTTAACTGCCCTCTTTACGTAAGCCTGAGAGTGGAGGCTGAAAGTGGGTCAAAAAGTTAACGTGCAGTATAAGGTTCGGGTCGATCGGTATGCGAGAGACGTCAAGGGAAAGACTTTCGAGATACTCCTGTATAAGCTGAAATATGCGAAGCTTATGAAATAAAATTGTGGCAAGTTTTTCGTCTGTGTATATTTAGTTCGTGTGTGTGTAACGATCTGTGTGCGTCAAACTCGACAAAGGACTGTGCGATTATGTAAAATGATTGAAATTTTGTTTGGCGAGTCTCGAGACGAAGGAAGGCTCTTTGTGTGTTGCGGCTATTGTGTGTCTAAATATTATCGAGTTTCTATAATGCGAGTTGATATGTTTCGCGTTGTTTTAATAATGCGAAATCAGAGTGTAGATTTTCCAGCTAATTAGACTCGATGCGTCAATCAATATCGATATAATCACAGAGCGGATTGACGAGCCGTTCAGTGCATTATGTGATTAACTCCATTTTATGAAAAAAAAATAAATTTAAATGTCAAAGTACTCGGTATAGTTATTGCTTAACATGTGTGAAATGTCTTTCATGAATAAATTTAGGGCAAAAATTGTTTGGCAGCCAAATGATAAATCATTTGTTATAGAGGCCATTTTAATTAATTGTATACTTTAATATGAACTGAATATATCCGTAGCTTATTATAAACGAAATTTGAATGATATCAGATAAATGTAATAATAAATATTTTTGACGAATTTTTGAAAAACGCAACGAATATGCTTTATAATTTTTCTTGACTTTTTGTTTTATGAAGTAAATCACGTTATCCACTGAACAGCTCACATATGTAAATATTTTCTAAGAACACAATAAGTTTTCACGTAACATATAACGGCTAAAAAGACCAAAGGGTATAAGTGACTTCGTAGTGATTTCGAGAGAATCCCACTCAAAGTCGAGCGTGTACTCACATACATGTATTAGAAGTTCAAGTGATGTGATGATATACATACATATTTCGATACACGTTCAAGTTCGTTTATATCCTTTTCCCACTAAATATATGAGCGCAGATTAAAGCGATTCCTGTACATAACTCAATTTCGGCAAAAATTACACTTTTACCCTTGGCCTTTACATTCGTCATATAACAGACGTCATTCCTAGAAATATTTTCGCACATTCGTCGCGCAAGCGAAACGAACCACAAATATGAATAATTAACCGTCCCGATGTGGGCGCTTTCGGAGCATCCATTCGAAGATCGATCCTCCACTTCTTCGGAGGTGGTTGTCAGGGTGTTTCACTTGAATTATTGACACGGAAGCAGCTGCCGAATTGACGTACGGAGCGACGTTGACATGCAAAATAAGAAAGCGGCGGTAACGCGAGCTCGATTTTGATGGATTGAACTTTTCTTTTTATGTGTCTCCTCGCGAGTCTGAGGAATATTCGCGTCTCGATCGACGGACTGAATTTTTGTAGGAGAGATGATGTTTTTTTTAGGAATCGTTAGTATGTGAAACGACTAAATTTTCTTGATAAATCAGGTTTTTTTTTGGATTCATTTGTTGTTACTCGATTTTTTAGGAGACTTGATCCAACTGGTGGATATGATTTGAATTTCGTTTTTGGTCTTTTTCTCACTTTTATATGTAAATACAAATGTGTAAATACATTTGAAATTCAATTGGATTTACTTTGACGCATTTTTTAATTCGATTTTCCAAATGGGAGTTAATAGGCAAAAATTAAAATGATGATCAAGTCTTTTCATCATTTTCTAAATTTATCAATTAATCGTTCACTTTATAAGTGAGGAAGTAGAGTCACTAGGCTAGATATTTCGATGAGTAATACGAGCTGAAATCGATTGAATTTAATCAATACAGACAAGTCAGGTGATCTTTTTAAGTAATCAATTCGTAAAACGTTCAATATACCCTTTTTTAATCAAATGAATCAAATATTTTTAAGAAAGGATTGATTCTTTGTATCAATTGAGAAAAACTACATATGATTCGACAGGATTCTAATTCATCATCACGAAACCCTATGTGACATTCACAAACGTTTTATTTGGCTACATTCGATTCGATTTAAAATCTTGAATCAACCTTAAAATCCACTCATGACTCATCAGACATCATTTTTGACTTCCAATCCCGATCCAAACGAGATTCTAATTTAGACCCTCAAATTTATCCATATCTCGCATCCTCGGGTCATCAGATATCGTCTAACGCAGAGACTCCCAAAGTCAACAACCCTAAAACTCTGCGAGAGAGTGAACCTCTCGCATTTTGGAACACGAACACTTTCAATACTTAATGGCCTCACGGAAATGGATGTTAGTGAATATCAAATTGCATACGCTGCGAAAGGCTCCCCGAAGGGTTTCAACATTAACGAAGAGGGTTTCACCTTCCGGCATAGTCATCATCATCGTCGTCGTCGTCGCAGTCACGTTTGCTGCCAGTTTTCGGCACAATATCGATCCCCTTCGGAAGGAGGCTTTGTGTGTGTGTTTGCCTTCCACGGGGCTGAGGAATAATGAAAACGTTGAGGCGGTGTCGATAAATCATCTCGTTTCGCTTTTCTGCGCTTCCTTTTATTATGATAGGGGTGGAAAAATGGGGCTAAAAGAAGCTAGAGTCCGCGGGGAGAGTAAGGATTAATTAACCGGTTCCGGTCGAATCGTTTCGCACATTTATCATTTGTGTTGTTGTGTGTGCGACGCTTGAAATCATTGAATTAAACATTGATATGGTGGATATCTCTGTATTACATTCTCAGAAAATGTTATTTATTATTAGACTCGGTTTCATAATACACTCAAAATAATTCATTTTGTTTGCAATTGAATCTTCTTGCATATACTATTACGAGGGAAGCCCACCTTCCGCCTTTTAACTGCACCCCAACATTATGTCAACTTGTTATGCCGGCCTAGTTGGATATACTGTATAAATTGTTACTTTTTTCAATATGTATTCTCTAGTGTTTCATAAATTTACGTTAAAAAATCATCAACTCAAGTTTCAGCACATGCAAAAAGAAAAATCACCCGAGAGTCTCACGCGTACTTTTTTGTTCTTACGAAGCAGACAAAGTTCGAAGAGCAGCTCTAGAACTTTGCACACATTGAATCTCAACGTATTCAAATCGGGTATAATTCGAAATCATTAAACCGAATCTCTTTCGAGCTCAATTAGCAATACGATCGATTATTCAGAGACGATGAAAACTCGGAAAATCTTCGGTGAAAATTCCAAACCGACGAACAAAGTTATTGTAAAACCGGGTCTTTCTCGGTCCTTTCTCGAATGTGTCGTATTGAATTCTTTATCTCTCGTTCTTTCTTCCTTCAAAAGGACCGACTCAGACTCATTCTCATTTCCGTGTCCTTTTACTCTTCGGAACGAATGTGTGGTAATATCCGTTTCGCAGCAGTGAAACTCGTCCATGAATCGTTTAAGGCGACAGTAATAATCTTCACATGAGATTATTTCTTATTTTTCGAGGGCTCTCACGCCCCGGAGATGGACCCGGCCATTAAACATTTTACACTCGATTTAACAGCCGCCCATCGTGACTTACTGTACTTTTTCGAAGGTACATTCACTTATATGAAAAACGTTAGCAAGTATTTTAAAAAGCATAAAATACTCCTCTAATATAGCTTGTTGTATAAAGCGTTTGTGCATGTGGCGTTGGGCTTCGACGTCTTCGTTATGTTGGACTCAAATTCCTTGAGAGAGGTTTGTGCGAGAGTTCGATCGTTTCTATTGAATATTTGATTCGAAAAAAGTGTCAATTTAACGTTTTGGGAAATAGTTTCTAAGAATGGATCACTATCTTTGTATATATCGATCAAATTCAATCGATTTTTAGAGTTATCTTAGAGATTCATAACATTTGCGCTTGCTTTTTCGCTATTAAATGAATGATTAATCGAATAAATTATAAATAATTAGGTAGAAATACCTGCAACGATAAATAAATAATATGATTTCATAGAAATCCAAATAATACGTATTCGAACTTTGAGTCTATAGCATAATATCAAACCTATGTAGACGTTGAATAAATATTAAATGAAACATGAAATATATTTTCAAAGATACACAAATATGTCAAATGAAAAATTGAAAGAAAAATACGTCGAATTTCACCCTAATTCAGGAACAGACGTCAGAATCGAAATCAATGTTTTCCGGGAATACGTACGTCAACTTAGCGACGCTCAATAATTCAGCGGAGTTCAATAGAACCTGCAGAACGAAAATCATTTCATATTCCGTATTCGCGACGAATCTTCGCTAACCACCCTGTGGAAGGGAGAACAGGGGGGGTCAGAAATTTGTATGAATTAAAAATGCTTCGCGTTCGAATCGCGACTTTTTCCCGGCGAAATCGCCGAGAAATCGGAGCGAGGGGCATTATGTAAATTGGAGCACTCAGCCTCCGACTGTGGGAGATATTCAAATTTGCGATATTTCCCGCCTAGCTGAAGACGAGGACTATTTCCGTTTCCTGTCCCTGTTCGCGAAAAACGATACAAATCCGGATTCTGTATTCGTGCTTCTTGCTTCAATGGCACCTGTAGTTTGCTTGAAATGAGTCTTTGTGTATTTAAAGAACGAGCTGTTTAATCTTCACTGATGCGTTTATTTTTTTGGTAAGATAATTAAAATGTAGATTGGGACGAATAAATTCGAACTGTGTTAGTAATTATCGATGTGCTCAGTTGAAACTTTTAGAGAGTTCAATTAAAAAGTTTCACAATTTCGAATGTAAAATACTATCGAAAGCAGTATGGTTCATTCGCAATTAGGGTTGGAATAACAATAACACCGCAACAGTTAGTAGGAAACTTTTTGATAGGAACGCTTCGCTAATTGAGTTTTTTTTGTTTCCCAGTTGCTTTATATGTTTTACGTGAATACAACATTTTCCTCTCTGAAACTTTCTAGTTAGTTTGCGAGTTTGAGAGAAACAAATGTCATACAAAGGCTTTCATTAGAAGTGTAACACAATACGTAGGATACGACACACTCGGCGTTATTCATTAAAGTTTCTCGCGAATAAATATTTTGTGCTAAATACGTTATTTTTTTTTCTACAATGTATTTGATAGACGCAATGTTTGTTGCAGATTTTCCAACTGTGTGCAGTTTTCAATGGCGTGTTTTGCTAACATTTTGCAGTTGAGAGCTTTCGAAGAATGAACGAGGTGAGTCGAAAACCATTGTCTTAAAATTGGCACTTGTCATAAAACTGTAGTCGCGTTGCAAGTGTACAATTCGCGGTTTTATTTCGTGTTAACATGTCTTACTTCATTCGCTGCTGGTTTTTCCCAATAATAGAAACGCGAAACCGCTATTTTCATAACTGATATCGGGATAAAGCAAACATACTTTCCTTTCGTTTTCAGTGTACCAATATTGACATTTTATTCTTACTGATTTTTGCTCGTTCTAGTGTTGTAATTCATCTTACATGATAGGAAAAAAAAGACTAATCGAAGTATTTTTGTAAGTCTCTCAGTGTTTGTTCAATGTGTAATAGAAAAGCGAGGCTATTTTCTTATATCGTTTATACAGAGTATTTTCGTTGCACAGAACTGTCTGTGAATTATATTTTATAATTTAAAAAATACATTAATTCTTCTTCTAGTTAATTAAATTCAATGGAATTCTTAAAAAATGTATCATATTCATTATTTAATGAATTTTCAATTTTGTTTGTGTGTTTGAGATACAAAAATTATTCAATTTTTTCAACAAAATTTGCAAAGATATATTCATTATTAGATTTATCTTTTCTATGACTAAAATGAAAGCATTTTTGTGTGGCTTGAATTTCATAGTATGCAAAATACGAGTACCTTCTTCATTTACATAACTGCACAAAGCACAAGAGAAAAAAACTAACTAGCTGAAGCATTGCAATCACTGAATTCAACAACGTGCATGCATAGAGGTACAATACTCTGAAATTTTTTAAAAATAATTTTTCGCAAAATCAAATTCATGTTTTTATCAGTTAGACTTGTATTTCATAAAATAATATCAAAAACTTCGTAGATCTGAAAAGGTAGCGGACTACGCTCCGTTAAATCTTAAATAAGTAGGTAAAGAGACTGTCGAAAATGCAATTTTAACGAGTTTTCGTAGCTAAACACTATTTCTAACGACAAAATGTAACGAAAAAGAGAATATTACGAGATTGTAGACGTAATCCCCTTTACGTGTCTGGCGGCGAAAACGGTCACACTTTACAATTCAGATAGTGCACTATTATTGCATTGGGACAGGGCCAGCATTTGAGCCACAATATACAGACAGACAAACCGACACACGGACAATAAAATATGATAAATAAACACACAGAATACGCATTTATGCTAAAATATATAAATTAAATGAAATTTCGAAATTGTCAATTGATTTTCGAACGAAGAATGAAAGGATTAAGATCTAGTGTTTCAGAAACGCTGAGCTCGACGCTTCATGCACAAATGTTTCATATCGTTGCGCTCTCTGCTCGTCTATATAAATAAAATGTATGTACGTATGTTATTTATAGATTTATTAATGCATTCACTTTTGGCAGTGAAAATTTTCAGAATAATTGTAAAGGTATCTGTATCATTACATTTCAGAATTTATACATTTAACATTTAAAAATTGACAATGTTTTATCATTTGACAGTTCTAAGGGTAGACTTTTCATAATGCACCTATAGTAAATATCATGCATGACCTACACATCCAACGGGATTCACTATACTCCAATATCTATAACTGTTCACAATCGGCATAGGGCAGTCTTTTCACCTCTGATTTAAGAATAAAACGAATTTAAACTACACGAGATCCTTCCAACTATGAGCTGTCAAAACAGACATACCTCGGTTCGTACAACAATACATAAATCTATCTGTTTCCCCCAGATTTTGACAGTTGATAGTTGGAGAACCACGTGTAGTTTAAAATCATTTCAAACCAAAAGTGAATAGACCGGCCCTATAATTTCAAAGATTTTCGAAAAACACCAGTCATAGGAACTCTTCGTGCATATTTTATAAGATCCTAGTGTGAGCCCGGCTTAAGCTTGGCACCGAACGCGCCATAAACGTGCCGACGCACGCCAAACCGAACGCGAAGGACGCTCCACTCGCATTTATTATTAACTTTTATTGTTCGCGTTCGCGTCATCAATCAAGCTTCGCCTTGTTGGGGGACACAGATGTCCGGTAACCGTCCTTAATCCTCTGGAAATGGAATGAAGACGTTACCTGGGGATTTGCGAGATACGCTTTTGTGTCACGACGTCGCACGTGATGCGTCTCTTTTTCAGCGGATGATGGATGCGAAAGAGTTGATCGCGAGTTTTCCGTTTCGCTAATTGTGCGTTTGGTATATATATAGTGAAATATAATGTATGGCGAGTGGACTTATGGTGGGTGCACTTGAATTTGAAGATAATTGACTCATCATAGGCGATAGTGTGGAGGTATAAAGCGTTTGTGCATCTCGTGTCGATTCAGTGTACTTGGAATGCGTGAGTTCGAGTCCTATCTTGGCGAGAGTTTCATATCGTTTATCTTGATTGATGAATTGATATGGAGACTAGGTCGTTTCTTTCGAATGTTTGGATTCGTTTGATTCGAAAAAAGTGTTAATTTATCGCTTTACGAAACGGCTCCGTAAATGAGCATCACCTGTACCTTTAATATGTTTCGATCAATTCTAAACTATTTAACAACACCTAAGTGAATTAACTTACTCTTAGTCTTGCTTTAGGGCTAATTCTCTTTACTATATTATTTCTTGATAATTGTGCATAAATGGAGAGAAATTACCCGTACAAATATAAATTAAAATAAATATTAGTTTCCTAACATCTATTGATTGAGATATACTTTAAATCTGTTTAGTGGAATGATCCATTATTAAACATCCTCATTTCGTCAAAAGTGTATCTTAGGTTGTAGGGAGGAATTTGCATTAACGTGTTCATGGTTTCGTTGCTGCATTTGAAATATCGCATTCGATCTTATCTAAGTGTTAGTTGATATAATTAGAAAATGGCGGTGGTTCTATAAATACGTAACGGACTGACCGGTTTGTAGATACGTCAGATTGTTCCGTGGATAAATTGATCGTTTTAAAACAGAAATTTTCCTGTTAGCATATTTCCTTGAAGTCGTTTCAACTACGATGTTAACCATTAATCAGCACATAGATTCTCTTTCTTCGATAAAGTGGTCGGATCTATTATTAACGAGCTTCGTTTTATGCAATTGTATTAGGGTATCGATTTGAATTACATTCGCGAAATTATTTATAAAAGAAACGAAACTGGACGTATTGATTAATTCTGAACTAATTCGATTATCAATTCATGAAGAACTCTTCTATTTCCTTTCTGCTTCCAAAACACGTTTAATCTAATAGATTGCCTCACTTAACGAATTAAAGGTAACCATACGATTGTCGGACCTTTCCTATTGATACTATAATTTATCGTGACATTGTTTAATTTAACTCTTTCAATGAGAAACGTTGACTGAATGCGGGATGACTTTATATGGAAAAAAATAGGAAAATTTTATTAATGTGGCATAAAATATCAAAACGCAAACTCTATGTTGTCTAATTATTATTTAAAACGGCAATAACGAGGGATGTGTAATTTTAACCGAGACTTAAAATTATAACGAATGTCCTTCGCGAGACTACGACGTTTGGCTAAGAAAATACGCGAACATTTATCTCGACCAATTAAGGAAATGGTGATAAAATACGTCGAGGACGAACAGACCGCTTGTATAACGACTCTAGTTTTATACGACATCGTAAAAAATCATAATTTTCACACGTAGACGAAAGTACTCGGCTTTAAACGCGACTTGAGCATGGTAATTTATGTGAATTTTTAAATTAATCCTATCTTATGATAGTTTGATGTGCTTTTTTTTCGGTTTGATGATAATCTTCAGATATTATATTGTAGGATTCTCGGGTCATATATTAATTTTATTTAATGAGTTAGCTGATATATAAAGCATTTGTGTATGTTGCGTCATTTTTCAGTCTCTTTGTTTGGGTTCAAAAACTGTTGAATATCGGGAGAGTCACATGTCATTATTTTTAAATTATATGATGAATCAATGGATTTTTTTTCCAGTATTCAGATTTCAATATTTCCAGATTGATAACAATACCTGCAAAAATATAATATATCAAATAATAAATAAATATAATTTACTTTGAAACTCGTCGGAAAATTTTATGTTTATTATCATTTGTTTTAGATGTTTCAATTCACAAAATATAAATTCAAATTGTATTATTCTTTGTTCTATATCACAATATTATGCTACACTTTCTTTCGAGAAGTAACAAATTAATATTTGAAAGCGAAAAAAATGCGAGAGCATAAAAACTTTCCACCGTATGGCTATTTCGTCGCTTTTCCGACGCTTTTCCGACCGCCAACGATAATGGAAAGCGACTCGAGCGTATTACGATATTCACGAAGGAAAAACACCTCCGAGTCTGGACCGGTTTGTTTTTCCCGAAAGTTCATATGCTCCGGAGGCTTTTTTCCCGCCGTTTTTCCTTTTTTCGCGCCTTGAAAATTCGCGCGTTTCATAAAATTTGATTGCCGCTGATGCATCACGTGATTCTCGGCGGGATATTTTGCGTGTCGGGAAAATTCTCGGGATATATTCGCATATTCGGAATTGTGTTTTTTTTTATATGTATATCCTCGTTGGGAAAATGGCGAAAAGTCGCTTCGTTTGTTTATTGTTATATTGAAGAAGAAGATGGAGAGGAATCGATTAATCGTTATTTCGTAATCGAGGAAAAGTTTTTTTACGAAAGTGAGTAGGTGTCGAGTTCGTGCTGAAAATTTTAAATTGTGATTTATAAATTTTTGCTTGATAATAACGAATACATGAAAATTCATGCACGAGTTTTGAAAGTTTCAGTAAAATATAATCCTTGTTCGAAATTTATAATTTTAATATTTTCTGTTATTTTTTTTAATATTCTATATCTATACATTATGATTATATTTTTCTCTAAAATACGAATTCGGATTATGAGTAATTTTAGATTTTAATTTGAATAAAATTAGCATCTAAAAGTCAAACAATATTTAAATATAACTCAATAAATTCAATACACAATTCGTCGCAAACGATCTTCCATTATTTATTCGCTGTTTTCAATTTTCATAAGATTTATTTCAGTACATTTCAATTTTTCCCTCGGACGACTCGATAAAATGAAATTTTCATCCTACGCAGAAGGCGAAGTTATAAATACGTATCGATATGGAAATTGAAAGTTTTCCATTTTAAATCGGTTTGTCGACGGTTCAATAAGGGAAGCGTTTTATCGCTTAATGTCAAGGGCGCTATCTCCACCAAGTTTTTCCCACCCTTTGGAGTTTTTCCGATCCCATCTCAAACATCGGAGGTTTTTTCCGCAATCTTTTCCTTCTCGGCAGACGCTGAAAAGCAGTGAATTAAAAGCGAATTAATTGGTCCCGGGTAATGAAGATGAAATAATTCGATCGTGATCAAAAGAAAATCGCTCTCGGAAAACGTCGACGCACTTTTTCCAGAAAAACGCTGGCTCTCGATTTTTTTTCCGCTCATCGTGAAAATTTCGCCAAATTAAGCTTATCCAAATTGGCTTCTATCAATGTTTTAACAACTCGTTCGAAAAATAGCCCTTCAGATTCGAGTTTATGTATTTATTGAACAACAATGTTTATCGGAGATTTCAGATGTTCAATCAAGGGTGAAATATAGTGAAATTACTTCGGCGTCGCTTTCGAGTCAATGGTTAAGAAAATTTTCATTAGAGATTCACGAATATTTGCATATTGAATAAGATCTTGAAGCATCTTATCGAATGGTTCTAGGTATACGTATACTGTTGTGTTTCAGTTTTATTGGGTCGTATTTAACTATAGGGTTTTGCGTAACAGGAATGTACGTTTTGTAAGTTTCGGCCTAATAGGCTACACTAGACATTTATTGGGCGTAAGCTTTTAGAGTTCGGGGGATTGTTTAATTGGAAAGGTTATCCTGTATAAATAAGGGTGCTCGTCAAGTAAATCTAGTAATCCTGACAGCTTGATTGTTCCACGGCGAAGGTCTGAAAACTTTTTGTATGTTTTGTCGGACCCTCGTACTATCGTCTGATATAAGCGAACGAAACATTATGTACGTACAATAGTGGGCGACGGCAATTAATGAAATTTTGCGAATTGCGAATGTACCCGGGAAGAAAACTAACCGGCTTAACTTTTTTCCGGTTCCGGTCGTTAAAAAGGAACGTTTTGAAACTGTCCGAAAAGTTCGCGGCTTTTTATGCGTAAACAGCTGACAGTGAGTAGGGAAATTGCGACAGAGAAAAACTAATTTTTTCAAAGTCCTAGAATGACCGAGCACAATTTTTCCTACCCTCCATTTTTCCTAAGTTGGTTTTTTACGCACGATTTATGCTTTTCGTTAGACAAATAATGCAAAATGCATGTACTTTCAACACATATTTGTGCCTATATAAAATAAACCGTGCTAAATTTTTGTGAAATGATCAATTTATGTACATTCTTATATCAGCATTGTGTAGTCGTTAATTAGACATTTTTATTAAGATTACTTAGATTTTCATGAGAAGTCCTATAGTTAGTTCGATACAATGAATTCAAGTGGACGAAACGAATGATCGGCCTTTCCTTTGGCTCGATGAAAAATGGTTTTCATTTTGAAACCTCAACAATGGCTCACTTGAGAGACGCAAAAAGGAAAAGGAAAAAAAAAATAAAGAATCGGCATTATTATATTTGCCCGAGAGATTTCATTATGTGGCATATTAGAGCCATTATTCAACGTTGGATAAAATACGAACGCTACTATTTGTATCCACCATTTCGGCGAGCTTTTAAGAACGTACCACACAATATGTTCCACTTTATTAATAAAACACTGAAATAATAAGCTTGATTTGAAAAGAGCGCACTTTGTAGCAAAAGTTTTCAGATCTTTGAGAACTTTTTTCTTGCGCTGAGAAAGAAAGAATCGTCGTTCGTTTGTCTGGTTTTATTTTTTTCCGAAGTATGCTCGTTTAAAAGAAACGGTCAGGTTTTTTGTGACGATACTAATTAATCTTATATTTAATTTGAATCCCAACCCTCCGAGTGTTCTGTTTTAATGAATAATTAAGAACACGAGGCACAAAGGTAGCCGAACGAAACGAAAGCGTAACTTGTCACGAGATTTTTTTTCTTGTATAATTATCAGAAGGTTGGCGTGTGAAATTAATTGTGAGCTTTTATGGGGGTTGTGAAATTTTAATAAAATTTAATTTATACCGAAAAAACGCGAATAAATTAAAATAAATACATGATACTAAACCGTTTATTTTTCACGCCGAAAATTGACATTTTCCACCTTTTAAACCTAAATATTTCTGATTAATTTCGATCAAGGTTAAGGGTTGAGATCTTAGAAGTGGCTTAAGCGATTTTCATGCTTTCGCTTTTGTAATAATTCGAATCGGGGCCAATTAGTAACGGTAGCCACGAACGATTTCTTGCGTGACTCTTAAGTTCACTTTCGACTACAATGGAGTTATATTGTAATTGAACTGTGAATGTTTGATGGGGTTGTACTGAAAATGACTCGTGTTTGACCCGAGGGTCGTTGCTCTGTCTGCTGTAATTAATATTTTATTGCGTTTAGACATTTTTTTTAATATAAATTCTTCGGTATGGTTGACGCATTAAGATTCCAGGGCAGTTTGAAACTCTGTTGAGCTTTAAAATTGATACTGTGACGTCGAACATCCTTTTGGATACTAATGGCAATTTCGTGCCAGTGCCATTTTGCAGATTTTCGATTCGGTTCAACGAATGCGAACATGCGGATAAATCGCTGCGCCAGTTAAATTTCGCATAATTGACTGTTTAACGGGATTACGATCATAATTAGAGCGGGTAAATATGCGAAATAATCACATAATGAAATAAAATTTGATTTTAATGTACATTAAATTGTCAGTATCAATGATGATTAATATTAAATTTATCCAGTGCAAACTAATTATATTTTGGGATATAATTTTGTTTTTCATTTAAATTAAGATAGTCAGTTGATAGTTCAGCGATACTTGAGATGCGTGAATTTGATTCTTATCTAGGCAAAATTCACATGTCGTTTTTCTTAATTGATAAATTTATATGAAGACTCGGTTTTTTCTTTTGAATGTTTGGATTCATTTGATTCGTAAAAAAGTATTAATTTAAAATTTTACGAAACGTTAAATAAATTATCATAACCTGTTCTTTTCATACGTTTCGATTTAATTCAAACTATTTGGTGACACCTACATATGTGCGTTCTAACTTACTCTTCTGAGTCTTGCCTTAGGGCTCACTTCTTCACTTTAAAGTAAATGATATTAATAATTGATAATTTTGTAAAAATTACCTCAATAAAAAATTAAAAGATTCAATAATCTGAATTGCATTTTACCATATAGAGTAAACAGCTTCAAAATTGAATTATTCACGCGAAGTATCCGAGTAAACACACGTACACCTTGCAACTATTTACGTACATCCACAAAACACGCCATGCACGTCGAAATTGTAAACATTTTCACCCGGACGATTTGCGTTCCTCAAAATGTTCTCAACGGAAAAAAAAGGAAAAAACGAACCAGCCTGAAATAAAAGCGGAAAAATTTAAATTCCGAGCGAGCGTCCGCACGACAAACCTTTTGGCATAAAATGAAAAACGTTCGTAAAAAGCCACCGAAAACGTCATTAAATTTTTATCTGTCGGTAATGTCGTTGCAGCCTCAACGAACTCCACCAGAAGGGCACTAAATTCCACCACCGAAAGGGACGTCCAACGAAAGGTGGTTCAAACGAGGAACGACTACCTGACTCAAATACTAATGGAAAATTAACTAGAGTTTTATTGCCGGGGACTTTTCGCGTTTCGGTGCATTCGGACGTGATTGCTCTTATCGGATTTCAGAGCTTGATACGTTTCAGGTATTATATAAAACGTTGGAAAAAGTCTTTGATTGGACTGAAATCGTATTATTTTTATGATGCATGGGTGCTGTTTTTCGATTTGAGATGAAGCAGATGTTTTATTGACTCGTATATCGAATGCTTATTAATTTCTTAGATTTGATTCGATGTGAAGTGGTATAAATCTTTTGTGTGTATCGCGTCGAGTTTAATTGTCTTCGTGATGCTGAGTTTGAGTCTCACGTCTCTTATGTTAGTCACATGTCCTTTTTTTCATTTAATCTAATGACTCAATTTTTTCTATCGAATATTTAATTTTAAGTATGAATTTAATGTTCTACTGAAAATAGATCCTTTATCTTATTTGCATCAATTAAATTCAATCAATTTTAGCACCACCTTTCGTACACTGATATTAACTTTTAGAGTTTCTTGTCTAGTGTGTCTATTTCTTTTCTTCAATGTGAATTATCTATTAAAAAAATTAAAATATGTAACAGTGTGACAACAACTGCATCAATAAATAAATGAACATTTTTTTGAACTGATCTGTCTCTAAGGACCAAAATTATAACATTCTAGTCTTAGATTGTAAAATTTATTTAAAAATAAATTATCTAGCAATACATATGATAGTAAATAAATAATATATGACGACTGAATAGCAAAAAGGGTACAAGTGATCTTTTTGATCGAATATGTTCTATATACAATACAGAACCATTTTCTATACTTGTCTTAATTTCGATAAAACAGGTCACTTGTACCCTTTGTGCTATTCAATCGTCATATATAATTTATACAAATACATTATCTGATGAAAAAAATCAGCATAAGATAACAGAAATATTGCGAAACCGTTCTACAAAAATCGAATACGATTGTGGATCGTTAAAAAGTTATGAGAACCGAACAGCTGTTGTGCTTCTGAGTTTTCCTATCGAATCTTACTCGTTTTCTGTACAAAAAGCTCGCTTTCTCCGCAAAAGGCACAAAAGCGTCGAATCCGATTGATCTCAGTGCAAATTTGTATTCAAATTACCGCCGGCGAAGTAAAGGGAATTAATCGAAACAGAAAAAACAGGTTCGCTCGCCTTATAAACACGAAGTGTCAAATCGAGGAAAAAAAGGAGGCCGCCCGTGTTTATTACGACTGTGTCAACATGGCGCCTTCCTCTTTCGCTGAGCCTGTCGAAAAATATTTTTTTATTAGCGTCCCCATTCTCCTATATACTTCGATATATAATCTATATATACATATATGTATAATATAGCCTTCGGTCGCTATATTTCGGGAAATGTACGAGACGAACACAATGAGGCGGAATAATGTATGAAAAACACCATAGAGTCGACGCCGGAAAATACACCTCTCAATCCAGAGAGTACCTATGGTGAACTTGGATCTGTGTAAGTGATTGAAATTTATTTTGGTTTTGTTCGATTCGATGATTTTTTGGTGTTTTGTTTGTCTCGTTTATTTTATGGTGGAATTTAAGGGTGGGTTCAGTCATTTTTTTTAAATAATCGACATATTTTATTGGATTTGCATGTAAATATTGGATTTGTTTTGAAGTTAGGGTCTTTGTTCATCATTATTTCGTACTTTTGTAGATCATATTAGTAGAATATAAATTTTGGGTTATGATAATAATTGATCCTTAGAGCCAATCCAAAAATCTTTGTGTGGCAATTAGTTACCTTTTTTTTCGTTTTTGGACTATTTTCATAGCATTTTACCAAAATATAATTAGAAGATGAGTCTATTCCAAGAATCCTCAATATTTAAAAATGCATATCGATAGAATTTAAAAACTGAAAATCAACATTATTTTACAATAATACCGAGCTATTTTAAAATAAGGTCATCCTCACCCAACACAAACACAATCCCAGCAATTATCTCGATCGCATTCGCAGCGATTTATCGACAAACCATTTAGCCGCTTTACCGACTAAAACCCACAACCAGCGCACACTACACACATCCATAAATCGAAGAAATATCGTATGTTGTTGGAGACTTTTAATTGTTCGAAGGCACAGAGATAGAGAGAGAGAAGAGCAGGTTCCTTTATTGCTAGGAGACGTCTTCCGAGAAATTTATCACGCGCTCGGGAGTTGAACTCGCGATAAGAGCTCTTTCGCATACGTGGAGAACTTCTCGTAGGAACGCCATAATATTATCTTTATTAAAACGGGTCGTTTGTCTTGTTTCGTCATACGTTCCACGTGTCGACTGTTCGGGATCGTGTTTCTGGGGAGGCTCGGCTAATTTCGATCCGCTTTGTTTGTCTAAGCAGTGCTGGATTCGTGAAATCGTCGAATGTTTTGTTTAATTAAGGGTCGGTCTTATCACATTTTGATTGAATTGAAACTACTCATGGTTCATCTAACTATGAGTTGTTAAAACAGTCGCTGAAAGAGACAGATATACTACAGTTCATATAACAATGCATACATCCATTTCTTATCCCCAGATTTTGACAGTTAGTAGTTGAAGGATAGTGTTTAGGTTGAATTCGTTTTATTTTCGAACTAAAAGTGAAAAGGTTGGACCTAAATTATTTTTGATTTTTCATGTCGAAAAAGTACATGGTTTCACTTTAGAACTCTCAGTATGTTCTAGGAAATCTGTCCTAAAATATAAAAAATCTTATTGTTATCACTGTAGATGTAATGAACCACATATTTTGCATGAAAGTTTTATTATGAAAAGCAGCAACAGTAAGAAAATAACGTTTTCTTCATACTAATTAGCGATACTGCACGCGAAAGATATCAACAGACGTATCACAAGGCTTTTGCAGTGTGACGTAATGTTACAAGCTTATTCACAGATACTACGCAATTATAATATGTAAATGTGAAATTCGTTCCAATTCTCGTGATTTCATCTATACATTTGTAAAATGCAGAAAATTCATATAATCACTACAAAATATCATTGCTAAAGGAACAATCGTTTATAAGTCTATGTACTTTGAATTTTATTTATATTTAAAATATAATAAAATTAGATAGTTTCTTACTAAAACACACACAATTTTACTATTTTTTTTCTATAGATTCACGCATGGTCCAATATAGCGTACGAGTTCCGAAAATATTTCCCGACAGCGAATGTTTTTCTTTATCGCCTGCACGGGTCCCGCTCGTATCATCCGATACGTCACTTATCCGGAGGCTGGGCTCCCTTTCATACTCTCGGGTTACCTCCTGTTCGCTCTACCGAAAAAGAAATATCCTCCAACCCAACCCAACCCAACCCAATTCAACCCAATCTAACCCTTTTTCACCACCCCCGTGGAAGGAAAAACCTCTCGTTGATCGCTTCATACTTTCGCCGGTGGATGTATGTACTGTGTGTTGATTGCGTGATCCGCTTTTCCGGATCGAATTGAGATGTTGAGATTTCAATGTGAACGTTTTGGAATTTTGAGAGTCTTTGTGTTATTCGAATTCTCGCGCTTCGATGGTATTTTATTCGCTGCTGCATTTCATTGTTCGAGTCGAGTATGAATTCATTTGAGCTTTGATGTTGTGTTGAATTCGTTTTGCTAGGATGATTTGAAATAATTGAAAAGAATATTTTTTTATAAATCGGAATTTTAAAGATTTTTGTATTATTATATTTTGAAATTTATATTAATAAATTAACGATATATGGAATTTTTAATTTTGATATTTTACGGATGAAACTTTGCGGTAGCAGGGCCGTATCAAACATGCAAAGTGTATACATAACATAATTTAACCAATTTCAACAGATAGCTTGCATTTTGTTTGTCCTGTGTTTATCATAAATACTATATGGTGATTCCTGTATAGATGGCCATAAGGAAGACAATGACCAACAGCATTTATTTCTCCAAAAATCTGCTACAATTATTATTTTTTGTTATTATTGGATGTGCTATGATCATTAGACATCCAAATCTAGTACAAAATATAATAATTATGTCAGATTTTGAAAATAAATGACCGCTGACCATCATCATCTTCCGTATGGCCATCTATACCAAATTTAACTTACAGTTCAAAATCTGCTTTAAAGTCCATATAATCTTGAGCAGTTTCATCTCACAGAAGCTAAAATTTGATACATTTTTAATTTATTTGAAAATATTTCGACTTTTTACAGATAGATATTAATAAAACTTTCTGCATTTGAACATAAATTGATAAACAAAAAAAGGCACAAATAATTTTAAAATACCAGTATTTTCAATTGTTGACATAATTAAGTAACAAAAAATCATAGTCTCCAAAATTAAGCCCCAAAAACCTAGATATTTACGTTAAACTATAGCTTACGACAAAAATATTGGGCTTATTTGCTTATTTTAAACCGCTAAGGGTACGTGCACGCAGAGGCAGTTTCGAGGCCGTATCTTCTCGCGACACTCCGCCATATTCCCGGCGTTTCGTATTAATAAAACAAGGGCCGGCTGCAGGGTTATTTACGCGGCCCTATCCCCCCAACGGCCCGGGTGTGAGCGCGCCCTAACGAAAACTCGGAAAATTCGCCCCGAAGAATATACGACGTATAAATGTCGTCGCATATTATTTCGGTCGTGTCACGGGGTGATATTTGAAATATTGTCGTCGGGTTGTTTTTTGTATGTGTTTTTTTTGGGCGAAAGTTGAGTGATGAAGTTAGTCTGTGACGTTTTTTCGTGTCGTTTTGATTTGGGGATTGTCTCGTTTTGATTATTTGATTTTAAACGTTATTTATGTTTGATAAATATAATTTTACTAGCGATCAGCCCATTGAATATATCAACGCGCAATTTTGGAGCATTGACTTGATTTGATTGATTTGACCCTTTTCAAATCAAATTCATGTTTTGTATGAAAGAAGAGCATTTGTTCAACGACTTTTTTACATAGTAGTAAAATTTTTCTTAAACATTAATCGCAGTGGGAAATCAATTTTTCTATCCCTCTTCATAGATAGTTTTCACCTGTGAAACTATTGCTAAAATGGCACGTTTATATTTTTTTTTTTAAATAAAACTTGAAAAATATAATAAAACGTGCCTCGTATATTTTTTTGTTGTCATAAGAGGATAAACTGTTAATGTTTTTCTATTTGTGAAAATGTCTTGAGAATATGTCGATACAATATAAAGTTTCACGCTGTTTTAAGACATAAATCTTTCTTTTCCGATTTATGAAAAATGTCAAAGTATAAGATGTAATATTGAGAATTTTCACTAGTTATTCGATAGAAAAAAATGATAGATAAATAATTTGTTACAGCTAATCGAATAGACTAAAATTGAGATCGAATGTTGTACAGCTTCAACTAATTCAATATAACACACATACTTAAGATATTTTTAAAATATTAATTTATATAGATTATATAACTTTTATTGACATACTCAACTCTGTATTTATATTATACACAGTCAAAAAAAAAATTGAAACGCATCCAATTACAGTTGATGCCCTTTGCGTTACCGTGAAGCTCTGGAATAATTTGGAGTGTGTACATAATATACTTTGGCGTGATTATTCATAATGAATCGCCAGCGACTGTCAGTTGACACACCCCGAGCCTACTTCCATTCTGTTTCCCACTCTGACATTTTTATGAGGTATTTTTGTTCGCATTGTGTTTATGCGTGTCGTAAAATTTTATCATTATATTTTCGTTGTCGTCACATCGATCCGCTTCGAGGGGGTGTTGAGGCCGTATATGCATTACACTCGTATTCTGAAAAAAAAATATTTGTTTTCAAAAATAAAATGTTATTATAAGTATTAAATTTTAAAATTTTATTGTATAGTGGCTAACCATTCTTAACTGAAAATTAACTCATGGTTACGAAACTGCTGAATTGTGGAAGCCAAGGTTCTATTAGAAGTATAGTGGCAGGGATAAATATTTGAATTTAATTAAATCGATAGTGCAGTGGTATAAATCGTTTTTGCATACTAAGTCGATTGAGCATACTTTTGAATGCTTAGGTTTGAGTTCTATCTTGGCGAGAGTCACATTTTTTTTATTGATATGGAGATTCAGTCGTTTCTTTCGAATGTTTGGTTTTATTTGAAAAAAAGTCTTAATTTATTGTTACACGAAGTAGCAACGCAAATAATCATCATATTTTACCTTAGGTAATATGTGTTTCGATTAAATTTGATCTATTTAGCGACATCCTTGTGTGTTATAACTTACTTTTCAGAGAATCTGCTATACGGCTCACTTATTCATGTTAAAATTGAATAATACTGATTAATAAAATTATTTATAATCGGGCAGAAATTACCTCTATAAAAAAATCAAAATCATCTCTTGTGCGAAAACTGAGTATCTTTCCAATAGATAACATAAAAATGCTTATTTTCACACGACATGTTTATAAATCAGATTTGCTCTCGTGATAAATATATCCTTTTCATGTTCATATATTTAGACACAACACAAAGAACGATCTTCACCATCGTCTAATTATACAAACCACCCTCCCATGCGAAGCTTAATATGATAAAGGGACGTCCACACGAGGCGATGATGGATAGCAACGTCGAAACACAAATGTCGCGTTTTTTTTTGCCTATTGTCGCATCTAAAATTTAATACGAACCGCACAGGTGATAAATCTCTGCACGTATATACAATTCGCGCTCGGATGGCAAGCAAAAGCGATGTATTGTAGTGAAACGCCTACGCAAAATTACAAGGAAAACTTTCCACGTGTAGGCGTTTGTATGACTATGTACAGTAGAACCTCGATTATGGAACGTTTAGAGTGTCAAATGATCGAATTCAACTTCAGATTCGAAGATTATTTATTGAAAAGGTACTAATTAGAAGTGAAAAATCTGATGTTTCAGAGCTTTTTGTAGCTTAAATAGAATTTTGAGTTCATGCATGAAATTATGTATGAATTTGAATTTGGCTGTTTTCAGCAAATGTTCTGAAATTAATATTTTTTTCAGCTCATTTGAAGATGTGTGGGTTAAGTCTATTCGTATGTATTGTGTGCGAGTATAAAATATTATGAGTTGTTTACATTGCTGAGTGTGTATTATAGGGATTCGTGTTTGTGTTTTATGGATAGGATAAATTTTATCTTAAGGCTGGAATAAAATTTTGTTGAGGATTTTCGGTTTAGTCGTATGTAAATTTGTTTTTATGGGTTGAGGTGTTTTTGGCGCTTGATATTGTACGATGTTTCTTAAATATGTTAAGAAGTTTCTGCATTTTATATTTTCCAGTTTTCAGCTATTGTTTCGACGTTGTTTTCATGTGCAGTTAGTCGTTTCGGTTGTGAATGCGCCCCCAGTTTTATTTAGTTCTATTTGTGACTAGTTTTAATATTACATGAAATATTGTAATAGGTTCGAGGTATTTGAAAACTCGCGTGTGTAGTGTTAAGTTGTTTTTGAATAATAAAAAAAATGCTTTAGGCTTAACGGGTGTAAAGTTTGTGTTATTCGTGTATGAAAATTTAATGTGAAGTCATTTATGCGGAAAAATAAACAAAAATTCAAGGAATATTTAAGTTATCGCTTTAATCTCGCAATTATTTATTCTGTAAAATTGCTTAATATTTCCCAAAAAGCTTCACATAAATTATTATCGTAAAACTTGATCGCATATAAATTATATATTTTTATCGACATTGAGCTCTAGTTAACAGAAACAATTTGAACTAAAATTTAACTTTGAAAATTTTCATTTGATTCTAATGATCACGATAATATCAATATTATAATTTTTCAAGCGCGTTTCTGCTATGTCTATTTGTACGGAAGTTTATATGAATCAATATAAAGTTTATGAATGAACTACTTACGTATTATACAACATCAAACAAAACCAAAGACCGAATTGCGGTTCGATTCAACAAATATTCGATCTGAAAACCGCCTAAGCATTTCAGTTCAGAATCGAACAAAGACATTAAAACGATAATAACACAGTCACAATGAAATCTGTACAAGGAAGACCTTCGGTGGGATTTCCGTGTCACACACACCGGTCTATGTCGTTTAATTTATCTACCACCCTGTATATTATATGGGGGTGCGAATAGAAGACCACCCTTAAACTACCTGTGTGCTTGTGTTGGTGCACTATCTCAGAATATAATCAGAATATTAGGAAAGTTTTGCGAGACAACGCGCTCTACACAAATCCGAAATGTTTTCGATATCTATTACGGATTTAGTGGGATGAGAGAACGATTTGTTAGTTAACCCTCTTTTAGCTTGTTTTTTAGTTTTGTAAAAAAAAAATATTGATTTTAACCGAATAGGATCGAATTCAGGCATTGTACGTGTGCTGAATTGTCGCTGCATGCACAAATGCTTTATCATTGGCTGACTAATACGATATGTCGTTAAGTGTGTTATGTAAACAAAATATCACTTGAAAAATATGTCATGGTTTCGTGTATCGATTTTTCATTTTGTCCTTCATAAATGTACAATTTAGTTGTTTTCGCTCGGTTATGTCTATAATAAAGAATACTACTGAGTATTCATAATGCTCGTGTTCAACATTCGTGATGTCATTTATAGTTGCGATAAAAGTTTATATAATGTCGACTATTCGATTAATGAGCATCATGCCATAGAATTAAATAGCTTTCGTTCGTTTTCAGCTAAACGAGTTTCGATGTAAAACAAAGCAAATTATTGAAAAAGCCACAAATTCACGATCGCCAATAAACTTGTACACGCCGACGCAACAATTCTAAAAATTATTACCAGTTCAGTACAGGTCTATTTTGTCGCATTAATTTTAATTACCATTGTAACTTTTTTGCGGGGTAGTAATAAAATAAGCACGCAATTAATCCCCTTCGTGATTGATCACTTTCTAAAACGACTAATCACTCAAAAGTTTCATAACGACACCGAAACTTCGCGGAGCGTCGACTAGCGACTTTTCCAACATTAACCACCCCACTATACATTAATACAAATCCAAAAAATAAACCATTTACATTTTAATATCTTTAATACATTTTAAAAATTTTGATTATTTAAAAAAATCATAGATTACGGTCGTAGAAGGGTTAGAAAATTTCGCGTAGAAAAAAACAACTCTACAAATCACTTCGCCGCAATACTTTCGATAGGGGGGCAAAACGCAGGGCCGTACCGGGGATTTACCAGTCGAAAAACACAATGAAATAAAGCGAAATGTAAAAAAAAAAAATAGAAACGGGGATAGAAAGGGAACGGCGGAATTTACCGGAATTAGAGAGACGCGAAAATAAGGGTGGGTGTTCATTCCGAAAGATTAGTTCTGCAAAACTGGGTAATGCCGGCCGAATGTGAAAATTGAAATTTATAGCGTAACTTTTGCGGAAATGCCCCCCCATACATATAAAATATATTTTATATAGAGGAATTGTCCTAAATGTGGAAACATCTAAGCTTTAAGCGTGTATTTTCCACAAATTGATAATAATTAACGTTCTTTAGAAATAGATTGAGGCCAAATATACTTAGTTATGTGTTGATTATAGTAAAAGTAAGAAATGATTTTTCAAATTTGAAAAAAGCGAAGATAACTGAAAAATGATTTTATCGTTATTTTTCATACGTGTATCAAATATTATTTCAAAATATGAAATAGTCAAAGGGTGGCAAATATGGAATACTGAATTTCATTTCAAAGTAATGCATTTTCGATCTAACAAATCGCCAAGCAGCTATCTTATAACATATCCTAAAAAAATCACATTTCAATATTATATGTTGCTAATATTGTTAAAAAAATGATAAAATTTCAATACCCAATACTTTTAAACTCAATGTCGATATTGTTGTTTTTATTTTAACAATAATACTATTAGTGGCTGATTTTATGCAAAATCAGCAGATTGTCGAAACTGTAAGTAATAAATATCGCTGTGTTCCATATTTGGCGCACGTTCCATATTTAGGACAATTCTTATATAATGCATAGGGAAAATACGAATTATCAGCCGATTTAATTTCGCGTAAGGGAATACAGTAGCTCAGGTGATTTTTTTCATTACACTAACGATCGGGTAATAAATTCTCTGTTTTGTCGACCGAGGCTATTCGCCGCTCTGTAAATATTTTCGCATCAGAAATTTATTCAATGTGCGTAAATATTCAACGATGTTACAGTGGGATCGAGATTATTCAAACGAAACGAGGACGAGAGTGGTTTGGGTAATCAAACACTCGGAATATGAAGTGAAAGAAAAAACGGTTCTTCGTAATACGTATGACTTTTTTCCGAATGGAAAAATGTCGTCTCGCTCGAATATTCGTTTGTTGTCTTTATAAGAAATTTTCATTTGTTCACGTTTCAAATTTTCTTAGAATATCACAGATACTGGCAATACGTGTACTGCACTAGATATTGTGTAATCGAGTTATCACTGCAATGAGAAAACATAGTTGCGGTCCTTTGTATCTAAATTACACTTTACTGAAGCTATGTAACTAGTAATAATAACTGAAATAATGCTGAGAAGCAGTGTTTTAATAAGATAATAATTAAATTTCCCCGCTTCCATCGAATAAGGCGACTGCCTCCGCAGCTAGCAAGCGATTGTGATCACATTACGACATAATGAAACTCCCGAAGAGTAATCATTTAAATTTTATTACGTTAATAAGTGTCGTGCATGGCGATGTCTGTAATTAAACGAGTACCAGCAATTACAATGAGTGTTTTCGCAATAAACATTATTTGTTAACTCGCACTCGAGCGATTGAGGTGTTCATCTAATTTTCTAGATGAGAAAAAAATATTATATGATGTAATATGTGTATTAATTTGTCTGTTTGTTTGTCTTTACAGGTATGTTAGTGTAACGCTCGAGTTGCAATTTGCTCTACATTGCTGTTATGAAGATTGCATGAAATAGGCGCTGGTAATTTTATTTATAAATTTTAAAACTTTATTCGAATCTGACGTGAATTGATATTTTAGTCAAATTACTCGTATCTCAATATTGGATGATCGAAAATTTCGAATATTATATTATTTGTTTCATTTTTTGATATTTCGTTGATTGTACTACATTTGGTTGATTTAATTTTTATGAAATCTTAAAAATTTCATTGAAGTTTATATTTTCGACATATGAAACGATCAAATGAGACCCACTTTATACTACCATCTTTCAACACCAACACTCGAATAGAATATTCATCAACACACAATATAATTCCTAATCGAAAAGCCCATTCCGTATAATAATACGACGCGTCCCATCAAAGAAACGTTCGACCGAGAAAAAAACCCCATATCACAAGTGCGAAAAAAAAAACCCTTTGAATAATCCGACCATTCGAAGGGTGCGTGGAGCAATTCGAGAAGTTTATACAGCGTCTAATAAAAGACACTTCATAACGTCGAAATTCGGGCCTCGTCTAAGGTGTCCCAGTAATCCCTTATAAAGTGAGAGGTCCTCGTATGCAAAACCGTAGTATCCCCTTAATGGAGGGACGTAAGTGCGGACCGTCTCAAATTTGAGAAGTTGCACCCACCCTGTATATATACGTATGATGTTATAATATAATGTTTCGGAGCAACTTACGATATTGGATTTGCCGCAAGCTCCAAGCGCTCTCGGTTTTGCTGCGGACTCTAATTAATTCCGGATGACGAAAAAGTGCGGCTTTAATCAACGGACTGTTTAATTTTCGTATTAGGGTAGGTTTATATCCTTGTAATGAGGTTGAAATTGTATAATTTTGACAATTCATTGTTAGATAGTTGAGGTTTGAAGCGATTTTGCATGCAGAGTTAGGTTTCGTCGTGGTGTTGAGTGTGAGTTTTATCTCATGTTGGTAAGAGTCACATGAAATTTTTCTGAATTGATATGACATATTTCTATATATTTTTTAAAATATGTTAGTTTAACGCTATCCAAAATGTTTCTTAAAAATGAATCAACTACTTTGTATTTATCGATTAAATTTAATCAATTTTATAGCTCTTACATTTCATACGTTGATATCATTCTTCGAAGCTTCTAACCCAGCGACTCTTCTTCATCATTTTATAATGAATTAATTGAGAATTTTAAATGATTGGGAAGTTATACAGATAACAATACATAAATTTCTGTTGTTTGAAATTTTATATCGACGTGTTTCATTATGTTGTCGAAATTCATCATTCGAATTTCTTCCCGAAACAAAGCATTTCGTACATACGCTTTAATATGTATAATAAAAGTAATCATTAAATCTGATACGCGTCATTTTTTCAATACGAATACATAATCTGATACGAAACTCAAGAGCCTGAGGCGTAATTTCGTGAATAATTAACGCGTAGCAAACAGAATTCATTAATTCATTTGAGGCGTTCATTAATCAAATCAATATATCGAGAATTTGTACTCAAGCTTCCCTTCACACACACGTACCTATCTCTCATTTACATATATACGAAATATATAATGGTATACAAATTCTGCCGATACATCCGAAATAATAAAATTACGGATGTGCACATAAATTCGATACGTCGCGATGATTTATACCGTTTGCTCTCCGGGTTCGGAATGACTCGAAACTTTCACATGTATTTATTTAGGCTGTGTTTCGTATGTGTGCCAATTATATTTGTAGGCTTTGTGGAAAAATGTTTGCTCTTTTGTGATTTTTAATCAATAATTTATTTCGAGTTTGATTTGTGAGCTCGAATTTCGAATAAAAATCGTGTTAAATGACCATGGGTGAAAATATATCGACTTTGGTTCCCGATCCAATAGTCATTATTTGTGTAAATCATTATAAAGGTTTTTGATTTGGAAAATTTCTGCTGAAGTTGAAGTTTCAATTCATGTTTAAGATTGTGTAATCTTACTAATAAGTTTATATAACAAGACACGTTTGCTTCGAAAAAGAAATTGAATTAGATAATAAAAATGATTTTGAATGAATTCTTATCGTGAATTGGTAATTTATCATATCATCAGTTAAACATAGTGGTTATCATATAGTTCAGCCAAATACCGTATTTTTTATATAAAAAAAATAACTAAATAGATGTTTGATTATCTCTACAGGTAACGAAATTTGAAAAATATTGTTCCACTTGATGACCTTTCGAATGATTCTACTCTCGTATCTATTGAAATGGATACCGATTTGACCTTTTTCCTTCATAGCAATTACTGAAAGCTTCAATTCGTACAAAAAAATTGACTTATGAGTATGACAATTTCGATTATATTCAAATCAAACAAGATTTATTATACTATACGTATTTACAAGATACGAACGTATGTACATTTTGCGATTATCCTCACAAAGCTCAAGCCCTGGCTTACGGAAACCCCGTAGATCAACGGTCTTTACGATTCAATTCCATTATTAATATTATTAATATTAAACAGAAATTATTCAGCTGGTGTGTTCCTTGCTAAATCCTGGTCGGTCGTTAACGGGCGATTAACGACGCCCCCCTGTCTCGTCTTGGGTGCTACGCCCCTTTGTAAGCCCCGCTGTTTATGGGGGCCCCATGGTGGGGTCTTTATTAAAAAACAGTGCGATTCGGTTGAATATTTCGATTGGTTTGGTGAAAATGTCGGTTAAAGTAAAGGTCAAAGTTCATTTGTTATGTCTAATAAACGGTGCGAATGGATATTCTGAAAATGCATTTTTTCATATTTAAGGGATGAATGTTTTGTATGAAAATATTGCGTAAACAATGAAGATTTATGCCGCAAATATTGTTTTTGTGTTGCCAGAGAAAAAAGCGAGAAAATAGTATATAAATCCGAATGAGAAGCGAATAAATCAATGTGTTGAAGCGAATTTATGTTTCTTTGAACGTACGAATGCATGGGATATTATTAAAATATCAAATCGTACGTGTGATGTTCGACAGAGAAGCAAACATTCGTATGAATTTAATGCAAAGCAGATTCGATAATTTATTACAACGGCGAACAAGTATAATGCGAATGTGAAATATTGAATTATGTGAGTTTTCCGTCTCGCAATTGTATACGGTTTGGTGATTTGAATCAGAATGTTTGTTGAAATGACAAAGCTGCCTGAGAGTTTTTGGAATTGGTTAACGATGAAGAAGTACGAAAAATTAATTACATTTAATAAACAGGTATACTTACCTGAAAATTTAAGTAAAAACCTCGATTTACGTTCGACCGATCGTTCTTTGACATACTTAATAATGTATTTTTTTCCGATTACTTTCGCCATCCATCATAAATATGACATGAAAATCATTTTATTTTGTGTAGGTATATAATAGTAAGAAATAGTTAGTGAACGATAAAACGATGACATTATTTACATACGAAATAATCTATCGCTGAATTGTGCTTTTGGTTGAAATTCAAATATTTACTTTGCAGACTTCGAAAACGGTCTAAGTATTTCAGTAAAAGTTATTATTGCTTTGTTTGTGATTGACAACAGCGATAGCACAAAATAAATTTAATGCTTTATAAAACAAAATTTTCCATGAAAATCAATATTTTACCAAGAGATTAAATTGAATAATAACGATTTTGAAAGTATGGACGCTAATAAAGCACATATTAGGCGAATTTGTCGAACTCTGTACATATTTTCCATCAAAGTTCGTTATGAAAGTTTCATCAAACCATGCGCTACGTGTACCTGATGAAAACTTGAAGCGAAAAGTATGAGGTTCAGGTGGTCGCCGCGTAAGTGAAAATTATGACTTGACTTCGTTAAATATGAATGAGTATCGATTTTCTAGCGGTTCAAGGCGAGCGAGTCGGAAAAGCGGAAAATCGCCGGAAAATCCACAACATGGCGGAAAATTTGCCGAACGTCGATTTTCCTTTTGTGACTGATTAAAGTCGGACGCGCTCCGCTTAACAAATCCGTGCTCTTCAAAATTCGTCTTGGGAAAACGATCATTTTTCATATTTTGTATTGAGTTGAGATTTATTTGTCAATTGACAATACGATGTGCTTTTTATATACCATTGTGAAGAGTAATAGACTCATTTCTTATTGAATTTATGAAATGTTGCAATTTTAATTAAAAAACTAAAACATGAAATGGGTTCAGAGTTTCCTTTATTATTTGAAAGTCTAACGTGGTTCTGAATATTACATTTGACATTAATATTTGGAATGATTTCGACAAGAAAATTTGATTAAAGGATAATTTTATTTTGAAAAGATAACTGTGCAACATTTGAGGCAATGCATAAAACAAGAGTCAAACAAAAAATAAAATGAATATTATACACCTTGATAATATTTTTTTCCAAATAATTTTTCGTTTAATCAAATTTTCTCATAAAAATCATTCTAAATGTCCATTTTGTATGCAATTTAAAAAAAAACATTACTTAATCCATCTTCAAATTATAGAAGAAACTTAAAATCTATTTGGTGAAAATTTTTCGAAAAAATACTATCAAAACTAACCAAAATTGTTCCAAAAAGAGTATCAAAAGTAGTATATCACTTATTAGCATATCATATCATATATAGTATATCACTTAGTAGCATATCACTTGACAAAATAACTAATTTAATTATTCTATAAATTATAAAATATTCTCCAACACTAACCAGACTTATCTAATAATTTTCAATTCAAGGGAAGGTTCTAGACAAAAAAAATCATAAATTTCCAACTCAGAAGGTAGAGTGTGGTACAACATGAGTAATATTGCTGAAATTTAATGCGAAACTGTGGCGAAGAAACCTTTGGAATTGTAGGTCGGCCGCAAAAACTAGCCTACGCGTTCAGCGTTTATTGCCTCGGATGGATTTAACTGCTATCATAAAACGTTTTCAGTTTTTTTTTTCAATTACTGCGGCCATGCAACGTTCGCATGTACTTGCTGAAAATCTGAAAAAAAATTCCGAGTCAAAAATGAAAACGTGGCGTTATTACAAGGTGTGCTTTTGCGTTCGTTCGGGTGTTGACTTAGGATAGTTGAGGTTTTGTTATAGAAATGTTTTTTTTTCAAATTAACATATTCATACAAATGATTATGTGTTGTATTTATTCGAATGGTCTTATTAATCTGATTCGCAATTTAAAGTAACAACGTCGTTATGTTTCTAGGATGTAAATTTCGTGTAGTCTATTTTAATGGTCCGTTGCATCATAAATTACTTTTGAAATTCTGCGGTATAATTTTGTGATAAAAATTATACAAGCTGCAGTGTCAAGTTTGTTCATTCCAAAAGTATTTTGTGACAAAAATATTGTACTCTTTTGTTTATTAATTTAGATATATAAAATTAATATGAAATATAATATTTTCATTTTGTTCTTATAAATCGATCTAATTTGCCAATATATAAAATTGAATGAATTACAACCCCATCTTGCGATAACCGAAAATAAAACGACAACACTTGACGATCGTAAATTACACGTGTAATTCCATCATCATACGCACTTGACATTAACGACTAAAGCCCGCGACGTCGTACATCAAGCGAAACGACAAAACTTTTTTTTATTCATAAACGCAGATAAAAATTAAATTATATAGCCGCGCACAGACGAGATAAACCCTTTCGTGCGTAAGACCCCGAAAGTGGTTTTCCTTTTTATCCATTTATTTTTGAAAAAATCGCGTGTCCCTTTCGCCCGAGCACGACTCCAACCCCGAAAAATTTCATCAACCCCTGAAAAAACTCTGAATATAAAAGGTGGCCGGATGAAAACAAGAAAACAGCGAAAACGCGCACGATTAGGGTTGCCGATAGGTTTTTTCTTGAAAAAAAAATATGTTGCTTTTGAAGACTCAGTTTTTAGTTCCATTTTCTTATTTATCGAAGCTTATACACTCATTCATGCATTAACGAACTCGTGAATTTCCAAGCAAGTGACAAAGAATACGGACAGATATGTATCTATCTATATTATAAATACGCTAACGATGCTCGAAATTTTCAGCCAGCCCGTGCATCGAACCCGGGCGTTCAATTTATTAGCCCACCACCTTACTCTCCGAGCTACGCGTCGTAATAACGGAACTCCAACTTTTAACGTATATATGGGATATATTTTTCGTTATTTATTTATTTCACACATAGATGGTAATAAACATATCCATGGCAATATGAAATTTGATTAATTCCGAACAATTTTGATACACATACGCCTACTGCTAGTGTTTATAAATTTACCTTTGTCTTTCGGCATCAGCTCAGAAACTAGCAAGTTCGTAAATGAAGGAACGAGTATAAAGTTTTATAAAATATTAGAATATTTTTTTATTTAGATGAAATTGAATTGAAATTCAAATTATGTACTTATTGAAGTTAATAGCATAGTGGTATAAAGCATTTGTGCATGTGACATCAGGCTTCATTACCTTCGTAATGTTGAGTTCATATCCTTGACAGATTCTAGCGAGAATCGCTTATCGTTTTACTTAATTTATATGATGTAATAATCGTTTTCTTCTAATAAATGATTTAAAAAATGTTAAAATTTAGCGCATACTAAAACATTTCCGGAAAAAGGATCAGTAAACTTATCTGTATCGATTGAGTTCAATAGATTTTAGCGTCACTTTTCATGTGCTAGTATTATTTTTTAGATTTTTTATCCTAGCTCCTCTGCCTCATCACATTTAAGTGAATGATATATTGAAAAACTAAAAAAAGAAACTTCATAACTATACTTGAAATAACAAATAAATCAAATTCTAATATTTTGACTGTCCTTGTTGATGACCCTGCATGAAAGAAAAATATTTACACGTAAGGCAAAAGTATGCCAATTTTGCGTAATGTTGTTTGAATTTAATCCCACTTTGAAAGCGTATGTGTGACTTTAAAAAGGTTCAAACACAGACGTATTTGCCTCGCGCGAAAATTTCCGCTCGCAAAATACCGGGTCCGGTTTTCGGCGGCCAATTTTCGCTAATTGTTGCGGAAAGGTCGCGACCTAGCCGAATTTGAATTTTCGAATTTCCCGCCCGACGATCGTTTCCTCTGTGTATAGTACGAGCTTTGGCCGAAATAAGAATATGGGTTATTGTATCACGTAGGGGTGTAACGAAATTTAACTATGATACGTGCGCGGGTTCGGGTGGAAATTTTTGCCCGGTTTTCGTCGTCGAGGCAATTTTTGGTTGTTCTTTTGCGGTTTTGTGAATTATTCGAATTTTTCGTGTTTGAATTTGAGATTTTAGCGTGTAATTTTAGGAATTGTGAGTTTCGTTAATGCGCGTTATGTTTGGTTGATATTTTTCCTTTTGAATGTACATATAATAAGCATTCGTTAATAATATTGACTTTATTCTGATTATTTTAAAACGAAATAGTTTTTCAATTGAAATGTTTTGTTTGAATTGGTAGCTATGGACGAATATATTCAATGGATTTTCGTTTCTCGTCGCTTTTAATTATGTTTTCACAATGCTTTATTTGAAATACAATTAAAGTGTGATTTTGATTGATTGATTCGTTGGTTTGTAAACCTCACTGCATTGCACCAGAACGATTCAGTTTCAATTTGAATGCATGTGTGAAACTATAAATATTCATATATTTCAAAAATAAATTCAAATATAAAATCTTTATGATTGGTATACACTAAGTATTTTCATTCTGGGAACAGAAAATCGCACTCTATTGCACTTAAAATATTCAGATCTTCATAATGAAATTCATACAAAACTTTGAAAATCTTTCATAAGAATCCAAAATAATGGTTTTTTCATAATTTCTTATATTTTATTAAATTTCTTCATATTCTAAAGAAGAAGGTCAACTCTCGTAAGATTCACGGTTCGGTGAACTCTACACTGGTCCGAAAAACGTATTCGAGTACATTATACATATATTTTGCGGACGAAAGATCGTTTTCAATGCGCTGGCATAATTTTTTAAGGGTCGGGGTGTAAAAAAAAAGATTCGAATCGAATCCTTAGAATCCTTTGCAACAAGTGAGCTCAGCTTCTGAGACGAGGATGACGCTTAAAAGGATGCTATTGGAGGAACGATAACATTCAAATTCAATGCGCAAAGAAAAAAATGTGCTCAATCTGTTTGCTTGGGGAGTGGTTGTGCGTATATTTTTAAAATTTGAAAGGAGATTAGTTTGTTTTTTTTTCGTATTCGATGAAAAAATCGTTTAGGAATGAGATGATCGATTAATAAAATATATTTAGATGGAGATTATACAAATAATTAAATTTGAATGATAGTCGGTCAGCGAAAACTTCAAATTATTTTGGGCCGATCTATTCAACTCAAGTTTAAGAATAGAACGAATTCAAACTATGTACACGTGGTTCTTCCAACTATGAACTGTCAAAACAGCTATTGAAAGAATCAAACATACTACAATTCGTATAACAATGCGTACATCTATCTTTTTCTCCAAATTTTGACAGCTCATCGTTGGAGGAATCGCATGTAGTTTAAATTCGTTTTATTTTCAAACTAGAAATAAAAAAACCGACCGTTAATTGAAATCACATTTTATTAACCCTCATTGAACAATTTTAATTAAAAATCATTTTATTTCATAACTTATATCACGATCCATTTTCATACAATAGAATGCAATTTTGATTTAAGCCGATTCAAAATAATTTCAAACCATACAATTATTCGATCAAAATTTAAATCTGTTACTAAATTCATACAAAAATTTCTGATGAATGAATCACCTTAAACATACAACACTCTCGAAAAAAATGCACTCACCATCTTACACAAAGATAGCACATTCCCCAAGAACGTTGACCCAAAAAGAGAGAGCGAATCGCCGTTGACCGGAAACCGAATTTATACTTCGCAATCAATATCTTACATTCTCCTCGCTTTTTCGATTTTCCAACAAACCATCCAAAAAAAAGGAGGAAAATTCGCACGTATGTGCAACAACGCTTAACGATTTTCCGACGCAGCGGCAGTAAAACGCGGGTTTTCCACGTCGCGGAAAATTCCCGAACTCGCGAATTCCTGAGTGCGTCGAAACGTAACGCAGTCCGTAAAATTTCCAAATTGAAAATTTAACTGCCCATTATGCCACAGGGCACGGGCAGAAGCGTCTAACGTAAATACGTGAACGTTAAAACTACGTTCGGTGGGTACATTTCGCCTACGTATGTACGTGAGGTCGTGCACCGTCGAAGCCTTTAATCTCGCTCGGGCTTTTTTGCCACCTGGTGTACTTGTGCACTGGAAAAGTGCTCGATTTTATATATATTTTCGTTTTTTCATTTAATGATTTTAGCATTTTCAGTTTCTAGGTACAGTTTCTGGTCAAATTAAAAGACGTATTGAAGATTTTTTCAATTATGTGAATATGTTTGTACTTAAAGTGAAGGAATGTTATTAAAAACATAAAATAAAGTTAGTGTTAATTGAAAATTGGAAGGCCGAAATCTGCAGTACGTTTGTTAATTCGGCCAGGGACTGTATTAAGTGACACACGTAGTATAAATATGTAAGGTTCTCTTCTTTTCTAAATCGGAAATCTATCCGGAAAATATTCAGTATCGAATAGAATATCGCAGAACATGAACCACTTTCTGGTTATTTATACATTACTAGATATTAAAACCTATATCAAATATGAAAAAAAATCCATTTATCGAATATTCACAACAAAATTCATCACTGAAAATATCCTGTAGCGTAACAGCAGTCATGACATATCAAATTCATGCATTTTCATCCCGAATATATGCACTTCTATTAAAATGAATGCACGAAAAACATAAATTCACACATTTATTCCAACTGAAACCAGAAGTACCATAATTAACATCAGCTCACACGAGCATATGTATAATATTTTTCAACTACAAAACTAAATCTCTATTTATAGATAAACCAAATAACCAACATGTCACAAATCGCATTTCAGATCAAATAGCATCAACGTGCTAGAAAATTCTTAAGTTCTACTATCGAATCCGAGTGTGAACGAAGCCTAATTTGTACGCAGTCGAAACAACGTAGCAACTCGTCGCTGTTGCGATGACAAATTCCCTTTTTGCTTTGCGCCTCTTTCGTATTATTTAGAGTCGGATAAAAGTTTTATTGGAGAGCATATTGCGTTCACGCTCAGGTGCATTTCCGCAGGCCATATTGCTTTTATATTCGGCACGTGGAAAACTTTTGTCAGGTTGGGTTTTAGCCGCGGTCTACATTTCGAAAATTTCGCACAGATTTTACTTTATACGGGATAAAATGATAAATTGTGAATATTTCATTTAATTTTTGCATTCGGGATTAAAATGCATTGATTGATTTTTGGCTGTAGGCTTTATTTGAAAGGACAATGCGCAGTTTTCTATGGTGATCGGATCCCAATTTCAACATATTTGAATTCGATAATATTATTTTTTTATAATCCTAAAACATTTCTATGATCACATACATACATCTACGAAATTAATTTAGTTTATGAAAAAAAAAAAATTAAAAATCAATTTTCCTTGAAAATTCTAAATCAACAGTGAATAAAGTCATAGTAAATAAAATCATGAGATTACTTATATATTATTAAATGAGATATATTTTGAATTTGTTGATTTGAAGTGTCCAATATTACACATCTTCTTTTGTATTAAATTTAATATTATATGATCAGAAAATTTCTTATATTAAAATTCAATATAATCAAACTTGATTGACGCACTTTGGTATAATAAATTGATTTCGAATTCGTTGACGAAAATTTAATAGTTGAATTTTAGATTCGTTCACAATTCCACGATCATTCGACATAATTAGCATCGATCAATAACAGACATTTTATCAGAAACGAATTTCAATCAGAAATCAACTAACGAATTTCCATTGACGTTTCCCATCACATAAACGAGATAAGTCTCCTTTTGACGCTCGATTAAAGATCTAATTTAATTTTTCACCAGAAGATTGTCGAGGAGCAATTCCTTCCAATTCCAAATCGAGGCTTCGCCCTTGGGAAAAACACCGTTGAATGTTTGATGGCGATTCATTTGCGATGTTTGGTAGCCTATTCCATTTCCTCGAGCTTTTAGGGAAGCCTAATAGCTTTCAATGGACCGCGGAACTAAGGCTTTTTAATGTCGGCTCGATATGAAAGCTTTTCTACCCTTTCGCTGCCTTTTAATCGATATTTCGCAACTGAATGGTAGTTTATATGTGAGTGTTTCTTTTTCGTTATATTTCGCTTCGAGTCAACTGCAGACTCTAGAGTATAATACGGAAAGTCTCGATAAAATTAATGCTGAGAACTTAGAAGCGATCGAGTTAATTAACATTCTAGGAAGCTTCATATTTGTATGAGTTCGAAGGTATGCGCACATTTATATAAATTCAATAAATTATTTTATTAAAAATTGAATTTTAATTTGTGTGAAAATCTTTATTAAAATAATTCTTTTCACACAATTGTTAGTTTATTAAGACAATATTGAGTATAAAATTGAAAGTCGCACGTTAATTCTTTTAAGGATGAAATAAGTACAATGACATTTGAATATTCGATATTTATTTTGATTTAACATGTCAATTATGTATTTTTGAATCATTTAGTATGAAAATACGTATATTCGGTTGATTGTATGTGCTCGTACCTTTAATTAAACGCGTCGTTTAAGTAAATAGGCCTTGTCTATGAGATGCGGACAAAAACTATTTGTTTCGGTAATTGAACGCACACGCTTTGCTCCAATTAAGGGTAAATGCTGTTTTCCAATTTGCAAAGGAACTCTGTTTTGATTCTGAACGTTTATGAAATTGAATTGTGAATTTATACGTCGGATTTAACGAGAAATTAGCACGAAACTCGCAACGTTTAGAATTAATATGATTTGAAAAAGGAAAAGATTATAATGGTTGTAATTAAATGGTTTTAAATGCAGTTTATACTAGATGCTCCTATATTGACATTTAGCCTTCGGTCGCAGTTAAAAGTTAGCATTCATCGTATGGTGTTTGTTTTGGTTAATGGAATTAAAATGAATATTGATTTTTTCAGTATGTTGATTTTAGCCAGTTAGTTTCAACTATAGAATTAGTTTGAAAAAAAAATAGATATCAGTTTATTGCATTATGTTCAAATAGTTTTTATTTTTTTGATTAAATTCAATGCGGAAAGAATTTATTTTCTGTGAAATCTTAAGAATCGAGATATAAAAATATATATCGTTGTATGTATTTGCAAAATTTTAAGCCCTTAAGTACCAAATCTACAGTGGCTAATTTTAAATCTAGCTTATTTTTTTCTCGAGCATTCTATTAATAAAACTCAAAGAGGGTTTTTAAAATCTTATGGTTGAGTACAGGTGGAATTAAAGTCACTTCAGTGCTTAAAACGAAGTATTTTTCGCAACATGGAGCATTACCTCGAATGAAACTCTTCACAAATCATAATATTTTAATGAAAAATTGAATTAAAAAAAAATAAACTCATAAAATGCGGTAGTTTTCGAATACTTTTTCCAAATAAAGCATTCACGAAACAATCGTAAATCACCGAATTATTAACTGGCAAACGCGAAAGTTATTAATTATCTCGTCGTAAAGTACATTTAGAATAAAAATATAAACGTCAAGGGGTTAAATTACCGCATTACGCCCGGGACCGGATTTAAAAAGCTTTTGCTTGTTCAGTATCCGACCGAAATTAAACTTGGTCGCTAAAGCGACCTCGAAAACATTATTTTCGCCGTTCGTTAACGCGTTTTCCCCGAGAAAACTCTCGGCGGCTTTCCCGAGAAAATTCTCGTCGGCCTTCCCGAGAAAGCCCTGATTTTCCCGGGAAAAGCACAAGGCGGGGGATCGAATTTTCCGCGAAGGAGACACAAAAACCGAACAACTCCTCAAAAACCGAACCGAGAGTGGGCGATATTGGATTAGGGCTAGTGGCTTACTGGTGCGAAACCTTCGGGAATTTTCCCGCTTTCGTGTTTTGAAAATAATGGACAAGTTTTCGCCCGAGGAGTGCACGGTTCGGTGCTTTCTTTCTGGTGAGTGTCGGTCGGTTTTGATTTTCTTCGAAATTGAATTTTCTGAAATGTTTTAGCCAGATGTTAAATCATTTTTTTTAATATCGAATCGATAAATCAATATTTCAAGATTGTACCATTGTAAAAAATTCGATACAAAATTTTCACTAAATAGGTGTGTGATTTCTCTAATAATTTGAAAATTGATTAAATATGATTATTAATATTGCATTTGAAGTCGACATTTAAATGATTTCCGTAGAATAAATCGATTAAATGAAAACATTATTTTTCGAGTAGATAAAATCAATATATTAGATAACTCTTGTTCTTATGCATTGCCTCGATTCCTAGAAACATAAAGCTTAACATTCAATATTTATTTTTCTACATTCTGAAAACTCTTGAATAATAATCTCTTCTAAGTAATGTTTTCGTGAATTTTTCCATGAAAATTATTTCAAATGTGAGTACAAAATGTTATATTAAGCTCCGCATTTCATTACTCTTTAAACTGTAAAAGAAACCATAAACCTAGATAATACAAAATTTTCGAAAAAAATGCGTCATATCTCCAATTCATTAAGAATTACGACTAGAGTTAAAATAATTGATGATATTATATGATCATATTTCATTCAATTCATATCTTCGCATTGTTGTATCCAATCGTTTTATCCATTATGTATCTCTACAGTTGAATTGGAGTAATCCAAGAGAATCTCGTATGTCGTCTAACATTTCTAAAGTACACATGAATAAAGCAAACTAATAAAGGACAATATGAAAAATGTATACACACACACGACACGACCTTCTCGGATTTCTTCAAGGAGACAACATCATTTGAATACATTAGCCGAATATCGCTCGAGATTTGTTTACACAGAAATGCGCAGCGTTCCAAATATGAACACATTTATTTTAACATAAGCCGTCGTGAAAATTCCAGCGAAAATATTCAAAACCGTTAATATTTAATTAGACCCATCGACGTATCGAGGCCGGCCAATAAAATGGCCGCTGTGCTCTTATCGCTAGCGAAAATGCCAAAGGGGACCTTTCCGGTGAAAAACCTCTGAAAATATAATTGAGCCCACATATCCGGAAAAATAGGATCCTGCCAACAATGTATAAACGTATATACGATTTAATTTTATGGGAATATTTCCTATATTCTCTTTCGAAATATTGATTATTGATTTGACAATGTAATACATACTCACATCGACTAATCACATTATTTAAATATTTTTCTCATTTCATTTTAAACCAGTCAATAATGCAGTGGTATAAAGTGTTTGTGTATACCGTGTCTATTCAGCATACTTTGGGATGTGTGGGTTCGAGTTCTATCTTGGTGAGAGTCACATGGTCATTTATCTTAGTTGATGAATTGATATAGAAATTCGTATGAGTTTGGATTCTTATGATTCGAAAAAAGTATTGATTTAACGATTTACAAATCATTGTCTCTTACATTATGTTTTGATTAAAGATCTATTTAGTAACACCTGTGTGCGCTATTAATTTCTCTCCGTAGTATCTGCCTTATGACTTACTTCTTCACTTTAAAAATGTGAATGATACTAATTGATAAAATTGAGTATATAAATGATTTAAAATTATGTTAAAGAAAATAAAATAAATAAATATGAATCAAAGATAAAATATTTAATCAATTTTTAGTTATAGCATTGTAAATTTGCAATACATAAAGTTTCCTTTTCATACAGATTAAACGTAAATTAGTGGCTTCAGCAATAGTAGGAGTTAGGACGAGTGAACTGTGAACTTTGAAGTCTCAATTTTATGATCTCATTCGAAACAATTTAGAATGGGCCGCTTTGGCTATCGCGGGTTCTAAATCGTTTTAATTTTCTATTAAAGTGCTCACATGCCGGTTTGACTTTTACGTTTTCGAATATATGCATATTTAAGGGTGGAAAAGAAGCCCGGGTTCGAGTGAGGGGGTTGAAATTTTTCATTTCGATTCGAATCTCAAATATTTTTTTTTCGTTTTCATTATTGATTTTTTTCGAGTATATTACATTAATTCTGACTATTTCAATGAAAAAGTCACACGATTTCATTTTTTACGTGTTTGCCGAAATAGGCGACAAGTCGTACGTTACAAAGTTGCGATAAAATGACACGCTTTAATACGAGTTCATATCACTATGTACGCACTGTCACTGGTGTCAACATTAACTGACGTGAACTGTCAAAAAATGATGAGCATTTAAGAAAATTGCTGAAAATTCCAACAATGAAAAAGCTCCGAAATAATATCGCTCACGAAACTTTTTTCAATTTCATTTTTCCACCATACAAATGTTGGAATTTTCGAGAATTTCCCGAGCCTGAACATTATCACGTCACATTATTCAGGCCGAAATTAGCAACATAATCATAACGTAATGTAGTCAAATTTCCTGCTGCGAATGACGCGTAAAATGCACTAAGCCAGATTCATTCATACATATTTATGGATAGGCGGTCCTGAAAGGGCGTTTCCTCATCAATTGTATGAGATCCTCAAACCTTGGTTAGTCCTGGTCCTCATCTCCTCAATCGTTAACAATGAAGTAGAAGTATTTTTCATTGGTCAGTATAATTACTTTAAATTTAACCTGTTGATCGGATTAAATTATTTTTTATTTCTCGATATTTTATTGTGAACTATAATGCTGGCTTTATTTTAAGTGAAAGTGGAGTTCTCATAGTGTCGCTTTTTTATTCGGATTTTTCTCCTTTTGAATAATGTGTGTCGTAAAAGCGCGTATGTGCATGGAGTGCTTCGACTCTCTCTTTGATCGTATTTTTTGTCAAACGAATCTCGATAACTGTTTTCGCGATTTATATATCGTTTTATTCGAATAAGAGAAAATTTGATATATCGAGACGGTTTTTTGTGTGTAATATATATTTTTTTCCGTTGGAAATAGAACTAGATGTTTTTTATGGAAGAAATATATGCGAATGATAAAGTTTAGTTACGAGGTTAGATTTAGATTTCTTCGCGATAAAAAATTAATTTGAATTTGTATTTCAGATTTACTTTCGTATGTTGTAAATTTTAATTTTCATGTATGATTTGAATACATATTTTATATTATCACAAAGCTCGATCTGTATACTACAATCGATTCGATTCAATTCGAGTTTCTTTCGTAGAAAGTTAGTTTTTTATTAAAATGAACTGATATTAAATTTGGAAATAAAAAAGTATAGTATTTAAGGTTTATAGTATCACATTAGCAATGGTATTTTTTGTAATACACTCATATACAAATGTTTATTTTTTCTACGTCCTCTTGCTAAAATTGGAGACCTAAATTTAAATCTGAACTTTTTAAAGATCTGTACTTTTTATAACTATCTATAGATACCTTTGATTGTGAGTATTATAATTTAAAGAAATATTTTACCATACAAAATCTATAATTCTCATAAACATCATCTTCCAAATAAACCGAAAAACTCGTAAACGAACATTCCGATAATCCCATTAACCTTCCGACAACTCACGGCTAGTTTTCCAGCACCTAAGGTACAGTGAACTCCACTCTAAACGAAATCGAGTTCTTAACGACCGACCATCGGGGGAGGGTTGATACGGTGGTACGAAAAGCGCGTCTCCCTTCCTTATATTTCAGTTAGTTAAACTGAATTACGAAACAAGACGGTGAAGCTTTGTTGTCCGTTTGCAGGCGAACTTCGGTCGCGTCTCGTAATTTGTAAGTTAACAGTGCGTAAAAGCTAGGCTTTTCCAATTTCGCTTTCTTGCCCGACTATTAAGGCCCCTCGCTTTTATCTCGTAAAATGAGCGAATGTAAAATCGAGACGTAGGATGTTTTTGAAAAAGTAGCCGAGCGTGACGCTCGGATAGTAGTCGAAATGTTCCGAGCGAAAATCTGCTCAGACAAATTCGCAGAAGTTGGCGACTTCAAAGCTATGAAATTATTTCAGGATACTTAAAATAGAAGCTTTTTCGTCTCGTTCGAAAATGTGAGCTTGTATCCTTTTGTATCATAATGAAACCAGCAGATAGCGTTTGTGGATAACACATCAGGCTTCAGTGTTTTTATGATGTTGAGTTTGAGTCTCGTCGGATCTTGGAATGAGTCCCATATCATTTTTATTAATTGATACAATGGTTCGGTCGTTCATTTCAAATATTTAATACGAAAAAATATAGGGAAAGATGGGGATACTTAATCCGTCTTGAAGACTTGACCTTCCCTATGTTTGTTGCCTCCCTTTTGGAATATTGTATTTTCAAAAAATACTATCAAAATAAACTCCACGGAATTTCAAGTGTATCGAAACTATCACTTTAAAAACACGATTTCTCGAAAAGAAGTTAAAGACAAACAACAAAAGAAGGGATTAAATCTCTCTTAACTTCTCTATTGATGATTAATTTACGAAGCAGTTCTTAATAAGGTATCATATGTTTGATTGAGTTTAGATCCACTTTCGTGCGCTGATATTACTCTTCAAACTTTTTCACTTAATACTTATTTTTTTTTTGATTTTAAAGTGAATGTTTAAAAGAAAAATTCAAAATAATTTAATAACGATAAACAACTTAATTTTTCGAACCAATCCAGCTCAAAGGACCGAAACTGTAACGCCCGACCCTCAATTCGCAAAATAATCACCTCACCTCAACCGCTTCCAATATCCAAACACACGAGCACATTCCGAACCAATCTCGTTAGCAGACCTTGACACGAGGCTTTAACAGCCCCGACAATTAATATAAAAGACTCAACACGGCAACGATCAGTAAATTCGGAACAGTAAATTCGGCCCACTCGAGGCCTGGTGTGGGGAATTAAAATGTCACCCTCTCCTGTCGTCGTCTCGTTACCACCGTCTGAACGTCAACTTTCATACCGACCAAGATGGCGATGGCCTCAGATTTAATATGAATTTCGGTAGAAATCAAATTAGACGAGATGGCGGAGTGTTGGACTTTTTTTTTCCGGGCGCTGACATCTGATGCTGGGTCGTTCTTGAAAAAATCTACTAAGCGACAGATAGATAGATGGACGACATAGGAAGTTAAATGAAAAGAAAATTCATACTTGAAAATGACGACTGAAAAGGACAAGGGGTACTAGTGGCATTTTTGCAGAAATTGAGTTATGTATAGGAATAGCTTCTATTCTATTTGGTGGCAAAAGGATATAAACGAATTTGGAACGTGTGCCGAGATATATCATCAAATCACTCGACCTCTTCTTAATACATATGGATACATGCTCAACTTTGATCGAAATTGAATTTCCCTTTCAGTCGTCAAATGTGTTTTTTTACGATTGAATATGACAACTAAATAGCACAAAGGGTACAAGTTACCTTTTTTTTATCGAAATCGAGTTAAGTACAGAACTATATATAGAATCATTTTCTGTACTTAACCCAATTTCTATATTAATGTCAGTTTACTTGAACATTTTTTTAACTTCCGTACGTAATTGAAAATTAATCATTTCAACGTTTTGCTTATTATTTTGCATTGATTTAAATTTCAATCATTTGCGTATTTAACTGACAATGAGCACATAATGTTTCTTATATACTATAATCAAACTTTTACTCAAATGTAAAATTTCATATTTAAATAACGTTGATTTTAATTTGATTTTTTTCAAATTATCCTCATAGAATCGAGCTTTTGATGTTTTTTTTTCGAGAATTCGCCAGAACTTTGGTCAAACAAAACGAAGCACTTGTGATTAATTTTATAGACTCTCCGTCGTTTCTTTTAATTACTTGCGTATTTAATTGCTTTCGATGGAAACGGTATAATTGCTACGAAAACTTTGGTCGTTTTATTATTTTTCGATTATTCAATCTAGCTTGTTCTATAATAATTGAAGTGCTCAGCTTCAAATTCGAAAGTCATTAATTTGAATATTTTCTCGGAATAATATAATGATAGATTTCGGCGATTAATCTCATTACACTTCAAAAATTTCAGTCGAAGATTTTTTTATTAGTTTGAATGAGAACGACTTAATCTTCACCTCAATAGGAAAACGTACTAAATTTTCCACCATAATCGTCAAAAACATATTTCAATCCCTATTCAAAAGCCCATTGTTTTGCAGACCGAGCTTAAGGTCGTTCGCCTTCCAATTTAGGTGCAACGTACCTAACGTCGTCGAGATTTCTAAAGCTCCCTAGACACGAGTGCACAAAGCTTCGAAGCCTCAAAATTATTCATCGGACTCGTACATGACCGATGAATTATAATACGTCCCACACAATAGACCAAAACCTCGTACGCATATAATATATCTGGAAAGTCAGCGTGACTTGGGCCATTTGACCAAAAACTATAAAATATTATCCTGGAGCAGTTTTGATGTCGGTCGTAAAAGGCGACGATAACGCTTTAGTCGACTTGCATAATTTATATGTGAATTTTAATCAGCTTTCTGAAAGTGTGTCAGATGTTGTGCGAGTTAAAGTTTCATGCACTCATCGACTCGTAAGATTAATGGGAAAATATTTAATTAATTCGGAATAGATTAAGATTTATATCGCAGTCGAATATGTTCATTATATTGAAAAACCTTGCCTCAGGTTACGTTTAATAAATTTATCATTAAATATTTCATCTTGTTACAAAATAATGATATCGATAGACTTTTTTAATGGTGTCGAACATTTCTAAGAATCGATTGTCGTTTCTAACAGAAGTTTTTATATACGTACTTATATACATAGTGGAGCACAAAAGCAACTAGGAGCATTTAATTGGTGAAGGAATCGAATATCCTGTTCTTATTTTTAACTCTCAATATAAACTCGAGAATCTGTGCAAATGCACAAAGAGCCGAGAATGTCGTCGGGAAAAGAGCAAATAGACAAAAGCAAAGAGAGGTGAGGTTGTTCGAAGACTTTTCTTGCTCTTCACGGTAAAAGCTTTCTGTTATAAACTAATAAAGTGCTATTAATTTTTAACGAGCTCCGAAACATGACGATTGATTTAGCAGCTCTTGAGGGTTCTTATTTTAAATTTATGTCTCGTATTTTCGTCGAAAACTATCCAACTGTATTGTGAAAAGTCTTCATTTTATGTACATATACGATGTAGCTAAAATTAAATTCCGCAGTTCGTTTGATTCAAAAGTATACACTTTAATAAATCTTAGTTGATTCTGTTTATTTCTAGAAATTTTATAAATTGAAAATAAGTTATGCGAGGCGGCGTCGTTTGCACTCGTGCAATAAAGAAAATTAATTTCCTTCAGATCTACACATATTATCATAGTTAAACTATTACGCTTCAAGCGCGTTTTACTGCGATATATTTTCATACATTTTCCACGGCAAATATAAGCGCACTTTGAAATAGAATTTTCAAAGCATTCAAGCCATAAAATCGTATGATATCGAATTTCTTCTTTCATTCTAAACATTTCAAAACGCGCCGCAAACGAGTCCAGGCTTTTTATAACGACCGCTTTTCATATACGAAACGCTAAACAGCACTTTTGCCCCACAATAATTATACCTTGGCTAACGACCACGGTGTGTAATTTGCGTCCGTTAGTAAGCGATTGCCGCGATTTGAAAAATTCTGTTTTGACGACAGCCAACTCCATAATCGTTGTTTTTCATCTACGGCTTATTATCTCGACAGCGAGATGATTAACTTGAAATGAAACCGATGAAATTTTATAATTTTATCTTTTTTCCAGCTCAAAACAATCTACTGTGACATATCAGGCTATTGTAGAATATTTAAATGTATGCAGTTTGCGGTATCCTAGTGGAGTAAAATAATTGTGGATGCCAAGTTGGCTTCGGTGTCCTTGTAATGTTGAGCTCGAATCATGATGAATTTTGGCCAGAATCATATGTCATTTTAATTAATTGATATGATTGTTCAATCATTTTTCAAATATTTTATTATAAAATAGAATATTCAATGCCTTAAAAAATATAGATCCCTCAGCTTCTATGTATTTGTCGAAAAAATTTAATCAACTTTTCATGGGATTTCTAGTCTAGCAAACCTTACTTTTTCACTTCTAAGTAAATGATTTATTGAAAAATAAATAACAAAATTAATAAATAAATATTACGAAATTCGGCATTCCGATACAATCATTCGACCCTTTCTAGGGCATGGAATTGCTTGTGCACTGTAATAACATCGCTGTGACGTCAAAGGGAGAATTTTTAACGACACTTTAAATGTTTTACTAGCGGAACGTGCCCCGCAACGTCGAATTTCAATTCGTATACATTTTGAATGCGGTTGTTTTTCCGGATTTTTCCTCCGACGCTAAGTTAACCCGCGAAAAACTCGCCCCTGTGCTTTATCGGGCGCCCTTAATTATTATTTAAGGGCGAGAGGGGAAATCTCGAGACGCTTCGTTTGTTAAACGGAAAATTTAATTACGCAGACATCAAACAGAATTATGCTTTTTAATTTATGAAATTATGCTAATATGTCGATGACGTTTTTTTCCCGTTTTTTTTCCTTCTCGGAGATCGGCCGATATTACTTTTTAATTGGATCGCCCTTTTTGATCTGATTTTTCGGATGGTGTTTTTTGAACTTTGATTAAAGCCGAAAACATTTTTTTTCCATAATTCAATTAAAGCTCAACTCATCAATATTTCACAGTAGTTAAATATTCATAAAATTTATATGCAATTTTCATCGGAGCTTCGATCGATCAAATAATTGAATCTGGATATCTTGTGTGTACGTGCAGAATAAATAGAAATTCGCTGGAAAATATTCATGCAGTGACGCAGTGCACGATATGCAAATCTGAAACGGATGCAAATGCAATCAAAACGTTTTAGAAACACTGATTCGCTAGCATTCATTCGCAATGTGCAATGGTGCAAGTGCAGTGCATCGCTAATTGTCAAGTGTTTCGATTGCATGCATTGTTCGCATTAAACTCCATACAATGCACGTGCACGAGTCGTAAGCCTAATCATATCATGCCATTGTTTATTTTTCGTAAATCAGATCGCATTTATGTATATCGTATTATTTTAATTAATTAATTATATTAGGTGTAGATGTAAGATTTGTCACGTTGTGGGTCGGGGCCTTTTTCCGAAGAGCCAAAGCAAAATTTTCAGGAATTTCCCAAATTCCCGACGTGTAGCTGACCGAGCACGAACTCGCCGAAAATTATAAGGGAGCCAACGAATTAGCATCACGACCGGGAATGTTTGCTCTCGAAAAGCACTAACGAGCGAAATTTCGCGGAAAATCGTCCTCACACACATTGCGCTGTGTCGCTTGCCGTTTTTCCGCACATTTTCCACCGGACACTTTTCCGAAGCTCGCCCGTTTGTTTTCATATGGATATATTGTTTTTTATAGGGCTTTTCGCCTCCCAAGCGAAATATGCCAGTATTGAATTCCACAGGAGTCTATTTCAATACATTTCTCTTAAATGTTTCTGTTTATTTATATGTGATGAAAATATTTTTATTTTCGACTCCAGAATAAAATTTATCTTGTTTAGTAATAGCATTACTTTGTATAAATCATATTATTCATGTGAAGCTTGGGCTCTAATTTTTTTACAAGACTGTTATGACTTTCACATAAAATTGGCGCATATAATCTTATGTGGGCTGTCCACTGCCGAACGGAATGGAATGAATTAGAGACACAGTTATACGACAAATAAGAACAACTATATGGCTATCTCTCTCTTTCCTATAGATGTGTCCTTTGTCCATTTCGTTCTGCTCGCCAGTGGAGAGCCCCTATTATTGCTTAATTTTAATCAGATGTACGTTGATATTTTCAACAGACTGATTATTCGTACTAAATAGATCCGAATCTCACGATCCATATAAATTATTAATTTAAAAATTTCAAATATTGAAAAAAAATGTTGAAATCGCATACATGTGACACGAATGGGGAAAATTTTATAATCGTGTGACACGGAATTTTCACTTATTCATAACGTTTTGGCGCTCTCGCGTTTTTACCGAACCCGAGCTCTTTTGACGTCGTTTGTTGAAAGCCGCAAAAGAAGTCGTATTTAAACTTTTGTGCCGAGTGCGGCATTGAAACGGAAGGCCCTTTGTGAAGATTTATGGTCGGGTGCTGCATTTCAAAAGTGCTCCGGAAACCAGTGCAGCCGATAGGTTTTCATGCTCGATCGGTCTTTAAATAAGGAAGCTGATGTATCATCTGATAGGTAGCGCATTTTTATTACGATATATGTATGTAGCTATAAATTACTCGATTTTTCAATAAAATCATTTATTTTTTAATTTATACAGCAATTTCGGTATAGATGGCCATATAGAAGACGGTGGTCGACGATTTTTTTTCAATAATTGGCAATAATAATTATTTTTGTACTCAAGTCGGATATATAGTATTCACAGGAAATTCAATAATAACAAAGAATAATATTTGTTTCCGATTTTCGTAAAAAAATAGCTGTAGGCCATCGTCTTCTATATGGCCATCTATACCAGAATAACCATATTGATTCTAGTAAATGTGTGTGCAACAGTTATTTTTTAATTTAATATTATAGGTGTACTTTAAGTGAGGTTGTACGATTCGAATAAACCAGGCTATTAAACTTCCCGTTCAATAAATGTACATAACTATTTTTAATGTGGGTGTTAGCGCCTGTGTATTCGAGCGAAAATGTGGATCAAGTTTATTTTAGCAGATTGCTTAATGGACCGAAAGCGTTCTGAGAACTTTTCCTTGATATTTTTTCGCGCTAAAGTCATAGTTGAAAAATAAATTTCCACTCGGTGTGAAAATTCTTTGAACAATATAGCGATAACGATGATTTAACTCGTACATGAAATATATAATGGCTAATATCTTCCCCGGGAAAGAACGAGTTTCAGTACGAATGATATTTCATTTCGTTTAAGTGAAATATAGATTTATATATTATCGGGCGAATAACTTTTATCGAAACAGAGTCAAACGCGCACATTAAATATAAAAACGTTTAGGACGAGGGTCGGCAATGGAAAGTCGGGGCACAAAAGTAAATAGTATTTTATTCTGATAATTGACAGAAGGCAAAAGTCGACCCGCAAACTTCGCTCTCATAATGATTTCATAATGTGAACACGAGATAAATCAAAGTTTTTCCTCGGAGGTTTTCCCGATGAAAATTTATGAGCGGGTCGCTCGAGGACCCGATTGATTCCGGGACCGGGTCGGGTGAACCCGAAAACAATTTTTGCTTTTTATTGGACTTTTGAGGTGACCCTCTTTCCCCGCAGTGGAACTTTATTTATCAGGAGGAGCTGTGTTTCGTTTGCTGAACGAAGATTTTTCAATTTTTGAAAATATCGATTGTTAATATTTGTAATGAATGATATTATTTATTGAGAGTTGTTTTGTGTATTGAAAAATGATGTATTCAAAATGGCGAGGCGAAATGAGAAATTCATATTGCTTTTCTTCTTATTTCTCGGAAACGTTTATGTTTCCAAAGCAATAGAGTCAAAAACAGAATGTTTAAAAAGTTTCAAAGCTTTTCATCAGGGTCTTTTATGTAATATAATATTTCATCGAATCGAAATTTCGTTCATTAATATTTTATTTATACCCATAAACGAACTCGGACGAAAATATCCGATATTGAAATAAATACGTATTTTATACTAAGATTAAAATATGATACACTAGCAGCATACAATATTTCACAGAAAAAAAAATCACCCTTCCAATAAGATTTTCTTACGCGTATACAAGGATAAGACGGTCCATGGACGTGTTGTCTCCATCCATCTTGCTTGACGTTCGATCCAACACCACTATCCGAATCCAATAAGTGGATTCTGAAAGAATTTTCTTTCCTCGTGAGGTCCTCGAAGCACATACATACACGTCTTATACATTTCTGTCGGCGCCGAAGTGAATCCATTAAAGATTATCGACCGCCTTCATACATATAAATTGGTTGCACCCCGAATAATGCCCCACATTTCCTTTCATTTAATCTATATTCAATGACTCCGCCGTGTGTATGTGTGATCGTAGCCGAATCGCCCGAAAGTCCCCTACAAACAAAAAATAGATCGAAATAAATGTCTTTTGAACGTTTCAGATACGGAAACATTCTGGTAAACAAAGTTCTACGTTGAGGGAATTCGGCTGATTCCATGATACGGATAATGTTTACATAAATTCTTTTCATTGCGCGGTTCCGGATTTTTTTTTTGCATAAAATATATTTTTCGTGTATTTTCGTTTCTGATATAATTTCGGAAGAATTTTTCGATAATATTATAAGCACAGTAAAATCTTATTCAACCAGTACCCCGTATAACGAAAAAAATGTAAAAAAATAATTCACATAACGAGTGACGAAAGATGAAATATTGTGACATCATATGCATGTCTTAAAATATATTGATCAATTAAACAAGAATTTTCATTACGAGTAAGATTCGAGAATTAATTATGTACAAACACATTGCATAGGTATCATATTCGCTTTTTATTTAATTGATACTCAATCGTTCTTATTTGTTAATCAATAAATTTATTTAAAAACAATTATAACGTTTTATATAAAAAATGAAAATTCAATAAGTATTCAATGAATAAAACTAAAACGATTTTTACAGCAATACTGTACTTAAGTACGCGTGTTTCGTCGGTTCTACGATAAAAGAAAAATAACGAAACGTCGAAATTTGTCTGTTTTGCATTTCGTCCGTGAGATTTTCCACGGCTGCGAAAATTCGATTCATTTCGTAGTAGCAGGAAAAAAGGAAAACTTTTCCCGAATCGAAATAAAGACCGGGCGAAATTGTGAGTTTCGTTCGCGAGCTTTCTGCAAAGTTTCCTTTCGGGTGAATTAGGCGAAAGCGCTCTTTATGAATATGTAATTTGGTAAAAAATTAATACGAATGATATGAATGCTCGCTAATATCGAGAAAATTGTTTTTTTTTTCACCGCTACGCATTTTCGACTCGATGGAGATTATGTTAATGCATAATAAAACAGTGCTGTAAATTCGGCGTATTGAACTTTCTCGTGTAGTAATTGAATTTAAATTTCGACGAATCGAAATGTAGAACTCTAATAAAAACCGTATTATTCTTTTGAAATTGACAACTACAAATGACGACTGAAAAGACCAAAAGGTACAAGTGAATTATGTACAGGAATCGTTTCTTGAACTCTTATATATTTGGTGGCAAATGGATATAAACGAATTTGAAACGTGTGCCGAAATATATCATAAAATCACTCGACCTCCTCATAACACTTAAAGGTACATGCTTAACTTTGAGTGCACTTTATTCGAAATATCCACAAAACCATTTGTACCTCTTGGTTTTTTCAATCTTTGCATACTATCGAATTGAATACTCGATTGTTTTTATATTAATTAGTTCGATCAAATATTCAATTGACAATAACTGTACTGTAAACAAAAGATTTGAAAAAAAAGAAATTATTAATTTCAAGAATAATTCAATTATTTTTATATAAAAAATATAAATGCATGAATCTTCTTCCTGTTATGCATAAAAATAATTTTAATCAACATTTTTTTCTACGAAAAAAAAAAGAATGAAGCGGTTGCGTTTCCACAACTTTTCCGAGACTTAAATGAATTTCCTTTTAATTTCCTCTACCCGCTTCGGGAATTCATACAATTTTTCGAAACGCACAGACGGCGGATTGTGCAAGAACAAAAAGATCTCTTCCGCAGATTAATGTAATCATTCGGCAACAAAGGCCACGGTTATGTCCGGTTTATTTATTTCATTGCTCGTAATTTTGAAGTTGGCGCCGAAAATGAGAGCCGCTCAACTTTCGCCATATTTAAATTTCACGTACTGCGAAGGTGTATTATTTGAGAATTTCGCGGTTCTCGAGTTTAACGGTCGTTTCACTGATAAGTTTCGCGGCTGCTTTTTTGTATTCATGAATTCATAAATTCGAATTTTCCTTCATCGGTGCGATCGAAGTTCGGATTTTATTCGGTTATTTTTTTAGAATTTTACGTCTGAATTGGTTATAATGTGGATGCGAATTTGTTCTAAGAATTTTGGGAAATGATTGAGCTGATATATTTGTTTTCATTTCATATAAATATTAAAAGATATACATAGGTTAGATAAAAATTCTAGTGGTTATAATTTAAAAATATAATTGAAATCAATCGTATAATATTTCAAGATATTTTTTTCTGATTGAGAGCAATTAGGTTGATGCATATGAAAATACCTATATATAATGTAAGTGTTCGATTTGTATTCAATATTTGCAAAATCATCCAAAATGTGCAGATTGTGCATGTCTATATTAACGTATATGGTTCTATTTGATGGAATTACTGAGAAAAGTTATGAATTAAGTAATACGATTTGGTTAAAATAAATGATGTTATTTATAAAGATTTTTTGTGCTGTTTTGTCGACAAAACCTGCAGACATGTCTTTTGGCTTAACTTTTAAATAAGCTAAGCAAAGTCTATTATAACTTATGTGGAGATATTTGAAGATATATCAAGTAAAACTATAATACCATTTTTCAAATTTATTTTATAAAAAGTGAGAAGAAGGACGTGAAAAAAAAAGAAATGGTCACCCTATTTTTATTTCTCATTATATATTTTTTTTTAAATTTTAAAGTTTCAAAACGCTTTATATTTTCAAATTCAACTACAAATAGCCTAGATATATGGGAGATAAATTTCCGACGAAAGGGTAGTTCGTTAATTCGCGGGCATGTCGTGCGGCGTGTATTCGACCTGCGCTTACGCGACTCTAGTATAGTGAAGCGCAACCGCCATTTCCATGGGGAGTTTTCCGATTTTCACGAAAATCCCCATTTCAGATTCCGAGCCCGGTTCGCTTTTTATCGCTTCCTGAGCTCGAGGGTCGTTAACGGCCAGTAATTAATCATCCGATATTATTCTTGTTACAGGAGACGGCCGTCATCACTTCTGATGGGGAACATGGGGACAATGGCCAGACAGTGAGTACTCTTTATTTTTACTAATGAACAAAAAAATTAACGTACGTTTTGTACTTTTGCGAATACGATTCGTCAAGATGTTATTTTCGGTTTTCATACGTAAACTATTTTATTAAGGTCGAGACTTTGTTTGTCATTTACGCGCAGAATTTTACAATGGAGATGGAATCTAATCTGCATAGGACGTGTTAGGGTAGATATCACTTTGCAAAAGCCACACAAAACACTCTGCAGGCTCACGTAACTGACATAAGGTTAAGAAGAGATAGTGCTTTACGACTTTCACACTATCTTCACGACGGACCAGACTTCAGCCGCAGGCTCCCAGTTGAACTTTTACGATTTGAAACGTTTTTCATCGAGATAGCAGCCTTTATTTTCTCTAAATTCTATATGCCGTCGAAGACTAAAGCGTTAAGATTAGTCCTATGAATTTCAATAGTATTAAAACGCCTTTGCCACATTCGACTATCGAACTCGGTCCTAGCACCGTTTGATATACTCCATGAATTGGTAACATACTCAACTCGAACGATACAAAGGTTCACGTGAATCGACGCTTTGTGCAATTAGCTCGAGTTCACATTCAAATAGTGTGGATCTCTAATATAGTTTCGGCTGCCGTTTAATTGCCGTTACTAATTCGCTCGACGCTTTGTTCTTGAATGTTTTCGATATTGGCGACGATATTTCATCGATTAGTCGGCTTAAATTACTTTTGATTAATCTTACGTGTGAAAGTGTGATGTGTGGGGTGAAATTTTTATTTATGATCTGTGGGATTGTTTTCGAAATATCGCTCGGTTTTTGGTGATTAATGCTCGGTCGACGCGAAATAAATGGTCGTCGTGTGAAAATAGGATTTTAATATTGAATTTTTTCATGGAACAATATAGCATAGGCATCGTTCATAATGTAAATGTCGGAAGAACGCAATCTATAAGGCGCTGCTCCATTGTGCTCTTCCCCATGGAAATTGTGCCGAAGATAAAAACGCGCTGCTTCAAAGCTTTTTAATGAAAGAGCTAAATTTACCTTTGATTTAATTATATTTGATCCGTGCGTTATTATTTTCGGAGTTTTAGATCGAATCAATAGAGTTCGGATAAAATGTTGAATATTGAACGCACTGAAAATACACTCATACATTTTGCATTGGTTCGAGTCTGAAAATACTTCTGTACGAAAATTTCACATGAATATATAAATTAGTTCGTTTTTAATATAAAATATATCGAAAAAAATCGTATCCTTAAATAGACTTTTAGGATGAGTTCATACATACCGTTTCACGTTTTGAACACATTATTGTGTGCCGTTTCATGCATTCTTTTTTTCTCTCTGTTTCGTTTTATGTCACGAAACTGAAAAAGATAGATAGAAAATAAATTGTATAAAAGAAAGCAGGATAGAGTACGTTCAGAACGTAAATCGAAATGTGTGAATTCAATAGTAAATGTCAATATACATGCATGGGGATAGTAGACAGTCAAGTAATAAGTAGACGGTTAACTAGACCATGTATATGTCAAAATTGACTAGTTAAATATCTACTTATTACTTGAATGTTTACTGTCCTCTAGTATGTATCAGCCTTAAAGAATGGTTTACACTAAGGACAGAAAATTATAAAATGGACAAAAAATAATCAACTTGACCAATATGAACATCCTATTTGATGTCAAGTTCGTAGTAATATTAGTCTAGCTGACAATCTTTTTTTCTATCTAGTGTCAAATGGACAGTAGAAAGTTAATCGGATCAATTTTGCTATTAATTTGATATCAAGGTATTTCACATTGGTTAAGTTGACTGTCTATTGTCCATTTGACTGTTCAATGTCCACTCAACTGTTTACTGTTCACTCAACTATCTATTGGTCACTCAACTGTCTATTGGTCACTCAACTGTCTACTGTCCATTTAACTGTCTGTTGCCAACTCAAATATCTACTGTCCTCTTGACTCTCAACCGCCCTCAGCACGAACCAGCCTTATCCAATCCAGCGCAAAAAAACACCCTTCCAACGAAACGAATCTATTCAACGCGAAACGAACGAAAAACGAAATAAGCGACAATAAACGCATATTCATAATGGATAGAGAGTGTCCCGCGGCCGGTCGGTATAATTGAACGTATATTCGTTGCGAGGTAATCCCATGGAATCCCTCCAGCGATACAGTCGTTAAACGGGGCGCCATTACGACGTCACGGCCGTAAAGGTGAACCTTATCTGCCCTCTGATGGAACGAGTTAATCAAATCTCTGGTGCGAGCCGAATCCGAAAACGAGCCGCATTTACGGAAAGCCCCGTACGTGCTAGATATTTAATGGGACCGTGTGTACCCACATTCGTAATATTTTGCTTGTGTACCTATGTTATATGGTGGTCTGTGTGCGATTGAGTTAATCTGTTCGCGTTGACGCTAGGGGTGCGATTCGTTTTTGACTGTTGTGAAAATTGTCGATTAGATCATTTTCATTATTTTTTTTATTGGCAGTTGAAAGAAAAATTATGTTATTATAGTTCGTATGGGCGTGAACGTGATAAAGCTTACTGTTCAATGGTGGGCGGAATGGAACGTATTAGGGACTCATTCGTTTTGTGTTAGATCTCGATGAAGCTAGCAATAGTTTAAAACTTATGTTATAGGGCTTCCAACTTGAGTGAATAAAATGATAATTTGTGAAAGCCTTCGGATATATAGCCGTTGGCCATCTTTCCTCTACGGCCATCTCTCCTGGAATTATTTTATACATGCAAATTTATGCAAACCACGGTAACTCATTTTTGATTTTAGTAACCAATAAATTTGATGCAGCAGAAAATGAAATAGCGTTGGTATTTTTCAAATACACATTACTATCACATTTTCAGTCACACTGAAATATTTCATTTCCACCAAAGCTCTCACTCTCGATATCAAAATGGCAGATATTTATCAAATTCAGTTTGAATACGATTCAGTTATTTTTCGAATCCGAATCAGCACAAACAATAAAAACCTTTTTTCTCTCCCAATACTAAATGATTCTATTTCGAAAGAGGATTCGGCCCTTGATCCGGTATGAGTCCGCACTTTAACATTTTGCACACTCGATGTGTACATAAAACATAATAAAAAAAGCGTAAAGGCAACGGTTCCTTTTTTTCCATCGCATACTCGTTTTTTTTTTCAACATCTACATCCCGATATCGCTTTTTGTATTTTTAAGTCGTAGGTCCGATAGAGGACCGAAAAAAATTGATAAACGACACGCGACTGTAGTGGATTTGAGAATATAAAAAGGGACGGACCCACGAGACACGGACCACCATTTAGGATAAGTGCTCGGTCGCAGTTTCTGATCGCGAAAAAAAGCGAATAAAAAAACGAAAATAGTATAAATAATAAAGGGACACGGAACCCTGCTCCAGTGTACAAGGACAGACGACGAGACGTGTACAATTTATACGTGTAAAAATGAATTTAAACGTATTTTTGTTTGAGGTAATAATTCATATCATTTCATATTTTTCTGATATCACTAGATATTATGAATTTTCTAGTTTATATCAATCAGTCTTTTTATACGATTTGCATGGAACTTGAGTGTATGTATATGTGAAATGGCGAGAGTTGGAACGATTCACACACTTGAACGTTACAATTGTGTAGTGTCTGTGAATAAACTTATAGCACTACGTCACACTACGAAAGTATTGTAATATATCTGCTGTGTAGCTTATGAGTACGAAGGAGACAGTAATGTTTTGCTTTTGCTTTTTTTCATCACTACACTTTCGAAAAAAATAAGTTTGCGATTCTCATCGTTTCACTTATATTTGGGTGTCATTTCTGCATTCGATTTAGGGCTAGTTCACACGCATTCATCCAGTTTAGAGATAAAAGAAACATACCTTTACTTATTTAAGCGAGATGGCTATTAAATGATCATATAGATTCGGTTCGTTCATTCCTGGACTGAATATTGAATAAGCCCTAAATATCTTACGATTGACGTGATATGATCAATCCATATTAAAAGCCGGTATTTTCACATTTGGTTTGAGAATAAAACTGATTCAAACTACACGCGATCCCTCCAAATATGAGCTGTCAAAACAGCCACTGAAATAAACAGATATACTACAGTTTGTACAACAATATATAAATATATATCCATCTCTTTCCCTCAGATTTTGACAGTTCATAGTTGGAGGAACCACGTGGACTTTAAATTCGATTTATTCTCAAATCAGAGTTGAAAAGACCGTCCATAAACGTTTCGATGAAACGAAAATAAGTTTCGCACTATCGATACTGAAATCTTGTAAAATTGGAATTCAATCGAAATATCATTGATAAATTTTATATAGTATTGTTGTCGACATGTCTGAAAACCTACTTAATAATAAAGTATCGAAATTGCGCACATCCTGCTGAACGACCCTGCGCAATCTCCCGAATGAAATCTCGTACGACAATGTGCCGTGTTATTTATACGAACGTTTCCCTCTCAAGTGGGGACAAAACGAAAAATAAAAAATAATCGAACGCTTTTCCGATATTCTATATTCGATGCCGTTTCATATTTCACGCACGCGAGCCCATATTAAAAAATTCAACCCGGTCTTTCTTCTGGCGTTTTCCAGTCGCACTGTTTGCACTTTTATTATTCTCCTGTTTATACAGTGTATCGATTCTAGAACCGGCCGTGTGTGTATAAATGAATGGAAAATACTGAAAAATATTTTTGTGTTCATTTTTGAAATTCTCACTATAGTGGATTTATATTTTGCAGTACGAGGATTGAGGAAACTATTTGTATGTAAGCATAGGCAGTTTATGATTCAAGCGTTTAAATTGATTCTTTAAATGTGATCCATTCAAGTTTTGCAAATAAATTGTTGTTTTTTGAATCTATAACCTTATGATAGTGTATCTGTATAAAAAGTTTGTGCATTCTGCATCGGGTTTCAGTGGCTTAGTGATGCTGGATTCAAGTCCTGTTGTATTCTGGCGATTCACATATATTTTTTCTTTTAATTGATACGATGAGTTGATTTACTCTACTAGTTGATCTACTACTACTATAAAAGTCTCAATATGAAACTTTTCAAAACATTTACAAAATATAGATACATTGCCTTGTCTGTATCGAAAAATATGTTCGATTTTAGAACCAATTTCTTGCGCCATATTACTGTCAAGAATCTCTAGTCCAAAAACCATTTTTCTTCATTTTAAAGTGAATGATAAATTAAAGTCGGTCTTTTCACCTCTGATTTGAAAATAAAACGAATTTAAACTACACGCATTTCCTCCAACTATGAGCTGTCAAAACAGCATATAACAAACATATCACAGCAACAATACATACATCCGGCTAATAGTTGGAAGACCACGTGTATTTTTTTCAAAATTTTATCAAATTCAACCCTTAATCGAAAAAAAAGGTTGCCTAAACCATCGGCAGATTTTAGTCCCCGCTTGTTTACTATAGAACGACAAGCCGCGCTTCTTCCTCCTCGTCTTAGTATCCTCGCGTACATGTCCCTGCGAAGCCTTAAATACACCCCATAGGAAAAGTTGATTACAAAAACCCATCGTCGGGGTTTTTCCCCATAGAGTCTGTCGTCGCTTCGACGCCCACGAGCCGAAACCGTCGACTTCGTTATCCACTTTGCGAAATATACGTCGGGCAAATTGCGTTTGTAATATGACTCGATTCCGAGTCATTATGGAATATATGAAGGTCTTTCTTTCGTCGTCCTCCTCCTCGTCGTCGGATGGAAGATACGCGTTCAAAATGTAATTTCTTACGGGGTCTTTGTTGTAATCATTTTTCGACGAAAGCGTTCCGAGGTGTAGGTCTTTTGTCGCGATTTAAAATGTGTCTTTTGTAAATTAATTTTTAATTTGCATGGAAAATTTAGAAGGGAAATTTTGATTTTCTTAAATTTAGTCGATGTGTTTGATTATGATGATTCTTTGCAGATTTTTCGGGTTAATTTCGTTCAAAAGCTGAGACTTAGCCTTTCGATTGTTAGTTAATTGATTAGAGTTCTCTTTTTTTCTAAAGATTTTGACAAATTAAAGCGATCACATTCACTATTTGACGATTCTCATTGTGAATGTGATTGTGTTCATTTGTCAAATTCAATAAAAAAAAAGTGAATTCATGTTGAGTAACAATTGAAAGATCGAGCCTGGATGAGATAAACGAATAAATGTTATCTGTGAATTATTTTGCAAACAATGAAATATTTATTTTTGTTAAACAAACTAAAATAAATTTTCAAAGAAAAATGTAAAAAAATCATAAAACAAAACATAACGTTCTTCTCTCTGAACTTTAACAGAGAAATTTAAGTTTATTATAAAACAATTCTTTTATACAAGTTTAAATATGAATTTCATTGAAACGATTTAATAAAAACTTTAAAATATTTTTAAACATAAAATTTATAAAAAAAATATACAAAATAATTTCAAAAAATGTACGGATCCATCATTTTTTCATATACACTATTATACCCATATAATATAATATACAATGCGTATCATTGTAATGCGTTTCTACTTAGCAACCGGCATTATTCATCATCAATCACCATTAAGTGACTTTAGCACACCGACGAATATAAATATATAATGTGTCTTGTTCGTGTCCTTAATTCGGCGCGCGAATTTCAAAAAGTCGCTCGCTTATCGCGACTTTTCATAATTTATACGCTATCAAAATTCCCGTTCTTCCCACGGACAGTTCGCAAATAATTTCACTTTTTTTCGCGCTCCTAGTTTAAAAATTCATAACCATGCTTCGTACGAAAAATTGCGTCCGGTGAAATGAGTTACGCGATTTTCCCCTATTTTCCTTGTCGCTATCGATTCGTAGCAAATTGTAGTTTATCGTCGTGAACACTATAATTCTATGTAGTTTAATACGTCGGCGCACTTTCGATTATTATCGTGATTAGCATTTAATCGATATCCAATTAGGGGTTACAAGCCTTCCGATCGGTCTGCTTCAGTACGATAATGTTGTGGTGTTGGAAAATGTTGTAAAGTTTAATTGAATCGTCGAGTGCTGAAAACGAGGTGACTTTTATTGGACGCTGAAAAATTTCACAAACTTTTGATTGGTTCGAACCGAAATAGAGATGTTCCGGGTCGAGTTAAGTAAAATATCGATTTTTAATGTTTTTTCATTATTTATCGCGTAAATGTATCAATTTTCAAACGTAAGGATTGTATCGATCGAAAACGCTAAGTGGAAGTAGTTTTTTCCCCCCAGTTCGAAGTCTCTTAAATAATTTATCAAAAGCCATCGGATCAATTTATCGAATTGGTTTTGCGCAATTTATGTTACGGCATTAATTGTGCTTTATAGATTTGTTTTCAAGCGGAAGAAGAAGAAGAAAACAAAACAAAAAAAAAATAGTGAAACGAAATTAAAAGAACCTCCTCCGAAGCTCTTTTGTAATTCGCTACTTTTTTTGTGCGACTCCGGGTCCATATCTATGTTTCCGTTGACGAGGAAAAAAGTTAACGTGTTTTTTGTTCTTTTAATGGACATTTATTCGTAATCTGCTTTGTTTTCACTTTATATCAAAGTGACAGTTCAAAAAGCACGATAAAAGCGAACCTTTTTGGCTTCTTTGCCGCGTAATCGCGTTTCTGCTCTTTTCGAACATCGTTCGCCGATCACACGACGGATAATTTTCTTTTATTCCGAATGCACGTCCGTCTTCGCAAATGAAAAAAGCCATCCAAGGAAACAGTTTCGCGATTACTTGAGTCAATAAGGCTTTTTTCCCTCTGTGTGCTTCGCAAGCCGAGAACGTAACCTAATTGCTTTTTCATTGTTCGAAAAGTTTGTAGTCTCGGCGCAAAGAAAGCTACTACTATCTGCAGTGAGAGTCGTTAGTACATAGAATGGGGAGGGAAAAAAAGGAAAATAATAAACTTACGTGAAACATTAGAATCTGCAAAGGCCATTAACGTTCGGAACACGCGCTTTAACCGAAAATACACGATTTTAATGGATTTTTAAAACTATCGTCGGGAAGGCGTTGTAGAACATTCTTGTCTGGTCGGAAACAACTTTTACGACCTGAAGCAATATTGTGAAGATAATAAAAGTAAAAAACTAATAAATGACTCAACAAAATGTATATATTCTTTAAATGAATTTTCACATTCATATTATAAAAAACATTTCGATCACATGTGAATATTTCAGTTTAATAAATCTCAAGCATTTTTTTACATATTGAAACTAAGCTATCTGAATATTCAATTCATTGGAAATAATATCAAACATCACAACTGAAACTATCTATACCACCCCATCGGAATCACACTCCACACGAAGTATTGATCAATCCCAAGCAACATAACAGACAATGTATGAAACGACTAGCGATTCGTGTAATGCGATGATGCTAATTTCAAATTCAGCTGCAACGATCGATTGAACACAATTACACCATATACATGCAAATTCGCCTATTTTGTCCTCGAAAGCTTCGAGGCTTTTCCGCCTTACATTTTCCCACGGATTTTAGACTTTTCCTGCCTCTCGTAGTTTTCCACGCTTCCCCCTAAACTATCATGGCTTTTTGAATTTCCCATGGTTTTCGAGCTCCATGCGGTTTTTCCTGCGAATATTACATTACGCGAGGCTCCGACTTCGTTAAAGCAATGGCTTGTTTATACGACGCATTCGAATCGAGAGAGCGATTTATATGATAAAATTTTAACAAATATATACAGACGAAAAGAATCAGACACGAAATTACTCACATGTAGTGACACTCCATCATCAGTTTGTCTGCAAGATGTCTTCGGACACCAGAGACGTTGGTCAGCAGACCGAAGTCACACAGCTACGTGACGAATCCCACAAAACGGATATAATGTCAGAAATGTCCGAGCTGTTTTTCACACCGCATTTTGGGGTGAGATGAACCATCCTTCTAGGGGGTTGAAAACGAGATGAGAGATGAGAAAACTAGGAATTGGGAGACGAAAAGGGGTTAGAGTGCGTAGTTCTGGTGAAATGTGACTTTCGTCGCTGAAAATGGTCGTGTATTTGTTACGGGGGTTTTGATGCGTTTTTTGTGCCTGCTTCGGTCGTATTGGATTGATTGTTTTTCGTCAAGGGGTTTGGTTTGAGGCAATAGGGTTGTTTTTTCGATTCGATGAAATTTTCTTTTATTTACAGCTGTTTTCTCGCATTCGTAGAATGGTTTTGTTATGAGTTTGTATTGTGAGTGTGTGTATAATTAATCATAACATGCGAAAAATGTTATACGGATCGATTATGGATAGAAAATAATGTATTTTTTTTTCAGCGTATCGTGATATGAAATGTTTTCATTTCATTGTTTTCATTCGCTTTGAAGCGGTATTATCAAATGGGTTGTTGCTACGTTCAAGTGATGAATCACTTTGTTTTTCTCGTTTCAGCTAGTTTGTTGTAATTGAAGCTATATTTTTTCCTGTTAAAGCAAAACGATCGCTATAAAAATTTTGATTGAAATACATATGTAGTTGAGTATTTAGTATGTTTTTCATGTTTCGTATATTCAGAATTAGATACGAAAATGTAATGTATTTAATAATAAGATATTTAGTTTACTGAACTTGTTCAATTTGAAAACTAAAATGATACAATTAAAATGCATCATCGCGTGTTCGAGCCTACGTGAGGTAATTTCTTTACGAAATTTCATTTCGGCAAAATATTTTTCCGAATTTATTTCTCATGTAGTTTCGCTTAAGATATACAAAACATGGCGCTTATGCTGATACGGATTCTTGTGAATATTTCAGTTCGCAAAAATAACATTTCGTGTTTACAAATTGAATTCGTTTGGGTCGAAATCATAAAAAAAGGTTTGCAGACTGAGCTTTGAGGCTACAATCGCGAAAATCGTGCTCATTCTGATTCTGTATGTGGAAATTTTCAAAAGTGAATTCCATATATTTTCCTATATTAAAACACAACCTAACTGTCAGTAACACAAACTTGAAAAATCAAAAGATTAATTTATTTTCATATATAGAATATTTTGTATAAAATATATTCGATGTTTTTCTTGAATAATTAAAATAAGCAAAATGCGAAACGAAAATTAAAAACATTTAATTCAAAATGGAAAATGTTATTTCTTTCTTTGCTTTTTCGTTCTTATTCTTGTATTTTTGACTAATTTGGCGCTCTGTTGTTCAATCAAAACTCCGCTAAGAATTAACAAAAATATATGAACGGAAAAAACACAAAAGCGTTTATTTTGTTTTATTCTCGTTCCTTCAGAACGCCGTGAAAATAAAACGTAAACCTATACGAATTTTTCAGGCGAAGGCCATTTTATAAAATCAGTATTATTATTGCAAATGAAAGGCAGACCTTTACGTTATAATAATAACAGCCTCTTTCCTAGGTACGGAGAAAATTTTGTGCGAATTGAATTTCTGGTAGCACATGTGTACCGAGAACACGCTTTACGATAAGTGTGGTTGTATAATATTTTTATACGATTTTGTAAATTGATTTTTGAAAAAAATCCTAATAAAAGGGTCTCGGTCATTTTGAGGAGCTATAAAGTTTATCGGTGAGGTAATTTTATTGATTTTGATAGAGAATATTGTGAAAATTAAATGATATTTTTCAAAAAAAGCGTAGAGTTCTCTTATTAAACTGAATACGTAAAAATAACGGAAATCTCGCATCAAATTTCTTTGCGTGTGTAGATCGAGCATAACATTTGCTGCGTTTTTTCTACGGCTAAGGTAAGTGCGTGAAATGTCAAATTAGAAATAACTTAGTTAGAAAATATAATATTTAATGTAAATTGTAAAATGTATTAATGCAGAAACCATGTCACAATCAGAAGTGCACACAATAATTCTGGAATGTTATTTAAGCCAATAATGAGTTTATAAATTAAAAGAAAGAATATACAGTCTTCAAAGAAACATATGCACTTACATTAGTTTTTATTAATACCAATAGATAAATGTTAGAAAATATTAGAACATCAGATTTCAGCTAATTAGCTAAACAGCATAATAAACGTATGTAAATAAAAAATACCTTAATACGTTATGCTGCAGGATTACACGACTTTCTTAATTAAATTACACCAACAAAACGAACACACACACACGTATGTTAAAATATACAAAATCCTCGCGAAGGCGAAACCGTATTATTCTTCTTCGGGGGTAATTCTAGCGCTCGTGAAATAGACGAGGCGCCGTTCAATTATTTACGTTCATAACGTGTTTTGCGGCTTGTGCCTTGTCCCTATTTTCCCTTCCTTTTGCCTGTACCTGCGAGTTTTCCCAGTTTTTCCTCGGCCGGGGGCAATATGTCGAACAATCTCGAGGAAATAACGGCAAAACGTACGGAAAACATTCTCATCACCGTCGCTCCGACGTTCGCATCCTCTCGTATCCAGGGACTCACTCCCGAGATTTCTCGGGAATTTTCAATTTTCGAAAAATTTTATTTTTTTATTGATATTTCATAGCAATATTGAATTTTGCTGTTCATGTTGACGCAGCTTACATACGCAACGATTTACTTAGAATCATTAACTGTTGATCTTTTTCTGATTAAACTTTCCTGAATTATTGTGTGTGTAACTATAATAGATAGATTTTGCATCATTAAAATTTAAATTTCGAAATTTCAAGGAAGGACGCTTAGATACAGTAAATATTATGCATAGTCTACATACGCAAGGGGATTTACTTATTTTTAGATCTCAAAATGGTGTATTTTTTCGCTGAAATTGTAGCAGGAACAGAAATTGAATCGGGAACGAGAAATAATATACAACAGATCATAATCGGCTTAAAATTCAGAGTTTAGAGCAACAACGGGTCACTTAGACTTCAAAACAGCTTATTATTTCGCTGAAATTGTAGCGGGAACATAAATTGAATCGAGAACGTTAAAGGGAGCTGGAAATAATATACTATTTTACAATTCACAATCGGCTTAAAGTCTAAATAGTCTCGAGCAACGCCAGGTGACAGAAGCAAAGTATGATCATAAAAGTTAATTTGGTAAAGAAACATAATTAAATCTCACAAATCTGAAATAAATAATTTTCATATCGAGTTTCTACTGTATTTTTCAAGACACTTCTCGTTTCCCGAGATTCGAGAAACTGTCGATATCGAAAAATCTCACCCATTTTATGTTACTTATAGCCATAGCTTTTCGCGGTTCGCTTTTCCCGTTTCGCGGGCAAATGCAAGATTATATTATACCTAGGGCTCTTTACAAGGACCTAATTTGACGGAAAACCGAGAAAAGCGGCCAGGGAGTTGTTATCTCGGCAAAAATCGGTTCTCTTCGAATTCAGGTGTATTATTATCACGTAATGTTTTGTGGGGAGGCATTCATTTTCATTTTAAGCTTCAGGTGAATTATATTGTTTGATTCGGATGTAAATACGGGATAATTATGATCCGTATAGTTGATAAGTCTAAACGAACTTGAGTGAAAATTAGTTCGTATTTGATATTCGTTTATTCGATTTCAACTCACGTTCGAATGCATTTAACGAATTCTCATGAATGAATTAAAATTTTATTCTTCCTATTGGAAATAGCCAGCCGATAGCGCAGCGGTATAAAGTGTTAGTGCATGCCGTGTCGATTCAGCATTCTTGGATGCGTGGGTTCGAGTCCTATCTTGGCGAGTGTCAAAATGTCGTTTTTCTCAATTGATAAAAATTGATATGGAGACACGGTCGTTTCTTTCGAATATTTGGATTCATTTGATTCGAAAAAGTGTTAATTTAACGCTTTATGAAACGGCTCCGCAAATGATCACATCTCCTTACACCTTTCATGTTCGATTAATTCGAACGATTCTAGTGACATCTATGTGCACTGATTATTTACTCTTCGGAGTGGTCTTGCAATTTACTCTTCGGAGTGGTCTTTGCCATAATGGCGAATATTGATTGATGTGGAATTGGGCCCCTGGGCCTGTTGAGAGAAAAAAAAAAAAAAAAATGAGTGGAATTTTCACGAAAACATAATTGTGGCATAAGTAATTTCATGTACTACTCTTGGTATATAATTAGGTTGATTCATTAACGTCGTCATAAAGTTAAGTGCATGTAACAAGTGAGATGAAAATCGTACCATTTCTAAATGCGCACTTGTGCTGAAAATGTAACGCTTTTCGCTGGGAAATGATGAAAATATTCATGTTGAAAGATGAGCATTTTTTTATAAATCTGACACTTAAAATACACAATTTTAAATGCTTATAAGTGAAAAAATTTGAAATACGTTTTTTTGACGAAACTCGAACATTGTTTCGAAAGTTGACTTGAATGAATTGCGTTCGGTTTTAAAGGTTCACTAATCAATACTTTATTAAATTTAAATAATTTTATTGATATATTTATACATTGATGATTATATAACGAATATAATCGATCTATAAAATATACCGGATATTTTTCGAAACTCTGCCAAACGATAACAACCTAGACACGCCACGATATTAACCGAACTCTCTCTCACAACCTGCACTTCGGTCGTATTATTTGTTGGAATAAACACGAAACTAACATCCACATGTTGTTATTTTATACCCATACACATTCTTGTATGTATCTCTGACATTTGTGTGTATGTCCCCGTTTTATATTTGATATTGTTCCGGCTTCGTGTGCCGCTCAACAAAGTCATGTTATTACGTCCCGAGTGCGCGGAATAAATTGCTTATAATGCCGGAGACAAATGTATTCCTTCAACGTGAATTTTTCAACGAGCCTTTGATTAATGCCCCACAATTTGTAAGTTAAATTAAAATTATTGTCGCGGGAAAATTTCGCAGGGGACAATGAACGTTCGAACGACTGTGAGAATTGAATTCGTAATCGCGTAAAGGTTCTGTATCTTTTTGTTTTTGTAGATTTGTAGGTTTAATATTGAACTTTGTAGGATTGCAGATTGGAATTTGATTGGTGAGTTGTAGCGGTATCGTTTTTGTACAAAGAAAGCAATCAATTCATCGTTTGATATTCATGAAAATTTTTCGTGTCCAAATCGTGCCGAACTTCTCAGAATTCTATAAAGTTTTTATTTGTCCAAACTAAATATGAGTTTGTAATTTTGTAGAATTCATAAACCCTCTTCAAATAATATAACCGTTCAATTCAGAAATTTTGTATAATGTGAGTAAATATTGTTTCTAATTTGATAGAACATTTTAAAAGAGTTCATTTAGCTAACAATATTAAAATTTGCAATTTAAATAATTTCATTTCGAAATTCAATCATTATTTTGAAAATGAAGAATAACTGAAAAAACAATTAGCATTTCTCGAGTCGGCCTTCTTCACATTCAAACGCGAGCGCATCTTTGATTTTAATTATTTCACAACTCAACAAATTTTCCAGCATCCGAAGATTTTTTTTCAATTAAACGCAAAGCACATTCCATCTAACGGAGAACAAATTTAATTTCGACTCGGAACAAATCCCCCAGTCTTTTCATCATGAATATCTAATACATACGTATAGATCATACACAATTTTCATAGTAATTACGTCGAGAGTCTCGCAGCACAAATAATAATCGCCACTACACTCACGGTGTAGCAATTTGAATTTTTTTAACCTGGATGGGATCCCACGAGGATTTGCTGAGATCCCAGCATCCAGGGGAAATTCATTAGTTCGTGTGCACGAGATCCGGCATTCTATCAACATAAATTTTCTGCATCGTATAAACACTCAAAGCGGCCAAATTCTCTGGTGGAGTTCGGGACGGTGGCTTCCCAGAATTTCCCAGGACGTTTCCTGAGGAGTTTCCCACCGAGTTTTTCTTTTTGCAGTACGTTTTGGGTTTGCAGTGTGTGTTGTGCGCCCTCAGGTTCTGCGATTCGTCTGCTTGTTTGTATAGGGGTGTGGTGTAAGGGTGCAAATGGGTTCTATGCGGGTCAGTCGTGTATACAGTTGTAAATAGGAGAATTTAGATTTTTTCGACAAAATGTTATATAATTAGACAATTTCAAGCTATAATCTTAAATTTTATTTTTATGTTAATAGTTAGTTCACTTTTGAAACAGTATATGAAGTTTTTTATTCTCTTCTCATGCTAATATAGTTCAACTAACTTTTATTAGTATTATAGTACGTAAGTACTTTCAATGGTCAGTAAACGTAAGAACAAGAAAAGTTTGTTTTAATATTGCAGCATCTTTCTTGATATTATCTTCACTATTTAACATTTATTTTATCGCACTTTTTTTAATAATACAATTAGTCCCACTTTGGCATGATAAATTGTTCCAAAGTACTAACTATTAAAACAAATTTTCAGACTTATCGTTAGAGTTAAAACTAATAGGTAGTTTTCAAATAAAAATCAAACAAAACAATACAAAGCAATTACTTAAGATTATTTTAACTTCTTCACATATTATGTTACATCTCTGAGCTTCTGCATTCTCCAAACAAACATTTGCCCAAAGCCAACTCGAGCTTTACGAGAATAATTCGATCCGACGCTGTTTTTAAAGTGTCACTTCGTTTGAAATTTATGTGTGCTCCGTTCTTATACTTTGCTAGACTTTTCCGCAAATAAGACGTGTATGCAGTCCGGCATTACTACACATTATATGTGTACATATTTTATGCAAGAAAGTCAAAGTAGAACATCCACTTTGCGCCCCTTGGCAAATAAGGGCTTTTCGATCGGGGGTAAGAAACGCACGTGTGGTCGTAATATTTGCCGAAACGAACTGTTAATAGAATCGAGAAGGGTTTTGTTAGGTGTTGCTTGTTTTGTTTCCTTCATAATCAAATGTATATATTTATTTTCGGATGAAATAATGTTTTTTTTGATATCTTGTAATGCTCTTCCTTTGAAATTCATCTCTCATGTGAATAAACGAACCGCACGGAGTTCGTTATCAGAATTTTCGATTCGACCAAAAGCGTTTACATGCATTTATGTATGAAACATGCTCCAGCATCATTATTTTCAGAGTTCGCTTTGCTAAAATATCGTATGGCATGTATTCGAATGCATCTTCATTTCTGCGTTTGCATGAAAACGAAAATGCACTCTGAAAACCCCGACGTCACAATAATTCTGAAAGATACTTCTCGTACACTGTATTCGTATTTAAGTGTGTTGAAACAGAAAATTGTTAGTAAACACATAGTGGGTGCAGTTTTAAAATTGTGCTAGAGCAGGTGTGATGGTTTTTTTAGTGTTAATAAATAAATGATTATAAATTTGACTAGAACAATTCACAACAACATTTTTTTTCATTCGAACACTAGAACCGCATTTCAACCAATTCAAAGCCTTCACAGAACCACATAACCACAAAACCGCGCACGTAGACAACGACAGGAGCATCATCAATCATCGAGCACAGAGGACAGAGATGCACACGAAAAACGTGCTAAAGGTATATGACGAATGAAAAGGCCAAAGGGCACAAGTGACTTCGATAAAAGCGCAATCAAAGTCAAGTATGTACCTACATGTACAGGAGGAGGTCGAATGATATGACGATATATCTCGACACACGTTCCAAATTAGTTTGTATCCTTTTGTCACCAAATATATAGAAGTGATTCCTGTACTTGATTTAATTTTGGTGGAACTTTACTTGTACCTCTTGGCTTTTTTAGTCACTATGTAAGGCCCCGGCCAGATACGGCCTCACGAGCCCGTTTAAATATTTGAGGCCGCAGCTTTCGCCGGCTTTATGGAGACTTAAGTTTTTTACTGCCCGGTCGTGAGGACAGAACTTTCGAAGGGCCATGTCGCGGTGCCCAGGGGAAGAAATCGTATATCGGCGAAATTGGGGGACGTAACTCATGTTTACGAGCAAATTTTCCCCTTTTTCCTGCGGAGGGGAGGTGTGCGGAAAATTTCGAGGAAAAGTGTGGCGAGAAAATCATCGAAAATGTACCGTTTTGTGCGTTGTAATTTTTTTTTTCATAGTAAATGTGAGTGTTTAATTTGTGGCGCTAGTACCCCAAAACTATTAATTTAACGAAATCAAAGTTTATAATATAGAATATTTACTTTTTGTATTTGTTTAATATATGCACATAACCCAATTTTAAAACAAATAACAATTTGATAGCTTAGAATTCGATGAAAATATAAAATATCGAAAGGGTCGTAACTCTCTAAAGGTGCCGGATGGTTTTGACGTGAAACACAAGTATATTGAGCTAAAAGTATCGCACGATCAATTTACCTAAATGCGTTTTTAAATCGTTACCCATTAACGAAGGTCGATAAAATATATGTGTATAAGTCTTCAGAGAATTTACTGTGATTTTATTTTAAATTCATGCACTGATTTCGTTCTTATTCTAAGATAAAGTAAAGATGAATTTTGCTTATCGACATATCCGATTATATTTTTTTGTAAAATATGTCCATCGAAAGTTCTAATGTGAAAATTATTAACTTTCTATATTAAACCAATATACAAAATTTTTTCTTGTTTAATTCGAGTAAATATTCAATAATCGCTTCATTACCGATGTACACATGTATGTCGAAACGGTTAACGAACTTTTTCACGTGGTACAACATCCAAGTTTCCATGTTGCGAACATTTTTCTTGCGGCGTATCGATTTTATAATTAATATCCGATCGTCGATGTAATTAGCGAAAAGCTCGAAAAGCTGTAATATTCTCGAAAGTTTGCTTTCGCAAAGCCCGAAGCAAAATCTCTGACCCGACATCAGCACGCACGTAGTACATAATATTAATACATACAAGTCTTGCAACATGGCGATGTTCGCTAACGATGATAGATTAAAACCGATGTATCGCACACAATATTGTACGAGAAGTATTTTTCATATCTTCCAATTTAATATTCAGAAAGCATCGCGAGTGAATGGCGTAACATAAAATATTGTACACGTTCCGATTCATGGCTGTTTCTATGGAACAAGCGCTGCAATGGGAAGCCTCTTTTTCTATGGTGGGGTTTTTCACGATTTTTTTTTCAAGCCGCATGCACCGGTGAAATTTTTCAATATGACGCATTCAAATGAAATGTGTTGTCTGTTTTGAACAGTATTTTTTTATTTCGATATAATGTTAAATTTCGAAATTCTCCAAAATCGAGATTCAATATAATATAAAATTTACCTGCAAAACTCATTCGTTCTTATTTAGTACATGTAGTATATTATTAATATATTTTTTTCAGACTTGCACCCTTTCGTATAAATCATTCGCATTTTTATATTTTTCCTAGCCGCATAATATTTTACGATTACACAAATGGATTTATATTACTATGCGCAAAAGAAACGTTCGCGTTTTATTCACGCAAACCTAATTCGTTTGTATTTGAGGCTTTTTCCCTTTGGAAAACCTCTAAATGTGAGTCCATAGCTTTTAATTCGGTTTTAATTACCGAACTGTGAGGTTCGCTCATATTTCTCGACGGTTAATTAAAACAGATAAATAGTGTCGCGTGCGAACGCAACCTAAACTACTAATGATTAAACCAAATACAAGATGATACAAATGTCGCTTCTAATTTCGCAACTTAGGTGATTTGGTGTTAAATTATATCGATCAGTCTTTTTGTCATTAAAAATTATTTTACAGTGGCAATTTAAATAATTAGACATTTTAAAATTATCAAATAAAATTTCGCGTAAACTTCAATATTATTAAATGATAGTTGGAAATATAATTTATTGTACAATTTAGCTTAATACGTATGAATAGAATATGAATATTAATTCCCGTTTTCATTAATTCTAAAACCCAACGAAATATTTTGCATGTGAAAATGAATAATTTCGTACATACAATTCGCTTTGAAGTATTAAAGCTATTAAAAATTTCATTTATTTATTTCTCTAGGATATAACAAAACAGTAAATTCTAATTTAGACAAATTCATATAATAAATGAAAATACGTAATTCGTTAAATTTATAGTTGACATAAAACTTTATTCTTTAAGTACCGGTCTTTTCGTCTCTGGTTTGAGAATAATACGATATTAAACTACACGCGTTTCTCCAACTACCAACTGTCAATATCTGGGAGAAAGAGATGGATATATGTATCATTGTACGAACTGTAGTATGTCTGTCTTTAAATTCGTTTTATTATCAAACCAGAAGTGTAAAGATCGGCCCTTAATGTGGCTTTGTTCATTTAACGAAAAAATGATGAAAATATGTATACGCACGATATCAATTTTATCTCAAACCACACATTATATTCTCGAATTCGCACCGATGCGAAGATAAATTAATTCACTCCCCTTACTATGGCATCATTAGTTCGCTTCCATTAATCGACAGATAGAGTTTCTGCATCGGACGTACATCAGATCGGAAAATATCGACGAATCATCTTCGACACAATGAGCACACCGACGAACGAAAGAAGGCGCAGGAAAAAACAATGGCGAACTATAATGACGACGCACAACAGACGAGCCACGAATAAGATCGAAGGGATCCGTGAATGCGAAGGGCGCATTCACATTTTTCTTCGACGGCCACAATCCTGCTAATGAGGCCTCACCTTTCGCGTGTGTTTGCACGAACTGGGAGGGAAAGTGGGAGGGAAAGTGGGTGGGAAACGGGATGGGAAAGTGGGTGGGTTTTACTTCTCTGACTCTTTAGACGAGAGAGAAGATCTGGGTTTCTGGGTGTCAGGTTGGGCTTTTGCTATTTGTCGTTTATTAGTTTTAACTAAATTTTCATATAAAAATGCATATTATTGGTTAGATTAGTCAATGGTAGATGAAATACATCCCAATTAAGTAATGAAGCAAACTTAATTTTTAGATTTGATCTAGCATTAAAAGAAAAGAATCTTAACTAAATTATAAAATAGATGTCATTCTAAATATAATTAGAAATTTGGCAAAGTGACATATCGATACATGATTGGAAATGTGAGTTATTGTACTTAGGCAAAAACCGACTCTATGTACCTATTGAACCAATGGATACATTGAGTTGGTTTTTGGCTGACTTTTAACGATATTTCAGATTTTATCTCAACCGATTGTGAGAAAGAAACTAACTAACTATACGTGTATAATTATCTCAATTGTCGATGCACTGCAAAAATATATTTTAAGCATCAATTCAATTTAAAAAAAAAATTGCATTTTCATAGAATGAAAATCAATAACTAAAACATTTAACTCTCATAAAGATTTGAACTCACAATAATATCGATTCTAATCTATTACAGAGGCTCAATAATAATAAAACTGTGAATGAAAATTAATCAAAAATATTTGTAGAATCATCTCGAAACGAAACGATGAAAATGCACAGTGAAAACTCATATCCTGGCACTGAAACCGAGTCCTATCTTTGTGAAATGGGGTCGTATCTCTTCTACCCTGGGCCGTGGGATAATGCGAGGGTCGTTCGTGTGTCTGAGTTTAGTTTTTGTCCGTAACTAGGGTCGTATAATTAACGGAGGGCCCTGTGCGATCGTAGCCTAACCTAACCCACCCTTCCGATGCGGTTTCTTTATGTTTAGGCGGATTCACTTACCGTTGGACTGGATTTATCTGCTCGTCTCGCATTGAACGTGTTAAGTATCGATAGAACTTTTCCATAAATAATATAGGTGAAATCACGAGAGTTGGACTGAATAACGACAATTGTGTCATGTCTGTGAGTAAACTTGTAGCAATACGTCACACCGCGAAAGCACTGTGATGCGTCCGTACGTCTCTTTCGCATGCACTAAAGCTTATGTTTACGAATGAGTCCTTCATTCCAATTTTTATGATATGGTTTATAAGAAAGGAATATATAAGATCATACCTGAGATCCATATATTAAAATCTGAATCCGAAAAATTTATTACTGTTGAATAAATCATATAGTTTCTTCGATGCATAACAATTTTCGCTTCGACTCGACTCTCGAATTTCGATATCGTTGCCATGTTCTTGCTATGGAGAAAACTGTGAACGATACGACGAACTTTCCAGACTTACGGCTTACGTTCAGGACGTACGACATAAAATGGAATGTTTGTTCGGAACGTCGATGAATTTGAATGTTGTTCGAACGTAAAAGTATTCCTCTCAGTAGTCGTTGGATCAGATAAAATGTAGTCGAGCTCGCGAAAACAGAAAGGCATTATTTTGGAATTCATCATTAATCATTCGCAGTAAATTACACACAGATATAAAATTTATTCAATAGTATTACTCAATTGAATTTTTTTTGTTATGAAAAAATGTATAAAACCTTGTACCAGTCACTAGTAAATTTTAAACCCGAGATATAACATGAAAAGATAATATAAACACGAACAGTTTCAATTCGATAAACGCTTATAGCCTAGCCGCGCCTAGTCGCGATCGTAAAGCGTTCACCCTGTATATAACGCTGAATAATTTACCACCATTTTGGTACTTCTGGCGAAATGTAGTGATCGGTAATTGCAGGCTTTATTGCGGTCCAGCTCCGACAAAGGGAAGCCTTCTTCATCAGAATCGATCCTGGTACGTTGCATACTTGACTCCGAATCGGTTACGTCGAGGAATCGATCTCCTTTATGGCGTATTAATTAATTGTATTTGATGGAGATTAAGCCGCGACAATGGGATAGTTTAATTGTATAGGTTGTATTATCTACGTTCGGTGTTTGAGATGATGCTTGATGTTGATGTAACGGAATTTGTGCGATAGTTAAGACGTTCGGTGTAAACCATGATTAAATCCATAAAAATTATATTATAGTTTCAATAGTTAATGAAAAATATTTCACATATAAAAAAGTTATGATTATATTAAAGGCTTTTACATTTAAATCTCTCTCTTTTTAATTAGTTGAGTTAAACACTGTGCATTGAAGGACTCAGATGATGTGCGTGATATATTAATTATATCGGTCGAAATGAGTTGAAATCTTAAGCCCAATGTCGTTTGCTTAAACAAGTGTACAGACCTAATCTTAGAATCTCTTTCTAAAACAAACATGTGCGTATCCGAATAACCATCGTCGGCTTTTCCCAACACGTTCCGCAAGAAAAAGCTCTTTCGAATCTCCGGTCGAGATCTCTTATTTTATCCGCACTTCTTCCGTATCTTTCATCCCGAGCCCATTGTAGATCGTTAATTTCCGATAAGGGGTATTTAAAGAGTCCAGCCGATCCTGTACACGGGATTTGTTCGAGACAAATGAGACTCCATCTGGATAACCTTCCGCAGAAAATCCTTTTTCTAATAACAAACTTCTGTTACGGATCTACATAATCACATACGAATTTTCCGATCGGACGAGATTATTTTCGCACAAACTCGAATCGAACGCATTCGGTGCAAATAAACGGATCAAATAGTCGATTATTCGAGTACACACTATCATCGCCACGGTTGGTAAATAGTAAATTTCATCGGAACCGATGCGATAAGCCTACTTTATTAGGTGTGCGCTTGCAATATTGCGCTCGATTGATAGTCACTGCATAATTGTCGAGTTTCACTATTGAGTTATGCGATATGTGGAATCGCGGTTGAAAATTCGATATCGAATCTGCAATTTTCGAATAAATTTGTTTTATTTATTTTTACAAGTTGATATAACGGAATATTATTTACAAATAAAAAAATGACATTAATTATATTACACTCGTGGGACATATATTTTTTCATATGAAACCTGCTGAAATATGATTTCATCATAAAATTATTATATTTGAATCGTTCAGTGCATAAAGTAATGAACACTTATTTTTCAAAAAATGTAATTTAAGTGTCAAAGCAATTGGTATATCGAGTCATAACTTCTTGGGTATAGTAAAATATTTTTCCTGAATAAAGAAGATAAATACCTACCATTAAATGACAGTGTATTTGTTTGGTCACTAAATCATTTATTTCAGAAGAAATTAAAATTATTCTGTAGCTTATTTTATTGTTTTTTTCATATTTAAAATTTCGGATGAAGAAAATTAAGAGAATTTTGAAAAACGCATCCATGTTTCATCGCTTTTCTCGACTCTTTGTTTTATTGAGTTAATCACGTTACACATTGAACAACTTATTTCATCATAAAATTATCATATTTACAAATACAAATGATTTTCATTCTATTACGAAATTCAAGCTTAAACAAACCAATAATTCAAACATTCCTAGAGTGCACAGATTTTTCAGATTTTTTTCCCAATTTCATGCAGCGAGTTCCGAATTTTCTCGGAAAATTCTCTTGAATTTTCCACGGCTCGTTCATCATCGACCGAGCGATGCATTTTACTGTAATATAAGCGCACGTGCATAAATGCCATATTCAGACTGCATTCGAATCGAGGACAAAAAGCCCAGAGACCGATTGTTGTTGAATGCCGGATTGTGCCGGTCGCTATCGGAAAATTGGAAAATGGAAAATGGAAAAGCGCGAGTGTGCACACCCTCAGATATTTCTGCCCATTTTCCGTGTGTGCTGTTCATTTCCGCATTTTCGAAATTCGCTGATATCCACGTTTTTTTCAAATTTTAATTAAACGAACGGTCGATATTTCGAAAATGCAAAAAATGTAGTGCCATATTTGAACTCTTAGCAGAGACGTATTTGCGTGACTTCGTTAATAAAATCAGCTTTATTAATACAGCGAGCTTGTAAATTCCGATGGAAAGCCGAGTAATAATTATAAGTTGTATATTTAATATTATTAGAGCGATCGAGTAGCGGCAATGGTGAGTTTTGTTGCCAGTCGTTACTGTTATAATAGCGATGAGGATTTTTCTGCGACTCTATATGGTAATGGCTCTAGCATAAAGTTTATTGTGCATCGTAAAATGGGCGGGATGTTTGTCGTGGAATTCCGATTCATTTCTCAATAAAATAATTTTACTGTTCGGCCGAAACTTCACGTGGAAAAAGCGAGGCGAGATAAGAATCGCGAAAACTCGTAAATTCAACAACAAAACATCCGAATTTTCTATTCGATATAATTCATATTTTGTTTCTGGAGAACGTGCAATTTTCTTGCTGCGCGTCGAGTGCGGATTAAGCATTAATAAAAATGCATTGTGTGCAAAAAGCTGTGCACGTTTCACTCGTGTTATGCATGTACTACAGAAACAAGGCCGGCCAGGTGGTGGATTTTATGGTCTTGTTTACATTGTGACACTGTTTGCGTTAACGAACGCGTGTTTTTATGGCGGGAGAGCTTTTCAAACTGTGTGTGCTCGAACGTTGGCGGAAATTGTTCTAATTTAATCTAAAGTACAGCCGGATAATCCTAATGAATATGAGGGCAAGCTTATTTGCTGTGTGCGATGAGATTTATCGGGTTGGGCTAGTGTTCAGTTTTGTACAGGGTGGGCATCGGAAGATTGTTGGTTTTGTTGAAATTGAAACTCGTTCGTTTGGAATGTTTTCGTTTTCGTGTCATTTCGGATTAAAAATAAAATTCAGTAAATATCAATTAAGTAGAGAAACTTATAAGCTTTAGTTTAACTTGTTTCGTTCATAGATATTCTTATTTCCTGAAAAAGAAAAGAAATGTAACACGTCATGGTGTATTCAAATGATTCAGTATTTCTGAATTTTCGCTTTATTAATACGAGAATAGGTTTATTTGATAACGTAAAAGCAGTTTTTGTCATCTGAAATTTATGACTTCTGTTTAGATATAATAAATATTTTGTTGAATAATGTATTAGCTCTTTTTTCATCTAATAGTAAGTAACATTCACGTATTCAACTTAAAATAGCCCAACTTTGAATAGCATATTAGCATGAAAATAGACGAAAATTTCCTTATTCATACCTTTATTTTTAGCTAATAGACCTTAAGTAGAAACTTAAAATAACATTTGATTAACGCTCAATAATGTAATTTTAGATCTCACCTCTAACAAAAGTTGCGGCATTCACAAAAAGCCGGAATTAGAAACAAGCGTTTATTTTCTCTCACAATATTGCACTTTCGTATGTATCCAGTGCACGTTCTACGTTAGACTTTCATCCACATAAGCCCTTTGTGAAATTCTCGAGTAATGAAATTGTAATGTCGAGTCCACTTTAGGACACAGGTCGTCCTATGTCAAGAGTCGAACCCTTTCGAAATTTCATACCTCGAAAAAAAATGACACTTCATGAAGCAAGCTGACTCAGAAATTTATACGAAGTCTATTCAGAAACTATAACATGCTTTTTTTGTTACTTATATGAGAATAATATTGTGTTTATATGGATATTACGCGTGTTGCAGGGTTGAGGTTTATTTACAAGGAAGGCGTGAAGGGTTATGGGATGGAAGTGAAAGGCGAACCGAGTAAATGGAGTGGTATCTTCCATTGTTGGAAATTTTTACCTGGAAACGCAAGGGCTCAAAGAACGATTTACAATCATATTGTGGTCTCGAGAATACATCGCGAAAAATACACTCCGAAGCGTATCTCGTACATTCAACGTGTCGCTCATCTGAATAATACAGTTTCCTTATGAGGGGAAAAATACGCATAAAACTCAACATCGCCGTTATATTCGAGAGTGAGGCGCTTAAAAATTTTAAAAGGGTATTTCGTCGTGAAAGTTTCTCTGACGATTTGAGCCCTCTTAAAACTTGATAATTCGTCGAGATGATTTTCCGCGAATTTTTCCGACAATCGTTCAATTTCTTATGGGCTGATGAAGTATTCAGACGTCTCTAGAAATTTTCTCGTGCTCTAATGAATTATTTGATTTGTAATGAATTTATATGACGTATGAATTTTCCAATGTTATCTCTCAATTTGTTAACGCACACATGCTCCATTATAGTTGTTAATAGAATTTCAACCGTGTGTAGGTCTGATTCAATTAATTATACACGAGGAAGCCTCAACGCTCGCTGATTACGACCGCATTAAAACAATAATTATAATGAAATTTCGTCTTAATGTCTATTTGAGTATTCGTCGGGCTATTCAAAACTTGTTACACATTACGAAATTATGCGTGAAACTTTCCTTTCCATGGTTTTCCTTGGAAAATCGTATTCAGGCTGCGTCGTGACTTCAACTTCAGCCAATTTTGTTACCACACAAACATTCTTGCTTTTTTTTCACTTCGTACACAAGAATACATCTAACTCTTTGTATTTATATATTTTTATATTTGACCTCATTTTAAAACGAAATATGTTCAATATACATACATACTATCGAATGAAAAACTTTCTATACAATTATTCACTCATTTATGTGAAGTTATATTGAACATTAAAAATATATCTTAGAATGTTTTTCCATTTGAACTGTATCTAGTTTCTATCCAATATACAAAAGCATATGCATTCTCTGCTTCTCTAGTCAATTCATTCTAATTTATTATTCGCATAAATCTAAATACGTTGCCTTAAAAGATAATCTTTTAATGGGCTTTAACAATATTTGCTATTAGGACGAAAACGATACTTGGCAAACTATACGGTGAAGATTTATCACTCTGCGAGATTTCGGAGAGATTTATAATTACCGGTTGTAAATTACGCGCCCTTCTTAAGCCGGGCATGCGTTCGGAATATCGAATTGAATGCTATTTCCGTACATAGATATGTATTTTTTTTTAATAAGAACGTGTGTATTTGTCGTTTTAAAGGTCGTTTTGTGAACGAGCAGGTAAATTGGAATGTCACGTTTTGGAAAAGCCTTATCCAAGCTCGTTTCCAAAACGGAAATATGTTGCCCGATAATGAGACATTCCGAATCGCTGAAATTTCAGTTCTTTTTTTGTAAGAATATTTTTCGCTTATGTGAATTTTTTCATGGATTATTTATATGACATGAGTTTGAAAAAAATAGCAGTTGCTAAGAATTTTTTTATACTATATAAATTATGTGATAAAAGCGATTAAAATTATAATAAAGTATTTTTCATTAAAGAAAACATTTCGCATGATTATAACCGAAATATAATTTCATTGAAAAAAATCAAAAGAATTTTTCTTTGCACGTTCGCACGCATATTTTTGAAGAAAAAATAGCGTGTCCTAATCCTATTCAATAAATTTTCCGGAAAATATTTCCAAACTGGTATCGAAAGAAATTTTTAACATCAGCTTTGTCGCATTCTGTGCAATAATAAAATCGACGGTTAGACTTCGTGTCGAATTTCAAGAAATTTATCAATCATTTTGTTTCAGTTGAAGAATTGTTCCAAATTGTTGAATTGCGGTCGTCAATAGTAGGCCTACGAGCCAATCAATCACTTAAACTCAAACAAACTTTTAGACGGTGACATACGATTCTTATACTGTCGACTTTTCCTAATATAAATTATTGAAATGTCTTATTCTATCAATTCTTTTGTTTTAAATCTCTTTAATATTATGATTTTTTTAAATCTTATTTGAAGATGGTGACTTTTATTTTTTCCAAAGAGAAGATTAGACGAATATTTTAAGCTTTGATAATTTAAAAAACAGATTCAAATCAAATGATTCATTATATACTTTTGTATGAAATCCCACAAGTTTCTAATGAAATTACCTAGTATTGATTATTCAAATATACACAGTTTGAGAAACATTGTCACAGTCGAAAGCGTCGTCTTTGGTACGTGTATAGCTTCACTTTCCACGCACAAAGCTTTCGTGGAAAGTTCCCTGGGAAACTTTCATAATACGCAAAATGGCCAGGAATTTTAGCTTATCGGACCGAAACTCGGGACGCCAAATTATTACATCGAGACGAAAGGAGAAAGGGCAAAATTGGCCCTTAAATCTGATTAACTCTTTTCATTGTCTGCACGTTCGAAAATCTTATTTAGTTCGGTTAGAGCATTCGTGAAAGACTCCATCGAAGACTTTCGATGCGATAGTTTTGTTCGAATCGAATTTCTGGTCGGATGCGTTTGCAGGGTGGAAAGCTTCGTGGTGGAATTTTTCGATTTCGAAGTGATTGTGATGAATTGCTATAAAAAAAGTAGTTAAATATTAGATAGATGATAGTGCAGTGGTATAAAGTGTATGTGCGTGACATATCGATTTACCTGAGATGCTATATTTCGAGTCCTATTTTGGCAAGAGTCACATGTCGTTACTTAATTGATATTGATATGGAAACTAGGTTGTTTTTTTCGAATATTTGATTCAAAAAAGTGTTAATTTCACGCTTTATAAAACGGCCCAAATTAGCTCTATTTATTCCATTAGACAATATAAATTCACGCAATTTAGTGTCGATTTCGTAAGAATAAGACACCGTGCACGTTCTGGAAGAAAGAATTTTTTTCTGTCGTTTTTCTGTTGACTGTTTCATTGCTTTCTCCGGTTATGTACGTTACGTTTTGTACGCTTCGAAATGCTTCAAGACAGATGTCTCCGAGGTTATTTCCCGCCAACGGAACGCTTCCGTTTCCTATTAAATTTACGAGGACGCCATTTCAATAAAATCGTTCGAAATTTCAACGAACGTTTTCCAATTCGTAGTTTTCTATTTCGGTATATTACAAAACAGATTTGTTGTGTTTTATCAATTAAACTTTTCAATTAATAGTTTTATTGATGCGAATCTTGCGACTTGCAGATAAATGCAAGTTAATACTATTCAAACACGTTGAATCGTAACTAACTTGAGGCAAACTATTATTTTACTATCTTGAAAGTTCTACGTGTAATACGAAACAAAGTTTCAGAAATATCTTATGTAACACATAATAGGTTTAATGTATGGTTGAGTTGGTTATAACACTGTGCTTGATGCATATAAAGAGCTCAACAATAATATAAATATAATTAAATGCAATATATCACTAGTTTAATCATTTAAAGTGTACGAAAAGATGATTTTTCAGATGAATATATGTTAGGAATTAACAAAATACATTTTAATATAAATAAAAAAGACGGAAAGATTCCACGGAAAACGTACTTTTCACCTACCATAACTTTACATCTAGCAACGTTACAAAAATGATTCTTTCAAATTTATCATATAGAATTCAATTTTAATAGATTTTTTATATCAAAACAACGACATACACAATTCGCTCACGTAAGGGTTATATTATAACATCGTAAGTGCACAGTATGCTTGGACACCTATGCGCCTCACATTTCACCCTTCGACATAGTCCCTTGGAATATTCACGAGCCGAAGCACAACGCATTATGTGCCACATATACGATTACATATTTGCCATGTTGTTAGACAATATGGCGAATCTGCAAACAGCGCATGTAGTACATAAGTATGTGCCCAAGGGACGCACACTTGTTCGGCCAAACTAGCGAAAAGGATGAGATACGATGTTGACTCTACGCTTTTCCGCTCGTTTAAACATTTTATTTATTTATTCTTTTCCCATATTTGTATTATACTTTTCTACTTTCGGGCGAATTGCGCACTCGACGGAAAAAATATGACGGGCACGCAAACGTCTTTTTTATATTAGCGCATGGGGACGACGCAACGACGACGCGGAATTGTCTACGGATCCCGATATATTATTTTTCAATTGAATAAATGATGATACCCATGTTTTATTCACGCGGAAAATGTTTATATTAATGGTGTAGCGTGTGTTTTCAATGAAAATACCGCGGAAAAATATATCGGAGTTCGTCTAATGCGGGGAGAAAAAGGTTCCGGATTTATTCGATCGGCCTTTCGCGTGTGTGTTTTTTCGCGAAATGATCTATTTCGCGTATCGAATCGGTGATTTATAAAAATATTTTCGTTTTGAGGAAGTAAAACCAAAATTGAATCATCGTTCGTATTTTTTAATTAAATATTTATAAAAATACATATATACGACAATTAAGAATATAACGATAAAATTGAATAATTTACGAATGCGAAAATACAAAACGATAACTCTCTTTCTAGCGCTGCCTTTTAATTTTAACATTTCGCTTTATATTTTATGACCATCTCGTTACATATTCAGAGTAACAAACTGCACCTAAGGGATCAATTCACATGGACTACCACTTTTTTTCACAACCCTCCAAACTACCTGAAAATCTGCAATATTTTCTCTGTAATGGTGCGGTCAGATAATTTAGAACGAACCGAAAAAAATATAAAATATATTCGTATGAAAGCCGCGATCTCGAAATGCATCAATCACTAAATTAGCATAAAAGCTAATTAGGTTTTAGCCGAAGGTTCAACTGAAGGTTCCACTGTTCTCTAGCTTTAGACAATAAAATTTGCATAAGTCGAGTTGCTTTGTATGCATGCAGTGTGTAATAATTCAGAGCTGGCTTGCGCTTATGGTGCATTTACACTTGAGCCAATATTAGAGTTGAATAATTAATATCACCAGAATGTGCAGATGCATTGAGTCTTTGCCTTAATGATTAGATGAGTATTCAGCTTAGAATTGTTTAGAATAAATTTATAAGATTATTTTACATTTATCTGGGCCATTTTGATAATCATAACAGTAATGTAGAGCAAATTGCAACTCGAATGTCACGTTCAGACAAACAGAATGATTACATTTTTTTATTTTCAAAAGGTGATATCTACTCATTTATACACTGTTTTTGTCAATTAATATTTACTTTAAAAGTGAAGAAGTAAGATGTAAGGTAAATACTCCGGAGAGTAAGTCAAAGTACACACATGTGTTATTAAATATTTCGAATTTACTTGTAAATTTTATCAGATGATGATCATTTGCAAGCCATTTCGTAAAGCGTTAAATTAACACTTTTTTAGAATCAAATGAATCCAAATATTCGAATGAAACAATTGAGTTTTCATATCGATTAATCAATTAAGAAAAACTAAATTTGACTCTCATAAAGGTAGGACTCTAATTATGTAAGATTAAAATTTAACGAATTTTTGTTTGTATCACAGATCGATCCAACTGTGAACGAGTAATTTGTATAAATACTATTCGAATTTCGTACATCGGCGTGAAAAGGCACAATGGTTTTACGACTCGTGATATAATTCATAAATCGTTTGACGTTTTTACGCGACGACAATAAAACATCGAACGGCTGCCCCCTTCTAGCGCAGTTATGCGGGAAATTGCGCGGAAAATCCGGAAAATTGTATAGGACGGACAGCTCCAGTTTTCATCTAATGCCCCCCCGAGAAAATTATATTAATTTTTTTATGCGGTAGTCTGGCGATTTTATACATTTTACGCTCCGGGTATAACGAATTATTGAACGAAGGTCGAGTAGTAAAAACGTTTCTCTTGTTGTTCTCGAGAATTAAACGAATTAATATTACACGCCATTAGACGATTTATCATTTTGTATATTTTAAAATGGGAATTTGATAATTTTTCGGATTGTTTCAAAGTGGAATTGTAAGTTCGATTAAACTGGAAAATTCGAATCGTTCTGAAGCATTTTTCATCGTTCGCAAATGTAAACTATTCGAGCGATAAACGAGCTTTAAGCTCTGTCGCTCTCGTATAATAACGAGCCGCGGAATTTTCCACATTTTCATCCGCATCCCACTTTTATTGCGTCCAACCAAACCGAAAAAAAACCGTATGAAAAAATTGAACCCGAACCGAAGTCGTAAATTTTCTCGCCACCGATTCGAACGCGAGATTCTGAAAATAGTTCGGCGCAAAATAGGAAATGTTCGATACGTTGCGAAAAAATATCAACTAATTGCGAACATATTGAATCGTATAAAATGTTACAGTATAACTAGTCGATATTGTAGCAGTTTAAATCGTTTATGTATGCTGAGTCGGGATTCAGTATCCTTGAGATGCAGGATTCGAGTCTTGTCATATTTTGATGAGTCGCATAACATTTTTCTATTATGGGTGTGATTTGAATGTTTGATTCGAATCAAATTAAGCTTCTTACAGAATGGTTCATATAAATGAATCATTTGCCTTGTCTGTGTAGATTGGATTGATTTAGGACCGGTTTTTTCATCTGTGGTTTGAAAATAAAACAAATTAAAACTACAACCAGTCCTCCAACTACTATCAAAATTTGAAGAAAGAGATGGATTTGTGTATCGTCGTATGAAATGTAGTATGTCTTATTCTATCGAGGGCTAATTTTGATAGCTTATAGTTGGAGTGACTACGTGTAGTTTAAATTCGTTTTATTTTCAAACCAGAGATGAAAAGACCGGACCTTAGTGTCATCTTTTATGTACCAAAATCATTCATCTAAGTTTTTAATCTAATGGATCTGCTTCTTAACTTCAAAGTGAAACGATTAATTGAGAAATAAAGTTAATCGTTAAGTTTTTAATAGGAACTTGTGAATCAAAAAACAAAAAGACTCAGCTCCTAATGTAATATTTCGACTATCGCAACTAAATCGATTAAAATTTCTCCATCGGGTCAAACTGGCCGACGAAGGAATTCCAATTACACACAATTAGATTTTCAGCATTTTCGCCCCTCAAGTTCAACTGGAACGACGAAGATTCGTTCGTCCGAATCGGCCAAAGTTCGCTCCTAGCTCGTTTCCAAGTTTATCCGATATCGCTTATACATTATATACTTATATATTATTGCATATAACTGTGCACATGCACTTTCCGAACGAGGCTGCATATTTCCATTACTGTTTTATGCGGTGTTTGCCTTCTTATAACGTGTCCCGTGTTGGTGCATTCAGGTTCTGGAAACTTTTGTTCGTTGTGCGCTCCTTTGTTGTTTCCACTCTGGTTTATGTTCGGAGTTGGTGTGGACAGATTCGCTTATTTTATTAGCGCCTGAAATATTTTATTGCGGTTCTGTTTCGTAATAATTCTGGTATGTAATAGTCCTCGAAGCTCATACGCGCAAGATTTACTAGCACTTACCTCGCGAGAAACACTAGGATAATATTTCATACAACTTCTGGCTTTCTTGCGTAGTAACTCTTACCAATTTCAATATATTTTTCCATTATATATTCATTTTAGAGTACGTAATTCAGAGTTTTTCTTTTTTTTGTCATTATTACGCTTTGGAACTTATCTACAACATAAAAAAGAAAAATTATATTGACTTTCATTGAATTTTTTATTCGAAACGAGCGAAATTTATTATTCAATATCATCGTGACGTTTTTTTCTCGCATAATTTTATAATAAAATTTACTCTTGAATATGAAATTATTTATTGACACAAGTCAAATTTAATATTGAAAAAGAATACTTTACTAAAATTTCATTTATATGTGAGTCACGTTAAATGGAAATGTATTGTATGACTTGTGACCCACATATCCTATAACGACTGAATTTCATAAAATTACTGCACAACTAAGGGCTGGTTTTTTCACTGCTTAATTTAAATAACCAGTTTTTCCACTAAAAACTGTCAAAAATTCGTCTCTATTTCTCAGATTTTCAACAGTATCTGACTGTAATTCTCTAGTTTGTTGACTAAAGCAGTGAATCAATATTTTGATAATTTAGTATTTGAAGCTTACTTAAGACTGTTATTTCCGCCTTCATATACATATGTCGTACATAAGAGAGTGAATCTCTCAAATCCTTTTTATTCTATAGAGTTTGTCGGGTATAAAGGGAACCAGACTCTTATGTACGACTTATGTGAGGTTGAAAATAGTGGCTCATTTAATCTCTCCGTTCGACTCAGGTGTGGATGCTGCCTTATGAACTAACGAGTTCACCGCACACGAACTTTTTGCCCCGACATTTAACCGGTGCAAATAAAATGACAAATGTTTGCACAGAGTCCTGCGAACATTATTCCGATCGCAGCAACATCCAGAGACTGTCGTGATTGTTTGAGGCTTGCAAAGTCCCTTTGTGTACCTGTTTTGTCTCTTTGGCTGTTTGTTTCCGCACAGACGCCGTAGGCCAGAGCCGGATCGAGAATATATTGTATAAAGAATTCTTTGATCTGATGGCTTTGCCCCGGGGATAACGAGACGTTTGGACACAGTTGCCTTTGAAAAATCCGCGCTAATATGCGCGTTTATCGTACGATAATTCGTTTTCATATCGAAACGGAAAATTTTGAATTAAATGGCGCGAGAACGAAAATTATACAGTGTAATGACCCCAATCGAAACTTTGCACTAAGCCTCGTAATTTAATCGCGATCGATTAGCAGTTCAAAGGTTGAGGTCGAATACAAGATTAAAATATAATAATCTCGGATTTTCGAAAAGTTTCTTCGATTAATCACTGGGCGAATTTTCACCGGCTGCGGAGCGCATTTTCCGCTTCTATTTTCTATAATTTTCCGAAGCACGCGGGAATTTTCCTAATAAAACCCAGCAACCGAAACGGTTTATTTCTATTCCGACCGACGATTCTATTTCGAATTCTCGTTTTTAATTCAGCGTATCGTGACGGCGAGCAGTTACTTTTACATCTTTACAATTTCAGATTTTCATTGATAACTGTTTCGTTCGTGTGTGAAGGTTGTTTAGGGACGCACGAACACATTTTTTTTGCACCTGAACGTTTTGTACTTTTAGCAAAATTTTCAGTTTAGTTCAATTTCTTTGGTATTTGTTTATTTTTTAAATTAATTATCTCGCGTAGATTTTTCATTAGAGTTGATCTAAAAGAGTTTCTGTGTTAACTTCGCTATAATTTTTTTGCTTTCTTTACTCGCAAGTAATCCGCTACAATGAAACTGAGCTTAAGAGATAGTTAATGGCTGCACTGTTAAATCCTGTGCGCTTAAAAATCCATTCATTAACAACCCATGAGAAACTTTCTGAACGTAAAACTACTCATTTAATTCCACCGTTAAGTGTTTCAATATTTTCGTGCGCATATATGGAGCTTTTGTAGTTTCGTACTTATTTCTAAGTTTTTTCTTCGGTTCATACAAAAAGATTTTTAATACCCTGAGAAACCTTTCACATAACAATGCTGGATAAAAGCACTGCTTCTTACCTTTGTTCGTTGATATTACTGTCTCTGCGTTTATGCTAAATTACTTCCCATACACATAACCATTATCTTCCATTAACATTGAAATGCAAAATGGATCTGTGATGCAATGAAAAAATTATATTTTTAATATTTAATTAAAAGTAATTTATTGCTCAAAATCACGATTTATCAACATTTTCGCGTTGATAATAATTATTTTAGTGTCGTTCGAATTTATTAATTTCAACCATAATAGGTTTTTCACACGTGGTATGAAAATCAGCATTGAAAATACAGCCAGAATTTAATCACAGTGTAGAAAATAACCATGCAGTTGGTCATTTAATTTGAATAATATGCTAAAATCAAATTACGAAAACAATCAATCATTTTAAGTGCTATATTAATTAGCCAATCAAAAACTTCAAAATGAATAAATTTCAACTTTAGTTCATAGCATGAAGTTTTTTTTCAATAAATACATTAAAAAATAATTAGTTTTCTAAAATATATATTTACTATCTAAACAATAATAACATAATATACTAATGGAATCAATTGTGGACACGTTTCATAATCATTCAGAACAATGATGTAAGTTACAATATTAGAAACTGTACTTATATGGAAACGATTTTAACTAATTTCTTCATAAAAATCAAAATGAACAGATTTATAAAGCATCCAAAATTAATTCAACTAATAAAAACGCACATACATAAACCCACTTTATTTCATATGTACGTAACATTTCCAATACTGAAAAAAATCCTATAACGACCGAACAAACGCGACAAAACTCAATTTAATCCCTATCAAAAAAAAACGAAAACAGCTCTCAATATCGAAAACGCTCATCCGCCGTTAAAAGCGTAACGGCGCGATATAATTACGCCCTCGTTTTTCTCTAACACAGCACATTATACAACGGAACATTCGTTATTAGGGACTTTTCGGCCGCGAGGGTTCGCGTGTTTTCTAAGGGCCCATCCATCAGGCCACGTGCAAAGTACACAATGGGATAAATAAGCTCCCCAAGGACGCGATCCTTTCCGCCGAATGCTGGCCGAAATTAGGGCGTTTTCATTTTTGAGAGTTGTTATTAGACTGCTGAAAAGGCCAAGGGGTATTAGTGAACTTGGGGTGATTTTGAGAAAAACACGCTTAAAGTTGAACGTGTATTAGGGAGGAGGTCGAGTGATTTGATGATGTGTTAAGAAATCGTTCTAAATTCGTTTATATCCTTTTGCCACCAAATGTATGAGAGTACATAGATGCGATTATGTACATAACTTATTTTTGGAAAAAATGTTTCTTGTACGCTTTGGTGTTATTTATGCTTTATTCGGCATGCGAAGTTTAATATTTTTGGTAATTAAGTGATTTTTTTTAGATTTATTCGTGATTTTTTGTTGATTGAATGCAAATGTGAGTTATTACAAGTTAATAACGTGTACGCAATAATATACTCTATGTATCTATTGAACCAAGGTATGTAGAGTCTGTTATTGTTTGATCCAATTGTAATAACACGCTTTACGTTCAATGATCAATATGTTCCTTAATTTGTTTATTCAAGATGTGTCCCATTCGAAAATAAGCATTATAGTGGTAGTTTAATCAGGAACTTTTCACTGATGATTGTTTTAATGATTTTCAAAAACTCTAATTTTTAAAATATATCAAAAACAATTGAACATTTTTTTTAAATAAAAAATGAATATTGAAAAAAAAATTAACTGCAAAACAATAAATCCGAAAACGTATTTTCACCACACAAAAAAAATAAACCACGCACAACACGTAAATGCGAAATTTAACATTTTTAACTACTACACAAAATTCAACCGTTAATCTGCAGACACGTTCTTCGAAGCGCTGAACGATGGCACCCGCGGGATTTTCGAATCCAACACACCACCGTATTATACGAATGCGATACAATCGTTCGATCGGAATAAATAAATACCCCCCTCATAATACATTTACACTTATCCTGCACGAACTCAATTTATGCCCGCCAAGGGGGGTGGTTTTTCCACCGCCCCCTGTGCATATATCGCGGAGACATTTCGCAATTCCGCCGCACGATACGTGATAAAAATCGCGATAATTCTACGTGTTTATGTGGTTTTGTGTTGTGAGATGTGATAATATAGTTTTTGCGCTCGATTTCGGATTCGAATCACGTTTTAATTTGCGTCAGGTTCGCGCCGATTCTGCAAAATGGGTTTGCTTTGATTTTAATGGGATATCAGATAAGGGTGGTTAGATTAAAAAATGTCGGTATGTTGTTTGAATGATATTATGCTTGAATCGCTAGAGTTGGAATAAACCACATATTTACACGTTGAAATTGTGTAGTATCTGTGAATAATTAGTAACATTACGTCACACAATGAAAGCATTGTGATACGCCTGTCTGTCTTTTTTTACGCTCAGTAGATATATTTTTTGAGTACGAAGGAGACAGTATTGTTTCGCTGTTGCTTCATTTCATAATTATACTTCAAAATAGGTAGTTCATTCCAACCCTGATGATTTGACCTGATACATATTTTATAATATTCAACAGACGTGATTGTCGTGAGCCGTTGAGATGATATCTTATACATATGAAATTATTTCGAGATGCAATAGTCTTATCAAATACATATATTTCATTCATTATTTATGTATTATTTTAATGGTTTTGTTGGTATATACTTTTCATCATTTCGCTGCTTACTTAGACGTCATTTTCATGTAATTCAAAAAGAAATTAATAAAGTCACAATCCCGTGTTTGAGACAGTGAAAATTCGCTCGAAGAACTCAAACGTACACAAATTGTATGCGAACAAAACGAGAAATCGTCCGCAGGGCTAATTGACCCGGGAGTTGGGGAATATCCCGAAGACAACGAATAGCTCGGAATCAAATTTAAGTCTTTCGGCCAAGAAATTAAACTTGCTCGTTTGTTTTCTCCTTTGAATTTGTCTTAAACGTTTTCCACCGCGAATTGGGGCCGCCAAAGAAAACGAACCGCGCCGCAAGTAAAACACAACCTTCCAATTACGATCGGCGAAAAAATATTCGATTCGATCGGAAATTCGCCATAGCTAAATATAACGTGTGTGTGTGTAATGGGTATTGCATGTGTGCACTGATGGGTCCCCCAGCTTTAAATTAAGTTTAAGGGATGAAATTTATCTCGGTATTTGCGAATTTATGAGAACTAGATCGCAGCCCCGATAACATAACGACCTCGTAAATCTGATGAAATTAGTTTATACCCAGAATTTAGGGATAGGCCACCGCTTTAACTTTCTTCAATTATCGCGTCCCTTTCGATTGTGTTACTCAAAAAAAGTTTTAAAAACATCAAAAAATAAATAAATTTTGTATGTTTTAATCACACGAATGATATTTTAACATTTGAATATTATTTTTTAATAATATTTATTCAAATCTATCTGATATTTATACACAGTCTAATTGCGTGTTCATACATATGTCGGCGACTTCCAGTGGCAAAACACAACATATTGCGCAAAAAAATATCTTTATGCAATAATAATACACTATAATGATCTGACCTAAATAAAATTAAATCAAGATAAATTGTGATATGTATGATGTTAAAATTTTTGTGTAATTTGTTGTGTTTTGGTACCAGAAGCCATCGACCTAAATGTGGACTCGCTGTTACTTAAAAGCTTCTACTTCTACTTACATAAAATTTGTTGAACCAATAAGTATAAACACTTCCATTAGCCAATTTAACACTTAAGACGCGCTTATTACGAAAGGTGATCGATAATAATTTTTCAGCGAAATCGTAACAAGCCAACCGTCTGGTTCGTTCTGGTGGCAGATTCGTCGTAAAACCGCAATTTTACGATTTCTCAACCCCATAGCGAACGGGGGCCGTGTCATAAAAGCCGCAAACATTACAAAGAGGATAACAGCGCAATTAATAACACTAATGGCCACTCTACACCGCGTAACTCGCCGCGCTAAATAAACACGAACCGAGCCAAATTCACACCACTTTTTCCCGTATGTGGATAATCCTAAAAAATATACGCTCTGAATTTGAATCCAAGCTAGATACATTTTACACGGGAATTTTCTACGGGAAAAATAGTCATTCGAAGGTATTTTCGGTGCCAGATTTCAGTTCGGAGACCCTGTCGTTGTGAACCCCTGGGGACAACGGGGCGTAGTATCGGAATGAATACGACAAGGCGACCGAATTGCGAGCTCGACGTTCCGCAATAATATTTCGCGGAATTCGCTTTCAGAGGTAAAAGTGATTGTGGAATTCGTATTGTTAGACACGAATAAGCTTTATCCACTTCGGATGCGTGTTCCTCTCGCGCTTAGAATCCATTCTTTATTGGTTCGCTAGAACTAGCTTCGGTGCGCTTTATTATAGTACCTACACCGAATACTAAACGCGAATGATTTTTGTAGAAATATAATCAATTTTGGATATTTGAAAAGTTAAATGTGTATATTTATAGCCAAATGATAGTTTGTGATTGACACGTTAGGATTCAGTATCCCTATTATGCTGGATTCAGATCCTGGCGAAAGTTCTGTATTATTGTTCTTAATAGGCATATTGACTTAATCGTTTCTTTACATATGTATCTCCCCCATACAAGTAGAAAGATTTGTTTATTTAATTCTCCACGAAACAGTTTCCAAAAATAGATTTACTATTTTTGTCCTTATTGATAAAAATCGATCGATTTTAGTGCTACTTTTCTAGTGCTGATTTTTGTCTTTAGAACTTTTGACTGAGCAGCTTCTTCTTAACTTCAAAATAAACGATTTGATAAAAAAAATATATCAATAATTGCATTAAATATCGACTTCATTGAAGCTTCAAAGTAGTACATTTTTCATAATAAACGTGAACTTAAAACTTAAAACGATGCTTAATTTTAATTCGTTAGCACATATTATTCCACTCAATGTCACAATCGAAATCTAAGGAACATTTCCTTCGATCAAATACACATCCATATCAACTAGCAGCTCACTTGAATCAATCCAAAAGATCTAAATACTTTTTTCACACACACCACAGAACCTTTAATATACATACATATACACATAGAGCACTCTAAGAGCGTTCTTCAGCAGAAAATCAATTAAAAGGAAGGGCGATCGTCGATAGGGAGTCAATGTCGCCGACGGGACAAGACAAGAGCCAACCCCATCCTTCTGATCCCGAATAGGACATCTTCATTCGGGGGCAAATCCTCGGGGAGAATGGGTCTGAACAGGGCCGGACTAGGGGGGGCCATTGTCTCCCGGGCCCTAATGGAACATCGCCACTACAGCGTTACGTACACGCGCTAGTTAGGGCTGGCTTTTTTCTATGCGTCTAGCAATAGGACTTTTTTTTTCGTATATAGATAATGCTTCTAATTAGGTGAATGTATGTCGACATGTTGAAATATTAATTAAAAAAAAGTATGTTATTTTCTTTCTTAAATGTAATTTCTATCCATTAATACAGGACTTTATCAATTGATACCATTTACCTTTTTAAAAAGTGGAGAAGTAAGCTGTAAGGTAGACTCTGGAGAATAAGTTGTAGCGCATACAGATGTCGCTAAGTAGATCAAATTTGATCAAAACTTTAGCTAATGGATTATTAAAATTAAAAAAAAATTGAAATGAACATTAATTTCCAATGCTAGTTAATTAGGAAAAAAAGTAACTAAAATATACGGATAAGTTGAGCTCTCGTTGCGCTTATTTAGACAGAACATTTTCAAAAAGAGCTTTATCAATATTCTATATTCCCTATATTTATTTTAAATTTCTTAAATAAGGAAACAAAGAAAACTCAAATACAAATACGACGACCATTTTATTACAGCATTTTACGTTCATACAGTACTTTTATGCTTTACCATTAGCAAACATCTTTATCATGTATATAGAAAAATAAAAAGTGGGAAACTTTATAGTATGGTGTAAGTGCTTTCATAGTGGTTCATTTTATGTAGTGTCTCGTTGTATCTAACTATTACGGGCAAACACTCCTTGCATCCGTTTCATTTTGATATCGTAATGTCATGAAATGGAAACGTGACTGTATTGTTTCTGTGAGGCTTTATGCAACGAATCTTTTAAAAAGCATCCGTTCGAGAAATGATAATAACAATAAGCTTTTAGCGAGAACGATAGTTTTCCATATATTTGCATATCATAATTCGAAAATTAATAGAGAAACTCCGAAACACAAACCAAAAGACAAAACTGCTAATCGCTCCGAAGCATTCCCTAGACGAATTTTCCCGATTTTTGCGGAATGTTCATCATTCGAGCGGCCATTATGAGTCCAACGAAACGGAACGCATATAAATCGCTAACTTTTCCCCAACATCATTTATTCTTCTCGCCTTATATACGTAGATATGTTCAGGAATGTGTTTTCCCTTCGTATCCATGTACCTACATCACACGTTCGTGTCCATGTATACAAATATGAAAAAATATTAATTCTTCCCGAAATTCGATTCGTCCGAAAGTTTCTTAAGTCGATTTAATATTGAATATTACAAAATATATATATGCACATCTGTACAAAATATATCCGAAAGTGGTGCTTTATTGCCTCTCGTGCTGAACCATCACTTTTCCGGCGTCAGAAGCACCGGAAAGTGCTCGGGGATCTTCGGTAATGATCTTCTTTTACGACTAAATTGCGATAATTCAATACTGCCTTTGACACTCGTATCTAGAGCTAGGTCTTTTTTCATTTTTTCATATTTTCATTTGCCATTCAACGCGTCCGGAACGGAGCCTTTTATGCGATTCGATTCGATTCCGTTCGAATGTTATGGATTCGACGGATTAGATCTCGTAGTTTATCCGATTTGATTCATATTTTTATTCAGAATTTTTTCGATATTGAATGTATTTTATGAGAAAATGTATTTATATAAATCGATGTACTCATATTATCTGTTAAAACTATGATTCATAGTCCATATTAAGCGCTGTTAATTTTTCACAGTGAAAAATTCGTACGATATTCAAATAGGTTTCCGTCGTTTGCGTGCTCTACAAAGCTATTATGTATAAATATTATATTTAGTAATTCTACAAAGCGAGCCGAAAGTTACATCCTCGAGTGGAAAGTTTTCACAATACACTCGGGATGATTGTGTTGAATGGATGTTGATAAGACGAAAAATTGGCCAAGTTTCCGTGACGTTTCCAGTTAATAATATTCGGAAACTTATTTTCGTACCGAAAACACCTAAGGACGTATTATATAGTGAGAGCTCTCTTATCTATTTCCAGACAATTATTTATATTGACAGATCTCGCGTAATTCTCTACACGCATTTGCATTTATACACAATGTATTATGGTGTTATAGTTTCAGGTTACATACAGTCGAAATTATCTCTAGTTAGATATTCTATGCGTTGATTAAGACACGAGTTTACCGTTTCCCATCCTATTTTATTAACGCTGTTAACCCAGTTTCGGTGTCTAAATCTTTCAGTGGGATCGCAAACAAATGTGATTTTTTCACCCAAACGCTCTTTAAATAACGATCTATGGTGTTTTTTTAGATTGTATCGAAAACTATTTCCGATGTGGGTTTTTTAAGTAAATAAAATTTTAAATTTTCTAAATTGATCTACATAAACTTTATTATGAATTTCTGCATATCTAAGTATATTTTTATACAGATAATTTTTACCCAATAATACACAAACATCATTAATTAATATCATTCACTTTAATGTTATGAAGTTAGCCTTAAGGTAAGACTCCGAAAAGCAAGTTAGTGACACAAAGGTGTCACTAAATAGTTCGAATTTGATCGAAGCATGAATATTATTGGTGATGACCATTTTTGAAGAATACGTTGAAATCGATCGAATTTTCTTAATATTAAAAAAAAATCAATATCTTCAACTAATTACGAGTACGTCCACACTTATAAAATCACTTCTTTTTTCGACCCCTTTGAACTCTCTTCCTTTCAGTCCCTTTAAGGGCACTTATCGCCATAAAGGACGCTAAATCAATTTCGAAAAAAATAATGAAAAAAGGTGCGCAAACGTAAAATGTATGCGACGTTGCGTGAAAAGATTTAACGAAAGTCGTCCGTGCATTAAACGGATTTTTTTTCAGCGCCGAGTTTTTCATCGATTCACAAAAAGCGAAATAATTCATCGCAAAGCGCGGCCACACACAACCCTTTTAGCTTTTTTTACAAAAAAACATATATAAATATATATTTTAAAAGGGAGAATGAACGTTTATGCACGGTGTTTACGGGGATAATAAATATGCGAACGAATAGGCAGCGGTTTGTTATTTAAATGCGCGATCTGATTGTACAAGGGGCGCGTAAAAAAGTATATCGTAATTTAAGCGCTTTGTCGGCGAAAGTGAAAATAATACCTAAATCGTATCCTATATGTGGGTGTTTGTGTTATGTTATGGGTATATTTAGTGCGTGAAACTTTTATAGTTGTTTTCCGGGAACGTTTTTCGTTTGCCAATCAGAGACGTGTCTTATATGAAAAAAAAATACGGAACAGTTTTCACGAAGGCTGAAAGTCAAACTTGCGATTCAATATAAAAGTTTTGAGTCTTGTGTCGGAAACGGTCGCGAACGATAGAAAGAAACTTCTCCATTATAATTTATATATTTTTCGATCCGATTCGGATTGCATTCGATTTATTCGGTATGAAATTGTGTTTGATAGTTTCTTAATATAAACGACTGCTGGTAATATTTTTATTAAAATAGTTTCATGTATCACATCAATATTGGTCTTCTTACGAAAATCCATCTATTACATAAACATTCAATTTTGTTACTTCTACAATATTTATATTATTTTTTTGAAATCTGAATCGTATGTGTTGTCCACGTCCAAGCCATTGGTTTTCGATAGTAAATCACAATATAAAAATATTTTGCTGTTTAACAGCTCATATTTGAAGATACCTAGTGTAGTTTATATTCGTTTTATCCTCAAACCAGTTTAAAAGACCACCCCTTAGTTTTTTTTATAAATGTCACTAATGACATGTCCACACATATGCCGCCGGCTTATGTGTGGACCGAATTAATTATCAAAAAAAAAAAAATAACTCAAAACTCAACATATATAAAAATACAAATCTAAAAAAAGCAATATGTGAACTAACAGCGTATTATATGAAAAGTGTGTGTGCGTGGAAAGCAAAGTGTGTCAACGGCCCCACGCATAATTGACCGGTTTATGCGCTTCGCACGGTCATAATTAAACTTACGCACAAAACCCCCATACACCTTGGCTCGTATTAAATTATGAAAATATATTCAAACCCGCCTTTGCGCCTCAGCCGTGAAACTCATGGGGTGGGAAAAGCGCCTGAAAAACCGACCGTTCTTTTAGCCGGCGAAATTAGCTTTGTTACACGTTATGAATTTAAGAATTGATTGCGTTAATATACATATGTACTACAACAGTCGTTTTCTATTATTATTATTTGCCATTTGATTGAAAATCTATTGGAAAATGGATTAATGTGTGGGTTATAGTCGAAGTGCTTAGATGAGTCAGTGTATATTTTGTTTAGTTAAAGTTTCGCTTTGATTTTTAGGCTCATTTTTCAATTCTCATGTTTTTTATTTCGCTATTACACGATTTTATTACGTTATCAAATTAAAGTACTTATGATGCTCTAAAATGCTAAAATATATATTTTATATGATTGACCACTTATTTAGCATTTTTAGTTTGCGAAGGAAATTGAAAAGTTATTTTGATGAGAATTTGGTCAGAGTTGAAAAATGTGCGCGAAAAACTAAGGTCGTTGTAATGTATGCTTTTACTAAACAAAGTATAAATTAACGAATCTTAAAGTTTCCACTGTAACTTATATAACTCGATTTATTCACAATTTTTGAAATTCTAGAAAAATATATTCATTTGATGAACATTCACAAGCTTATATCTATAGTAATTGATCGGAATATTTTTGCCAGTTTATCTGGTAATATTCATATCTATGTATATTGGTGGATTGTTCGATGTATATTTGTAAAATCTCTCGTTTCATTTTGAAAATACGAAATAATTCGAATTTCGCCGAAAATATATTACATTTTCACGAATTCGCACGCACAAATGTGAAAATAATACGAATAACTCCAACAAAAACGGATCGATAGAATCGACATTGAGCACATATGCAAATAAATACAACATTGTTCGAAACGCACACGTATAGAAAATCCGAAAAGTCACGAATCGTAGGCCGAAAAGGAAATCGCGCTGATTAAAGTGGATAACTTTGCCAATTTTACTGCAAATCAAGCCCAACTCGAATTCGGCTCTTTTTCCCAAACTCTCTTAGCCACTATGGTTAGACATGGGGTTGCCAACCTTCGTTTCGCGGTCTCGAAAACACCATGTGTTCCATTTCACCCCAGAAAGGAAATCCAGTCGCCAGATTGCAGCTTCGCGATAATATATGGATTTAACACGAGAGGGATTGAAAAATGTGAGAAACAATCGCGTTTAGTTTTCGTATATGAATATAAAGGTGGTTTTGGACATGCTTTATCGAAGGGTCGTTAATCAAATCTGTTTGTGTTTGCATCGGTTTCGATTTCATTATTCGTTGTTTGGTCTATGATTTTGTATCGTTGTGTGTGGCGTTGAACCCGAAATTTGGGGTGTTGTGTATGAGTTTACCAATTAGATTTTCCTTGAAATTTACGGCATTTGTGTTTTGGGTTACTCGCTTATGGGTTTCGTATTGAATTACGAGCGAATGTTTAATTGATGCTCTGATTTTTAGAATAACAAGTGCTTCGTGTTTATTTCTACGATTAATTTTCATTATGAAAGATGATTATAATGAAATTATTAAGTCAGTAATTTCAATTTCAATGAATTTTCTTGATACTCTTGAATCTAATGCCGTGTCCATACACATGCCAATGAAAGCCGCCGGCATATGTGGAGACGCACTATAAAATATTTTACGAATTTTGTACATATTTGATATATTGATTAATATATACCATTTTTATTGATTTTCAGAGCCGATCGCACTACCATCGTCCACCGTCGTTGTTCAAAACTGAAGATCCCTCGTCGTGGTGGCGACTGATCTCATCCACACCATACGCTTCTCACCCGCCTTCGAAATCGTTCGATTTCTCATCATCACCTCCACAACAATCGTCTCCGATGACTCGCTTATCACCAGACCGCTTTCCCAACCGGGGTTCGTCCTCGAACGAACACAAGAACAATTTCAATTGTAGCAGAACGAAACCGCGCATCAAATTCAAAGTGAAACCGCACCGGCTTTCGACTGTTACGTTCAACGCATATGTGATAATAATAAGTAAAGTGCTTAATTCGATTAAGTGTATAGCGAGAAAGTTGTGCGATGACTTCTCATGTCGCTCCATGTTGTTGATTTTGTTGTCGACCCTCTGTGTTAGAGTTTCATCGGCCAGGGTCGAACAAGAGGACGAAGTTCTTCACATAGGAGGGATTTTTCCTATAAATGGCGAAGGTGGATGGCAAGGTGGACAAGCTTGCATGCCTGCTGCTTATTTAGCACTGGAAGACGTCAACAAGAGGAAAGATTTGCTTCCAGGTTTCCAGCTCAGACTACACAGCAACGACAGTGAGGTTAGTTCAATTGAAAAAAAAAACTAATATTACCTAAAAAATCCCGAAATACTCGAGTAATATTATATTATACGATTCCTATTCAACGAACAAAAGCATCTGCCTCGATTTTTCATATAAACCGATTCGATTCATCAACCAGCGCACAAAAGAACTTGGCCTCATTGTACCGATATTAATATTTCGCTAAGCCTTCTTTTCTGTGCGGCGTTGATTGTTATTTAATTGGACAAGTGGAAATCGACAGCACACGGCTATATATTCGATAAACGATCCTCCAGCTCATTGTCGACGAGCACGCGAGGGAAAATTTGTCCGTTGGGGAAATACATAATTTATAATATGAAAATTCGCGTCATACTTTCTGATCTGGGCGATTGTCCTAGTAATCGCTATCGGGCTGTTAAAAGGGCGGGAAATAAAATGAAATTATTAGGGTTTCTCGGCAGTTTCGTTTGAATCAATACGGCCGTATTGCTTTATCCCTTCGGTTACGATCCTCGCATAATTATACGGTTGAGGTTCGAGCCCTTGATCCTGGCGACCTTCCGTGATTCGGATATTTGCATGATATTATATTGCACGTGGAATGGAAGGATTAAACGGACGAAAGGTATTCGATTGGTTTTTAATTTGTGATTTCACAAATGGGGCATTATCATAATTTAACACCTAAAAATATATCCAAAGCTATAGGCATTCTTACGTATACTCGAGAAGAATCGGGTCCCATTGTATTTTTAAAATATTTTAACTTAAAAAAATATATAAATAAAATATGATACACTTATCTGCATCCTCGAAACATTTCATCAGCTTTGGAAAAAAAAAGCACTCGATACATTCCGACCTTTCAAGCCCAATGAATGTTTAACGACCCTTCGAGGACTTTCCGGCGTAAAAGCTCCCCGCTCGGCGTCATCATATTTTCATTGTAATCCACTTTGCAATAGACGCATTCGAGCTTTTCCCGCGTTTCTCTCTATACATTTTTTTTATTCATTTATTTATTCCGGAATGAATAATACCCTTTTTGCGTTTCGCGTACGCCTCTGCGAAGCGGGCGTGGCTCGAAAAGATTTACAATCTCTTTACCGCAGCTCGTGTCCTTTCGGTTTTGCGTAGACGTCGAGGATCCCCTGTCTTCGTCCTTGTGTTGGTGTTCCTTCTGTTTGTACTAGGGATTGCCATTTCGGATATGCCGGTTTTTTGGTGATTCGTCGAAAAAAAATCTGACTTAATCGGATTTAAAATGTTAACGTGAGAAAACTGCCTTATTAGTCGAGAAATGTCTTGTATAAAATGTTACGAAATAAATCCATTAATATATTTTCTTGTGTTAGATTTTGTAATGTAATTTGTTCAAATTTTACATTTGAAAATGTAATTATTGTTATGTGTCCACTTTCGGGAAACTACGCGTTGATGAAAGGTTTTTCAATTTTGATGAAAATCTGAATTTTGGTATTTATATCATAGGTGTTATTTTGATGAAATCCCTAGTTTCTGTATGGAGAAACTCGGCTGGGTTAGCTCTCTTGCAAATTCTGTCGTGTACTGTCGGATTACCACCCTCTACACAAAAGAGGATTAGACATATTGCCTTTGGGTGTGTATAACGCTTATATCTGACGCTTTAGTATACTAGATTTGTTATAAAGGAGATTGTTTTTCTTGGAAAAATTTCGAATTAAAATATTCAACGAATATCTAAAGCAGAAATTTCACGAATCAATCACAAATGACGATTTTATGAAATCAGCCCTGATCGTCAATTCAAAAGATATATTAGTCGGATATTTAGTCATGATTCTGTAATGAATGAACATTCAAACGTATCATTCAATCGATTCATGTCAAATTCAACATAAGTTAACCATTCGTATCAATCCCTGAAACACGTCGAAATCAACATATCTCTAGAGATATGAACGAGCGTGGTCCGAAACCCGTTAATTGTATCAGGCAGCGTCATTCGGTGACGTCGCACTAATCCGACTGCCATCAATGCGAAAGCCTATCTCCAAATCCATATGTAAAATATCGGGTATATGTGTACCGTTTTGTGTGTACACGGATATGGGCTTCGGAGTGAACATCGGCGTGGTTTTCCATCTGTTCAGGTCCGGTTGAATTATCGGAAAAGCTGTCGTTTCGAGCGACGCTCTCATAATTGTCGCTGAGAGGAAAAACTCGTTTTTTCAATACGAAAATGTTTTTTTCTTTGTTTGATATGACGACTGAAAAAGCCAAGGGGTAAATATAATTATACCGTGATTTCGCGAAAAACTCGTTCAAAGTTGAGTATGCACCTACACGTATTAGGAGGAGGTCGAGAGATTTGATGATATATGTATCTCGACAAACGTTCCAAATTCGTTTATATCCTTTTGCCACCAAATATATGAGTGACATAGAAACGATTCCTATATGTAACTCAATTTCGGCAAAAATTTCACTTGTACCCCTTGGCCTTTTCAGTCATATAAAAAAAATATATTTGGTAACTGTAATGAAGCGAATTTCATGAATTTCAATTTCGCAATCGTCAGCAATTGTGTATTTATACGCTTGTTATTTCGCATTGTTGAATTCGCATATCTGTCCGTCTCGTTTGTGTTTAATACGAAACGTGAAAGTGGCGTATAATGAGACATCGAGATTAAAAGCACATCAGATGTCGCATGATTCGAATTACGGCCGAATATCTTATACGCTTAGTTGACGTGCGTAAAATTTGATATTCCGACGAAATAATAAAAATTTTCATGAATATAAATGAAAATCATAAAACGGGCTAACTCTAAAGAGGCCAATTTCGGCTGCCGAGAGCGAATCTTGTGAATTTCGACCAAATCGAGCGGAAGTGCGTAAATTGCCAAATCGTTCGTATGCCCATTTCGAAAGATAACCTAATCTAGCACAATGTACAGTCAAACTTAGATGATTTCATTAAAAAAAGAGCGGAAAATTTTCCACCGAATTTGTAGAAAATTAATCGTCGCACTTCAAAGCGGTCTTGGCGTGCGATCCGGCCATCAAATTTCGTAGAATTTTCGACGAATTTTCCGACCCCTTCAATTAAAAGCTTGAAGAGGTCCCACCAGAGACTGCAATTACAATAAAACATTCGTCAATTGACCACGCAGCAGTCGTATAACCATCACGAACTGTAGTTTGGGCGCATTTTTGCACGCGACCTTCTTCGAGCCACTTTTACAACATCGTTATTCCCCCCATACGCAAAAAGACCCTCGAAAAGTGAGACTATTACACCTTGTAATCTTCGCTGCCGTATTATTATCATGCCGCTCGTTCGCCGTTATAGTCCTTCATAACGGATAACGTAAACGTTAACGATTTTTCGCGTCCGAGCGAAACTTTCGAACCGCTCTGTCCTCTTTTTGATATTTTTAATGCGATTCAGCTACGTAATGGCTCTTGGAGGATTTAGCTTACGTAAGGATCGGAGATGTTTAGTGAGGAAGTTCATCGTCTTGTGGGTTTCCCGCAGGTTCGATTGCGGCGAAGTTGGTACGGAACGTATGCGGAAGTTGGTCCGTTTGCAGTCTGTGTACTTATGTATAGTGGCTAAAGAAAAACAAGGCTAGGAAAAGTCTTATCGTCACTAAAACTTCGATTCCGACGGAGCCGGGGCCGAGATGAAAAGGTGAAGGTGAAGATATTAAAGGAAAGTTTCCGCGAGCTCGAGTTTGCTAAACTAGTTAAGCAGTGCCAAAATTGCTCGGATTTGCGTCGACTTTATATAAATGAACTCTTTCTGACGGGTCGTTATTTAATTTTCGAAATAAACACTGTATAGTTTAAAACGAATTTGTTAAGCTCGATCTTCAATTTCACAATATTATCGACTGACGTAAACAAGAAAGTTTTCGCTCTCCAATTCGCGTAGTTTGCGTCAGACAACAATTTACACTGAAAAAAGTATCAAGACATCAAACGAACTTTCAGATACAATACTACCGTTCCCAAATTGGGCAGTTACTTACAGCTCACCGCACATAAACAACAAAAAGGGGAATGCCCAACTTTTTACCAAAGTGGAGGGACACTTTACGACATCCAAAAGTCAGGGACGGTTTCTGCGACGACGCCAACACTCAACAAACAAAAGTATGGGCGTTTCTTGTCGTCGACCAAAAACACAGCACCAAGAACGTTAAGAGTGTTTTATCGTGTTTATTTGCCGAAAAGAAGTTTCATTATGAGTAATGTGCTTTCTTTCAACTATCGAACGAATGAACGTACATATAAACACAATTGGAATTCATCTACTCATTCAAATGAATAATTTAAGGTATGAAGAAATTGAGATAATAATAACTTAACATAACTTAAATAAACCCAACCGTGACCCTAGAGTAATAATTCGTTCTATTACTTTATTTTTTGAGGTTGTAACTTCATGACATGGCTAGCCATGCTTAACTATAGAAGTACCTTTTTTCAATCAAAGTACATAATTTTTCGCGTTCGGTAATTCACGTGGAAGCACCTTTAGTCTCCGTCCCTGGAAAATTTCGTTCAGAACTGAGAAAATTCAAAACTCTCGTTTTCTTTACAGCCGACGTTAAGCGATAAAGTTCGTTTTTTCTGCTGTAGGTATTCTTGCCTTTTGCCTTGCCTTGAGTTGTTTCGGTGAGAAAATGTTGTGCAGAGGTCACATATAAATATGCATAGTGCAAAATTTGAATAGAAAGTTCTCACGAGTTGCAGAAATGTACATAAAGTTTAGCATTTTAATGAATAACAAATAATGAACATTAAATATTTATATCGACTTTAGCAACATAGCCTGCTTTGTTTGATATGAAATATCATACAGTGAAAATTGATTTTATCAACGTATCAATGACTTGTTTGTGTTATACCTCATACAAATCTAAAAATATTCATTTTCGATTCGATACATAGCTTGCATCCTATTGATTTACTTTTTTAAACGTAATTTCCTGTTGGAAAAATATTCCGATGCTTTTTTATTTCAATTTCCGGAGTTTTTGTGTATATTTATATAATTTTGTGTTCGGTATTGATACCGATGTTGAATTCGATTTTGAATTTGTTCGGAGATCTCATAGAACTGTTTATTCGCGCGAAATATCGCTTTTAACACGATACGTTATTTAATTGTGTGTAAAGTTGTATATGAAGTTGCGTGTTTGTATTAATTCGAAGCAAACAACGTCAGAGATTTGCTACTTATGGCAAACAATAGTGTTGATGTTATTCATCGAGAGAACTTGAGACAATTCAGTTTATAATTTGAAACTAGACATTTGACGTAGCTTTTAATCTTATCAGCTTATACAGAGTTCAACATAGAAATTAGATACATGTTAATACAATATAAGGTTGAGTTTAGTTTTCGAAAAATTTGGTAGAAATTACGACATCTTGAATTTATTTCTATTAAAAATACGAGTCAGGTTCTTAAAGCGGACTTTGTACTTTTGCAGCGATATATAAGGAACACGTCTATTCGTCTAGTACCAGAACAGTTTCTGAAAATATTATTTTCAGAACAGGCACTTTATTTTTGTGTATCGAAACGGTAGACTCGTTTCACTACCCAATCTTCCTTGAACCTAGGATTCTCAAACTATTTTAAAATAATAACAAGCTATCACATCATAAATACATAGTACTCGTAAATATTCAAATTCCTTACTTTTTTCATTAGTTGAATTTAATATCGAATGAAATTGCAACACTTTGAGAATCCTAGTCCTAGACAAAGCGACACAGAAGGAGAACCAGCTCGATATTCTGCTCCGAAACAACTTCGCATATTTCTCCGAAAATATACGAGTGCGATATTCTTCGTGAAATATTGCCATGTTCCGAAACGTCAAGCGAACGTTTCCTTGCGAAAGTTCACATTGACATTTCGATTGAGGCTTGCACGGGCGTTCAGAAAAACCTACCCTTAGACATGTCCACATCGAGGAAATTCTACCTTGAGAGGGATGTCTACCCTCAGGAAAGTCTGGCTGAAGGGACCGGTTCGCAGTCTGAATTTCAATTAATTAACCTGGCCGTTCAAACTTCTCGGAAACGTATCGACATAACATAGGTTGGTCAAGGATATGCTCCAAGTTTGTGTTCTAGAAATATTATATTTGATTATATCGATGCTATTTAAAGCTACAGACTTGGTTCTTATTAATATGAGATTGTTTCATTGAATTTATTTTTGATTATAATCTGGATTTAAGAATAAGAAGCTTTGTGAAAAATTCTAGTATAGATGGCCATGAGGCAGAGACGATGATCAGCGCACATTTTTTTTCCAAAAATTGACATTAATTGACACTCAAGTTGGATGTTAAATGATCACAAGACATCCAATAATTACAAAAAAATATGAATTGTGGTCAATTTTCGGATGCAAATGATCGTTGGCCTTCATCTTCCATATGGCCATCTATTTCGGAATAACCGTATAAAAAATAAAACAGCATATATTTTTTAATCTGTCTATGTATTAGGCGTATAGTAATTGAATAATCCATGCTAGACATCGTCAATAATGAAACTAAAAAGCAATTTCATAAATGTGCTTTCGTAGTGACGGTTCGCCGCACGACATCGACCGCAGAACCCACGGCGAATCCTTTTGCCCTGAGTTTTCCTCGATGCTATATTATATTTAAATATATAAATTTAATTAAGGACGATATAGCGAAACTGCGGACGACATAATAAACGTCAAATTATTAATATTAATATAATACAATGATGAAATGTGTAAAACGCCTGCCGAGAGCGTTCGCCAGAAACGAAGCGGTGATTTAGTCGCCTTTACCTGGCGTCTATTTAATATGCTGCATGAAACGTTTTGTATCAAAATCCGTTATATACTTTGACATATTTAATTAAATATTCATTTAATCGGTTTAATCTAAAATAGAAAACTAATTTGTGATTAAATTCATAATGTTATTTCGAAAAGTTCCTTCTAGGTACTATCAGAAGTAGGATGACACAATCTTAAAGCTTCGTTTAGTAGTTGAGTAAAATTTAAATAAATTTTAGTCTTATTGAATAAAATCAATTGTAGATTCTCAACGAATACTCTATGTATATTAAAACATTAAATTAATTATGTAGATCTAAAAAGTGATGAATCTACTTAATTTTAACGATCGATCGTCGCTAACATGTTTTCTGAAAATTAATAAACGTAACAAAATTTCTCGAGAGTCCCAAGTGGCTTTTCAACCTGCAACTCTCGTTCAAAATACAATATATGTATATAAATATAGCGACGTATAGGAAATTAAGCGAGTGTTTTAATTATTCGGCGTAAATTCGAATTTGGCGCCGCGGAGAAAAGTCGTTCTTCGCGAACGAAAATTAATTTATTACGCGGAGCGTAACTTCGGTGGCGGGTCGAGTTTTCTCGAAGAGGGCCTAGTTCGGTTAGTCGGTTGGTTAAGTTAGTTAGTTAGTTTAGTTGGTGCGTTGTTATAATATTTAAGTGTTAGTCGAGTTCTGGGAGAGATGGTCGTTGAAGGAACTGCGCCGTTTTAATGATGCATTCGTCTGTTTTCGGATAATTACTGGCCGAGCTTGAGGGTGCACGTTGAGTAATCGAACACCGGAACCTTTGATGCTTTTGTGAGGATTTTAATGATGTTATTGCGTGTATTGTATATTTATAGACATAGATGATCTTTTTGGATGCAGGTTAAAATTATCTTAAGTAGATTACTTGGGTCAATGATTATTTTTACATATATAAAAAATAGTATCCATGCATTTATAAATGTATATATTCTGATATGGTACGTAATCCGAGAAAAGTACATATATTCACATACTGAAATGATATTTGCTGTAATTAAATAGGTCACATGGTGACTCGTGGGTCGTAGGTTGCTAAGTTATACATATATGTATAGGATAATGTAATGAGTGTATAATTAACACAGTAGAGATTGAAGATGTATCATTGATATCTAATAAAATAACTGCTCAATTATATGTGTTTGTATGTAATTCTCATCTGATGCTATATTACTGTGACATTTAATTTTCTATTTACAAATGAAAATTCCGCTTTGTTCAATATTGTATTGTATTGATTATTCGTAATAAAAAAAAAACAATTGTCGTTTGCGGTATGAGCCTGAACTGGGTATCAACGTCATCTACAATCTGTCAAATAATCCTTATCTTATATGATAATAACGCAATTTCATGTGTCTTTATGTATTCCCTATCTGATGCAATAATACTGCGACAGCTTATTTTTGAATAAAAATGTTGGATTCGAATAAAAACTCTACTTCGTTTATTATTTCTATGAGAGTGGACAATACGCCATTAAGCCGCGCTTAGCATTCGCAGCAATAACGCCACCGTTCAACCGCACAAATAAACCTACACCTACTAAACGAATAAAATATTCATAATTCAATAAAAATAACAAATTATTATATTTCAGTGTGAGCCAGGACTGGGTGCCAGCGTCATGTACAATCTGCTATACAATCCTCCCCAAAAACTGTTGCTGCTGGCCGGCTGCAGTACAGTGTGTACGACGGTCGCCGAAGCAGCCAAGATGTGGAATCTCATGGTGGTGAGTACTGTCTTTTCTATTTTTATTACAGCCACATACCCACTTTATCTCTGAAGCCGAGAAATGCTCTCGCCCACATATTGTACGAATGCTTATGCCATGTACTGAGTCGAGATAGCGAGGGTTGAAACAGCGTGTTTCGATATCTCGGAATTCGAAGTTTTTCGTCCAAATTGTATGTTAACTTATGTGGGTGTGATTGATTTTTAATGATCGTTTGGTTAAATTTGGATTTTGCGTGGGAAAGTTGTTCAATAGATTCGTGTGTGTGTTGTGAGTTTTGGAATTGTCGCGGTTTATATAGGAATTTCAATGATGAAAATGTTTTTGTGTGTTTTTTTATTGCGAGTCAGTTTAGAATGTTTTTTTATGAGTTTTATATTGCATCTAAAAAAAGTGAGTGTGAAAATTGTATGAATTATTAATAAAGAACGTATGATTTTTTTCATGCTTTATGTGCAACTAAAAAATTATAATAAGTTTATTATATAAAATTTAATTTTCACAAATTTATAAAAAAACTGTGATTATAACACGACCTAATTTTAACGAATATCAATTTAAACTATTGAAATTATTGTGAACATGTTGAATTCAATACTAATTTTATAGAAAGGTTTCAATACGAAAATTACACGTGCAAATGTACATTGTATGCATGCACATTAATTCGAAAAGGTCATTATATTATACTCTAATGGTAAGTTGTAACCTTTTAACGCTCGCACGCTAATTCCATTACTACTCAATGCGTGAAAGTTTCACATTTACAAATGTGACTTTTCCACATAATGTTAGTAGTTGGCTAGGAACATTTCGTTGGCCACTTTTGAAGAATGTGGAAAATGAAAATATCACTAATATTTTAAGCAAAATTTGATTCAATTTACATCGAAAATTTATGTTATGTGATTCCGGTATAGATGGCCATCAGAAGGTATTTTTTTTTCGAATATCGGCAAAAAATATTATTGAATGTCCTGTGATTACTAGATATCTAACTTGAGTACAAAAAATAATTGATGCCAATTTTTGGAAAAAAAAATGGCCGTCGACTATCGTCTCCCATGTGGCCATCTTTACCGGAATTACTATACATATTTTTTTAATAATCTAAAAGGTTGATAACCCTTATATTTTTCCATGGTAAACACAATTTATCTGTAAATATACATATAATATCATCGCTCGAAGCAGCGGGACACTTTTGACGGATATCGCCCGATAAATAAACAGGTCGTTCGTTGTGTAATCAAAATGGGATTTGTTCGAAAGGGGTTGAAATTTTGTGTGCACAAACGAAGGGGTTGTTGTGCACCGCACAATGATCCCCATACACGTTTCGATTTGACGTTTGTACAAATAAATTTCGACGTGGGTGCAATATAAAATAGCCATGCGGTAGGATAAAATATCTCCACACGAGCCTAATGAAGGCTATTGTTGAATTTGTTTGTCGGTTTTAATATATTGTACCTACGTTTGGATTTGTTATTATATTACGTTTATGTGTGTTTTATTATGACGTGAATGTGTATATTTTCACGGTTCGTGTTTTCCAATTAAAATCGAATGCTTCAGGATGTTTTGATTTCATATCGTGTGTGTAAAATTTTGTGGAATTTGTGTGATAATTGTTTGTGATGCATTAAAATTTTCATTTGTGATAAACAACAAATTGAATTATTTCCGATAGAATGAGCGTAAACTTGTAATTGATTTTTTTTATTGTAATTATGTATATCAGATTGGTCAATACATTATTTCATTGAATTCTTCATGCCATAAGAAGGTATACGAGCATATGTTTAGTTTTTTTCACATACAAGTCAATTATAACTCAATCGTTCTTTCGAAAGAAAAAGACAAAATCCAAATTCGAAAAAAATATATAAATCGCTTTTTCGATACGCTCGCCCTTTTTTCTTGTCGCTTCTACATAATCAGCATCTTTTGTGTTTTATATTCTTCTTTTTGAATCTTTTCGTATGCGATTTTGCGAATTCGGCGAATTCAAAACGCCGTAAAGACGAAAAAACGGATACGAGGCACGAAAAAATAAATAACAAAATGAAAAATACACACACACGTGTAATAACCACGAGACAACGAATAAAAAAATTCTACATACAACGAGAGGTCCTCGAGGTAAATCAGCATTGTGATATGCAATATGCTTCGCACAAGAAAATTCAATAAGCCGAGAGCGTTCGGGAAAATTACTTCAATTCTTTCCACCGGGACCGGGCCATTTTCAAACGCAAATTATCCCACTTCGTATACGGCACAAGTGTGTGTATGTAATATACAGAGAATATGGGGTTGTAAAAATAATTCGATTCGGCCGAATAAGGCGTATCCCGCACGAACGCTTTCTTCGCGAGCGATATAAAGTATAATGTTCCTCCGATTCGTTCGTGAAAGGGATGCTAAAAGACTTTTCTCTAAGTTTATTTTGAAATTTTGGATTTTTTTTATAAAACCAAGTCTTGTATTAGTTTTGCAATTGGAAAATGTATTGTATATGTTGGGCTTTTAAAAAGGTATTCTCACACTTTGAGACTTCGTTATATTAGTCGTATTGAGACCACATATCATAGATGTGAATCAAATGAAAAAAGTGGTTATATTATTCATATAGACATATTTTATTAATTTTAAAGATCGAGTACTTTAAATGAAAAATCATTATTTTCTGATATTACTACCCATTGCGAATTATCGTATATTTAATGAAATCATCCAAGATATATAATTGGATAATTGTTTTGTCACAGCATCAGAACATAACAGGACAGACAGACAGACACAAAGACAAAATAATTCTATTATAATGTTCAAAATTCTTTATATATTTGTGAAAAGAAGAAATATTCAATGATTTTATATAAAATTTTAATCTCATACATATGATATTTTCAATTTGATTTTTTTGTATTTTTAAATTAATAAAAAAAATACAGATTTGCACCCTGAATATAACGTGAACACACGCGAAAAACAGAAACATACGAACGAAAAAAAATAGGTAGTAAAGTAAAGTTTTTCGATCGAAAAGTATCGCACGTTCAGAAGTTGTGTAATGAGTTTTCCGAATTTTTATTTCGCTCCGCTCGAGACTCGGAACGCTCTTCATTTGGAAATTTCGATTTTATCATTGTCTATTTTTTTTTTTGGGGGCACTTTTCGCTCCAAAGAATCACATCTCGAACACAATAATGATAATTCTCGTTTTTCTGTTCCCGAAAACGTCATAAATAGAGAGATAAATGCGTAAATTATGCGAAAAAAATAATAATATAGAAGACGTTACCTTCGCTTCCGACCGGTCCGGAAAAATAAGACGTTATTCGCGTTTTTTACATCACAGCCTCCACAAAAGAGAGGATGTATAAGACCTCGCGAATATTTTTCATGTTATAAAGCGTATATAATTTAAATCGACCCTGAAAAATAATGGCTTATGCTCTTTTCCAGAGAGTATTGCTTTATGTTCGAGGGTGAATTTCAAGTGACGGAAACAATGAGTTTTTATCTTCCTTTTAAATTAGTAGTAAAATGGCGCAGGAATTTTTTGCCATAAAATTTTTTCGCATTGTTTTCGAGATGAATTTATGCGAATTATTTTCGAAATATTTCCCGAAAGTCGTTGTATTTTTATGTTTTTATGGCTTTTGCGAATGAGCGTTTTTTTTTAAGTTTTCACGCATGTACATAAACAATGATTATCGTGTGTTTTCACGTATATCCTTGACAAATTAAGGTCGTTGATTACATAATTCATATGCCAATTATGTCAATTTTCGACACGAACGTAATTTTCATTTATTTTTCGAATATTGAAAAAATGTGTATAATATTCTATGTATTTAATTTTTAAACCATTCGTACAGTATATTCTACAAAATAAGGAAAAATTTTAATGACACAGTTTTTATATAGATAGACGTTCTATTTTTCTCGAAAACAAATCATCTTCCACCCTATATATCGTTTCTATGCCGTCAGATACAAGTTCAGTTCGATTTTTCACATTTAACTTACGCATTTTCATTATAACTTCTTATCGTATCAAAGAAAAAATTGTGAAATGCTTTTTTCGGGTATGCGTCGAAAGTTTTTTCCACCGACCGAGTATATTGAATTTCGTTTTTAATTATGTTTCCGAGTGAATTTAATACGGTATCGACTTACAATATTTAAGCGAACAAATTGCTGCAAGAAATTATACATTTTACGGCGTCGTATTTACATGCTCGCTAATTATTTTCGAATAATGTAGCTCCTTCGCTACGGAGAAATTCAAAATAAATTTTCACAAAATGAGAAGAATATTTAAGTACATTGTTTATTTTGCTCATTTATTTCTCATAAAATTCTAAAATCTTGTATTAATTTGAATGAAATAATTTGTTTAGGTTCATACATCTCATTTAAAACCCATCTTATAACTCTTATATGAATCGAGGAGTGTGAGGCTGAAAGTTCCGGGGTGAGTTGTTCCGAAGTTGTTTCGTCACCAGAATAACTAAAATGGCTTAATAACACCTAATGATTTAATAATGCCCTTCGTGTAGTATTACTATTTCATTTTCTTACAAAATTATTTCTTTTTGTACAATTTATCTAAAATAATTATTATCGAAGTATTTTTTATAGTCTAAATATAAAAATGAAATGACAATCTTTCCAAAAAGAAAGAAATACATTCTCACAGTCCCATTTGAACCTCGAGGAAAATTCTTCGTCCGGTCACATTATTCGCGTTAACAATGCTCTCCATTACGCTTTTCCCATATTATACGCGAAAAGAGAAAAAAATGATTTATACGACCTATCGACTACATACACACACGAACCTTATTAATTCGTTTCAGACGTCTCGCTTCGTGCTCAACGTCTCGGAAAATATGAAAAATCCACGATAATAGATGTTGATCCGAGCTTAGCCCGGAAGGATTTTTCACCACGTGGAAAATTTTCTTTCTGAAGTCGACTTCGAATTTCAGCGTTTTCAGCATCGAGTGCCTCTTAATCGCCAGAAACAGGACACCCCACATCGATAGGATCTCTTCGGTGTCATGAATCTCTCGTTAAAATGTAATCCCGGCATTAACGAGGTGACCGTTATGTATGGGCTTCGGACATTACACGCCATTAAACGCGAATTATTCAATTTCCACTCGATTGTAAGCGATTCGATATTATCTCGGTGCTCGAAGTCGATGATTTCTTTTTTTGGGTTCAAATATACTAAAGGTGAGTGAAAGTAGCTTGGATTTCACATATATTAATTTAAATTAATGTATGTATGATGATTTGTGTGTTTGTACCTTATAGATTCCTTAAGTGCTTTTTATATCACGATGTAACTTTCTGAGTCGTTGTGAGTATATCTGGAAAGGTTTTTGAATCACCGTATTTTGAGATTTGTATTTAATTGTTCACATTTAAAAGATTTATATATTTGTTCATTAATAGTTTTGCTATAATAATTTTTAAGGCATATTTTCAATATTCAATTAAGTAGATATAATTAATTTATATGAAGAAAATTCGTGAGTGAAACATTAAATTAAATCAATTTAATAATTATATATGAAAACTTACAAGAAAATTCTCTGTTTTTATGCATTAAATCAATTTTCAATTGTAAGTTAAATTTCTATAACCTTACCAGAGGTTTATTATATTTAACAATCTTGTCATGTTTTTTAGTTCAAAATGTCAGTATCGATATGATTTATATTTAAATTATTTCAAATCGATAAATATGACCAATACATGCAAGATTGCTTACTTTAGTGAATTTTAATAAAACCTTACGAAGTTATATCTACTGACAAGATTATCACCATTTACCCTAGAATATTTTAGATTTTAAAAAATCTCTGATAATACAGAAAACTGATTTTTTTACATGAAATTAAGCTAAGCTGATTTCACTCTAGAACCAAGAAAAAAATTCACACGGTTTTATTTACGAACCCTTTCGTGTTTTAATGCCTTTTTATTTGTTTTTTCTGTGGAAGCGCATGGAAAAAGCATGTTTTTCTCTCGCAAGGGTAACAACCCGGCCTCGTAGTGTAAGTTAGTTACACGTCTAAAAATAAATCTCTAGTCGGACACTTATTTCGCACGTACGACGCTTCCAGAATTATCTTTCCTATATACATAATATAGAAAGCTTTTTTCTTCTCCTTCCGTGTATTTTTCCTACTCACTTTCCCCGTGAATAACGCGAGCAGACGTACAATATGAAAGTAAACACGTGGAAAACGCGATTTGCGTCTCGTGGATTTATCAAGCGATGCTGAAAATCGCGCTGAAATTTATTTTTTGAACTCTCATCGCTTTTGGTATTTGAAAATATTGAAAAAAAAGACGCCATTGCAAATTTTTTGATATAAAATTGCGCCATTTTCATGAGAACGCATAGATATATTGTAATTTGATTCAAATCGATTCATTTTAATCTCGTATAATGTTATAGTTTCGATTCGATTATTATTCCTTTACAAAATTGAATATTAACATTTCGATCTCAATTATTCTATTTCATGCAAATTTGCTCCGTTTTGCATACAAAACGAAGCCATTCTCGCGAAAAACTCTCGTTGAAATTACAAAATTTCCACATACATTCACACACACACGACCCTAAATACACTCGGCTCCAAAAATATCCCACAATCTTCCGAACAATTACACTAATTACAAACGTTTGTAAACTTTACGAGGGACAAGAGCAACGCGCAGGAGGTCACCTTATCTAGCGGCCGAATTTTACAACCCAAAATCCTACGCGAAATAATAGCTGTAATATAATATTACGTATAATATAAGAGAAGTTAGTCGATTGGATAATCCCAAGATATTATATAGTTTGAACAAATGCGATTCTCGATATAATCCCGGATGTTTCTAAGGGAATCGTTCGAATAGTGAAGGTTTTGTTAATTAGACGCTCGAATGATTGTTTGGAAATTTTTAATTTGGTTAGTCATTGACATCATAGTTTTATTTGAATTTGTATGTGTTACGTATTAACTAATGCATCTAGAAGATTTTCATTGCTATATGATGATGCATATGGTTTTTTGACATTTGTACCTAATGCAAGTCAACTAATGAATCCCTTTTATTGCGGAAAAAAATCTCTTTGAAAGCTACTCTATGTGTCAAGATATAAAGATCTGCCTAATAGTAGATGATAACATTCGGTTTTTTTAGTATTTTGACATGGATATGAAAGATGAAACGATACAATGATGAAGAAAATGACAAAACTGATATGAAATAATGAAAATATCTCTTGATAGACATTAAGAAGGTGCAATTGAATGCACTAAATAAAGATAATACACTTTTCATAGTATACTTAGTCCTGAACACCCATATTATAAATACGCTAACGATGCTCGAAATTTTCAGCCACAGCCGTGCCTCGAACCCGGGCGTTCAGTTTATTAGCCCGTCGCCTTAGCTCCGAGCTACGTGTCGTAATTACGAAATTGCAACTTTCAACGTATATATGGGATATTTTTTTCGTTATTTTATTATTTCACACATAGATGGCAATAAACACATCCGTGGCAATACGAATTTGATTAATTCCGAACTATTTTGATACACATGCGCCTACTGCTAGTCAGTACTAATCGGTGTTCTTTACACGAAAGCTGTTAAGTAAAGAGAGACAAATTCAATTCATTTTCAAGATTTCAGACTTAGTTTGTCTCACTCTAACAGCATTCATCTGAAAAAAAAACGACTACATTAGTTTGAGACTTGAACGTACGAATGTACCAACACATTAAGTGAAGTTTATGAAATCTCAAGGAGTCCTTCGGTTCAGCACCAATTCAAAAATTTTTAAAAATGCCTCCCATTGAATTTTCAGAACGTTTCAATCTCACACACTCAAGAGCCTTATAATAAAACGAAACAATGTGAGATTTTCACATTCGGTGGGTGGTGAGTGGGCGGTTTTTAATTAGCGCCCGGCCCACACCGTAGGCTGAATAATAACGACGGCTCCGGTTAGCGTTTTCAATTTGACACGCAAATGGCGGCGACGGGCCCTCCTCGAACGTTCGTGGTGAATATACATACTGAGCAGGGAGATCTCGCTAATTTGACGACGACGTCGTTCGCATAATTGCGAATATGCGAACGTGCGTAGACGCACCCTTAGCCGATGGGGCTTGTGCCCATTCGAGCGTTCGATGCGATTCATATGTCTCTAAGGCTGCATTTTGAGAATGCTTAGTCCAATATAAGCTTTTTATCGTTGAAGTCTGCTAATATAAGAGCTTTCGTCATGATACTTACTACATGTCTCAGAACTAGCATAAGGACGATGCTGAGCCCGACGCTGTATGTACATTAGTTTTTTATCGTTGCGCTATCAGCTGTTATTTCAATAACTTTCTATTCTTTACGTTCAATATACAATAGTAATTGCATTGAACATGGGAATATTTCAGTTTTTGGGATGGAAAGATTCCTGTTTTGTATGTTTGTTCAAATGCGTACGAACCGTTGAGCGACTGTTGAAAATCCTGCGTCGTTACTTGAGATTATAATTGATGTAAGCACCGTTCGGATGTTCGCATTGTGGAAATTCGTTTTTGTTATTGAATATAATTTTGAATATTCCGTTGCTGAGATTATAATATTTTTACCACACCTGAAATTTTTCATTATTTTCAAAGATTAAATAATTTCATCCTACTTTATTATTTCCTTAATCTTTAATAGGAAAGCGTATTAAAATAATTAAAACCCCTTATTAATCTTGATTGAAATAATCTTAACTATTAATTAAAACAAATTCCTCATTCACTTCAGCAAATTTAATTCCAATTCATTCACTTAGAATTTCTGTAGACTACAGACTTTTTATCAGCTAATAGTTTAGTCGGATACTTTTTCAGTATGAAATTTTATTCGTTGTAACACGCGTACTTCAATACACCTCCACACCGATTAATGAGTCTAACTAAACTATCGCCCGATCGAATTTTACCATGACATAATTCCATAAAAAATAATCCATATACATTATTTATATTCCCAATTCACACGATCCACTCATTTACCAATCCAATATACATAAAAACGAAATTCAATCAACGCCACGCATCCTTCACGCGCGGCGTTCGGTTAATTTTAATCGTCGCGGCTTTGACGTCCCCGAGGATTTTACGGCCGAGATAAAGCCTCCTGACGATGAAGAAGAAGGAAACCACCCTTATCCAGGGTGGCTGAGATAAAACCCTCAGTCGAAGGATACACCCTCACACCCTTCGTCGGCCTAATTAGCGGGAATGGCAAGCCCGGAGGCTTTGTCAAACTATACATGCCCAGACGAGTTTTACTATTCTGCTTTCGTCTTATATGTATACGTGTTGTGTCGTTTTTGTCACCCAAGCTTAATTGAGACGCATATGATGAATTAAATATGCGTTTGACTGATGCTCGCCTACCTGGGGTACGATTCGGATTGATTGTCTCGTCGCTAATTGATTGAGATGGGTATCGGAGTTCTGATTGCATGTGTGCTTGTTTGATTTGGAGTGGATTCATCATTGTTATATGCATAATTACTTATGATAGTCGATAGAATGGCTAGATGAAACGTTTATGCATGACGTGTCGAGATTCAGTGCCCTTGTGATACTAAATTCGAGTTTTGTTCAGATCCTGGAGAGAGTCGAATGTCATTTTTCTGAATCGATATGATGACTTTTTCGTTTCTTTAGAATGTTAAAATCGTTTGATTTGAAAAAAGTTTCAATTCTATTCTTATTAATAACGAAACATTCCTAAAAATGGATTACTTATCATATCTGTTTCTGTTTTTGATCGATTTCAATGTCACTTTTCATGTGTTGATATTACTCTGTACGAACGACTTTGCTTCTTTTCTTTGAATATATTAATTAATTTAGAAATTGCAAATAATTTAGTAGCAATACCTGTAACGAATAAATAATAGTGATGTATGTATGTGCAATGATGCTTTAAGTTGAACTAGGGAAACTGTTTCTGTTTAGCAACCATTCTCGATGAATAAAGATGCTTCGTGGAAGTTGATTATCCTGATTAATTAGTGAACAAATTTATATTCAAATTTTAAGCAAATATCGTAGTGTTCAAATATGCATGCGTGTTTTCGAAATTTGTTTCGTGTTGTTCTAAATAACACATAGATGTTTATGTGCCAAATTATTCAGTAGGCCTCGAGCTTATATGTTAATTACATGGAAAACTGTAACACAAGGGAAAGCGTTGTTTTCTCTGCCAGCCACGAAGCTACATCCATATTATCTCATCCAAATATAACTCCTCGAAAAATAAAACTCATATCGAAATCGAATAAAGTGAATGATTGATTCGATTTTCGCGAAAGAATTATCGGCGGTCTTCGAAAACAACGTTCCTTTCATAGTTTTGAATCAGATCCAATACGTACCTGTTAATCCATCACAATCCATACAAACTCCGTAATAGATTGACACGGACGATATCGAATAAAAGCGCAATAATACAATAAACGGAATGAAGACGTGAAAAAAAATTGTAAGAGAGGCAAAAAGTGTATAAAAAGAGAAAGACGTCCCGTAAAAGCCTACGGGGAAACGTCAACCGCAATCGCGTTAATAAAATGAACGCTGGAAAAAAATGTATAAGTATAAGGAACGTCTTATTGAGCGAACATAAGCATCGTTAGGTGAAAATGAAGGAAAGAAAAAAATATCCTCGATTCCGAGTCCTTCTGCATAGACGCTGATAATGTCGACACGAATCCGCGGATATTCCTTCCTTTTACCATTCTCCTTCGTTTTTTAGATTTTTTTCCCTTTAGGGATGTCGATTGCTTTTTAAATAATACGCCTTTGATTCAAATTTTATTAAAAAACTTAAAACCTTCTAATGAAAATTAATATATAATTTACAAATGAATACTTTGAAATCATTCAAATGAGCAATAAGTAGTCTTAGCATCTATAGTTTGATAACAACTTCGAATTTTCACTAGTTTAAATATATTTGAATGTTTCAATGTTTAAATGTGGAATATTTTGACTGTAGTTTTTAAAGAACCTATACACGAGTTCGATAGATTTCTTGATTCTACCAAAGTCATAAAAAAATGTTTTCTTTTCATATAAACAAAAGAAACACTGGATTTTCGGAAATCGTATTCTAAATCGTTTCATCTATGGGGGTTTTTACAAATATCATAGAATCTTTTCCATCCCTGTATTATAAGGCTTTCATGTCACAGGAAGAAGATGGAGTGATGGGTCGTCGCTTTTCTTCTATTTTACATTTTCTTATTTCATTTTCGGACTCCGTTAACGTTGGGTCGAGTAAATTTTCACAATGTCGATCGCTCGTCTTCCACTTGTCACAATCGGGATTCGAATGCAAGCATTTCCATTCATTTCGTTGCTCATAAATCAAGAATCGAGTCGGAATTTCGACACTTTATTTACATTTGAATCACAATGTTATTGTAGTGAGATCTGTTTAATCGATGGATTTTTATTGTTTCAGTTGTGTTACGGTGCAAGTTCGCCAGCTTTATCAGACAGACGTCGTTTTCCGACGTTGTTCAGGACTCATCCATCAGCAACGGTTCACAATCCAACTAGGATCAGATTGATGAAAAGGTTCGGATGGTCAAGGGTAGCCATTTTGCAACAGGCCGAAGAAGTTTTCATATCGGTAAGTCTCATAAAATCACTCTCCTCGTACACACAAACGGCTTATTACGACGAAGATTTAATCAAATCAATTTCGTTATACAACATATCGTAATATTTAACATGTCTGATCGATGAAATTGGTCGGTTCAGACACGTTTCAGACGAGCTATAATACATCCTCCATTTCGTCAGATTAGATCATGCGAGCAAACAAGCGATGGTTACGTGTTTGCATCGCAACATATTTATTTATTTGGGAAACCAAAAAAGAAAAAAATACATGGCAAATAAAATGAGGACGTTCCATTAAGCTGCGCGGGATTTTTCCGCGAAAATCTGACTTATCCACCATATAACGCTTTTCGTTATTTCGAGTCGTTTTTTGGCATTTCGATAGACTCTAGATTCTTCTTTACTCATCCCACTCGATGTCTAGTCTCATACTTTGGAGAAAACTTTGTTTTGCTCTTTAGAAGTTGGCTGTAGATGTTTCGGGATGGTGGAGCTTATGTGTTAACGTCAATTTCGGTCGGATTTGCGGTGTCGAGGTCGAACTGGGATAGTGTGATGAGTTGAATTAGTAATCTTTGAAAAGATAGTCGTTTACTTGAGTTACTATATTTAGATTTGATTCGTTAATATTTAAAAACTTTTTTTTAATGGTGCTATATCCAGGGTCGATTATTTTCTATTAAGGATGATCAAGTTTCTAAACCGACTTTCTATTTTCATTTAATAACCTGCATATTATGTGAGTCAAATATCGACACAATTATCAGTCGTGAAAGCAAAGCCAGAATTCATTTTCGAAAGATCTCTTAGAAATGTGTTATAATCACTATTTCTCAAATAAATATTCGAATGAACGATTCAGTCCAGAAAATCTACTATTGTCAAGTAACAGCTTCGAGCTTCGAACTCAACATTTTCAGAATACTGAAAAATATAACACATACATATTTGACATTCCGAAATATTGCGATTCGCAGCATCCATTTCCGAATACAACAACTCAAATGTACCCCAGAAACAGAATCGTTATTCAATACAACACATCGACACCGCAACATAAACCAAATCGAAGCATCGAAACCGCACCGAACTCGTGGTTCGAAAGTAGAACAATACGACTCCCATGGAGAGGAATAGTCTCGAAAAGCACAACTTCCACAGCCGAAACCGATATTATTCCAGCTTTTATTGCCCCCCGTGCTTTGATGGGGTTTTACGCTCTTTCGATCGAACGTTTTCGGTTAAGTGTACTTGCGTATGGTTGGGTTTTATGCGGTACGTGAAAAAGATCGTCGTCGATTTTAGGGTTTAAACACGAATTTTTTATCTAGGAAACTGATTAATAAACTGAAATTCTCTAAAGTGCAAATAGATGTTCAAATCAGAGATGTAGTGCAAGGAGAATTGCTGATATTTTCTAGCTAAATTCGAGTACTAGAACGAGAAAGACAATGATTTCTAATTAGACAAGTGATGAGTATTTCTTCTTACGTTACATTTCAGCTTCAAATGTTTCAAGTAATTTGAATTTGATGAATTAATGATTTGATTGATTTTGAAAGTCCGAAAAAATATTTTTTTAATATATCACATCATTGTGAATGTTGAATCATTTCATGAATTCGAATCATCAAATCATAATTCGAATCCAATAAATATATTAAATGATACACCGTTACGAAAAATCGTCACAATTGAAAGAAATCTTATCTAAAATCAGTCAAAGCACTAGTTGAAAGCTTATTATTCGATTTTTCCATTTAGAAGCTTATCTGTTTCACGAATCAATATATAACGAAATCCATTTTTTATTAGTACGAATCAATTTTTTTATAAAAACATTCTCAAAATACTCAAATCCGAATATCCATCGATAATTTTCATTAACAGAGCGCACGATTCTCATTCGATCGGATTTGATCCGATTAAACGAGCGCTGGCTAATAACGCATTAACGTTATTTGCCGAATTACCGCGCGTTTCAAAATCGGACAGAATCATCCCGGAAAATTGGAGCACAAAGCACAGAGTTTAAATTTAACAAGCGAAAGACGAAAGAGATTTTCCGCAGAAGAAGAAATCCCTCGGTAACGAGAACCGCGGGTTTCGCCTCACGTCCTTTTCCCTTGGAGCAGTAAAATCGGACCTTCAGGTATAAATCGTGTCGGTAAACAAGGATCTGGAAGCACTCGGCCGACGATTATTGCGGCTCTGCACGGCAAACATCTCGCCAAAAGGGATAAACACGTCAAAAATAAGCACCAGAGGTAAAATATCGGGTCTGGAACCTTCGAAAATTCGGTTTCCTTCAAGATGCGTGCTGTATGTTCATCCGATTCGCAAGATTTTATTCCCGAACGGTGGACAGAGGCGTGGTTTTTCTATTGGAGAGGGATGTGAAGCATCTGGGCCCACACTCATAAAAGATCCTATTCGATTTGAAATAATATCTTTATTATTTTTTCATTTGTCATAAATTTTCACCAGAGTAAATATTATAATAATTTGAATATTAAATAAAAATATTCTAAACTAATTACTCCTAAAGGCCTTCAAATATTATATCAAGAAAATTTTCGATACTAAAATCATAGATATTTTTTCGAAAAATTTTATCTACATTACTATAATTATTGAATTTGAACATCAGAGAATTTATTAGATATATTCTAATTATTAAAAACCTTTGATATTCGCATTCACAAATTTTAAACAATACTAAAATAAGTTCTACTTTTGAAACTGAAAATTAAATTATATAAATTTCCAAAATTTTCTAAAAAATTGCATATAGCACTGTTCATAGTTTTTAAACGAATTCAATGACGAATAAAAAAGCCAAGGAGTACAAGTGACATTTTCGCCGAAATCGTGTTACATATTTATAGGAATCGCTTCTATGTACGTTCATATATTTGGTGACAAAAGGATTTAAACGAACTTGTATAGTGTACCAAGATATTTCATCAAATCTGTCGACCTCCTCTTAATACATGTAGGTAAATACTCAACTCTGATAGCGCTTTTCTCGAAATCACTTGTACCCTTGTCCTTTTCAGTCGTCGTATGATACATTTAAAAATTGCGTTTTTGTATTGAAAGAAGGGGGTTTGCTCAAGGGGCTCTTTCAAAGTTTTTGTATTCTAACTCGAAATTTCTAACTACGCCACTGATTGTAATTGAGATACGATGTTGTATGCATTAGTAATGTATCCTGTTGATTGTTCATGCTAATTGATCGCAGTGGTTTACATACGTCGATTAATCGAGGTCGTATTACAATCGCGGTCGGGGACTTTCTGAATATGGATTCGATCTTCGAATAATTAACGCTCGAAAGGACAAAAGCCATTATGAAATTGCACAGAGCTGGAACTTTCTCGGAATATATATAATTGATGAGCGTTAACATCGAAAGTTCGATCGAACTTCGTATAAATCGACCGGTTAAAAATTTTACACTCATTCGAAAAGTTCGCATAATTCGACTATCGAAATTTCATCGACAATAATTTTATATTATATATAAAATATGATATAGCCTTCGGATAGTTTCTATGCGCGGCATTACCTAGAAACCCGCACAGTCTTATCAAGATGTTTCCGAACTGTGGAAACATAATGTGTTCCTGCACTTATCTAACCGAAGATCGCATTTAAATTCAACATTCAGCTCGCGAAGTTTTGCAAAGAATGTTATGTGTACGTCTCTCTGTCTTTTATGAAACTTATCTTCATACTTCAAATTTAAAATACGGCTTTCCGCCGAACTTCCGAAAGCTTTTAATCCTCCGATATCCGAGCTCTTTCTTTCACACGAGCGAAAGCTCTGAAAGCTCTTATTTTCTTTATGTTATGTTGTAACGGAACGTTTAACGCTGTAAACACACTCAAAGCGTTATGTTCAACACGAAAGGGTTAACTTGTTAAACATCGCATCGTCGAGAAATTGCTAGATGACTGAGCGATTTTTCCATAAGAAAATATATATTTTTTTACGCGAAGAAATTCAATCTATTCGAAGACACATTCCGGTTTATTCCCGATGAGATAATCGGGATATTTAAATTTTGGGGAATCAGAATGCGCAATGCGTACCTTCTTGAGATAGCACAAGTTAACGACGCCTCCTTTATACTAATTTTGGGTTTTGGGTTCGGGTACACAAAACAGTATCCTCGATTCATGCATCACCGATTGTGAATCCAATTTGAATAAAACGACACATAATTAATAGGCAAATATGTGTGCGGAAATGTCTCAGTCTGAAACTTTCTCGAGTGGTAATGAATCATTCGATTTTGTATTGAAAACATTATCAAATATTAGAATTTTCTTTGTGAAAAAATATTTTTGATTAATAAGCATGGCAGAAGTCGCACGACCGAAAACTTGTTCTACAATTCTCGAACGTTTTAATTATTCCGTTTAAGAGGGCGGACACTTAATGAGATTTCTTTGTGCGACTTTTTTCTTCGGCCAAACTTTGTCTCGATTCCGCGAATTATAAATTATGCGAAAGTTTCGACAAGAAACGTGTGCCACATAAAAATCCCCGAAATTTCACTACACGAAACCAGAAATCGTAGAACCTTCGATTCTATGTTAGGAAACCAGCAGACTTACGTGTCCAGAATCCGATCAATCTTCGCCCTTTCGATACGATGATCTCATCTCGTCAATCCCCTGTCTCTTCGTTATCCTTTCAGTGTTTGGTATGTTTTTTCTTCGGTTAAAGGAAATGCGTATAATGTATTTACTGCCGTATGATAAACGAAAAAGTTTCCCTTCGGTCGACCCAGCAACGCGGCATTAAAAGCGAACTGTTAACTAATCGCTTTTAGCGAGCCGTCTTTGAGCCGACGGAGAAACTTTTCATACCTCGGAAATGCTTTTAATAACAAGTTATTAAAAAACGCTCGAAAAGTTTTCTTGTTATTTCTCGGTGATTTCAGAGGCCGAAAATAAATTCAATCGCTCATTTCTGATTCATATACATAGAAAACGACTCCGAATCGATTTTTTTCATTAATTAAAACTAAAAGTTAGCGACGTTTAGACAACTAAGCGGAACAGGGGAGCAATCGTCCTAAGACCTGTACAAAGCACAAGTTTTATTACTCGATTATACGTTTAGTCCGCATCGCTAAATAGTTTTCTTCAAACATATGGGGGTGAGATGGGGTTAAAAGCCCTCAGGGATGCTACTAGCCAAAGCACGCTCACCTGAAGCTAGATTAAGTTATAGTCGTTGAACACACGCGGAAAACTGGGATAGTTGGCTTTGTTCGTTTCGACTATTTAACCATTACGCTAATCTGCGAATTTCGGTAAATTTTCGAAAATTAATTTTGCGCCAGTATCACTTTCGGCGGATTACTCGAGCGCATTGCAGGCTTTTTTCGCTTTATGCGAAAAACTTCCTTTCGAGTGAGTGCCGGAGTTTGTAACGATCGGTCTTCTGTATGCACAAACAAATTGGTTAATATTTGATAAGGACTTTTATCCCTATTCCACCCGAGATTAAGTCGAAGCACAAAGCCTTAAATTCTAAGGAACAGCGCTAAGCTCGGCGGCGCTTAACTTTCGTTTCACATATAAACGAAATAAAAGCCTCTGTCAGCCTTCCATCTAAAAATATACTTTATAATTAAACGACAGGCACTTTATTGGATTTACTTTGATAAGATCTAATAAAATACCTTGTACTCTCAAAAGACAGCCGATTCGGCTAGTTAAACTTACTAGCAGTAGGCGCATGTGTATCAAAATAGTTCGGAATTAATCAAATTTCGTATTGCAACGGATGTGTTTATTGCCATCTATGTGTGAAATAAAAAAAGATTTTACCCTTAAATATGTTAAACGATGCAGTTTCGTAATTACGATGTTAGCTCGGAAGTAAAGCGTTGGCCTCATAAATGGAACGCGCGGGTTCGAGGCACGGCTGTGGCTGAAAATTTCGAGCATCGTTAGCGCATTTATAAAATAGATGTTCAAATTTTACTTTTTTAAGCAAAATTATATCGAAACGTCTCTTGGATATTCATCGATACGATCATGGCACAGTCTAGATCTAGCCGATTCCGACGAAACGGATATTAAAAGCATACAAGAAAGGACAGGGTTAGGTTAGCGACCCTTTGACTGCCACCCACCCACCCACCACCCACTTTGTCCACGGCGTTTGTTTGCCGACAATAGCAGCCCCAGGCCGTTCTGCCTCTTTTCAATTTTCATAACCGGCGGTGTAATTTGTACCACACCGCATATAGAGGATGGGCCTTTCCGCCCCGACCTCCTCTCGAGTTGTTCACAATGCGAACCCGAGTCTGTCATTCGTGTAACGCACGCATTGTAGCGATGTGTTGTACGGGAATAACACAAGTGCTTTCGTTTTATTCGATATAGCTTCTTATTGTATGTTATTTGATCAGGCAGTATATTCAATATGGTCGATATAAAACGTTTGTGCGTGCCGTGTCGATTCAATATACTTGTGATGTGTGAGTTCGAGTCCTATTTTGGCGAGATTCACTTGTCGTTTTTCTTAATTGATAAATTGATATGGAGATTCGGTCGTTTCTTTTGAATGTTTGGATTCATTTGATTGAAAAAAATTGTTAATTTAATTATTTATGAAACAGCTCCGTAATTGATCGTGACCTACACCTTTCCAATTAAATTCGATCTATTTAGTGACACCTATGTGCGCTATCTTACTCTTGGGAGTCTTGCCTTAGGGCTAATTCTCTTCACTATATAGTAAATGATATTAATTGACGACCGAATTTCACAAAGGGCACAAGTGAACTTTTTATCGATATTGAATTGAAGTACAGAAAATGGTTCTATATGATACAGAACTATGTTCTGTACTTAACTTAATTTCGATAAAAAAAAGGTCACTTGTGCACTTTATGAAATTCAGTCGTTAATTAATGACAATTATGTGTAATTGGGTAGAAATTATAATCGAATTTGATGAATGAGACAAACCTATAAGACAATACATCTCTTTCTGAGAAGAAAGAGATTGTTGTAACACCATATAGGTGCGTCTCATCTGTCAGGTTCTGTTCGTTTGCAATGTGAACACCGTTTAAGTCAATCTAAATATAACTCGATCGAAACAAACATCTTCCTCTAAATACCACCCCTTAATTCGACTTGGAGACGTCTCCAAGTCGAAAGAACAAGAAGCCACTCAGATGAAGCTTTTCACGCAAAAGTAGGCAACATTAACGATTTACAAGCTTCGAATCAACCGCTCGGCTGATCCGCACAAGCAAAACGATTTGTCAAGCCCGGGCTCTCTCTGGCTCCAAGTAAACAAACGCGATCGATTCTATTCCTATACATATTGTATGTAAGTGAGTAAGTATTCTCCCATATTCTGGGCCCAGTGGCAATTAATCTAGGCCCTAGCAGGGAGATACTAATAAATCTTGAGCGGAGGCCAGTAATGCGTCAAAGGTTCCTTTGGCTCCGAGTCGACAACGCGGTTGACCGTCCCACTAATGGATATTCATTAGAGGCAAATGGTCTAAGAACCGATCTTGGACCATTGTTCGTTGTGTTCGATGGTCTTGTGGAGGCTTAACGGTTTTCGAGTGTTTGAAAAGAATTTGTCGAAAAAATTAGAGTTAAGGCCAATTTTTATTATTTGAATTTATTCATTCTTAGGTACATACATGTATTGTCTCTCAATTATTTTGATTGATATCATTTACTTTGATGCGAAGAAGTAAAGTTGCAAGGCTATATATTCTTAAGAGTGACTTATTTTCGAAGTATTTGCCTTATGATCTACTTTTTTACTTCAAAAGAGAATTATATTAATCGGTAAAATTGTGTATAAATGGATAGAAATTGTGTGAAAAAAAAATAAGACTGCACAATGCGTGTCGCTATATTGATCGATATGACAAGGAGAATGTCGATCCATTTTCAATAAATGTTTCGAAAAGTAAATGAAAACTTTTTTGAATCAAATGGATCAAATATTTGAAAGAAATAATCGAATCTTTATACCAATGAATCAATTAAAAAAAAACGACATATTACTCTCACTAATACCTGATAAGAATCGAAGCTGAACAGCAATTGTTTCACTCAAATTTTCATCGATTATGAAATTTAAACGCAATTTTGATTTTTTTTTCCACAGCACGATTCGAACAAATCCATAATTGATTTCAACCGGCGAAAAAAAAAAGCGACGCTCCTGCGAAAAACATCAAAAGAAAAAGCAATTAAGCCCTCCACCTGAACAAAGTACGTTCACGCGGCAACGTTTCGCGAGTTGACAACTCCGGGTACAAAAAACACACACACATAAGAGAAAAACCCATATCCGGGACAAAGTGGAAAATTACAACCATCCCACATGTCCCGGTCGGAATTTCTAGTACGAATCAATTTGTAAAAGTCCACGTTTCACTCGTCGTAATTGCTGCAGAAGCGTTGGTTAAATAAGTTTGCTCCGGTGCTTGCTTTATTTTTTCATTTTTCAATTCTAAACCTATTTTTTTATTTTCAGCTCGTAGCTCTGGAGCAATTTCAAAATTATACCGTTCGTGTTGGTCTTACTTCCGTCGGATGTGGCTGTAATGAAAGTGCACTTTTACAACGAGGAATTCAATCCGCTTAATTGAATTGTTTTTATGAAAAACGCCTTCGGTTTCACTGTATTGTATAACGAATCGATTTTATCGACTTCGTTTGAGTTAATTGAACGCATATTTATGTTTGGTCGATAAATTATGTTGATTAATGAAAATTATAATGTTTCTGGTATTACATTAGAATCGTTTCTAGATATTTTGACCCACATATCGGTCAATTTGTTTAACTGGAATAAGTTAGAGACGAGCATGTACGGTTTGATTCAATTGTGCTCAAGTTAAATCGAGTTTATAATGGCCTATAAGTTTCTATATTTAATTAACATTGATTAATGAACATTTAGATTCAATTATTCATCACTAAACAATCCATTTAATTCGAATTTAACCAAATAAAATCAATCTGAATCCAACTTAATATAACTTGAATCAAATATAACTTAACCAACTTTCACTCTAGATTTAATTATCATCCAAATACCATACGTTCTCTCAACCCAAACCAATGATAGCCTCATTCTAAGAAAATAAATCAGAAAACATCAGACTTGCAATTTTTTTTATCTGTTTCATCTCGTGTACTTTTTATATCTCTTATCCGAATTTATATTCATAATATACACATTTTCTCTCTATTATGGTTGCCCTCGCACAAGGATATATTATACTATCCGGCATTAGCAGAAACGTACCCCCCAAGGGGAGTTGCTTTTAAGATCGTAAAGTGGAGAATAATGTTGAGAATATGCGGGGCGAATTTTGCTTCTGAGTGTATTTGGATTTTCGACCGAGTTTAATCTTAACTTGCCGGTTTTTCGTGCCTACGAATGGAGTGTGGATCTTTTTTTTTTTAAGGAAAAGAGATGAGAAATTCGGTAAAATAGAGCGAATGAGCTTTTAGATACATTTTTTTCCTTCTAAATGTGACATGTTTCTTTTTGCGCATATATTTTATCTTTAAGTACGCAGCGCAAATATGTCTATTCAATCTGCTTGTTTTTGTATGTGAATATACAATAAATGTACATCAATTGATATAATTTTCATTTAACACAATTGTTGGCATTATAAGACTGAGTATTAAATCTGACAAACAAACTTAATTTAATAATCATATATTGTACAAAATCGAGATATTCGTTGGAATTATTAACAATTTTGTAGAATAATTAAAAACTCTCTTTGGACTTTAAGTTAATTATGAACAATTGTTTAGTATTTCCCATTTCTACAGTAAGTCACGTTTATAAGAAAGATTATGCATAATATTTTCTTCGGCTGGGGTATGAAAAAACCCCTCTGAGAACTGTTAAATGATAGAAATCCATTTTTAATGATGAGAAACTTTCTCAGACGAGCATACAATAAACCTGGAATATTTCAATGCTTAATGACCCACCGTTAACGAGTCTTTCAACAAAATTCATTCATTTTTATTAATAAAAATAAAAATCAAAAAATAATATGTAACATTATGTATGTAAACTAAAACTTAACATTGGAAACACTACGCTAGGAAAATCCATAAATTCGTCGCTCGACTCTCACATACGCACACAACTCAAGTTCATTATTGAATTCCTCGCGATAACAATGTTCAATAAAACATTATTAATAGACAACTTGAGTCGATTATAATTTATACGTCAGCGGTGGGCAACCTTCGTGCCGCGGATCGATACAATACCGCCTCGTCTAGGAAACGGCATCGTTTTGTATGAATTGTGAATGTGTGTTCGCCAGTCTAATTCCATCATCGCATGACACACCGTTTTCGATTATTCATGCGAAATAGTAGCAGTACGAGTCCCGATGAAATTAGGCCGAAATCGAGTTTTCCGGAACACGCGAAAAATCCGAATTTTCTTGACGTTTTACAGAAGCGGCATTAATATGAAAGATAGTCTCGTTTGTCACGTCTTCGTTGTAGGAAAAAATCTGCGATATAGTCGTTTAGACTGTGTAAGGGGAAAAAATGGATGTTAAAGTGATCTATTGACTCTTCGTTTAACGAATGAGCCTACGCTAGTGCTGTGTGAAAATTTATTTAGGTCGAAGGATTTATATTAAGATGTAATTTATTAACTTATTTTCGTTCATGAAAAACTCGATACATTCGAATTGAAAAGGTCGAGTTTTTCATTTAAATATCTCGCATAATTCGTTCAATATTTTGCTGAATTTGACATTTGTGTGGCTTTTTAATACGAGCACATTCATGTTTTTATTGTGTATATCGCATTACGTTTTATTCGATACATTTTTATATTAGACGATCAAACGAAGCGCACATTTGAGCGCTACCGTAAAATTACAATAAAACCAGTCCATTTACAATAAATATACAAAATTTTGCACAAACTCAAAAATACAAAAGGGGCCCCACGTTTAATTTTTTATATCTCCGCTCTTTTCGTCTTTCAACGCGAAAACTTTTCACTTCAATCTTGATCTTCCTCGCCGAGAGGGAAACGTATCCTTTTGCTACTTTTTTTACGATTCCATTTGAACTCTCGTTAATTTTTTTTTTGTCTTTTTTATAACTTTTCAGACCGTCGAAGACTTGGAGGCTCGCTGCAAGGAGGCAGGCATCGAGATTGTGACGAGACAGTCTTTTCTATCGGATCCTGGTGATGCTGTGAGGAATCTTCGGAGACAAGATGCCAGAATCATCGTCGGATTGTTCTACGTGGTGGCTGCTAGAAGAGTTCTATGCGATTTGTATAAAAATCAACTGTACGGAAGTTCTTATGTTTGGTTCTTCATAGGTAAATATAATTTTTAATAATTCACATAAATTAATTTTAAGACTTCCTATAATTAATAGAGAAAGTATTTTATTTGTTGAAAAGTTTTACTCAAATTAACAGATTAACGACGAAAGCAAGAAACAAAATCGCAGCTTTATATTCTTTTGATTAAATATATGGCTCTATATAAAACTCATAAAACGCTCTTTGGGCTTTCCATGATAATTGTCCCCTTCGTTTTCTCATTGCATTGACCAGTTTATTACCCTTTTATAGGCCGTAAATAAACTATAATCTTTAACAATAACATTATTCAACAAGATAACATAACTATTTTTTATAAGGGATTATTGATATTTCGCGATGATAAATTAAAAATAGGGCTTCGCTTGTATATTTAAAAAAAAAGAATTCTTGGGTATTTAATAAAAATTTTCTAAATTTTTTCAGGATGGTATGAGGATAATTGGTTTGAAGTGAATCTGGAAAAAGAAGGCATCGAATGTACTGCAGAACAAATGAGAATGGCAGCTGAAGGACATATGACAACTGAAGCACTAATGTGGAATCAGAACAAAAATCAACCCACAATATCAGGGATGACTTCTGATGATTTCAGGTAAATAAAATTATTTGAAAAAATATTCAATTTTAAGTTAAATCGACCTTCTAAATATAGAATAAATGAACTTTCGTTTGATAAAGTTAATATTAGAACGGAAAAGCGAACTTTTTTATGAGTATTCAGTGAGAAAAATATGGGTCTTGACATTTTTAAGAGAAGATTCATCTTTTCTTCGCGAATAGAATAACCATTGAGAAACTTCAGACTTTGAACACTTTGTAGAACGTTTTCAATACTCCCGTCAGACAGTTACAAATGGGTTTGACAAGTGTTTTTCACTTATTGCCATTTGGGTCGAAAAAATATAAATGTAGCAAATTGTCTCAAACATCGTCGAAGAATTTCCCAATTGAAAAATTGCTTTGAAATGTCGTTGAGTGTGAAAAATATCATTGAAAAAGTTCGCTTCGAATAAAAATATGGTTACAGTTTTTTTTCAGTTCATGTATTCGTGATTGAAAGTTGTTTCAGCTATTGGTTGAAATGACTACCTTGGGAAATGATATTGAAACGGTTTTCCATTGAAAGAAGTAATAGAATATTTAGGATGAAAAAACGAATGGTAGATCGTATCAATATATTCATTTTTAGTGCAAAAAAAGAAGTTTATTATAATAGTTAATAAATTGATTAAATAGTGGAAAATCAATTGAAATAACAAAGCACTGAAATTGATTAATTTGCGAAATTGAATTGTGCGCGATATTTTCCGATGCAATGAATTTTAGTTAATTCAATTTCGCAAATTAATTGAGAACACATCAACCGTGTACGAACAGGCTTTATTTTCATCCTGAATTAATAGGTACAAATCCGCAACTTACATTTGAAAATCGAATTTCAAAACGTACGCAGATTTCAACGATTACAGTGAACCCTCAAATTATAATTAAATTTGTATGAAGATCAAGTTTGTATTTCGAGAGTACACTATATTTAATTATTTTTTTGGTACTGGAATACGTTTTTTTTATTTTTCAATTGATCATTCGTTTTGAAATGGTAAAGCATAGCAGTTTGGCTATGAACTCTAAAGATTAAAATCAGCGCATGAAACGAGACATTAAAATCTATTGAACTTAATCGATACAGAAAAGGCAAGTGATTCATTTTTAAGAACCATTTCTTAAAGACTTCATTTAAACTTTTTTGATACAAATATTTAAAATCAATGATCGAATTATCATCTTAATTAAAAAAATCGACAAGTGATTCTCACCAAGATTCGACAAGACTCGAACCTAACATCACGACACTAAGCCTGACTTGACATGCACAAAAAATTATGCCGCTTCATTATCAGATGGCATTATAATTTACAACAATTAACTAGCTTATGAGGAATTTAATACCTGAACTTACTACCAGAACTCGACAGTACCTATTCAAACCCAGCATCACAAGAACACTGAAGCCCGACGCGCCAAGTTAAAACGCCATCAACTACCAATTTATTTAGCAAATTTATCGTTTTTTTTCGTTAACAGCAATAAAACCATGTACATGAAAAAAAATCGAAAGCCATCTTAATGGAATCCGCATATCTTAACGGTCCATCTCGTGGACAGGGGTCATCGGTTCGGACCCCGACCCGAATCCGAACGACCTTAGAATAATATCGCAATAAAGCCGAACATAAATAATGCTCGCGATAAAAACGCGAAAGAAACAATTTAGACGAAAGCCCGTATAAAAATTTTCCGCTGTTATTGTTGTACGTGCGGCGTTTGATGTCTTCCCGCGCTTTTTTCTTTCCGTTTTTGCGCTGCCCTCGTAAAAAATTCGAATTATCGATTCGGCTGACGCTACATGTTAATGTTTTTTGTTCGTTTTATTTTCTCGTGCGGAAAATGCGCGTCCCGGGACGATTTTCTCGTATTACGACCTCGATAAGAAAATGATCGGTATGCGGGTTGATGGTGTTGGAAAATTCTAACGCGTCGCGAGAGTCGTTTGCGAAGGAAAATTGAGCGAGTTTTTTATATATTTTTTGTATAAATCTAATTTTTATTATGGTTCGTTATTAAATATCTGTTTTGGCTTACGATTTTGCTAACGATTTCCAAATATCGTATGTGCTCTCTTACTTAATTTTGGCCTTTGTCTACGGATCTCAATCTGATTCTAATCCAAAATGAGGCACAAAACGCAGCCTCTTAATTTAAAAAGTATTCGCCTAGAACTATAGCTACATTGTTTTTAGGATTAGAGGAACTTACATATGGACCCTAAGTGAACATATAAAAATAAGTACGTTACTTTTGTGTATTAGACGAAGCGTCGTGTATGGAGAGTTCATATGTAGATCTTTCATACAATTGAATTGGACAGCAAATCATGAGTCAAAACGGATCGTCTATGGAAGTCTTTAATTATGAGAAAAATCAGAAATTAATTAATATCCCGATGAAAGTAAATATTTATTTCCTGAAATCAATATGTTCTTTTAATTTGTTTATACAAGCAGTGCTTGAATGAAGCGAAAACATATGGAAGGTCAATAGTATGATCAAAAAATATTTCGTCAACTCGAACATCAAAGCGAAACCTTTGATATTGAATACGGCCAATCACTAGAGACAGAGAGATATTAAATATCTCTCAGATATATAAAACCGATACATACTACAAAAACACATAAAAATTACCAAAAATTAAATTATTTTTACTTCAAACTTAAATCGACTACCCCTATTTTCTTAACACAAAAAAATCGCATTCATTAAACGAAACGACTAATTCTAGTCGGATAAAAAAACCTCATACATCAACAAGACCGTGTCCGGTTCGGAAAAAAGCCCAAGACGAAAAACAACCATTCGAACCACCCTCATGGAAAACTCTCCTTTGTTGCAGCCGTCCGACAGTTTACCGACTGTTTCCCTACATATGTATAGGTTTTTTTAGATTTTATTTCGTCTAGAATCCTTTGGACCGTGCTAGGTCGGAAGTTGAATGCATTTTCCGGTCCGACCGATTTTCGTAGTATGTAAAAGTCCGGTTATTCCGGTTCTCTTCAGTCGTGTCCATCCGAGCGCGAAATTAAACTGCAATATTGTCGCCGGTCTTTCCTCCGTTGTAGACTTTGGGATTATAGGAAATTGTAGCAGAATGATGTGTTTTTGAATATTGAAAATGCATGTTCGATATGAAGATGAATGCTGTATGAAAATCGATGTTTAAATAAATCATAACATCTTCGGATTTTGCTCAAAGTTTATCTAAATGTACAAAGTCTATTGTTGGATGCCAGAACTGTCCAGATATTTATTGTAGCAATAAGCATCTGTTACTATGTTGTGCTCTAGATACAATATTCTATCCTAAATATACTTTGTTTTGACATAGTTTAAAATTGCATCAAAAACTTATTTTTATTGAAAATTTCAAAATAGAGGAACCAAATCTGTAGATAAATGGTTTCATTCAATTAACATTTCAATGATCTGATATTGAATAGTGTCGAAATGCATTTTCCGCGATATTGTTCTGAAAACTAATCTTTGTCGACAGTTAGTCACTATGTTAATAACTTTAATTTAGGCACAATAGAACTTCACAGTTCGCCTGATTCGATTATCGTTTGTGGGCAACTTTCGATGGCTTCGCTCTCGCATAATTATACGATAACCGTTGCTCTGAATATTCAAAATTTACACGTTAGTTACTTAAGCAAACTAGGCGAATGAGATTTGATCGCTTGTAAGATTTTCAAAGAAAATTATTCAGTTGAAAAATATTTTCAACCCAGTTTTGTTTGCTTACGAATGCTTTTTTTTTGTTTGTAAACTTTTGAAGACGGTTGAGTTTGCTTTCGGGAAACTTTCAATATCCAGCTGGACGTGCATGATAATGTAATTGTTTGAAAAGTGTTGAGATGAACAGTTTGCACGTTTTAGTGCAACCGTGTGCATTTTGAACTGAATTTCTTACTCGAATAAATTCTAAAATATTGTCTATACCTACTCAATTTCTAAGATTAATATAATATCGATTTTTTTTCTTAAAAATTCACTTGTCTTTGGCAGATATATCTTGAAATAATCGACCATCTTTAAGTTGTTAATATTAAATCAATCATACTTAATTCATCAAATAATTATTCAAAATATTTTCTAAACCAAAAATCAAACAGAACGGTTCATTTATTCGAAGATTTTCAATTCTTCACACGACCCAAAAGAACTTAATCTAATTTCCAATACTCGTTAATGCAAACCTCCACAATCTCATTCGGCTTCCTTCAGCCTTAAAAATAAATATAAAAAAAGCCTTCCTTTGTGCCTCGAGACTTTTTACATCCACACCACATACGTCTATCGAGACCTCGGAGGAGAAAAAAAGAAAAGCACCTCTAATCTAACACACGGAAACTTTTCAGCTCTCGCACACAATACGGCCGATTTTTCACGCTCGTAACCCGGAGATTTCGGCGAGTTTCCCCTCGCGGTTTCCCCATATTTCGGCGAGTCTCCCCTCGCGGACCGGATGATTTCGTACCTTCGAGATCCCTATGCCCTTATCCGACCTTATTCAACCCTGAGGATCGTTCTGTCCCTGGTGGTTCGGTTAGGTTCGGTTCGGTCGCGTATGTGTCGATTTTGCCCGCAGACTGAAAGTGTCTTATTCCCTTAGAGGAAATAGGGGAAACTCGGCTCATTTTGGATTTATTTGAATTTTTGGTATGAAATAATTCTAATTTTTCATTGAAAATGAGTCAATATTAATAAAAATATATATGAATACTTAATAGGGCAAAGGGTGCAAGTGACCTTTTTTATCGAAATCGAGTTAACTACAGATAATAGTTCTATAAATGACTCGATGGAAACTCAATTTCGATAAAAAAAGGTCGCGTGTACCCTTAGTGCTATTCAGTCATCTTATATCTAATATAATAATAGTGTTAATTTGTCTGTTTATTTTTGTGATAATCAAGTTGCTTTACACTGCTGTTATGAATATTGCACAAAATAGATGCAAATAATGTAATTTATAAATTCTATAACATTTTCTAATCATGAGTAAATTGATTTTTTTCAGCTGACTAATTTCTGTTTTTAATAAATTGCATATCAACTCAACGTTGTTTATTTGTAAATATTTCAATAAGTCAAATTTTTCATGTATTTATCAGATTTCTATGAAGAGCGGAATGGATTTTGTTTTTCTTCCTTTTATTTTTAAATTGAAAATAGCTGAAACGAGATAAATTATGAACAACTTAGTGCTATTATGTATATAAAGATTAACTCATGTACCTTATGTATCTCAGAAGATAGACTTTAACTAGTTTTATTTTATTTTTTCTTATCTGTCTATTTTCATCTATTACTATTTTAACGTTGATTGATATTTATCTCTCTATATTTATTTATTTATTTATATAAATTACATTTTTGTTTATCGAATTTTAAATTTTCAGAATATCAGCAAAAAAAATCACAACCAATCATGATATTTTACATATTTGTTGATATCATCAAATTTTTTTTGAGTCAAACGAAATTTTTAACCATCGATATTCAATTTTTGAAATTATTAACAGAAAAATAAAGAACCCATCCGATTCCTATACTAGACGAATCCCCCCATCGAGCTTCTATAAGCGAACGCGCAGTATGTTTGCTCCGCCACTTTACGATCGCGAATATCGATGTTGCTTCTCGCGGTCCCGAAAGAAGGAAAAAAGGGATAGTGGTGCTTAAGAACTGATGGGAATCGACCCTTTTTTACATCCCGGCCGAATATCCCCGAATAATGACCGGGAACAAATAGATTTTCGGCCGAAGCGACGACGTGGGAGCAACTAAAAATCTTTTATTTTTTTCGCTTTTGCTCCTTTTTTATTTTCGCCTCGATGTGCTGCTTCGATCTTTTCCTTTTTTTTTGCGTCGATCGTAAATCGCGAATTCGAACTGCGTCCGTTTTCAATGTGGTGCGGTTAAGTGTTTATAATAACAGTAAAAGGGGTGTTTTGCTCTTTTGTTCTTTTCACGAAGATTGTTTTTATTGCAATTCCGATATAATTTTGAACATTGGTAGATTTTAAGTGTGGTTTTGGTGTTTTCATTTTTTTAAAGTTTACTTAATATATCAATTTATAAGAAGGGCCATCCATCAAATTCCAGAAGGAAGATGATTTATAATGAATAATTTCACTCAACAGATTTAAAATATATCTGAATCGATAGATGATCTCTTTCTAAGACGATATTAGCTAAAGATTTAAAGTTTTCATGGAAAATCGATTTTAAAACATTGCATTTTCATACTAATTTTCTTTTACGGGTGAGGGAAATTATTGGATGCGAACTTTCCATGAACTACATTGATTTTGGGATTGAATTAGATTATTGCAATATTTTTGGATCATAATGAGTTAATTATTATCAAATTCAAATGTGTCGAAAGAATGTTGTACTTGCCATAGGAAGCTGATTCTTGTCCTTTTAGTAAGGTTGAATATGATGTGTTTCTTTTTATATATTTCTGTCTTTAATATAATATTACATAGATTACTTTATAAATATACTTTCAATAGCTTTTATCAAATATAAATTTACTTTAAAAAAAAACTTTCATCAAAGAACAAGCTTCAAACGAAACTGAGTCCGCCCACAAAGCCCATCGAAGAAACTCACCGCACAATACGTTTCGCGAAACACACAAAATCACAGCTCAATTAACAAACTCTAAAAACGAAAAACAACAAAAAGCACCTTCGTAAACTTCCAGACTAACGTCGGATACAACCTAAATAATAAAAACGAGCAACGAACGAAAACCCTCGTTCTACCTGAGCGCGGGAAAACTTTGCGTTTAAATACGCTAAATTGTAACACATCCACCCCAAGGGTGGTATTAATACGGCCTTACTATATAATAAACTGCGAATTTACGACTTGAAATATTTGAGGCCTCGAGCGCCGAAAGGGCCGTCGTCTCTTTATTGTTCCACACAGAAACATACGTGGATGTAATATGTACAGGGTGATCCCAAAAAAATGACCCTTCATTACCTCATAATTTCTTGATTTTTCAATAAAAAATATTTTTAAATAATTATTAAAATTCAATATTTTTAAATTTATAGCTATTTTTAAATTTAAATGTGAAAAAATATTTTTTTAATTTTTTAGCAGTCACCCTGTGCGATTTTGTGAGCTCGATATATTTTTATATACACGAAACTGTATGGGATCGTCTCGCTTTTACGACCGAATTTTAATACGTCAGCGTGTTATTAATACGAAATCTGAAAAGTCGTATATGTCTCATATTTTTTCGATGGGATTGTAAAGATTTTTCGCAAGTTTTCTTGGTTTAAAATTAGCTTTGTTAGTTCATATTTTAAATATGTACAACAGCCAGTTTTAGAATTTTTTATTGTGGAAAAATTACTCTTGTAACAATCGCTTTCATCTCTCGATAAGTTCGCTCCTTCGGACGTTCCAATTATATTTTATTCACCATTTTTCGAGTCTCATTCTTGTACATCTTATGGAATATCTACACTTCACACACGTAGATACAGCACAAGTCATATTGTGGAAATCGCATTTATACATCGACAATACAGCGAGTTTCCTTTGAGAGCTGGAAAATGTTAAGATTCGAGCTTCGAACGACCTGAATAATTTAATATGTCTTAGATCTCGCATCGCACAGGATAAGCGAAAGGACCTCGTCTCCTTAAAGTGCTGGAAACTTCTCGAACAAAAGCGATAAGATCCGACTCTGCCCTTGAAGCAATCTCGTATACGAATTCAATCTCTTCCGATTCATCGAAAGCATGAAAAGTGATGAAGATTCGCTATTTCATATTAGAGCACCACTATTCGTCCGATGAAACTTTCGAGCGGTTCTTTTATTACCATGGGGTGGTTCCATCCTAGGGTCAATATTTGACATGGATTATAAACGGATATTGAAGGACCTATCCTATTCTAGAGGCTGGGTGTTAACAGCTCCGACACCGAATAGATTCGATATTGATTCTCTTTATGAAATTGAATTCGTGGATCGGATGTGTGCGAGCCATTTCCCGAAACGTTCTCTGTGCCATAATAAAATTTCACGATGGTTTTGTTACATTTTCGTTCATTTGTTATATTTTCAGATGAAAAAATATCTTCAATTAAATCCGAGAACAATCAAACAATCAAGTGTCCCCAAGTGGAGAGTACGCATCCCATGAAATTAAGTCATTGTTCCTCTCAATTTATGCGACTCGATTAAAATTTAAAAGTATAAAACGGCATTTGAATACGCCGATGATTTTTCCTGAGACGGAAAACTCGACGAGGCGCTTTTCCTCGAACAAACATCTCGTCCGCTTCGTTAGCGAATTTTCCTCACACTCGAGCATACGGTAATAATGCTACATGGGAAAATCGGTCGTGTCTTCGTCGTCATTAGTCGAATTTCCTCGAGGCAATTTTCACGGAAGAAAAACTCGGAAAAGGCGCTTCTATTCGATGGGACACGAATAATTTTCCGAGGTTCGCTCGAGCAAACGTGTGCGTTAAAAATAAATTCGAATATGAGAAATACATACATGCATCTGTGTATGTTTTATTTATCATATGCGAGATTACTGTGAATCAATTTCCCCGCAATAGTTTCCAGCCTGCAGTGAGAAAACCGATCAGCGCGCATCTGGCTATGAAATTCAATTAAAATTTCCATTAGTATATAGAATCCGCTGTGGAAAATTAACACTTCAGAAGGTGATAAATCTCGAAAGCTTATAAATATATGCGTATGTGCATTCGAGGAGATTTATACGCGAATTTCCCTTCGAAGGGTTCTTGAAAACTCTTCCAGAATAATCCACGGTATTTTGAGACGTTTGTTCCGCGTTAATCTTCGCGAGTGTGTGATATTTGCATGAAGGTTTGAATAGAAAATTCTTTATTTGTCTTAAAATTAAATATAAAGCTAGATAAAAATACTATTTCATCAGTATTACATAAAAAAAATGAAAGTACCTATGCGTTTATGTTTCTTATGTCGCATCCACACTATGTAAATGACAATCGTCATTGGCACGAGTCAATCAACATAGCGTGGATGCGATCGAATAAGTTTCTTTATCTCTCATCCGATCATGATAAAACTTTCCAGAATTATTGTAGAATTGTAGACAATTTCAAATTTTCTTCAATTTCAGGGAGAGATTGAATGACGTCCTTCGCAGCGAGAAATACGACATCGACAACTTCCGTTATCCCGAAGGTTATCAAGAAGCGCCGCTGGCCTATGACGCGGTGTGGGCGGTCGCCCTAGGTTAGTTTCGCGGAAAACTTTCGCACAAGTTCGCCATTCAATTTGAATAAATCGAAATGAAAATTCGCAGCCTTCAACAAAACCATGGAGCGGCTGATGGGCACCGGGAAGAGCCTCAAGAACTTCACGTACACCGACAAAGACATAGCCGACAACATTTACGCGGCAATCAACTCCACTTCTTTCTTGGGCGTTTCGGTATTACATTTTTTATTTCATTATTATTGTTTTTGTTATTCTTATGGGTCGTCCACACTCAGTCGATAACTCGATTTGACGGCTTTTGTCGTTTGTATAGTGTGGACGAAAAAAAATTGAATGTGAAAAGTTAATTTAGTTTGATTGGCCGCTTATTGGCCTTAGTGTGTGATCGATAAATGTTTCGAAATTGATAGATTCTATGAATTTTAATTACGTGAAACTTCAATGTGCCACGTTAACCGCAAATCGTATCACTGCTGCGTCGGACCACATAATCCGATGGATATAAATAATTCCAATCGGATGCGTTTTTCAAATAAATGTTCGATTAGCGGAAAACCGCTTTCGGACAGAATAGAAAATAGCTTCGACCGCGATTTAATTCCTGAAATTTATATGTGAACGGAGAATAAATCGCGGTTTCAGGGTATAGTGGCGTTTTCATCACAAGGAGACAGGATAGCTCTGACCCAGATAGAACAAATGATCGGAGGTCAATATGTCAAGCTGGGCTATTACGACACGCAGGCTGATAATCTTACATGGCTCAACAAAGAAAAATGGGCAGGTCAGTGCCTCTTTTAACATTTCAAACCTCAGATTAATCTTATACAAAGTGGGATCGAGAGTCACGAAGGGTTAAAATCATGTTTCAGGTGGGAAAGTGCCCCAAGATCGCACCGTTGTTAGGAGAGAATTGAGAACGGTTTCTTTGCCTCTGTTTGCCTGTGTGACTGCTGTTGCCATTGCTGGAGTTTGCATAGCTTTCGGTTTGGTGGTTTTCAACATATGGAACAGTCATAGAAGGTATGAGAATACGTGTTAGAAGAATATAAGATTTTTTTTATTAAACGGTTTTGTTTTCAGAGTGATTCAATCGTCTCATCCTGTCTGCAATACTATAATGCTTTGTGGCTGTACACTGTGCTTAACTGGTCTGATTGCTCTTGGTGCCGATGGAAGGTTTGTACCACAAGAACGTTTCGCTGCTGTTTGCCAAGCAAGGGTGTGGTTACTCAGTATTGGATTTACTCTTGCTTACGGAGCTATGTTCAGCAAAGTGTGGAGAGTGCACCGATTTACTACGAAAGCTAAGGTCGATCCAAAGGTAATATTTTCGATGGTCTTTATATTATATATAGAAAATGAAGTATTTAATGTGACGGAATATTGCAGAAAAAAGTGGAGCCTTGGAAATTATATACAATGGTGTCTGGATTGTTAGTGATAGATGCAGTGATTTTATTGTCGTGGCAATTACGAGACCCATTGAAGAGAAGAGTCGAGCTGTTTCCTCTGGAAGATCCACCTAATGCACTCGACGATGTGAAAATACGTCCCGAGCTAGAACATTGCGAAAGTGAACATAACACTATATGGCTTGGTAATGGATATTGAAATTTGTGCAACTAACCGAGTTTGAAATTCGTGTTTAATTCGACAAATCGATTTCAGGTGTTATGTACGGATATAAGGGCCTTGTGTTGGTATTTGGATTGTTTTTGGCATACGAAACTAGGTCTGTAAAGTTAAGACAAATTAACGACAGCCGGTATGTCGGAATGTCCATATACAATGTAGTAGTATTGTGCCTAATCACCGCTCCTGTTTCAATGGTAGTAGCCTCTCAGCAAGACGCAAGTTTCGGATTTGTCTCTTTAGCGGTTGTGTTTTGCTGTTTTCTTAGTATGGCATTGATATTTGTTCCTAAGGTGATTTTATTTTCATGGAAAAAAAAATAAGAATATAAACGCAATATTAAGCTTCAAATCTAATTTTAGGTAATTGAAGTTATTAGACATCCTAAAGATAGAGCTGAATCCAAATACAATCCTGACGCTGGAATGTCGAAAGAGGATGAAGAAAGGTATCACAAGTTAGTAGCAGAAAACGATCAACTACAACAACTTATAGCATCGGTGAGCTTATTTTTTTTTTCTTTAGAATCACATTTCGACTTAAAATTACATGTATTATAACATTAAATTACAGAAAGAAGAAAAAATTAGAACATTAAAGCAGAAAATCGCCGAACGAGATGCTCAAAAGACAGGCGGACAAACTGTGATCGGTACGACAGCTCTCCAGCAGCAGACGACAATTCAAGCAGCATCAATCACACAAGGTAACCAACTAATCGTAGCTGACCATGCTACGCTCACTTCCGATTATGCCACTATGACTTCTGACTATGCCACAATGACTTCTGACTTCGATTCGACGATCGGCATGGGCGTATCGCTGCACACGCGATCCAGCCGCGCCAGTCAATCGGACATGGAATTTTCCGAGAGTTATCTGTAACAAGAAGCTAAAAGAGACGGATTATCCACGGTTGAAGAGGTTTTAGAGAGTCACCTTTGATATTTCTAAGATGCGCTTTTACGACAGCGCGTTTATGTCTAGGCCGGCGGCTTCCGTCGGCTTAATAGTGTGGATGCGCCATAAGAACTGAATCGATTCTAAACCGTTTTTGTTATGCGTTTACATGTGACTGTTGCCGTTTTTTCGCATCTATGTAGATGCAAGAAGGAGAGAGATGCGAACAAAATTCAATGACAATAGGAATGGCAACAACCATATGTAAATGTTGTATTAAATGTGCGTAGAATCTCTTTATGTGATTGATATTGTAAAAGTTCATTCTATATCAAGGTGAATCATCTAAAAGCTCATACAAAATAATGGGTTTGTATAAAACTTTGGGATATCCGTCTTTATAAATATTATACCTAAATAATTCAATTATGTTGATATATTTAAGTATTTTTCCATTTGGTGATTTGATTTTACCAATTTTTTTCGTTTTGAACACAATAAAATCAAATAGGTACCTACGTGAAAATTAAAATAACAAATCACAATGAAAAAATAATCACTTCTAGATTTGTTCAAAAGTCATCAAAACAAGGAAGTTGGCAGAAATAAAACTAATTTTCATGTTATTTGATAAATTTTAATCTATTAATATAATTATATACTTAGGAGATATACATAAATATGATGAGAATAAATTAATTAAACATAACTTTATATTCTTCTTAAAAACAACACGATGATTATAAGTTTTTCGAGTGTGTATCGAATAATACACCTTTGGTGCTGAATTGCTGTATTATACATATTATTATAGTAACAGATATTATATATAAATATATTGCAATTAAACTTGCGTAAGTAAAGAAAATCTATTGATTAGATGAATTTTTCTGCACAGTAGGGTAATTAGAGAATACATAGATACTGTATATAATTGATATATAGAGCGTTAAATCACCTGTGACAATCGATGTTTTTAGAACATAACAAATAATTGTATAAAATTTATAAACATATTGTGTACATGTTTGTATAAATATTTACCTATATAAAACTGAGAAAAAGTTTATACGAAACTTCAAATGACATACAGCTATTGAAAGTTGGACTTGGAATTTTTTTGAGATATTCACAGAGAAAATTGATTACAGATTTCACTATTACATAATTGAAAGTATGATGAAAAATTAACAGACTTTCATTATAAATTTTGATTGCGTTCAAGTAATATAATGTTCAGTATAATTAATTGCGTACACTGATTGTGAGATTTTATTCAAAACAAGAACTACCACGTTTCACCTGTAAAGATTCATATTCATATCAAAAACAGATCACTTTAATTCAGTTTTTTTGATTAAATATTTCAATGATTGTAAAATATGACATAATCCACGTTGAATGAGAATATGATATGAGTTTAGTTGTGTTTGCACTGGCAAATGTATGAATGTCGTATGGTACCTACTTATAGTTTCATGATAAACTCTTTTGGTGCTAACTATTATTATTATATTATATTATACGATGATTGTGTTTATGTCCCTTGAATGATTAAAAATGTATATATGTATGTAATTTAAAAAAATATTGAAAATATTTATAATCATCAACAATATTTGTAAGATAATATTAAAATTACTTTATTAATTTCAGAGCAACATAATGTTACATTCTCAGGTTTGTACATATTAAAATATATTATTTAATTTTTTTTTTCAGTAAAATTATCTACATTTGCATCATATCTTTGAAAAAATATTGAAAAATACCTATATTCTTTTTCATTTTTTTAATAAATAGTAGTGAAAAAAATAAATGCAGACAAATCTCGTTATAACTTCATTCCAGTGCTTATTTCTCTTATAAATGTGCGAAGAAAAGGAAAATAACAGATCGATGTAGACGCCTTAAAAACAATGACTATTTTCTATATCTACTCCCAAATTTATTTGACCTGTGAAATTTTGTTTGGAATGATTACTATTTATTATAATTTTTCTCTACTAATGAATTTTTGTATTGCTTGTATATAACCACCATTATGAATGTATAAATATTATGTTTACAATTATGTATATTTCGATCACATCTTAATAATCATATTTGTACATTTTTTTTCATGCATATCAACCAATAGATTAGTTTTTACATTTTCACAATTTATCCTTATATATAATTCCAATTAGTCCACAGCAAAATTCACAACCTATCTGAACATACACATGAAGTCAATTAAGAACTTTCTGTAAGCTTTTAAGAACATTCCTGCATGATATATTTTGTGAGTTTTCCTATTCTCCATGGATTTTTCTGAAAATTTATGAATTGTAAAATAACTCAATCATATGTGTAACTCAACAAATCACGAAGTTTATCAAAAATGAGATTTGGAGATTTTATAACGACAAATTGAGATTTATCACAGGTTTGAGTTGTAACGAGATTTATTGCATGATTGGTTCATCAATCCTTTTGCTTCCATTGTATGCATGACATATCCTTGAATGATTTTTTTCAATATTTCAAATATAATATGCTTTTTTCGAATTATTGCACTTTTCTGTAAAAAAATATTGCTTTTTACTCGAAAGAAACGAATTTGGGAGTATCATCTCAGAAAATTTTGATACGTAGTGCTTTTTTATATACTTACTATATTTAGAAACTTTTTTTCCAAATGATCAAATTAATCAGATATTCATTCTAATTAAATTTATTTTAAATAAGTAAAAAATTGTTTATTGTAGTAAATTCTTGGATTATAATCTGTTATTTATTTTTTCTTCTCTTGCCAGACATTCAAGATGAACACATCTAAGAGGTCAACTGCTATATCTTGGTGAGAAACAAATTAAAGCGAAGTCGGTATAAAAATAGTTGGTGATAAAAACATATTCTTTCAATTTTTATAACAAGTGTACATAACTATGTGGAGACTCATAAATCGAATGTTAAAATATATTGATAATAAAATTTTTACAAGATTATTGGTTATCGTATTGAATATTGAATATTATTTGTTATGGAAGAAGTGTATAAAAAATATAATGAAAAATGCTTTAAACACACTGCCATTTTTTTGGATTGTTAGAAATTACTCTATGAATATGATTTTGTTTAAAATACCTGGCACCATTTTTTCGTATCATTCTTATATACTTAAAACATAAACCTTATCCTACCTCATAAAACCAATTACGACTTCATTTGTTTTTTTCCTCATACGAAATACGATTAATGATTTAACATAAACTCTATTTCATACTAATTTGTTGATAAAAGTGCCAAAAAAATCTTTAAACGACATTCACAAATGCTTATTCTCGATTCAGTTTCAAAAACGCGTTAATATAGTATTTTTTTAAAAATAAAATTAATTTCAAAATTGTTCTAATGTGATACATTTTTTATCTAAAAGAACATGTTCATTAAGTGATTCATAATTTGCGTTTGAAATATCAAATAGAAAATGATAATATGAGTGCCAAAAAATATAAAATTCATCATATAGTTTGTTTGCCTTCATCACTTCAAAAATTAAAAGTTTGATTATATATTGTTTAGTGAGTTATTTAGTTGAATTTCACATCACGAACATAGTGTCAATTAAAATTGTTATGTATTAATAAGCTATAAAAATTAGATAGTGTATAATTTACTTATTTTCATGGCATCACCCATCTCTCGGTACATGTGTAATCAAAATGTTGCCTTATATTTTTATATAAAAAAAAACTATCGATAATGTTTTTTCACAATCAAACCTTTAAAAATCACAGTTCGATAATATTTTTTTCTTGTGTGGTTAAAAAAACTTTTTCTAAATACTGTTCCTACTCATTTGTATTTATTGACACTGAAGAAATCTAAACGAAAAGAACTCGTACATTTATCAACATTTTTTAAAATATAATTATTACTTGATTATGTTGGGAATTCAGAATAATATTTTTTATGAACCTTTATTTTTATTAATTTAACTAATACATATCAACTAACTGCACGGTGATGCTGTGATTGGTTATTTGTCTGTCATTCCTTTGAATTCTTTTTCGTATAAAGTGAGGATTTGACTGCATTTATTTTTATACACGTTGTCATATTCAATTAAAGTTTTGTTTAAAATAATTTTATTTGTATTATAGGTAATAAAATTAATTTCACAATTCATGAAAGTATTGAAACACTATAACGACATGAATTGGCACACATGAATGATAGGAAATATCATGTAATTTTCTTATTTGTTACATGATCGATTTATAAAACATTCACAATTCAATATCAAAATATTAATATTTGTTATATTTTAGTCATGTTAATAAATCTATTGATCATTTGAATCGTTTTGAATTCTATAAGTTGTTATTTGTTACAATAGATATACAGAACTGTTCAAAATTATGTGAATTTAAAATTATTATTTGTTGCTCATTGTTTATTGGTGATATTTTAATGTATTAATTAAAAATATCTTTTATAATTTAAGCAAACACGTTATATATTTTTTTCTTTTAATATAAGCGGTGTATTACTAATCAAAGAAATATTCAAAGAGGTTGTTAAAATTATAAAACAGTTGTAAAATAAATTATATACTTGTTTATAAAACTTATGTAATAGATAATTTATCTATTGTGTTAGTAATGTTACTAATCTTAATTGATTTCTGAAAATGTTTCTTGTAATTTCAGCACATGTATCTATTCCATAAAAAGTGCAATATCTGTTTTACTTATTTTAACAAAATAAGATCGATTATAAACCGTTTAGACGAAATCGATAGCCATTTTTTTATTTGTTGTTTTAATTTAGTTTTATTCTAATATGCTCAATATTTTAATTTAAATGTTATTTTAGTATAAACAATATAGATAGGTTAGTTTGCTCAATAATCATAATTGATTCTTTCATCAAATAAATTCTATCAGTCTGAATACGATTCATCGTTGATGTTTAGTAAATTAGTTGTTACATCCTTCTTCATCTACAATATACTTTCTCGATTGATAACTCAAAAAAGTAATGAATGTGTATTTGCAACCAAATATTCTACGAAATCGACAAATAAACTACAACATATTGATAATAAAAAAAAAACTTCAGAAAATGTGTATTAGATAGTTTTATCCATAAAACAATATGTTGTCAATTAAATATAGAGCAATATCGAATTATTTTATAAATTTTCCGATAAAATTCTGAATGAATCGATCTGAAATCTTAGCTAGTCCCTTAAATTCCATGTGTTCAAAATAAATACTTTGAAAATGCAAACTTTGCCCCTATAGGTGATATGTATTATTATGAATTTTCAATGTATAAATAATAAAAAAATAAATACCACTTAATTCGTTTTCTTCATACCTACTTTAAATATTTCTTTGAGAGAAAAGTCAGATGGTTTGACAACAAGCCAACAATCGAAAATCGGTTGACCCAACGAATCAGTAAATCTTCACAAATTCGAAAATAAGATCACAATGAATGTATTTCTTTAACGTTTTATAATTGTATATCATTGATTATTTGTTATAAATTACCCAATTATGGTTGAAATTTTTGAAATTTGCGCCATAATATTTTAAATACACCGACATCTATTGAAAAATCACTGTACATAAATGCAATATCAATTTGACATTTGGTGAACGTCAAAAAGCGTCACAACATAACCTTAAAAGCATTTCTATATGCCACTGCCATCATTGTGGTTTTCTAAGGATTTCTTTGCTTTATTTCTCAAATTAAACATTAATAATGTCAGTGAGTATACACACTGATGTGGGAGATATAAAAGTTGAACTTTTCTGTGAAGAGTGCCCTCGGGCTTGTGAAAATTTCCTTGCTCTCTGTGCTAGTGATTATTACAATGGATCCTTATTTCATAGAAACATTAAGGTATATTACAAATTTATCAAACAAACTAAAAGTAATATCAATAAGCTTATATGCATATTATATTTCAGGGATTTATAGTTCAGACGGGTGACCCTACTGGAACAGGTAAAGGAGGCACTTCAATATGGAACAAAAAATTCCAAGATGAATTCAAAGAAGAATTGAAGGTTTGTCTCATTAATCGTAATTCATCTCAGGCTTATTGCAATAATTTGTAATATGGTGGATTTTTATTTAGCATTCAGCAAGAGGTACACTTTCCATGGCGAACAATGGTCCCAATACAAATGGCAGTCAATTTTTCATAACTTATTCTGCTCAGCCACATTTAGATTTAAAATACACAATATTTGGCCGGTGAGTATTTAAAATATTTCCTTATGTTTTATTGGTTTGTTTTTCATAATATTGAAAATTAAATTTTCTGTTTAGAGTGATTGATGGTTTCGATGCATTGGATGAATTGGAAAAACTACCGGTGAATGCTAAAAATTTTCGACCTTTATCTGAGACAAGAATCACATCAGTTACAATACATGCTAATCCTCTCGCTGGTTGAATACGAACAAGTATAATAAGCATTTCATTTTAACATAGGTATATTTTTGTAAATATTTCTCATTTTATTCAATTAAATTCACAGTGTATTTTCAAAACAAAAAATATTTCATTTTACTTAAAATTCCAATTTTTAAGATACATTTTCATAATTCCCCGAAATTCTTTGATTCTCGGGATCAAACGGAGACTTTAAGTGCACAGTGGCTTTATATTTTTTACTAAAAATTTCGATTTCATAATGTCCTTCTTTTAAATATTGATTTGTAACTGGAGTATCTTTTTCTTGATGTTTTAAATATGCTATACCAATTGATTTATCTAAATAATATGCATATTCACCACGTCTCATAAAGCCACAAACTTCTCCATTCCTATATATGGTTTCCATTCCAAAAAGCGGCACCTGAATAATAAACAGTTTTATTTATCTATTGGGGATATGATTTGTACAGAAAATATTGTATATACCTTCTCATCTAAAGTGAAATAAGTATACTTTTTAAGAGTCTTGTCCATGACTTGTTCAACAATTTCTTTGCCAATATATTGTCCATTCTTTCGACATGTAAACTCTAGTCCAGCTTCTACAGGATTATCATCAACTCTAATATCTATATTCCATTGATGATATCCTATAAAATTTATCATTTTTGAATGCATGAAATATTTGTAATTATCAAACCATTTTGAAAAATACCCTTTTCAGCACTAAGAGATGAGAGTGCTTTCCATCCAGCGTGTTTCCACCCACCTACTTTGACTAGTGCTTCATATACAGATAAAATATTTTCATTCGGAACATGAAGCTCCCAACCCATCTCACCGGTACAACTTATTCTGAATGCTTTGCATGAACCAATATTTCCTAGAGGTATAGATTTATGGGTTGATACTGGAAAAGTGTCATTGGTAAAACCAGAATTTGTTAGTTTTTGTAGTATTTCCAAACTGAAAATGTTAAACGTACATACCTATAATGAAACTGTGAATAGAATGGTTAAATTAAATAAACATTCGCATACCTCTTACGCCCTTGAAGAGAAAGTATTCCTACTTGAGTAGTGATATCTTTTACGTTTGCTTTTAACTTTCTTGAGTTTATAACTTTTCTTATGTGACTTGATGCTTGATACGCTGAAGTTCCATTCACCACTATATAAAATCCTTTTTCCTGATTTTAAAAATTTTCTATGAAAGAAACCCTTTATAAATTATATTGATACAAATATTTTGATACCTTCAATACAGAATTGTAAAGATTATTCATTTCATCATCAATAAAACTAACGGTGGGCTCAGCTTCTATACCTCCACATTCATTAAGAGCACATGTATACATAGTTTTACTAAAACATTATTATTCATTGAAAATCAATACAGTTTTTAAAATGTGTAATGCTGATCTTACTTTTTTTCATCTTGTTCTAAATCAGAAGTAAATATTATATTAGCTGCTATTTGAGCATCCGGTCCAGTCAAGTAAAACTTTCCATAACTTGACAAATCGAATAATGCTGCATTTGTTCTGCACTCCAATGCCTCTTCCCTGATCTAAAATGATTATAATTATTCATATGGTGTGTTGATATTTTGAATCAATGAAATATACATTACTCGATTGTGATGCTTTGAAAATCTAAACGAATGATCACCGTTCAGCATATTTTCATAACGTTGATCTGTATTTTTTTTATAACCATAATATCCTCCATAATCATATTCCGGAATTGTAATCTAGAAATTATCACATATGTAGATGTTTATCATTATTGAGAAACTTATTGTAATAAGTATGTGGTGCGTTCAATATATTTCGGGAATTAGGTATGATTTTTTTCAAAAAACCTTTAATTATAAACTGAAATTAGTCTCATTCCTGGTAATTATTGAACAAACCGCGTACCTAGATGGTTAGTTAACGGGAACTCACAATATCATTACTTATATAAAATGCAGGCCTTTCCCATCCGACATGTTCTTGCATTACAGCTCCAACTTTAACTAATTCTGTATGTAATGGTGATAATTGTAAATTCCTACCTCCTAAATGTTCATCATGAGGACAAACAATATGATAATTTCTAGCATATGTTTCATGACTTCTTTCACGCAACCATTTCTTGCTGCCTAATTGCATTGGTGAGAATCGTCTTACATCAAATGCAAACATAGGTAATGATGGTCTTAAAAATAATGAGAACTTAATTATATATTATGTTAACTTCAATAGATGAGCTTTTTGAATTACCTTCCTTTAATCACCCAGTCTGCCATTTGAGCCGCACAGCCAGGGGAATACATCATCCCAGCAGAATTATATGCACAGTTGTGATATAATCCTGAAAATGAAATTGGAAAATATTTCAAAGATAAAAATTTTTGCATATTTTTGATTTATTTAATTTCAAAATACCAAATATTTGGGGATCTTCTCCCATAATTGGTTTGTGATCCGGAGTAAACGATTCCGGTCCACAAACTGTGCTTTTAATTCCAGATTTTCCGAAAGCAGGGCATAGTTTACTAGAACTTTCAATATGTGAACTAAACACTGACCAATCCAATTCGTACAATTGAAATTCAAAATTATCAGGTAGACCCTGAAATCAAAATCTTAAGTTTTTTATGGCTAATGTTGTATGTATGTTGATTTGAAAAAATGGTTATACCTCATCGAGTATATGCGGATTGCCTTCGTATCCTCCCATACATATAGAATCACCTTGAATCCGGAAATAAAATGCATTATCATGATCTCTAACGTTTGGCATTCCTCTTACACCGGGTATACTTTCTGATACAACATACGCATGTTTCATTGGAACTAAAGGAAGTCCCTTGAGTCCTGCACTTTGAGCGATTTTCCCTCCCCAAGCACCTATTTGTGATAATTTACAAGTATTAATCTATTTTGATATTTTTATATTACTTTCATAAAAATTAAAACCTCCGCAGTTGATGACACATTTTGTATTTATTACTCCTTGAGAAGTGACGACTCCTTTAACTTCTAAATTTCCTAATGAATTTTCACCAGTTTGAATTTGCAAAACTGGTATTGATTCAAAAGCCTATTTCATAATTTTACTTTAATTTTAATTTAATATGAGTAAAATACCTAAGTATACATTCTTACTTTACATCCATTATTGGAAGCCGATTTGATCATCGCCGTTACAGCCATTGCAGGATCAACTACTCCATCGAATTTACTAAAAAGGGCAGCATCCATCACTTTGGGATCTAATAATGGATATCTTTTTGCAGTCTCTTCAGGATCAAGTATTTCACTCTCAATGCCGAAAGCTTTTCCAAATGTTACCATCCTTGAATACTCATCAGTCCGAACCTGAGTTGTATTTATTCTTAAGACAATTTTTCAAAAATATATTTCACAATTTTGTTCAATTTCACCTTCGAATGTGATATGAAAAGTGTACCATTATTTATCCAGCCAGATGATTGTTCTGTTTCATTTTCAAGTTCATTATACACTCTTCGAGATTCTGTCAATAACTGAATTTCTGCATCATGCTGCTTCAGACTCCATACTAAACCTATATTTTTATTGTTAATATTTAAAGTTAAATAATAAGAAAATTACAATAAACATAGATGTGTAAAATAAAAATATAAATTTGTACCAGCCGAATGCCAGGTTGTACCAGAAGTGAACTTAGCGCGTTCTAATAAAATAGCTTTTACTCCTCTATGTGATAGTTGATAAAGTGTACTGCTTCCTGCGATACCTCCACCTTAAATAATGTAAATTATAGACGCTCCAATTCAACTCAAATCTTTTTCATTTTAATTGATTCAAACTACATATTTCACCCATGTTACTATTTGAATTAGATATAAAATGGTTTAATTTAATTTAATTAATATATAACTTGTATTGGAAAATTATTCGACTTGAATTTGAAAACATGTAGATATAGATGGATGATGATTTCAAAAGTATTTAATTTTTTTGAATAGGTACCTATAATTACAACATCAGCATCTGCTGGTAATGTTTGATTTGATAAATATCTGCTCTGACTCAGTGTGGATATAATTTTATTTTTCTGAATGTTTAATATACGAAGCATTGTTGATAAATTAATAAGTTTATTTTTCAACAGAGTTATTTAACGGGATGAGTTGTACTGGATTTGAATGTGAAAAATTAACTAAAGTTTAAAAATAACAAAATATAAACAAACGAGATAAAGTTATCACTGAAAAAATGTTTTCATAACAATTCTCTCACAATATTTGGGCAGATAAAGATATTACAATATTTTTTATAAAGCTGATAAGAATTTTATTCTAAAAAAAGAGCAAACAAATAAAAGATCATTCTATTTTTATCTATAAGAAAGGTGAGGATAGTTGGCAGTTAACAAAAATCAAAAGAGTTGATCAAGTCTCCCTATCTTACCATACCTAACCAAAAAAAAAAAAAAAATCGTGAGGTTGCCGTTACTGTTCGTCGAATCGTATTCTGACTTTGAAATTTAGGTTGGCCAGTCCGAGTGTCAAAGTTGTGTTGAGATGAGAACTGGTGAGCGGAACGAGCGTTCGCCGCGACATGCCTTTGTGAACGAATAGCGAAATATCTTCGAGTTTCGTCGATCCTTCGATCGCGCGGTAATTATTTATCGTTTATCATTCATCATTCGATATTTATAATTTATCATTAATCATCAATCGCTATTCGATCGAAAGAAAGTCGTGCATGTAGTAGTTCATGCAAATGCGATTTCACTTTCGTTCACTGCACGAATCGCGATACACTCTCTTGTATTCGTGTTCAACGCACAATATGCGCTTTGTTGTAAATTGCATCTTTCGATTTGTTAATTTCAATAGCACAATCGAATATTACATTGTATGTGCATGAAAGTTCAGATGCAAGCTTACAATAAGAACATACTTGTATTATTTACACTTTGACCGTTTTTCATTGAAGTAGATTCACATGCTGACTACTTGATATACATATACATTTTTATGAATTTGATGATTTTTCTGCTATAAAAAGTATGTGTTCAGCAGTCTAAAAGCCCAAATGTTAGCCTATCTACATTAACTACACATTAAAAAATTTAATTTGTACGATGCTAGAAACATGTATCATACATTTTGATGTGTTCATATACTAAATCATAATATACTTGAATACTGATCATATGATTTTCTTTTTAAATTTATCAATATTTGTCCAATTGCAGATATTTGTTATGGAAGATTACAAGTTTCTATTCAAGGTAGTTCTCGTCGGAAATGCCGGGGTCGGAAAAACTTGTCTCGTCAGAAGATTCACCCAAGGCATCTTCCCGCCGGGTCAAGGTGCCACTATTGGAGTTGATTTCATGATAAAAACTGTCGAAGTAGACAATGAAAAAGTCAAGGTTTGCTAGTCTTATTCTCTTAAACATTATTTTATGATATTGTAAATCAGGATTTCTCGTATTTGATTAAATAATTATGTATCTTTCCAATTAGCTTCAAATATGGGATACTGCTGGGCAAGAAAGGTTTCGTTCAATTACTCAAAGCTATTACCGGTCGGCTCATGCCCTCATATTAGTTTATGATATTTCTTGTCAACCAACTTTCGATTGCTTGCCAGATTGGCTTAGAGAAATTGAAGAATATGCCAGCAATAAAGTCCTTAGAATTCTTGTAGGTTCGTAATTGTTTTTTCATTTCGCTTACAGTCAAAATATTTATGTGACGTTCAATATTCTTAATCTTATTTGAATATTCGCAGGAAATAAAATAGATAGAGAAGATTGTGAAATCCCAAGACATGTCGGCGAAGATTTTGCACAAAGACATGGCATGTATTTCTTAGAAACATCAGCAAAAGAATCTGATAATGTTGAAAGGCTTTTTATGGAAATAGCAGTCGAATTGATGGAGGTTAAATATAATTCAAGTAATGCACAACATATATAAAACCTTAATTTAATATTTTATTTATTTGTAGCAAGCAAAATGTAAAGAATTGCCTAGATACGACACAAGCACTACTCCAATTAATGGAAAAACTACGTCTATTGGAGACGGTGCATGTTGCGGTAAAGTAGCGTAAACAAGAAGACTGCATTGTGGTTCTGCAAAGCTCGCAAGGCTTCTGCATTTTCATGAAAGCTGTTGAAAGTTTTAGCTGATTTCACACTCGCATATGAAAATGTTAATGTTTTCAAAACGGAATGTCTCTTTATTCATTTAATAATGTTTTACAGCCGCATCATCTTTTTCAGTATTTGCTGTACATAAATGAATGGTTATCGCAGCATCCACAATTTTATTGTATATAAATAAATGTTTTTGTTTCTTTCGTTTCTTGATATTTGAATTGAACATATCTTTAATGTGTGCAATAATTTTGTAACTTTAATTTTAACTTGTGTTTCTAATGTATTGGCGTCCATTCCATTTTTTAATGTTTCTGTTGATCGCATTCGCTTTATGCTTTTAATTGTTACATGTGCATACTATTTATTTACTTATATATGTATAATACATATAATGAACTTGTGGAATTAACTATAATTAAAAAAATGGAATATGTTGATTAGTAAAGTAATATTTCTTTTTATTTATATACATATTAACGTGTTAGAAAATTTGCTTTATAAATACTTTGTATTGAAACTTGTCCATATGCTGTGATATTTTCAGTTATAATTTTCAATGTTTCCTATTTAGTTTTTATTAATTGAACATGGTTTAAGTCTAAATATTTAGATTCAATATTGTTTTGATTGTCGAAAAATATACTTACCGAATAATTTGAAGTATAATCTTCACTTACTAACTTGTCAAGTACTTATGTGACGGCTAAAAAGGCCAAAGGGTACAAGTGACTGGAGTGATTTCGAGAAAAACACAGTAAAAGTTGAGCATGTACCAACATGTATTAGGAGGAAGATGAGTGATTTGATAATATATCTTGGCATATGTTACAAATTTGTTTATATCCTTTTGCTACCAAACACATAATCGTACATAAAACCAACTTCCGTACTTAACTCAATTTTGGAAAAAAGTCACTTGTAGCCTTTGACCTTTTCAGTCGTAATATGATCTTTGTCAATTTCTACTGTTCAACAATTTTATCTAGTGGCTCTCAACCATTTTTTCTCTCACTTTACATCCTCAGTGTTTCATATATTTCCATATAGGTATATTAATTTATCAAGAAAGGGCTAAACTATTTTTTACCTAATTACAATAATTTTGTGATTTGAAATTCTTTAAATTATCCCTTTCTCTCGTGCTTCATTTAGATTTTTTCTCATATTACTATTCTTGCCAGTTATTCCAAACGACCAGTGTAAAATTGTAAATAAATAACCTACGCATTTACATTTTTAAGTTTATAGCTAGGCTAGATGATATTATTTGTTAAAATAGTCCACGGTATATACACGGCTTTATATTTATGATTAACGCACTCTAGATTGCTATGATCTCTGCACTCTTTGTAACTCATGTAGACAAGTAGATTGTGTAATCATATTGTATTTAGGGTATTCTTCTATAGGAATCAGTCAATTTTGATGGTGGCATTTAGTGATGCCACGTAGACGTACGTTTTTGCAATTATTGTTTTGGGAAAATCTTGTTTTGCACATAGAACTGTGAAATAATCGCAATCTCTTTATGTAGCGAATTTGTTATGCTCTGTTTTTATGTTTTGTGTTCGTCACTCTGGCAATCGATTTGTACTTACTCACTACAAAGAAATATATAACTATGATGTACCTGAACAATCTGAAATTCTATCACAGACGTTATTTTCAACACTATTTTTTCATTCAATATTGCTTGTACATTCTAATAAACCTTAATGATATTGAAAAAGGTTGATTTATCACATAATTCAAAATTTCAATGGACCACTTCTCACAATCAGAGTAATCGCAGATGGAATAAAAGCTGATCATAAACCGGAAATAGTGGCCTATATACATATAAAATACATAATTTGTTTCGTTTGGCTAAAAGTTATGCTTGGTATCCTACTGTATGAGCTAAAGTATGAAATTGAAAAAATAAAAATATGTATTAATATTTCTATTATGTAATTTTATTAACACCCTGTACTCATTGAAAACTTCCTTGTCTTGCTTTAAATTTTAATTAAAACATTTTTTTGATGCTTTCAATTTATTTTATTTTAATGAAATATCATATAATTTACAATCATTTAATAAAATTTATGATTCAAGAATAGTAGCACCTACATTCGAACCAAAATCTCAAATATACACAAAATAAATTCCTCAGACAGGACAAGTAAACCAGGAAATAATTTCATTAAGTACTTACAATATAATACAGGCTTATAGTTAATTACTTCATTGATAAAATAATTCTTAAAATTAACTAAGGAAAAATCTGACTATAAAATAATTTCATTCTCTGAAATAAACAATTCAATTTCTTAACATATTATGTAAAATAAATATATATGCATAGTATTATAAATACTGTAAAATAAAAAAAAAAGCAGTTGTCGTTACTAAATTCAATACCGTAAAGTCAATTGGAATGTGATTTAGATCAGTTCGTGCGCAATTGATAATCTCCATTCTGCGTAATGTACCTGACCCAAGGCAATGCTTGATAACCGCTCTTCTCGATGATTTTCAAGTATCTGACTTGGATCCCGGATGTGGTGAAGTATGGAATTTCAAATTTGACTTGGATCGGTGGTTTGCCATCAGTGTCCTCGCACTCAACTGAAGGCAATCCAAAGTGGGCTTTCATCAGGTACTCCTTGCCTCCCTGGAACGATTTGATGAGCCAAGTTATCGCATTCTGCTCTGGAGTGTATTTCACGCTGCCTATTGTCGTTTTGAATTTCGGAGAATCAGCGTCTGCCGGAACGGGTATAACAATCTCTACATTGTTTGCAGTCGATCTCTTTTTAAATTGAGATTTCGCTCGTATCATATATTCCACTCTGGAATGAGCGTGACGATCGATTACGGACTCAATCCAAATTAAGGGTTTGACGTGTGTGTTTAAACGATATGACATCAATTCGAATTCACCATCTGGTGGAATAAACGATATTGTCCTGTCGTTTTCGAATCTGGACAACCTCACGCACTGATGGAATTTTACATCTTCCAACTCGACAGATTTCGATTTCCCACGGCCCGTGCTTTCGAAGAGAACTTTGTCGTTCAAGCCGAGTCGCAACTCGGGCATTCCCGACAAGTAGACTCGCATTTTTATCGCTCCGACTATCTCGCTTCTAAGCACGTTGCCGTTTGAATTGGCCAAGAGATTTACAGATTCGATAACGTCAAGAAATACTTCGTTCTTTCGATACTTGATGCCTTCTGATCGCCATGAGACCGCATTGGTAACGGCTAACGGAATTCTAGGTTGAATTTCCAATTTGTGACCCTCTTGAGTGATATACTCTTGAAGAATTTTACTGTCAGTAGTTTGAGGGTAGCCAAAGTCGATGAGTTCATCTAAAAGCTCGTAAATTACTACAAAATTATCTCTTATACTCTCTTCTTCGAGCTCTTTAAAGTATTCAGTCATAACATCGACAATTTTATACAAAAACACAAAAACCAAGGCAATGTTGGCATTCTTTTTCGTAGTGGACACAATGTAGAGATTATTAGTTTTGATGTATGAGAAAGTGCATTCGTTAGTCTGCAGCAACGGTGTGACCAGACCTTCTTCTTCTTTTTCCATCAGCAATGGCATGAACTTATCGATCACGCCCAGATCGATATCTCCTCTATACGTGCGAGATATCAAAACTTTTCCCTTCACGTCCAAGATGTAAATTGCGGACGACGACATCCTGATTTCGTTCCGTAAAACCTGAAAATAATGAATAAATGTTCGGTTGTAAAATATATTTTTTATTAAACTAATGATACGTATGTATATTATATGGTCACTATAGATACTGATAATCTAAAGTTATGATGATAATATAAGGACTAATTGATAAGTTTTTAGAATATAGTGTTGAATTTCAAACGTTATTTACATGTTCAAATGATAAGTTATCTAATTTACAAGTTGTATTAACTTATAACTATGTTAATTGATAAAGTACAACTTTTGAACTAGTTATTTATTGTGTTAGATTATAATTCTTTCAGTTTTAACAAGTTTTTCATTGAAATAGGATTGATATTGAGTAGGGACAGCTATAATACTATTAATTACACCATACTACTCGAGTACACATTACAATTTCGAATAAGTTATAATTTTATCTAGGAAAACGATTTCACCGCAATACGACTATCACATAACGAATTATAAAGAAAGAGTAGAAACTGTAAAAAATCCAATATTGAGAAGTTTCAATGCGCCTTGGGCTATAAACGTATGCAAGCCGGATGACGTCACGCGTCATTCGAACGACCGAAAGCCTCGGCTACAAGGACGACAGAATGCTCACCGAGCGTGTCAATATTGAGCCAATAAATCAAGGATACGAGGAGCTCATGAGCAGAGGGAAGAGGCTCCCAGACGTCCGCAAACAGACGGATAACCTCCAAACTGAGCTCTTACAATTTTCAACTCGACACTGCGTTTTGCGTCCATTGCCATATTTTTATGTCGATTTAAAAATCTTTTTTTTCTTAATATTAAAACTAATATTTGTTAATAAAGTGATAATAATCGTAAATCATAATTACCTCATAACTCTAAAAATATACAAAATTTGTAGAATGATTTATAAGTTTTTGATCGCCGTCTCCATTTTCTTCAGCATACTGAGAAGCAGTCGTTTTTTGAACGATTTTATATCCATACGCGATTCCATAACTTGTTTCATGTATTCTTTGACCGGTCCCGTGTCCTCGCTTTTGTAGACTTCTTCGAGTTGCCTGGGACTTTCGAACGAGTCCGTTTTGTTCTTTATGGGAACCAAATGCGCTTCGCCGATGAAAAAATTTTCAGGATTTTGTATATTCTCTTCGCCGAGCGATTTAGTTTCCGATTTTTCTGAGACAGATTCCGTTTTATTAATGGATTCGATCGATTCTGTACAGTTTTCTTTGCAGTCTGATTTTTCCAATTTGTTATCGTTCAAGTTTTTCTTCATAGATTCTAAGGAACCACTTTTTGAGATTAACATGAACGAACCGTAGCTCGGGATAAATACTGGATAAGCCTCATATTTTTGATCGGTGAAAGCTTTCGCATCAATAAACGGTCTGAGAATGAATAAAACACTTTATAAGAAAAATTAAGCTGAGATCCTACCGCTTATTTTATTTTTCCTCACCCTTGGTCCAAAATATTTTTGATAAACTTCATAAATTCTTTGACGAAACCGGCTCCAACTGAAACCAAGAAAGGCTTGAGTGCTTCCAATATAAAACCTTGATCACCCACACTCGGTTTAATTGTATTAACTGGAAAGGATAAAAAGAGATAGGTATTTTTATGTTATTAAATTTCAATAAAATCTAAATGTTTGAATACCTAAGCTGTCCACAAATATTTTAGCAACGGGACTTATATTATCTTCACTGCTATCTCTTTTCTTTCGGTTCAAAATGATCTCTCTTTGTTGGTTTGAATATTCAGAGGAAAACTTTTCAGCACTCACTATAAAATGTTTTTCATTGAATTTTTTCTTGGTCAAATAGTGAATATCATGTTTTCCAAAATCAAAAATTTTATGTTTGGTTAATGTATTAACACTGGTGATGAACTGACTCACAAATAAAACGTAGAAAATTTTCATGATTGACAAAGATTGTGTTCAGAATTCAAAGGAACACACATTTTACATTACTTCCCAAATGAAACATTTAAAACACAACTTAATATTAAGTATGAAAAGAAAATCTTTTTCTGATTTTAAAAATGCGACCTTACAAATCTAATGTTTAAAACTGAATGACAACATCATTGATATTTCTCCTAGTTAGAACAGTAGAAAGTTATGAAAATTGTGAAATGTATTATTTTGAAATTGAAATAAATCATCTGTTCAAATAATTTATATATTTTTCAATAAATAAATAATAAATACATTATTATAGCTAACAAATATTATTTTAAAAAATATTCTTTAATTTTTATCGGTTAAAATTTCAATATTTGATGACTTGTATTTTCTATTCATATGTTTTTGCACTACTTCTAAGACTCGATCTGAAAAAAAATAAAGTTGAATAAAATGAATGTATGGTAAATATAGTTCAATTTGAAAATAATAAATACATACCAATTCCGTTTAAGAATGAGCTTATCAGTTTATTTGAACTATTTTGTAAAGGATTAGAGTGTTCTGCCACCCTACCGAGCAACGCTTGTATTAGATTCACACTTCTTATATCATCAATATTTTTACTATTCAAAATGCGATTAATCATAGAATTTTTAAGCAATCTTTGCACTCGAGGGTTCTTTAGTGCATTATGTACTTTTGGATCTACTAAAGCAGCTTGTATAGTTTTGTTCGAAAGAATACTTTGAAACAATGGAGAAAAAAGGATTTCTTCCAATGTTGGAGTTTTAGAAGCTTTAGCCGATTCAGAATCGGGATAATTATTTATAAATCCATTATAGGTTTTTTCTTCTTGTACTTCATTCGAATTTATTGATTTTGCCTCTATGAATCCGGTGAATATCAAAATTGCTAGTAATATACAAAGAGCAGCCTGAAAAAAATTTTATAGTATTAATCCAATTAAATATTTTTATGAAAAATGAATTATTGACATGTATGTATTTGTACCTTCATGTTGAGTTCAGTGAAGATCTAAGCACTCGACAATAATAATTCTGAACTATTACTGAATAAAATAAGAGTTTTGTTCAATATATAAAAGAAATTTGTTATTTTGAAATGTACACACCAGTTTTGATTATTTTGAATGTTCAAATCAATTTCTCGAAATAAGTTTTCTAAGTTTCGAAACAATCTACATCCTAGTGTGTGCAATCTTGAAAATTCTGAATCATCATTTATTAATTCTTATTATGATTAATTCTTCAATGTAAGTGTGTTTCAAATACTTTTTTCACAAAAATTGATTACAAAAAAAATATAAAAAAATAAAGAAAAAGGAATTACAGTCAAACTTTTGATCTAATGATAAGTTTACCATACTATTGAACTGTGAATTGAATATTAAATTTGTATTTTTTTAAATATCATTCTTTAATGTTTGTATAATACTAGGAATTTTTCTGTAAATAGGTACCTACCCACTTTATTTTTTGTATAGGTATGTGTTGTATCTATTAATTATTATGTGTGTATAACAAAATAGGAAAAACCGATAAGTTTTATATGATTTTTGGTTATTTTCTTTTTGTAGATATCTACATATATGTACCAATATTCACTGAAAATTTATAACAAAAAAAAAAACTAATACATTTATGCATATTTTTGATATATTTTTATTTTATAAATAAATATATTAATAATTTTACATAAATAAATAAACTATTAGTTAAGTCAATTTTAAACAAAACATTTTAATATTTTTTTGACTTTTTCTCCTTTTTCTGTTTGATGTTTTCAATTAATTTTTCCAATATATGTACTGGAAATCCTTTCGAAGACCAATTTTCGAGAGTACTTTTTATTTCTCTGTAAGGCTGATTCCCATCACTTCCAAACGGATAATCATTTATAGGTTTCCACACTACTGGGATATTTTCATTCTCAATTCCGGTCCAAACATCCCCGATAGGTGTCAAATAAATAGGATTCGGGGAAAATAATAAATTTTCTAAACCTGGTCGAAGTACATTAATATAGTCGAAATTTGGATATGAAGCCATATAAGATGGGGGTCCTTTAACTGGCTGAACGTAACTTGGGAAAAATCCATATTGACCAAATGGAATTTGAGCTGATGTAATGCTCGAGCCTATTCCACTTAGTGGATTTGGTTGTTCACTTGAAGAATCCTCTCTGAAATTTAATTGTGATTTAATTTCCAAACATATTGAAAGATATCGAAACATATTTATAAAATCATTAAAATTACCCAGTAGATGGTTTATGTTTATGGAATATATTGTGATTTGACACTAAAATAAATAAAAGCGTCATAAAAAAAATATATTTGTACCTATATATTTTTATATATATTTATACAAACCATGTCTACTATTTTGAATATGATCTGTTTCATATTTATTAACTACGTATCCTCTCGTAAGTATGGTGAAAGTTGATAAAAGTAGTAGAATCTAAAATAAATTTTATAAAAATGAATATGTTATATAGGTATCTACAAATTATTATTAGTAAAATGATAATAAAGCCTCACTTGGAAATTCATTTTTGTAATAAATTAATACTTCCAATATAAAAGTTTAAATGAAAATAACTATATTGGAAACTCAACGACTGTATATAAGACAAGAAATTGTGTGAAATTTATGAGGGATGAATCACTTGGTTTTAAAATTGCTTAACTATGCAGAAACTTACTTAAGTATTTGCTTTCTTTTTATTACAAAATTCAAATGAGGAAAGGTGAGAAATGTTAAAAGGTTTCAGAGTGAAAATGATTATTTGGTAACTTATTTATTTATTCATTCTGAGATATTCTGTGATAATATGATGGCAAAAATATTTCTATATTTACAATTTTCAGTAAAATATAACGCATTTTTTATTAAAATTTTACAGTTTGAAAAATATCACATTCATCAGGGTCATCAAAAATAGGTCTCATTTTTTTTGTTAAAAAATATGTAACTAGTTAATTAAATATTTTACTATAATGCATTCAAAAGATTTAAAATTTTCATACTACACAAGATAATAGTAGTTGAAAAAAATCACTACATGACCCTGAATCTCACGAAATTATAGATCTTTTCTAATCTTCGCACATATTGTACCATAGCAGCACTCCTATTTATTTGAAAAATGAATTTACTAATCAATTTATCTGTGAGATTTTAATATTATATAATTTAACTTAGAATTATATACACATACAAAATATTATAATAAACCTAACGCTCCTTCTTGTAGTGTTAAGACAATTTCTCTTTATCGTACAAAGGACAGTGTGTCATTTGGTATATAAAAGATCACCAGTCTTCTACATGGCAAATTCAATTTTAAATTAATACTTAAATTACAACCTTAAATTACTTATGTAATTGTCAAGTAATTGAATGATTTTTTTTTCAAAAATATAATTATTTATGTGAAAAGCCAAAAGATTTTAAAATTTTGCATATAAAATGCAATTATCTTTTTAGAAAAAATATATACCTAGAATGGATAAATAGATAGATATGTCATAATATTCAGTGGAAATTGAATAATTTTCATCTACATATCAATATTTATATATTTCATGATCACACTTTTAATATTTTCATATGTAATGGTATTCACACTATTTCTTTTTATTAACAAGTCTATAAACTTCATTTAGTGGTTCGTAAGGTGTTCTTCCAGTTGATCCTCTGTATTGATATGATGGTTGTGCATCAGCCCTCAATATCACAACACCTAAAAAAATCAATTTGAATCACATATTTTCCTCTACACTTTTTCATCTGTGCAATTATGATTGTTAAGTGCATTTTAAAACATATAGGTATTATATAATTTAGAATATATTATTGATATTATAATGATTAATTTAGAAAAAATGAAATTGATTCCTGGTCTCAAAATTCTCATATCAATCACAATTACAAGCAGTTCTATTTATCGTATGGAAAAACACGTACTACCTGATGGGTTCACTTTGACTTTGATCTTGGTTTGTGGAGAAAGCACTCCATAATCTACATCTTCATACAAATCCTGAAAAATAAAATTATATTTGAACATAAATTTGAATTTAGTATTGAATTTTTCTGAACAAGAATTAAAACTTACTTCAACTCTATATCCTGTAGGATTTGTTAATCCCAATTCTCTCAAAGTAACTGCAACATCTGATGGAGTTCCATCGGTACGTCTATTAACAAAAGCTACAGCGTATGAATAATATGTTTGGTAAACAGGAGTGATAGGTCTGGACCATATTTCTATGCCGCGGTGCTGAAAAGATAAATTTTAATGTTATTAATTGATATTGTAAATCAAATTTTCAATTTTATTTTAAAAATACTTTGTAAATTCTTCTTCCTTGTATTCCAAGAGGATCTTGATCTACGGCGATAATTTTTCTGTTGAGCAATATGGCTTTGTATTCAGGTCTGATAGTCCTTAAATCAACGCTCATCAGGAGAGGAGCGGCAAGAATCGCCCAAATAGCCATTTGCGTTTTACTTTGTTCGTATGACAATCCGAAATTGCCAATAATCAACTAGTAAATTTTGAAAATTGAAAATATTATTGTATTGTAAATTGAAAGAATATTCGAATGACAAAAATATAAAATATTATACCATGTCAGGATCATTCCAGTGCCCCGGTCCAGCATTTGGAACGATGACATCTTGATGATTTCCATAATAATCGATGATTGATTCAACTGAAGCCCACGAATCTTGAATATCATCGAAATTCCTCCACAAATTGCAATGTTGAATAATTGAAGAAAAGTTAGGCTAAAATAAATCATATTTATTAAACAAATGAAAATTTTTAAAAGAAATTCAATATTTTTGAAACTCACTTGCATTCCAGCATAAATTTGATATACGGGCCAACTGCATGAATAAACCATAGCCCTTCCGGTTCCATTTAAATGCCTTCCGAACTCAGGATATCCTTGATCCATATCCTGTGGAAGAGCATAGCAACCATCCAACTTCACATAATCAACGTCCCAAGAAGCAAACGTAGCAGCATCTGTAATTTGAATAATCAAATTATTTGAGAAAAAATAATATTTTATTTATAAATAAGAAAAAGGGTTAACTTTAAGATTATTACCTGTTGATAAATGTCCTATGACTCCGGGATAACCGGCACATGTGAAATTTCCGAAATCTTCGTAAATTCCGAACTTAAGTCCTTTCGAATGAACCTGCACAAGGTTGAAAATATTAGCTATAATTAAATGAATTAATTTGCTTTCAAAACATTTTCATAAAGGATTCCATCGCCAAAACGATAGTCTGAAATTCTTTACACGATTATCGATAAAAACTTTTTTATTTCAACTTTTATTCAAAATTTTTCACCAGAACTCTTTTAACGAACGATCAGAATTCGACAAATGCTACAATTACTGTAACGCGATGTATCATAAACGCAATTGTGTATCAATTGCGTTTTCTTCACGCGATCACAGTTTAATTGAATGCACCTCAATTACGTCGGTATTTTTTTCACTGTCGTGTCACATAATCAACAAGCTGAAAAAATACGATGAAAATAGGACGATGAAATTGCGTACGGTTGACAATTTTCGTACAGAACAATGTCTCACGTAGTTTTGATCACGTTCGCTCTTATTTTCATAGTCACGAAACGAAAAACGAAAGTCGAAAACGGGTTAATCTCGATGGTGTTCTGTTTATTGTCAGATCTGAATACGCAAATCTGCGTTTTCTAGCAAATCGATCTATATTTTAGCTCAGCCCTTTTCCAGCTTAAATATATGATGTTGAATGAAAATTATATATGACAGATGACCGATCACGTCGCTGCTATAGCTGAATGGAAAGGTAAAAAGGTCACTGTGGTAAACAGCCTTACATTATTATCGATATTGCGAAAATTGTCGCTCTTAGTACTTGTGTAGGTATACGTGGATACATTTATCAATCTTGCGAAACTGATTTTAAATTGAAACTTATAATTTTTTTAAAAAAGAATTCAAATTGCGTATGTAAATTAAATTCATAGACATGAATGAAACGTATTGTATTTTCGAAAAATGTTTATTTTTCATCAAGAAAACTCGAGAAAGTGCAATTTTTCGTACCGGTGCGAATCTGTACCGTCGCCGATGCAATAAAAAGTGCACGTTGCATTCGAAAACAATCGGAAGATGAAACTAGAAAACAACAAAACAACAACAAGTTATAAAAGAAAACTGACCATTTTCTTTTGCACTCGTTTGCGTACGAAAGAAATTGTAGAAAATGCTGCGATTAGTTCCACCTTAGCGTAACGGACTAACGGCTTCCACTTACGAATTTCAAAGAAAATGATATGATTTTCATGAAAAATCTTTCCGAATTTTCAAAATAGTTTTCTTGAGAATTTCTTGTTTGCACTTTTCATTAAAAACTGTAAAATCAAACGATTAGAAAGTCGGTAGAGAGTGAGAGTAGGTACATACAAAGTTTTTCTTAAATTTACAATATTTGCGAAATGAAATAACATTCATAATAGAGTTCAAATATTTTAGTTAACAGTTTTTATTTATTTTAAATCGAAAATCGTCCAAAGACGTCCGCTAATTGTGAAATTTTCGGTGTTGTCTTAGAATTGCGCAATGTTTTCATGAGATGAACGAAAGCGATACCGCTACAATAATAAAAGAGTATTTTTCATATTCACACGTAATAATAACGACGATGAATTAACTCTATTAAGCAATGGTCGTATAAAGCAAATATCGTGGGAGAACTTCAACACGTCAGTATCATCGTCGTAGAGATTTATAGTTTTGCCCTGTATTTTGTGAATAGTACAATAAAATCAAATAAATAACACTCAAAAACACGAGCATTTTAGAAATTACTCTGAAAACAGTCTATAATGATGTGGAAAAACGAGCAAATAACAATTTTGAAGAGTTATTATGTTACCGTTTGTCAATCGTAGAACTCCGATGGGGGAGTTTCGTAAAAGAGTAATTTGCGATAATTTTACAAGGAGGTGGAGTGCGTTGACAATTTTGTCGAAACGAAGAAAAAAAGTCTCGCATTCACGAAAGAGCGTCTATTATAAATCGTTATGAAATAGTAAGGCGCACAAAAGGTTCTGAAGCAATCTCGATTCACGATTTCTCAACATTATTCGGATTTTCATTTTCCGTTTTCGATTAAAAAATTTCCATATTATATAATGAGTGTTTGTCTTGTCACTTCGTGATTCCGGTTTAGGTCTTCGTTTCTGTTATAGGTTTTTTATCATTATATATGAAAAGTCAAATTGTTGTACTATTGTGTAATTTTCGTATTTTTTAGAAAAACATCTCAATAGAAAATATTTTGAGATATTAACGAACGGTCAAGATGAAAACCCATTTGTGAATCAAATGCCGATACTCATTAAACGCGTAAAAAATATTACTTCAACTCGACTTCATTTGGAATTGAGTAATTAAAAGAATCAAGCTCAAGATAAAATCATAGATAAGATTTTTATTTCGAAGCGAATTCGCCGCATTCACTTAAATCGATGGGAATCAACTGCCTAAATGCAAGCTTAATCGTATAAATCTTAGACATCGGCAAAATCTGTATAATGGATCTATTTGTTGTGCAGATGGAAAATTCGCATAGACAACCGATACAGTGGTTTTGGCCTATCACGAAGCCATTGAAAAGTGTGAGATTCGACCGCAAACGAAAGAGAAACATTATCAAAATACCATTAAAGAAAAATGTGTAAACTTTCACGGCACACCCATTTCGCCACTCTATTGTTCTGCTAGATTGGAAAGATTGAAAAGCCCTCGAGAGCCAGCTGATGAAAAACAATGTAAACAAGGCACCATAAATATAAAACTAACTAAATTCAAAACATCAATTTGAAAAACAGTTAATGGTGCCGATGGGTTTTTTTTAACATTCACTTGATTGAGAGTATAGACGTATTTCTAATATTTGAGTTGTTAAAATGATTCAGACCCGCATGGAAGTTGTTAAAATGCGAGAATTATGGGTGAAATCTTCAAATCCGGAATTTTGAAATTGGATACGCAAATTTTTAACGCGTTTTTCTTTCGGAAAATTAAACGAGCGCTAATTGAGTTTATATGGAAATTGAGTTTGTCGTCGGCGAAATTGAAACCGTTCTTAATACTTATCCGACATGAAATTAAAATAATTTTCAAATATTATAAAAATCAAGGAACTCTACGTACTTTTACTTTTTTATGTGTTTGTAACGATATCTTTATCTAAAAAGTCACCGAAACTTTCATTCTGATGTACTTTTTATATTTATTATTCGAGAGAAATTTTTCACGAACGAAATGAAATCACGATATTCGCAGTTCTGAAAATTTGACTACCTGACGTCACTTGACTATAAAAATGAATGAAAATTGATTTGATTTCACAAATTAAATTGTATAATAATAAATGAACCAAATTTGATTGCTTCGAAGCAACTATGAAATGAACTTTTGCTTCATCAAACTTTCTCCATGAAATTAAATCAACTTTAATAATCTTCCGATTGAAATCGACGAACTTTCAATTAATAACATTTTCCAACAGTTTCGAACCTAAATAGGACGCGCGTGCATCTTGCACTCGATACCTATGCAGATTTCCCGCCAACGTTTGCATCCGTTCGAACCTAACTTTCTCACGAATCCACTCACGTATAAAATTCAAATCGGACCTAAAAACATAAACAGCAATCGCTTAAATCATATGAACACTCACGTAGTCGGCGAGGTGCCTCATTCCGTAGGGGAACCTCGTTCTATCCGGTACCAGCTGTCCATAGGAGTCCCTTTCCTTTTCCAACCAGCAATCGTCTACGTTGACGTACTCGTATCCGGCTGCAGCATAACCCTCGGAGACCAGCAGGTCTGTCATGGTGCGGAACAACCGGTCGCTGAAAGTTCATAGAAGAAGACCATGACTTCGAAACATACTTCTTCAATAGGATCTATAGAGAGAGGCTCGATCGAATCCGAAAGATTAACCGTTTGCAATTACTCGAACGATCGATTAAATTGAAATTGTTCGTTTATTGAAACAATTTATTTATTTATTGTTACAGGTATTGCTATTTAATTATTTTGAATTGTTTGATTTGATGTAAAGAAGCAGCCTAGCTAGGCAAGAAAGTCTGAAAGGTGACTTTTACTTATGAAAATCGATCGAATTTAATCGATACAGATGAGGCAGAGGATTCATTTTTTGGAACCATTTCTAAAGCGTAAAATAAATATGTTTTTAAATCAAATATTCCAAAGAAACGACATGCGACTTTTGTTAAGATCTAACATAACTTGAACCCAGCATCACGAGGAAACTGAATTCCGATACAGCATTTACAAATGCTTCATTCTGCTATGATATCGATTATTTTTTATAGAGCAGAAAATGAAGTCACTTTTAAATTGATTTGAATGTTCTTACCTGATGCAATTGTCTGGATCATTTTTGCAGTCTGTATTGCATCTGAATCGTTCCCATGCTAACCATCCCATTGGTGGTGTAAGTGCTAGCCCATTTTCAAGTGCACTACATAAATTCACTAAAGTCAATGCGATAAATAACTTGATAAAAAATCTACTACTTTGCGCCATTTTATCACAGTTCAATTGATTCGAAAGTCTTCTAAAGAAACTAAACACGAGTTATCTTCGCAGTTGTAGGCTTCATGTATCTGAAAGGAAAAGAAAATCATTGAAAAAAAAATTGAAACGTGATACTCTTAAATGATGAATTCGAGTCTAAAGATTCGTGACTGGATCTCGGAAAGATCATCGTCGAAGTCGATCTTGAAATCTAATCTTCAACGGCCACTTTTATTAATTGACTTTGAGTGAAAGTCGATCAGTTTCGATTCGTAACAGTCAGAAGCGATTATGTGCGAAAAATTCGCGAGATCTATAGATCGAATTGCGATTACGAGGTGTGTGCCATATTATGAGAACAATAATGATCTATTACGTCCGAGATCAATTAGAGAAATCGTCTTACGATCGAAACGATTAATTCTTCGCGCTTGAAAACGATGACGCGTTAATTAGTCGATTTCCATTGTAGATCGTGATGATATTGACATCTGATGAGGTCGACGTTTCTCACAGTTATTATTCAATTTTAATAAATTAAGTTATGAATAGTTTAAATTTGCTATATTATCAATGCAGAAATTGCTTCAAAGAAATCTACGTATGTATATATTTATGGTCTTGCATTTGTTATTGATATAATTTATGTTAATTTTAAGCAATTTATTACAGACCCAATACACTCTTAACATATTTATAGCATCTCAACACATTAATTATAATCGAATTTGCATACTCAAGAACCACACTGTAGTCATACAATTTACTTGCAAAATCTCAAGACAAAGACGACCTCAAATCGATGTTTTCACGTGAGTTCTTTTTAACACTTTAACTGCGCAACACTTGAACACTCAGCAAACCAATTACCGTCAAATAAAAAAAAATCTATAACATTAACTGCAATCACGACATTATAACCTGTCATCACTTTAAGATACCTCGATACGATAATCATCTAGCAAAAGGTCGAATATGATGTGGAAAACTGCTGTGATGAGCCATTGTTATTAGTTTAATTGCGATTGCATCATATGCAAATTGCAGATATGCCCATATTATTTCGATTTCCGAGTTATTCTATTAACCAGTTATAGATCGTTGCTAAATATTTCGTTTCGAAAGTCTGGTGTTTAATGGAACGAGCTGTCTCTTGTTATGGCTATCGAACGATTGCATACTGCATAATATAAAGTTGCATATAAATTTAGTGAAATATGCACATGCTTTTGAATAAATTCATATTAGATTGAATTTTCAAAATTATTATTTTGTACATTATATTGTAGCTAGAAGCTTGTTATTAGAACTTTTCATAAATTTATTATTTGAATACAGATATCGTCATAAATATCTTAATTGATAGAGTCTATAAAAAAATAAACATTCATTTAACAAGTGCCACACAAATGATATAATTCACATTACACTTTATTGTTTTAAAATTCAGGTGAAATTTCACTTTCATACTAAAGAAAGCGCATTGTTTATACCGCCCATTCGAATTACACACTCGAATATAACAGCCCAATAAAAAAACGATATACAACCGGACAGGTGAATAATGCAAGATTTACAACAACGAAATCTATCATAAATCAAAACTCAATAGAAGGCAAGTCAACGGCGATTTTCGTACAGAACTCAGATCGCCCTCTAAATCGGCTAAAGTTACATAAAAAAATAAAATTCGAAATAGCGTCTGTTAAATATTCAAATGAGGCATTTTTAGCGATTTTCTATGTGGAGAACGAGCCTCGGGTGATTTTCGAAAACCGGTCGTCGGTTAAAGTGGTCCGTCGTAACCGACGACCCAAAACGTAACTGTAACAGTTTCACTTTCTTCGGAATATACGCGAACATGTTAACTGCTTTAACTGCTGTGATTATGTTGGATAACTCACAGACTAAATTGTGTAAGTCGCTTAAATTATTTTTAATTTTTTAAACAATATTTTTATAAAGTTCAGTCCCAAACACTTATCATAATACAATAGTTCTAAGCACTAGCTTCTGTGACAGGTCATTTCTAGAGACACTTTGGATATCAAATTATTTTATATATTTTTTTCTTATACTATTTAGTTATAAATTAATATACATTTATATGGAATAGTTGCACAATTCGACGTTTTATGCAAAATTTTCACATGCAATGGTGTCCTTTGAATCACGCACAGTTGAGAAATACAAATGAGATCTTATCAATCACGTATTTAGATCAAAGTTGCTACGTGCAAGGCTGAGAAAATATGGGAAATTCCTTTAACCAAATGTTGGCTGTAATGATATATATATTTTTTAATAGATTATGTAAGTTTTAGAGAAAATTTGTTTGGGAATCTGTGCGAAAGTAAATTGTGATGGAAAATGGCGGATGTCGCAGTTGTCGTCTAGGAAGTGATTATGATTTTCAATCTGTGATCTTGTTATCTTAATATTATTCATATTTATTTGATTTAAATTGAATTTCTATCCTAAAATGCAGTATAACGAGTTATGTATATTTAATGCAGTAGTGGAAATCATTCAATTGAATTAATCAAAATAATAAATTAATTTCAAATCTCTTCATTTTAATTAAGTTTCTATGTTTTTTAAAATAAATTGAAAATATTTTTGGCAGTGTTTCATAATAATAAATTATTGCTAAAACTCAATATTAAACAAACCTTAGTTAACTGGTCATTTAAAGATACACGATGCAGTTTTATTGCATCTATGCAGTAAATCTTACAATTGACCAAGAAAACGTGTATTTTAGTTTGAGAATCGTACAGAAGTAATTGCACAAGATTGTAAGATGTACACGACATCTAAGGTGTGTAAAATAAAATAAAACAGCATATGAAAAGTGCGATTAACTGCGAATTGCGCAACACCAACTTTCCACGCTGAACTCACCCGAGTTGCTAACTAGTTCAATATTGATGTTGTCGGTTATGTTTAACCAAAGTAAAATTGATGAAAAAATATAAGAATTTAATTATTTAATAGATAAAGCAGTTGATATATTTTCAAGAATTATATTGTAAAGCATTAAATCAACATTTATTTCTAATCAAACATTCGAAGAAAAATATCGATTAAATCAAGAAAAAAGGACACGTAACTCTCGCTAGGATCTGACATCTCTCGATACTGAAGTCCGACGCGATTCGCACAAACGTTTTATCTGATACACGAAGGCGTTTTAAGCACCCGACTCTCTCGAACAAAATTAAAGCACGAACGTAATGAACTTTCGATTTCGAAACAGTTCGCATAGAAACGTCGGCATTTCTTTGTCACTGTTGCGTCAAAGGGTCCGCAACAACGCTGTAATGGTCGTTCGCATTTTTCACCGCGATAATCAGAAAGTCGTTTGTGTATTACATGTGTAAGTATGATTTATGCGATCGTAATTGTGTGCACTTTCGTTTGCCTAGTCGCAAAGGCGAATTCGATTTTGAAATCGAAGATTTATCGAAGTCTAGATACGATTTGATTGATTCGCTGTTGCGCGTTGATCGATCAATAATGAAAATAGCTAACGATGGCTTTATAATGTGTGTCGGATTCGTATAAAGGTACATTCGTGTTTTGTATAGAAATCTTCGGAAAATTCATTAATTCGAAGCGTATCGATTTCCGTTAAGCCTTGAATAATGCATTAACGAATTATTGTACTGCAATTGAAATTATGAACTGATTTATAATAACATTTCCTGCTAACAATACATTCGAGCATAATATTCAACAAAGCATAACGACCACATGGATAATGATCGTTTTTTCTGTTACAATTGTAATTCGAAAAAACTCATTTTTAATTATGAATTTCGAGTCGATTGAAAAAAAATCATCTTCGCACAATTAAATTTGATCTTAATACAAATATATAATATATTTTTTTATATAAAAATATAAAATCAAGAACCATATAGCACTTGTTGTTCCATTCAACGGATTTAAATTTAATAATCGCTTCTCGTACAATAGGGTCAGTGGCTTGACATTGTTGATGGACAACATTCCGAAGATTTTCTACATTTACATTTTATTCGCATCGTGACTGAGTATTTTTCCCATGCATAAATAATTTATAAACTGAAAACATGCATTTTCGTCAAAAGAAAACGACCAAAATTCGCCTCGAATAACCCAAGAAGATCCGACTCGTTTGACCCCTAATTTTATATTGAAAAAAATCGGCCAAACATCACCTGCATCGATTAGATAAATCTCAATAATGGAACTAGCAAGGTCATTATGTGTATCAAGGTTGACGACTTTCAATACACTTTCGGTTTCAGCAAACCCATATAAAGTTATACAAAATAACAATTAAGTTGCTAAAGGTGAAGGATATGGAACGTGCTAAGGATCTATGTGAAATATCGTAGAGCACGATTCTAAAAAACCTTTGACATGCTTTCGCACATAATATGTTTTATGTCCACTTTGTAATTCAAATCGAACTGAAACTCGAAGTCACAATCGATTCATGTCACGTTTCAGAAAACAATGAACATGTGTGACATAGACACACTTGACTAAACTTTCGAATTCGCCGAAATTCTTAAATTCGTCAAAAAAACCGTGTGACAAATTCACAACTGACAAAAAAGCAATAAAGTGCTGTAAGTCGATTTTTTTCAAATCGGAAGCGACAATGACATAAGCAATTTTCTTTAACGAGTTCGCTTATGTGAAAACTTTCTGAAAAAAAAATAGAGCATTTCAAAACGAGATATTATCGAGCGTGAAAAATGCCAAACGAGTTGCTGAAACGAGCTGAATTTTTTAACTTGAAAACCTGATATTACGAAAATTATATAATCGACATTATCTAAACTATGTTCAACGGTCAACGTTTGAAAGTTAAGTTTGTGAAATCATTCTATAGTTAACAGAATATTGAAAAATATCAATGGAAATCATTGTTAAAAATCGACGAAGCATATATGGTGTCGTTATGAACGTTTCATCACACACCACTTTCGTTCTGTCGATTTTCCAACCATCTTTGTCTCCAAATGGGTTGCGCAACTGTGTTGAAAATTTTCACGCCACTTTGTATAGTCATCGCCTTTCAAACAACAATGGTCTTAGTGTCAACGAATCGATACAGAGAAGAGAAGGACCTTGAAATTGTCGTTGACCATCGCGAAGAACATTGAACTTGACGAATGCGAGAAAGTCTCTCGTCGCTAATGGAGATTACTGCATATATCGCATGTGCTGATCAATTTCGCCGATAATGATTCGTTATATATGGTGTTTATTACTATTACTAATTGACTAGTTTATTTATTTATTTGTTACATGAGTTATAATCCAATTTCTAGAATAGTTTTTCCCTTTAAAGTAATGAAGCAGCAGCTGGGGCTTGCAATTCTGAAGAGTAATCAACGAAAGAATTATGCTAAAATCGATAGAATTTAATTGACATAGATAAGCCAGAGATTTACTTTTAGGAACCGTTTTGTAGAGTGATAAATTAACATTTTTTGATCAAAATGCCTAAATTTACCATCGATGAAAATATGTGAAAAAATCAAATGAAAAAAAATTACATCGAAGCGATTTTCTCAGCATCTAACTGAATATCAACTGTCACAACAATGAAAGCATACAAATTGTGACACTTCTCAAAGTGATTCGTATTCAAAAGTCTGCAGCTGTGATTTTTATCAGGTCGCTGTGGCTCAAATAATAAAGCAATTCATTGTCATTCAACAGATTCAAAGAGAATATTCCAATGAGAACCACAACCTCGATACGATGCCGAAAATTCCTAAGCAGTGAATATTAACCCGAATTATTACATTGTTTGTCACTATACTAGGTTAAACGTGGTCGTTTTGCCCTTAATGTGCATTGAAAAATCAGATTTTTCACATCGAAAAAATACATTATCGAATTTAAAAAGACGCACGAAAAATTCGACAAATTTTGATTCGAAAAAATCGTGAGTGTTTTCTCATCCAAAAATGATGCATGCTGAACATTTTCATATGAAATTCTATTTTTGAGTACAAAAGAAAAAATACTGAAACAAAAATTAATCTATAAAGCATGAAATTATTTAATTTTTTTTAAAAAGAGTCGGTTAAATTCAACTTAAGCTTTAAATAACTTTGTGTCCATTTTGGAAGAAAATTCTGATCAAGTTCAAAATTATACCAAAAGTATTTCAGGATATTGCGCAAAAAAATTAGCTCTTGTTTTAGATTTTCATAAAAAAATTTCAAGACATAAAAACCTAGAATACAATATCTGCACAGTTGCAAAAATGTACCTCGATTCAAAACCATTCAACATCGACAAACGGCAATATGCAAAAGAGAACAATAGAACAATTGTCTTTCTAGTTTAAGAACCAGATCTTGAAAACGTGGTCATTCAACAAATAAACCATTTAAACGACAGCGCAACGTTACTGTGAGATTTTCCCATGCGTGCAACAGTTACGTTCAAAAGCATGAAAATTCATTAAGGATAATATACGATAACGTTACGTACAATTATATAAAATGGAAGAAAAACTCTGACACAATTTTCACAGTCGATCCCGATTTATGCGAGTGTTAAAAAAGCGACATTATCGATATTCGAAATGTCGAAGCGTTCCCATGAGGCTTCTGCCGTATCTTTTACGTAATTCGACTGTTTTATTTTGACATCCGTTGACATTTCGATTGGGTTTTGAATCAAAATGGATAAAATCGTTGTTAAAGTTTCTTGTGTATAAGTCGTAAAGTATTCCTCTTAAGTGCGTCTTATCTGTTTTTGCATAAAAGTCATCGTTTCTTAGTATGTTAGAAATAATTGTACGGCTTCTTCAGCAATAAATATAGATTGTTCTGATTCATTTGACATTTCTAAAGGTAATACGATTGTTTTGAATAAGATGGAATTCCTATCTTAGAACGAAATATATGTGTGAAAGTATGTATTAAAAATTATTCAATTATTATAAAGTTCGATACAACAATAGATTCAACCAACCTCATATGAAATTTAAATCAATAACAAACCGTCACATACAAAAACTCTCACATGCATCATCACCGACAAAAAGAATCTTTCAGGAAGTTAATCACAAAGTACACTTCGATCACAATGAAAATAATGAAAACGGCGGACGTATTATTGTTCATTAATAATATCGACAATATGAATAAGACAGGAAGCGATTTATTAACAAAACGATGCGACAATAGCTCTTCGTCATTACCAATTTGGTACGCATCTGAACAGCGACAGCGTTTCGATTCATAAAAATGGCGCAATTAAAAACTTTCTCCTGTTTCCCTTTTTTTTATTTCGAAAAGCTCCGAGGCCTTTATCGATTCGGTAAAATAGCAAAAACTACTCCAGCGTGACGAAAAACGTCATTCCTCGACACCGAGGAAGGTCGGCACCGTTACGTGATCTTTTTTCAATGTCTCTCGATGTCGATGGCTTGTTTTATTGCACGGATTTGTTTGTTTGTACGTGATTCGGTGATTTTAGAAAAGATAATAGATTTAATTATTGATATACGAATCTGAAAGTTTAATATTTAAATTCAAAATATCAATTAATAATTTAAATCCAAGAGGTCAGTACAGTCAACTGTTTTATAATACGTTATTTGTTTCCGCATTTCGGACAGAAAAATATTATATTCAAATTAATCCCAATTTGAGAAAATAAATTCAAAATTAAATTCAAATTTTGAAATGAGTTCATTTGTTTGAAAAAAATATTATAGGATGATCGATCGAATGTAAATAAACTTTCGTACAATAATCTAATATCAAAACAGTCAGTATGACATATTATATTAACGCCTGATATTTCAATCACATGTTAACAACTTAGCAACATGTTAATGATAAGAAGCGTTAACTTTACAGGAATAAAAACGTTAGCACATTGCAAAGTTGTAACATGCAATTAAAAGATCAGACCTTAATATTCACTATAAAAATTCTAAACATTTTTTTTGATCATATTGATAATTATCTTTTGACTTTTATCAAGTTTCAACAGAGTTAAGATCTTGTTGACAATAGATATTAATGCACTATTTGACACATAAGAAGCGTAATATTATGCTGACCAATTCGATTTTTAAAATGATCTCTTTACATTTACAAATTGATTGATATTTTTCTTACTCAAATGATACAATTTCAAGCAAACATCTCAATATCACGCAAAAAAAAATCGCAATTTTTCAAAGCGATTTCGCAAATTCGAATCAAACCCATGTCGTACGTACGCTCGTTACTTTTCGCACTTACGCAACTCGAGCTTTGTGTCAGTATTTTTTTTCATTTTGATACGTAAATTACATACTTTTTTCCTCTAGTTCGGCGATCGGATAGTCGCTCGCAATTAAGACGTTGTTATTACGGTGAGAGCTGGAAATCCACAACGTCCATTACCATAACTGCGCCGAAGAAAGCCAGTGAAATCAATTCGCGGATGATCTTGAAAACGTTTCTTTTTCGTTACTGGCCTTCGTTTTCTATCGATTGCATATTACTTATGTCATAACGATAACATAATCGTTGGAAAAATCGCGATCGAGCGCTTCTAGTTGTGGTCGATTTGTTAAATCGGTACGTAAGCTTGTTTATATTGAAAAATATGATGATTTTGAAAATGTGTTCGGATTCTATTTTGAGTATTATAGTGCTTTTTTTGTATTGTGGAAAATGCTAGTCATTTAATCTAGCATCTGTGATAAAATTAAAGATTGCGTGATAGTGATTCTTTTGTCATGTAATAGTGAGACATTCACCCATTTCATGAATATGCATAAATATAAATATATTATATTAAAATAAATTAACTAATAAAAATAGCAAACTTGAATAAATTTCAAGGGGAATAAATCACATGAAAAATATTCGAATTAAATTGGATAATTTTTCAGTTCAATTTCAGCACTTGATTGATATTTTATAGTCAAAATTGTAAAAAAGTTATTTCGTAAATTATTGTAAAGTTTGATTAACACTATAATTTTACAAATTGTGTAGATTAGCTTTATAATTTTTATATGTAGCTACCAACACAATAAATTGACGAGTTGACAATTAGTCAGTACACGTGTGAGTTTATCTAGTGTAACACTATTTCCATGTGTCTTCAAAATTCAACAACATTCATTCAGCTGATACATCGTTAGAACAAAGGTATGTAATATTCACAATTTCACAAAACCATTCACATATTTTTTTGTACAAAAGTTATCAAAGAGGAAACTAACCTTTATAGACATGTTTTGACATTTAACAACGCGATTCTTTTACACTCCATATAAGGGCGATACACACTATCAAAATAAATAGAAAACTCACAAAGGCTTCTTTTTAATTTTCGAATTAACTCCTCTCGCACAATGACAAAACGATGTTGTTGACACGCGAGCCACGGTTGAGAAACCACAAGCAACTAACTTTCGTTTTCACACGCACAACGTGTAGATCGTTGTCATCGATCCTTTTCGTTGAACAATATGATCTAGATCGTTGCATAATTCGAAAAAAAAAACCGTATAATCGCACAGTTAATAAATCAGATCTATTTTAACACCACATTTTTATTTTCTTATTTTTAGGCAAATTTTTATTTCGATGTCGTCCAAATATCAAATGAAACTCGTCGATATCTATAACGGATATGATTTTGATAAGAATGTTAATTATATTTTGAACGAATAATTTGATTTTTTTATAAAACTGATTGTCTTTTATATTAATATAATTTTTATCATATCTAATTCTGTTTTTTTTTTTAAACCGGTCTAAATTAATTAATCGAATGATTAGTGAAAAGACATGTTTATGTGAACACTTTCATTTATTACTGGTTTATTCACATGATAACGCAACTACACACTGTTATTTTCGTTCGATTACATTATTTTTTCATGTAAATTGTAAATCATTGTTATTGATCTATTTCATCGAACAATATGCTCTCGATAATTGCATAAGTATGAAGAAATCGTACAATGACAATACATTCGTTTTTTTGTACGTCTTTGCTGAAAACAACAAAACTGCAAGTTAGATCATTATTATGTTTGTTTGATTACGATTCTTTCGTTCCAATATGTTCTAATTGTAAATTTTTCTTTTGTTCTACAATGTACACGAAAGCGTGACGATATTTTGCAATATCATTATTAATAAGTTGAAAAGTCATTGTTATAAATTTCAAAATCTGACAATAGTAGGTATAGAAAATATCTGTCTGATTAATTATTATAGTTTTCCAAACAACAAAATTGAACACGAGATTTGAATCTACACAACTATATGAGATATATCGAAACTATTGTGCTTTTAAATATGAAAATCGACGCTTAAATATCGCTCAATTAAATATTCAATGGTATAACGCGATAATTTATCGTTTTCCCAACTGTGGGAACGTTTCCAATTCATTAATCGAATGATTGATATCGTAAATTGTAGTAGATTTAGTAGGAGATTGCAAAAATTGTTTTGATTTGCATATAAGCACACTGTCGAGGTTAAAACACGATTGTTTCGCAGTAAGTTTCTTTTTTGTGCCTTATGCCATTGAACTAGTGAAAAACGAGTCTATTAATATATATATTATATTTTAATTATGCCATATGTTAATATGTTTGGTAAAAAATGAGAAAATTGATAAAAAAGAGTGTAAAGTTGTTTTTTAATAATAGTATGATCTTTTAAAGTAGGTCTTTATTATAGTATAATTAGGATTTTTGAAAGTTTTATAGTAGGACAATATCCGGTGTTTCATCATAAAAATAAAAGTCAAAAAGTCGTTTTTTCACTTTCTCGTTATCGACGTTAAAATCAATTATTTTTATCGACATTTATGAATTTTTATAAGTTTTAAAAATATATTTTATCGTACACATTTATAGCCATTATTAAGTGATTGAAAATCACATTCGATTAAAAAATAGATTAGAATTCAGTTAAATATAAACAAAAGACTAATATGAAACAAAACAATTTATGAAAAAAATTATAATAAGAAAAGTTTGTTTGAGAACGATGACAGGTAATGACCTATTGTGCAAAAGGTCATGTCGATATATTGCAATTTTTTTTAACATATTCCTTTGTTCAAAATTATTTTTAAGCCATTCCTGTGCAAATTTCGAGAGATAAAAACACATCCTTAAAAGATATATAATATTTAAAAGCGATTTAGAATTCCACTAGCAAAAACGTGTATCTTATTTAAATATAATCATCAAAAACCAATTCAATGAGATAACCGCTCGTAAAATAGATTTTTTCTAAAAATTCCATAGACATTACAAATTTCGTACAAATAATAATTTCACGGATCATAACCCGATTTCGGAACATCCTCATCATAAGCACCGAAGAACAAAACGGTGCAGTTGGGCAAGTCGAAGGAAGTCAAAAACGCTTCTTCGACAAAACACAACACGAAATAACACAATTTATATTTTAATGACCAACGATCGATTGGGAAACGATCGCGTGTACGAAATCGGTAGCTCGAAGGCTCTATTTGCTACAAACGATCGTTTTTTCAGAAGTGTTGAAGGTCGATCGAATGTACAATATTAACGTACATATTTTCCGATTCTAGAATGACGTTCCCTTTTCTTGGGAAAAGTTTCGACCGTCATATAAAAACACGTGTCGAGGTCGAAAAGTGTGAAATTCGAATGCATTGGGGAAATGCTTGCACTATCGAGTCCAAGTACGATCGGTATGTAAACAAATACGTGACACTTTTCTAAAGTCATGTGCATAATTGACAAATAGAAATTTGGTTAAATATTGTTTTTGTTTTCGTTTATCGAATGTTAAAGAAACTGATTTAATCTCGATTTTTTAATCTAATATAATAATAGTGCTAATTTGTCGGTTAATGTGACGCTCGGGTCGCAATTTTCTCAACTCTGCTGTAATGAAGATTGCATAAAATAGGTGTAGATAATATAGTGTATGAATCTTAACCAGGTGTGGGTTGATATTTCCAATGTATTAATCACTCTTTATCTTAATTGTCATTTAGTTACTTCGTGTCAAAACAACATGTTCAATAATTGAATACAAAAAAAAACAAAGGAAATGAATCATGAATTGAATGAATCAATACTATAAAAATAAACATACAAACGTTTCATGCTCTCATTTCAGACTCATTTTTTATTCATAAAAACGTTTGTATTCTATTTATATTATTTTAATTGTATTTCACAGCATATTATTCAATTATTCGAATCTGTGTAAATATACCGATGTACAGTAAATACACCCATTCATCATCAACGAAAGCGATTACACATACGATCGCACCTTTTCTTCAGATAACGGAGACAAAACACAATTGTTTATAAATAAAACAAGCAGACAATTAATCGTTTAATTACACCATGCTCCAGTTGTCGAAAGACAATACTGTTGCGTGTTGAACTAATCGAACAAAATTACCCACTCTAAGGTCATATATTCGCTCAAAACCAAAACTGTCACTTTGTTAAAAAAAATGCATTTTCGCCTCGATTAGAGTGGAAACGGTCAAGAGATTAATACGTATATATACAAGGCCGTAATTAGCGATTGTCAAACTGCGGTTCGCGTAATTTTTTCATCGATATCGAACTGGTTCTTCGGTGAAAAGTGGGCTCCGATAGTCAGAAGGAGAAAACGTGTGCACCTTATATGCACGTTTTGACACAGTTTGTGCCCTTCGTTTTCACTATGAAGAACTAGTCGGATGACTTCTGTTATCTTCGTATGTCCGACGAAGAATGCAGAGAGATCAATAATTAAATTTATCACTTAGCGATTGATTTGTGATTGACTCGTTTGACCGGGCAATTTGAGTTGCAAGATTCAATTCCTCGTTTTTTTGTTCAGATAATTTGTATGAATTGAATACGTTCTTGAGTGAGCAATGCTTCGTGATCTTAATTGCGAAAAAAGTTTGTATGATAATGTATCGCTTTTTATATTTCTTAATCGAAGGATGAAAAGTAGCATTGGACGTAGTTAGAGATAAGTTTTAGAGTATCAAAGTAATTCTATATAGTTTATAGGTTAATAATTGAAATTGTATCTTATTAAATCAAATATAGAAAATATCACCTTGGTTATATTTTATTATGTTTGAGCTTTTAAAAATAAATAAAAAAAACTCGTTTAGAAAGACGCACAAATTGCTAATATACTTGTCGGGGACGTTTTACAGGTTTTTGTCTGCAAACCTATAAATATTTCTCAGAATGTATAACATAAAAATACAGCCTAGATTTCTAAACGTAACCAGATATTCAATATTTGAAATAATCAGTGAAATATCAATTTTCAAACGTCGAATAATTTCGATCTGCTTGCCGCTTTTCACTCGCGCCAAGCTGAATAATATTCATTAAACGAAAGTGCGAATAATGTAAATTACGAAATTTCTAATTATGATTGATTGTGACAAAATCACATACGCATTCTAATTGTAAAAGTATGCAACTTTTATAATATTGTGTAACAGTCCGAAGAGAAATCTCATTGAAAGCCGTATCGAATCGCGATCGCTGTTACGGTATTAAATTTTTAGCTTCGTATATCTTTTTCAAAAATCATCTATGCATCATTATAACAGGCTAATTCCTAAATTAATGAGTTCGCTATTATCGCTGGAGTTGAATAATCGACGTATATTACGTATTAATTTGAAAATTTGTATTAAAAAGCCTTTCAAACAAAAGATAATTCATCAGATAAATAGTCCATAATAATCCAATATATTTACGTTTCCATACAGAAAGTGAAATTTCAATGTCATATACACCTATTCACTTGAAGCACAACAAGAACACCCACACAAACACAACTATTTCACAAGACAATTTCGAAACTAAACACCCGTATGTAACAGTCGGTTATGAAGAACGATAAATATCAATATAACAATTTACCTGTTGTCGAAAACAAACACCGTCGAACCGAAACGCACTTTCGAGCCTCCTTATCGATATACAACAGATCGAATATAATAATTTTTAGATACTTTTATAGCATATATTCCGCGAAAAGTTCGATCAGCTGAAGAATCTCACAACACAACAACAACACCGAGTATGAAAGCGAGTGCAACACGCACGTACTTAGAGAACACGCGCCGTTAGAAGTTTTCGAATTTTTTACACACGTTAATAAATTGAATTTTGAAAATATTTTTACTAGGAAAAATTAAGAAATAGTTCAAGTTTATTTGTGATTTTTTTCAACTGTTGATGTTTAAGAAAGATGGGAAGTTTTCGAGCTCGTACTGATGCGAGCCGCGTCCGTCCAACGCAGAAATCTGCGCTCGACTGGCGCCCACTGCTTATGTTGAGAGCCGCTTCTTGTAAAAATAAAAGTGCTTTTTGCACTTCGTATTTTATAGAGCAGCGGTTCTAAAAGAGTCCACTTTTAACTATTGGAAGATCTGCGTATATATCTATGTATATACATATTTATGGCTAGATCTCGTTGACTTATTTAACGAATGTTCGCTTAATGTGTTATTTGAATTGCATGTCATGAATTTCATATATCTCAATTTACGGTATATCTTTTCATCTTCGATCGAATGAAAGATGTTCTTTGGATTCCTGTTATTTATAACTGTTCTTTTTTATCGGTGTGAAGAGATGTTCGAGGTGATTGATAAAAAAAAAAGTTCTGTCACGGATTTATAAGTAAATAAACCTGCATGTTTCCTGATAAAAAACTTGATTTTTCAATTATTTAATTTGCATATTAATAAATAGTGAGTTTTTCATATTAAATCAATACGCTTTACATAAATCTAATTAATTTCATCGAATTTTGAATATAATAAATATTAGTAAATATCAACTTCATTATTAAAAACATTAGCACTCAACATATAGATATGAATGCACATTATTTCTATTCTAATTCAAAATACACATAAATATCTATATTATTATGAATTAATTTTATAGAATTCAATACTAAAATTTTTATAAATTGAAATTCAGTAATCTTTTTTTCCTGAAGCAAATCAATTGTATATTAATACTTATTACTTATTAATTATAATTAATATTTATTGTAAATAATAAATTATCAATTCTTCCTCAATTCTTATGCAGATTTTATTTATAAGTACATATGTATGTTAAACAAGAAGGAAAAAGTTCTTGAAGATCTTCATACCCAATACTCATAACTTTATTTTTATTTTGGTAACCCTTTCACATTTTCAAAGTAATTGATAATAAAAAAGAATTGTAATTGATTTTCTATATTAAAGCAGTATCATACTTAGATTTTTAGTCATCTACTGTTTTTTTCCTCGTTTCAATAATTTCTGTACTTTAAATTCTACATCAAAAATTACAATGATTTTTTTCTTATCATACGATTTAAGTGTAAAAGAAAATTTCCACTTCGAATTAGGAAAGCTGGGTGGAAAATATTTTGCCGAAAACACAAAATTCTTAAGACTCCAAGGACCTTTCTGTATTAAATTATTGAAAAAATGTGAGCATATTTTTTCATGTAACATGCATTAATGTATTTATGAGAAAGTATTTTGTATATTCATTATGACCCTAACTTACAGGTATTGGACAAGTTCTTGGAATATGTAGGTAGCCATCTGCCATTTTCATTAACCATTTATCATTTTTGACGAAATGGCAGTAATTTGTATCAAAACCTAAAAAACTTTCTTTGTATTGATTATCTTTCCATTCATAGCTTTTGAAAATCATCTGAAAAAAAGTCTGTTTCCACTACACTTATTTTATTTCAAATATATATTTATTGCACTAACAAATAAATCTTTAGTATCCACTAATAGATATGTATCCACGTTCAATACATATGGAGAAGTCCTGTTGAATTTTTTGACAGAAGCTGAACATTCGCCTAAAGTTATATTATCGCAAACAATATTAGATCTTTCCAATGTAATATAAATTGATGCTTTCTATGAAGAATACATATATGAATTTCTAAAAGCCACATTACTCTATCATCAAAGAAGCAAAAGTATCATATACATATACCTGAGAAATCGAAAAAGTACTCTTAAAAATGAAAATCAAAACAAATAAATGTGCTATAGTCGTAGCCATTGTGTAAATGATCGTTTTATTTTTTAACAATATTATTTTTTTGAGTATTATATATGAGTTATCATCAATCTAAAATTGCTGATATACATATTTACTATTCATATTTCTAACGATTTTCGATATGGATCATTTTATATAAATTAAAACGCACAAATTATAAGGCAATTGAGTACATATATGTATTTGTAATTTGTATTTATGTTCTACATATTTTATATAAGATTTGTTAAAAACATATATTTTAAATGAAATAATAAAAAAATAATTTATATTGCTCTTAATATAAAAAAAATAGCGATAACTACTTTTAAACAATTCTCACTATTAAATTACATAGGAGATTATTAAAAAAATACCCAAATAAGCTGAAACATAAAACCTAGACGTAAAAAAACAAACAATATGTTTTCCCAAACAAATCACGAATCTATCGAAATCTAACGAACGAATCTTTAACATTCTTACGACCAGATGACGAAACATCAACTCTATATCGAAACACCATGAAATATGAAGATATTCAATCGAAACACAAGGCAAAAAGATACAACTTTATGGCTATCCAACATCAAAATCGTCCACGACCTAACTATAAATCACAATGTTGAAATCGAACTTCTGCACGTCAGGATTGTGGGAAACAAAGAACTCTCATATAGTCCATTTATATTAGGGTGACCAACTGATCCAAGTGACACGACTCTATCGAATCGATTTATTCAATATTCATACAAAAGTTGGTCACTTAAAATCGCCTCGAGAGCAAATTTGCTGTTCCCAAAACTCAACAAATGACCGTGAACCATTTCAATAGTGACGCAATTCGAATCATTGCCGATTTAACATCGGCATCTGGCTCTTTGATTACATCATGTTCATATAAAAAAATAATTCGGATCGTTATCTGGGATCTTCTCTGGACCATGTTTCTTGCGAAAATTAAACCCTTTGTCTGTTTCATGACGTGATCTTCGATAATCATCCGTTTCCATTCATAATTTATATTGTCGAGGCACGATATTGTGTGAGTTTATGCAAAAAATGTAGTGATTTATATTATTTTGTGTTTCTTTTATTGCTATGTACTCATCGATGAATCGATATTTTTATCGGTTCGTTTAATGAATATCGTTTTACTTACTGAATGATACTTTTTATCTGCGTTATACTTGACATGGTTTCTGGTGCATTCCATGAAATTGCAACAGATTTAAATGCATATATTAAAAAGTGCTGAATCGATACGAATCAAAAATGAAAGAAATCTAAAGTTAACCATTAAGTTATATTCAATGTTATTCTTATAATGGATCGTTCAGCTGAATCGTAAAATATTAACTATTGGTGCTTTTACATACATATTTTTTCGACTCTTTTACATAGTTTTTCCTAATATTTACGAGTTTTTATTTTTATGGATGTTTTGGCCGTGAAAGTATCGAACGATTTCAATCGCCGGAAAAAATCCGTTCACAATGCAAATATTTTTCATCTTTCGAAAGCGTACAAATAGTCCAAAACGAAAAATTCGAACGAAGAACAATGGTCGATCTTACCGGGCATGTTAGCGATGATGGAAAAAACATAATCGTCATAATGATCGTGATCGAAATTTTGAAAATTTCGCACGTTTTCCATCAAAGAAACGTATTAATACGCAGAAAATGGCGATTGTGACGTTCGACCGGTTTTTCTTTTTCCGGAGCAAAATGGTGAATTTTCGCATTTGCATTCAATCGAATTTCACTTTTAGATTATTCAATAAAACATTTATATTTATTATTTTAACAAAATCTTGTATAGAATTTTTAGAATTTATTGAAATATTGATGCTAAAATTTTCGGCTATTGATTCATAATGATAGCAACAATGTGTGCATATATTTTCAAATATTAATGATATAAACACTTAAAAATATTTCATAGAATATAAATTGTATTAATATTCGATAAATTATAGTATTTTTTTCAAACATTGAATTATAGCCGTTCTTTCCATTTTGTATGCTTTACCGTATTAATTCATTTGTCAACAATCAACAGCTCAATACAAATCGATTTTTTTTATAATCCGATGATTTTGAATTGAATAAAATTCAATATTAATTTGCAAAATTTAAAATTCAAATTCAATATTTTTCAAAAGTCGAAATTTTAACCTTTCTGCTTTTGCATCTATAGATATATCTTAACATTTTAATTTTATTAACAAAATCGTTTAATCGATTTACTATCGGATTTCCGCAAATTTACCTTTTCATTCTACGAAGCAAGGTCAACAGTTTTCAAATTTTATTTATTGAGTTGGATACAAATGTGAAATATGAGTCTGTGCCTTAACGACTTAGACGTGATAGATTCTATCGAAATTATTTCCTATGGTTAATTTCGTTTTATTTCTGAATTCACTTTTATGGTTTTAGATTATCTCGTTTGAAACGTAGTTTCCGTTCAATCTTGAAGAAATAGAGGACGATTAAATATAATAATGTATTATGTTAAACCATTAAGTTCGCCTTTATTAAGTCGGGTTACATAAAAATAATCATTTTGAAAGAATGTCAATCTTAAGCCACTTTCTTTCCTGTAAAGTTTAATATAAATATATTTTTGAATGGTATAAAAAATATAAAATGTATAAAATATGTAATATTATTTTTTATTTTCTGTATTTTTTAACCATTTGTTCCATTTTAAATTAATCAGCTAGTGATTGTTTTTAATATTTCAATACTTTTTGCGCTTTGAATTCTATATCTAAGTATGCTACGGTTTTTTTCTTATCAAACGTTTTGAGTGTGAAAGAAAATCTCCACTTAGAAACGGGAAAGTTAGGAGGAAAATTTTTTCCAAAGGCCACAAAGTTTTTGAGTGACCAAGGTCCTTTCTGTCAAATTTTCGTTAGTACGAAGAGTAATTGCACATTAATACAAATATGCATATGAGTATATATTGTGTGATTATTTTGATTTTAACTTACGGGAAATGGACAGTTTCTTGGCACACTCACATAACTATCGATCATTTTCATCAACCATTTATCATTTTTGATAAAATTGCATAAACTAGTATCGAAACCCAAAAAACTCTCTTTGTATTGATTATCTTTCCATTCGTAGCTTTTAAAGAAAACCTGAAAAATCACGGTATTTGTTTTATCTTCATCATTTTTTCAAAATTTATTTGCGTTATACTTACCACAAAATCTTTTGCTTCCACTATTAAATATCCAAATGCATCCCACATATAGGGAGATGTTCTATTAAATTTTTTGACAGAAGACGTGCACTGCTCAAAAGTTATATTATCACAAATTACTCTCGATCTTTCTAATATTATGTCAACTGAAGATTTCTTTGAATAATAAATATATTAAGTTACGTTAAACTTAAATCCTAGAAGAAAACGAATTAAATCTACCTGAGATGCTGATAGTATATTTTTGACAATAAAAATCAAAACAAGAAGCCATGATATATTTGTGGCCATTTTACATGTAAATGAGCATTTTATTTTTCAGGTACTATGTGCATTTCAATATGACTATACAAAATAATATTTCAGTTATCATTGATCGGAAATGGTTAATTTCTTTACTGTTCGCTTTTTTAATGATTTTCGATATGGATCTGTCTATATGTTAATGCATCCGCACTAATTTTAGTATCTAGCAAATGAGAGTATTTGTGATTTGCATGTGCTTTTAATCTATTTCATATTAAATTTAGGAAGTTGAATATTTTTGGCATTTTTTATTTTTCAGAAAAGCTTCAATTTTGATTTTTCCACAGTAAATTTATTTTAATTTATATCTATTACATTGTTAAGAAAAATTTCATAATGATATGCAATGAAATTGATTTCTACTATTTAATGTTTATAGATTTTATTCAATATTGATCGAATATGTCCAAGAACATGTACGATATTTGAATTATATCCTTGATCTAGACCTGTTTTTTACTTTATTATTGACAATCCTTTCTATTTTAAATTCTAAATCCATATGGAAAATAGCCTTTTTTAATTTCGTAGATACCATTCTGAAATCAAACCTCCATTTCGATTCGGGAAAACCTTTCGGAAACCTATTTATATCTGCTTGAAAATTAATCAAACTAAACGACCCAGGCTGAAATTTCAAATATTGATTAGATTCTTTAAACATATTCAAATATTCGATATTTTATAACAGACTCACTTTAACCGGACATTTTTTAGGAATTCCCTTGTGATTTTTCAGCATACCTATAAGCCATACATCGTTTTCTAAAAAATCGCAAAAGTCCCTGTTGAAACCAATGAAGCTTTCTTTATATTGATTGTTCTTCCACTCGTAACTCTTCAGTGTGAACTAATCATCGTTAAAAAATATTCCGATCAATACATAAATTCATTTTAATAAATAATTAAAAGATTTGAGCTTACATTGACACCTTTATCGATCGGTTCCATGTTATGATAATGCAAATTCATCATATATGGAGAAGATCTATTGTAACGATATACGCTACAATTGCAATCGATCATCCAAACATTATCGCAGGTTATTTGTGATCTTTCCAATACTACATCGACACCTCCCTATTTTTGAAAAGTTCGATTAAATCTTAAAATTATATAAAAACAATTAAGAGAAAAAGCTTACCGAATTACTCGAAAGTGTGCCGTATGCGTAGAAAATTAATATAAGAAACAGTATTCGAAGAGCAGTCATTTTTGAAATAAAATCATATGCATTGCATATTGTATGATATTTTTCAGAGCATAATTATGATTTGTTAATTTTAATTTTGATCAAAATCACACATTATAAAATATAGATGAGTGTATCATCACAATTTCTATTCATTAAATTAATTACCGTAATAAACATAATTGACTTTAATTTAAATTACTCTAAATGTGGACTGAATTATAAGTAGATTACTTAAAAGAAAAAAATATACATATATCTACAATAGATTTATTGTTCCATTAATAGTGATCAACATTTTTCAAAAGAAAAAAATATGATGCATATAATTGCATTTTTGAATGTCAAATATAAAATTTTCTTATCCTTTCTTCATCCCTTTTTTCACCTTGAATTCTATATCAAAATATACAACCGTTTTCTTATTTGCTTTCAGCGAGAAAGAAAATCTCCATTTAGAATTTGGGAAATTATTGGGAAATTTGCTACCGTCTGGGACGAAATTTGTTATCGTTATTGGTCCTTTCTGTGTGGAAAAATTACATAACAATTACAAAGTAATATTTTAGTTCAATCATGATCTAATCTTACAGGTACTGGACATTTTCTTGGAATATTTATATAGTCGATTATCAAATTTACTAGCCATTTGTCGTTATCGATGAATTCGCAAAGGTTCATATCAAAACTTAATAAACTTTGTTTATACTGATTATCTTTCCATTCATAGCTTTTAAAGAATATCTGTTTGATAAAAATACAAATAATCATTATTTTATAATAAATATTCAATATAAGTTTAATTACATTAGTCTTACCATGAAATTTCTAGCTTCTCTAACCAAATATGAATACATATTCAAAGTATATGGTGATGATCTATTGAATTTATTTACAGTAACAGTACAATTAATGACAGTAACATTATCACAGATAATCGTAGATCTTTCCAATATCACTTGAATCGGAGATGTCTTTGTGAAACAAGATCAAAATATTAATTTTGTTCGTTCGATCAACGTATAAAACGTTTTCGTAAAGAAAACCATTTTTATTCACGATTTCATATTGAATAAATGTTAAAATATTATGTTTATACCTTCTGTTGATTTGTATATATTATGGCATATATTATTACAAACAATACTGATAAATGTTTTTTATTCATCTTTGACAACAAACAGTACACAGTCTTTTTATAAAAATGAGCTTTTTTTAATTTGATAAATATGAGGATAGATAAAAAAATGATGATTGCTGTAATTTAATTAAATGAAATTCGTATTAATCATCATTAAATAAATTGTATAATGAGCATTGTATTATAATAAGTGTAATAAGAGAAAATATATGCATTGACATATTTTTGTTTGGATTGCTTCAAAAAAATTGAACAATAATCTATTATATATGTATGTATAATACATTTTTTTTCAAATAAAACTAGATGAATACATCACTAGAATTCATATAAAAAACAAAATTTTAAATGAAATCTCTGTAAAGTAAGAACTGATCAAATTTATTACAATAAAATATATGAGCATATACATGTTATAAAACATGTGTTTACAATATATTTCATATCACAATAATTATGATGTTTAGCTTATTGTTAGATGATCAAGTTTAGCTCAACATGATATTGCTTTTATCATACCAATGAACGAGACTTAATTCTTCTTTTATTTTTGACAATTCTATCTATTTTAAACTCCAAAGATACATGCATAAGATTCTTTATTTGTTTTGTGGATATCAGCTTGAAATCAAATTTCCATTTTGACAACGGAAACCCTTTCGGAAATTTACTTATATCTGCACGAAAATTATTCAAACGGAAAGGTCCTGGCTGTAAATTTAAATATCAATCAAAATCTTCAGTAATTATGATTATTTGACAAATTGAACTGATGTACTTTAATCGGGCATTCTTTAGGAATATCTTTAATTGTTTTCACCATCCCCATGATCCAAACGTCTTTTTCTGCAAATTCGCAAATATCTCTATTGAATCTTATGAAGCTCTCTTTGTATTGATTATTTTTCCACTCGTAACTTTTAAGGGAGAACTATGTACATAAATATAAATATTATGAAAAATTCGTAATTATCTTATAATAAACGATTTCACATTATAATATAACATACATTGACACCTTTATCGATCATTTTTGTATAATAATAATTTAAATTGAACAAATAAGGGGTCGATCTGTTGTGACGAGATACACTACAGTTACAATCGGTTATCCAATCATTATCGCAGGTCATTACAGATCTTTCAAATGTTATATCTATTCCCTGTTATAGTTTTTTTTTTAATAAATTTTAATAATGTATTAAATTTATTTGAAGAACTTACCAAATCAGCTGAGAATATATCGTATACGAGTATATTGAATATTAAAATGAGAAATATTATTTGATCAGCAGCCATTGTGCAAATACAAATTAATGATATTATAATATCTAGACGAAATAACAAAATGTAACTTGTATTTTATAATGTCTATTAATTTTGATATGGATCTTTCATTATGAAATGTATATAAATATAATTCGATCATTCTGAAAATATAGGTATATGAAATCCCAAAATATTTTGTTTTCAGAAAATAATTCATGGTTCATTAATTATTAGTTAGTTATAAAAATAGTGAATTCCACTAAAATGAATTTTTTTGAAGTTTCCTTCGTTTAATTCATTTATTATTTAATAAATTTTTATATGTATAGATAAACGTTCCTTATCCATCTTTCGCAGCATACTGTAGGTATTCGAAAAATTTATAATACATATTATGAAAATACACTTTTTTCCTTATGTTATATGTAAATAAAATCGAGATTTTTATTAAAAATAATAAATGTCGCAATATAATAAAAAGAACAATTATCATCAAATGAAATTGTATTATTATATAAAGATAGGTATATGCTCTGTTAGAGAAATATAAAGCATTGGCATATTGTTATGCATAGCTACTTCTTTAAACTAAACGATACTTTCAAAATGTGTATTATCTACATGCATATTATGAACATTTTATTTATTTTTAATGAAAGATACATACCTACATATATCGAAATCACATATAGTTAAATGAACATAAATTACATAAAATTATTAAATAAATAAGTTTTAAATGAAATTAATCTATACTGAGAATTTGTGGATTTTATTATAATATAATACAATTATTATAGCGGAAATATACATATGTATTATACACAAATAATTATAGATCAAATTTAATTAGACAGTGTTCAAAAATTACATCTATGATCTAGATTTATTCCTTCTTCTATTATTGACGATTCTGTCTATTTTAAACTCTAGACATACCTGCATAAGATTCTTTTTTGGTTTTGTTGAAATCATATTAAAATCAAACTTCCATTTCGACATCGGAAATCCTTTTGGAAATTTAGTTATATCTGCACGAAAATTATTCAAACGAAAAGGTCCCGGCTAAAAATTCAAACATCGATTAGAATTTTGAGTAATCCATAAATATTCGATAAATTTAAATCAGAGTACTTTGACTGGACATTTCGTAGGAAGATCTTTATAACTTTTAAGCATCCCCATGAGCCAAACGTCTTTTTCTGTAAATTCGCAAAACTCTTTGTTAAATCTGATGAAGCTCTCTTTGTATTGGTTATTTTTCCACTCATAACTTTTCAGCGAGAACTAAATATAAATATTACGATGAGTTCGCAAATAATTTTCATGAAATGATTTCATGTTGGATTATAATTTAACATACATTGATTCCTTTATCTATTTCTTTTGTAGAATAATAATTCAAATTGAACAAATACGGAGAAGATCTATTATGACGATATACACTACAATTACAATCGATTATCCAATCGTGATCGCAGATAATTAGAGATCTTTCGAAGATTACATCGATACCCTATTTTTGAATTATTTTGATTAACTTCACATGAAAATATTTATCTTGTACCAAAAACTTACCAAATCAGCTGAAAATATATTATATATGAGTACATTGAATGTTAAAATGGGAAATATCGTTCGAACAATAGCCATTGCGAAAATAAATTTATTTATATTGAAATATCTCGTGTCAATGTTAAAATATACATAAGTTTGTGACTCGTTTTTTTTATCAAAACATATCTACTATTAATTTTGATAAGTATCGTTTAATTCGAATTGCGTATAATAGTATCTTATTCCGTCATCTGAAAAAATTATATGATATCGCAAATCATTTCATTTTGAAAATATATTATAGATATAATGACACATTGAATTATAACTTCCAATCATAAACTAGTTTTGTATATTTTCGACTTTTCTGTATTTGCTACATTTTATATGCTTTACATACCTATGTATGTTTTCAAATGAATTTTTTTATATCCATACCTACTTAGTATTTTTTTATAATCGTATATACATTAAAGAATATTAAAGAATAACTAATATAAAAGAAAGTTCATGATAATCATTGATCATCCTTTCTCATTTACCGTAGATATAATATTACTAGCGATCAATCCGTTGAATATATCAACGCAGTTTTGGAGCATTACATAGACACACAGACAGATACACACACACAGAATAGCGCTATTATATAGTTATAAATTCTCAAGATTTTATAAACGTTCATAATATTTTTGCTTTTTATATGTAGATTAAAAAAAACTGAATATTTTTGATATTCTCAAATATATTTTCAAGTTTTATTGAATAGATTTTCATGTTTCATATTTTTATTGATCAAAAAAAATCATAGATCCCGAATAATACATTTATTTCAACTAACCAAATACCAAAATACAATCTGTGTACATTTTTAAATACAATTTATTCATTTGTTTTATTATTATTTGTTCTCGAGTTTAATTTCGACCTCGATATCATTTAATTCCAAATCTCCAGATCTCATTCCAAAAACGAATTTCCATTGAGAATCGGACATTCCTGGGGGAAACTGTGCATCTTTCGATACATAATCTTTAACATACATAGGACCGACCTGAAAAATAAATCGAAAATTTAACACAAGAGTTCATTTTAAGTTCAGTTTCAAGATCTTACCGGAACTGGACACTTGTTAGGCAAGTTAGTGTATCCTTTGATCATCTTGAGCATAAAGAAATCAGATTTGACGAAATCGCAAAAGTTTTTATCGAAATTTAATAAGCTTTTTTTGTATACGCCATTCTTCATTTCATAAGTTCGTAAAAATATCTGAAAATAAATTATTACAATTGAGTATTTTTTTATTTTTTCAAAATACTTTTAAAGAAGTAATACTCACCGTCACATTTTCGTATAATGGTTTAAGAATATTTGCGTACATAGAATATGAATATGAACCATTATCTAATTTTACAAACGTACTTGAACAGTTATCAGCATAATGTTCAGTGCATACGAATGATGTTTTGAGTATGGTTACATGGGATTTCTATGAATATGGATTTTTCATAAATAATAATTAAAAAATACACACAAATAGTATTTCAATACTTACAGCCTCAGTTGTTTGTACACAACATAGTACAAAAAAGAATGAAAGTAAATATACAATATTTCTATTACAAGTCTCCATGATTATTGAGCAAAGAGAATTTATCAAATGATTTGTCGATTCTGAGTTTCTGTCATTTTAAATCCATAATACTATCAGATCAATCCGATTGCAAAATAAATATAATTATTATAATTGTATCTGATATGAAATAAAAATTAGAACAGCCAAAAAATATAATTTTGTTCAGCAAATCTGTTTTTGATTACGTACCCATTTCGAATGATTTATCTTATAGTTATATATTAAATTATTTTTGAACGACTTTAATAGTTATAGAACATTTTTTTCAATTACAGGATTTAGATAGCCTTGAAATTTAAGTTTCATTAACACATTTTATGAACCAAAGTCAAGGCTAATTTTTTTTTTAATTCTGTTTGAAAACCGAAGAAAAAGCATTTTTTCAACAATTAGTTTCTTTGTACACTACGCACTAAGTAACTAAAGAATGTGCCATGAATGAAATCCGATTTTCCAGCTCAAATAAAGCGTGAAAAGTTTTAGAATTAGCAAGAAAATGTACATATAATACAAGCAAACGCGAAATATTCGTTTTAAGTTATAATTTGCATATTTATGGAATTCCCATACAAAATACAAGTTCTTCTTAACATGACGTAGTCATCTGTAGTTTTCAATTATTTGCTTCATAATAAATTGATCATGGTATAATAAATGGGTATAGAAGGTTGGAATAAACTTGTGTTCGTCATAAAATCGTTTGTTTACCCTTTATGGTTCAATTTACACGAAGCAGTATCAGGATCATAAAAAATACACTTATAATTGTTGATAAGCACATAGAAATGTTCTTTATTCATATATTGATTGTTGACTATATTTGATCGTTTATATTGTTAAATCAAATCTCATAGTGATTTATTTTTATGAAAAAAATTTTTGATTAATATTCCGAAAATATTGTGTACTACATAAGGTCACACAAACAATGGTAACCTTTCGATATTTAAATGTCAAAAACTGTTTCGATTACGATAGGTATAGAAATAAAGTTCAAAAGATTTTATCATTGTATGCCATTCCCAATTATACGAATTGAATATCATAAAAAAAATTGAATAGATCATCAATATCAGAGATTCGACGTACAATTTGTAAATATGTGTACATAGCTACAGATCCCAATTTAAGAAAATATTGACAATTTATATTATAGAAATGAATTTAATGCATTTTTTTCGTCTGGTGTAAAAGGAACAATTAACAATTAACGCGAACAAATGTACTAAGCAGCCGTAACGAGCAAACCAGACCAATCAATTACATACTTGGTTCACATTTCGCAACACTTTTGACCACAATGAGAATCAAAATTTGGAACACGAACAAAGCTAATCTTCTCGTTTTAACAGTTTACCATTGAAAATTCGGATAAAATCGAGTCGTTGGCGAAACAAGGTCCTGTTTCGTACCTATTTACCTTTCACCCGACATTAATCAGAAGTCTTTGTTAAGGCGATTTGCTTGATTTTGGACTTGCCATATCCGCTTAGTTACTAAATTAGGGAGATTTGTATGAAAAAATTTATAAAAAAACGATTCAGATTATTGCCAGCTGCTTATTTCGGTAATGACTTAAGAAAAGATGTGAAAAAATATTCTTAGAAGAATCGACTAATTAATTATGAAAATCGTGTCGAAGAGAAAATCGGCGTTTTTTAATGAATTCGAATCGGACAAGTTGCAAATTCAAATTGAAAAAAATTCCAAGGTGACGCAGTTAAATGTTAATTGTGCCTTTTTAAAACAATACATCTGATAAAAAAAAGTTATGAGACCAAATTTGCGACACTCTATGATAATATTATACCATTGTATGCAATCGCGTTGCGCCCGATTGAATAAACTGAAATTTTCTTTGTGATATTTTTTCTCGATTGTTTTCTTTTTTCATCCAGTTTGCGGCTCTTCACATATTGTAATGAATCGATTTTTCATGTTAATGCATACAGGATGATTCGTCTTATTAAGTATTGTTATGTCAACAATTGAGCAAAAAATAATTAAATACGTGTGAGAATGTCATTTGAATTCTATGAATCATCGTATAAATTGGTATTAAAAATATGAATTTTGTTGATGCAATTTTCCATTCACGAAAATCTTCAATAAGTCAGTTTCGTTTCGATATATATTTATGTTAATTGTACTAAAAAAAGTCGCACATTCAATGTCACACGATTGATAAATACATAGTTGATACAAAATAAACTATGTCAACTTTTTTCGAAAACGAAAGTTGACTCTCGGACCAGTTTCGGTCGATTCGCGATACTTGCACGTTTCACAATTCGCATTTCCTTTGCACTTAATTTAATCGACAGACACGTGAATGTGTAACGTGCAATTTCATTTTATTCAATGAAAATAATGGCATTTTTACTTCGATTCGATTCAATTGATACTCGTACATAACTGCCGTTGCTATGTTATAAGACTCGAATATGTAGAACGTTCGGATTTATCGTATTAGATAAAAACAGTATTTATCGATAAAATCTCTGTAAAATGTAGTCATAGAGAATAATATAGAGTTGAGACTTTTATGACATGGTTAATATAATATAAGGTTATATTATGTGATTGTTATTTAAAATATTTGGATCTATCTGTTTCGTTAAATGTGTTTCATTGATATTACGACGTTGGATTGTTCTGCGATTATAATGATAATCAATTTTTCAATATATATGTTTTTTTTCGATTCAAGTGAATAAATCTATAGCAGATGTTATATTTTATTTAATTAACTAGAAATGTATGCACAAAAATTAAAGTTAATATTATACGTTAGATTTACGTATCAATTACATTAATACTTGCTCTGATTTGACATTAGTTAAATAACTAATTTTTCTATGGGAAAATAAATGAATCAATTTTCACATTTTTACTTTTAAACATAAAAATATTCATTAAATTATAAATGAAGAACATGAACCCATCTGATTTATACTCGTTACTTAAGTCGCTTAACTTCTAGGCTCTTCATATGAAATATTCTAAGAATAAAAAATCAATGATTTTAAATCATAATACTGAACTATTTTAGACTAAGTAACACTGTCACAAATCTAGTACAAATAAATGCAAGTAGTATTTTGTTGACAGTGGATGTGCTGCAGTTACTAGTTGTTGCCCGAGTGAAAGTGATACAGTTCCGCATAGTCGCGCCTCGAAAGTTCCTGTGTTTCTCAATCTTTTACACGTCTAAGGTGCCTAAAAGGCTGTCTGACTAATCTATCATTAATCTGTCGAAGTAGCAAATCAACAGTTGCACTTCAGTAATTTGCGGTTTTAGCTGCGAGATGCATCCGCATCCGCGAAGACGTTTTTTTTTGCATTTCTGCAATTTTATGACATGATCTGTTGTGCAACTTTATTGTGAATGGGTTCAATTGAAAATCGTTTTTCTAGTTGCATAATTGACCTTTGGTGCCAGTTGTACAAGATCCGGCATAGGTGTTTGATCATATCCTAGCATGTTGACTCAGCTAGAAAATATATTTATATTACAATTATTATCGTAATAATTTCTCAATTGAATGAGTGTTCAATGAAAAAAATTGACTAATTATTTTATATATGAGAATTATTTGATTTGATCTAAAATGGGAAAATATTATACTTTGTTAATGTTCCAAAAATAACTTATCCAATCGAATATTTCATAATTAAAAAGTATTTAGAAGCTTTGAGTTCGTAATTTGAATACACACGATAAGTGAATTAATTCATATCGTGTTCGTAACTCATGACTTGTTCTGACCATTCTCTTGCTTCTGCGGTTATACATTTTCGCAACCATTCGAAATATTAAAAATTACACGGAATATTATCGACATCGATAAGCTTTGATCATGCAAATGATTTTAATAAGTAAGTAAACGATGCAAATAAACTGTGATTAAAATTAGCCGTGACAGTGAAAATTGCTAACATGCAAAGTGCACAATCGAAACAATAGAAGAAATCGCATCACTGAATCGTTAATTGAGGCAAATGGCTATAACCTCATCAGTGTGTATAACTTCATTAGATTTTCATAAAATTAAATAAATTAAGCAATTTCATATATTTTAAATAATTTAAACTCTTCTTAAATAGTGACATTTTGGACTGAAAGACACTGCAAGATTGCTTAATTTATTCGATTTTAAGATATGTTGACAAAGTTATATCCATGTGGTTAATATAACCAAAGCCTTGGTCATTTATTTTATTCATTTTATGACAATTTAAAGTCGATTATTGCATAAATTTTGAAAAAATGATTCGGCATGTCGAAAATTTCGATTTTTACTTTACGGCTGAGCGTTCGCGTATAGAAAGCGGTACTGTCATCGCGAAAAATGCTTGTTTTACATGTAATAACAATATGTAATCTCTTATTACCGTTTCTCACGACAAAACTCCATTCTTCTGTAACAAATACAGTTGAGAAATCCGGCGTGTCTTACCGGCAACACCTTAAAAGCCTTCTTACATCACGGCGCGACACCTTCGCTGCAATTGCACACATATTCCTGGTTTCGAACGATTTTAATTGATGGAAATGAATGTAAACGGATGTTAAATTCACAAACATATGTTTAATAATTTTTAAATATATATTCGAGTAAATTTTAATGATAATTTTGATCGATCGGAAGATCAGAACAGCGCGAAATATCGTGACGACTATCAATCACGATCTTAGCGTTGGAGGAAATTGCATATTTGTTCATCGCGATTTTTTATGTGGATTCTTTTACGTTTTTGTATTGATTTAATGAATATTTTATTCGATGAACTCTAGACACTTTTATATGTGATCTTAGAAGATCGTTGATCACTCATTTCAAGGCTATCATAGTTTTTTAACCTCGTGCATCTATCATTCGATTGAATCTAAATTTTATTCTATATTGTAAATTAAGTCAAATAAAATTTAATGCTATTAAGAAATTTGAATTTTCTACTTATGAGCGTTAATATTTCATGTCAGGATATTCAAATTTGGCAACAAATTTCTTATCTGGCAAACAAACTTTCCACAAGTCAATAGTACGTGACAACCGAACTGAAACATATCACATTTATAAAATGTACGTCATCACTTTCGACCAGCATATATCTGTCATAATAAATATAAATTTCCTTTCAGTGCACGCACTTTTACTTTTTCGAATTGTACGATAAAACATTTGTCGCAATGTACAAACTCATTACACTGACGATGAGTGAAATTTTCGTTTCCGTTTTGCTAAATTTGAATAGTCGAAGGGTTTCTTTATGAATCGGTCGAAGAAAGTCTGATTTGTTCATGATTTCAAATTTGAAAATGTGCATTTCAACAGTTCCTTTCACCTCATTATATGTAACTGATTATCGAGTGCATGGGATGCATTAAATCAAATGATTATTTATTATATCTGCGTAAGATGATCTTTCGCTCACGTTGCTAATTACGAAAAATTAAGAAACGTTGCCTTCACATTAAAAAAAATATATAATTATCGGTCGAGAGGAATAGATTGGCCAACGTTTAATTGGTTTCTCCAATTTTAAAATTGTTTAATTGATTATTGTTAATGGTGTTGCGTTCGCTGTAATATGAATCTTTGATGGTTTAAATATTGTAATTAAAAATTAATTTCGGATAAATCAATAACTTGCTCAATTTTAATTAGTGACTTGACAATATAATAGAAATTCGACAGATCGATTTCGATATTTGTTTTATTATAGAAATAATTTCGAAATTCAATATTTGTACGTCAAGTGACAACTTTTTTTCGTCGATGTAAAAGCACTGTAATCTTCATCGACATTTAAAAAAAATTCAATTATTATAAAATACAATGGAAGTATCGATTCCAAATCTGTACATACGACAAACCATAATCAAATTTAATTGAACAAAATTAGGCAATACTGCAAAAAATCGTTACTAACATCGCACGAAGGACAAAAAGCGCATTCTAAAAATGCATTTCGCAACAAGCACATACGAAAAAACTTAAAAAAAAAACACATTCTCATAGAAAGCGTGTCTTTTCGATTTAAATACGTTTATCGATAGTGTATCCCACCGAGAGATTATGAGACAATGAACGATTGTTGAACGGAGTATTATACACTTGAAAAAAAATCACAAACAAATCCAGTCGGAATATCTTTCGGTTCTTTGACCGGGTCAAACAGACAAGGCCGAACCAATTTTCGAAACTGGAATTTTTCAAAAAATACACCAAAATCGTACACAAAGAGCGTATAAATTAGAAAGGTTAGATCGTGCTCAAATTTGTTTGTTACCGAGAAAAGATAGAATAGATCGATACTTGATTCCAATGATTGTAAATTTTAAGAAAATCTGATTCTCAGATTATTAAAATATTAAGAAGTATTAATGGAAAGGAAAACCATTATAAATTAAATTAAATATATGACCCATTTAGTGCAAATTTTATATTTTAGGTTCATATGCAATTGTTTTGATAATAATGCAGAGCAGAACTCATCAACTTCTAAAATTCTTAAATGTGATATTTCAATTATTAGTTTATCAACTCAAGTGTTTTGTAGCAACGTGTTGACATTTTTTTTCCCCAAAGAAATCTTATCCCTATATAGGGAAAAAAATCAACACATTGCTACATGATACTTGAGTTTAAGCAACTAAGGATTGAAAGATCGGGTTTTAATGCAAAAAATAGAACATAATCCCAGATACATAAAAAAAATATATTTAATATAATTATTTCAAAGCCAAATAAATCATGATTTTCGATATAGCACATGTACCTTAGATTGCTCATACAAGATGTACCCCTTTAGAATGTCATGATTGAAATATTTCTACATTTATTCTAACCGACATTATAAATGACTACTAAAAAGGCCAATGGGTACAAGTGAAATTTTTAACGAAATTGAGTTACGTACGGGAATAGCTTCTATATACACTCATATATTTGTTGGCAAAAGGATATAAACGAATATCGACCTCCTCCTAATACATTTGGTACATCCCCAACTTTGAGCACGCTTTTCTCGAAATCACTTGTACCCCTCAGTCTTTCCAGTCGTCAAATACACTAATTTCAAGAATTAACAATCAAATCGACAAAACTTAAAATTTTCCGATTTTCTTACATCCTCAGCAGCACATACTACAACACAAAATCGAATCTAACTCCTAAAAAATCGTGACCATGCTTCGACCGAACAATTTCCACAGAAAGTCAACGGCACAAAGGACAATTCCACATTCATAAAAAGTCAACATTTTCGGTTTTTAACGTATTTATTAATCGGTGAAATCACCACGAGTGTCACGCACGTCACGCGACGCACATTTTACCTACGCATGATTTCACTTTCTTCTGGATCATGTTCGGATTTATAAACGATGGTGGTTCGTGTTCGAAATCACCATAGTCTTCCTGGTGGTACGTGGATCATAATCGCGGTTGTGATGGTGATTGCTATTCGAGATATGTATGTACGTTCGATTGTAATTATGTTCGAATTCATCAAATGTGGAGAAATGTGTGCCTGATTCGATTGTAGTGTTGGTTAGGGAAATCTATTATTCTTGGGTCTTATGTTGATTATGGTTAGAGATGAAGTGCAAGGGGGAATGATTATCAATTGTCTGGCTTGAAATTGTTGCATCTTTTGCTCTAATGTTCGTATTTGGAGCAAGAGAGGTTATAATTTACAGTTAGAGTCTAGCTAGAAAAATATAAGCGTTCCCTCTAGCATTATCTATATATGTATATTTCTGATTACAATATTCTTTGATTTATCGAATTTATGAATTGACCATGATCAATTCCACTAGTTTATAATACAAACTTGCTTAATTCATGTATGTGTCTAACATTAAGAAGAATTTTAATTTGTTTATGTTATATTCTTATACTTAAGACTATTTTTTTATATTTCTCAATTATAAATAGCGATATTTATTCATTTTATTCATAAAATATTACTGATTTTCCAAAATTAATGTATTTTTAATAAGCATGTAATAAACAAAACAAATCTTGTGATGCCAATAATTTACAATAGAACACAATACAAACGCATCGATGCAGAAAATTGTATCAAAATGATAACAATCTTAAAACCCACACCATCGAAATATACAGAGTGATATTTTTACAACAAAATTTTATTTTCCAATGCAAATTCATTCAATTGAATTCATCGATAATATTTATTAGCATTTGATTGGTACGAATACATAATTGATAATTAATTGCACTAACGATGCACTTCAGCAATCAATCAAATTGCATTATAACTGTAATTAAAGCATTTTTTCCTTCGATTCCGTCATTTTATTTATATCAATACACAATTTCACCGATTTCGTTCATAAAGCGACGATCTTTTCCTCATTCCATGAGCGTTTCGTTATGCGAAGACGTCAAGTATGCAATGGGGCATTACTTGCACAAAAATGACGCAAAAAGAAGTGCTGTACGAAACTCGATTGTCTTCTCGTTACGTCGAATTGTGTACATATATTTTGGGCTTCATTTGTGAATTACAGCCGATTTTGCGAAATTTCAGCGAAATGTGAATACGGCGGCAAAACGATGCGAATATCGTGGGAAATGCGATAGCACTTTTTTTCGTGTCATACTAATGAAAATTGCGTTAGGAAATGCGTGTGTGCGATTTTCCATGTGAAAACGTCCAATTATGCAATTTTATTCAGATAAGATTGATTCGAGATGAATCGAAGAGCTTTAATTTTTTATGTAACTCGAAAATTTTTAAAGTGGATTGTGACGAATGCACTTCACGTAGAAGGAAATGGGTTACCAAGAAAGATTCAAACAAATGGGTTCATCACGAATGTACGGAATGCAATTGTTGTGGTTTAGCCATTTTGCTCTCGAAGGGACGACAATGGTTTCGAAAGCGGATCGACTCTTTTTCGAAAAGTTTACGGTTGTCGTTATCACATTGTCCTCGAATTCTTGAAAATTCAATCGGAAAAGATTCGATTCGACCTCGTTTCTCGATATCGAAGGCTTTCATTACGATGTGAGCTCAATTTTTATTCAATCGCTCGTTTAAATTTGGTTTAAGAGCTCACGTTTCGTCTCAAACACAGTTAGATAATGTTTTCGTTCAACGTAAGACAAGTATTCTTGTATAGTCTATTGCTATTTTCATTTTTTATGCAATCATCTCATTATTTATTCGATGTATGATAACATTGTAATATTGTAAATTTGATTTGTGATTAAATATTTTCGAATTCAATTCGGTGAACTAGTCACTGTGGTCATTAAGGAAGATTTACTGTATGCAAACGATGACCATAAATTGAAGAGACTCGTCACCATTTACATTAATTTCACCGAACCGACTAACCGGAATTTCATTTTGACTGAAAATAAACAAATTTCAAATAAGGGGGTATTCCGCCCGCATACGAAACTATGCAATTAAATGTCGCAACGATAAATTAAAATGTAATTTGTCTCGGAAAATTACCCTCGGTTTTTCAAATATTCACGCAAAGTGTGCCGTGACCTCTCTCGGTCGAAAATTAAATTAAATTTTAACATTTAAACGGACCGCATGAAGTATAATTGTTTAGTTAATTATTTAAAAAAAGGGTCGATTGTTGATATGTAATCGTTCTGGACCTACTTGCATTGTTGATGCGTTATCGTTGCATCGATTTGTTTTGTAACATTCATGAATTTTTAATGCTTGAAAAACTTTCATAATGTCATTTATGTAATTTTATCGAATGATGAATAATTTAGAGGTTTTCTGTATAATTTTATGTGTTCTACATTTAATGACACCACCGATGAGTCAAATATATTTTTATCGAAAGTAATTGATTATTTTAAAATACAATTTTAGTACTTAAGATATATATTAAATTAAGTAATATTAATGTAGCTATTGATAAAAAAAAAGTTTCAATCTGGTAAAAAAATTATATCGACATCTATTGAAAAAATGTTAAACTTTTTAAATTTTCCTATTATGGAGAATTTTTTTGGAAATTTTTATTAAATGAATTAGTATACCTATGTATTTTTTCTATAAATGTATTTATAATAACATTTTTTTTATTTATGCTTAATTTTATACAAATAAATTAAAATAAATATTTTTTCTTCAATACATTCATATGCGTATAACAAACATAGTTATTTGAAACAATTAATACATAAATAAAATCCCATTCATTGTTGTTTGAAAACATTTCTCAGATATAAAAAATACATAAAGGCACATCCACATAACCACTCGAAAAGAAAAACACAATTAATGAACACACCGATCAGCATAAAACTTTTCACACAAACACACGAATCATGTCCGTACGACAGTTACGCGAACGTTCCATAAGGAGGTCACCATGACGGTGAGTTTATAGCTCTTGGTCCGTTCACTGCCAAGGGAAAGGGGCGCTGACGTCAGAGGCGCCCCCGCGTGGGCGAGACGAGGGACTCCGCCCCCGCGCCCCCATCCGAAAACTGTACACATAACATATCGATGTACGCGAATGCGGAACACTTCCAAATATTCCACTTTTTATGCTTTGTTTTGCTCTGGACGAAGGTTTTCTTTCATTACGATGTACCTATTCTCGAATATCAATATTATCATAGCAGCTTTGCATCTTTTGCACCGCATTTAATTCGAAACTAAATAAGAGAATATGTCAATTTGGATCTTACGGCTGATGCAATAAGATTTACATTCGTGTGTCGTTTGGATGTTTCGGAAAAAATCTGTATATAAATGTATTCATTCAAATCTAACCCTTAACGCCGATTATCGATAGTAGCATTTTCGAATGTCAAGGTCGGCGGTTCGCTTTGTTTACTTTTTCAAACATAATAATTAATTTTTGAAAACAATTAATTTTCGGCCATTTTGTTTTTGTCGCTTCTCGAAGTACGAATTTATAGATCGACCGGAAATTCGTTTCTGACTCTTCAATGCCCGGACAATTAACACGTTCAGAAACGAAAAATATATATTTTTTTAATTATATTACGAAATTTGTATGGTTTGTTTATAATAACCGAAATATAATATGTATCATTTAGTTTTACAGCTCAATGGACTAAATGCTGTTCCAGATGTTAATTTGATTTTTACTTTTTGAGTGCATTTTAATTTTCTTTTAAATCAATATTTGTATAATTTATAAGGTGACTTTATATTTTTTTGTTAAAATAAAGGACATTTTGGAATATTTAAAAATGTGGGTAGGGGTAGTTATGAAACACCAAAAAAAGCTTAATCATAGATCACGGGAAGTTAGCAAAACGTGGCACTGCTAGTCAAACTAAAACTAATAACGACGGAAAAAACACAGCCTAAAAATAACACAGACCCAAACATACATCCCCAAGCAGACCAGACATTAAACATAGTAATATTGGCGTTACAAAAACGCGCGTCCACTACGCACCCTTTCCCCGATTCCCATCCCTTATTTTCCCCATTCCACATTTTCCCCATTCCGAAATTTCCCATCCCTTATCCCGAGCTCCATTCATCCCTGGATATCCCTTTTCCCCTCTCGCACAACAGCTCTAGGCCATTGCGAACCTTCCACAACTTGGAAGTTTGCGAGGATGGCCAATCCAAATAGAATGCGGTATTGTTTTTATTGAATGGAATATTAAATTGGATTTATTTATATGTAACGGAATATATGTATTTAATAAGAATCAATTCTAAATTAATTTTAGATTGTTTAAAAATAACTAGCAGTAGGCGCATGTGTATCAAAATTGTTCGGAATTAATCAAATTTCGTATTGCCACGGATGTGTTTATTGCTATCTATATGTGAAATAAAAAAAGATTTTACACCTTATATACATTAAGCGGTGCAGTTTCGTAATTACGACACGTAGTTCGGAGTGTAAGGCGCGGGCTAATAAATTGAACGCACGGGTTTGAGGCATGACTGGCTGAAAATTTCGAGCATCGTTAGCGTATTTATAATATAGATAAACAAAACAATTATAAAATACACAAATTTAATCAAAAATAACACAATTCACATCTGCGAAGCTCACCCAAACCAAAACTCCCTCATGGCGAATCTCCAAGCGGCATGGCATGCGCCTAACGGACTCGTACATGAGTTTTTGCCAGTTCGTCTGCCAAAAGCGTGTCGATCGAGAGACCTTCAGAAGTGGGCGGTTCAGGGGGCGGCCTCTCTCCAAGATTGATATGGGGAAGTGATGCGAAGGGCGGAATAAGGGATGACATCATGGCCAAGGTCTGCTAGGCGCCAGACTACTTCTGAAAATTCCAGACAACACTTGTATAGGGTGGTTCATTAATCAGGCAACGTTTGAATTTTCTATTGTTGAGTTTTTGATGGTTTTTGTTAAATCTAATCATTCAATTGTAGATTAATGCAATAATTAATTAGTAAGTGACGAAATCGACAAAAATGGGTGGTTTAATTATGATTGAGTAGTTTAATTATCAAATTATATTCTGAAAATTTATCATTTTCGAATGAAGCGTTTGATATTTTTAAATAGTGATTTGTATTTTATACGGAAACAACATGCTATTATTTATATTGAAACAATTGAATTTAGTGACTTATATGAATCTTGAATATGATATCGATTTTCTATCTTTTACGATTAGTTTTAATTAGACAAATTAGATGTAACGTTTTTTAAAGAATTTTCATCTTTATTATTGTTGCTAATATTTTCTATTAATGTTTAAAGGGTAAAAAAAAATATTTTAGGAATATATGTATTCAAATTTTATTCATAAATACAGCATTCTATGAACCACCCATTATATAATAACAACATTAATTTGCCCGTATATGATGACGATATAAAATATATAACTAAATGTGTTTTTCTATATTTTCTCATCAATTATTAACGACCTAAGAACTAGTAATCATCATTTATGAAATAAAATATCGATACCTAAAACGTTGATAAATCTTAAGTAAGACAAACAAATCTAACATTAAACTATACCAGAAGCAACATTTTCAAGAAATTCTTTAACTTCTTCAATAAAATACTTATTTTTTATGCATCTCAGTAACAAATCTTCAAACTTTTCTCCAGAAAAATCTCTCATATTCAAAATAAACCAACAAAATCTATTTTTGGCATCACTAGATGCCCATCGATCAAATATCGAAGTGGAAAAGTTCGCGTGGGCGATTGGCGCCGACCGAACAGCCTCCCACTTTAAATGTCTGCCCAACCAACAACCTCAATATCCTCAAACACAATTTGTACAAGTCAAAGTAGGCAACTTTTTCACTGTCGGTATTAGTTTGATTCTCGCCGAATTTTTCCTCAGACGTCCGTTCGAATTTTCCGGATCCGATTCGATTGAGTGCCTCAAATCGCGTATATATTTGGAAAATCTCGTTTATTAAATGTTAATGTTGCATTTTACTTCGAAAATTGTAAGTCGATTATTAGTTTAATGGTATGAAGTCTTTGTGTATGTTGAGTTGAGTTTAAGTGTCTTTGTGATGCTGAGTTTGAATCTAATCGGATTTTGATAAATTTATGTCATTCTTTAGTTGATGATGATTTAATTGTGTCTTGATTTAAAAAAAAGTTTTATTTATTGCTTCATAAAATGATTCCTGCAAATGGATCTTCTAGTCAATTGAATTCGATTGATTTTAGTGTCACTTTTCGTGCGTTGATTATTGTTCATAGTTTTCAATCCTAACAATTGCTTATTCAATTCAAAAGTGAATGATTCATTTAAAAATTTAAAAAAATATGTACCGACACTTATAGCAATAATATATGTAAAACAAAATAAATATACAATGAAATTTTCCAAAGTTTACACACAGAATGAATCAAAAATATTAAAAGCGCGCCGAAACGAGCCGAATTTTCCGATCTTTCGTTCGATTTTCCACGAATTTTCCTCGAATTTTCCACAAAGCACACACTCCACGCAAAATTTTCGACATTTAGAACGCAAAACAAGTCGAATCCGAAATAATCTACACGAGCAAAACCAACGGTGGCAAGTGACGCAACGCGAACAAATTGATACGAACGAGCGAAACAAGAAAATAAACAGGAGTCACTTTAAGCGACCCCATGTCGTGTTTGAACACACTTTTCCGGTTCGTATTTCCGGAAAATATAATATTTTCCGCGCGGAAATGGATCGGTTTTATTTTAGAAGCGGGCTCAATTTCGCGCCTTTTTTTTTAAACGGGTCATTTTCATTTTTCGAGCTTTCTTTCGATATTGCGTTCTATTAATAAAGCTAATTATTTTCAACGTTTCGCTAGAAATAGAATTAATTTGATCATTAATTATTGGAAGTATTTTCGTTGGGTGATTGAGCTGCTTTATTTCGTATTTATTTTATTCTTTGTGAGATAAGGTTTTGAATACATACAATTGTATTGTTATATAATGAGTTTTTTTATAAAGGAAATTAACATAAAAATTAATTGTGACTAAATAATTCAAATTAAAATTCAACTATAAAATAATTTTAAAATTTCTTTTGTTTGCAATTGGTACATTTTGTTTTCTTTAGTACGAATATATTTTTTTTTCATTTTTATAAGAGTAGGTACTTCACTTTTTTTTTCAATTTATTTTATTCATGCAAATTTTTATAAAATCAATATATTTTTTTATTTCTAATAATTGAATAATTTTATTCATAAAATAATCATATTATTTTAGAAAAATATCTGAAAATCGCAACAAAAGGTCAGCAATGAAAATAACAATAATCTCATTATATACGAATTATAATCTAATCAATTTCGTTGGGGCAAGTCGGCGAAATTGCGTTCTAAAATTAGCCGAATTGAATCGTAATCAGCCATAAACATTTCCCGCGGTTTCTGAATGTTCCCTTTCAATATGTAAATGAAAAACTCGTAATTTCACCGCGGCGGATCACGCGAACGCGCCCTCCCCAACCTCCCCCGACGAGCGAAAAGATGCTCGAGAAATCGACCGGCGAATTTATTATTCGACAGATCGCTATTCATGCTTTCGTTGCTATAAATAATTTCGAAATACGTATTCGAGATTTTCCACATCCGTTTCGCGGAAAACTCGAAGCTTTTCCGCAATCGGAAATAATAATGCCCCGAAACACCGCGACGTACGGACGCGTTTTCATTTTCCGGTTTCGTAGCTGGCTATAATCCAGTGAAAAGCTGAAGCCTTCGAAAATTATACGATTCGTTGATTTTAGAATATTTTTACAATATAATCGATAAATACTGCATTTTTCGGAAAATAATATTCTAAATGTGTTTGATTCTTTTATACTGCATTCGCATTATAAACGAGGTAAACTGAATTGAAACTGATGAACGAAACACACTTATACGACTATACATTCATCTCTTTTAGAGAAAGAGAGAAATGAAGGTATAACCGTATAGATGTGTCTCTTTCAACAATTTCTATTCGGTTAGCCTCGATAGCAATGCGAACGCAATTTTATACATATTTTAAAGAGATTATTATACAAAACTTATCGGAGTGTATAAAAATATTTTATTGCAAACTTTATTCAAAGAAATTCGAAGATTCGTTCAAAATTCAAATTCAAAAAAAAATCAAAAAGAAATTAAAAAAAATTCGAAGATTGATCCTTTTTTTTCCACCTCGATATTTATTTATTTATTTATTTATTTAAACAGGTAATTTCTACCCAATTTTTTATATAGATACACACCGTGTATTTCAATCGGTCACAAGTGACACAGATAACCCTGAATAGTTAGTATCATTCACTTTATATAGTGAAGACGAGACTCCTAAGAGTAGAGAAGTGCACACATAGGTGTCACTAAATAGTTCGAATTAATCGAACATATGAAAGGTGTAGGTGATGTGATCATTTGCGGAGCCGTTTCGTAAAGCGTTAAATTAACATTTTTTTTCGAATCAAATGAATCCAAACATTCGAAAGAAACGACCGTGTCTCCATATCAATTTTTATCAATTAAGAAAAACGACATTTCGACACTCGCCAAGATAGGACTCGAACTCGACTTTATCTTTGCGCAATAAAGTTTAATCTATCCAGACGATATAAAAGCACCCCATACGTCCGTCCGTACGTACGCACGCATCAGAAATGCGTACGCGACATTTCCATCGGAAGACGTCGCGACCCACTATTGAAAATAAACCGTCGTTAATAAAGTCCAGGGCCGGAGTCGGGGGCGTGACGTCACGGCCGCCCACGCGGTGACGCGGGGGGCGGGGGCTCCTCTCTATCGATCCGCGGCCCGGTCTCCCCTTTCCATCATCAGCTCGTGTCTCTCCTGCCAGCATCTTCGATTGTGCGTGTGTCCATGTGTTATGGCGGCTCAAGAGGCAGACGACTGTGACGTTTGTTTTCGTCTCCGTTGACGCACTCTCGAATGTCCGATCGAGTGCCGAAAAATTGGCCGACTGCGGTTTTTGTCTTTTGACGCTCGCGCGGATTTTTGACAGTTCGTTTACGGAGGTGTTTGTTAGTCGAGGTTTGATGAAAGTTGTGTTTATGTTGCGGTTTGGTTTATGTAGTTCTGGATTCAAGGAAGGGGATAGAACTTAAGATTTTCTTTTGAATTATCAGGTTAGGGTTAAGTTTAAGCAGTTTAAAGTTGTAATGAATTTACAAAAATAAAATTTCAATCAATTAACATTAAATTTAAATTTTTGTACCGTTAAGTTTTGTGATAATTTATAAATGAATATAATCTGATGACTTAAGTAGATTGTGATTTTTTCACAGAATTGATTGATTTTCGTGAAAACTCTTTAGAGAATGCCCCACAAAAGTGTTTAGTCTTTATTATTTTTTCAAAAATACACATGATACAGTTTTCCACTACAACGTTTTTCAACAATATTTTAAAATTCAATCAAAATAACTGCACATATGCCATCATATGAATTATTGAAAAAAAAATTAACTTGAAATGAAAATTATTTAAAAATGAAATATCTGCGTACTTCTATAATATTTATCTACTCAAAAATCCAATATAACAACCTACTTTTATCACAACACACAATCGAAAACATACTTTCGATACGAACCCAAACACCCACACCCAAATTTGAGCACCCCTGCTTCCTTTGCGAACTGCGCACTACCCCTGCCGCGTAGTGAGTAACCCACATCCCTACGACCCCCGATTTTCCACCCCTTTTCGATAAACATTCAATAATATATACGTAAACAAGAGTCGCTTCCCTGCGCTCTCTGCACCGACGCATGCATAAAAGATGGCGACGCACCCCGTTTTCCCGCGCGAATTATTCACGTTGGCCATAACGGCGCGAGAAGCGTCCGAGGGGCGATTCCCTTTTCGGCCTGTGCCTTTTTTTATTATCGCTTCGCCTTTATTTTTAGCCGAGGGCGCTAATCATGGGGCGATCGATGGTGCGAAGGCTCGATTTCGACTACGGGTCCATTCATGGTTATCGCCCGGGATTCTGTGTTCATTCAGTTGGTGATTTTCATTGAAAAATTATGATAAACGCTTTGTCATATTCGATAGACCCGTATGTGGTGACGTATTGCGACTGGCGCCTCAGGCGGATTTTTTTGTAATTAACGGAAAATTCACGAACGTCAGTTAATCACAACGAAAATCTGATGGAAAAATTAGTTGAAAAATAAAATCTCAACACTTTTATGTAAAGGAAGTGAGAATATTTAATCATTCTGGGATATTTAAATCTTTCTTTTTTTGACTCTAATTTATTTTTGGGAAATCCTATGATATAAAAAAATACATTCGGAATCTAATTGGGTTTACCTGGTGTTGATAATTAAAAATAATATAACACTATTGATTCATTTTTCGTTTTAGGGTAGGATAAAATGTCTCCACATTCTCCTATTTGACAAATTGATTACAGTAACTTATTCCCATATTTTAGCATAGGTTGGAATGCCAATATTTGAAAACAATGTAGAAGCGTTAAATTTTGTACTAATAATAATGATATTTTCATTCATTTTTTCGATGCATGAAATAGTTTACTCATTTAATATAAATGAAATTATATAATATTTGACAGTTTGAGAATCCGCGCCGTTTCCATTCTAGTACCACCTGTACGCTTGAACTGCATGTGCATTTCATTCACTAAACGCACACTTCAGATACGATAAGATAATTCGCTTATCAACTCGATTATCGAATTAGCACATTTCCCATCGCACACATAAAACATAAATTCTCCATTCGACGAGAAGCCGCAATATCTATAATTTTCACTTTTCACATTTTACAAATTACATTTTATTATATAAAAATAATTACAATCACATATACGCAGTACGAAATCGACACTCAAACTACATACGAACTTGGCCAAACTCGGCGAACGTTAAATTAAATGTCTGCACGAAACTGCGCGTCTTTGGACCGTATATCAAAAAGTTTAAAACGGCGGCCGCGCACCGAACGCTTAAATTTTCCCGCGCGCGATTTGCATCCGGAGCTGGCCGCGTTTCCGCTTATTTAGCGCCGGAACTTTCCGCCGCTAATTGCGGCCGGTTCCCGCCAAAATTCAAATGCACTCTCCGGCTGCACGTTGCCGATATCGAAAACTGCACAAGTTCATTTGACAGTTCGCATATTTGTGTTCCAATATGTTTCGCCACAATTCATTTTTTCAAATGTCGCTTTTTAAAATTAAAAGAATATTATATTAGGCAGACCTGAAAATGTTGATGAATGAAAAATTCAAAAAAAATTGTTTAATAATTACAAAATACATCGCAATATGTTAAAATATATTGGTTCATCTGATGTTTAAATATATTCAGAAAATAATGATTTTAATTCATTCAAACTGATTCAATTTTCCCGCTAATACAGTATTTGAAGATTGAGAACCATCTGAAGGGAAAGAGGTGGGGGTAGACCAAAAAACGAAAGGGGGGTTAGGAGAGGGGTGGGAGGCGGTGGAGGGGGGTGCGCGCACTGCGTCGCTACGTTAGGGGTGCGCATGCGCGTGCACCACCCCGCAGTATGTCACTTTTCCGTTAACGTTGCTCCGAAATTGCACTTTTTTGTAGCCTCCGTTATTGCCGAATGATACGTTTTTTTTTACAATGTGCTTTTATTCATTTTGCAATTTTCGCAAAACCGTTTGAAATATTATTGAATACATGTTATCTGACAGCAATTTTTGATAGGAGGCATGTTAAAGGGTTGAATTATTTGATTAAAGATTGATTATATGAAATGGACGTTGGGTATCTTTACTTTTGATGTAAAATTAAAATAGTGGAAAAAATTAAGCTGATTTTAAATAAATTTGGAAACACATCGCAGTTTTTGAATGTACTTAGTTGATATGTTTTAGAGATTTAACTTTTTTAATATTTTGAGACTTTCAATTAGTTAGTTTTGATGCAGTGAAGTACATGTTCAACTTTGAACGCGTTTTATCTCGAGATCACCATGAAGTCACTTGTATCCCTTTGCCTTTTCAGTCGTCAATATAACAAATCGAGATAAATTACACCCTCTTCAATATTAGATACATCATTGAGGCCCAATCTTTTCACCTCTGGTTATAAAACGAAATTAATTCAAACAACCCGCATTTCCCCGACTACTAACTGTCAAAATCTAAGTGTATATCTGTTTCTTTCGGCGCCCGTTTGATAGCTCTAGTTTAAAATCGTTAAGAGGTAAAAAAAGCAGCTCTAAAACGAGTCAAATGGTGAAACGCCGCCTTAACAAAAACGCCACCGCATTCATGAATCGCAGCCGGTACGTGTGAACGCGGCCTCACGAGTCGGCGGGGTGAGGAGGCGCTGCGGACCGGCTTCGCAGTCCGCGCCCCGACACGCACGGGGGCGCACGACGCCGCCCCGCGCCAGGTACTGCGCCCCGACGGCTCCCCGCGCGCCCCTCGAAGCGGCGCCCCCCTCCCCTCCGCAGACGGGGGGGGGCGGGGCGGAGGCGCCTCGGGGAGCGCGCCCCCGGGGCCCGGCCGCATCGAGCCGATCGGAAAATCGATCCGCGCGCACTCTGTCTATTTATAGACGAAACTCGTCTGCGATCGGCCGAAGGACGCGCTTTTCCGACCGAGTCCGCTTTTCGCTTTTCCGCGCGCGCGTACACCTCCTGTTGACAAACACGTTGACGTTTCGTTTTTCGATTTTCATATCTAGCAAATGATCCGTTGTATAAAATTGTCCACAGATCAATTTTGGGTGTTGGTGTAGATCAGGCACGTCGTTGTGATCGTTTCTTTCACTAAGGGTCGTTTTATAACCGAAGAGTTCAATCAGTTTTTAACTGAAATCGACAAAAATTCGTCTCTGTTCCGCAGATTTTTAACCGGTTGTAATTTTCTGGTCAGTAATCTAGAACTAAATCCAGAACGGAAAAAAAACTACCCTTACTTATTGATACTCCAACTTCAATATGTGTTAAATACAAAAATATACATAAAATGAAGAAATTTGATGCTAAATCGAACGCTCGTCGTTTGTCCGACTAGAAATTATTATGTTTTAACTCTTTTGCTCATGTTTAAATAGAGAAATTAAATAATTTCTAACTAGAGCTAAGCTGAAAAATATGAACTTTTTCCCTAACAATACATCTCAGATAATAAGTCAATAAAGATTTTCTTACAATTGTGAATATATCTGCAATATGTTGTACTGATAAATCGACTTTTGTTTAAATATAATTTTGATACATATCGTTTACGGATACAATGTAAATAAAATATTTATTAAATGTAATTATGTACATATGTCGAATCATTTATCATAGTATTTTTTTTTATTTAACAGAATTTGACAGTTGTTATCGATAATACTGTTACATACGATTAAAAGAACGGGCTAAAATATTTAGAATATCCACAAATAAGTTATCATGAAATCCTTAAATTCAACAGTGAAAGAAGAAGAGTTTATTTCAATTATTTAACAAAAACATACATTTCAAAATACTATAAACATACACAATACATGCATTTTCAATTCATAAAAATATTACAACCAATTAAAAAAAAAAACTGTTTTTTTTTCATTATAATATAAATAAACCAGACTTATTAACGAAATACAATACATAAATGAAAAAAATATATATCAAAATCAGATAGCGATCGATTAACAAGGGTGAAAGTGTGTGAAAAGCAGTGAAAATCGCGTACGAAAACAAAATGGTCTCTCGGTCTATAAATAGCGAACGGTCCCGTACTACGCGTGTGGCGGTGCATGCGTACTCGACACAACGTCGAGACGATCGACGTGTTTTCACTCCAATTTCGATTAAATTTTATTCCAATTTGATGCTAAATATTGTCTTTTTTCATTTTTTGAAATAAAAATTCGATTCTTTTAAGTTAAAAGTCGGAAAATGCCCGGAAAAGCGCGACCGCATCGATAGGTGTTTGCTTCGATTTGGGGATTTCGATGATTTTTGTTAATAAAATTCGCTTTGTTTTCTTTTTATTTATAAAATAATCGATTATTAATGTATTTTTAATCAGCTGATTCCATTTTATGGGAAAAAATATTGATTTTAATTAATGATTAAATTCAAGATATGTAAATGGTGTCGATTCCTGTAAGCAATTCCTTTTTATATATGTGATTATTATTTCGAGTAAATTTTTTAATAAAATCCTCTCAAAATATTTTTTTTAATCCGGATAAAAATATTATATTCAAATTAATTTAAAGCAATTAAAAAAAACTTCATATAAAAAAAAACAATTTTACCAAAAAAAAACACAAATTATGTAAAACATCATCGAATCCATATACTAATAACGTATTTTCCAATAAAACGTTTCAGTCATAAAAATGTAAATGGAAAGGACGACTCTTCAGAGACTCATTACCGATGCGAAGTGTGTCGTATGGAAACCTTGACTCGTTTTTCAGACTACGTGTGTGTATTATGCATACACGTATATGTATTTATACACACGCGTTCATTGTTCCGAAGCATTTTCCTGACCTGAAAATTCTGATTATAATTGTCACGAACTAAAAATAAAACGCGAGCCAAAGCCTCCTTATCGCGAGTTGAATCGGAAAAGCGCGACCGTCGTCGTTTGCGATTTCGGCTGAAAATTCACCTTTTTTAGCATCGGATTTAAAATTTTCTGTCGTGTTTAATTACAGTCGAGTGCATTGAAAAGCGGAGATTAACACAAAAGTGCTATTAATGAACGGCGGTGGAAAAATAACGGCGTTTTCGTATGCAGCTATGGGATTGTACACGATCAACATGAAAATGAAAAGCACACAACACCATTGACTAAAGGGTGAGTTTATCAGTATTTTTTATAAATATATGTTGGTAATTCATCGATTCAATAGTGTAAAAGTATGAATCGTTTGTGCATTCCCCTTCGGTCATCAGTTTTTTAATGATACTGTCGATTCCTGATGAGTCATTTGTCTTTTTTTTTAATTGATTTAAATTAATCGGTCGATTTAAGTGCTATTTTCGTATGCTGATACTACTCTTTGAAGTTTCTTATCTTACGACTGCTTTTTTGGGAAAAAATAGGGAGATATGATTCCCCATTTTGTTTCTTTTTCTTCTAAATCCCTTTTGAAAAATCATGTTTTAAATAAAATAGTGTTAAAGTAAATCCAATTTAGTTCCGAATGTATTAACACTATTTTTCTATGTTTTTCAATAGAAAATTAGAAGGAAAAAACAAAAAAAGGATCAAATTTCTCTGCTTTCCTTTACTTCAAATCAAATGAGAAATTCAGAAAAAAACTCTTTTGAAAATAAATAAATTAAACATTTAAATATATATGAAGAAGATAACGTCACATGTACACAACGATATCCCAAAACAATAAGCATTTTCATAATAAGATCCACCAACATGTTACACAGTTATTTCATCCGTAGCCAAAGATCAACTTATCAATATTTCATTTCGACCAGACTCACGTTTCGGCTTGTTTTTCCACGAAATTTCATCAGCTTTTCCTTTCTCCATCCCTTCGAATAACGCGTCTGTATATTCAGCGTATTTATACTCCGGTGACATTGTGTCTAATTTTAGTATCTCTTGTTCGCGTTCACACGAGAGTACTTCCATACGAGTACGTAGATATGCAAGTACTACACCCGTATCAGATTAAGGTCGGACCTAGATAAAAATTGGCATTCGGAAACCTCGGTAGCTGCAAATCCTAAAATATTGCATAGTGGCCTCGTTGAATATTGATGTAGAAATATCTTTTGATTTTTCCGGTCACGTTTCTTTCAGCTTTTCCTGAGACACGTCTACTTTCAAACTAGAGTTCACATTATGAAACATTTTATTAGTTCAATATATGGTGAAGTAAATTTAAAATCACATAGGAATGTTAACATGAGTTTGATTATATCATTTTAGTTTTTTATATTAGTAGTACATACACAAAGGATTTTTATATTATAATGATCAAAAATGATGAACATATTTGTGTGTTTATATTAAAATTACTAAGAATGAAATATATTTCATTGAAATAATTATTTTTGATCATGAAAATACTTTTCTTATAATGAAAAAAAAATCTAATTTTCACTGTGAATTTTCATAAAATTGCCAGCACGCACTTAAAATAATCATTATCAATTACCGGCACATTGTAACGATCGGAAAATTGAAATTTTTCGATATTCGGCCGGAAAATTTTCGGGAAAAATCGCCACACTTCGCACCCCCGAAGTTTTCGTGCCGCGGCTATTTTCGTGCACCATTACGATAATTATTATTGCGGCGACGCGTTTACGGTTTTACTGCGATGCTATCGCGAATTCCTTAATACGTTTTTATCGTGTCCATTGTGTGTATTGTTGTATTATACCTTGCTGTGTCGTACATATTGTAATGCGGAAGGTTTTGGAACCAAAATACGCAATTTTCCCCTCGGAAGATTCGTGGAAAATTGTTATATTTGGTTTTGAAAAATGGAAAATTTATTTATACGTAGATATTTGTTGTATAGAAATCGATTTTAAAATTCAATACTGGTTTGATTTCACTCATGAAAATAACAATTATAGTCTTTATTGTAATAGAGGTGCAAGTTCATTCACTTTTTTTACGAGATATTTATGTTTTATGTTAAGCGTGTAGTGAAAAACAATTAACTTCACATTGAAATAATTGTTTCATTTCCGCATGAATAACTTATTAGTGATACAGAATCGAAAACTTTTTTCTTTCGATAGAATCGTGCTTTTATTTTTCAACGTTCACTTTGAATTAATCAATCATATTATTAAATATATTCATGAAAATGCGAATTTCGAAACTGGAACCCTTAGAATTATATTTGGCTATACAACTCGGAGATATGTAATCCGCTTTTCATCGGCACAGTGGAAAACTTACGCTCCATAGAAAAGCGAGCGCGCTTTATTTACTATGCTCGGAAAATGGAGCCGAATAGAAAACGATTCTCATTTTGTTGCTTTGTTGCTATTATTATTGTGTATGGGTGCGTTTAGAGAGGTCTTTTGTCCATGTTTTGTATGGTTCGATTTTATTTCAGCTTTTTCACTCGACAATGGACTTTTTTTTGATCGATATCGCACTCGCTTTTGATATGTGGATTATTTTTAGCATTTGTGCTTTTCACCCTTTGTTCGGTTTGATTTATATATATTCAAGAAGTGAAAGTTTGAATTTTACTTGTTATATCATATTATGCATATGAATATTGACAGTATGTTTAAAATTCATATAATAGTGTCTTTGAATTGTTTCTCCACTTTTTATTTTTCAATACAAAGTGTTTGATTCATTTTTGTATTATATCACAGTGAAGTATTTTGTTTTGAAAAATAAATATAATCATATACACACACATGTTATTTCGTACAATATTAGCATAAATATTAATCAGTCTCAAAAACGACATACGGATATTAGTAAAATTTCAGGCAACACATGTAACCGTATTAATTATAAAACAGAATTAATGGAGGTTGTCGCTAGTGCATATTAGTCAAGCAATATCCGAATAATTAATAAGGCACTCGGAGGAAACGAACACGACTTAATGGCCATAATTGCTGAATCGCTTCGGCAAACAAATCTCTCTACAATTCACCCTAATGCGACTATAATCGCGCTGAAATTCGTTCTGAAAATAACTGAAAAAACCGTAATGGCCCATACAATATGTACGGCCGATCGTGATTTCGAGGCATCGATCGGAATTCGAGGAAATTCGAACCGAACCGAGGAAAACTCGAATTTTCCGACGGATTTTTTTTTTTCCCCCAGAAACTTTCCGGAAATCTTTCGGTCGTTTTCGAAACTCTTTGCGCCCTTCGAGGTCCACGATCGAGTTTCAAAGTTTCCATGCTGCGACCTCAAAAGTGGCGCATAGTTATGTCCAGGTCGATATCCAACGCCATCGATTCGCGGAAGGTCACCAATTGACGTCGAAAGTCACCGACCAACGCTCGATTCTGACGTCAAACAACACATTTGACATTTCGTAATGAACGTTGCGTCCCTGTTTCGACTCAATACAACCTACGATGAATACATCGACTGGGATGAATCGAAAATTATAGCTCATGAACGAGATTCTCTACAATTCTATTGTTATAATACATTTCGATTAAATTACATTTCCCCCAATTTTCGTACGAAAACGTCTATTGAATTTTCAAAATTCATCCACGTAAAGATGTGCTTGAGGTTGCCGCTCATATTGCTCATTTGGGCAATATGGATCGAATGTGAGCAACAGTATTTGCACAATTCGATATTTTACAATATGTGTCATATTTTGAGGATTAATGTAAACCCCATCTTAGAATTTAAAGAGTATAATCATGTTCATATAGAATTGAAATCGTTTCATCATTCATATGTGATTGCAAAAAAAAATTCCAACTATATTTAAATTTCGATTCATAGAAATTTATTGTTTAAGTGATTTTATCTAAGCGTTAATGTCTTTATCTTAATGCGAAATTTTGAATTTGTAACTTTTTGGATTAAGAAATGTTATATTTTGCAGTTCGGTAACGTAAGTAGTTACGAAACGACCGCAACGTTTGTGAGGTCAGAACGTGAGGTCAGAAGTTAGAACCTCAATTTGATTCTGTATGCGAGGATTGATTTCGCTCTATAATACATAGACTAACATTTATGCAATAAATGGTTCAATTTGATGAAACATTATTTCTGCGCAATATCGCATGATACTCTAAACTTAGACAACGATTTTCCATTTGATATAAGTTTATTTGAATGCACAAAAATTAGTAGGTATTATAACCATTAAAAAAACGTTTATTTGAGATGTTAAAAACAGCTGCAAATAATCTCTCATATCATGTAAAAGCGATATCTGATGCAGCCAAGTACCATAACCACCCCGTTTTATTTCTAAACAGCTTGGAGACTATCCAAATTAGCCAATTTGGTAAAATTTCAAACTAGCCAACTTCAAAACGACAAATTTTTCCCGAAACAGTCGTAATCGTTCGCAACTTGCAATAAAATGCACCGGCGAACTTAACACATTTCGAATCACGTTCATCTAGATATGTACATTCAAAATATTTTAAGTATTTGTTCGTCATATTGATAATCGGGTAGTCTACAAATTGAATTAGTTGTAATAAACTAAGTTTATATGATTATATAAAGTCATAACACTGTTGTGTGATATAAAAAAAAAATTTAACAAAATCAAACGCAAACATTTCAATATCTCGAAACGAAAGCACGCTGACTTACACCATCGTTAAAAACGAAAAGCACATATTGACAATATTAAAAATTGAGCCAAACATTACAATACTAAAATCCGTTACGTAAAATAGGAAAATTCGAATGCACAAGTGCATGAGTGCGGTTTTCGATGCACGAGCGTAATATGGAAATGGACCATCGCTCCTGCGGATAAAACCGTTCGAAATTGAATTTTAACGTGGCGCAAAACAGATACGATTGTCGTCGAAGGTTCAACGGTCTAGTCTATGATAGGCGGTGTGGAAAAATCGGAAAAGTCGGAAAATTCACCTCGGAAAAGTCGCGGCGCATATGAATAATGCAACGGAGTGCATTCTGTTTCGATGATGGATCGCGCAACGAAAACGTCGGAGAAATATTGGGTGCGATTAAAATGGAAAATTTTCTCGGGGAAAATTCGAATTTTCTTTCGTATGTCGGTAGCATAGAGGATATTCGGTTGTTTGTAATTGCATTTTTCAAATATACTTTTGATATGTTATTTGTTTAACAATTGAACTGTAAAAAAATGTCATTTCGATTCATGATTCTTTCACTTATTTGTTTTTTCAATTTCAAATAATAAATATTTTCTTTTGTTAAAAATAAAGCAGATTGTAATTTTTTTGTATATTTTTATTTAAATTTCAATAAAAAATAGAATTCTTCTGATTCACAACACTTACGAGTACAATCTACAATGCAATTGAAAAATCGTAAAATTTTCGTATACTTGTTCGATATCGTTCTATAATTTTATTTTGCAGTTAGAAATCGTATTGAATCTTGATTCAACAATAAAAATCTTCTATAGAAATTAAATTGAATATATATTTGTATGCACATTTGTCATTTATAGACTCCTTAACGTCTGATTTTTTTGGCAGTGAAACCTTCCTGAATTATTGTATGCAAGTTTAAGAAGGCTTCTGCATTATCATATTTCACAAATTATAGAATTTTTATTGTTCGATGGTTCTTAAAACGATATTTTCAAATCAAATATTATGCACACGGTAAGATTTTCTACGTGAACAGGAAATACAATACAGCAGTTTAAAATCAGCTTAAAAAATCTCGAGCAACTCTAAGTTATGGAAGCTAGTCATCTATATTATAAATACGCTAACGATGCTCGAAATTTTCAAGCATAGCCGTGAATCAAACCCGGGCGTTCAATTTATTAGCCCGCGCCTTACACTCCAAACTACACGTCGTAATTACGAAACTGCATTGTTTAACATATTTAAGGCGAAATTTTTTTTTTATTTCACACATAGATGGCAATACGAAATTTGATTAATTCCGAACTATTTTGATACACATGCGCCTACTGCTGGTAAAAATAAATTCCCAAAGTCGGTTCGAAATTCACCGACGTCCCTCAAAGTTGTTTTCCGGTTGCGTGAGTAAATTCACGTTCAGTATATAAATATTTCTCCGGGGCATGGAATATATTTAGGGATTGAATAGCTTGAAATTTGCGACAAAGACGATGCGGAAATAAAAAATGCACGATTCGAAGGGGTCGCAAACCGTTTCGGAAACGTGTGCGGAATTTCGAACGGTTCGTTCGATGCGCAAATTCGCACGTACGAAGATTTCTGATTTATGGCGCCACTCGCGTGTACCAACTCTCCCCGGCTTAACTCTCTACGGCGTTTGAGGTTCGTTATTTTGTGTCATATAACAAAGGACTCGTTTCGTGTTTTTCTTTTGTTATATCTATCTATGGCTAGAGTGGTGTCCGTTCATAACGTGCTTTGTTTTTCGTGATATGTTAGTTTGGAATTTTTTTTTTTTGGGGTTTTAAATTTTATCGATGGATTGGGTTTTTAAAATAAACGTGATTTTAATTTTCATTTTTTTAACGTCTTAAAACGTCTCTTCATCTGATTAATTAAAAATTAAGACATGTTAAGAAAATGCTTTTCAATATTCTTGTTCATTCTTCGATTGCTTTTCTTTCAGTTAGAAATCAGTAAAATAAATAATCTTTTTTAATTATAATAAGATAGATACATCATATTTTCAAATGAATAAAATAATTAATAAATCATTTTTATGGGCAAACATATTTTGTTTATCGAATTTAACTTTTCGTAGATAAAATTCGTTGTTTTCTTTAATTGTCACAGTAAATTTCCATCTCATTCGATTTATAAAGAGTCCAATTTGATATAAAACTTCACTATTATGAAGCAGTATTCAATCATGACATACAATTAAAAAAAATACATTTCAACTAAAAATATATATTTCACACAAAAAGGTCGAAATTATAAAAATCTGAAATAACTCAACTCTGACATTTTTTTTTAATTTGTGAACACCGAAAAAAGCGGCCCCAAGATATTTACCCCTCCTCGAAAGCCCAGGCCCGTCACTGACAATGAGCCCGCACATGCATGCGACACACAGTCCTTTGTCGGGGGGGCATAAAAGGGGGGAGGCGCCCCCTTATTGCAGATTGCAGTCGTCGGTGTCTATGACCTGCCGCAAGCGATGGGGGCGCGGGCGCTCCGCCCCCCTTCGCCGCTGAATGGGCGACGGCACCGGCGCACTCGTTCTGCGCCGATTCAACTAACAAACTATTCAGGGGATCAAATCTCGATTCGAATTTTTAATATTCTGTTTGAACGATAGCCAGCCGATTGTTCAGCGTGTAAAGCGTTTGTGCGTGCCGTTTCGCTTCAGCATATTCGGGATGCGTGAGTTCGAGTCTTATCTTGGCGAGAGTCACATGTCGTTTTTTTTTTCAATTGATTGATTGATATGGAGACTCGGTCGTTTCTTTCGAATGTTTGGATTCATTTGATTTGGAAAAAAAATAATTTACAGCTTTACGAAACGGCTCCGTTAGTGATTATCACCTATTCCTTTCATATGTTTCGCTTAAATTCGAACTATTAAGTGACACCTATGTATGTATGTGCGCACTAACTTTCTTTTTGGGTTATGCTTAATGGCTAATTGTCTTCACTATATAGTGAACGATATTAATTTATGATAATTGGGTAGAAATTACCTGTATAAATAAAAAAAAATATGCCATAAATCGATTAGTAACTAATGCTTTACACAAGTAGTCTATAAACTTAAAATCTAGCTTTACACTAGTGACCTAACCTAATTAAACCGTAAGAAAGAAAAAAATTATAACCAATCCTTACATAAAATCTTATTTAACCTAACTTGATTTAATTCATCAAATGGGTTCACGGGAAGCTCACAGGTTTCTAAAATATTTTTTTTTATAGCTCATATCGTGAACTTTCTATAAATGTGCCTCATCAACAACCACATATTAAATTTATATAAGAAAACTAATTAAAAACATTATAAATCAATGTTTCCGCATTAAAGCGTTTCTAAATAAAATAGCATCGATTCAACCCACCCTAGTACGCATTTTAGTTTAGTTAAATTTCCGACCGACGAAAATAATAACAAGATACTAAATACGGTGAAATATTGGACATGTCGAAAAGTCGCTAATTGGATGAAAAACCACCACGAATATCAATTCGGATTAAAGATTCAATAGCAACACTCGAATCCCCGCGCTGAAACTTTTCAGACGCTTCCCAGTTGTGACCCAGTTGATGGGGAAGTTCCTGACTCCCACCCCTCGAGGAAACCAGGGGTGGGTCGAGGGTCTGAAGAACGGGCCACGAGCCAGCTTCGACTTTATCGGCCAGACCCTGGATCCGGTCCAACCTGAAAACACTCCATTCACATTTTTGCAATATCTACCGGAGGACACCGCACTTTCAGAACTCAATACGTTTCATGATAATAAATATTGAAAATGCATTTACTTCACGTAACATGGTATTTAATGTACTTCGGTAGAATCTTGAATAACGATCACAATTCGATACAGAATTTTACTTGAATGAAAGCCTAAGATGCTGCATATGCTCTTCCATAACGTGTTGAACGATTCATATTTTAAATTTTGGTTTGCTAGTTTCCACTGTAAGTATATCATAGATTGAAATGATAATCCATGTGACTTGCGTTTGAATGCAAAATTATTAACCAATTCGCAATCCTTCTGTTAGTGAAATTCAAAATCAAAGCGTGTGTAAGATACACGTCAGTCATTTAATCGTTCTCGACGATCTTGAAAGACTTTGCATGTCAATCTTAAATATATTCTCCATGGTTTCCTCTGGTAATAATTTATTACCCGTTTGCTAGATTTTCAGCTAGAAAACGATAAACTATTCATACATTTCACCCCTCATGTAGCGAGAGTGAAGAGTAAAGACTCCAAGGCTTACGAGCTACATAATATATGGGCGAAAGCACGTCTACGTTGGTATTTATTACTCGTAGTTTTAGAGAAAAACCATGGGAAACCAGGTTAGATATTCACGCAAACCAAAATTGGTTTAATTTACTAGTATGGAAAAAAATACATAAGTGTATATATTTCTATAATGAACATTTCAAGTATAGATTTTTTTTAAAGTAAACATTAAAAATTCAACGACCATAAAGAAAAGATTCCCTAAAGGTGAAACGTAAGATTAATATCTAACAAAAAGTAGTGATATTTTTCTCCGACTTATGTATGTACATGCGTACAATATGTAGAATTCATAAAATAAAATTTTCATCAACTTTTTTGTACCTAGGTACATCTGGAAAATATAAAACCATAATTCACCGAGAAATATAATTCTTTGTAAAATCAAATAATTCAGATACATATGTATGATATAAACTTGTTATCAAACTGCAAAATCATTAAACGATCAAATAACGTAAAAAAGATTACTAATTTTTCAATATTTTACTATTCCCGTTTCATACGCCAACATATGTTCGAACCATGAATCTTATTTTGGTACAGTATTGTTTTTCTAATACACACAACCGGTACAATGTTAATTCCTTTTCATAATCGACGACTGAATAACACAAAGGGAACAAATGACCATTTTTATCGAAATTGAATTAAGTACTCAAATCAATTTTGATAAAAACAAATGTCACTTTGTACTATTCATTCAAATATCATTCCATAACATATATTTTTTTTTATTTATTTATAACAGGTAATTTCTACCCAATTTTTTATATACACACCGTGCATTTTAATCGGTCATAAGTGACACAGATAACCCTGAATAGTTAGTATCATTCACTTTATATAGTGAAGACGAGACTCCTAAGAGTAGAGAAGTACACACATAGGTGTCACTAAATAGTTCGAATTAATCGAACATATGAAAGGTATTGGTGATGTGATCATTTGCGGAGCCGTTTCGTAAAGCATTAAATTAACACTTTTTTTAAATCAAATGAAACGAATAAAACGAAAAAATTAATAAAAAAAAAAACCACCCCGAACAAAAGACGAACACGTGCCACCCTCGACCTCCCGATTATAATCCGCGGGGATAATCAACAACGAAAACAAACAAACAGATCGAAGGCACACATCGAGGGGCCATAGACCTGGTGGGGCGTCATCCCCGGTTACCAGGTTACCGGGCTCCTGGCAACACACAACTCGCACACGTCTTCCCCTGACCCGCGGCCCGACCCGCCCCGCCCTCCCCTCGTTGCATCTGGCCCGTTAATGGGGCACGTGGCCCACTTTTAAAGACACACCCGCGGCCCGGGGCGTTTACCCATCGATTTTACGGTCGAGAGACAGATTTATGGCCGTCTCGTCAAGCCGAGCGGAAAAGCGCCGGGAAAAGCGAGGAAAAACTGCTCGAGAATGTCTGCGAAAATCGTCCGGGAAAAGTCTGGGGAAATCGACTCATAATGGCGGGGAAATTCTGGAGAAACTGTTCAGGAAAATCTGAGAAAACTGTCCAGGGAAAGTCGGAGAAAACCGTCTAAGAATGGCAGAAAAAGTCTAGGGTAACTGTCCAGGAAAAGTCTAAGGAAACTGTCCTGAAAAAGTCTGGGAAAACTGTTCATAAAAATTCTGGGAGAACTGTCCAGGGAAAGTATGAGAAAACCGTCTAAGACTGGCAGGAAAAGTCTAAGGAAACTGTCCTGAAAAAGTTTAGGAAAATTGTTCAGAAAAATTCCGGGAAAACTGTTCAGGAAAAGTCTGGGGAAACCATCTAAGAATGACACAGATGTTTATACAAAAAAAAGACATTTATTCTGTTCCACTTGTGCGTCTCATTTGGTGCACCGAACGAAAAAACGTTCTACTCGTATGTTGCACCAAAAATTTAGGCTTGAATATTTTTCATGTACTATTTTTAACTGATATTTATTGAATACATACATCGTGCATTTATTATTTTTCTTATAATTAATGTCAAAATTCATATGAAAATGTACAATTTGATTATTTCAAAACAAATGGTCGGGTTTAATTTTTGTTTCGAATTCGAATACAAACTGGATGTGCGAGTATGTTTTCGATTTCAGTTTCGAGTGAAAAATACTAAAAAAGAGTTATGCTCCTTGTATAAATTTTTGTTGGAAAAAATCTGATTTATTTTCATTTCTTTATTATTACTATTATATTGTTTCATAGACTATCTAATATATCTGATTCGAAAAAAATATTGATCTAAGGCGACACAAAATGACTTAAAATAGAGTTCATTAGTTCATCTGACAAGTATTAATCTTGTGAGTCTATTAAATTCGGTCGATTTCTATCGTTCATTAATTATTGTTCATGACTTTTAACCCTTCAATGGTTGATTTTTCATTTTTATTTTTCGAAACATTTCTACACACAGTTCTATAAATAATTTTTACCCACTTTTCCTAATACTTCTAAGGAAACCGGTGACATGTGTTGACGACAGTTCGATGCGAAAACTGCAATACGACAGCAGTCGAGAAGGAAGAAGGAAAGAAAGACTTTTTCCATGTCACGATACGCCACATACGAACTCACTTAGCACGTGTTTTTATCGGTTTTCCTCGCGAGAAAATTCATCTGGAGGCTGCTGGCACATGTCGACGTTTTTATATTAACAAAGTTTTCCGTCCGCGAGGGAAATTTCTTTCTCGGTGCGATATGAAAGCCTAACGACATTATAAATACCTAATACATTTTGTGTCCGAGCGATTTTCTTTCAGTGAGACGCACATTTTTTCTGAATTATTCGAAATTGATTTTCATAGACTTGCATGAACGTCCATATTATATTGAAAATCGTTTGATTTGAAACAAGAGAATATTTGAAGTGGATAATTTTCAAATGAAATATTTTCGAATTCTATATTAAAATCGGGTTCGAATTTGAATATATTTTATATACGTATAGTATATGAATTTAACAATGTTATCTGTGTCCCGAATTTGTTTTTCATTTGAGAACACATGCGATGTGGAGCAGATGTCGATCGTCCGAATCCAAACCGACCATATTGAAAGTCCAATACTAAATCGATTTCATACTACATATACCTTCTATTATATGTACAGTAATATCATGCAATATAAAGTCTGCACATATTATCTATCGTATACTTTATTTAAGATTTTAAGAGATATTATATCTAAAAAATTACTGCCAATTTTTCAATCATTAAATAACAGCATGTCGATTTGATAAACGCCACCTTTATTTTTTTTTATTTTACAGTTATATCAATTCGATAAACTATTGTTTTATGATTTGAAAATCGGTCCTTTAAGTTATCGTTAGACTTAAAAGAATATTTGTTATTTATTGGGATTTAATTTAAAAAAAAGTTGATTTACATGTATTTGATGAATGTATTAGAAGTTGAATGAATGTGAAATGTGACAAATATTGAATCTAAAGCCTCATTAACGAATATGGAAACAGGCAAATATTGAAACCGATAAATATGAAAACTGGCGTATGTAGAAACTGACGAATATAGAAATCAACGACGACTAAGAAAACTGACGACTTAGGATTGGTCTTTAGACTGATTTGAAAATAAAACGAATTTCAACTATACTCGATCCTCCGACTACTAACTGTCAAAATTTAAAGGAAAGAAATGGATGTATGAACTGCAGTACTTTTATCTTTGTAAGCGGATGTTTTAACAGCACATATGTAGTTGGACGAACCGCATATAGCTTGGATTCGTTATATTTTCAAACCAGATGTGAAAAGAGCGACCCTTAGAAACAGACGAATATTGGAATTGTTGAATGTAAAAACTGACGAATATTGAAATTGACCAATATGAAAATTAAAAATTATGGAAAGTTGATGAATATGTAAATTGATGAACATGGAAATTGATTAATATGGAAATTGTTGAATATGGAAAGTTGATGAATATGAAAATTGATGATCATGGAAATTGATTAATATGGAAATTGTTGAAAATGGAAACTGACGAATATGGAAAGTTGATGAATATGTAAATTGATGAACATGGAAATTGATTAATATGAAAATTGTTGAATGTGGAGATTGAAGAATATGGTAAATGAAGAATATGGAAACTGGCGAATATGAAGATTGACGAATATGGAAACTGACGAATATGGAAACTGACGAATATGGAAACTGACGAATATGGAAACTGACGAATATGAACTTTTTTAGACAGTGTAATCGAGCGATTATTTTATAATGAAGATGATGATGATTTAACGCATTTTTAATATTTTTTGCAGGTGGAGGGGCGATGGGCGCGTGAGTATGGGCGAGCGGTGCGGCCGCTCAGTGGCGCTGGAGCGCGCGTACGTCCACGAAGTGTACGAGCAGCAGGCGGCGCGCGCACCAGGACCACCATGGCCCAGGGTGGCCAGGTTCCTCGCTGGACTCGAGCCGGGAAGCCTCGTATGCGACGTCGGTAAGCAAACCCACCGTCTCTTCTCGACGACCCTTCCTTCTCGTGCGACCCAACGCCCAAATTGCACCCTGACTGCCCTCATTACCCTAAAAGCCTTTGTCGAAGTCTTGTTCAGTAATCAGCCCAAATCGTTCAGCCACGAGTTCTTTCTCTTTTCCACATACTGTCTCCTGAAAATCTTCACCTCTGTCATCGGGAGTCGAAATCGGTATTTTGACAGCCTACAACAATTCCAATCCCTTGTCTACTTCGTCAAGAATTTTTCTCGAAACAATCAATGTTTCTTCCTTAAACGAGGCTCAGTCTCTAACCCTAGATTCGTTCCACCCCATTTCCTCACACAGCACTCGTCGTGCATACACCAGATCTTAAATTCCCAACTCTTTGCTTCACAGTATTCGTCGTGCATACACCAGATCTTAAATTCCCAACCCTTTGCTTCACAGTACTCCGGTAATTTATTTTCTCGTCGAAGTTCAGGTTGAATCCTTCGGCCAAAATTGACCTTGACATTTTTGTCGGCCCTGATCCGAGGCCGGCACAGATAATCCTCGCAGGACGAGGCTTCCGAGGAAGCGTGCTCAGGATGACCAAGTCGAACGTGACCGATCCAACTATCGAACTCGTCGGTCCGATTAATTTTCATGTTGGGCAAACACGCGAGGGAGCCTCAGATAAAATCGAGTCTGCATTTGTATATATGTAATCCAATTTCGATTAATAGTCACTGTGCTAAATCACCATGTTTAAAGAAATCGTATGAGACAAATCTCATTTTTGTTATCGAAAAACATTAAACATTAGATTTGTCGGAATCTAGAGTAGTTTTTGGAATGGATGTGTTATTTCGGACCCTTTCATTCAACATATTTAAAATATGCCTCAAAAGATAAACATCAGTAATTTCATTATTTTTTACTATGATGACATTCACCGTGAATTTTGAGTTTTCATGGAAAATTGATTTTAAATCATAACATTTTCGTTCACAGGCGAACAAAACCTATGGATACGAACAATTTTTTTTCACGAACTATATCAATTTCATAGTTAAATGTGATCATAGTAATATTTAGGATCATAATGAATTAATTATTATCAAATTCAAATGTTTTGAGGGAAAAGTCCACTTGCTATAAAAAACTGCGCATTGTCCTCTGTGATATCTAATTCATCAAGTAACTTATTTATTATTTAAAATATAATTGATGTTAATTGTGTAGAAATTACCAGTATTGTAGATAAATAAAAAAAAATAATTGCGTCATCTCAGATTTTCCGAATTTTCCAACGGAAAAAAATCAACCCCCACGTGCGTGGAAAAAAAACCACTACTGCGAACGTTTGACGCCGCACCGTCGAACTAATGCAATTAACCCTTCACCCCCAATTGGGCGGTTCCGCATTAAGTCGCCTTTATAAATAAATACGGAAAGGAAAAATGTAAGGGGGAGACTCGGGGGTGTCGGGGACGAGCCTCGAATAAAAATCGCGCATCTGACTCTTTTTATAAACACGGTTTTCCTGGCGGCGTCTGCGCCCCCTTCTCTCGGCGGCGACTCCGCCCCTGGTCTCGCTCCTCCCCTGGATTTTCATCCCTGTTCGGTCAACGGCTCCGGGGACCATCGATTTTGATGGGGTGCGGAGAGACTTTGTCTCCCCGAAAACGACTTTTGATATCGACTGTGGAATTTGACGTGTTTTGTTTTTTTTTATTTTTTTATTTTTTTTTGAAAAATATTTGATAAACTTGATTCTGTTATAAGGTGTTTTTCGAATCTGTGGAAATTGTGATTTCGGTGCGTGTGTAGACCGTGCGTAATATTTGCTACGGATGGACTGCGGAAAAGTCGCCCTCTCTCCCACATTTCCCATTATATGTCTAATTAAGAAATTCTGAAAATTGAAAGTGTTAAATATAATTTATATAATGTAATGCTGCAAAAATTTTCTCATAATTTGATGAGAGCAGTTTTAAAATTATATTTTTTTCAAAAAGTTTAACGTAAATCCGATATTGATCAGTTCACTGAACGATAGTTTTTTTACAATTTCTATTGTTTCAAGTAAATATTTGTATTATACGTGTTTAATATTTACATTTAGTTTTTTATTAAAAACTCATTCATTGAAAAATCTCTTTTTTTAATAAATTATTGCAGCAGTTAAATCAGTCAATTTAATTCATTTTCTCAAAAAAATGGGATAATAATATATATAAATAAAGTATCATAATAGCATTTAATCTGCTGTTTGTATTTGAAATAAATTTTGAACGATTCAAAGAAAAAAAAATCAATCAAACTGATAATAATAATTAATCAGTAAATAATAAATCTATTCTTCACTTTTCGAGCGTTCATCATTAAACGATGCAAAATTGAAAGTATCTCACTATAATCATAAGATGATAATTAACCACAACATTTCATCGGTCGTGAAGAGCATAAAACGACTTTTCAGTGTGTATTCGGCACATAATTCACGGCTTATGTCATTTCGGCGATAGTCAGGTGTTGTGGGGTGGCGAAACGTCGAAAGGGGCGCGTGGGCGACCGTGAATGACGTCAGAGGCGGCTCGGGGGGCGGAGGCGCGATGGGGGCTCGCCGAGATCGTTACGGAGCCCCCTCGTCCCCGCGCTTTGAGCTTTGAGGTTATGTGCGTAGCCTCCGCCGAAATAAGATGGCGCCCGCGAAAGTAAGGCGCGATCCGAAAGCGGATTGGAGATGTCGAAAATCGAATGCGAAATGCGATATTTATAAATAGACGATAGTACGTCATGGGTTTCATTGAAAAACGCGCGCGCACGCGCAGTGCAGCCAACGTCGGAAATAAATCCATGAATGTTGACGCTAATTGCCGCTCCTGATTTGTGCTTCTCGGAAAATCGTCATTCATCATGTTTTCGTCAATCGATCGATGCTAAGCGACGCTGACAAATTGAATCGTCGGTGTATTAATCGAATTTCGATCGGTTTCGAGGTGAAGGGATATGATTTCGTCGCTTATTATTATTTTTTTATTTATTTATTTAAACAGGTAATTTCTACCCAATTTTTTATATACACACCGTGTATTTTAATCGGTCACAAGTGACACAGATAACCCTGAATAGTTAGTATCATTCACTTTATATTGTGAAGACGAGACTTCTTAGAGTAGAGAAGTGCACACATAGGTGTCACTAAATAGTTCGAATTAATCGAACATATGAAAGGTGTAGGTGATGTGATCATTTGCGGAGCCGTTTCGTAAAGCGTTTAATTAACACTTTTTTCGAATCCAACGAATCCAAACATTCGAAAGAAACGACATTTTGACACTCGCCAAGATAGGACTCGAACCCACGCATCCCAAGTATGCTGAATCGACACGGCATGCACAAACGCTTTATACCGCTGCGCTATCGGCTGGCTATTTAAATTGGATAAATTGGGCAATCCCGCAATGATTTTTCTTTTGTTTTAAATGTCAGACGAAAATGTTCCTTTTCACCTCTGGTTTGGGAATAAAACGCGATTCTCCGACTACCAACTCTCAAAATCTGGAGGAAGAGATGGATGTATGTTTTATTGTAGGAACTGCAGTATGTCTGTCTCGTTCAGTGGTCGTTTTAGCAACTCATTGTAAAAAAAAAACTCGAAATCTGGGGAAAGAGATGGATGTATGTATTGTTGTACGAACTGTAGTATGTCCATCTCTTTCAGCGGCTGTTTTGACAGCTCATAGTTGGAGGGAGCGCGTGTGGTTTAAATTCGTTTTATTCTCGAACCAAGGATGAAAAGACCGACTCTGAATAAATCTATTTCCTCGTCAATGTTTTTAATTTAAGTCTTATTGTGCTATCGAAAAAATCTTAATTAAGCTAATTCATATTTTTTCAGGATGCGGAAATGGAAAATATCTCAACGTGAACCCTTCCGTGTTTACCATCGGTGGCGACAGGTGTCAACGTTTGACCGAACTGGCCAGAGAGAAAGACAATCAAGTATAATAATATTAGCATTAATATTTCAAACACTTGCATATCGAACGCTTTGTTGATTAAATTGATCAAAAGGTGGTGCTGTGCGACAACCTCGCCCTGCCGTTCCGGGACGAGAGTTTCGATGCCGTCGTCTCCATGGCGGTGGTGCACCACTTCGCCACAGCAGAAAGAAGAGCCAGGGCAGTCCGAGAACTGGCCAGGGTGCTGAGGATAGGAGGTCGGTTGATCATATCCGTCTGGGCTATGGAGCAACGGAACCGGAAATTCGAATCTCAAGTATTTTTTGAAAAAAAAAAGTATATCTTATGTCGGAATTGTCTTTACGAATTTTAATGGTTTTCAGGATGTGTTAGTTCCTTGGCATCGGCCTGACACATTGAGTACACCTTCGCTCGATATGAACTCCAACACTACGACTTCCGAAGATGATATGCAACCGCCTTATAACGCATACACGCAAACATCCGATAGCGATTCTTATAGGTATGTATATTTCCAATTATTATTATTTATAAAATAATGAATATTATTAACATTTTTTAATGTTTTAGGGGTAATCAAACTAAGAAAAAGAATAGAAGCAAAAAAGGGAGGTCGACTGATCCCATGAGACCTGTGAGCACATCGCCGAGCACTTCAAGTTTGTCTTCGCCGAACGAAACCTGCTACAGCTTCGTAAGGAGGGCGATACAAAAGTTAGCCGGAGGCAAGCGATCTGTAAAACCTTGGTTTTTGGAATCTTGGGGTAGTTATTCGAAAGACATTCCGGAAACCAGATACGATCCGGACGGTTGCGAGAATTACGACGCTGAAATCCACGACCTGCCCATAGAATTGCGGAGGCTCGAAGACGAAGAAGTGCCGATTAGGCGGCAGACTTTCACCTGTTCCGAGACGAGCACCTATAACGAATTGTACATGGCGCACAAGTCGAAAAGCCTCAGCGACATACTGGCAGCTCAACAAAGATCGATGGTCAGGAGTAGATCCAGCGTTCCGAGTCTCACGGGTCAAACTTCTGAAAATGAACAGTGCCAAGTCGAATTGCACGAAGAGAAAGACGACGCGCAGATCAAGCCTTCGTCCAAGCCCAAACTGGTGAAACAGAAGAAGTCGATCAACGAGGAGGATGCCGATGAAGATTTGGACAAACCGACCGATATGAAAAATTTGATCAATCAACTTCCCGATTTCAAAATATCAGCGCACGGTTCTTCGAGACGAGCGTGTGTTCTGAAACAGAGCTCGCTGAACGAAGAGCTGATGTCGACCGAAAGATTGAGGGAAAAGGAGAAAGTGAGAAAGAATATTCAGAAACAAGCATCGCTCAATGAAGATTATCTGTATAGAAGGCATAAAAAATTGGATTCGCTAAGAGATTCGTTTTTTTCCACTTCGGCCACCACGGCTAAAAAATTCCAATCGCTGAAAAACGGACTGACGCATAAACTGAAAACGTCAACGACACATATAGAAAAAGCGACTGTAAATAGTTTCGTAAGGATATTACAAGGCTGGAAATGCCACGAATCATCTTCCTCGACTTCGGCGACCAATCAAACTCACGAAGCAGTACCGCCTAATACTCCTCCCGCAGATTCGAGATCGGTTAGTTCTAATTCAGACGAAACGAAACCCCAAAGTGAAAGAAGACATTCGAAAGAAGACGGTTCGGACTCTTCCAAAGACAGCAGTTTACAAAGTGACACTAGTGTTGACTCAGAAGATAGTTTTGCATCTGTTATATTCATACCGAAATCTGATGCGAACGGCTTGCAAGATCCTTTATCTCCTACTCCCTTATCACCGGGACCTACTTCACCTAGAATGAAGGTTTCATCGGTACCCACGTCTCCGAGGGTGAAGAATGCTCCTGGAGGTCTTCCGTCCCCGAGGTTAAAACAACTTCCTCTCACCATATTTCCTATCGTCAGACCTCCTGGTTCACCGAAATCGGCACAAGCTCCTATACAATTGAATAAAATTTCTACAAACCAAACCAACGGAGCCAAATACAGCAGAGAAGATGGGTCTTTGCCGTCACAAACAAGAAGTCAACCAAATTCACCGCCGAAAAGTGAAATTCCTAGTGTTGATGCATCGAAATCGTTCAATAAAGAAGTCACTGAAAAATTACAAGAAAACCTACCAAATGATCCATGTACTCAAGAAAATAGTTCTATGGAAGAAGAGATAGCATCAAAATCCAAAGAACTAATGGAAGAAATTACAAAAGATCTAGAAGAAATAAACAAATTGACTGCCGAAACAAATACAAGTACGATTAGATCTCGAGTGTTGCAAGATATTCCGAAAATCACTTTACAGACTGTAGCCGAATTGCCAGAAATACCCCAATACAAAGGGAAGAAAGACGATGAAACTCACCTGTCTAACGAAAGTTTGAATTCAAGATTAATGGACAGAAAACGTAGAGAAAGATTAAAACAGATCAGAGATTTATTGAGACAGAGACCCGGTTTTGTATCGACAAACAGCAGAACAATATTTCCTATAGTCAGAAGATGTTCAACTCAGGAAGGAAAATCAGAACCAGTAGCTAAGCCTCTACCTCGTTTGTTATCATTAGAACTGTTCAATCCTGAAACTGATGATATGGACAGTGATTCTAGTGGAGTGTCTTCTCCGGATTCAGTGGATAGCGTCATTAGCGTAGTACAGGATGATAGAAAATCAAAATCAAAGGAAAAAGGTATTCAAATTTCCTACACATACTTTATTTTAACAGAAACATAAATATATGTGAAATACATATTTTATATTTTTATTTCAGAACATTTGACAATAATTCCAAAAGTGATCTGCGAAGCTGAAACTAACGATTCCACGACAACCAAATCTTCTCCTTCGACCCAGAGCTTGTTGGAAGCGGCCGCTGAAGTAGCACAATCGCTGGACGAAACGTGCGAAGCCGTGATCCAATCTAGTCCTAGATCGAAAAGAAAACAGTTGGAATCGATGGAATCAACGGATGCAATGAATATAGTTCACGCTAGTTCGGGCAGCTCGAGCGGAAGCAATTGGAGTCTCAACAAATTGTCTCCGGGCGATCTTCGGTTTTTAGAAGAAAGATCAAGATCTCATTCACATACGAGCTCGAGTGGGAGCACGTCTAGCTTAGAAAGATTATCGCCTGGGAGGAGATCCAAAGAAAGATCGCCGAAACAGGGGAGCACTAGTAACTCTACATGGAGTTTGAATAAATTATCACCGATCAAACACGAAGGAAGATCTTTCGAGGATGGCTTTAGCAAATGCAGAAGAAGTCCGACAAAATTTCCGTACGATTCTATTTCTTTGTCGAGCTTAGAAAGCGATAAGAGCATTATAAAATCGGACAGCTTTTCTAGACTGCAAGCAAATGAAAAACTCGTGACATGCAAATCTGATATCATACAATCGACAGAAGAAGAAAAAACTTGGAACGTTGAAGGTAAACACCATTTGACTGAATTCGCCGAAAAACTCAGTGAAAAGCTTCTCCAGGAAATAGATCAATATTCTAAAAAGATGAACGAAGACGATTTTGATCTTTGCGAATCCAAAAACAAGTCAGAATCGAAAATTTCCCAAGCCGATTTGCAAAATTTAACTAGAAAATTGGAAAAAGTTGACGATCCTTACATTCACAAGTTGAGCTCCGACATCAAAGATCTGAGCAAACTGAGTTCGGAGATTCAAGAACGAAACAAGTACTTAGCCAGCCTGAGCGAAAATCCGGACAAAAAGTCATCGAACGAAGGAGTTTTCGTGAAGTGCGGGTGTAAAAATAAAAACTCTCAAAAAAACACATCGATTACAACCTGTGAAACGGGCGACAATAATGTAAATAGCGATAACCAGGTTAGTAGGAAGAGTAAGTTATTTAGTTCGAAAAAAACTAGTCAAAACAGTGGTAAAAATAATATCGACAACATAATCAACAATAACGTTAAACCTAACAGTGATGTGCCAAACAAAAGAAACTCCAACGACAATAGTGCTAGTAGAGTAAGCGAACCAGATTTTGTGGTGCCGGTGGTGAGCGTCCTCGACTCGACCAACGGCAACCCCGAAATAACGATAGAGAGCAACGACTCCGAGGATCCCGGCAAGGAGAACCGCCACCAGTCCATCGAGTCGGGCTACTCCCTGGAGTCGGAGATCAGCATAGACTCGTTCAGCACGGACAAGCGATCCTCGCTGAAAGTGGGACAGTCGACGGACTCCAGCGAAATAGAGAAGATTGAAGTGAGTCCGGAGTCGATAACGCCTCGGTCTTCGGCGAGCACGGCTCCTCTGAAGCCGGGATTCTCAGTGGAATCCAGCGACGCAGGAGACATGTCGGGATCGGGGAGCGACTGGAGCAGACGGGACACGAACAGTGCCAGCAAAATAGACTGCGGGAGCACCGCTTCTTTGGGATGCGCGAGCACAGCTTCCTTGGCTTCGTGCAGCGATTGGTCCAAGGATAGGAAGGTGGCCGACGGTAGGTCGTCGTCGGAGGAGACGGCGCCGACCAGAAGCCCCCTCGTCAGGCAAAAGGCCGAGGATCCCAGCAAGAGCAACGAGCAGAGGAGCCTCCAGGCCTCGTTGAGCGACACCTCCCAGGACAGTCTGCCCTCGGACAACGGAGGAGGAGCCATCACCTTCCACCGCTACTACCATGTGTTCAAAGAAGGCGAGCTCGACCAGCTCATCGAGAAGTACGTGGAGAACCTCCACATCATCTCGTCGTACTACGACCACGCGAGCTGGTGCATAATCGCCGAAAAAGTGCAAGTATGGACCATTTGAAATGTTTATTGACGCTCTATTTTTATATTCAAAAAAGTAACCGTTGCTGATTTGGTTTACAATTAGATTCGCTCTAAGTTTCAAATCGACGAATACTGTTTCAAAATTGAGCATTTATAATGTATTATCATATTCGAGTTTAATTAATATACATACATATACATACTTTAAAAATATGACACTAACAAATTGTAAATTGTATTATGTCGAATGTAATCTATCATATATATTATACATATATACAAACAAGGGGATATGGATCTTGATATTTTTAACAAAAATGTTTATTATTATATAAAAGGAAAAAAGGTAAATTATTAGCCTACGTACATATATTATAAAATTCGATTCAATATATTCAAATGTATATTCGAGTCATTTCCCCAAACTAAGAGCTTTAAATAGTTAATCATATTTCGGTGGCTCAAATATTTAACGTTATAAGTATGAAGATACATATGTGTATAATCACCTCAAAGATATGAAATTAAATTTCATGAAATTAATTGTCGAAGAAAAAAAAAGTTAAATTACTGTTCAATCGATGACATGATTGTTTAATTTATATTATTTGCAAACAAACTAATAAAATATGTTGAGATTTTATAAAACCTCTCGTAACGTTTTAAAAATACATATCTCATAACTTGCACAATTCTTTTTAATGAAAACCAGTTGTTTCATCATGATACAAAGTAACCGTAATATACTAATTATTAATAATGTATTGATAATGCTTACATGATCATAGCGTGAAGCAAATGTTAAAATTTGACCTCAGTGAGATTAGTGCATATTTTATAAATGTAAAAAAATTAGCACAACATTACCATTTATATTGATCGCTTAATTAGTTTTTGTACATAAAATGTACATGTTAAATCTAATATAATGTTGAATTATTTAGATTATTACTTTGTTATTCGGCAATTTTATAAAATGAAAAGGAAAGCAAAGTTGTTATTTTATTAACGTTTGTAAAGGATACCTATCTTTAAACTATTACTACGTAAATATTCAAATTAAATACTTGAATGATTCGTTATACTTTGTTTCTTTTTTTTTTTCAAAATATCAAAAATGAAATTAACATCAATGACATAGAAGAAAATGCTGTGATACTCCGACTATCAAGTTTAGAATAGTTAAAAAATGGAGTGATTTCTAACGTTAAAATATATAACTAAACACACATAGAAAACAGTTTTGACTTCTTCAAAAGAACGAAAATGCTGTAGTTGATATCGATTACTTTTTCAAACGTTACATATTTTTTCTACACAAATTTCTATGAAAAAACTAGTATTAACGAAATATATCATTGTAAATAGTCATGACAATAGCGTACTTTAGACGTCCCTCAATTTAGTTGCGCGCGTCCAAAAGTCATGTAAAACGTTTATAAAAGAATTCTTATAATCAAATTTAACGTGAAGGGACACAAGTTATATCTCAACGAGTTAGAAAATAGTTTTCGATTGTAAAATTGATTGTGAATATCATTTCATGCAACTGTTGAATCGAAAGTATCCAAATCATAAAAAAGTGAAATAATGTATATTTTAAAACACATGTAATGTGAATCTTGTTTACTTTCTTTAGATGAAATAATAAATTGCAATCATTAAACTGCCTAAAAACGTTCAAAATATGATTTCAACTGTGAGTAGAGCTGATTGTTTGATATTTTTTCATATTTCAAAGAACAATCAACTGCAAACTGTATCTATAAAAAATGTATAATATTTAGTTTCAAAGTTCGTGACTATTCATTATGTATTTGAGCTTTTATATGAAATAATCACATTCGGTTTGATACAATGAGTTAATTTTTTTTTTTTGTGGATGTTCATTTTTTTCCTGAAAAACACTTGTATATGTTAGAAATATGTTCAAAAAAAAATCTGATTAAATATACATATATATCGATAGAGAAATTTGATATCTTCAATTTAATAAATAAATTTACAGCAGAACATATGCATTTGAAATAAAAAAAAAATACAAAAAACAAATGTTTTTTCCACTGCTTTTATTTCATATATTATTCCACATCAAGTACGAACAGAACAATTACATTAGTAAATGTAAATATAAATCAAATATTCAATAATCCTAGTAATAAGCAAATCATAAACTAGAGTTAAAACTATATGGATTATTTTAAAGCATGAAACACTAATTTAAGCGACAATAAATATGAGTTTTAATTGGTATGTAATCATACAAAATAAGCTGCCAGCTGAGCCATTTTATCTTTGGGCGGCTTAGCTTTATGCTTGTGCCGACCTCGGCCACCACGTGATCCACCTCCTCGTCCCCGCGATGGTGCACCTCCAACCCGTGCTGCGACAGCACGCTGCTTTTCAACCTGATGAAAAAATTACATATTGAAATCATAAAAAAATAGAACGAAAATATTATAGTATTATAGAACATACGAGAGAACTAAAAGCAGGTTCACAAAACACGCAACCCGACATTTCGGCTTGTCCCTTTGGGAGTTTAGTCCGATCTTGCTTATACTCGACAGAAACTAATTGTGCACCACACTCACAAGCCGATTCTTCGACTGTAACTTTCGTAGCTTCTTCAAATATTTGTATTATTACATCACATCTGAAAATAACAAATATGACTATGTTACAATATAATAAATGCTTGTATTGTTAATTATATTGGTCTAATGAAAATATGTAAGCAGAGACATACATTAGCAGCGATATCTCAACACTGGTAACACCTGAGTCTGTAATTAATTTAGGCCAAAAAACTCATAGATGTATCAAAACAAAGAGTCACAACATCAAATTAAACACAGTACAACTCAGTAAAACTGTCACTCACATTTTTATAATCAACAATTTAACCAAGAAGTAAAAAATAAAATGTTATAAATCTGTTATATTGACCGATCTAATGTCTTAACTTTTAAAGTATCATTTATGGTTGAATAATACTTTAAATTATAGGCCAGTATGTTGAAAATAATATTAATGACATTTTACCTGTTACAACCCAATTTCCACTTCGGAGCTGCACTAGGATCAAGTGCCAACACTCCTGTTGCACATTCAACACACGAAGACACTCCAAGGGAATTGACGCTGTGAACACAAGTTGGATGAGTACAAGAGTTGCATCCAAACCCCTTTTTCATATCTCTGAAACATTTAAAATGAAGCATGTTATATACATTATGAAATTTAATTTTATGTTTTCTTTATGAAAATCACCTGAAAGGAGGATGATTATAGCAATACGGGCAGAATGGAAAACTTCGACCTTTCGTACCAGCAGACCACGATAAGAGCTCGAAATCGTCCAATGGACATTTCAATTCCTTATATATTCTCACAGTTCCATTTTGTGGTAAACTGTATGTTTCATCACAGTGAGAGCAATGCAATCGAGCAGGTTTTGCCTGAAATTAAATAAATTATGAAGAATGATACCACAATGTACAATAGAATATGAATAAAAAGTTTGTACTTGTATATATTTCATATATCTTCTACATTTTCCACATCTTGAATGTGCTTTACCACTGGAACTTAGAGGGGAAAATGACACCTCAAAAAGTTGGTCCATAGCTTCAATGTTTACTACGAAATATTGAAACTTTCGCCTGAAAATCTCAGTCGTATGACGCAGCACAGCTTTAAAGTCTGCCTCACCTCGAGCAATTAAATTCAACTGTTCCTCTACAGCTGATCTCATCGTCGGCAATACTAAATCAGGATCTATCTATAATATATAAATTTTATTTCAAAAACACAATTCTTGAGTTTTTAAAAGAAACACTAAAAGAAAAAATACTTTTTGATATCCATGAACTAAGACTATGCCTAAAGTAGTAGGTGTCAATTTCCTTCCACCCCCGACAGTTACATAGTTTCTCTGGCATATATTGTTGATATGAACTGGTATTGAAGCATCAGTGCCTATCCCATGTTTTTCCATTAATGTTATTAATTCAGATTCAGTGAGGTAATCAGGTGGGGATGTTTGGCATTCCACTAATCGGCTGTCATGAATAGAGATGACATCATCTATTTTCAGATCTGGGACATATTCGTTTTTACCAAACGCCTGAAAATATATGAAATGCTATTAATTTGGTATACTGTACTTTGTGATTAAATAAAAGAAATCATTCCAGCTGACCTGCCAATGCATTACACCTGTATAACCAGGATCAAGTAAAGTATTTCCAGTGTACGTAAATATCTCCATTCCTACTTTAAATGTTAAAACTGTAGATAAATAAATACAGTCTCTTGATAACGTAGCAATGAAATGTCTCGTGATATAATCATAAAGACGCCACGAATCATTATCCAATTCTGACTCCACTGAAAATGTTCGATTTGTTGTAATAACACAATTTTGTAACATACTCAAATTATTGAAAAATAATGAAATATAATCACAAGCAGGTTTCATAGGAGTTATTGGAGGATGATCACCAGCATCATGACCCTTTTTAGGCTTGTTTATTCCTTCAGATAATAATTGCTGAACGTCAGATCCCCATTTAGCAGAATGTTGCTGTTGTTTGAGAGTTCCACTGAAATAAATTATCAAACATTCAGCATAAAATAAGAATTAGAAAATAGAATCTATTTGTATGAAACAATGACTAACACCAGATCGAAGTTTTCAGGATAACTTGTAGTCTCGGTACGAGGATATGAGATATAGCCCTGAGTATATAATTTTTCAGCAATTTGCATGGCATGGTGCGGACCCATACCTAGCCCAGCTGAAGCAACACGCATTAATTCTACTGTGTTAAGAGCAGTAGGCCGAGGTTTTGCTTTTTCTTTCGAAGTTATATCAGTAATGCTGAAATTGATATTGATTAAAAATAAATAGAAAAAAAAAATGTATATTTATGAATAAATCGAAAAATACAATGCTTCTGTGTGTTCTTTAATCCCAGCTAAAAACATGTTGGCAACATCTTTTTCAAAACACCTCACACGTTTCCAATCGAGAGGCAGTTCTCGTCCTTCAACAGTTCTAACCGTAACACCGACCACCCAATACAGTTCCGGTTTGAAAGTCTGAATATCATCATGACGTTGAACACAGAATCCTAACGTCGGTGTCTGACATGGACCGTAAGAAATAAGCGAAGCGTCTAGATCTCCATATCGCCCTTGGAAAAACTTTGTTTGGAATCTGGTGAAAGCACAACCGATTCTAAGATCTAACTCTTGTCTAGCATCTACGCTTCTAGCTTCATTTTCATTTGGTCGTCCTAAATTATTCATGGCCGCTTTGATATCTTTCTCAGTGATAGCGGAAAATTTTGCTCTAAACGTAACAGAAGGAGAGTATACGTCGCCGTTGATCGAAGATTGAACAGAAGCCATTACCTAAAATTTTATTTATTAATTATTGATATGTGTACATTTATAAAATATAATTCTTGACATACCTCAAAGCATATATTTTCTCCTTCCTTGTCACAATCGAGCCAGAGTATGAGGTAGTCACAGTTGCGAGCTTCTTGCGAAAGGAACGAAGGAATTCTCATTCTGGGAACGGCTTCTTTCTTTTCGGTGGGACATTCGAACAACGCTACAGGATCCACCCGGTCCCAATTATTGAATTTACCGGGAAAGTCGAGGCCCATCACGTGTCCGCACACCGAAGTCATCTTGAAACGGACAGTCTCCCCCCTGAATGAGCCGGTCCACTCGTGCACTCCGAGCGAAGAATTAGAACCTGAAATCACATTGAATCTCATATGTAGTTGTTTCGGCACTTTTCCATCTCTTTTCTAAAGCGAAAACAAACGTTTTACAAGTGACTGACTGTAACATCATAACTTCGTTTGGGTAAGAAATATAGCCTGATGTATATTCGATATCGATTGAGAGCGAATTAAACAAACCTGAACGAGACATATTGTGAAACGTAGAGCCGATTACTCACAATATTGTATGGTTAATTCGACGGCAAAAGACTAGACAAATTAGTTTAGGATTTGATTCAGTACTTGTGTGAAGATAATCGAAGGGTTCATATGTGTTAATTTTTTCATGTTAGGTTAGATTCGGTTAATTTGAGTGTCTCGTCGAGTGAATAACGGCGAGTACTCGTTCCTTATTTTTACAGGTTAGGTCGGAATGGATTATGTTTTAAGTCTGTTATTTCGGGTCGAGATGAAACGAAATGAAATGAAAATAGTTAGAAGAAATGATGTTACTTTTGGTGGTGGTCGATCGTCCGTCGGAGAGGATGGTGGCGAGAGCCGCGGCCAGCGAAGGCTTCTCGGCCACCATCAGAGCGGAACGCATTTTCGTTTAACGTTTGACGTTTAACACTTCAACCACGCTTTTGACAGTTCGTTTCGACAGCCGCCATTGATGCCGGCCGGCGTTCTCGCAGTGCTGTCAACATTCTAAATATTACAACAGTCTACATTTCAGTCAATACACACTGAATTCAAATAGGTTTACATTGGCACTTTTCTTTTTAAAATGCAATATTCCATTAAAGAACTAGAAGCAAAAAACAAAATGAGGAATCAAATGTCTCCACATTCCTTTAATGCGTTCGATATAGCACTGACATGCTTACAGACAAAAACCGAAAAAAATATCCACAAATTTCACACTGTACTCAAAATAAAATTGACGGTTCAGAAACATCATTTTAAATTAAATGTAATAAATAATTAAGTGGTTCATAAAAAGGGAATGGGTTATGAAATTATCAGATATAATGTGAAAAGAGCAGATATTTCATAAAAAAGCAGATCGTTTAATTTTGAAATTGTATCAAAAATTTTGATACAATTTCAAAATTAAACGATCAGACAACTGTTTACTAAACAGTTGTCTGATCATTCTAATATTTTAATTTTCGTATAAGGGAATCTTGCATAATCGATTTTTAACTTTTATATTCGATATAATCGAATATTTTTAGAAATTCGATATCAATTGGTTAAATAAAAAAAGATAAGATAATGATTTTCTTTTCAATCAATTGAAAACTTTTGAAATCAATTTTAAAATCCAGATAATCAGGCTTTTGTACAAGTTAGTTCAAGTTTTAAGGAGGAACGCAAAATTGACGAACATAGCTTCACGTCAAAACAAGAAATCAATTCTGGTAACATATCTGATGAAACGGATGACGATTTTGATGATCAACAAATGCCGGTAATTATGTTTAATCTAATTGTTAGACTCCTACATACCTCTATGTATAATTATGTGATGAAATATTTAATCCTCAATATTTTTCAACATACGCGTATTTCAGATTTCAAGCGAACCTGAAAATAATTATTCGTCAAACGATGAAGGCTCTGAAGATGAAGATGCACAAATGACAAATTCGATGGAACTTCAGGCCAATGATGAAAGAAAAGTGAAAAATGAAAATGAAAATACAACCCTGAAAACCTCTGATCATTGCAACGGTCGATATGAGGTCATTGATTCAAATATAGAATCATCTCTGTTGATATTTACTCAATATTTTAATCAAGTAATGAAATTTTCGTATCAATTCTGAAACATATTTTCGTCTTGTTTTCCGATTCATATTTGTACTTTTAAAATATCGTTTTCAGAAAGTTCCCAGCATAAAAGTATATTGTAAAAATAAAAAAAAATTATCTTATCATATATGGAGAAAATTCATTTTAATTTCGATGAAAATATATTTTCAGTTGAAAAAGGTTTTCATACAAAAGTACAATATCACCTAAATTCACTGTATGTGATAATCAAACATAGAGATGATACAAATCCCAAATCATGTTTTGTAAGTAAATTATAATATTCATAAACAAATAATAAGTGGATTTGAATTAATTAGATTTTACGTATAATATGTATATTCTAACACTGTGAAAAAAAATTCTAGTGCTACGAGATCGATTTGAAAACGAAAAATATTTTGGAGATAACGAAGAATAATGAGATTATACAGAACTTCGGTGATTTTTTCGCAATCGCAACAAATAAAGATCGTTTATATATTTTCGGGGGAAAAGAATATAATAATAATAATTACAGTTTTCACATAATACTCGTACATTTCTTTTTCATTGGTCAAAATATTCAATGATCACTATTTTTCGATAAATATAATAGAATCAAGGAATTACACGTATAATCAAGGATTTAATACAAAATACTCTCGATTATAGTTTTAGGTTGGATTGGCAATCAAATGAAGGTGTCGCTTGGAAAATAGAAAACGAGATGAACGTTAGACGATTTAACCATTGTGTTATATTTTACAAAAATTATTTTTATATTTTTGGCGGGTACAACGAGGAAAACGTGTATTTGAAATCTGTGGAGATTTACGATCCAAACTCGAATGATTCGCAATTGATAACAAATGAGACCCGATCCAATATTCAAATGGTGAGCTTACAAATCTTGCTATGCACTACCCTTATTAACGAAATTACGTATCAATCAAATAATATACAAAACATGTTATCGATTCAAGTGATTTTAAAATTTTGCTCATATTTACAACAATTAAAAAATATTTCAGATTGAAAATTATAGTATGCATTCAACATTTGCTGTTGTTAATCGTGATAAAATATACCTATTCGAACCATACGAAGCAGACGAAAATTATTCACCTAATATGAACCAGTTCGATACATCGACTAAAGAATGGGTGAAATTACCTCCATTGCCTTACAAGCAAGATTGCTTTGGTTTAAATTCGTCCCTAAGCAGATTGCTATTTTTTGGTGAGATTCATATTATAATGATCATAGTCGTACCATTTTTTCTACTCAATAAATGTGTATTATTTTTTCCAATTTGCAGGATCGTACTGTGATATGGAATTTGACTTTGAAACTTACTCGTGGATAACATTTGAAGATGATGAACCGTTATCAAGTAAAACACACTTTCAAATCTGTATTAATAATTCTACGTTATCTGAATAATTTGTATTTGAATAAAAAAAGTGTCTATATTAATCATCAATATAAAATAAACTTTTTATCTTGCATAATTATATTTTTAATGAATATCAGCGTTTTTATTATATTTCTATATGCTATTTTTATAATACCTACCTATATATGCACATATATTATAGTTATAGCAAATTAGGTACGTTTGTATACGCACATATAATATCTGATTTGAATGATATGATACCTAGGTACCTATCGAATTTCTTGTCCAGTCAAGCAAAAGATTTTCGCGGATGATTCATTTTCGATAATCGATATCTATAGATGACAAAAAATATTTGATGTTGCAACAAAAGCACATTGTTCGCAAATTACTTTATTATTACATATAAGTAACGATAATAAGATAATAATGGTGCTTCTTTTATCAAAATCAGATGTGAAGTAAAAGTTGTGGAGTGCAAATGACAGAATAACGAATCGTGTAAAAAATTTCCAGGGATTACATTTTTCCAGATGTGAGAACTTTTTCGTCTTATATTATATTATAATATTAATGTGTGGAGTTTTATTTTGCTTGTAAGCACTTCATTAAGGTATTTTATTGTCATTTTTTTCATTTCTTTCTAGATGGGTGTGTTATACAAATAAAAAAAAAACTATGATTAACAATAAAACTATAGAATACTGAACTATAAAAAAATATATATATGTCAAATGATACACAAATAAGCGGTACAACACTAAGCGCTGGGCGTGATTGTAATTTTAATTATATCAGTAATAGGTAATAATTTGATTTCAAAAATAACATTAAAATTAATTATGTATATCTAGGTAAATATTCAACTGTAAAAGTATTTTAATCAATCCTTTAAGTCTGACAGATCGAGAAATTTCACAAAATGAAAAATCTGCACATATCATCTTCGATAAATTTGAAACTAAAAATGAAATCAAATGTAAGTACCTACATAAATACATACATACACCCAACTCTCGTTTTACACGGTTTGAAAAAAATATTTTTTTTACACGATTTATTTGGTTTAACACGGTTTGTTTGAACTATATAATGAATATCGCGCAATAAAAAATGTATTTTTTCTTACACGGTTTTCGCTGGTCCCTATCCACCGTGTGAAACGAGAGTTGGGTGTATGTAGGTAGACTAATTAAATGACGCATAATTACGTGAATATGTTCAATTTGAACAAAAATTCATTGATACTATGTATTTATTTAAGATCTGTTACTCGAACAAATAATAAAAATCATATTATATGTTTCAACTACGAATGATAAAAAAAGTCAGAAACTTGAACGTTTCGTTGAAAAATATATGGATGATGATAATGTTTTCGAAATATGGAAGGCCATAGATGAAAATAATTCCTATTTGGTTAAAATTCCTATTGAACACATAAAAAATAATCTGGAAAGGGTAAGTAATTTGTTACAACACCTACTTATACTTATTCACTGTAGGGGTGATAAGCTATCAAATGTATAAAATCTATTTGAATAATGGATAATAATATATTTAAAATAATTTGAATCCAAGTTGACAAAATACATACTACCCAATTGTAAGCAGGTAGATATACCTACATAGATAATGTGTTAAACAATTTTTTTTTGGAATACAAAAAATGAATTTTTTGATTCTAAGGAACAGCTAAAACTGGAAAACCTATTTAATGAACACTGTACTGGATGATTTTAGATAAAATTACAATATTATAATTGAGTATTTTGTTTAAGATGCTGATCAATGACAAGATTAAAGAAATTTCAAACGAAAAATGGAAATTCATCATACCACCATATGGAATAGATAGTTCAAAAGCAGAAATTCTTTACGGTTGGTTAAAACATTGGAAGAATAAAAATTCTACAGAATGGAAAAAGGAGACGTTTTGTTTTATTTTGGAATTGATACATTCAGCACTTCCTGATCATGTACGTAGATACCTACATAGTAATTAAATATCTTGAAATTATATAAAATTGAAAATAAAAATCGATATTATTTTTCTGATAATTCAGATAAACAATGAAATTTCAGAAGAAACGGTTGGAAGTAAGTCATGTTCAAATATCTTAAGAAAAGTAATTCAGCGATTAATTTGTCAAGGTATTGAAAAAGATCGTGATATAGAAAAACTAAATAATAAATGCTCTAGATACGAGAAAATACTCAATAAACAATCTGAGGATTGCGGACAATTAAATGCAGATTCACAACAAAACCCAATGCCTGAAGAAATGATTATGTTGCAGGATAAAAACAAAACGTATAGTTTAGATTCAACAGCTAATTTTTCCAAATCAAATAGTGAGGGGAAAGGAAAAAAATCTCTTTGGAAAAAGATATGCGATTCATTCAAGCGGTTGGGGATATATATCAAACATTTGTTTAAGCGAACATCTGTGATAGTCAAACTAACAGTAAATTAGACTTAATAAATCTTATTTTCAGATAAAATATACCTACTAAATTAATTCAAATATATGAATATCAAAATTCATTTCAGTTTTAAATAAAAACAATAAAATAATGTTATTTTGAAAAAAGATAAATTTATTGTCCAAAATTTAAATACAAGATATTTTGCCATCTCCATTTTCATTTCTCATAAACAAGTTTACGAGTATAATATGTTTTTAGTTTAACCACAGCCTGATCACAAAGATAAATTAGGGCACAACTTTTGCACTCATCATCTTCATACAAGATAATGTAAAACAGTCACATTCGCCCATGTCGTATAAACAAGGTGAGACCGTTCAAAAATATTTTCTCACCATTCTCAATTCACCAGAGTCTTCTACAAGCACTTAGAAAATAATACAATTATATGTAAAATTGTGTACTACCAATATTACTTATCGAAGATTCCTAGAAATTTTATTTACAATATGAGATTAAATGTGCATTTTCAGATGAGCAACACTACAAAATGTAATATAATGTGTATGAATTAGATTTATTACCGCTAAAATAAATTGCTTACAAGGATATCGGGAAACCATTTTTTGCAATATACCTATGTACAACTAGTCATAATAAAATAATTTATTTACAATAAAACTAAAATAATTACTCATCTTTAAAATTAGAGCACATTGGAAATATTGCTTTCTTACATATGAACAAAAAATATTGAACTAGTACAAAATCTATTCAAATATTCAAGGTGTATAACATATACCTAGGTACAATAACTTTCATGAAAAATTATAAGACCGAAATAAGAAAACATAAAATTTTATCAAATATAATGTTATTGCATTAAATGTGCATTTTCATATTCTATTAAAATATTATAGCATAAAATTCATTCATATTTTATAATAAGCAAAAAATATCTAATGGAAGATAAGCAGTGGCAGGTTGTGAAAATTTGTAATGGAAGAGCTGTAGAAACGAATGTAAAAGTAAATAAATTAAATGAAAACAGTATTTTACAGATAATGAAACAAAACTATTTATTTAATAAATAACTAGTCATACAATTACGCTGTCCAGAAAGACATGCCACCACTGAAATATATTTGATTAAGTGTAATTAGCAAGTCATAGATCCAAAGACTTACATGAGGTTCTTGAAAAATGTAAATTAAAATTCATTAAGATGAAAAATTTATTTAACGTCATGTATTCGTATTTAAAAATTTAGATTCAAATTATCAAATAATCAAAAATAAATTACTTACTCTATTAATCTAAAACCATATATATTTTCTCATATGATAAAATCATTAAAAAATAACTGTTACACTCCAACTTCCATTTTAATTTACAAAATAGTAAAACAAATTCTTTAAAAACAGATCCGATGAAACTTGATCATTAATACACTAGGTGTGCCAACTATTGATAGTCAAAAATCCTCACGAGTGAAGAATGACAAAGCTACACGTGCATATATACACTACAAAAGGCTCTGTCTTTCTCTACTCGCGAGGATTTTGACAGTTTGTAGCTGGAGGACTGCCAGTATTCAAATGACAAATTATATTTCGATATATCTGGAATCTAATTTAGAAAATATTCACTGTCAAATGTAACATTTTGAATATGTTTTAGGGCCGGTCTTTTCACTGCTCTAGTTAACTAACCAGAAAGTTACAGTCAATCCTTTAACTACGAAATGTCTCTATTCCACAGATTTTGGACAATTTGCAGATGGTAGACTGATTGTAGCTCTCCAGGTAACTAACAAGAGTAGTGAAAAGATTAGCCCTTAATATAAAGATATAATAAAACGAACCTAACATGAAGAAAATGTTTATAAAAAAGTGTCATACAAAATGCATTACTTTATGTCATTTTGGCCGCCATGAAGAAACTGAAATGATAATTATGATCAGTATCAAGAAAATATTATTTTAAACAATACCGATTCGAATCTAAATAAGTGTACACATTAAAATCATATATATGTAATATTTACAATATTATCTAAAAAATGTGAACTGCTTCAGTTAATTATCAGGATATATTGACACTTTTAGATTTTTTACTAAATGGAAAATGTATTTTTCGCCTTCTTCCTCTTGGCTCAGTGAAATCAATGCTAGAAGGTTGATTCACTGAATTAGAAACGACTGCGTTCTCCGATGCAGAAACAGAAAGTGACTGCTCAGAACTGCTAGATCCAGTATCCGCTTCGTTTACTGCAGGTCGCTGACGAGTCGATCCTGATAATCTAAAAATTTAAAAGAAAATAAAATAAAAGTTATAAAATGCATTAAGAGGAGGTAAATATGCACCTGTTTAAATTAGAATTAGTAATTCGAGGGAGTGCTGGTGAATCTCCATCACACTCTTCTAATCCAGCTTCTGTGCTTTGTGATCTGACAATATCATCTGTAAAATTTTGATCCAATATATTATATATACATATTACGGTGAAATCATAATATCGATAAATTATGCAGAGAGTAAAAATGTAACTAGTAAATTGAAGTGGTCTCGCTGAATTTCAATTAAATATAAGCCCTAACCTCATAAAGAACTTGTTAATAGAAAATCTCCAACATAAACTTTTAGACTTATGCACTTACAAAACAACTCAAAAATTATGATTTCATCATAGAATTAGGAATTGATTGTGAATTCACTGTAATTTATATGATGAGTGATTTCTCATATTGTTACTTGAAGGCAAAGAAGGAGGTCTTCTTGGGGGCAATTGTGAATAGCGCAACGAGCCAGGTGTTCCACCTCTTCGGGCGAGTTGAGGTTGAGATTTCGATTGAACTCGCATCCCTAGACTATTTGAAGGTGGTATATCTTCACCAGTCCAATTGACACTAAAAGGAAATTCGGGAATTAGGAAAATGTACGAAATTTTGTGAGATTTTATGTAAGGCACACACTTGTCGCCGCCTAGTTGGAATTGAATAGGAGATTCTTTTAATTTTCCATTGGAAAGAGATTTCGTGTCTACTATGTTTTTAACATCTATTAAAGAATTAGACATTCCTTGGACGGAATCAGTGTTGGATTTATCCTGTTGGTAATTTTTGTATTCCTGAACTCTATCAAGATATTGGCTGCGCAATTCTTGGGCACGTTTTTCTTCTAACTGAGCCCTGAATATTATTATAATGCTTTTAAAATAAAAAAATATATCAAATTTCATGAACATATTAATGAAAATATTGTACCTAGCTTCAGCTAATTTTAAGTCCATGGGATAGTGACGACCTTCAGGAGGATCTAATTCTTCACTTCCCGATGAATCTTCTTTCCACAAACTTAAAGGATCGAAACCTGACAGAATAAGCATATTTAAATATTTCATCGTATTTCAAATGATTATTTGAATTGTACATGGATTATAACAACAAAATTTAACCATTTGTGGATATTATAAAGTAACGAATATTCCCAAAAATAAGAATATGTGTTCAGTTTCACATTTTTGTATATTTCAAATTGAATATTTTTATTAATCATGATTTATTTTGGAACAAAGCAATGTGAAAAAAAATAATTAACCATCACCAACAAATTTGAATTACAATTGTCACACTTAAAAAGCGAAATCGGTTAAAATAAAATTGACAAAAAATAATACAAGAAAAAACTGAACTTGAACAAATACAAAATATGAATATAAAACCATTAACAGATAAAGGATTCGCAAATAATATTTTTAACAATCATTACAATAGTTGCGAGTTAAACAATCACAAGTTTCTTGATTAAATACATGAAAATACGTAAGTATGAAATACATGTCATATGTTATTTTAAGTCATAAGTTTATAAGTAGATAATTTTTTTCAAAATCTTTAATAAAAGGAATTAATGAACATTATATTATAAGAAAAAATATACTTCAAGTAATCACTCAAGAAAACAAAATAGCATTGTATCTATAAAGTAAATAAGACATTTTTATATCTCAAAGAATAAGAACATTCATCTATATTTCTAAACGAATCAATTAGTCACAATTAAAATTTTTAACATTTTGAATAAAATGTTCATTTTACAAAAAGAAATTGATCAGAAATGCCTAATTAAACAACAAATTTTAGTATGTCTGATAATGTTAGGGAAAAAACTTAACTATCAAGATGACACCACAATGTGTAATGAATAGGATACGATTCAATCAAATTGTTATTCAAATAATTAATCGGAATTAAAAATAATACAATAGTATTTCAATAAACAAGAAATGCATTGCAATTGGAAAACAATGATGGATGGTGAAAGATCATATGACATATTCCAATTAGTAAGTGGTTCACTGTCAGTATTATGAATATTACCATCAATATTAGTATGGAGAAAGCATTAAAACAACCACACAAACATTTGGAATTTTCGGATATATCCTTACCTTTGATGAAATATCTAAAAAGTGGACGTATACACAAAACACTGCCAATTGAAGTTTGATTTGAAGCGAAAAAAAAACTTGTATTTAAATAAGGTAGTTAAAAGCAAATTAAAAGAGAATTATAGTTTGAAGATGTTTGACAGAGAATAATATTTTTTTTTCAGATCATTCTATGGAAAAATATTAATTTTCCACAAACGTATTGTAGATTCACATAAAATATGAATAAATGTGTATTTTTTTCACATTTTAGGCCGTGCATTGGTGTGGGTGCAAAAATGTAATATTTTCACAAAGTAACTTTCATAGCAAACTAAAAATATTACCTGAAAGATGTCTTTACAAAATATTAATTTCAACTCATAATATGAAAAATTTACAAAACATATAACAACGAGCAGGCAACATTTTATACCTTCAAGTATGGCCTAAATTCTAAAATACCCCATGGTGTGATGTATGTGAAGAAAAAAATGTGGGAAAACACACAACAGGAATTTCAAAAATAATAACACAACTCAGAAAAAAATAAAACTTTCTAGGGACTTTACATAAATGGCTTGCATGCTTTCTAAAGTAACATAAATCGAAAATACAATGAAGTCGAGATGAAAATAAAGTCATTAATAAAATGGTATAAGAACAACACCGATAATTATGTGCAGAACATTGATCCATTGAACAAATATACCCGAAATCACATAATAGAAAATATTATGAGTTCATAAAGGGAGTAGATAAGCCACATAAAAAATTACAAATTATAATCAAAATGTTGAAGAAAACTGGTTCTCAATATACCCAGAAAGCTTTATAAAAGCTGAGTTTTCATTAGAAATTTGACAAATGTAGTTCATGTATTAGTTATTTTAGTGATATACTTATGTACATTTACAATAAAAATATGTATATGAGAGAACATCAAATAATTTATCGATTGGAATTTACATAAAATGCATACACATATTTGACCATCAAAGGTTTCAAAATGAAATAAGATTTTAAAGATATTGGTCCCTTAATTTAATATTACATATATACAATCATGAGTGCCTAAACATTTTTTGTACATTTTTACATCATTCAAGTAGAATTCATATTGATTTATGTTAATTACATATGTATACTAAAAAAAAAAGATAATTTTGAAAAAAATCACAATCCTTGAATATAAATATGCAATATATTGAAAAAAAGTTAAACTATGAAAACTCAAATAAAAACAACCAATTAATGAAAATATTTTAACCATAAAATAATGAAACTGAATCTAAAAAGATATACCTATAGAAAAAAAAGTATAAGCAATACATTTACAATTTATTGTAAAATTATAGTATCTTTAAATAAAAATATTTAATTATCTTAGCAGTCTCTAAATAATACAATTCTACTGAAGTTTGAATACAAATTATAAACTACACTTCTAATTAAAAATAAATAATTTTTAGAATCAATTAGGTATATAAAATATCGATTGTAATAACAAATTTAGTATAAAAATGATGGTCAATTTTCTATCAATGCTCCATCTACGTGTAATAATAAAATCAAGTAAATAACAACAATTTAAGAGGAACTTATTCTACATGTAAGTGTTCAGTAACTGAAAAATCTTCACCTAGTTGTTGTATCTTACCTGATGCACTGCCCGCAGTGCCGGTGATTCCACCATATAGAGATCCATTGTCTTCAAGATCCAAATCATCTTGAGAACTAGTGAGTTTCACTGAAATGGTAAATTATTAACTTTAGTTTTTTTGCAGCACATACATACATACAAAAAAATATGATTGAAAAAAAAAATACATTTATTGGGGCGGCCATTTGCGTTTCTATATAAGGCATTTTCAAGATAAGGAAGACCATTATTATTTATTATGTTGAAACCACATAAGAGCTCCATTTGTTTCCAACGATAAACTCTCTCCTAAAACATAGGAACATGATAAAACACTGATAATAACCGATAGTTTTCATGACAGATAAAAATTACTTGAAGTTCTTGTGTGACTTCATTGAGAGCAGTTCTAGCTTCTACAATTGACCTATCTACATCATCGATGGATTTTCCATGAGTAGACACAAAAGCTCCTACAAGACTAGACCTCTTCTTCCTCAATTTTTCACACTGAAATGAACAAATTTGTCTCTTATTTCATTAAATAATTTCATAGACAAATAGGTTAAAAAAACTTACAGCATCACGTGCAGTCTGTAGTTGCATATCTGCACTGTGCTTTTTGCGCAAATACGACTTATTTTCTAATTCATGTGTTAATTGTAGCCATAATTGTAAGCCAGCAGGAGGTGCCCAACACCTATCTTCCAACTCGCCTTCAGCACGTTGCAACTCCGAGCGCAACATTTCAATTTCAGCTTTCAACTGAGACACCTCTAAATCTGAATACGAAGTAGTCAACGACACTCCAGCATTACCCGCTTCTAACAATCTTTGTTCTAAATTTTGTTTTTCAGTATTCACATTTTCCTGTACATAAGCACATAAGAATTAATATAATTTTATAATGTTTTAAAGTAGACACGGTATGAACATACTTGTTCAAGACGAGCTCGTTCAAGCTCCTTCTGCAGATTATCTAAAGCTAACTCCGCCTTACGCAAAGACTCCATATCTTGGAGCATACGTCCAAGCTGACGACGAGAAGCACGGTTCTGCTGATAAGCCCACCAACATCCGACGGTGACCCCAACTAATAAAGCAATCAGCATACCATCTTTCCACCCGTGTCCGCCGTCTGAAAAACCATCAAAAACACTATTTACACAAAAACTAACAGAAATGGAAGAATTTTAATAAAGCCAATCTATCATAAAAAGATAATGACTACACTAATCATAGTACGATCAGTATAAAATTGTCGGAACACAACAGACAGACACAATTACTAATAAGCGCATTGTACAGCACGTGACCTCAGGTGATCCAAGGTTCTATTATCATTGTTTGTAGCGATGCTACCGGTCCCAAACAAAATACACCACACCTCCTCGATTGTGACTAGACTGTTTGAGCTAAAATCTGACCGAATAGAGCTAAATGTAGTACGGTGAACAGACCAATACGATACTGACACAGATCCAAAGCCTCCTGGCGCTCGTGCTGCACCATACTGTGTCCTCATCACGCACATTTATTCTCCTCATCAACTATTCATAAGGATAGGTTCGCATTGAGAAACGCAAACTCATTATGCGGTGTTTCGACGAAGAACACAACACTTATGCGATGAAAAACGGACGAGCACAAAGATCGTAAAAAAAGTTTCGAATACTTTCGAATCGAGGTGTCCCGTTAAGAAACGCTTTCCCGTTAGCTTCTGGAAAATTGGAAAATTCGCCACGAGATTATCGAGGTTTGTAGAGGAAATGTACAGCCTGCATAAAAGCTAGATTAGCACTGATCGGTTTTGCGAGTTTATCTCGTGGGACTTGTCAATCAGACATCGTCAACCGAAGATCCTTCTTAATTTTCGTTCAATTCGAATTTTTTCAAAAACACACCTGTCTACATTGAAAAATCATTCGAAAGACACGCAAAATCGTCATGTTAGCTTATGAATCATTAATCGTGATCGATTTTGCGGAATTTTCAGATATTCAAACGATATCATTTCGCGTAATATGTACCTGAAGCCATGTTTCTGATCTTTCGATCGAAAATCCCGAAATACTCAAATGTCCGATTGGTTGATTATACCTTGTTACAGCGAACAAACAATACGACACGATCAAAACGAATATGAATAATTTAAACAATCTTTTGTACAGAGAAAACATTCGCGAAGATGTCTGCAGAAAAAAAGTAACGAGTCCTCATTACGGCGAATCCGTTTACAGCTTTTCAATGCTTCATTATTCAGATTAAAAAAAAATGACAAGTGATAAATGAGCGAAGCCATTTCGAGCAAATGTGAATAGGCGACGACGAATCAATCATTCCCGTTATTTTTCCTAAATAGAAAAAAATATGTACAAATCACACTATCTTTCGATCAAATAAAAACCTCAACATAACCAATTTCAGGCTACGATACCGGAGGGTCAGGTTACGGTTTTCGATTATGATTTGAAAATCGAAGCCCACCATTCGAAACACCTTGATGACCCAAAACCGCATCAGATCTCCGTGCAAAAATAAAAATTCGCTTTCGTTTCGGTCCGGTTTCGAATGGGAAGCCCCTGCGAAAATGTTGTGCAAATATGACGTCACGATCGAGTTGAAGAGGAAAAAAATATCGTGAAATTTTCGAATGATCCAAATGGCAGAAGATCGCAACGTTTCGATGGGTCATTATTTTGTCATTTTATCTCACGTATTATTAATCAAGGATAATTTGAAAAAATAACGTGTAAAATGTATTTGTTCCATGTTTAGTGATTTTTTTTTGGCTGAAACCTATTAGCAATGACGTAAGGATCATCCGAGATATAAACATCATGAATTTTGTTAAGTGCCCTACAGAGATCGTTAATGTTGTCAATATTGATGCGAAATATTGAAAAAGTGCATCAGCACATATCAATATTGGTGCTAGTATACATTCTAACAAAATTAGTAGAGCAGTCAGTCAATGTTAGCTGCGTTATTAGAAATGTTTTAAAATTCAGACTTATGACTTTCTACACTGATAAAAGTATATAAAACTCTTATACATACATACAACCAATTGCAAACTTTGAGAAAATGCAATTTTCGTATATGATTGAAGGAAATATTAAACAGATCGTTTGAGCAGTTCTTCAATATCGATTGAAAATCAATTCAATAACTGTATATCTATGTAAATTTCGTAAAGATACTTCAATTTACTCCTATAAAATCAATATTTCTATCAATTTGGTTCTCTACCAATATATAAATATCATATTGACAATGTTAACAATAGTAGGGGACACTGAAGGATTAACTTTTTTTTTTCAACTATGTATTGAAAAAACTTGATGAAATTCACATGTCTTCATATTTTGCAAGAGAAAAAAACGGTTTTTAAAGAATTGCAATACCTGCATTGAAAATTGAAACGGTAGTAACATGCTCTCAAGTACAGTAGTCGATTAATATTATACATTGTTACAGTAGATAACAGGAAGTCTATCAATTACTAGTATACAATTATACAAAGACTAACATTGTTATAAAACCTTATCGGACTGCAAATAAAATGTAATTTTTCTAATATCAAAATTGAATGCACATGTATTGAATTCTATGAATAAATTATCAGGAAAAATTACTTATGAATTTTAAATTTCACAATAACTTTAAAAAGCAACTGGAGAAAAATCCGAAATTTTTCAGACTATCATCAATCAAAAAGTAGAATAATATGTATGCTTGTCAAAATAGTTTTATTACTATGCTACAAATATTTTTGCCAGTTGTAATTTTGTAGGGTTAATTAAAATAGCTTCTAGGTGACCCGATTAATAAGCAGAGTTTATACAATGTGGAAAATAATATAATAGCCGAATAAACTATAAAGTATTTTGGTTACATATTTTTATATTTAAAATAAACATTCATCAATTAAATGAAAAAATAATGAGAATATCAAAAATATTGTTAAAAAATATTTATCCACATTTAAAAAAAAAAACTATTTAAGGAATTCCAAAAAATATTATATTTACCTTTGGGTGGACCAAATAACACAACATCCATTGCTTTGAGAGCAATTTTTTGTTTATGTATTGGATCTTTGATTCCTAAGGTTCCGCTTAGGTATTGCATATTATGAACTGCAAGTCTGCAAAAATAATATTGTTAGATTTTCTAAAAATAAGACAAAACATTAAATACAAACAATAATAAATCTACCTGGGTAATGTTGCCCCAGTGACCTTGTTTTGTACAAAAGTTTTCACATACTGAGGTAATTCTACGTTTTTTTCTAACCATTCTGTAGTTTGTTCAACTGTCCAATTGTGAACCTGAAGATAAAAGAAAAATTTTCATGAGAAAAAATTAATTAGAATTATTTTGAACATGTGTCAATGCAAAAGTAAGTATTTCAATTGAACGTTTATAGCCGAAAAATGCAAAAACATTCTAAGACATAAAATCAATTGGTGCAATTTGGAATCCAATCAACAACCAACAAGTCAATCGAGCGGGGTCAATCAATCAATTGATGGAGAGCAATGTACGTACGCTACTTCATTGATACATAATCATGAAAGCAATATTACCTACATATTTATTTTTATATACTGAAACGTTGCTGAAAATTTTATTTGTACATACTTTCATGATTGTCTTATTATCAACGATGCAACATTTTTTAACCCATTCAACAAAACAATGTTTCGTTCATTAAAAACTAATAGTAATCATGAATTGAAAATTATATTTCAATGAGATAAAACTTTGATTACGTTGAGACAAACATTGGCAATGCAGTTGAACTATGATTAACTCTTTCTATAACAACATAGCAAAAACATGTGCAGACAAAAATATATAGTCATCACTCAGCACTCAATCTCTGATTTGAAATATCGATTTCACATAGCGCCTAATCTTCCTAATTCACCACAATATAAAGTGTTTGGTTTTGGCAATAGGCCACTGTCTGCTGGCAAAGAATGAAAAAATCAGCATGGCGTGATTTCCTGGGGAGTACACACTACATGAAAGTGATTTTAAAATTTTTAAATACTAATAAACGTAGAAAGAAATAAATAAAGTGAGAAGCTTGAGGTCAATACAATAAGAACAAAGACTATTTAAAGAAGAAAATATTTGGAATTTTTCAGTGAAAATGTTTGGATATTCCTTCATTACACATGTGAACACATGTTGTTTCAACGATTATGTGAAAATTTGATGGATAGCATTGATTACATTATTGTAAATTTTGTTTTATCTGTATTTATTTCTGCTTATGAAATGCATATATAAATAGAAACTTAAGGTAAACCATGCGTGTTTTATAATTAATGAAGTGTGAACGAGGCAAAGGTGGGCATTCTGATCTGAACATCATAGCAAATTTCATCAATGATCATAAAATATTCAAACAATTTTGTGAAATGTTTGTTACAGTATTATCGGATGACATTATCACTTCAAAATAGATGTTTCTAGCGAAAATTTATAACACAATGCTGCCAAAACCATGAGATTCACATCATTTAAGTTAGTGGGCGAAAGTGAAAACTGCAAAAAAGATTTTTTTTGCGTCACAACTCAATTCAAGCCGTCAACCTTTAAGTTTTTAGTCTGTGGAATTTACTTAAGAACTAAGTGGCAGCGTTATAACTGTAAAATACCTCTGATCGCCTCCAAGCCTCCCAAAGCTCCTTAGCAGAAATATGAGTATCATCATTGTAATGGAAAGCTTGCTGTCTTCTTTCATAGCCGGAATTATACTGGAGTTCTTCTCGCAGAAACTGAAATAATACAAATGAATAAAATTAATTAAATACACAAATGTGAAATTATGAACAAAGAATTGATATTTACTCGGAAAATTGCCACAGGAAAAAAACATTTCAAATATTAGTTCATTTACTAAGAAAAGTGTATAATTTATGTACTAAAATAATTAGGAACGTTAACACATTTCAGAATCAAGTTAACACTCACTTTTCACAATCATATAATACTGACAACGAATACAAAATCTAACTTATACCTATTGAATACTTCAGATTCATTGAAACCTTCTTGTTTTTTTATTCAAATGTATGATGATCATTTTCCAGAAAATAACCTGACGGAAATAAAATGAAAAGTATAATCTTTAACCACTCTTAATTCAATATAAACTTTCATTTGGATGAAATCGAAGAATTTTTCATATAATCTACCAAAACTGAAAGTTTTCACATACATATTAGACGAATTTCCTTCATAATCACCCATCACAGCAGTGATTAGATCGTCACAATTGTGATTTTCAATGAAATAGACTCCCATTGCTTTTCCCATAAAATTCAATATCGATCACGCTTCTATGGATCACTCTATCTGGACCAAATCGACATCGGACTATTTGACACGATGGTAACTTCACTACACATCAAAGAGGACTTCGTGTGCAAAAACGGCGAGCAATTAACCCGACCACGATCCAGATGAACCGGCAACGACCAAAGAGTGCTAATTTCGCAGACTGGCACAATGCAAGACCACAATTAGAAGGACATCAGATCGGGCAGCTGAACACATAAAAGAACGATTAAAAATGTGCCGTCGTATCATCGGACCACGCGATCCATTCACGCGATATAAATACAACGCAGATGAAGAAGAATATTAGAGAAGTTTGTCTAATGAATGACCTCTGGTTGTTGGATGATGAAGGAGTCGAGATGTTTGGAGTTTCGTTCGATGAAAAGCGAAACTGAACAGTGAACTTCATACTCGGACATTTAAATAGTGAAAAAGGCGCAAAATATGGACCGATGCTTTAATATGAAGAAACCTGAAATTTATACCGACATCCAAATTTAGATCATCTGTTAATTTTGCATGAAATCAATAACATGAATTGATTGCGGTTCATATTATAATATTGGTCCTTCTTCTATAGCTCTAGCCATTCATGTTGTCAAGCTAGATGTGAACGTTATAGCGAGGAAAAAAACAGCAATGCGAATAATAAGAGCTATATGTAAATTTACTATGAAATACATGGTTAAATTAAGTTCTAGTATTAAATTATCAAATTATTTAATTCAGTTTCGTTGAACGAATAAAAATTATTCAAACATTCTTTTCAAATGAAGTCGTAACATTTTAAATAAAGTCGTAACGCTACGTGATAGGATGAAAGAATCACATGCAAAAGACATTAACACAAAAGTAACAGTGTGATTGCCTTTAGCTGATAGTTTAATGGATTGATTGTTGAGGATTTAATTGTCTTGTATCAAATTGTGACAGAAAATATGACTAACTACCGAGAAGAAAAATTCGTATGAAATTTTCGAATCACAAAATCCGGTCAGATTTTCGACAGATTTTATCCGGCTGAATATCGTTGCGACTCCAATGTGGTTCATAAAGTTCTGAATTTATTCGCAAACGATATCGAATAGAGTTTAACCTGAAAAAATTGGATCATAATACAATCGAGTCAGAAAAATATCTTTTTGTTACACCGACAATATGGAAATCAAACCTAGTTTCATTTGGTGAAGCATTTTGTACCAATCAAGTACGATTATCTCAATAAAACATAGTCATATGTGACAGCATCAAACGAAACATAATTAAATACTTTTACATTGCCAAATCGTAACGTCGAAATATAACAGTCGATATTCTAAAAGAGTAACGGTATGAATCACGAAAATCTTGCGGAAAGAGACCAAAGAAACATATCTCCTATTATAATCTTAATGGAAAACGAGCAGAGTTCAGATCAAGGTTGGGAAACCCACGCGTTTGCGAAGACATCAGCGCGTGCTGAAAAACGAAGATCACGACCACAGCGAAACTTCAGCATCTTTCAGATGCCAAAAGCAGCCGAAACAATCTGTCAAAAAAACATCCGAACGTCTTCCCAGTCGCACGAACCGAAGACAACCAGAGACGCCATTGTACCGAAATCCAAACCTCGATCGATCGAACTCGAACTGAACCGATCTGGAGGAGGACACGACATCGTGGCCACCTGAAAAACTTAAAATTTCTAATCGGAACAGACTGCGGGGGAACGAAACCCCTCCAAGAAAGACCAGACCAGACCAGACCAGACCGGTCGCTCCCATCCTACTTTCTGCCTTTTCCACGGATCGAGACGTGTGACAAATATCGATTTCGTCGATTCTAATGCGAGTCGGTCCACCTTCGAATCTGGCAGACCGCTCTGGCTGATCGTCTGCCAACAATTCTCCCGCGGATGAAAAATCTCGTTAGCCCGAAACAAATATATGCGCGATTCCGACGTAAATCTCTGGCATAGCTCGGCTCAGTCGTCGATATTGATGTGAGAAATCTTGAGGCAGTACGATATTCTTCGATGGTGAAAAAAATCGAGATCCGCCGGTGTAGGTTCGGCTTATTGTTAGTGTCGCGCAGATCGAAGATCCGACGCTGGGCTCGCGGAAGCCAAGTTTAAAAATAAAACGACACAGATAATAAGACAGACCGAAAAATATACATGTGTCTGATGAACAATGGTCTTCAGAATGGATCGAAATAGAATTGCGAATTTGCAAGTGAACCGAACTAAGAGGAGGAAAGGTTAATGTTTGATATTTTTATCAATCGAAAATGAAAAATTATCAGTTTTGTTCTGGATTAACAAAACGGTAAGTATTCGATAAATCCTACACGCGAATACATTATTTTTAGCTCCATATTTGGTAATATTCCTCACTATGCAAGTTCGATTGATTTTTTTCGATTTGAACTCACAATCAGAAAAAAAAATCCAAGCAAAGAAAATGGGAAAAGTGCGTCAGCCGAAGAAGAAACGCACATTTTTAAATCCGGTTCGTATAACGCTAATCAAACTAATAGATTATGCTTATAGAGTGTAGATAAGAAGCCAGATAGGTAAATATTGAATCATTATCTCGTCGTGCACAATTAGGTGCCTTTTCGCTGCATCCACTATTTTTATCTAAGGTCGCAACATGATTGCTCGCGTTGCTAACGAAAAAGTACACACAATTCACGACGATTTCTACAGAACGAAAAAATCCGAAAAACGAAGCGTTTTCGCGCTTCGAATAATGACGAACGTAAACGTCGACGGAGCAAAGAGCCATTTCGCAACAGCGATTTTCCGCATCGCAATACACATACATATTACCGTATATCGATAGGAAAATGCGACTTTATCTATTGATTGAACGAGCCGAATCCGCGAGATTCGGACGTCAGATAAAAGCTGAAACTGACACCGATTCGCATCGACGATACTTGAGGGCAATGAGTGAATCTCGAGGCGTCGACGACTCACTCTTGCGGCGAGGTATCGGTCGTTGTTTTCGTCGCAAACGAACCGGTTTGTGTGTCTGTGACGACTCCTCGACATCGGATCTTTCGAAGCTGAACGACGATGCGAAGCACGTGTCCGTCATGAGACTGTGACCGAAGAAACGTCTCCGAGCGTGTAATCAGCGTCGTCGAATGTATTATATTATATGTTTGTGAAATACGCTTTTATTGCTCTGGCGACGTATCGCAATTGAAGATTTATTGGCCGTTCGAATTGTATCGATGATTTGATGATTCGTTGTGAAAATGAAATTGATACGTTTTCGTCTCGTTTAGAAGATTTTAGAGCACGGCTGGGTGAGCAGTATAAACTATTAGGATCCATAGGTAAGGTTTCTAAATCTATGCTAGAGATTCGAGTTGAAGGTTTCATGAGCTGATTGCTTTGGAGATGGAAAGGAATCGTGTGTTGAAAAATTCAGAACCTCCCTTTTTCTAATTGTAAAATTATTAAGGTTCTCACCTTTGGTTTGAAAATAAAACGAAGTTTAACTACACGCGATCCCTCCAACTATGAGCTGTCAAAACAGCCGTTGAAAGAGACAGACGTGCTACGATTCATACAACAATACATACATCCATCTCTTTCCTCCAGATTTCGACAGTTAGTAGCTGAAAGAACGCATGTAGTTTAAATTCGTTTTATTTTCAAACCTGAGTTGAAAAGACCGTACTTAAATGTATACGTGATGTCACAACCATGGAAACGCATAGAGGTAATGCCATGCAAGTTATATTAAACCGCAATTTGTCATTCTTCCCATTCCTCGCTTATCGTGATACTTGAAAAATGAATTTTACATGAAAACGCTCTTCGTTTTTCAGCTAGAAACCATTCCTATATCTTTTCACAGCCCGCATCTAGATATTTTCCACAAACGCGATAAAGACCTAGAGCGAAAAAAGGCAACGGTTTCCAGCTGACGAACGAAGAACGTGGAGACTTCGCAGCTGATCCTGCCGAAGTAAGAATACTTCGGTGCTCTTATGGTTTGAATCGAACTCACATCATCCGACTCGGAGAGGTCCACGTTGCCATTGTCGTCGTCGTCGAGCTGACCATGGAGCAGCTGGATGGCCTCCAGACCCAGACGATCGGATTCGCTGAGGTTCTTCCCGAGGCACTCCAGGTCGTTGTCTGCGCACGAAGAACCGCCGCTACTACCTCCACGCACGCGAAATGAAACAAAAATCAAAAACATAACCAGATTAATATTTTATTTCTCACATATTAAATTATATTATCTATATTATAAATACGCTAACGATGCTCGAAATTTTCAGCCGTGCCTCGAACTCGGATCGTGGCACACGCGTGTTGACCGCTCGGTTACCGTCCTAATGACGAAACTGCAACTTTTAACGTATATAAGGCGTAAAATCCCGGGTTCGACTTTTTTATTTCACACATAGATGGCAATAAAATTTACTATCGATAACACATCCGTGGCAATACGAAGTTTGATTAATTCCGAACAATATTATTACACATGCGTGTACTGCTAGTGTAAATAAATAAAGCTTGAGTCTTATCTAACTATATAATAGGGCTAATCTGTGTCTGTGTGTCCATGTAACGCTCCAAAACTGCGTTGATATATTCAATGGGTTAATCGCAAGTAATATGTATTATGTTAGAGCTAATCTGTGTATGTATCTTGAGAGAAGCTGTTTTTTTATTATATACAGGTACGAGTACCCAATTATTATTTGCGTTAATTTTTTTTTTCATTTATGTGCGAATTTAAGGATCTCGTATCTTATATTTTGATATAAGAAATTATGTTTTAACAAGTGCTTTATCGTGTCACACTCGATTTGATCGATTTTGGTTAGAGGCGGAAACGTTATCACTATAAATATATTATGGTTGAAATTAATAAAAATCGTATTGGTAAATGAGGTAATCAATATGTGTTCGATCTAAAATACAATTTGACTCAATATATTAAAATTCTCTAGTGATGAAAATATAATCACGACACTAATGATCTTTAAATAGCTACATAATCGATTTAGATGCATGAATAAACAGACCCATGACCCATCGCATACATTTCGAATTTTCCTAGTACAAGTGGGCGAAAACCTATATTTATCTTTAGATAATGCCACTCGAAAATCTGCATACGATCAGAATCATAAAACGCGATTAACACTTGACAAATTGATGAAATTTGATTATCAGTCATGACAACCGTAAAAGTGGCTTCCGCATTATCGAAAAACGAAATCATCATGATGTGATTAATCGAAAACATGTACATTTATGCAGATTGAAAATATTTTTCAATAGAGAAAAGGACAATAAGATATTTCAAGTTTTTATAAGATTTTTTTTTCGGAAAGTGGCTCTAGAAGCTCAGTCGTTATTTTTATGCTTCATATGGTGTATTTCTAGTTTCACACCTGATTAAAATTTGCATATTTAACGATAGTTTCAGCATTGTGTTACAACGACGACATTAATTGTTTCAATACGCTATCGCTAAGTACCTTTCGATATGCAAATAAATGCGAGTTTTCCGTTGAAAACCCGTTTGTTTGCACTACTTTTAAAAATTTACAGAAACGTTGACTTAATGGTCGAATATGAAAAAAAATAAACATCCTTAAGCTCGTTGATTACAGTCGTTAAATATTTGATGTTCCTCTTAATATCGTTTCGGTTGCTGAAAAAAATGTTTGAACTGCTCGCGGATTATTATCGCAGATAATGCACACGATGAAAAGTAAACTATTAATTTTTACTGTTATTATAGACAGATGAAAATGTGTTTATATAAGATTATATCGAGCGGTTAGTAAAAAGCTGAATGATTTTTAAATTATTCGGTGAAGAAAAATCTTTTAATCGCACGTAAAGAATGAAATGAATGGTTTGAACACATTTTTTACATGGAAAATTGTGTTTTATTTCGATATATGACAAGATATTAAAAATTAAAAAAAAATAAGATGTTTTTTAATCATTTTTATAACATAATACAAATAAGATTGCGATTCAACGCTTAAGATTAGTCTTAGCCAGAAATCATTATATTTAATAGACTTGCGGATTTCTAGTAAACATAATTTCCCAACAACCGTTTACAAAAAAAAAACAAATCTATGAAGAACATCAATCGACATTTCTATCAAAAAACACAAATTGCCCGAAAAAAAACATCTCGCTACGATTTGGCAACGAAAAGTACGAATCATCGAGTGAAAATTTCCTTTCGACCGAAAAGCGAAAAATCACGATCTAATTACCGACCGAAAATTTTACAAAATCAACGGAAAAACTTTAAAACTGGGAATGACACCCGAAGAACATGGGAAATACGAGATGAACGCGACTTGACTGCTAAAAAAAAAACCGTATGTATGTACTAGAGTCGTTCACCTTCGACTAGGTGAGTTTGACCTAGCCTAGGTGAGTTGACTTGTAGAAATGGTACAGTTCCGCGGATAGTAACTGACCTAGTGTACCAAGGACGAGGTCGTTATGCTCCGAACATAATGAAAATTTTGAAGAAAACTTAATCGAAATTGGATTTAAATAAGATTCGATTGCAAATATTTGATTTATACGAGTCATAGTTTTTTGTGCATTGATTAAAATTTATATTGAGCGATGACGACGATGGTAAATTGAACGGATTGAATCGATTTTACGCAGAGTTTTCGAAAACCTTTTGAAGTACGCATTCGAGATCGACGACATTCATTGATTCGAAGAAGATACATATAATATAACCGAGAAAATCGAAAGATGAGCCCGATTCACACGATTCGAAATAATCTATCGACAGACCGACTGTCGTAAACACTTCGAATCGTAAAATCGTTCAGATCCATAACATCGATCGTAAAGATCAATCGATTCAAAAATCGCTAATGACACATACGACCTCTGAAGCCGCAAACGCCTGCACCGAAGTATTCATATTATTATTATGGTTTAAGTGTAAGAAATAATACTACGACATTGACACCGAAACCGTTCAACGACATGCCACAGGTGAAACGCGATTAATTAATCTTGAATTGAAAACGATTCTTGAAAGTGACGCTTCGATTTGCGATTTTTCAGCAGTACACGATATAATTAAATCTAGTGTTGTGAGAAATTTTGAAATCCTGATAAACACATTTTCTGTCTTCAAAAAGCTTTAAAAAGAGACACCCTTACCAAAATCTTGCGAGTTGGATAAGGACAGAGATAGATAGCAACATACTGGTGCTGTCTTAGTCTAACTAGTAAGATTTCAGTAGGGTTATCTCTTCACAATTGGTAATCGATTGCTATATATTCGTATTTTTCTTAACTTACATCTCAATGTGTTTATTTACATAATTGTTAAACTATCAATGTGTATCAGACGTACCGTTATAATTCTTTCAATAATATAATACACAGAATAAATCTTTCACATATAAGACTAGATAGTTGAAATCTGTGATGAATCATCTGTGACTTAGTACTTGCGACCTACTTTCACTTTTTTGTCAGAAGATGAAGTAACGAAAATGTAATTGTGATTGTAAAAAGTGTAGTTTCACATAAGATTAGTTACTTCTAGTATACTATTTCCTTTGATGACACAATTAACGTAACTCGTGTTAAGTTTCAGATCTATATCAAAGATCGAATCGAATACCCACTTCTGATAGTTTCATGGGTAACCATTTCTATTTAACTTAAACGTAATAATATGCATATGTTTTGCTAACACGAATGGAAAACTCGCTTTTATAAACTTCGATAAACAATCAGATAAGCTTTACTGGCTCGATATCGGCCGTAGAATTGAAAAATAATTAAAACACAACATTATACACAATGAATATTTACAAAACATAATTGTGCATGTGGATCTGAAAGAGTTGAAGTGGATTTTCTTCGACGTTCAATGTCACTACGAAACGAATATCGCATAATTCATATTATGGAGAACGACCTTCGTCTATATTATTATGAGTCGTTCGCAGGCAAAAATGATTTTACTAAACTTTTTTGATTGCTAGAAATTTCAATTGCAAAGTATTGAAAAATATGCAAAGATCTCACACTAAGACAGATTTTTTAAAAATTCGAAATATTCTAAACAAATGTCACGAATTCGTAAAAGAAAAGCATTTTTTGTGTGACAAGCGTTTCGAAAATACACTTCGAGAAACCGATCGCACTTTTACTTCTAAAATTTGACAATTTATTTGGCACAGGTTGATATTTATACTATACAAATAGCACTCGTTATTTAAATTAAAAGAACTAGATATTTAATCTTTCAAAACACAAACTCATCAACACGTTCTCACTAACAGTAGAGTACAAAATAGTACATTTAACATGAGCTCATTTACTGCAGATCAAATCGGATACATAGATAAAAACAACCGCAACTTAACCACAGTATTTTAAACGCCACTAATTTTCAAAACGAGTTCAAAAACCTTCCAAAACCAGGTGAAAGCCCCGAAGACTACGTCCATCCGAAAAATCGACACCAGACTGGCCCGAAGCCAATCGTCTCCGATGGAGACCAGGTCTTCGCGAGGCTGATGATCTAGTGCATCCACCCGTTGCCTTGAAGACATCACAAGGCATCATTTCTGGTTTAGAAGTCTTAAGCCAACAAGGACAAGAACGATATATCGAGACTACCGCGTCTAGGTCCGTATATATAGGGTTTTTCATTAGTTTTAAGAGCGTTCGGTCTTTAAGACGATATAAAACAAATTGTATAAGCTATAACTTCTCTTGTGTATGTAACTTCATCAGGTTAGTTAACTAAACAATCTCGCATATGTTGGCTATATTTATGTTACGTTAGACTTGATCACATCTGACGAACAATGAGTTTTATGATGAGTCGAGTCTTCTCAACTGCATAAAACACTTATATTTTATTAATTGTTAGAAGTATTGTGTTGTTAGTATTGAAAAATTCTCAAATTGGCAAATTTTAAGCACTTTGACCGGAGATAATTAAAAATGCGACTCGTTCGACGACAATGCGATCTCATTAACATGTCGCAAAGGTCTTTTGCTGAAAGTTCGTTCACATATCTATGGATGTATGCATTGAAAAATATATCCACTATGAACTGAATCAATTATTGAAATCTTACATCTGTTGAAGTTATCAGAATTATAATTTATTTTCGTTGAAATTGTTTAAATTTAATTTTAGCGAATGTTTAGCAGAAAACAAATACGATATTCACGAGATTGTATGGTATTTCAAAGTGCTTCCAATAGTTATGTGAATGAATCTGTATTTGGTTTTGACAATTCAAAAGCTACATATCTGACTGAAAATGTTCGAATATAATAATACGCTAATGCATTCAACAAACCATGAAAATATGGAAGATTTTCATTGAAATGAGCTGATTAGTCACAGTTTCCGTTTCTTGACCACCGCTTAGGTATCGTAAAATATTTTCAGTTAGAAGTGATAGATTTGATATTCAAAAAAATATGCTAGAATAGAAAATCAAAGGTCTCAAGTATTCAATAATTAATAGTATGAGTTTTGATATAAAGATCACGGAATACAATCTAAATTTCGATTTAAAAATATTCATGTTTACAGAAGATCAATCATAACTACATTATAACAAATTTTCACAGATCACAACAGAAATAACAAAATTATCGGAATCGAATCCACAATTTACATTACCGTCGAATCGTAAAATCTGCCAACAAAACAATCTTTTCTTCGAAAAATTGTCTATAAATCGAAACGATGTTTCAATAAAAAAAAAACACGGAGAGATATGAAAGAAATTTAACAGTTTACCTGCGAAACGAATCGAATGTGACGGATGATATCTCACATTTTCGATATAGTGTCGATTTCGAATGAAAAATCACTTCGGCGATTTCTCAACCGATCAATTATAGAGCAATAGTTCAGTGACTCTAAAAATGTAAAGATTTTAAAGACGTACAACGAATTTAGCGTCGGCAATGCCAAAAAGATTGCGAGTTGCGCAACTAGAGCGTCGCATGTTGAAGTCAAACTGTTAAAAATTTACAATATCTGATATGCACGCATACTTTTTGTGCATACGATCGCTATTTACGATAACTTTTAACGAGCTTGGGTCAATACCGATTAGGTAAATATTGACGGAGACGGAAATAACCACATTTGTGTGAAAATTCATCAAAACACCGATCATAATAAATATAAACGATGCCAAAAGTCGACGAGTTGCGCAACCCGAGTGTCGCACGTTCGACCTATGTACGTATCGCACAATAATGAAAAATATAAGCGCATTGCGAAAAAATAATACTTTTGACATTTCCATCGAACGTCCACGTGTCGCTTCGAGTCCGAAACGTCAAACGTCAATCGCACAGATTTTGACAGTTCCATAACCTCAAACTTTTCGAGTGTTATTATTTATCGTTAGTAGTGTTTAGCGTCTCACTGGAAGATTCCCTGGAGTCGACGGCGTCCGCCATCAGCGAATAGGAAGACCTGTGGGTGACGGTTCGGGGTCTCTGGGTGACGGGCATCTGATTGGGCCGATACTGGTACTGGTACTGGTACTGATACTGAGGCCTCAGCTGGGGCTGCTCGAACCCCTTCGAATCCTGTTCGGATCCGCGGCGTTCCGTATTTTCCGGATTTCCGGGATTTCCGGATCCGGAGTCTCCCGCTCCGGAGACGACGATCCACGCGAGCCCGCACAGGACCCACACGAACGAAGGCGGCCTCATTTCCGCTAATTCGATTCACCTATCGACGCACTTAACTTATGCTTATATATTTGGATTCGTCTCGAAACGACGATCAACGAGGGACACCGTCGCACTTCACCAACTTCGCCGGCGACTTCATCGCGAACGACAAACGCACCCCACGAGAGCTCGCGCCATACTGACACAGCGTTTGCGTTCCTTCCCCTTTCCCCTCTTTTCCGTCCGCTTCGATGCCGTTCGATTCTAAAATGATTCTAAATAATAGCTCTTATTCATTTAAGCTTAAAGATTAAAATTGTATTCAATGTGAAAATATATTTGCACAAATCAAAATGTACTTTATTCCTAGTAATTATAAAGCTTTTAATCAAAAATTTATCGTATCAAATTTAGCACTCGAACGATCGTCGATTCTTTGCCAGCTGCTCACTAGACTCAGCTCTTCAAAAATTGACCATTTAAAAATATATATTTGTGAAATTTCGCAGGGGAGTCTGAGGGTACTCGGTTCCCCTCTTTGTTTTTTGTTTCCAACTACCTTTTAGAAAATCTATTTGATCGTTAATTGTAAGTATCGTTTTGGAAGAAAAAGATACTCTTATAATTAAAAGTTGCTTAGGAATTGTATTAAGTAAAGCCTTAAGAATTTAATCAAATATTATTAAATCGAGAATAATGCTGAAAATAACGCCAATATCCTTCAAAAGCGTGTGACCCCACGCGTCCCCGAGGTTCAATTTGAATAAATTTATGGGTCTCTCGTTTTTGCGCCCTCATCACAAAATCTTTCAAATATTTGAAATTACTCTTACACCATATAAACCCAATCGAATTTCGAACGTTTCGACACTATTTTCATCAAATTCCGATTAAAAACAAACTTTAATATAACGAAAATTTATTATATTACATTATTTTATGTTTTTTATTGTACACAATGTATAAAAATATAGGTACCTTTGTATTATTATGATTCATAAATAGTTATTATATTATATACTCGGTTTTCATTTGTTATTTTTTCTATCTTCTTATACTGAGATTAGATGACTTTGCCCCCTGAATTTTTCTCAATAGAATCTGTAAAAGAATAATTCTTTCAAAAAATATATTACCATACAATAATCAATAAATGTTTAGCATTTACCAAATTCTCATAATTTGTTTTTTCTTGTTTTCTTCGTCTGATAATAGCGGAACTAGATTCTTTAGGAGGCGGAACATTTGTAGGAAAGCTCATGTTAGTGCTGCTAGTTTTCATCAGTTTTTTCATAAGTATGTGATTTTCCCTGTGGATTTCCCTCGCTCTATCGTTTGTGAAAGACATGTTGAGTCTGCGAGACTGACTTTTCATTGTTCCGCTGAAGTAAGTTTAAAATTATATCAATAATTTTTCATCATAAATATAATTAACACGTGTAATGACTTTTCACATATTTACGTGAGAGAAATTGTGCTGTTCGACATTTTCCTTTGCAAAAATTTTCCATTTTGTGGCAAAAACGTCTTCTCCGGAGATTTCAAAGATCTAACAGAATTGGTTTCGAGTTTCTCACTTGTAACATTACTAGGATTTATAGTTTTAAATGAATTTTTACGATTTCCTCTCGAATGCACAATAGCGACAGTGCTAATATTCTTCGCAATATTCACATCATCGTCATCATCCTCGTTGAAATCGTTTTCGAATTCATCCGAATCGTAATTGTACTCTTGATCCTTCTTTGACGACTGATCCTCGGTCGAAAACATAAATTTTCCTTCTTCATCCATTTCTTTATCTTTTCTGGATTCGAGATTCTGTATACATTTGTCGGCCAAGCCTCCCATGCTTTCGAAATTCGTGGCCAAAATCTTGATTTCGTTATTGTTTTCTTCGATCGACGTGAATTTTTTCATAATTTTTACATCGGAAAAGTCTCGATCGGTCTGCGTCGAAGGTTTTCCGTATGTTTGATCAGACATAATTGATATTCCGAATCAAGTTTTGTCGAATCTCTTGTCAAGAACCGAGCTCGAATGACGAACTCCCTTCGCGAAAAACATAATCGACTGATGAAACGAAACACTGAACGACGAGCGAGAGTTTGATTAAATAATTCAACGATATGTGACCCGAACGTTTGTAACCCTTCATTTAGAAAGACTGATTGTGAGTGTCAATAAGAAAAATATTGATTATTTTCTGTTGCGAAGGAAACGTTTTTGTTTAGTGTGCAGTGAAACACTATAAGTAGATACAAACACAAAACTAATTGTGAGTTTTATTAAAAAATCGTAGGTATAGATAGGGTAGTATGAGGTTACTAGATCTGTCTGGGAGACTTGATGCCTCTCCTATTTTAGCAAAAACAAATATTACCACTATAATCTGTTTGATTTTTATGAAAAATGCGGTGTCGATTTTGAATAATAAATAAATAAAAATTATAATGTAAATCAGTACAGGATTCTGTACTGAATGCAAAGAGGAAAAGCGATAAAAAAATATTAAAAACGTATGTTAATAAAATGCAAACGTGTCTACCTATCAATATTTAAAATCATTCGAAAAAAATCAATTAGGAACGCCATAGAATCGATTTGACAGATAAGGAACGGCATCCGGAGCGTTTAGGCCAAAAGTTTCCAGTTCAGGCTCGAGCTCTGATCGCGGACGACGATCGAAGATCCACGATGAAGTCTTGAAGTCCGAAAATGTCATCTCACATCTAACATCTAACGTTTGACGTTTGACGTTTGAAATTTGCCATCTAACATCTGACATCTGACATCTGACATCTGACAGTGACGAGAAAAGAGCGGTGTCAGCTGTCGTCGTCGCTGTTGCAAGTCACACTCTCATCATGGTGACCATCATCAAGAATCAGCTGCTCAAGCACTTGTCTAGGTCTGTCGACGGATTTTATTCCACTTCCATTTCATTCCGATCAGATTCCATTTCGAAATCGATAAGTTCGATCTGTTGCGCTAATAGGATTAGCCGACAATTAAATTTAGATGATAGTATTTTTCGATTTCGTCACGAGTCGAAGTTTGCAAGTAATTTAGTTCTTTTATCGTATTTGCACCATCTCTTCCTCGATTTAAATGTTTACCATGTAAAATATTCTTTTAAGAATGTATATTATTCAGCTCTGTAGCTTTTAAGGATTTGTGGTGTTGTATCATGTACATAGTTTTACACTTGACATTCTTCTGAAATGTGGTTTATTGCAGTTGCTTAAATATTTAACGTCGGAGCTGATGTTACATGATCAATGTGAAATGTATATGAGAGTGCAATACACATGCATAATGTAAACCCCTCTTAACTGAGAAACGGTTTTGCTATTATGGAAGAGTGAGAAAAACGACGAATAAATTTCAAAGTCATAAAAATCTTTATATAACTGCAATTAAGATAATAACACAAGCAGCTAGATGTTTTTATTTAATTGACTCTTTATGAAATATTTTATTTATTTATATTTGGAAAGATATGTCCAATCTTTAGTATGTGTTGTATTTTTAATAAAAACTAATAAATGGATAAAAATTTAATGCTCACAATGAATCATATCAATGTGACCTCATTGTTGTGAACTTTGCACTAACACATTCATTTTGTATACTATTTAACATTAATTTCATTGTGTTTTATGGATTATTTTGATATGTCATATTTCACTATGACTAACCTTCTTTTCGAATTTCAGATTTACCAAAAATCTATCTCCCGAACAAATAAGTGTGAGCGCATTGAAAGGCCAAGGATGCTTGTCTTCATTGCAGTTGGACGAAGCCGTCCTGACGGAACTTCTAGAGTTGCCACCGTGGATGAGATTAGCTTCGGCCACGTGTGGCTATGCGACTTTCAGAGTTCATTGGACCAAGTTGAAAAACATGCCTATAGAACTGGTAAAATTATTTTCTATTAAATCAACGCTTCTGATTATTATAATGTTCGAATTATTTATGGTTTCCTATATTGTGGTATTTTTGGTAATTCAGCAATGAAATATGTTTGAATATCATATAATTTTGTGATGTACGCGTTTCAGAATTTAGAAGATGTGCAAATAATTGTCGAAACATGCTCTGAGCTTCGAGGAGGCACAGGCTCAAGTCCCGTCACTTCCCCTTCAGTTCCTCCCGCTCGTTACAGTTTTATTCACAAAGTGATTGATGGAATTAGTATTACTGTCAATACAGTCAAAATCCAGTTCACAACGCCGGTTTTTGTAGCGACTGTTCAGGTAACAAAATACTCAATTTTGGATCTAATTTATGTTGCTAAATTAAAATATTCACAAATATTTTTTAGATGTCGCGCATATCAGTCGAATCTCGCACTCCTCAATGGCAGAAAGGTGATCTTCGCTTGACTCGACTCAAAGATCCTAGAACTTCACAAATTCTGATATTTAAAGTATGTTTTTATATATTGAGTGATTAGAATGTACTTTTATTCTAACAATGTGTTGAAAATATAGGAAGTATCATGGCAATCTGCTAGAATCGAAGCACATGCTGTAAATGAATGTGGAGGACTTCCACCTTTGAGACTCTTGACAAATCAAGCCTTTTGTCGAATTACAATCAAAAAGAGACTCTCTGGTATTTATTAAGTATGAACAAAATTTCGATGCGATACGAAAGGTGAAGCTGATTATTTTTTATTATTTCAGATTGTTTTGTAGTAGGCTCAAGATTAGTACTTATTTTAGAAGAAGCCCTTTGGGTGTTAACAGATCGACAATTGGGAGCTGCTTTAGCATTTGCAGATTCTCTTGCAGGGTTAGCACGCAGTGCTTCTGCTCAGGTCACAAGAGAAAAGGCTCAAAGAAAACTTGAGGTTTTTTTATTGACTTTCAACTCGTTTTTATAATTTACTTATATCATTATGTAAATAATTAGAATTTGAATGTTTTCACAGACATTACCCGAATATTTAGCACAAGTTTCACAGTCTCAGGGCCGAACGCAAAATCCATCATCTAAAGGAGCTCGGACTAATGAGACACTATATCGTTTATTTTCTCATCATGATGTGTCTGAAACTTCATATCATTTCCTTTCACAAAAAATAGATTTACACTTATGTGATGATCCAGGGCGTTAGTTTACATTTATATTTAGTATATTATTTGTTTTATTATGTGAATCAAATTTAACTCAAATTTCCAGTTGGAAGATCGTCTCATCCTTCTTTAGCTGCTGGTGCGGCTTTACAAGTAACACTCCATAAACTACAGTTTGATTTCTATCCATATCATCTAGCAACCGGTGATAGAAATCGTTGGCCAGGATACAGGTACTTTTTATTTTAAATGTACATATGAAACAACACACGAATGAATGTTATTAACCATTAAATTTTCAGAGAATCAGCTAGCCCTCACAGTCAGTGGCTACGACAGGCTCTTACTGTGTTTCGTGGCAGTCTTCTTTCACTGCTGGATACACAGCCTCAGGTATTTTTCTTTGGAAAGAGTAAAAATAATAAATAACTTATTTTGCTGATATTTTTGTTATATTATTTTAGAAAATTTCTGTATCTGATGAGCATATTAATATACCTACTGAATCTTCCGCTTATAAAACTACATCCTCTCCATTGAACAATTCTTCAGTTCCATCCAGTCAGTATAATCACATTATCATTATTTCATTTATTCTCATGTTTCTTATGTATTTTTTCAAATTTAGGCAGTAATACTTCACCAGCTAGAGCAATGATATTAAATCAACTTGCAAAATTAATGACAACATGTATTATATTACGTCTAGAAGATTTTACACTTTACAAAGTAATCAATCTTTTCACTGTTGCATAATAAATAAATATTATACAGATGTTCCAATGGATTATTGTTTTCAATTTCAGGTCACGACTGGTGAACGAAAGGAAAGTCCAAAAGCTTTTATAAATGGTGATCGTGAAAGGTTCACCGTGCCTGATGAAGTGCGCGCACTTCATGTAGAATTCACCCATTTTTATTATCCTGGCAATGTGCAATATCCAGGTACTTTGCCTCAATTGTTTTAAATTTTTATTCACATAGATGTTTGATTTTCTATCCTCTTTTTCAGTACCTTCACCAAAACTTTTCATGCAAATAAATCCTGTGAAAGTCACTTTTGATCTGCCTAGTTGCTTGTGGTGCAATTCATTTGTTTTAAATCTTCTCAATTGCATAAAAACTACTCAAGTAGCAAACCTCGAAGGTGAAAGTGATATAGCTTTTATCGATGTGACTGTCGAAGCTATCATGCCTAGAGTAATAAACCTTTACATACTTTTTTTTTTATAAATCAACTAATCGATTAATATAAAATGCATTTTTTATAGGTTGTCGTTGAAAGCTCAAAAGAACATCCTGGCCAACGTGATAGACCTCGTTCTTTACAAGCTCAAGTATCTCGAGCTACTATTACAAACAGTCAAGGTGCGGCTGGTGGTGGTGGAGAATTAGCTGCATGCTTAACTGCATATGCAGCTTCAAATTTACTTCAGACATATTGTTGTACAGACACTATGCTCAAACATGCAGCAGGTCTAATGATAAAATTCTCATCAAAAATTATAATTTAGAAAATATATTTATACTCTCCAATATTTAATTGCAGGTGAAGATAAGGGATCGTCACCAGTAAATAAAGATAATTTACATGCACGTGTATTGTGGGGAAGTCCACGTATAGTGTGGTGTGTAAAACTGGAACCTGTATGGGCAGACTTTTGTGGTGCTCGAGCTAGCCCCAATAAACCTACACCGTTTTTAGATGCAGTGCCTTTTACACTTTGGGTAAGTATTTAAAAGATTTATAACGAATCGATACATTCTGCCAATTTTATATTTGATGTTATCTTTATTTTGTACAACAATGCAGGTCTATTTAAACTTAGATGATAACCCAGAAACTATTGAATCAAACCAAAATGTGCCAAAAGAAAGTTCTAGTAACAATAAATTTGATGATAAAAAGGCAAGAAAATTATTGACAGAAGGTAATGTATATTGATGTAGATGATGATGATTTATTTCAGTCTAATTTCAATGTTTTCATTATTTAATAGAATTGAAAATTGATGGAGAAGCTGATATGCAAATTGTAGCCCATTGTTCTCAATTAGTTTCTATACAATTGAATCATTATCAATATTTGTTAATTCTAAGATTGGCTGAACGCTTGACTGAATTGGCTGCTTTCCTAGCTTTGGATGGTGTCCGTGTCTCTGGTCCATCAACCAAAGCCAAGTATGTTACGAGAATTTTTATGATTGTATATGTACATACATACATATGTATATTTTTCATGATTTTTACTTTTTACTCATTCTTTTATCAAAATTTTAGAAGCATGATTGTTGGTTGTATTATTCCTCAAGTGGAAATTACACTAGTCCTTCCCTCGTGTTGTCCCGGAAAAGAATCATCTCGAGATCTCGATAGTGTTTTACCAGATTCTTCTAGTTTGATGGACTTACATCAGAATACTGGTGAATATTTTCGCCGAAGAATATTTATAACTTGTACGAAATTTATTCTGATAAAATAAATATTTAGGTTCTGGAACATTGTGCAATCAACCTCATGGAAATGGATCTTCCAATATTTTATCACAAAGTTCTTTAGAAAGACATTCAGCTTACATATCATCTTCCACTTTGCTTCCTACTGATCATCATCCCTTCGAGAACAATTTACAAATCTTAGAAAATCAATGTTCAACTGATGCTGCTAATAGTGGACAATTATCTGGTGACTGGACTGATATTAATAAGCAGGAATCTCAGAATAATTCTCTACATTCCAATAAAGACAATACTGTCAATATTCCAAACTTGAGTAATATTCATTTTCATTTATAAGTTAATTTATTAACAAATATTTTTTTAAAAAACTTTATTAATTTATAGATCCATTTGCTAGTTCTGTTCGTCGCGGATTAACAACATTTATGAACTCTGTTGAAGCAGCTCTCAAACCTTCTGATCAAAATACTTCTATACACGGAGTATCACCAGGACCTTCTCCCAATGCAGCTCCTTCTATTGCAGATCAATGGGATTCGTTATCGATTGCTAGTTCAGATAGTGATCGATATGTAATGGTTCAATTGGCTGGTGATCAAGATGCTTATAATGCTTTCAAGTTTGACTTCTTCCACTTTTTTTCATTAATATATTAATATTTACAAATCAATTTGATATAATTTCGCTCTTTTTAGATTGTGGGATGGTGCTGGACGAGGTGTAGAGGGATCGGTCGAAGTAGCTGCTGAAGTTGTCGAACATTCTTCATCTCCAAGTGAAAGATCGCTGGCGAGTTCTTGTAGACGAAGAGATTTGGTTAGTGTGTTATTATTTGATGGAAAATCAATGAAGTGCATCATAATATAAGATTTTTCAGTGTATTGGGTTTTAGCATTTCGGGTATTTTATTTACATTATGTTTAATGTTTATTTTGCATATTCTAAAGGTTTCTATGTCCACATTCAAATTGAGACACGTTGAATTTCTTCAACTATCAAGAGGATTTTATTCGCAAATTCTTGCAAATGTCGGTGATGTATTTGTCGAAGAATGTTCATCTATTCCATGGGATGAATTGCAGGTATGTTGATATTTCATATAAATGTTATTTGAACTTTTGCTTGTTCATCAGCATCATATTTCATTTTTTTTTCATACATGACTAATACAAGTCAATTCAGCATTTGACGAACTCCACTAATCGACATTTTGATATTATTAAATGTTAAATTCAACATATGAAAACTTCCCAATGAAATGAACATTCTCAAAGATAACATATTATATTATTTTTACCAAACCGGTAGATATATATGTTTAATAATTGTTTTTGTGGTTAATGATATGGCTAGTTTTGGATTTTTGATATTATTTTTTTATATATTGTTAATACACCAACAAGTAAAAACACATTAAATTTGTATCCATCCAGAACATTTTGAATATTGTTATTTATCTGATAGATTTTTTTTTTACATTCATCAGCATGTCATCCCATTTTAATTATTGTGTATATATTTACTCGATAAGGAATGCCTTTCTAACTATTGCTCTTCTCTCTTTTCCTTGTCTGTCTGTATGTGGCACTGCTGTACCGCTCCACTATCTGCCAAAAAGGTTCAAACGAAGGTATTTGATAAACGATGACAATTATTAGAGGATAACCATAGAAATGTGGCGAGCCTTGAATATAGAGCATAAAAATTTCTTTTGTCTTAAAAAGAAATGTTAATAAACAACATTTTATTAGACATCTGTGTATAGCGGTTTTGTGACACCTAGATGGTAGATATTTTCACTGTGCATGGCTTGCGTTTATTTTTTTGCCAACCCCGCATGGAATGCATTTTCACATATATTTTTTGTGTTAACAAATTTTAAATGCAAATTTATTTGTTCAAAAAGAGAGGATTTGAAATTTTTCAACATTTCAGTTGTGATTGATGACATTTATGTCCATAATTTTGTTTTTTTTTTCGTTTTCAACGATGCGTTTAAAACATACAAATGCAAAATGTTGAATATCTTGAAATAAAAGTAATATGATTTTCTTAACTCTCATAATTATGAGTATGTATGTTTGTCTATTTAATTACTTGAGTTGAAACATTTCAGTATGCAGCTGGGTACTTGATTTGTGAAATGAATAATGATACATTGTTAAATTAACTGCACAGGTATTGTTAAGATAAATTTGAATCGTTGAAACTGAAAAATTGATTTGAGTTTTTAATTTTAGAAATGTTTAGGCGTAAATTTGCATGAAATATTGTCAATAATACATGTATTATGTCACCATTGTAAATAGCCAATCAACACCGTATTTTCCTTTTTTGACTTCTTAAGAAAATCTGTATTTCTACTAATTCAACAAACATTTTGTTATAACTATGTTATCCACTTGACTCTTCCTAAAATTCATTATTTTATATGATTATCTATTTTATTTTACACTAGAAAGCACTAAATGTGGATTTGAGTCACTCTCATGAAACCAACAGAAAATTTGCATCTCCACATACCTATTTCTTCAAAAATAGTGCATTACTAGTATTTAATTTCAAAGTTTTTTTTTTCAAATTTCCACACTACACTATCAACATTAACATTTATGTTTTCGACTTTTTACACTAAATTTGAAATAGGTACCTACATATTGAATTGGCTTTGTGTTGTTTTTGTACTGATTTTTCTTGAAAATAGTTTATTGTGCTTTTATTTAGACACTTGAGATTAAATAGGGTGAGTTCTCACTTGTGATTTATTGTGATTGCAGAGTAAATTTGCTACTCGCTCTCGTGGTTGGTCAGAAAATTTCAATGGTGCAGATGGTCATGATGAAACCAAATCGAAAATTAATTTTCATTTGGACCATTATCCTCATTGTCATATATTTATCCCATATGGTGATGACGACACTGTATCTCTAGTATGTATAATAAAATATTTTATTTTTTTCACTTTGAGCAAATATTAAATATGCAATACCACATCAGGATTGTGTTATGGGAAGCTTTTCACAATATATGGGTGCTGTTGTGCACGATATAAATCTCACTTTGAATATGAGTACAGTAATGGGATTATCCGATCTCATTGAAGATGAAGTAATTAATCCACCAATTCCAGTCGAAGTATGTATTGTATTTGTAATTGCATTTTTTTAAATCACTTGATTGGCATATTTTTAATTATTGAAATAGGTATTGTTAGAAAATATATCTATAAAATTAAACGAAGATCGACCAGCAAGCAACATCAGTTCACCTGGAGCAATTCCTATTCAAGTGAAATTGTCCGGTTTGAAACTATATCGATCCATAGATGGTACTGTGAATATTAATCCATTATCTGTTATTGAATCTACTTCATCCAAACCTGTATTACAAGGTGAGTGTATTTTTATTTGATTCAACTAAAAATAAAAACGAGCAAAAACGGTTAACAATTATTTTTGTCATAATGATTGTAGGAGATGTAAAACAGTTATCTGATGAAAATAATCTGTTGAAGCGTCGATTGAATGCTTTAGAAAGACTCGCTTTAGAAAATGATTCTCTTCGGAGGTGAGCATCTATATTGTCTTTTATTTCAAAATTTGTGCTTTTGTTTACACAATTTCTCTTACATATTACAGATCTAAAGAAGAAATCGACATACTGAAAGCCCTTTTGCTTACTGCCCAAGATCAAGTTGCCGCTTTGCTGGATGAAAAATCTACCCTTTTGGATACTGTCAGAAATTTGCAGGTTTGTATTTTTGTTAAATAAAATTGAAATTATGCTGTTAGATATTTCCCAAAAATATGCATTGATTTATATTATAGGAACAAGCTTCTGGAGTCGATGTACGCGGAGCTGGCAGTATCTGGAATCGTCACAATAAAAGATAGCAGCAATGCTGCCTCGATTGCACATCCTGCTGTCCTCCCGCTGAAACCAAAAAGGGTGGTCTCCTGTAGCTTTGAACATCTAAATACAGGTCTATTTGAGATTGTGTTCCATCACGATGCATAGCATTGCTGTGAAAACTAGTTCTGATAATCACTAACTATTTATCTCTTCCCTTACATATATATTTAACTTTCAACAAATCATTGTAATAAGCAGACTTAAAACAAAACTAGAATCAATATCATTAATATATAAATCTCGTACTATTAAATTAAATGTGATACATCTCGTTACTTAACATATCTTTGTGAGTTAGATGTTATTTGGTGAAAATTTTTGTTTTTAATATTTAATTTCTCTATCATAAAATCAGTCATTTTAAACATGTTGGATTGTTGATATTACTAAAATATTTTGAGTCAGTCGATACACACATGTGCTGATAGTTGTGATGGTGGCCCAAGTTGAAAAATCATTAGATATCTCACAACGAAAGAAACATGACTCAGACCATTGTCATTATGTTGTGTACGAATATAATATTTAATATTTAATAAAAATAATCGTTTGCTTATGCAAGAGTTGTTATTTTCCGAAATTAAGTTTTGGTTAAGCTGGTTATATTTGAATTGTTGGAAAATTGTTGTGTTACTTACGTTTTGGTGAAAATTTATTTTGTTTGAATGCCTTAATTATAATATTGTTCGATTTCCTTGTGCTATTAAGTCCTTTATACTACATATTTGTGTTTTTAGAGTGAACACACTCTAAATACTAGATATCATGGCGTAGCTCTGCATTTTGCAGTTAACACTAACTCAAAGCAGAAAGCAGCGTGCTTATTGAGGCATATAAATTGTTGATAATACATGTAAATTATTTTCCAAGCTTTTATTTGAATATTAGCAAGTATCTTGAAATATGCGAAAAATCACAATGTCGTTGTGCAATATGAGTCGCAAAGTTGTTACTCGAACAGATTTTCCACAAAACATTTTTCCATCCAATAGTTTTGTAGTGAACGAGAATATTTTATTTTTGTATTTTTGATTCATGTTGGATTGTTTCATATGCGTTCATAAGATGAATTAATAAATATATCGCATATAAAACAATAATGTTTGTATCGATAAATCGATATCTTTCTATTTCATATTTTCTTCAAACTGTTTCTCATTCCTGAATATAAAGGAAGAATAGTACAAGTATTTTTCACCATTTTAGTTGAAATATGAAGTAGAAATGTATCAATTGAAAAATTTATTGCAAAAGGCCATATCCTAAACTGAAGATGCGTTCCATTGATGTACTAGCAATGCTCGTGGCCTTCAATCAAATAAATTTTTATTGCTTGTTGTCGCTTCAGAATGTTTAATATTATTATTAAGAAACTTATGTAGCTTTATGAAATTTATTGGATCATTCATGAAAAATATGTACGTATTTATTTTATATAAAACATTTTTGTGCTTATAATAATGGATGTGTTTTTTGCATATTTATATGCGGATTTACTTATCGATATATTTCTTTATATATGTATGTATAATGATACTTGTGTATTTTCTGATGTGATTAAATTGTATATTAAGTACCTACTACATATTATATCAACCATGAGGTTGTGATGTTTCTTTGAGTAATTTTAATGTTAGCACCTTTTTGAATATTTAATTTAACCTTTATTAATATTTCATTTCTTTTTAAATCACAGTCGTTATAGTTCAATCAATCATTTTGTGATTTTGATTGTCTTTTTTTTCATAATACTTTCAAATTTTTGGATCTCTAATATTTGAAAAATATATATGTACATAAAATTCTGTGATAAAAGTAGTTTTCAAAAGATTCGTGGAAATTCTTTTCATGTGAATTTTTTTCATATAATATCTAGGGTTTTGTAAAGAACAAATGCATAATAATTTTCACTAGCTCTATTTTTATTTTTTTCTAATTATTGTCCAGTGATTATACCAATATTTGTATAAAAAGTTGCACATGGAGCTTAATATTCATTATTATATTATTTCTTATATTCAAACAATTTTGTGCCAAAAATTAGTTGTTATTTTATGCTTCATCTTTAAGTAGTCAATTTAACATTTTGTATTGATTTACACAATTTGTACAATGTTTTAGGTCCCGTTATATATTTTTTATGAGTAGCTATTTTTACTTTGTACAATATTAATATGATATTCTATCGGACATTATTTTTAATATTATTTTTTATAACAATTTACATATCTACTATTTAATCATATTGATGTAAATATTTATGTCACATTTTCATATGAATACTTTTATAAGTCTTTAGAAAGATTATCAATTTACTTTTGATTATTTACTTATTTGTCATGAATTACAAAAACTAAACATCTTCATTAACCACATATAAAAAAAAGAGATGTAGTCGGCAACTGAAGGTGTGTTTTGAAATTTAAATGTCTCACTTTGATTAGTATGTGTAAATTTGAGAGCTTCAGTGTTATATTGACGAATTAAGTAATAAATGGTTACATTAAATAGTTTGTATTATTTCAATCCTTCACTCACGATAACGGTGTCCAATTGTTTCATCGTCAGTTTGATCATTCGATTTATATAATTTTCTATACTCTGAAACGCCACACATGAGACCTGTATAGTCAAAAAGCGCAAAACTTTTGAAAGCTACTAGCATTTTCCATAAAATTTTGAGTGTGTATAAGTACCTAATCTTCCCATGACTGACCATAAAATATTGCACAGTAGGATTATTTTACTATACATAGTTAATTAGGTATCTGCGTACATGTATTGTACGGCTTCAAATTTTTTCGAACGTTTTGTGCTTTACGACACCGTTTTCGTTTGCGACATTCTCGGTACTCGCTGAAAAATTAATTAAATTTTGTAGGTTCAACAAGAAATTCGTTAAGTTCTAATAGATATTTTTATGTATACAATTAATATGGGATAAAATAGAAGGATATAATATTTTTTTGTTCAAAATGAAAACTTATCTTATTTTGAAAAAATCATCAAATACTGAAAATATGGCATATATTGATATTTTTTTGTCACCGTCGTTATTATTGGTTCGACCTCTATTTCGACTCAATATAAGTTTCGATTCTTATTTCGAACGTAAGTCTGTTGAAATGGATAAGAAGTAATTAAAATATTGCACAAAATACGATTCTGACGAAAATCCGACAAGAAAAAAAAACGAGACGCGTTCGTATAAGAATCTGTTGTGGCCAAACGCGTCGACGACCGTACGTTCTTCCGTTCGGCGATCAGTGATGGGCGTTCGTTCGCGCGTTTCGCACGCGTTCACGCCTCGTACCGAGACGGAGACGTAGACGGTTCGCGCGTGACCCTCGTGACCCTCGTGACCCTCTCGATCGCGTCGCCTTCCGATCCTCGCGACGACTCTGAATCGATTTCTCTTAAGTGAATCTGTGATCCGCGAAGAGTGCGCGACTCGAAAGGAGGCGGAGGCCCGCTGCGAACACGAGCCGATTCGCTTCGTAGCAATCAGGTTCGTATCTTCCTCATGATTCAACACTCGCTCACCGTTAGTCCTCGCGATTTTCCTAGGCAATAGAGTATATAGTATTAGGTGCGCCAGATACGTGTCGGCGTTTCGTCGAAAACGAGTTTCAGCATCGGACCGTCCTTGAAGAGTTCGGTATGCGAAAAGACGCTTCTCTATCGTCCGGCGAAATCGAATCGTCGTCCGTCACTCCGGAGACGGACGTAACCTCAAATTCGCCTCGTAAACACTATTCCAATATTTGAACGTGTTCCGTTACGTATTCATTTTTTTTTGCTGACGAGTTTCGATACGTTTTCGTCGGGCTCGGTTTTGCGCGAACTGTTTATTTTTTGAATTTGAACGTTCGATATTTTTATCTGTAGGGGACACCATTGTAACTAGATGCATTTTTTAATTTTAATTTTAATTATATTCCGTTGGATTTCAATTCATCGTTTAAATGTGGGCAAAAAAAAAAATTAATATACCCTCTTATAAAATAATACACCGAGCAGAATCGCGTAACGACACTACAATTTAACATAAAATTAAAAGAATTAATTCAAAGCATACGTGGTATACGTTGTTCTTGTTACAACAGTCTTCCTTATGTATTGTTGAAATTAAATTAACACCAAATAAAAAATTCCACGTTCAGTCTAATTACTTTTCAATTCGTAAAACAATGGTGACACATTCCGTAAAATGCTGTTTATAGTGATCTAATTTTTTACAAGGGTTTATTTACATTTTGTATTGCACAACTAATTCAAATTTGTGTTTTACAATCATTTTAAGTAACTTCCTATTATTTTTGTCGATTATCATGTTTTATGTAATTATTTGTATTATCAAAAAATCCTTGTGATGTCACAACATACATATGTAAATATGTATTACTAAGGAACACATGGATATATTATTAGTATATCATACAAGAATTTCAAATACTTGTATGTATATTTTTATAGAATTGTCTTTCTGATACGCGTCTTTTTTCAAATTTACCGCCGAACCGTTCGAAACGCGGCGAATTTCTTCGGCACAAGTCGAAAATAAACAACGGCCATTGTTTGCCGAACGTGTGAAATTTTCACCGTATTTTCACTTGTAACCTTTCGCGAAACGAACGGTTTCGAATCGAAAAAATACAACTACGCTAAGACGCGAGGGATTTTCACTTTTACGACCGAAGATAAGCGGAAAAACTGCGATTTATCGAACTTCGTTATCGCCGAAAGAACTCATAGTTAGCAACTGAAAAACCTACATATTTGTTGCAAATGCGAAAAAAATATCGACGCATATTTGAACAGATTAATTCACTTGACATCGCCGAAAGTAAAATCGAGTTTTTCCTCGATCGTTATCTCGCAATGGAAATATTCTATGGTGTATTTTCAAAATATAGATTTTATTTTGTTGAAGCACAAGTACATCTGAAAAAAATATGTTGTATTTAAAATATTGGAAGAATGTACGCGTTCGAAGCTGAAACATTCTTCAGCAGTAATCGCGAACGAAGACGTACATGTGCTGTCCTCCATACGCGACCTGTTTTCAGTGTTTTTAAAGGCTTTTTCATGATTATTTCATGTTAACTGTTCATCGAGAGAAACCTATGATGGACTTCGATGCATTTGTCAGGATTTTATATACGATTATTCAATTTGATCATGAGTTTTCAGGCTCTAGTTGATTTACTGATTGAGTTGATGGTGTTGATTTTCAGTAATTTGTTTGATATCTGAAATTGATTTCGTTTAAAAATCGCAGTGTTCAGTATAAGTGCCTAGAGATTATTTAAGCAAAAATAGTGAAAAAATTGCTTAACATCCATAATTTTTCATAGGCGATGACTAATATATGCGATTGTGCTCAACGTAGAAAAATGCAAATTGATTTTTGCATTTTGTGGCTTTTTGCGTTGTTTGTACGTATATTTCATTGCTAGATAACATTTCATAGAAGATTTTCTTTTATTTTATAATTTTCAAATCAGCAATACTTTTGATTCGTCAGTGCACATGGATCGAAATTCGGTCAACCGTATGTAATTTTAGAATCGAATCGTTTTCTCAAAGATAAGATAAACTCACATAAAAACGGAATTCTAAACGACTAATTATCGCTTTAATCTTTGCATATCGCGAATTGTTTGCATATTTTCTAATAAACACACACACCACACCTCAGCATTATTTCCTATCGACAATCATAAACGATCTTCACCGTGATCTTCAAAGGACGAACGTGACCGTCTATCTGTTAAGCGTTTTATTTCGAACATGTAATATGTTTATCCTGGCTAGGTGTGTAATTGCGTCGTAATTGCACATTTCGTGTTGCCTGTATCGTTTTTTTCTTCCATAACACGTTTTCCTCTTCGAAGCAATCGTGTAACACGATCGACCTTCGAGTGCCACAATCCGATGAGTCATGGATGTTGCCATGTCGAGGATGGACTTTGTTCAAATCGGCTGAAAATTCGGCTCTTCAGCTCTTATGTGGGTTGGGTTTTGTCGATTCTTCAATACGAACGTTCAGCTTCGATGTTTTATCTGAGTGTGTATTCATTTTTCGAATTCCGGATGCTTGAGATCATGATTTTCTATCTGTACGTGTAATCATCGATAATCTTCAATATGTGGTCATATTTATGACGGTGTTTTATTGGATTGCAGTGTCAGTTACCGAGTTAATATTTCATACATGTTTATTCATTTGTTTAGATATAAAATTACAATTGAATTCCATGTCAATTTTAAAACATAGATCGAATTATTTCGAAGTTTTATTACATCTCGATTTAAGTAAATACTAATAAAAATCGATTCGATTTTATTTACTCAGATAATACTGTCAGAGATAACTCGTATTGTATGAAACGATCGGATTTCCCAACCTTGAACTATTTAAGGATCGAGCACAAATTGGCTAAATTGTTCAGTCAACCCTCGTTTATCTGCGATGACGATTAGCTATCGCAGTGATATCGTTTTTTTTTTTTCATTATTTTCATTCATGAATGAGAATCTTTTTGAATGGATACTGTTGGTAATTAGGGACGATGTTAATCTTCGTCGATTTATTTGTAAACAGTCTGCGCCGAATCAACGAAAGTTTTATCGCTTCTCTAAACAATGTGCTGGTTGAGTTTTCGTTGCTTCGTGTTTACATCGTTTATCATCCTCTATTAGTCAGATTTATTCCTATAATTTACTCGTTTGAAATAGAGCATTCAAGTACGTTAATTGAATTATACTATTTCTCAATAATTTTAACATTTCACAATTATGTTATACACTTGACGCATTTAGTTTTTTTCCAACGTCGATATTTTCGTTTCAAACGCGTAAATTTTTCGCAATTGACCAACTTCCAAAAATATTTATGTATTTCTACAACCTCTAAAATCGGCGATTTTCCATCGTTAACAGTTATTTTGCAATAGGATGATCAAAAATATACAAAAACAATCAAAATGTACGTACACGGGTATAATGTTACGACATGGCAATTTTTTACCGTTTTCGTTTAGCATTGAACTAAATGTTTCTTTTTTATTTTTACCATTTTGATGACATCGAATTCAATTGTGATTTCATTACTTCATTCTACGAAATTCAAAAAGTAATTCGTTATAAGCGACAAGTTCCTGTATTGAGATACTTTACAGTTTATCGATGATGATGATAAATCAAACAAGGAAACGTCCCATCCATGAATTTCACAATACAGTTGGACCATTGTGATCGTGATATCTTTTCGTGAAAACATTTTTAGAACTTCTATTAATGTTTGAACACTTGAAACTGTTGCATCATAGGAATTCCATGTTGAGAAAAGATGTTTTGATGTGTTTATGAATTGGTTTTGTTCAATCGGCGCGTTTCGCATGTTGTACTTCGGCGATGAAAGTTCAAAATGCAAAGATTCTCTTGCGCGTTGAACGCTCGTCTTCCAGATCGTTAATTGTTAATTTTCGTCGAATTTATGATACGTTTTGTATGAAAATTTTTTTATTTGGTCGAGGATGTTAATCGTAATTTATCTTTTTGACGGTGCCGCATCTAGATCGTTATCGGAAATGAAATTCAATGCGTATGTGTTTTTTTTTTTTCGATATGATCGTAGGAAATTGGGCAACTCGATTGTGTGAATCAATCATACTTAAGTATCATAAAAGTTAATTGTGTTTGGACGCTCTTGTTTTCGAATCGTTCGATGGACATAGTGAAGCTGCTAAGAATCACTCTTCATAATAAGTATGATGTATGTACCTTCATCCGATTTCAACTTTCACAGTGAAAAAAAATCATATGAACTTAAGTCGATTTAAAAATTAAACTTAATAGACAGTGAGCGCACAATCGATTTCAATCATTTCGTATTTATGGAGAATTTCCTTGCATCTACGACCTATCAGTCGTAATCATGTCTATTTATTATCGGAACGTCATTACGGCGAAGTCTATAATTAACGCTTCTGATGATGGAACTGTTCGATCGTTCGGAAGTCGATGCGATTGAAGAAAAAAAGTTATCAGCATTGCACTCACGATTCGATATCTCTTATGGACGGTGTAATTACGATGTCCATTGTTTGCTTAATCGATCGACTTGTATGCGAAGGAGTCGTCTTCGATTATTCTTCAAGAATTCCATTCCATTCTAAGTGAAAATTATTTAAATTCGAAGCGAACATGCACCTGATATTTCGCTTCGTTATGCCGAGTGTCGAATGTCTATATCTCATTATTTTAAAATCGTCGATTATTCCATTCTATTCTCAATCGACTGTAACAGATTTGATTGAATATTCATCAGAGTTTTGCATTTAATTGCATAAATTGCATTATGAAACACTTGTTGCTGCATTCGCGAGGTAAATCTGCTTTATTCATTGTTATATTCATAATTTTACGTATTAACGTAATTAAAAACACATTGAACGTACGCGTACTCATTTCTTTTTCCTTGAAAATTCTATCCAAATGAAATAATCATCCGTGAAAAACAGAACAAATAACACCTGTTTAGATCCCATCGATTGTTCCATTAAAACACACATCCATTTACAGTGAAACTCAGCTAATTCGAACATCCATCAATCTCAAATAAACGACCGTTTTGAACAGTCATATATGAATTTGAACACATTTTTTCCAAATTCATTCACAATTGAATCTACGAAAAAAAAAAACAATTTCATTTTCTACCGATCAGACAATCAAAGGTTCACTTTCCTCGCGTCTCTTCGAATTCACTCGATCAATAATAAAACGGTACATGTTTTATTCAGATCGTTTATCGAACGACTTCTATATCATAATCGTTTCATACGAATCGATCGTTCGAGAGAATATTCGCTCGAGGCTAAAATACGCTCACAGCTCCAAATTCGTTTCTAACGATCTTCTTCGTTCGGCGTCCTCCAAATTACACGTCGATTACCATCTAGTCCGGTCGTTTACCACGTCTGATCGTTTCGCCGAGGCTGGTTCATTTCTTGGCTGGCCATCGTCGAAGGTGGTCATCCTCGTCGGCCTCCGAAGACATGAGGTTCAACGTCAACTATCTCGTGGAGGATCTGAACGGAGCCTGGGACAGGGTCAAGTACGATATAGGTGAGGGTTCCGATTGAAAATGTTGTTAATATTCAATTATTTTTATCTAATCGTGCAATGCTATTAATACATATAACGTTCTGATTCATCTCGAATGATTCTGAAATAATAACGATCCCTATATGTACATATGCGATTACATGCGGTACATGCATACAATAAATACACTTCAGTTAAACACACATATGATTCGGAATAATAGCAGCACGTCACCTCAACGACATATACCCACAATACGCAAGTCAGTGTTTCTCAAATTCGTCCGATTAAAACATCATTTTCCAACTTTCCGAGATTACATCGTCTATCAATTCGACTGCTTTATCGCAGTTTCAGAAACGCTGACGCAGGCACATCAATCTTGCCATGAACAATGCGAACGCTCGTCATTTGCAAGGGATTGCCTCGAAATTAGGGTCATCGACGTCTCCGAGGAGTGAGGATGTTGTTCGTGATACGTGTGTGAATGGAGATGCCCCAATTCGGCCAACTGTCAAATGGTTTCGAGGAGTGCTATTAGGGAATTAATTCCGGTTCTGTATTTTCGTGAATGGGTCACCTAGGGGTTGAATTTGGGTTATGCATTGAAAGATCAATGATCTTTCATATATTTATCTATCTATATTATAAATACGCTAACGATGCTCGAAATTTTCAGCCGTGCCTCGAACTCTGATTGTCGAGCGCGCGTACTGAATGGCACACGCGTATTGACCGCTAATTCCGAAACCGCAACTTATAACGTATATAAGGCGTAAAATCCCGGGTCCGACTTTTTAATTTCACACATAGATGGCAATAAACACATCCGTGGCAATACGAATTTGATTCATTCCGAACAATTCTGATACACATCCGTGGCACTACTAGTTCTCATAAAACGATTCGAGATCCAATCACAATATCCACCAGATTGTTAGAATTTGACAACCACGCATGGAAATGAATGCAGCCTTCATTTTTATCTTCTTTCGAATCGATCGGTTGTCGGCCCTGCTCGATTTTCGACGTGTTTGCGTGTGTGCACACTCGAAGGTGTTGTAGTGTTGCCATCGCAATAAATCTGCTCTCTCTGGACCGTTCTGTACGAACTCTATTATAGTATGGGCGTTGTGCGTTCGTTACGTAAACATTTGCCGTTCGTTTCGCTCATTTTGCATGCGTGATTTTGGGTCATTGTTAGATTATAAGTATTTTGTTTTGATTGTGAATACGCTATTTATCATTTGTCGGGTTCAATTTAATTGTAAGAGTAAACGTAGTAGGTATATGCGAGGAATTGAAAGTTTTTATGTGAGTGATTAAATTTTAACGAAAAAAGAGGCCAGACTTAGCGCCCCTACTTAAGTTTTAGTTTCTCTTGAGTACACAGTCGATGAATATAGAGTGGAAATCTTGTCGGGGTTGGTCCTCCCTCGAGGAACGCCTCTTCGCTTGTAATAGTCGACTTCCAAGTTTACATTGGTGACATGGGAAACGGTCGTGTTAATCGAATATTTGAGATTGATTGGATCGGTTGTAACTTACGATTAGAGCTATTTCTATAGTTCGAGAAACTTTAGCTATTTACACAACTAGGGTTTCCGAAGCTTGTACCAATATCAATCGAAACCGCGATCGGAATGCAACAACCGATGACGCAATCTGGAAGCAGTCGTATCGTCGATCTATCGATATTCGACACACGACGAACGATCTTCCTACTCCATCATCATCATCATCACAATCATGATCGCGACGATCACAACAGTTTCCGTCCTTGTGAAGGTTGACGCGTTGCACAACTTCGTCCGGTTGACGTAACTCCGAGAGCGTTCACATTCGAGCTCGTGCTCCGTAAAAGCGGTCCAAGACCCGGTTCTGCGGTCATCGTCTGCACAGGTGAACACCTCGAACGCAAAAACACAACCGTGGAACGATTTCACAACAACACTATGTACTAAGAGCGAGCACGTCCCACGTGGCGAGCTCGCCCACCGAGGAAACTCCGAATTTGACTCCGAAAATTTGTCCATCGGAATGCTTCGAGGTCTATCCGAACCAATTTCCAAATATGTGTCGATTTTGTGAAAATTATTATCTTATTAACGACGTTTGAAACTTTGATAATGTTTTGATATTTGAAATTTTTATGCTGGAGCGCGTTCCGGCAGCGAAAACAGGTGCCGGAACGGCGCTCCTGCTCTACTACAACAACATTGAAAGTATTAAGATATTCAAGTTGCGTTTAATGTTTCATACATATAACTTCGAGGTTACGCGTCAACCTCGCGTCAATATCGAAGAGCGTTTAACGGTTTTCACGTTAATCTAGAAATATGTCGGAATTCGATTGATGGCCCTTAGTGAGGTATGCACCCCGAGGGCCAAAGGTCCGCAAGATGGCCCAGATAAAGGTGGTCCGTCTGCATTTGCTGCGGATGCCAGGTGTTCCGATAGTCTAAAAGTAAGCACTCTATTATAACCAGAGTTAAAATTACATACACAGGCCCAACTGGGAATTTCGATCGAGTGTTCGACTGAAACGAAACCTTCCCTTTCGATTTTTTTTCAGTCCACGCGAACGTTCTCGAGTGTGACAATGGCTTTTTTATAATTCACGATCGACACACTTAATAATGGCGAGCTACGATTTCCCGAAAAGTCGTTATCGTAAACGAAGTGGCTCTTCTATTATTCATCCTTTGGAAAAGTTAACCGCTGCATCGGTCGATACTTTCGCGTTAAATACTTAAGTATGACACTTCACAAGATGTCCCGAGAGTTGGAAAACTTTTCTGAAAGTGCTCGGTACATTGTCAACTGTGAAGTCAGTTTCATATAAGTTATTTTCGCATTGTCATTCGTTAGAATTAATTTTCGGAATACATACACACGTAAAGTGTTATGAATCGATCGATTGAAATTTCACCGATGCCATATTGTGCATTTTTACTTTTTTACGCGATTGCTTCGTAATCGCACGTAATCAGCGACACTTTCACCGATCTTGAAATCGGATGTGCCCAGTTAGTTAATTCCGTATGCAACATGTAACACCTACGCATCTAAAAATTCACGGCAGTCATTCACTTTCTAGACGTTTTCGATTTAATCGATTTCCTATCCGCGTTTTGAAATTTTTGCCTTTTACGAACAACAACTGAATCATGGCTCGACGATAACCTTAGCATCGGTCATGTGGAATAGTCGATCGAAAGTCGATTCCGCGGTTGACTTTATAAGCGCAAGAATTAAATAAAATTCCGATATGAAAAAAAAAGAACTTTCTTATTCGAGCGCAGAACCATATTCGGTATGTGAGACAATTTCACTCCGCATTTTCTTTTCAGAAGACTTTTCTTGACCGGTTCTTTCGTCACGTTTGATCGATCGAAAGAAAGTCCACAAGATCGTCGACACCCATAATTAAAACGATGTATAAGAAATGAAAACGGGACGCGTTCCCTATCTTCTTTTTCTCCATCTATTTCCTGCCATTGTTCTACGATTCGTTCGTACAATCGAACATGGATTCGACTCGTTTTTTCGATCTCATCCTTCGTTTCGTAACACGGATTCGGCGAATCCGCGTAGGATCAGAATTTTTGCCAGTCTCATACCATTAGCATTACATCGTCGTAACAATGGCCACAGTGGGCGTGTACGACCGAAAATAAATAGACGCTTTATACGACCTTTCCCACCATTATAGTCCGTGACACTTCTGTAATTGATTACTGCTGCGTATAGGTTGTGGTTGAAATTTGTTATATTTAACTCGAAAACATTTGTAAGAAATAGCATAGTTCGAAATAGATTTTCGATTAATTTCAGCATGTGGATGTTTCTGGGGTGAATTGTTTCATCATTCAACCCTCGTCTCAAAAGTAATTAAAATGGTTGCCAAAGTTGCTTCAATTATGTTCTTCACGTGTTTCTATTAAAATTATTCTTTTCCAAATAATTTCAGCCCCACACTCCCCTATATTTCTAATAGAAATTGCTTTCGATGAAATTCGGATGCTGAGTTTTTGTGTTACAATCGGTTATTGCACGTGTATTTTAATTACATTACGGTACATGGCTAATGCGTTTTTTTTAACCAGATGGAGGCTTTTTAACGGTCGATAAATTCGGATTTATCTTAAAATTTCAAACATAATTCGCATTACACTCGTTTTATATCGTTGAATGATTTTTTTTTTAATATTTCGAATTTTTCCAAATAAAATTGAAGCCATGTTTTCGAGCAGTAATTAGTCGAAAGGGCAAACCGACCGACTCTCCGTTATCCATTGTGCATACGTACTTCAAATGTCGGTCGATTGTTGAAAAATCACCATTGTTGACTCTTTTACAACACAGAACCGACACACGATCAATTTGGATTTTTTTATTTCAATCGAATCAGACATTCGACGAACGAACGAACGAACGAACGAACCATTCTCTCAGAGACAGATCAGTTCCGATTCGGTTTCTGGTAAAAGCGAACGCTTCTGAAAGAGTTATCGGTCCATTGTACAATAGAATATTTCGCTATTTTCCCGTGTCTGAAGAGTGCACAATCCGCCAAACGGTGTCGGTTCACTTTCGTTTTCTCTAGAATGGCGAGGAGCTGACTCCGGAAGATGGATGGCCACTCGCGGGACAATGGCGTGACCGAAGATCTGGTCTTCAACGGTTTCTCTGACGATTCTAGTGTAATCTGAAATCGATCTGTTGTCGGTTCAATTGCTTTTAGTTTCATTATTTTATCTTTAGAGTCTTTTGCCCGAACAAAACATCGATTTGATTCGAAGTGTGTTCATATTAAGCAATGATTATGCTTTAATTTTTTAATGAAACTTATATTTTATTAATATGTATTCATTGCTGATAATCGGCATGATGAAAAATTCAAAAATATATTTACATTATGTGTCTTATTTGTGTGCAGTATGATTCCTCATTCAGAATTTATGAATGATTCGCTATTTTCAAGTTTTTCGTTTACGTAATATAAGCGCATTATTATTCGAAATCGGTATTTTTTCGTCGCCTCTAGTTTTCGATCGATGCTTTCTAAATACAGTTATAATGATGTAATCTGTTTTTATAATGTTTAGTATCCGCTCCTAGTATCGCATTCTTGTCTTCCTACACACGATCTCTACGCGCATTTTCCTCATAGACTTTTTTCCTTATAGTGCGATTTCGACGCTCGAAATTCGCTTTATTAAAACGGAAAACAAACTCGTACACGTTTTAACCCGACAAAGCAGTGATATAATTTGATTATTTAGCTCCATTGTATGCTTATATCGTTCGGGTGCTATGAATCGCGATTTTCCCACAGCAATCGTGCACTTTTTTTTCGGCGAAAGTGTAAAATGTCGCTCGAGAAAAATCCCTTTCGAACAATAGACAATATACGAGATTATAATGAAAATTTCGACACGCGACTCCGTTACGTCTTTTTTTTTAGTTATCCATCTAAATATTTTATCTGTCGATTAGATTAGACAGTTTAATTGGAGCCTCGATGAAAATCTCCTTAGCCGCACCGCTAATTTATTCTACGTATAATTACACACCATCTTCTCTAGTATTGATTGATATTCGATCTAACGTAAGATATTTCGTGAAAGTCGATTCGAGTTTCGCGTACTAATGCAAAACACGAATGCCGTCCTGTGCCTTTCTCTATTTGCCTTTTTTATGTTCACTTATTACGTATGCGTTACTTCTTCTGCTTACACGTACATTTTTTTTTAATATTATGGCAGACGTGTTAGATATTCGCGGGTTGATGACATCGTTGAAATCTTCGCTTATCTGATACGAGTTGTGTCGTTTTTGAGGCTTCTGAAGAACCGTTCTGCTAGAAAATCTAGCTTATTGTTATCGGAGAGAAGAATGTTCTCTTTTGAAATCGTCTTATGCAACCTTTGCGTGCCAGAGATTCAAAAGAATCGGGTACATTATCTACTTGGAGGGAAAATTGGTATAATAAAATATACGCCATGGCGTAGCTTGCCCTTCTCAATTAGATTTATGAAGAAAAATCTTTGAAGTGACGAATTCTATATTTAAACATTACGGAAAATCAAATGAGACTTGCGCAAGTGAGCGATTGCAAGTGCATATCTGTCGTGGCATTTGACCGATGACATAAGTGTTGATTGTGGTTTAGTAAAATGACGAAATAAATTCATTATGTAGTAGAAGAAGAAGAAAAAAACGTATAAAAGACTCGATTTGCATACTTGAAATAGAGAAGCGCGGATCGTATTATATGACGGAGCAACATCTCGTCTTCTCGGAGCCAGTGTTGACCGGTAATTTGTATGTAAATCCCGTTGAAAAAATGCGTAAGCATAGCATTGATATGTAATGAATTCGTGTCGTCGTCCTTGCTTTGGGAACGATGAAGAATTCGTTTAGGATTTTTCACATTCTAGGCTTAAATGTCAGTACGATCTTCCATCGTGGATGGTTAGAATTTTTATGTGTATTCCAGTATTAGATTAATTCGTTTGAAGATAAATTCATAATCTATAATCGTTTCCTCTTGTAATTATCTGCTATTTTCGGGTGGAATGAAGTTATCTTTAGTGTATATCCTCTTTTATGAAACATGGCTTATGTATTATACATACAAGATGTTACGATAAATATTATGAAAATTTTATAATTTTTTTCTCAACTACTTAATATAAAATATTCAGATAATCATCGGATACCCATAAATGCTCTCTACTGTGACTTTGACCCGCGGATCAGTCTTCGTATAAACATGAAATCACACACAATCCCAACTACGAATTAAATTATTTATCGAAGGTATATTATAACGCAATTAGTGCTACTCATATCCGAACATTACGATCGATGCAATCTTCATTAAAATCAACATTATGCATACGTTTCAGATCACGAGGATATCATTACTACGACATTAGCGTCAGTCGAACATCCTATGAAAGAGTCGACTCGTTCGAATTATATCATCGCAGAAATTCCATTCATCGTTCTACTAATATGCATATTAATTGTTCACCTGAACCTAATCAAACTTTCACTATCGTCAACACTTTGCGTCTGTGACGACAGTGTTTATTTTTCCACATAGACATACACTTGACCTCTTCTCGGAGATGCTCAGAGCTGCCCACACGTTTTTCGCACACAGTCGGTTTATTTCGGTAGCTTTTTATGTGGAACGCCACTTGTTTCTGGTCTTCTGACACAGTTCACGACAAGCCGCTCTCTGGGTCCAGTTTTCAACTCTCTTATTTTTTCCCCCCCGTTATTGTTCGTGTGGACGATGGTGCTTCGGTTTTTCACCATCGAACAATCCGCACGAGTCGACCGATAAATTTTTGACGGATTCTAGATGCATTTTCTCTCTTTGTGGCATCTGGCCAATGGAGCTTTCACTCGCGAGCCAATTGTGCGTGATTTTCGCATATGCGAAATCGCCAGTGCATTCGAAGGAAATGCGCAGATTTTACTGCTGGCAATCCTAGTCTGACTGTGCAGATTTGTTTTTGTACGATTGAGTTCGTTTTGGTAATCTCATGAATGTTTCGGACTCTATTCCGACCCAATGACTTTACTTAGGGCTGGTCTTTTCATATTTGGTTTGAGAATAAAAAGATTTTAAACTATGTATATGTCAAAATCTAGGGGAAAGTGGTGGATGTATGTATTGTTGTATGAACTGTAGTATGCCCGTCTCTTTCAGGGCTGTTCTTTCAGAGGTGAAAAGACCGGTCCTTAAACTTTATTTTAGATTTTTTATATAATTTTACTCATTTCATTTTATCTCTCGACGCACAGAAATTGAACTACAAAAGCTTTTACGTAACTCGCATGCAGTTTCACATACATAGATCCAATTTTCAATTCGAACTTCTTTCAAATTTATGAATACCACCATTGGAATTCTGCCACGAACGATGAACTCCAACCACATACAATGTCCTAGATCGGACTGCCGTTTCCGAACATAGCATTATAGCATTATGCTTAGCGACGATGAAAGTGATCGGCAACCTTTTTTTCCTTCGATAAACCACAATTTTCACTGTCCCACGGCACCGGAGCCTCGGAGGCTGTTGAACCGACTTTTTGAACGGTCATTGTTTGACGTTTGCCATTGTTCGGCCTGTGAATCTCGTATGTCTGAATATCGAGCTGAATCTATTCGGATTTTTTCCCGAATCAAATCCGATCTTAATTGCCCCGCGGATGATCTACGAATTGTAAATAATGATGATCGAGCATGCGATTCGTTCCCGTTGTGAAATTTCGGATTTTGAAAATAATTTGTGAAGGAGTTTGTTCAGTTGAAGGCGCACGTCGTGTTACATCGTTTCGATCTTAATTGCGTTTTTCGTAAATCATCTCGCTAATCGAGAACGTAACGTTTTTCATCATACATATTCAATTGTATTAACTGTTTATTTGAAATAAGTCGGCGTGTGATTGATTTATCTATTATCGTAATTCACCGCCTTCGTGCACCTAAGATAAATATTTCAATCTTCGATCACATCTTAGTATAAATTTTTAAGCTTACTTCGATCTTATGTATGTTTCAGCTCTGAAACCATTACGAACTACTTCGATAAAATATTGAATTGAAGAGTTTGATGAATTGATTTAAAAAATTCTCTCCTTTAATAAAGAAAATTTTCCTTCAATATTCAAAGTCTTCATTCTGAGAAACATGAGTGATACATCATGTTTCAACTCATTGTCTCACTACATATGAAGTATTAAGTGCAAAACGTGATTAACTCCATAAATAATAATCGAAAAAACTATGAAACACATTGGATGAATTTTTGAAAACTACCATTTCCACCATATCATTTATCTGAAATTATAAATATACAAATTTCGTTCATATTAAGCTATGAATGGCGTCAGTTCATATTAGAGTATAGAATTGATCAAAATTGTCTCTGAAATTAATGATTTATTGGCATAAAGAAATGTCATTTAATGTTATCTTTATTATTCAGGAAAGTTATATCACACATAAAATGTCACACCTTGTCAAGCCATTTGACATTTAAATCCCATTTTTTTTAACTAGGAGTTAATCACTCCACGCACTGAACTACTCATATAACAATCATATCTAAAACTATCATATTTCAGCCCATATTAGATACGATACATGAACTTCTCAACAATTTTATCTTATGAATCATACGATAGTCAGAAATTGCAACATTTCCATCGCTCAAAAAAGTTCCTCCATAAACGAATCGTTTCCTTCGCGTTCCGGAAGCATTTCGGACTTGACACACAAAAAACGGTGCACTTTCGCATCCGAATGCTGACATTTTTTTTCCGGCAACGTGTTAACGTTTTGACTCGAATTATGCCGCGTTCCAGTTTTAGAAATTGCCGCAATTTCGCACCAATTTAACGGACGCTAATTGATAAAGTCTGTCGAGCGAAACGCTGCAGTTTTCGCATAGGTTTTCGAGTTGCGAAATCGTTTTCTCATACGTGCAGATTTATGCGATGTGTTTTTTTACCGCGTATGGCAATTTTTCTCATACGAATCGGTTTTGTAATTCGATTGTGACGGTTTTTCGTATCGTTCGATTTTTATGTCTGAGGAATTCGTTGCGTATTTGAATCGATTCGATGTCGATGATTTTTTTTTTTTTGATCGAACCGATGATTAATTGTTGTTTTGTGTGATGTATCAATCGAGTTACAAAAGATATGTCTACTGTGTGTTTGAAGGTATTTTGTGAAGCATTTTCATCTCGTATTGAAATTTTATTCAAGTCGTACAATGGGAACTATTATAATAAGATACGATTCTAATTATAATGCTTTCAACACATATTTGCTTGAATTCCGAGCTGTGTTTCAGTACGAACAAGTTTGACGTTTGCTTCTTAAGTTACACATTCAATGTACACATCAACATCAAAGTTGGTTTTCAAGTTGTCCTAAGCGTCTTAGTAAAACAAATTTATGTTATTTCACATATTTATTTACATAATTTAATTTATGTTGATTTCAACCTGACATTTTTACATTTAGTATATTTTTTTGGGCTGGAACGAATTCGAACTACACGCGGTCTCTCCAACTATGAGTTGTCAAAATCTGAAGGAAAGATATGGATGTATGTATTGTTGTACAAACTATAGTATGTATGTCTCTTTCAGGGGCATAGTTGGAGGTAGTTGCGTGTAATTTAAAATCGTTTTATTCTCGAACCAAAGTTAAAAAGACCGGCCCTAAATATGTATCTCTCAAATTATTTTAAGGGATCATACGATCCGAATAAAGAACCACCCTTCGAACAGATCAAAGAATCCACAACAGTCACATGACCAGACCGACCAGCCTACGCACGTCCAAAATCTTCGAATCCACAAACCGATCGACGGGTCACCGAACTGTCCATTTCCACGCCGGTTTTTCCACGTAGCCGACACGAATTAGCGCCTCCAAAAAGCCGGCAACAACTACGCACATCCACAACACATCCACATCGACTAACCATGGACTATTCCGCGGACCAAGTGCGCCAAGAGTGCTCGGATCATTGCGCACTGGCTACACACACGGTCATGGGGCAATGGAGATGGAGATTAGGGCTGTGCACGTTCTTGTTCGTTTGGGAGGATGTCATTGGAGCCTTGTTTTATGTATTTTAAGTTTTCATATTGTGTTTCAGTCAGGGATTTGGAGTAGATGCCTTTTGAAGCTATCTTGCTTCATATTTGAACCGTGTGTCAAGTAGATTGATTAAAAAGCAATGTAGCTCACTATCAGATTGCTTCAGATCTTCTATTTCATCTTTTTCAGTGGCTCTACAATTTTGTGAGTCTTGTCCTCCTTCAGAGTATTCCTTAGTCTCCGGTGTTGTTTCAGATCTAGAGATGAATATTACTTGGGAATGTTTTTCGTATGTCTATTGCTGTTGGAACTTCCACTGCCGAGCGGAACGGAACAGTCTTATGTGCTATCCCCATTTTTCTTATAGCTGTGTCCCTAGTCCGTTCAGCAATGAAATCCAATGAAACAAAGTTTTCAACTAGAAACGAAAAACGTTCCCCTACAATACCCATCTCTGTTTAGATCCCTGATCGGAGTACATTGACTAGACAGTATCCACCCACGCCAACCCTATCCGACGTTCATTCAATAAGGCGACCTCTCTCATGACAAATCCGAGTCGACGACCCTAATCACGACATCATTTGGCGCATGCGCGCAGGTGATGTGGGCCGCGGCGAGCTCGTCATTTCTCCTTCGGCCCGAAGAATGCCGCTGGACCGGTCGCCATCATCCCGCTTCCTATGCCATGCCGCAACGAGGCTCGTGTCCATGCTCAGCTCATCTCGTCTCGAGACGAGGCCATTATCACACCTTCGGCCGCTCGAAGTTCGGGCGCCGGAGCCCTCCGCGCTGGGTCCTTCCTGTCTTCCGATATCCTCACCGTCCGTATTAGAGTTGTTTGGTCGGTGGTTTTCATTTGTTTCAGTTTATTGAGGTCTCGAGAAGCAGTGTGTGTAATTTTATTGATCTACGACTAAATTTCAGTGTGAAATTTCGATGAAAATGCGGCTCGTTTTGACGATTTTTAAATGAAAGTATGTTTGTTTGCATTATATGTTTCGTTGCTTAATGAAATTCTATTGTATTGTGCTATTTATTCAACGTTTTTGCATGAATACCTGAGTGTGTATCTTTTAATTTCGCACTTGACCTCGTGTCAGACCACATTATACTGGTTTATAGCGTAGATAACGAAACATTACATTAAAAACATGCAATTTTCAATATTATGAATATGTACGATTATCAATTGAATGTTAGATCGTGCATTAAGCAGTAGCGTAGAAATCTCGAAGGTTCAACATCTTCGCTTCGAACGCCGAGGAAAAAAATCGTATAAATAAATCAACAGTTATCTTTTACGCTGCGGAAATGTCCAGCTTACATTCGAAGTCCCTTTTACCGTTTTAATCATTCATATTTCTTATTTTCGTTTCGTACAAAGCGAATTGTTCTAACAGCCTGAGCGCGGCCAGCGCAATTAACCCGTCCGAGTACTCGACGACCATAATTGAAGTTATTGTTTGCCGGTGTTTAAACGAAGTCGATAAGCCCTAGGTGAGTTGAAAAATTTCAAAAGCCAAGTTTAATACCGAAATTCACTTAGCGAAGAGCGTCCTTTACTTTGTCGGACATCTGCTGCTCGTGTGATTCCGCCTAACCACTTACCACTGTCACGACCTTAGAGCTTAACGGTAACTTCGATTATTTCTCTTACCATTTTATACTTATTTGAATGAAATGGCAGGTTGTTTACTGAAAAATCTCCAGTTGAGCAGAATCAGCCAAGTTTAAAATCGGAAAAGACGTAATGGCATAGCTAACTTTGCTCAATCAGACACGTAACCGATATTGTTTCATTTCAGTCAAGTGGTTTTCAATAAAAAAATCACTTATCATAATTCTATTCAATAATGTTTATTGCGGTTATTGATAGTGTTCGATTTCGTTATGAAATTCTTACGATTCCTTGAGCCGAATTCTTGTCGGTTTAACTTCCGCGTAATTTCATTAAATGTTCGACTCGTCTCTGAGGTCACGACTTTATTGGACTATTTCAAAACGTTTCAAACTCTTCATCGACCATGAATCGCTTCTGCCTTTAATTTATCGAATACAACACGCAAATTAGATCACCGTTTGAGAAAAAAACATAATTTTCCAGCAGCCGTTTTTCCCGGTCAGATTCGTTCGAAAAATTTCAATTGCATTCTCGATTCGTATTATGTACGTACGAAAGAATAACGTAATTCGTTCACTTGCTCGATTTCAACCTTGTACAAGTGATAATGGAATGCGATTACGTTTTATGACCCGCTTCAGTGTTGTCTCGATCCTTTATGAAAGACCGCCCTAACTTTGTTAATTTAGCAGATTGTGTTCAATGTTTGAATAAGTCTCCGGCGAATTCGTTTCAGATGAAATAAAACGATCAGTTTTTATTTCACCGCATTTTAATATTTCAGTCGTTTACGTTATGCGATTTATTTAATGTGCAATTTTGCCATGTACAATAATATTATTGTTATTAGAATGTTTTCGTTTTTTTTTCGTAAATTCGTGTGTCATTTAAATTCCATACAATTGTATCATCGGATGAATAAGCCGCAAAAAAATACCATTAGACACTAGTCATTACTGTATACAATTTACAAAATGTTCGATAGAGATTTCATCGATAATCTGATCGATAACTATTTTCAAATCGAACATTTGGCTTATGAAATATATTTCAGAATAAAATAACATTAATGAATAGTTTCTATGATACATTTTTATTCAGATTCTAATAGGTAAATTCATACTTAAATATTTGCTGTATATCTAACTTTACCTTTTATCTAATGGTGTTAGTATTCCTCAGCAATGTCGAGCGATATTAACAATTCATTTTTCATTACATAAGAATTTCAACCATCACTTTTTCCAACAATTCAACTACAATTCATCATTTTCCCAATAAAACAAACATAGAAATCAATTTCTACAATCGTACAAACCGCATCGAAACAACCGAAACCTCTAAACCGCTAACGGCTCGACTCGAATTCAACTTTCCCAAAGAGCTAGGAATGCAACACAAGCGAACTTTTCTAACCTTCACACTAGGCGTCCTCGAACGATCGAATGCAATTCGGCACAAATCCAATTAACAACAATGCACTTGTCATTAATAAATTAATAATTAAATGATTAAACCGATGGTTAGATCGATCGATAGATCGGTATTCAGTCGTTTGCGTCACCTCGGAATGTGAAAGTGGCCGAGTTGCATTTCACCAGACGTGCACTTGTTACATGCATAACGATGCATTGTGATGCTGTTGCATAATAATGCATTATACGTGACTTTAGAGGAATTTTCAAACCCTCTTTGTAAAATGGGGGTGGTTATGTTCTTTTGTGTGTTTTCCTGCTGAGGATCGAAACGTGTGTGAATTTTTTTAGAAATTTTTACCTGAGTTTTCCTATTGCATTTTTGTCAGTTCGAAGATTTTTTTGTATGAAATTATTTCAAATGTAACGAAATAATGTGTATAATTCAACTATTGTCCGCATTTCTAGGTAAACTATTAACTCGGTACAATCACATCGATTTGTTATAAAATACCGTAATAGACGTCTCTCATCTACATAAAGTAGACTTTCATTTCATTTGCATTATTGTACAATTGTAAGAGAGAAAAATTTTCGAAATCGAGAGTTTGAAATGCATCACTGATTATGAAAACTAGAATCTGCATTTGACAATTTTATTCTGTTATAAATCTAATATATTTTTTTATTTTGTTGCAGGTAAATTATGAAGGTTGTTTCTAGAAGATGTATCGATTGTGCAGAATGTGTAAAGGTAAAAAATCGGACATTTTTCGGATCGTACTCCACGTCACGTGCACGCACCTGAATCATTAATCAGGATCTAAAGAGGGTTTTATTTATGCACCTGTGCTTAAAGACTTAAAATTTATTTTATCTATCGATAATTTCGTATTTATGAGACATTTTAACAGTGAGATTCCAAAAGATGCGATTTTCTTCTGAAAATCTTACATTTTTTTTTTACAAATTATAATTTTTCGCATCACAGCACTATTCATCGTTCGACCCAAACTTTTATATAAAAATTCCAAATTTACTTTCGTCGATGACTATCATCAGTACCACACAATTGATCGGAATATATTCTCATACTACAGAAATTAAATTGCTCCATCAACTACTATATTTCTTTTACAATTAAAATTCACAAACTCATCGTAAGACATTTTCCTATCTTATCAGAGAACTACTCGCAATGCGGTCCTCGTTACAATTCTATTTGCTTCGCATGTTTGATCGTCTATAATTAGAGCCACATCGTCGACTTTTCAGCTGAAATCGCATCGGAACGAAACGACTCTCGAATTCGCTAAAAACTCCGGGTTTTTTTTTCTTCATCATTTTCAGAGTCCGTCGGGTGCACTTGAATGCATAACTGTTGAGAGCGGTTTTTACGCAACAAACTCCGGTTCCGGTTCGCTGAAATATTCATGTATTTTAATAAAGAGGAGTTCGTTCCTCCGGACGGCCGTTTCCATTAAACTCGATTGGATTATCTGAAAAAAAAATCGTTTGTAGACTCATGTGAAGAATTCTGGACATTTTTCTTGAAAAAGAACTAAATGGGTTTTTATTTTTTTTTTTACAATTTGAATTATGATCAAGTACAGTTCGTAATATTAGATTTGGTACCAGCTCTTCGATTTTCTTGAAAACATTATTCGGAAGAGATTATTATGCAACTTTAGTCGAATTGTATAAAAAACATTTTATTGTAAACTTTATGTCTCGAAGAATCAAGGCTATGCATAAAAATAAGTTATCCAATAAAATATTATTTTTATACACACCGACAAAATCTTTTCCAAGTATTTTTTCAATTAAAATTTTCTTATAAAGACCGTACTCGATTAATCTTCATATTATAAAATAAAGTGAATTTTTTTCGAAAAAAAGCATTGTTTTTCAAATTGATCAAGTGTACTGAATTTCTCACAATAGTGTATTCGGTTCGATTCGGTTTTGCTGAAAAGCGGATTATTTCATCTAATTGTGTGCGAGGTTCTTGATATCGGTTGTATGAGAATGCTGAAATGTGAATTTGCTATTTCTAGTCTGAATCGGTTTATTAGGTCGCATTCACTTCGATGGATTATAATAACATTTGTATGTTTGTTCATACAAGCTTTTGATTTTGTGTATTCTTATTTAGGTTATCTTCTTGTAGCTTATATGATCCATTGCGTATAAAATAATCTCTAATTGCTTAAGCTTTGTGATATTTTTGTTAATTTATTTGGTTTGGAAGCGAGTTCGTTATCACAGATGCTATTTAATTTGAACCTTAAATATTTTTTATTTAAAAATATACACTTCTTTAGTTTCATTTGATTTATTAATGTTTTGCGGTGTGAATGCAACCTCATTTTTCTTCTACGAGTGCTCGAAATAAGACCGAGTCAATATAGAGTTTTATGCTCAGATGTTTTTCTTATCGAAAGACAGAATACAAATGTTGATTTGTCGGATGTTTACTAATGAAATATTGAAATCACTTATGCTCGTTTGTAATAAGTTAATTCTGTATACACGAGCGTGTTTGTTGATGTTTGAATTCAGATCGTATAAATAATTCATCGGTCAAATTTAATATGAGTAGCTAACATATTTGAGGATATGTAATTATCGAAATGATAGATATTGATGAATATTCAGAAAATTATTTAAAAACAAATCTATAACACAAAAATTTCCACAAATCCAACGGATTTGGCTCATAATCTAATAAAAGATTTCGTTCGAGCACCGATATTTTTTCAGCCACCTCAAATCCACCACTAATTACAATCAACGTCGAATGAAATTCGCATTTTTTTTTCGTCCATCTTCAACTTCATTAGCGTTCTGAAATTAAAAGTAGATTAGAGCAATTCGCTCGAATTACGACCGGTTAATCGTATTCTTGACGTGTTTCGTATTACGTAGTATCATTTAGTTTTCGCACTCGGTAATCGTTTTTCACAAACGATAAATTATCGATTAGATTTTGTTGCACGTTGTGTTGTATGTTCGAATGCACGTTGATGTTTAACATCGTCGATAACAGAACTCTCGGCATTTCAAGATCGTTCGATCAATAGTTAAGCTGTAGAATAATATCGAATGTTACTGACGAATAAATTGTAATTTTTTTTATGTGGAAAAAAATCTGCGAATTATGCAACGTATCGTCGATTTGAGTGTCTTGTGAAAAATTCATCGAAAATTTTCTACCTTAGCACGTTTCTTTTTTTCATTCGAGGCTGATTATGGAGCTGTAACGAAGCTGAAAGATCGTTGGACGTGCCTTTCTTCGAAATTCACTTGTGAAATCTCGATAGCTCTTGGAAAAAACCTCAAGTGTACACCTTTCTATATAAGTATCAATAAATGTGTGGATATACATTTATTCTAGGCTTCTGCGCCTTTTCTTAATTTTTATTATCATTCAATAAAAAAATATTCGTATTCGTCCAAAAATTCATTCAAATATTTAAACAATTGGTTTCACCTCATATCGCACATACACTTTCAGCAGTACAAATATTTTATTCGGGTCACATCATCATAATCGTCGTCATGAGAACACCAGCTCAAATTGAGCATCATGAGATCACGCTACGTCCTTGTCACACACAAACAAACAAACAAACATACCATAGTGATTTCACAGTTCAGAAAACGCGAAATTCAGAAAATTACACCCTCTTCTGAAAAGTGCACGTTTCAAACGTACAGTGGAAGAGATGCGCTTTCATGAAAATAAAAATGCATCCGAAACCTTTGCCTTTTCAGCTTTTCAGCCTACGGGTTTGACGGCAATGGGACGAGTTTTTCCTTTGAGTTTTTCCTCTTCTATTCTTTTCAGCTTGAAAAACATGGCGGATGTTTCGTATTGCACTCGAGGCTGTATATATTTTCATCTGGTTTGTCCTCTTTAGATAGTGATCTGCTAATTTCGCGATTGCGCTAATAAAGTGAGAATCGTATTGTTTTCCAATGCGACTCAATAGCTTAGCTCACTCGAAGGCCAAGAGCATTCAATATTTCGAAACTGGGATTAATGTATTATTTTTTTAAGGTTTCGAGTATTTTTGTTTCAGCTTCAGATCGAAAAGAATACAAGCATTCGGTTACTATTGCCCCCAATTAGTTTATCTGATAGTTTTATCGATGCGATTATGAGTTTATCTTTAGGAGTGGCTTTTGACGAACTGAAACGGTTAGTTTGCGTATTCTATTAGACTGACAATTGTAATTGCCTCGATGATTATCAAAATACACGTAGTTTTACTTAATTTTTTTAATTGAACAGCACTGGAATAGTGCAAAGCGATGAACCGAAAGTCAAATACCTGCACGCACTCATCTCGCGCAGCCAATGACCCGCATACCTAACAATTTATTTATTCGATCATTCATTCGAATGTTCGAAACACATTCTGATTCTTCGAAGAGGTCAGAAGGTGGCTCGTGAAAAACTGGTCCGTTTTCGATCGTTCTATTTTGAATTTTAGCCCGAGGGTAACTGATGTTGCGTTCTACGTGCAGTGGGTAAGGTTCGAGTTTGGTCCGTGTCTTCGTTTTGTTCAGCAGGTGGATTGTAACGGTGGTCTTCGGTAACCTAATACTGGAATATCGACGACCGCTGATCTGCGGTTTAGCCTCTTTCTGTGCCTGTTTTGAGAATTGTGGTGAATGAATGTTTGCCCAAGATTCGTCGGATTGTGTTGCCTTATTATTTGGAGTAAGAGTTTGTTAATGAAAGTGTATTGAAAAGTATCAATGAATTTGTATGAATATGAAAATTGGTTAATTTAGTCTTCATTTATTGTTTTTTATTATAAATCTAGCAATAAATAAGTATTAATTGTAAGGCGAAAAATGTTAACATTCATTAATAAAATGTAATTTTTCTATGCCAATATTGTTTGAATTCTGCGAAAAAACAATTTACACATTCGCTATCTATTGGTTGTTAATCTTGCTTATCGTTCGTTATATGCAATTGTAATTCGTTTGAGTGTCGAGCTACATTCGTTGGAGTTGGTGTTTATTCAATGATAGACACACTAGATTTAATAATAAACCATTCTCACCTAGAATAGTTTTGATTGTTTTCCAAATGTGTAAATGGCTTGTTCACATTGAAACATATTACTACTAGAGATTATGTTTGAAATGATAAATGTATCTACTGTTTGTCTTTTGATAAGGTTTTATATTAGTTTTGATTCTTTGTCATTCGTGTAACTGTGCCAAGACATATGTTTCTGATGATTTACTTAATTTACATTAGTATTTCATGATTTTTCAGGAGGGATGTCGCAACACAGCGACGAGCCCCAACCGGGCGTGAGCTCTGATTCATTTTGGGAGCCAGGAAATTACAAAAGGACTGCAAAACGAATAGAAGATGGATATCGGTTGTGTGCCGATTTACAAACAATGGTCGCCGAAAGGGCTGACATTGAAAAAACATATGCTAAGGGATTAAGAGGATGGGCGAAAAAGTGGAGCGATTTTATAGAAAAAGGTATACATATTTTTTTAGTTTTCAGAATCGTTTCAATTGAATCAATACTGATCAAATGCATTTTCAGGTCCTGAATATGGTACAATGGAAGCAGCTTGGAAAGGTGTCCTCGCTGAATCGGATCGATTATGCGATCTGCATCTAAAAATAAAAGATAACTTGTACAACGATGTCATACAACAGTTGAAGAACTGGCAAAAGGAGTCCTATCACAAAGTATGTTCAGTGTTAGTTACGAATTGGGTGCTTCCTCCGATGCAAATTTGCAGGGAACGCTCCACACAATTGGCACAATTGCCAGTTAACACTATTAAGAATCATATAAGCACTTCAGCTCACATGTTTATATAGAACAAATCTGAAATCTTATGCATCAAATTATATATTTTCAGACTATGATTCAAATCAAAGAACGAAAAGAAATGGAAGAAGCATTTAAAAAAGCTCAAAAACCATGGTGTAAATTATTAAGTCGCGTCGAACGAGCTAGGACAGAATATCATACCGCTTGCAAACAACAAAGGTCAGCTGCTAATCAAGAACGAAATGCCGCTGGAGATACATCACTTAGTCCCGATCAGGTTATTATTGATTCAGATTATTTCGTTTTCGATTTTATTTAACAAATCGATACTTTTGCATAGTTCAAATATATTAATGCATGACAATATAACCAATTTATTTTGCGATGCTGGAAAGTGTTGTCTTTGAAATTAATTTTTATTTATTTTTAAGTAGGTTATTGAAGTATTTATGTATATATTTATTTTTGATTTTTATTTGGTGATTGTTTCTTTTTTTGGCTTTGCTGTTTGCGCTGAGTGCAGAGGGCTGCCACGGTAAGGCTCGCCTAGCATTTTGATTATATTACACTTCTTTGGGATTAACCTTTACCCCAAACTATCGTTTCCTAGTTTCGATACTAATGCATGCACTCTTAATATTTTGATTTTCATTTAAAATACATTGATATCTATCATTAGCACGATTGTTTCTATGAAGTTTTATTTTCTTTAAACATGTATTATATTATTTATATATCATTTAAAACTTAGTATAAGATTAGATTATCTTTTTCGTCCCACTAACTTTTCATTTATAATTATTTCATTTTTCTACATTCAGTAAATTGTTAAAAAAAACTTGATATCATGCCACTTATCCATAAGCTGATTGTATCATAATATTTTTCAACTTCTTAATTTAAATTTTGTTCATATTTGAATTCATGGTTTCAGATTAAAAAAATGCAAGAACGGGTGTCTAAAAGCAAAGAAGATGCAGCTCGTTGGCGAGAAAAATACGAAGCAGCTCTTAAAGAAATTGATGCTTATAATGCCCGTTATATGGAGGATATGACTATAGTTTTTGATCGATGCCAATCAATGGAAGCTCAGCGATTACAATTTTTCAAACAAATTCTATTTTCTGTACATAAATGTTTGAATATTAGTCAAGATCCAGTGTGAGTATTAACAATCTTTATTTTCATATGGTTAGTTCATTAAAATCAAATATATGAGTGAATAATTGTGTTATGTTACAGATTACCACAAATATATGAAGAATTCCACCATACTATAAATAATGCAGATCATCAAAAAGATCTTAAATGGTGGTCAAATAATCACGGAGTTAATATGGCAATGCAATGGCCACAGTTCGAGGTAGTTATTTTAATTATTACAGTTAAGATTTCGCATGCCATTTTTTCGATAATACAATTCAATTTAATATTTTTGATTCAGCATGATTTTATTTTTTTTTAAATTTATATTTCAAATGAAAATCTTTCAAATCCTAACATTGTGCAAAATGTGTCATCCATTCCATTGTGTGTTACATCATTGAAATTCGATATTCTTTGTCTCATTATTTAACAATGCAGTTGAATTATGTTTTATAAGCAAGCATTACTTAATGACGATGATGATGATGATGGTGACAATGTTTCCGTGGAATCTCACAAAACGAGAAGGGACCGCATATCGGGCTGCTTTCAATGCATAAAACGTATTCCATCAAAGACACGTAACACAATCGACGAGGTTCGCTATGCTGTACCATCGTTTTCTGTACCATGGCCTGCTCGCACCTCACCCGTTAACGATAGATGGGCGACAAGGGTGACCCCATCCATATCAGCTGGTGTCGATAGTGGATATGCGGTACAGTGAGATTTGTGAAATAAGAATTTGTTTTCTGAATCGAATCTCACCTAGAAAATCTCACTATATAGTCGTATAGATACACTTTTTATGTATTTTTCGCATTTGTATTCATTGTCTTTTCTTATTTTCTGAACACTCGTCACTTGTAAATAAAATCGTTGATGTTTCAGTGACTGCTTTGGTTCTATGTTGCAACGATTTCATTTTAAAAAATTATGTATTGTTGATTCGGAGTTTATTTTTTCAGTTTTTATCAAATTTCAAATCAACTCAAGTATCGTGTATTTGAAAGCATTGTTTCATAATCATTATTATATGCTTTTAAATAGAAAATGTTTGACAAACTTTGCACAATGTTGAATGTGTATTCAAATAATAAATAAATCAATCATAAAATAACTGAAATTGAATTTTGTTGGTTTCTTTTTGCAAATAATAACTAAGAAGCAACCAAACTTTTTCATAGCTTTATTTATAATTTTCGTTTTATTTCATTTATTTTTTAATTTTTATTGCATCGCCTGCCTGTTCCAACTTTATTTTGCACATGCTTGCAAAATTTTCATGGTTTTTCTCGCCTTGATATTCTCATCCTGTATGACATTGAATGAAATATCATAACGCACCAGGAGTATACTGAAGAATTCCGAGACATTGCCAAAGGCAAATCGAAAGAAAGTATACCTGCCGGACCCATTACACTTATCAACCAACGGCCGGTTGGAGAAGACTTACATGTAACTTTTTATTTTCTTTTTAGTTGATATTTAATTTCGCAAATATTTCACGTCAATTAGATATGTTTTTACACATATTTTTTTATTCATTTCGCTTTTTTCTTTTTTTTTATTGCATGTTCACCACTTTGTTTTATGTAGAGCGCCCAAGATGTCGGTGTTTATACATTGAAAAAAACCAAGGTTTGCATTTTCAATGTTATTTATTTATCACTTGTTGTGTAATTTCAATTACCTACTATTTTTAATATAAAAGCTATATTTACTATAATGCTTTAATTGCAAAAATTCAATTTATTGTTTTTTTTTTCTTGATAGGATCTTCCTGTAAATAATAAAACGTCTACAAAAAATAGCACTGCTGGAACAACAAATACATTAAGCAATAATAAAGAAAATAAAAATGATAAAAGTGATGCATCGGCATCATCATCTGATAAAAAACCTACAATATCCTCACCTCAACGAACTATAACGTAATAGTTATTTCTTTAACATAACATGATAGGATATAATGATTTTTTTTCATTAATTATTTCATTTTACAGCAATGGAACCGGCCCAGCAAGAACAGCTACAACCACTAGCGTTACAAGTACAACTACTAATGTAACTACAACACCGGCAGCAACCAATAGCAAGGAGAATCCTTTTGATGAAGAAGAATGGGATGAAGATGGCGACAATGAAGTGGATGGTGGAGCAGAGCCGTTAACCGATACTGGTGAGCCAGGAGTGCCAGTTCGGGCGCTATATGATTATCAAGGGGCCGAAAGCGATGAACTTAGTTTTAGACAAGGTAATTTTAACGATTTTCTGATTATAATTGAGATCGAAGATTGGTTTAATGATATTTTTCTCTGTAGGAGATTTATTTGAGAAACTAGAAGATGAAGATGAGCAGGGATGGTGTAAAGGTCGTAAAGACGGTCGAGTCGGACTTTATCCAGCGAATTATGTGGAACCTATTGGACATTAGCATTGCATGCCATCACTTGTTAAAAATCCAAGTCATATTTAGTTTCTATGATTACAGATATTTTATTACTTTAATTTATATAAAATTATTTATTTTCCATTTAGTATTTAACTAGTTTTCATAGTTTTAAATGAAAAAGGAAGTGTTCTGTACTGTAAAATACTTCATTTCGTTGGATGACTAAAAGAGTCAGAATATTCCAAAACTTTTTTTTATGTTTATTGATTTTTATTTTTCTTGAATGTATATAAGATTTTACTACCAGTTTAGACATCTAAATGAATGCTGAAAAAAATTGTAATCTTTCAACATTGTTGTTCTTTTTGTAATGGTGAACATTGTTTTATTATTGTACATAATTAGTGTTGAACAAAATCTTCCCATTTGAATAGTGATTTATACAAATGTATCATAATAATAATAATAATAATAATATTGTATAATGTTATCATTAACATGATGTAAAATGTGAACATTTTCAACAATTGGCGAAACAAGTTATGAGATTTTCAAAATTATATTGAACTGCGAATAAAGTAATGCATTTTGTCATACAGTATAAACTAGAATTGATTAGAAATAGACTGTTATTCATAAATAACTTTTTTACCAGAGAAATTCATTGATTTTCTTTCATTGAATAACTGATTTTTATATGAATATATTTATCTTTTGATATTTTTTTATGACACTATATTCCTACAAAATAAAAAACAAATCATTCGTCTATTAAAACATATTTTGTTGATTATTGCATTATATTATTTATTATTTAATAATTATATCGTATGAATTTGCATATGTACACATTGTTTTATGAAGTTATATCAGTTGATGCATGTTACATAGTATGTAAATCTGATGATTGTCATAATTACATCCAAATAAATATATATATATGTATATCGAAACCTTTCACTAGATCGTTGTAAATATTACAATACATATTAACATATTTGAAATTGTTGTTTTAGATATAATTTACATGGAAAATGATAAATGACATTAAAAATTTCAAAATTATCAAGACTTTTCATGTAATAAACAATTCCTTTTATTATAATTATTTAATTATTATTTTATGTTGCAGAATTTGAAGGATTCATTGTTATGAATATTTTGTGAAATTATGGAATAATTGTCAGTATACACCAAAAGACAACAGTAATGTTACGTCAGGTTTAAAATAAAACAAATTTAGATAGCAAATATAAAAAAAAGTATATACAATTGAGTCAACTCAGAAAGTTCATAAAGATAATACAGAAATTCATCAATTATAAATTATTACACTTCATTATCGATTTACTATCAGATCCAAGAAATTCTTCCTTAATACTTTCACACAAAGGGAACAATTTCAAAAAGTCCTCGACTGCTGAACCGGCAGCCTGTGGAACTGGAATATCTAGAATCTGATCGGCTTCAGCGGACGAGCTGCGAACTAATCGCTGCAGCCTTTCCGATCGAACGGAGACCAGCTCACGTTGGAGAAGCTGTTTCCCGGCGGCGAGCGAAATGGCTTTTTCCCTCAATCTACTATTCTCCTCTTGAAGTTGCGACCTGACCGACTCTTCTTTCTCCAGCTCCTCGTCTCCGGGCAACACGACTGAATCGGGAATCGTCAAGTATTCGTCCAAGGCTTTGTCGATTATCTCTAAAGGCTCTCGGGCGTTTAGTTTGAAGGATCTAGTGATCTGATCCAGATTGGAGCGGAAGATCTCCGCTAGATTCGGTTCGAGGTCTAAGGCTTCAGTGACGTCCAGACGAGCTCGTTCGGCCAGGCTTTCTATGCGATCCTCGATAAGATCGCGCATCGCCGACTTAAGGAGTTTCCTGTCGAATCCCAGGAAGAGTTGGAGTTCGCGCTCTCGCGTGGACCACGATTCATCGGACATTTTCGTAAAAATTATGAACGAGATGACGTTTATTTGACAGTTGTTTGAATATAACGTACGGACGCTATTGACGCAGATAAGCCACTACACAAAATTAATAAGCTACCAATATAACAAATCAGACTTTCTAAAGTGAAAAATCAATTTTCAAATAAAAATTGTTTTTTTTTAATTAAAAACGAATTTTAATAACTCTGTAATGGAAAAAATATCATTTAATTCTAATATTTTGTAATAACAATTAAAAAAATCTACGACTTTTTAAAATTTTCTACCTAGATCAAATTGTCATCAGTGATGAACGATAAAAAAATAATAAATTCCCATTTAAAATCCTGTAAAGGTGAGCAGGTAAAACAGATAATTTAAAATCCTGAAAAAAAAACAAGAATTCCCATGTATAGAAAATCGCAATCGTTTCAATGCTGCATAAAAAGTAAAACTTGCATAATAAACAATCTTAATGTGAAAACGATAAAGGCTATTATTGCATATCAAAAATAAATAATGGGACAAATTAATAAATTTGCAAATATAGTTTTTATTACAAATGTAAATAAGAGTGTTTATACTGTGAAATATATATAATGAGCGGTATTGGATCGAACACGAAACGAGTGACATCGAATACGGTCTAAGCGAAACGAAATCTGCGCAAAGGCTGGGAGTGACGCCGGCTCAACGGGAGGAACTGCTCCTGCTGCACGATTATTGTAATTTCCATTCATTCTTTTAATTTTCGTTCAAACCGTAGATCATTGATCGTAGATCGTCGCGCGATCTATTATTATCGCGATTGCAGTTACAGTTACGTTTGATTAGATTAAGGATTTAGTTGTGTGACCGGTGACCACTCCCCCCTTTATCATCGTTCACTTTTCCTGTGAATCTTTCTAATTGGAAACTTTCCGTTTTCCGTGCGTTCAAGTGATTACATCTTCAACAATAGTTTGTTATTTTATCTATCGTCCATGTCGATACGTTTGTATTGTGAAAACTGAATATTATGCATATCTATAAGTTCACACTGCTTTTGTAATGATTTTATCAAAATTAATTTTGAAAATTACCAGAAATCTGAAAAATTGCATGTCAATATAATTATTATAACAAATAAGCATATTTCATTGAGTATAAATGAAAAAAATCAATCATTCAAGTAATATGAATTTGATGAACACGATAATGAAAACTATTGGCACAATGTGTGTCTTAATGGAATCGTATAAATTTTCTTCTATCTGAATAATTTGTGATTGTTTTTTAACTCTAGTTAAATTCATAATTTTTCATTGAACAGATGAACGCAGTTTATTTTACTTATCTAATCTATTATAATTTGCTGCTTTCAATATTTGTAAATGTGGAATGTAAATAGAATAACCTTTAATTATCTCTAAACGACCAAAAATTGAATATTTTTCCAACAAATTTGTCATTTTTAGAAAATCATAACATTTCCGTTTATTACAATGAAAAATATACTATTAACAATCAATTCATCATAATATATGATGATCGAAAAGGCCAAGGGGTACAAGTGACATTTTTGCCAAAATTGAGTTATGCACAGGAATCACTTCTATGCATGCTCATTTATTTGGTGGCAAAAGGATATAAACGATTTCGGAGCGTGTGCCGAGATATATCGTCAAATCAGTTGACCTCCTCCTAATACGTGTAGGAACATGGTCAACTTTGAACGCGCTTTTCTCGAAATCACCGCAAAGTCACTTGTACTCCTTGGCCTTTCCAGTCGTTATATATTGTTCATATATTATACTTAATCGTTGATTTTAGTTTATAGTCAAATTAAAATCGTTTTTTCAGACATTCCAGGGAGATAAACATTCCGAGCACACATAAGACTGAAAATTACAACCATAAGTCAACGAAATCGAGATGGCTTGGCGTTTCAAAGCCTCCAAATATAAAAATGCCGCTCCGATCGTGCCGAAGCCGGAGGCGTGCATTCGAGACATCTGCGTCGGCTCCTACCAGACCTACGGAAACAATATATGCGCCTCGGCATCCGTCATGGCCTTCAATTGGGAACACGTCGGGTCCAGCTTGGCCGTGCTGCCGTTGGACGATTGCGGACGCAAGAGCAAGACTATGCCATTGCTTCATGCTCACTCGGACACAATCACCGATATGGAGTTTTCTCCGTTTCATGATGGACTTTTGGCCACGGGTTCCCAAGATTGTTTGGTAATTCTCAATGAAGTATTCTCAAACGATTCTGAAGAATTGTTTCTTTATATGGCAATTTTCTCATCACAGGTTAAAATATGGAATATTCCATTGACTGGTCTCTCTGAATCTCTTACTAATCCGGAGTGCACACTTTCTCAGCGTCAGAGAAGAGTTGAAACTCTTGGATTCAATCCGGTCGCCGACGGATTGCTGCACGTTACTTCAGCTACTGTTCTTTCATTGTGGGATTTGATTACTCAGCAAGAAGTTTTCAGTAAATATGATTTGTAAACTCTAACATATATTTAATTTTTGTATGCGAATAAATCTTATGTTTCTGCAGCTAATTGTGATCACGGTGATGTTATTCAATCGGCGTCTTGGAAAAGAGATGGAAAGTTGCTCGCTACATCTTGCAAAGATAAATGTGTCAGAATTGTCGATCCGAGATCTCCTTCTCCATTAGTTTCATCGGCTACAAGTCACCAAAGTATCAAAGATAGCAGAATAGTTTGGTTGGGAGAACAAGATAGAATACTGACAACTGGTATGAAATAACCATCTTTTACAAAATTAATTGTTATTGTATCGATTGAATTAAGTAAAATCATTAAATTTTTAGGCTTCGATTCTGCTCGCTTGAGACAAGTGATAATAAGAGATGTCCGCAATCTCTCAACACCTGAGAAAACTTTGGAACTTGATTGTTCTACTGGTGTTTTAATGCCTCTGTACGATGCTGATACATGTATGTTGTTTTTGGCTGGTAAAGGGGACACAACAATTGCTTATATGGAAGTTTCTGATAGAGATCCTCACTTGATTGAAGGCATACGACATTCTGGTAAGTTTCAGGTTTAAAAGTATATAAATTTATTCTAATACGTCTTGTCTCACCTATTGTTGTGTTAATTAGGGGAACAAACTAAAGGAGCTTGTCTTGTGCCGAAGAGAGCTTTACGGGTGATGGAAGGTGAAGTAAACAGAGTTTTACAACTGACGTCTAGCATGGTCGTTCCCATAATGTACCAAGTACCAAGAAAAGTATGTTCTATTTTTTTATAGACACGTGATCATTTGTATAATTAGCAATCGAGTTAAACTATATCATGTATTTTGTAGACTTACAGAGATTATCATGCAGATCTTTATCCTGACACTCCTGGTTTTGTGACTCATTTGAACTCCACAATGTGGCTTAAAGGCGTTGATCATCCTGTGCCTAAAATGTCACTCGATCCTTCAAAAAGAGGTCCGGAGAACACAGAAAAGGTACTTCTGTTAATTTCTGCTTCATTTTTTTTTTGCAGTGGTTTGTCATAAAAATTTCGGTGTTACAAATTTTTATTACTTATACATATGAAATTGTTTTTATATCATGCACAGATGAAAATATTTTTTATTGTTGATTCACATTGCAAGCGAACAGAAGGGTGCAAAAATTGATGAACGAGACACACTTATACAGCGATACAGTCATCTCTTTCTAAAAGGGATAAAGATGACTGTATCGCTGTATAGGTGTCTCGTTCATCAGGTTTTGTATGGTTCACTTCGTTAGCAATTCGAATGTCGCTTAATTCTGCATAGTTAGAATGAGCAAGGATTTTGGAATTTTTTTGTATTTTTATTTTTCATCTTTTTTTTTGTAAATACATCTTTCTTTTTTCGCATGCACAGTATTTTTAATTTTACTGTACTGAGGTTTTATTACTTTTTTCCAGCTTATGACAATTTGTCTTTCTTTATTTTTTTGTTTTGAAATTTTCGTGATACAATATGGTGTGATTTTGGGTTAAAGTGGTGTATTATTTTGCGGAACTGTGTGTAAGGTAGGTTTCGGTGTTTTATTATTTGTTTTTTATTTTTGTTTATTATATTCAAGCTTATTTTTTTGTATAATAGTCTTTTCTTTTGGGTTTAGCCTTTCTAGTGTTCAAAAATGTATGCAAGAGTATCGTAGAACTAATGTATTCATACACATTTTTCAAGAAAGTAAATTTTATTTGTGTAGTGCATTTGTATCTCGTTTGTGTAAGAAAAAAGTTATTTCTGTTTCAATATTTGAAAATTGGAAATTTGATTACAAGTACAAAAAAAAGTTATTGGAATATAAATATTTCAGATTCACAAAGGACCACTTACTGAATATGTGAAATCTCTTAATGCTATGGTTGAGCCAACTCAAAAAACAACAAAAACCATTGCTTCACCTCCAACTGCTTTGATAAAGCCACAACCGAAAATCATTCCTCCGGTGGAACAACCAGACATCGTAAAAGATTCAGAACATTCTTCCCGAATAGAATTTGTAAATGTGAAAGATCTAGTCAAAGGTATCGAAAAACCCAAAAGAGAAGATAAAAATGCCAAAAAACCTGAAAACTCTGAAAAGATTCAAAACAATCATGATAAAAATAATCAAGAAGATGTAAATTTATCTGCGGAATCAGATCAGGTAGATTATTGCAATGACTTGCCCGAAAGTGATCAGATTATTGCTGATAATACAGAAAATTTGACTAATGATCATAAGACAAATGGAGTTATTTCTGAAGAAAATACAAATGAACCTAGTTCCCAAAACGGAAGCTCTGCGTCTGTTCCTCCTAAACCAATGCCTAGATCATCCATTTCTGAAGCCGGAGGTGGAGAAGAATCTTATTCTAATGTTAATGTTGTAAATGGAGTTCCCCGACCTGTCGCCAGGCCGAGAACTACGGCTCAAACTAATCCTTCTGGATATAAGGTATTCGAGAGTCTAGAAATATGTGATTTTATTTGTCTTGTAAAATGTACTTTGATATTTGAAATGAAAAAAATACATTTTATTTTGTTTTGTTTTGTTTTATTTTCATTTTCGTTTTTTGAAATACCGATCATCTAAATTGAAATTTTATGTACTTTGAAATGTTAAAACTATGATTTATAATTTTTGCAGCCACGGCTTGGACCAAAACCGTTTTCCTCTTCCCAGAACAGTCAAGAGTTTTCTTTCGACAAGGTTTTCAGTGTTCCCTCAGCACCAGTGACTCAATCGTCTGGAGGTAGTTCATTTGAGAGTCAAAGTCCTCCATTACAGTATAATAATGGAGTTTCTCCTGATAAGGAACGTGATTCACCACTTAAGTCTAGTCCTACAAAAGGTACTTTTTATTATAATTACTTTCCTTCTTTGTTTTGGGTGCTTTAATGTTTTTCTGTAATTTTCAAGGAAATGACAATCATTGCTCAAAAGATACATCAAATAATGATAATTTTGGAAATAATGTTGATGATAAATCTCCTACTAGCGATGTTGAAATAAATCCTTCAAAAGGTGATTTCTTGTTCATATTAATCGTATATATCTATTTAACAACATGTTTTCAATATTAATGATTATTTTTTACAGAAAATGACTATCAAAATGGAAAATCAGATTCAAGTATAGAGGAGGAACCGAATTCTTCCGATTCAGGTTATAAACCGAAAACTCCAAGCACAGCTGAACGAAGACGCTTATTTGAAGCCAAGTGTGTAGAAAACTTGTCTTATTCAAACATTTTCTTTCGTCGTTATCTATTATAATATGTTTGTTTTTTTAGACCAAATTCAAAGGAAGGTGCTGATACATGCATTGCAGATGATAATTTTGAAGAAGGCGTTGGCAAATTTGAACGTGCTGGTAATCAACGAAGTAGCATAGCCGAAAGACGTCGAATGTATGAAGGTCGGAGTGTTAGCGTTCAGGAAAATGTTTCTACTGCTATGATAGCTACAGCAGCAGCTGCAGTTGAAGCTAACCAATCTTCCCCGACTTTGAGGTATTTTATATTTGTTATAATACATACAGTAATCCTTCCGAAAAAGTGACCATATAAGGCGCATTTTTGCGATATGTAAAAGCATAAATGAAAATATTTGAAAACATCTAATACAAATGCAGAATGTGTCTCCACGTAATTGGGGAATTACTGTAGTTCATTTTATAATCGAAAAAATAATATTTTGAATTTCTAATAGACGCAGAGATTCATTGAAATCTCGAAAGAGTCCAGAACCAGAAGACAAGAAAGTATCAGTGCCAAACCCTTCAACGAAAAGAACTTCAACTGTATTTGGTATGTACATTTTGTCTTACTTTAAATGATTTAAGTTCATATTCATGTATTTTTTTTTAATTTTTCTTTGTAGGTCGAGTTTCTAAGTTTCGTCATCTGAAAGGAACTCCTGGTCATAAATCTACACATATCGAAAACATCAAAAATGTCAGCCGTCAAATATCTGGAGAATGTGATGGTTTTCATGGTGATTTGATATTTGTGTTTTCTAATTAATTTTTATTTACAATTTTCATATTTAATAATTTTATTTATAGCAAATGCACATAGAATGGCTGTACCTCTTGGTGGTGGTGGAGGACGTGTAGCTGTACTCGAACTCAAAACATCTGGTCGTCTTCCTGATGGAGTAACACCTGCTTTATTACACCCTAACGCTTTATGTGATTGGCAATGGGATCCTTTTAATGATGCTAGGCTTATGGTTGCTTGCGATGATGGCTTAGTGAGAGAATGGATTATTCCCGATGAAGGTATTTATGATATTCTCTTTGTGTTAATTTTTTTTTATATCAAATTTATTTGAATAAGCAATGTATTCTAGGATTGTTGGAGCCAACTAATGCACCTGCTCGTACACTTCCTGCTCATTCAGATAAAATTTATTTGCTCAAATTTCATCCTCGTGCTTCTGATGTATTGGTGACTGCTGCTCATGATCTCACAGTGAAAATTTGGGACTTGAAAACTGTGACTGAGGAAGATTGTAAAGAAAAAATATTGCTTGTTGGTCACAAAGATCAAATATTTGCGTTGGCTTGGTCTCCTTGTGGGTCTTTCTTAGCTACTGTCAGTAAAGATGGCTTGATAAGGGTATTTTTTTTCCTATTCTCATCCATATATTGTTAGTTCAATTATTTTAAGAATATGATATCCTTATTAGATTTACAAACCCAGATCATCAAATGCTCCAATAAAAGAAGGTAAAGGTCCTGTTGGAAGTAGAGGAGCACGTATAGTCTGGGCGCTCAACGGAACTCACATAGTAGTCACTGGATTTGATAAGTAAGTTATAATTTTTGTTCTGCATTATTTTAAACGTTGTTTTTTTTATCAATATTCTGATATTTTGTAGAGTATCTGAAAGACAAATCATGGTATTCAGTGCCAATGATTTATCTGCTCCGTTAAACACAGTTGGATTAGATGTTTCACCTGCAATACTAATTCCATTTTATGATGAAGACAGTTCGACACTATTTCTCACAGGAAGAGTATGTTCATTCTCATTAATTGATAAATGTTAGTTTCGATACTTATATCATTATTTTTTTACATTTTAGGGCGATTCAACCATTTATTGTTTTGAAGTTACAAATGAAGCTCCTCACTTATGTGCATTATCTCATCATCGTAGTGCTTCTTTGCATCAAGGACTATCCTTTTTGCCTAAAAATCAATGTGCTGTTGAAAGAGTTGAATTTGCCAAAGCAATGAGACTGACAAATACTACTATTGAGCCGTTGAGTTTCACAGTACCCAGAATTAAGGTCACTGCTTTAAAATTATTTGAATCAATTTGAAAACATTATGAACGTGAAATTGAATTACAGAGTGAACTCTTCCAAGATGATCTCTTCCCACCAACTGTAGTCAATTGGGAACCTTCCATGACTTCAGCAGAATGGTTTAAAGGAATTGATCGTACACCAAAAGTGGTGTCTCTTCAACCTCCAGGAATGGATACTTGTAAGTTCTGTATATTATTTTTTTCACAATATTTTTCATTATCTAAAAATTTACGTTTATTCAGTGTCAGCATCTACAAACCCCACATTACAATCGCCAGCCACAAATGTTCCACCTTCAAAACCATCATCTGGACTTTCTGGAAACCAACCATACAACCGGCTAGGCTGGAATCCCGATATAGCTGGAATTACAAAATCTAAGCAAGAGGAGGTAAGTCTTTTTTTAGTTTTTTTAAGTATATAATTACAATTGAATTTTATTGAAACTTATTGATGAACAGATTCAGCGTTCATTAACATCGCGAATGGAGATTAACCTCAAATTAGAGCAAGATAATATGGAAGGCGTTGATGAATCCGAATGGGATCAATAAAAATATTTTTAATATTCTCCAAACATAATATAACACAATACCTATATATTATACTCTTCTGATAAGATTTACTGAAAAGCTTTAGCTGAACATCAAAGCCTACCAAATATGATATTGTTCTTTTTTTTTTGGTAGTATAACTAAAATATATCATATTTTACTTTAGAATATAATATAGATAATCGTTAGTCACATTCTTGTGGTGGAATCAAACGCATATAGGTATATTTATCAAACAGTCATAAATAATATGGAATTTTTCGATAAGATTATTTATTCTTCTTTTTTGATACATTTGATGACATTTAATGTATTTTTATTGATTTTTATTATTATGTATTTATTGTTATAAACCAGTATGTGATAATCAATTGCCAAAATCGTAGGTGATTTTGTGTAGTGTTTTTTTATATATATTTTTAAATCGAATTAAAGTTGCTTTAGTAACTATATTATGTAGCAAAATTAAACAAGATTTTTAATATTGTGTAATGTGATCTTTTCTTATTTGTCAAATATTATATTGTACTCGGTTAAATTTGAAGTAATATGAACATAATTCTTATTGTCATTGAACTGTAAAAGTTCCTAATTTATATTATTGTGTTTAGTCATTTTTTTTTATCGAAATGTAATTTTGTGATCATTTGAACATGACAATACTTTCTATTCACATGGTTTTTGTGAAAATATGCTTATACATAATACTTATAAACCCCAATTATATCAAAATAATCTGTTCTACGTATATGATTTTTATGCAATCATTTTTTTGTCTGAAATCTTTAAAGTTTGTGACTATATAGTAAGAATACATACTGGATCTCTAGTCTTATTCCAATCAGCTTACTGAATGCCTTTATAGGTGTAAGCTACTAATATAAATTTTATAAATATATATTTCTAGTATTATTAATATTTAATTTTATGCCATGACTATTTTTTCATGTATTCTAGTAATTATCATATATCAAGTATGTCTTCATACTTTTAATATTAAGTCTATGAAAAATCATATTCCAAATTGCATTTTGAACCGCATACAAATGATGACAATAAAACGGCGAGTTACAAAAGTATTGAGTACTTTCAGATATATTTTTCCACGAGATTATCGAAACTCACATGAATAATGATTAAGAAGTAAATGTTCTAGAATTTCAATCGACGATTCTTTAAAAACATAATTTCATTCTCGCCGTTTATTTTGTCGTTTTTTTATCGTTCTATCTTTCCCATTATGCTCTTTATTTTAATATATTTCACAATTATGATTACATAAGTATTTATCATTTGTATTTCAATTTTTCATTCCAGATATTTACCTATTGCTTTTTCCTCCTAGAGAAGGAAAGGTTTTAATGAAATTATATTCTTTTTATGTAGTCAGTAAATTAATCTAGTAAAACATAAAAAAATAATTGTAATGAAAAATACATATTTTATGATATTGATATTCAAACCCAACCAACAATCAGTATAAACCTCGTTGCTCAAAGTTTAATAGTTGATACAGTTTTTTTTAATCATCTTATTCTATTATTAAAACCTGCATATTTGTATCTTTTATATATATTATATTATAATATTACATTATACATAAATTAATAATTTTGCTTGTGCCATTAAAATTCTAACCTTCATATTCTCTCTTCTAAAATACAAAAAAAAAAACATTTTGATAACAAATTTATGCTACTTTTGCTCAAAAATTTGGTCCAAAATCCAAAGGCTGTACATGTGTATAATTATTATTTTCTTCTTATACTATGACTGAGTATGCCATGAAATTGGAAACAAATTGAGAGTTGTGATCTTCAAATCGTACTCGTAGATTCACTAGATGGTTTTTTAGGCTCTGGTGTATATGTGCGCGTGTGTGTGCAATATTTAATTTTTTTTCGTTAAATACAATTTTCATATTTTTGTTATTTCTTTATGATATTAACATGTACATACTGAAATTCTTCCAAATGCTATATTGTTTTTTCATGTTTGTATATCAGTGAAAATTAAATTGAAATTGAACCATATCAGGGGATGGATAACTGGTTTTTGTTCGAACCCTCGGAGGCTATGATACTTATTCAACACATGTATGTAGATTTCGATATATGTAATTAGATAATGATCTTTTGTACTTTTATAGTGTATTTGGTGTCGCTTCTGCTTTGGTTTTTGAAGTGTTTTTTGGAAATTGAAATAATGTGTAATGATGAAATAAATAGCACTGCAATAAATGTCCTTTTTGCTTATTTATTTTTTCCATCAATACACCAATTTAAAGTTGAAACTGATTCATAAAAATACCTAAGGACACGCAACAGATAACATTTTTTGATTCAAAAGCTTTTCTTCTTGCATACTTTTGGACTCTTCTACAATTTTCTTCGGCAAAAATCGTCTTATTACAGGCGATATTAATTTTGGATCAATTGTAGCTAAATCGGTTGGACCTGTGATATAACTAGCAATAACGCCAACTATAATCGCAACTAAAGCTCCGACTGGTGTGTACAGCATGAATGACAACTCGTACAAGAAGAATACTTCATTTTCTTTAATCCTGTACAAAAATTAGAATTGTTTTAAATTATTATGAACTTTCTTTAGAAATGCATTTATAAAATTTACATTGTCGAGTTGAGTTGATCGACTATTTTATTTGAAACAGGGTTCGGACAGGTATTCACAGGATATATATCGGGTTCTTCATGATTGAGTTGTGATATGGTATTTCCAACTGCTATCCATGCTAACAATGCCATTCCTGTGAATGATCCGAACAAAGCACCTTTTGCATTTGTTATAGGAATCATCAACCCCATAATGAAAATTGCAATCAACGGAGCTGAGAGAACACTAAGAATCACATAACTTGCCTGGAAAATCAATATAAAATTAAATCTGCTGAATGGTTTTATAGTATTTATGTATAAAAACTGTACCGAAAGTATTTTTCCCATTTTTTCTACTAAAAATACTGTAGCAACTGAAAATATTCCAATCACTACCACCAAAAGTTTCAAAATTATATGTGCTTTGTCTCCTGCTTTAATTTTATTTTTGATGAAATCTTCATATATCACACCCGATAGTGTATTGAGACAAGTTGATAGTGTGCTGAATCGTTGTATAATATTTAAATAACACAAATGTATGTAGGTATATAAAATACTGTCATTTCATTATGTGCATAGCATACATACCTTAAAGCTGCACTGAAAACTCCGGCCACAAATAATCCTGGTAATGTGGGTATGTAACCTATTTTATCTAACACATAGTAAGGAATTATCTGATCGGCTCGAGAAACTAACTGAAAAGATTATGGGTTTAAAGTTTCCATATTGATTAGTATGTAAAATTTCGAAACTCACTCCTTGCTTGATTGGATCACAACCATAATATGCTGCATATGCCAAAAGACCTCCGTAAACGCTGATTCCAGACAAAAACGTAATTCCAAACCAGTATATCACTAAAATTCTGTAAACTACACATTTTCACAAAAAAAAATAATCTCGAAAAATATCACTTAAATTTTAATATAATACATTACTTTTGTGCATCTTGGTATGTAGGTACAGTTAAAAATCTCTGTATAGAATATTGATTGAATGCGATTGATGACCATCCGATTGAGACACCAATAGTCATAGTCCAAAAAGTGTTTCGTTGGAAAGGGTTCGGATCCATACTTTCATCATAATTTTTACTGTTAGTGTTTCAATTTAAATATTTTATAGAATAGATACAAAAAGAATATTTACTTGAAAATATCCAATTTTCCATTTTCATATGCAATAGACATAACTTTATTAAATCCTCCAACATTTGACGTACCTATAGATACTATAACTGTGTAAGCAGCAATTATAATTACAGTTTGAACAAAATCTGTCCAAACAACAGCTTTCATACCACCCTATATACAAGAAAAAATATTCAAATGAAAGCTTGATAAATATTTATGTTGAAACACTCACTATCATTGTGTAAAATATGCAAACTAGCGTTATTCCAGTAGTTATCAAATGCAGGTTGATTCCAGTCACTTATGAATGATTGAATAATGTTATCAAATTTATATATTCAGTGAGAATATGAATTTGTATTTTAGGTGGATTAAAATTACCTTGACTTAGAGCAATTGACGGTAAGTATACAACGGTTGGCAAAAATAGTAAACATTGCACTGTATACATGATGGATGAGATTTTTCTTATTGTTTTATTGTATCTCAATTCTAAATACTGAAAAAAGAGCACAGAAAAGATTGGTTTTGATCAAATGTTAAATTAAAGTTTTGTTATTTACCTAAATTAGCATATCCTTGTACATATGGGAAAATTTTAAATAATACTCACTTCGTAAATGCTGGTGATATTCAAATGGAAAAAAACCGGTAAGAATAACACACTTGTGAATATACAAGATATAATGAAAGATGGTATCACCAAACTATATATTGCATTAGTTGTGTATACTTCTGACGGAACTCCTAAAAGTGTAATACCTGACACAGAACTGTAACATGATAGGTATATAAAAATCTTAAAAATCGAATCAAGATGATCAGATAATTGTATCTTCGTGTTTTTCACCTTGCTACGAGTGAAAGTGATACAGGCAGAACTTTCATTCGTTTTCCACCTAGAAGGTATTCATCGATAGAATTCTGGTTCTTTCCACAGCAACCGAAATAAATTCCTATCAATGTTGAAATGATTATCATCAGAGCAAACACTGTATAGTCGGAAACATCAAATTTTTCAATAGTTTCCGTATTCAAAGTATTGTTGTCCATAATGAAATGCAGTTTTCAATTTTTTTTCTGTAATTATGAAAATTTTATATTAAAAGCTGAAGCTGTGCAAACTCTAGAAGTCATTTGACTTCTGTATAAATATGAGAAATCTTAACAGCTACCTACTTCATAATTTCTTTTAGAGATAAGGAAATCTTTATGCATTCATGTAATGTTAGACATACAATTTTAAATCAAAATTTACATTATATTACATGCTGAAAAATGTACATCTACTTTACATATGAAATTAGTATCAATTGCATATACAATATTGAACTTGTAAAATAAAGAGTTTAGCATTTGAAAATATTTTTACCTGGATGAAAAGATTGAGATCGGTCCAGCTCAGAAGATCTTCATAGATGAAATGATATCACTGAATAAAATACACCTTGATGTAGGTATACTATGATAAGTTCAGAATAAACAGCAGGTATATAGTTATAATAAATAACTGCTCATCAACGGAGAGATTAATTTTATGTTTGATTTGTAAGTTAATGCTGAAATATTAAAACAAATTTATTTATTATAGGTACAACATCATTTTATTACTGAAATGGATATGTAATATGTGATAAAAGGGCATTAATGATATATAAAAGATCATAGTATAAAATGTTATTATTTATATTTTCTAATTCACGAATTACATATCAAGAATATTTTTTATTTACATAGTAAAATTTGTATACCTATGTTAGTATTAATTCTCATAATGAGTTTTGGTTTATTATAAATAAATTAAATATACTTAAATCTATTGACTGTTCATAAATATCCCTTTTTCTGGTCTATGAGTTTTTCTTCCTGAGTTCTTTTGCATTCTTCAACAATCTTTTTCGGAAGAAATCTTCTCAAAACTGGTGAAATAAGCATCGGATCAATAGTACTTAAATCGGTTGGACCTGTGATATAGCTAACAATAACTCCGACAATGACAGAAACAAAACTACCAACCGCTATGTATAACAAGAATGATAGTTTGTATAAGAAGAAGACGCCATCACCCCCAATCGATCTGTATTAAAAAATGTAAATTGAAATTATGCACTCAAAACTGTGAAGAAAATACAATTGTTATAATTACGTCATTGTTGAGTTATTCTGATCACCAATTCCACCAGATACAGGATTCGGACAAGTATTTACTGGATATACATCAGATTCTGCATGGTTAAATTGCGACATGATATTACCAGTAGCTATCCAACCTAATAATAATGTCCCAACGAGTGATCCGAACAAAGCCCCTTTAGCATTTGTCATGGGAATCATCATACCCATAATAAAAAGACCAAATACTGGTGCTCCAAGTACACCAGTGATCATGTAACTTGCCTGAAAAAATTATTGGACTAAATGGGTAATGTATCAATGATAAATATAAATATTAATGTTTGAAATATTACTGAAAGGATTTTTCCCATTTTTTCTATGAATGTCACCATAATCACAGCAAATACTCCAATCGCTACGACTAAAAATTTCATTATTATATGGGCTCTGGCTTCAGATTTGATTTTCCTTTTAATGAAATCCTCATATATCACGCCAGATAGTGTATTGAGACAAGTCGATAGTGTACTAAATATTAAAAAAAAATCAATATATGATTACAAAACAATATACCTATATTATAATTTTTTATGTTATCAAACCTTAGAGCAGCACTAAAAACTCCCGCAACAAATAATCCAGGTAATGCTGGTATATATCCCGTTTTATCTATCACATAATATGGAAATATTTGATCTGCCCGAGAAACGAACTAAATTTTATAAAACAATACGAATAAAACATTTTAAAGACTAATTTAAGAATAATTGATGTCTGTCATTATTACTTACTCCTTCTTTAATGGGATCACATCCATAATATGCTGCATATGCCAAAAGACCACCATATATACTAATTCCAGTCAAAAATACTATTCCAAACCAAAATATTAACAGAATTCTAAAGAAAATTAAAGTATTTATCAACATTAATAAATCCCAATTTATAGGTACGTAAAAAAATAGAAAACTTTATTTATTTACTTTTGTGCATCTCTAATTGTTGGCACAGCTAAAAATCTCTGTACAGAAAATTGGTTACAAGAAATATTTGAACACCATGCAAATGTAATTCCAATAGTCACAGTCCAGAAAGTATTTCTTTGAAAAGGATTTGGATCGAAGCTAAAATTTCAATATTTATCGATTATAATGCACCAACTTTTATAACTGATTACTATATTTTAATATTAGATATATTTACTTGAAAATATCCATTTTTCCATCATCATAAGCTGTGGTCATTACATGAGAAAATCCTCCTACATTGACCGTTCCAATAATTACTATGGCTACATAAGCAGCAATTGTGACTACAGTTTGAATAAAATCTGTCCATACAACAGCTTTCATACCACCCTATATATGCAAAATAGCAATATAAAGCGTTTTACAAACAAATTGATAAACGTTAGAGTAATACTTACTATCATTGTGTAAAATATACACACTAATGTGATTCCTGTAGTTATCAAGTACAAGTTGATCCCAGTCACTTTAAAAGTATTTATGATCAAATTTATTTGTTATATGAACTGTAAACAAACTAATATATTTCAATCACCTTGACTCAGAGCGAGTGATGGCAAGTAAATGACGGAAGGCAAAAACAGCAAACATTGTGTGGTGTAAAGGAAAGATGCAACTTTTCTTGTCGTTTTGTTGAATCTCATCTCCAAGTACTAAAATTTTTTCACAATTAATCAGATTTCATAAGAATGTAATAGATTCACTATGCATAATTTTTACTATTGATCCTAGTTTAAAAATCAACTTACTTCATAAATGCTTGTTATGTTAAGATGAAATAAAACTGGCAAGAAGAAAGCACTCATAAATATACAGGATATAATTAAAGAAGGCATCATTAAGCCATATGTTGAATTAGTTGTGTAAACTTCTGAAGGGACCCCTATAAGTGTGATACCCGATATGCAACTGTAATTCAAAATAAATAGAGAAAGCTGGCGAACATAAAGCAAACAAATACATAGGATTTTACCTTGCAATAAGTGAAAAGGCCACAGGAAGAACTTTCATAGTTTTCCCGCCCAAAAGGTATTCTTCGGTAGATTTTTGCTTACTTCCGAAGCATCCGAAATAAATTCCAATCAGCACCGAAACGATTATCATCAAAGCGAACACTGCATAATCAGAAGCATCGAATTTTTCGACGGATTCTGTGATGATATTCAACGTATCGTTATCCATTTTGAATTTTACTAAAAAATAAGGTCACATTTAATAAAATACAATCGAAAAAAATAACGCTTAAAAATTTATTCGTATTTGTCGACCGTTTTGAGCTTTTAAGTTAAGGTTATAAAAATTCATTACAAGCAAATAATAATGAATTTTTATAACATCAACTATTATAAAAGACTTACAACGGTTATTTTATGAATTGTAAATTGTCTCGATGATATGAAATTGTGAAATACTTTTTTTTCCATATAAACGCAACGCGATTTAATTTTTTCAGATGATTTTCTTGATTTAAGGAATAATACATGTACTCATAAATATTACTATTTTTTTAAGAACATGACTCGAAAATTATTAATATTAGGAAAAAATCCTTCGTAAACTATCAATGCACGGAAAATAAAAAAACGTATCGAAACGAGACCAGCTAAACGACAACTAACAATAAGCGAAAACGACTAACTGCTACCAGTTTCAAAAATTTGAATCTCCGACAGATGAAAAAACAAACATGTATTTCATAAATTCTGAGATAAAAAAAAACATATTGCTTTAATTTTATATTTTGTAATCGATCGCTAACTTAGCCCATTGAGAATCGATGGAAAAAATTATTAAGATTGAAGAATATTTAACACGAAAATATAATTTACATTTAATCAAATAAATACTGTAAGCTATTAAATTATTAATTTTTGATATAGCCATATATTTAAGTATGTAGGTACGTATAACTACACCATAACTAATATGATATTTCCCATCAAAGTGTATTTAATATAATTAAGTATGATCCTAGGAATCCAAGGCTAGGATGATTTCCTTTGTTTCCAACAGTGAATTTAAATCGAATGCAGTATTTTGATTAGAAATTGATTATTAACAAAAAATGAGATTTAAATAACAAGTTTTCTTGAAATCTTTTATTTGCGGTCAATTTAGAAACAAAAAACAAAGTTCGCAAGAGTGGATACTAGATGCTTGAAATTATTAAAAAATGCCAATAAAATAAAACTTATATACCGAAAATATAATTAATAAAATTTTCAACTATGTATGAATTCACCTGTAATTTCAAATTAGTTCGATTATAAATAGTTATTAAAAACCATTCATTTGAAGATCAAGTTGAGCTGGCTCCAACGTTGAAGATCTTCGATGTTGAAATGAAGAAAAATGAGTGAAATAATGTCTCGGCACTTACTGAGATAAGTTACAGCAAATACTATGAAGTAATGTGCAACCTTTTTTTTATAACACAGTAAGACTAAATAAGTAATGTACCCATATTTATAAAGAACGAAATTATATTTGTATATAAGATTAAAATTAATGTCAGAAGAAACAAAGTTTTTCAAACGACATTATGAGAATTTAAATTATAAAAAATTGAAAGTAAATAGATATGAAATGTTAAAATCACACATGTTTGATATTTGAATATTTTTTTCTTAAATACGTAGTTTGTGTTTAACATTTTTTTTGACTTACCTGTGTAAATATTTTTCATTAATTACTTTTATAATTGAACATTTTTCAGTCAAAATATAAGCCAACTGCCTTTAATCTAAAACCGGGTGCATTGGTTTTAGTTAAAATGCACATTATGTGTTATCAAGAGACATACATAGTTTTTCTCAAGTCATTCTTTAATGTGGCAATCTGCAAAGAGTCACAAATTTCCAGAATAAAATTAAGTATAGAGCAATAAACTTATCTTGTTTTATTTGTAGAACGATTTAAAACATTTAAGTAGAACGTCTATTTGTGATGAGAGAAAATTAATTTCGTTTTTCTATCGTGAATTAAAAACAAAATTTATTTTGTTCTAAAAAAGCAGGTAACATATTGCAAAAATAATTTTCACTCATCCTCAAATCGTTATATAATACAAAGGATCGTTCATGTGTTTTTTTCGAGTTTCATTGAAAAAAAAAATGTACGTTTTAGTCCCCAGAGCCTAATTCGATGCGATGCTGTATAAATTACGAGTTTTTAATAAAGCCTCGAAGACGAGGAAACCCGAATCCGCAGCTGGAGAATGAAGGTTTTAACGAGAGAATGAGTTTCAAAGTGGATGTATTATATTTGAAGTTTGAGATAATTATCAGAATAATGCGTGTGAATATACGAGTAATTAGGAACATTGAATTTGATATTTCTCATGAAGGAATCTCAAATATAAAAAAAACTGTAGCTGTATTACTTGATATAAATATTGTGTGTGAAAAATATTAAATATTTTAATTAAGATTTAAATAGGTAAATAATAAATACGGATACGTATTCAAAATCTAAATATAGGGCTCATTAAATTAGAGTAAGGTGTAAATTAAATATTTGGGTTGTATTGAAGGACTACGAGGCCGAAACTGAGGATATAATTTATGAATAATATTTGAGGATCGGGAAATTAAAATAGCAAATATTAATAATGTTGATAAAACATCAATAATGGAATGAAAAAATTAGAAATCTAACAAAATATTTTTGGAATTAAAGGCGTTTACTCAAAAACAATTTTATTGTTAGATAGACTTAATTTATTGAAATTAAATTAAATCCAATTAATTGCGTTAAGAATGAGCATAGAAGATTAAAGTGTATTATTTTCTTTGTAATAATGATACAACAATATTCATCCTTTTAACGTACACCACTCAATCATAATATTGACAAACCCTTAACAGCACATAGCCCAAAATTGCTTGAGATTTTCAATGTATTTATTAAATTGAGCTTATTTCGAGTTGAATTACAAACATTAACCAAAACTTCTAAGCGATAGATATTAATGGAAAATGGCTACAACTTCGTTAGGCCTTCTTAAAATCAAATAAATCAATCTCGTATATATTGACTGTTTCTAAATGTTAAACACTTTTGTTTGACATTTCGAATGAAAAAGTGAAATACACCAATCCCTCGATTTACGCGGTACCCATTTTACGCGGTACCCATTTTACGCGGTTTTACTTTTACGCAGTCAGTAAAAAATTACTTTTTTTTGAAAAATCATATATATTTTGTTGCACGCGTCACCCGAAGGCGTGTGTAGTATCATATTCTACAAATTAGAATTAGAATATAGCAGTGAGAAGGCGAAATAATAAAATTATAATTATGTAATTATGAACACTTTCAACATTAAACATGTTATAAATTTGTCGAGCTATTAGATCTACAAATTTTCTTGATAAAATTTTCTATTCGAATCTCGTTTTACGCGGTTTTCTGGAACCTATCCTCCTAATTTATATGAACTTGAAGTATCGATTTGCTCGGATTTTCATTTCTTGGAACCTATCTTCCGTTTTTGTATGAACTCGGAGTCTCGATTTACGCGATTTCTCCAGGAACGTATCTCCGCGTAAATCGAGGGATGAGTGTAATTCAATTTGAAGAACATGTGACGGAATTATATCCACAAAATCAACCTGTCGAAGTCATATCCCTCACTTTAGATTATATTGATCAGTCAGAATAAGAGGTGTGAGTCGCGAGGACCAAATAAAGGGTGTGTGCCTTAAAGGGGAGCGTGGGGTCATCTGGGGAGCTGATTGTATATCATCGGGGATCCCCAGGTCGATATGGCCCCGAAGAGAGTAATTGTTTCTCGTTCAACACCTGCCCACGCCCAATTAATTAGGGGCCGTTAAAAATGTCCCGGAATCCGAACCAAATTAACCCCCGACCGAGTTCGGGGGGTCATGGCGCCCCTTTTTATTCCCATTCGTATCGAATTTGTTCGGGCCGAGTAAACGTTGATGCATATCGGATTATGGGGATTAATCGAAAACGTGCCGATGTTTATTTATGTCGTTTATTTTCGTATTTATATGTAGATACGTTCGGTAGATTGTTGTTAATGAGGTAGTTTTGTCGTTTGGTGATTAGTTCTGTGCATTCTTCTCGGGGTCAATATGCATGTCGATGACGCATCAATGTGATTATATGGAAAAAAATAGTTTATTTTAATATTTTATCTAATGTCTATTGTGAAAAAAGGTTAACTGACACTTTGTATTTGTGTTAATCGGTGACGGTTGAAATTAAACGATTTTACTCAATTGATGATAATAGATGCTCTTTTGTATATTTCTGAAGCGTTGCATTAATGACCAATTTTAATTTAAATACAGCATTTCAAATAGTTCCATTGAAGTTTTAATTAAAATTACATAAATTTCGTATTGCCATGGATGTGTTTATTGCCATCTATGTGTGAAATAAAAAAATATTATACACCTTATATACATTAAGCGGTGCAGTTTCGTAATTACGACGCGTAGTTCGGAGTGTAAGGCGCGGGCTAATATATTGAACGCCCGGGTTCGGCACGGGCTGGCTGAAAATTTCGAGCATCGTTAGCGTATTTATAATATAGATATTTTTACATGTGCTCTTATAACTCATTGAGAATCAATGAAATTTTTATGCAATCAGCTCAATAGAAATGCAGAAATATTGGCATAGACGTAAAGCAAGCATAATAACAATAATTTGCATGATAATATAATGAAAAAAAAAATGAAACGAGAATATTTGAAAAGCGCAGCTCAGCAGCTAGGATCTGGCCGATAAATTAGCGGTGTGGGCCACGCTAATGGAGGCGGCGCATTAGTGTCCGTTCGCGCTGTAAACACACGCCGGATTGCATTCTCCACTTATCCAGTTAACACATCTGTGCGAAATGGCAACACCCGGAGACCGCTGAAAACTCGCCGGGAACTTCCCTTCAGTTCCCCTTTAACGGGTTGGGTCAGGTTAGGTTTTGCGCTCTTTTGCAGGTTAGGTTTTTGCACTCTTTTGCAGGTTGGGTTTCGCACGTGTTTCACGGCGTAGGTTATGTTGCCGCGCGTGTTCGTTTTTTAGGTTGGCTTTTGCGCATTCGTTATTGCCGTATGTTTGTTCGGTTGGTGAATGTGTATGAATAGAGTTAATGTGAAATTTAAGGGATTGTGATTCAAGGAATTTAAATTTTGTTTAATGATATAGGTGAGTGTGTATAGAAAATGATTTTTATTTTATGAAAATAATAAATGGGATCTATCGAGGTTATTTAGGGAGCAAGTTGAAATATTAAAAATCAATTCTATGAGTCCCATTCATTATGTTTAATTAGTTAAGGTAAAGTGCGGTAGCCAGCCGATAGCGCAGCGGTATAAAGCGTTTGTGCATGCCGTGTCGATTCAGCATACTTGGAATGCGTGAGTTCTCGAGTCCTATTTTGGCGAGTATCAAAATGTCGTATTTCTTTATTGATATGGAGACACGGTCGTTTCTTTCGAATGTTTGGATTCATTTGATTCGAAAAAAAGTGTTAATTTAACGTTTTACGAAACAGCTCCGCAAATGATCACATCACCTACACCTTTCATATGTTCGATTAATTCGAACTATTTAGTGACACCTATGTATGCACTTCTCTACTCTTAGGAGTCTCGTCTTCACTATATATAAAGTGAATGATACTAACTATTCAGGGTTATCTGTGTCACTTGTGACCGATTGAAATACACGGTATGTATATAAAAAATTGGGTAGAAATTACCTGTTCAAATAAATAAATAAATAAACAAACAAACAAACAAACAAACAAACAAATGATCAACCACATATTACCCACACGTTAAAACCACCACAACACACTAACGAAATAAACACAAATCACACCAAAAACACACACGCAAACCTCATCATCGCATCCGACCTCAACTTATTAAAACCGCAACAAAAAACCCCCTCGAAGTTCCCCAATCCGCCCCAAAATCCCCCCAGCCATTGTGCGGAGGCCACGTCGCGTCGAGGTGTGCGCACACCTCGCTTATTTCGCTACACGACACGACATTTATGACAATTTTCCCGCCGTTTTCCCCCACGGGGTGTGGGCGAAGATGTCGTCATAATAAGCTTCGGCCCGACGAAGGGGATTACGTATGCAAATCGGAAACGCCGTTAATCTTCGGCGAGGATTTTCGCGGGATTCTTATTCGCGTTGTGCAGAGGTGTCGGGATAGGAATCAATTAGGTTTAACGGGGATTAATCGGTCGTTAATCAGGGGATCCGTTTTTCCCCGAATCCGATTTTGAAGGGTTATGATTGCGCCGGTTTGAAAACAACGGAGGGCGTCTTTTGTTTAGATGGTATGGATTTGCTTGGGAATTTATCGGTTGATATTGAATTGTGGCTTTTCGGGAAAGGTCATATGACGACTGAAAAGGCCGATGGGTACAAGCGATTTCGAGAAAAGCGCGTTCAAAGTCTAGATGTATTAGGAGGAGGTCGACTAATTTGATGATATATCGAGGCACACGTTCTGAATTCGTTTATATCCTTTTGCCACCAAATAAATGAGTGTGCATAGAAGCGATTCATGTGTGTAATTCAATTTTGGCAAAAATGTCATTTATACCTCTTGGCCTTTTCGATCGTCATATGCTGTTTATATGAGATATTTTTAAAAGTAACGGTTTAACTATTATACGTTTCGACTTCGGAGAATTTTTCGAACGTAGGCGCAGGGAACAAAAATTATTAAGTTACACTTGACTCGAAGCTCAAATTGTTAAAAGGAAAGAATTTTTACATATTTTAAATTGTTTCTGGGAAAATTTACTGAAAAAGTTAAAAGAGCATCAGTGAAAATGTACGATTGCCTTCCCCATTTTCGAAATATTTGAATTTAAATTTGGTATATTCATGATGATTTTATTTTTAGACCGAAGATTATTGAGATTCATGAAAAAATAACAAATGAAAACCATTCATAAAGAATTTGAAACTATTTCGCAGATGAAAAAAATTGAATTTCCACGAAAAAATCAAATTGATAGTGGATATCTTAATAGTGAATAATAATCAAGCTACTATAATATGTATTAATTGATAAATATTTAAAATCTATTCGGTGCAGTATAATTGTGTGCGGAAGCATTTTCACTCATTTACTATTTAAAGTATAAAATTTCACAAGTCAGAATTTTATATGTTGTATATTTGCTGATGAAATCAACTTTATACGAGAGATCAGAATGAAAATTCTATTTTTTATAAAGAATATATAAAATTTATGAAATTTCACGTATAATTTCAGGATACAAGATTTTCAGCATGGCTTCGCTAAAAATATACGAAATCAGCACGTGGCTCTCGGTACAGCCTCCGTGCGAACAAAACAAAATAAAACAAGCAAATTTAGACTGCAATGCGCAATACGACATAATACACCTGGACATTGATTCGTATATGAACACACGTGTAGATATATAAATTCATACACATATCAAGTGTTAAATAGTATATTTGTATTGTGAACACATCTTCAATAAACTTTATAAGCACTGTTCAAAAAATATACTCGTCGTTAGATGAGATTTTTTCGTTTCGCTAAAATAATACATTTTCACTTAAGTAACATTTATATTATTATGTGGTGTTGTATAATTGAATATCAGAATCACATTAGATAATAAAATTTATGTATTAATTAACCATTGAATTGGTCTTGAAAAGTTATTACGTACGTCTGCTGATGACAATTCAAATAGCATTCTGTTTTATTATTGTTTGCATGTGACTATTCATAGTGCACTGAGCACACATCGTATATTCAAAACAATTTCATAAAATAAAGAGATTAGTAAAAAAATGTTTTAATACTGAGGTTACGAAACGACTTAAACCTGGCAGAATCGAATTTTTCAGACGTAAACCCTTCAGACACGTAGGATTTTCGGATACATGGATTTTTTGCGGTTCGAACGACTTTTCACTTTGTAGCCGTAAATATTGATCGCCGAATATATTCTCCGATAACGACGACCTTCTTTTTCAGCACATTTTCGCCTCACCGTGCGTTTAATCTCGGTCGGTCCTGACCACAAAGGAGAGCTGAAAAAAATCCCGAAAAAAAATCATCCAAAGAACACAACGACCATCCCTTTCGAAAATCGAGCGCGTAAAAATTTACGATCTCCGAAAAAAAAATACAAGATCGTTTGCATAATTTTTTATTGTCGTCCCGAAGGTGGGACTTGCGAAACGATTTTTACACATAGGAGTGTGTGTTTATTTTTTTTTACAACACCTTTCTTATCTGGGGTAGGAAAAGCTCGGTTAATTGTGACGCATTGTGGTTGCAGCTTCCGGAAAATTCCCAGTTGCGGATTTTCAGTTGGGGAAATTTTTCGCTCGTTTATTGCAATGTTTATGCTTTAGTGGAGAACGTGTTTCTTATCTTTGGAATTGTTTATACTTTTGTAGGTTTTATTGCGTATTTATTTAAATGATCAAATATTAAGGTCGTGCACATTGAGACGTACAGATTATGTTTATGATTATATTTATTAACGACTTGAAGACGGCAGATAATTTCAATTAGAAGCTGTATAGGAAAACTGATTTTGAAATTTTCAAATCATAAATATTTTAGAAATGGAATTCAAATGTTGCAGGAATTGATAATGATTTATATAAATGATAATTTCATTGCAAATATGTGCATTGCCTTTTCTCCTAAAAGATGGTGTCGAATTCAACAGTAGACAAATAATGCAAAACGGGATCTGTCCTACGCATTAATTAAGTTGAAATATTATATTCACAATCAGTGCAATGTTATATTTGAATGGATGAAACACGCCGATTGCCTAACAGTTTATAAAAATCGTATCGTTTCAGATAACAATTTAAAGTTTCAAATCTATACAAGCACCGATCGATGCTCAAAACAAGCACCACACATCAACCATTTAACGAAACTAATAATCCGAAACTAATGATCGAAACATCAACCGAGCAAACAAACCGTCCCGAAATGAACATTTCGCGCTACAGAACACAAACATCGAAACCCCATACATATAACACCGTATAACCCGACCGAGGGACAAATCGCCGCTTGAGCCGATTAACCGGAAGATTATGATTCACAACACAGTGCACACGGTGCTATGATTCAATTTGAAATGTTTAACGAGTTTCGCTTTGATTGCTCTAGCATAGCGGCGAAAATTCGCCGAACTTGGCATAAGCCGAATCGGACGAATTGGGATTCGAGATCGTCTTTGACGAGGACGGTCTTAGGCGCAATCAACGTTTCCTGATTTGGACCATACTTGTAATTGGTGTTCGTTGAAGATGGCCATCGATCGATCACTTGTTGCTTCGGATGCTGCAAGAGCATTGTGTTGGTATTTCGATGTTGAATGGATCGAATCTGTTTTAATATGAGATATCTGTGATTATGAGATTATGTGATCTGTGAGATTTGGAGACACGGTCGTTTTTTTCGAATGTTTGGATTCATTTGATTCGAAAAAAGTGTTAATTTGACGCTTTACGAAACGGCTCCGCAAATGATCACGTCACCTACACCTTTCATATGTTCGATTAATTCGAACTATTTAATGACACCTATGTATGTGTGCACTACTCTACTCTTAGGAGTCTCGACTTCACTATATAAAGTGAATAATACTAACTATTCTGGTCATATGGTTAAAAATGGCGGTAGTTTTTCTTTAACGTATGGCAATTCTAATTCAGTTGAATCTAAACATTATCAACGAAATAAATTTCAGAAGTCATTTTAATTAATTCTATACTTTAATGTGCACTGACTTAAGTATGTTTATAGATACATAGTTTCAGATAAATGGAATATTTATGGGAATTAAAAGAATTTCGAAAAACACATCAAATGTGATTCATTGCTTTTCTCGATTTTTGTTTTATAAAGTTAATCATGTTATGCACTAAACAGCTCAATTATCTCTAGATATATTATTTGTACGTTTCGATATAGATACTATTACATATTTAGTTTCTCTATAAATTAAGGCTATTTCATTCAAGAAGCTTATTAAATATTAGATACTATACACTGCACTTTCAATATGCTTTCACGATAAGCGTATTAATAAGATTTGTATACAATAATATTGCCCAGATATTGATATGAATTAATTGAAATTATATTCAATACAATTGAAATATGCTAGAAGATATTCATTTTGTAAAAATTGAAAATATTTTTATTATTTCCATATTCTTCTGAATTTTATTGTGTTGTAAGAGATACGTGTGACATTGTACTTATGAAGCTCATAAGTACGAATATATCGCAGTTTTGGAATTCCTACGATGATATATCGCGTGCAATATCGTTCGGTGAACGTGAACGGTGATTTGTTGGAACATGGTATGAAATCTTCAGCATAGTCTAGCGACAAAGTTGTCTCGGCTATCACAAGTGTCTTTATCGATGTTTTACAGTTGTTTTTGCACAGAAGGAACAATTAAAAGTTGGAAAAATATTTACGAGTGGAATATAAAATCGTTATTCGAGCGCGGCTTTAAACAGAACGCAATTGGAACGATGTAAGAGGATACAAGTATGAAACAGGTAATAACCGACATCGAACAACTTTTCTCATCAATTTATATCTATCCCCAGAGCACCAGTAAAACTTTAATGGCTACGTAAAAACAAATAAAACACATTATTTTCACCGAATTTCATTTTTTCAATGATATTGCTCTCAGTCATTTATAGCACACAAGTTTCGCTAAAACCATTCTTGCAAAATCCGATTCGATACGAAACGATAGTTCTAATTATACACTTTTTTGGCTCGATTCGTACGCGAAGTAATAATAAATTTATTATGGGAATTTAGCTATGGAAAATTTACGACTATAATCGGCGCAAGATTCGTGAAAGAGATTAGTAACAATTATAAGTGGATTGGAGGGCAATAATCCGGTAATCTTTGCCGCAAAAGGGTCGCGATTCAAACTACCCTCCTTCTGGAGATAATTCCGAAGGAAATTATTAAGCCACCCCCAATGGGGAGAATCGGGGACACACTTAGTCAAATTGTTTCATACTTAACAGAGAGAGAGAGCGAGTTGCGCTCGCATACGCTTATAATAATATTATCATATTACACAAGATGGAAAATCGAGGTCGATGTGACGATCTAAAGGTTCATAATCACGTAATACACATTAAATTGTCGTATAAGTTAATTAGTGGAAAAATTTACATGTGGAAATTGTTTAGATTAACACGCGCATTGTTTAATGCGAGTAATTAGAATTGAGTAAGAATTGCGTCAGAGCTCATTATTGTTTTTTAAGTGCGGACTCGCGCTCAAACATTTATAGGTAATTAATGTGTGTTATACGATTAGATTGCATACTAAGTGTGTGTTTAACGAAACAGATGTATTCTGAAGATTTTGTGTAATTTTCATAACAACAGTGCAGAGAAAATTCATTTTTGCAGTTTCATGAAAATTTATCAATGTAGCCAACGCAATTATTTAATCTTCATATTCGATTCAATAGTTCAATGAGCGAACACGACACTTGTTATGTAGGCTGCATTGAAAAATGTCTGCATATTCTGCAATATGTAAATACTTATTGCAATAATTTAAATGATTATAAATAAAATAAATCAATAATTAATAATACACATCGCGATGTCGGATCAAGCAACTCACCGACACGCACCGCAATAATCACCATAATTATCGAGAAAAAAAAAACTCCCCCCCCAAACAAACGGACTTAATACATAAAGCAATCTCAACTTCACCCTCGAGAGAGTCTCTAGACCGGGATTTGTTTTAATTTGAAATAATTTAATTAAGTCCCCGGCTCGAGCTGGAGGCTTGGTGTTGGGGCGGGGCGCAAAGTGTTTGTTGTCCTGAAAAACGCCTCTTCATCCCTCAGCCTCTGCTTCTTTTAATTCCGGCCAAGACCAAGGAGGACGAGGGTAGGCACTCCGAAGCTTTTTTTCCGACTTATAATTTTAGCCAAGAGAACGATGAAACGCCAAACTGCGGCTGACAGCACTCGCGGAGCTGAAAAATCGTCATAACATCTTTGTCGGTCGACCGCCGTGCTAATTGTTGACTGAGGTCCACCGAACCCATTCCTGTTCGGTACATGAGCTTGGAAATAGTTTTCACGATACATCGATGTCGAATGACGACTGAAAAGGCCAAGGGGTACTAATGACAAGCGGTGATATCGAGGAATGTCGAACATGTGTTAGGAGGAGGTCGAGCGATTTGATGATATACTCGTATCTTGGGACACGTTTGAAATTTTGGCGTCAAATATATGAGCGTACATAGAAGCAATTCAATTTCGACAAAAATGTCACTTGTACCTTTTGGCCTTTTCAGTCGTCAAATACAGAGGAATCCCTCTATTCGTACATATGAAGATTTCGTCATTGCATACTGAGTTGTCAGGTTAGAGACACGAGTTTCACTCTTAAATTTAGCAACTAGTTTATAATATAAATTGTACTATTTTTCACGAATATTGTTTGAATTGTTTCAGTGTACGAATAGTGATTAAATTTTCTTGGATTAAAATGTACGAATAGCTTTTTCTGTAATTCGGATAGTAGTACATCGAGTTGAACTAAAGCCTCTAGGGCCGGTCTTTTTACCACTAATTTGAGAATTAATCTGTTGAAATCTGAGGAAAAGAGATGGATGTATGTATTATTGTACGAACTATAGTATTACTGTCTTTTTCAGCGGCTGTTTTGACAGCTCATAGTCGGAAAGAGCGCGTGTAGTTTAAAATCGTTTTATTCTCAAACCAGAGATGAAAAGACCAGCATTTAAAGTTCATATAATTAGTTATTTTTATATTGCAATAATATTAAATTATCACATTTTTGATCATTAGTTGAATCAAAAATTATTCAAGTAAAATAAATAAATAAAGTTATAAAGAAAAAGAAATTTGAACGGATCGTGAAAATGCGCCTCGAGACCGCGTCGTTAATAATTCGGCGTAAATTAAAATTACACGAAAGCCTAGGGGGGTGGTATAAAAATTAACGAAAAAGAACGGTTCTTGGGATGGGGGTTGAGAGAAAAAAAATCTTCATCCGCCTCTGGTTAGGTACAAATTTGTGGGACGTTATTGAAAATTAATTCCATTATGAGGAAACGCTGTTTCTTTGTGTCGACGAGTGCAAGATTTTTCTTTTCGGTGATTTGATGAGGATTTTTTTCCGTGTTGTATTACGAAATTAAACAGAAACGATTCATTTGTATATACATAAGCAATTTTCGTACTTGAAAAAAGAATGGATGTAAAAAATTCACACAAATTCTTCGGAATCATAAATTTCAAACCGAAACTATCAAACATATTCGAGCCTATCCCTCAAAAGACATTCTGGGAAATTCAAACAGCACGGTTCCTTACAAATAAATTTTAGTGCCTCCAAGAACTCGACAGTCGTTCTTCGCGTATTTTACAACGCATCTCGTTCAATTCGGTAATTACGAAGTAACGACTCTTTACGATAGCGTATAGTAAAACGTAAAACACGCAAGTAATCTCGAACGAAGTACACATTTTCGAGAAACGAACGAGAGATGTCGGAATTAGGTTTTATAGATTCGAGATTTTTTCAGAGATTTTAATTTGAGTGAATTCAGCTTTTGTTTCACGCTTTGCGTTCTTATTATGGCCTCGAACGTGATGCTGTATTTGCGGTTGAGGAATTTGTTTGAAAAGGATAACATTTGACAAGCAGTAGGATCAGCTTCGAGCTAGAAGAGGGTCCGAGAAAAGGACCATTTGAGTGGAAAACGTTTGAGAAGGTTGTTTTTTTTTTGTTAGTAGAAACGTTTTGCTATATGACACGTGCGAAATATTCTTATGCCTTATCTGACGCTGAATATACACTGTGGTTCAATAATATTTTTAAATTCAAAATAGATATATTTGGCGTTATTATAAAATCAAAACGTGCAAGAGAAGTTAATGTTCCACCTGTAAATTATTTATTGCTCAAATTTGATAACTTTATACCCGGTTAGGTAAAGTATGACACAATTATAAAGTTTTACAACGGTTTGCGTCCCAGTTTCTCGTTTGTTGATATGGTGAGATTTTGGGACAGTTTGCGTTCATGACGTGCACTGAAATTGAGCTTATGTTCAAACAATCTAAATAATTGATGGTCTATCGAAATAAATTCGATAATTATTTTTAATTTTTGATAAATTTAAGTAATGTTCTGATTAAAAATGAATTATTTTTAATATCGAATCGAAATATTGAGGCGTTCTGTACTTGTTGTTCAGCAAGCGTTCGAACACGGTCAAGGGAAACATCGCACTTTATAAAATTTAACGTCAGTATTTCTCTTGCGCTTTGCTAGAGTATTTTCTGAAAGTTGAGCAAGAAGAAATACACGATCCGAGCTGTGTGTATGTAACATATTTATTTTATGTTAACCCATTGCGTTCGTTCGACGTAACCAACATGAGCGAGAACAAATCGACACAGTACTGAGAGCGTTCTCGTATTGTGAAATATGCGAAAAGTTGTATGCCGAATTTCTCCGATATTCCGCAGTTTCCGGTATGTGAATCTATATTGTATTATATTATGTATTTAACATACAGGGTGTGTTGCCAATTGAAAATAGTAAATATTTTGTGAAAATTTGAAGGATTTTAATATTGAACTTCGATAGAATGTACGGTTAAGAATTTTTAATATGGTTGGGGACCAGTTTCATCAATATATAATAACTAGCCAATAAGTTGAAAGTAAGTGTATGATACAAATCGGATTTCAGTGTTCTTTTGATGCTGCAATTGAGTTTCATCAGATTCTGTATAGATTCTTATACGTATTTTTCTCAATTGATTTGATGACTCATTTGTTTCGTTTGAAATTTTGATCCATTTGATTCGAAAAAGTGTTAAATTTACGTTTTTAGAAACAGTTTATAAAAATAGACTCTCGAATTGTCTGTGTCAATTGAATTAGATCGATTTTAGTGCTATTTTTCGTTCACTTATTATTCTTGAGAGTTCATATCCCTAGCGACTTCTTATTTAAGTTATGGGACTGAAAATTTTGGGGTAAGTTGTTCCGAAAGGAATTATTTTGTAAGATGTAGATAAAAATACAACGTGAAGGGCATGATTAAAGCATCACGTATTGCTCAATTTCGGCTACCAATTCAGTTACTCTGACAATGATGGTTAAGTAGCAAAACAACTAATCCCCAGAATTTCAATTTAAAAAATCAAAATATCAAACGTAGAATTTAAAAGTATGTAAATTCAATTCGACTGTACCGAAATCACACACAACCGAATCACCCTGAAAACATAGATCATATTCAAAGGAAACACCAACTTCGAGGAAACCCTACGAGCACACACAATCGTCGATCGATTCATACCTAAACACAGACCCCGGAATAAGGAGCCGAAGAAGAAGTTTCCACGTCGAAGTTAAACGCCGAAGTTTAAAGCCGACGCCCGAAAGTGGGACACGGGATCTCTTGCTCAACAGACCAATTAGTTCACATATAATATCCCATTACATACGCGGGGTGGGCGGTTAACTTTGTCGGCCCGCCGACCGTTATCGAGAAAGTAATGAAAGTAATTAATTAATGGTATTAGCCTCTTCGGATATATCCGTGGGATGGGGCCGATCCCGAAAACTGTATTATTAGGGGATAAATAATCCCCTTCCGTAACAAGGGAACGCCTCCGTGTCCTACAATCGGCCGGGACGAAAGTAATGTTCCGATGCCGGGTACACCTAGGGTCTTAGTGTGTATTCGTGTATTCTTGATTTTGAAAAAGTGAAGAAAAAGTAAGGTCTTATGGTATAGGAGTTGTGTTGCGAATTGTCGTTTTCGAAAAGAATACGTGAGCGTTGGGAGTGCTTCTCGAGGGGTTCGCTGTATGAAATGTGTATGTTCGTTGTATTTTTATATTGATATTAAAAATTTATTATTTATTTTATAATAAAATAATGATATTACGTGTGTAATGATTCTAAATATTCTTTAAATTCGGTGTTCAGATTAATAAACATTTAAAATGTGAAGGAATTCAAGTCCGATAAATGAATTTCTCTGTAATGTATAAATTGTGTATCATTAATTCAAAACTTTGAATTGAAAAATTGATACAAGGCAAAGGCTATTTAGAAAGCCAAGCCATCATTATAATTACACTAATTAATTTCGCACAAAACTACAGCTAAAATAACAATAATATAAGAAACGAATACTTTCATCAATCACGAGGCAAAGAAAATAGAAGATAAAATTTAATTACTACAAAAATGTAAAGTTGCAGATAAATTATTTGAAAAACATTGAAATGAAACAAGTGAAGTATAAAAAAGAATTTAAAATAAAATTTTCATCTGATCATAAACATTGAATATCAATTTACTTATAGAGGAAAATGGGGAAGACTTTTTATCTTAAGCTTCCTTTTGAAAAGTCTTATTTTGAAAAGAAAAGCGTCAAAGTGAATCCAATGAAATTCCGAGTGTATTGACACTATTTTTTCAAAAATAATTTCCTAAAAGGAAATTACATAGATGCAAAAAATAAAAAGTGGATCAAATCTACCAAAAGGATCAATTATTCCCATATTTATCTATAGATATAAAAAATATCCGAATTAATTTTTAAAAAAACATTCAATAGTGAATATAGTGATATTCAATCTGCGGTCCTCGCACAAAATTCATTCGAAAAATCCCCTCGAAAAAAAAAACCACCAAAGTTGAATATCTTTGCGACCAACACGAAAAATACACAAAATCAAAAAAAAACAACCGAACAAAACGAAAAAAAAACCTCAACAGTGACTTGCCAAAGGTCGAACAAAAACTCAACAGTGTCCGATTTTTCCCGGGCGGCCATAAATCAGCGCTTTCGTCGTCCATACACGCTTTTCGGCGCTTTTAAAAATCGCGTAATATATTACAAATTAAATTTCCGCATAGAAAGAGTCACGTGTAAAAGTGTCACGTGGAATTAATAAGCCGTCCGCGGCAAAAGCGGCCTTTTGTTGTGGCCTCCCGAAACGGGCACCTCGGCGCCAATTTATTTTTTCGCATAAATATTCAAATATGGGTGATTTAATAAATTGAATCGATAAATTTGGCGGAAAAGCGGTTTTTTTACGTGTCATATACTCCGTATATAAAGCCGCAATTGGGTTGTCTGCTTAACGTTCGAGTGCCTCTAGCGTTGATTCGGAACGAGTTTTGTTCGATTTTTGTAAAATTTTATTTATAAAAATGAATCAATTTTGTTTCAAAATGTAAATATATATTTAATCATTATATAATCTAATATATTTAAAGTGCTGATTTGTCTGTGTGTCTGTTTACGCAATGTTTCGGTTGTGATTTGTTTCACAATGTTAAGAAGATTGGATAAAAGTGGCACATATAATATCTATAGTATATAAATATTTTAATATTATTCTAATCAAGCGTGTGTTGATACTTTCAATAGGCTGATTACTCTTTTACTATAATATATCACAAAGTTAAATTTTAAGTTAAGTTATATTGATAAAAATCGGATTTTTCATGTTAGTAACAATCGTGTTAGTTTATTTGCATTTTTTTCTTCAGAGTTTGCAAAAATACTATCTCACTTGTCAAATTATATAGAAAAAACATGAATTTTGGTAAAGAAAAGACCGACTCAAAGACAAATATAAATGGAACAAATAGCCACATTATCCAATTTAGGTAAGATTAGAATTAATAGATGTCGTCAAATCAGAGCTGATCATTTTTAATTTGATATACATATTATCTATGCACAGGTATGTATGATATGAAAAAAATATATATCTACCTAAATAAAAATATTTCGAAAAAAAAAACTATGAAATAAGCAGACCAATAAAATGATGAAAAAATGTTGACATGTACTGGACTTGGCGAATGATTGATGTTCCGAATCAATAAGGCTTTATTGTTTCCCCGTCGCAGGAATTTAAATTAGGCATCTATCATACTTTTGTTTCGCGCGCCTACGCCGCCATTTTGTCACCTACCGGCGGCCATTTTGTCAGTTTCCCGTATGACGCGTCCGCTCTTTTTTCCGCTCGGTGTTATGGCCGTAAATAATGGGTCGCAAAATATTTTGACGCGGGAAAAATCCTGTCGGTTGTTATTATCGTGCGTGACCCTCAAGGGTACCGTGATAATAAAACCTGTGATATTTATGAATATCGAATGGAAAATTTCCACATACTTACACGTACAGTATATTGAAATGAAAATGCATAAATTTGAAATACAGTGGAATCTCCAATCGACGATAACTTGAGTTTACTTTACCTCACTTTCCCAATATTTCATGAATTATTATGTTGTTGGTAAAAAGTATAAAAGGTTGGTCAAAAACAGGTTAGCTGAATAATTGATTAAGTGAGCTAGATGAAGAATATTATGTTATTATAATGATCTTTTTATAATTAGATTAGGAAAAATGCAAAGAAGATTCGAAGGCAAAGTTTTATGTATTTCAATGAATATCGCGAAATATATACGAAGGTTCACAACATTCGAAGGATTATCGAGTCTCCTTGGGGAAAGTAAAATTGCCATTTATTTTATTTATATTCAATTATTTTATATAGCGATAATTTTCGAAGCAATATCGCCGATAATTTAACGCTTCTCCGTTGTTTTACGGCCCTATCGGAAAAAAGCGACACGCTCGCCCATAAATATCGTCGACGAATTAAATTGTCGAAGTTTGGGAAGCGTCGCGCAAATACGTGTACACGTTAAGCCTCCGGGGAACCGCGAAAGTTTAAATTGAACTCTTCATATTTTATTGCGAAATATTATACGAACGGAAAAAGAGACACTTCGACGCCTGAAGTGGCGATACAATGAAATTATCCAAAAAAATGAGGAAAAATGCTAAATGCTTTGGGGCAGGTCTGTCGACTCAAAATATTTTTATTAACAACAAAAAATATATATAATATAAGTAATCTAATAGAAAATGCAATAAAATCTTAATAAATTGCGGCAAATTGTCGAAATTCGTTCAACCCGCTAACTCGTTATAATGTAGAGGCTGAAATTGCGCCTCTCATAATTCGCTTTGGCCACATATTTAATAAAACTGCTGGTTTTTCGCGTTAAAAGTGTAAGAAAGTTTAACGCTTAAATGACCCCCATAAATTTCGCCTAGTTCGCCCAAAGTTTCATTCGGAGGCTGTATATTTTGTAAATATTGTAATTAATCCTGACGATAAATATGTTGTGAGTGCTTCAGAGGCTCAACTTTGAAATATACGAAAAAAAAATCGATTTCAACGAAAAAAGTGAAATTTTATACAAACATTCTAATGGATGAAGCATGTAACATTTCAGATTCGTAAATATATTTAGAAAAAATGTACGTATATGAGGATAATAAGTCGATGACCGAGGTTGACCATAAAAATGGTAAACGTGAGTCCATCGTCAGACTCGTTTCGCATGAAGTATCGAAATGGCGGGAAAAAAAGCTCCCGTCCAGATTGTATCTGGAAATTCAGCCGATTTTGAATAAGAGAAGGTGAATAATTCATGATAGATCCTCTCCGAACATCCATTTCGTTTCGGACGATACTTAGGCGAAAATGGTTCCAGAGGACGTCTACGTCCAAAGATTTTTTTAAACACACGTATAGAGAGTAATAGAGTATTTTAAAATCAGCAATAAAATCCGCATAAAGGATTAAACTTAACGCTCGAACTGGCAACGCGAGCGACCTTAGTTTTGTCGGGACATTACGAAATTGCCACAGGTCTATGAAAGTTGTGCAAAATGAAACTTTTATGGCGAAACCCGCTTAAATTTTCAGCGATGCATTCGTGGGATAAGTGCTCTGCGAAAATTTTCTGTGTCCCCGCGGAGTCGATGATCGCGTCCTTTGTCGCCTGCGAATAAAAGGACGAAAATATTGCGGGTGTTTTTTGCACAGTTGGTGCTTTTTATTTGATTATATGTGCTCGCAGGTGGAGGTCGTTGCCGAAGGAAAGAGTGTGGAACGGCCTTACTTATTCATGCCGTCTGCGAGGCCGTTGGTCGAGTGGTTCATATTCTATTGAAGATGATTGGATTTAATTTTTTTTTGTTTGTATATAATTGGACTGATGTGAGTTTATAAGCTCTTATGTGATTATTATGAAGGAAGACTATAGTATGAAATGTTTGTGTATATCATGTTGGGATTCAGTATCCTTGTGATGCTGGTGATTCAGTCTGATTCTGGCGAGTTACATATATGTCGTTTAATTTCAATTAAAATTGGAGAAGATGGGGTTGGAAGTTCTAGGGTTAAGTTGTTTTGTCACTCAACTGTTATCGCTAGAGTAACTAAAATGATTGCCAAAGTTGCTCAATATTTAATGCTTCAATTGTGCCCTTTACGAGATATAATAATCTCTTTTTTTTCAAAACTATTCCTTTCGGAACAACTTACCCCTGAAACTTCCAGCCTTAACCCACTCTAATGACTTGATAGTTTCTTTTGAATATTTGATTTGAAAAAATAATTTATTTGTCGCCTTTTTGAACGATCTCTAAAAATAATTCCCTTGCCATATTTGTGTTGATTGAATTTGATCGATTTGAGCATCATTTTTCATGGACTGATATTTCTCTTACAATTTGAAGTTTCTAGCCTAGTGGCTTTTTCTACACTTTTAAGTGAATAGTTAGTCGATTAATTAAAAAAAATATTGAATAACTGAACATATATAGTGATAAAATTCGACATATGTATGTATATTTAAAATTTCAATTTTTTTTTAAGTGACTCCATTCCGTCGTCAGAAGAGTCTTTTCCCTATTCGCGTCATGCGTCAAACAAAATTCGAACGGACGTACAAATTATAAAGCGAGTGTCCGAATATTACGGACACGGAAAAGCCCCGGAAGCTTAAGTGTGTCCCGAAAGCTCTGCCGGACACATGTCAAAGGCTTTGGCGAATAATAGTGTCACGCTGGCTTAAGCCGGGCCTACACGCCCTATGTAACCCTCATCCCCTTCCAGCCCTTGGTTATTGGGGTAATTGTCACGTTTCGTTCGATTTCGACGTTTGGTCCGAATAATTAATTAAGACGTTTGATAAGATTTGAATATTGATTTTTTTGTTTCGTTTAAAATACGTACATTATATGTATTTTATTTTATTTATTTATTTATTTTTGAAAGCAACTAACACAGATGACAAAAATTAGTATGTACATACATATATAGATATACCTAGATTTTATAAGACAAAATTTATCATCCTATGTAGTTGTGGACAACATTCATCGACGTTACTTTAGCTTGCCATTATAACAATATATAACAGTATAATTGACGACTGAAAAGGCCGAGGGTCACAAGTGACATTTTTGCCAAAATTGAGTTATGTATAGAAATCGCTTCTACATATGTACGATCATATATTTGGTGGCAAAAGGATATAAACGAATTTGGAACGTGTGCCGAGATATATCATCGAATCACTCGATCTCCTACTAATATATGTAGGTAAATGTTCAACTTTGAGCGCTCTTTTCTCGAAATCGGCACAAAGTTACTTGTACCCTTGGCCTTTTCAGTCGTCATATGTATGTGCCAAAGAATTTTTAACTTATTATTTAATCAGAATATTTAAGATTGCTTTTATTATTTGATAATAAGAAGGAAATTTCAAAAACAAATATACAGAACATAAACCTCTACAGAATTTCATGAGTTTGATTGATATTAAATATGTTTATATTGATATTAAATTCTTCGAAAATCGGAGTTAAGCTTTTTAATTTCGAATATACTTGAAGAGAGCTATGCTCAATAACATGGAAACTTGGAAATGAAGCAAGTTCTCGAAGACATGAATAATGAGGCGTTTAAACGAAACGACGCAATTTATACTATCCGAAGTATCAAAGGATATAAAAAAAAAGCTAAACGAAAAATAGTGTTAAACCGAGGAATTTTTGATTAAACTCTATCGGACTCGCCCGACGTAAATAAATAGAGTTTTTCTCAATTCGAAACGGAATCTCGTGCATTTTCCGAATTAATTTATTACAGGCGAAAAGGAATCAACTCGCAGACGTCGAAAAGAAAACTCGGTTGGAAAAACGTTTGTGCTCTTGGAAAAACGTTAACAGCGGATTCCTGGGAAGTGCAAGAGAAAAGCGCCACGAACACGCAAGGAAACGAAGATATATGCACTTTTTATGTCGGTGCGATAAAAATGTTGAAAATTTAAACAGAAACTGCTTTCGTGTTTCAATTGGATTTTTCAGCATTGGTGTTGCTGGAGTGCATTTTTCAGCAGCGCACTGAAATGTGCGCTAACGAAAGATTACATTTATATCAATAAAAATGAAATTATTCATTATAGGTGAACATTTATGATGTAATGTATGATTGTTTACTCTGGTCGAAATTTAATTCTGTAAATAAGCTTTTAGTTGGAATTGTGTGAAATGTATGCAAATCGGTGAATTTACATAGAAACGATGGATACTGATGATAAATCGAGCTTATCGATTGGAAAATTTAAACATAATAAAATTTAATGCATGTTGTAAAATACCATTAATATGAAGAATTAAATTTATACGATTTTCGAACATTTAATATATGGTATGATCGGAAGCAAAATATATTTGGAATAGAGACATAAGATGAAAACGAGTACATTCATCTCATTTGTAGAAATCTACGGCAAAAAAACAGATTTGACGTTGAAAGAAAGACAACGCCGAAGTGAAAATGCGTACGATTTTTCCTCAGTCGGTCGACTTTTCCCGGAATCGGGTTTTCCGTGATTTTCCGCGAATCCGGTTGAATGTATCGGCGCCTCTGATCGGACTCCTATCGCATTTTCGGATCATAAACTTTTGGTTTCGTACCAAATCGAGTGGAATTTATTGTACAAGTTTATAGCCGGCTGCCAACAGTCAACTGGGTATATCTTTCGACAATGTTGAAATCTTGAAACACTAGAGAGATGGCGATTGTCAAACTGTTCGATCTTGCATAGAATTCCTTAAGAATCTCTTTTTTGAGTCCATTTTTAACTTTGCAATTTAAAATTGTTGAAAATTGAGTCTAGTATTACAGAGAGTTTAACATTTTTGGTAAATACGATTATAACAACTAATCAGCTTGTTGAAAATGTCTACACTTACTTGGGTAAAATTAAGTTATTAAAACACACTTAATTTTCTCCCCATATTTTATGCAGTCTTCATAAAAGTAAATTACATCTCATTATGACAGATAGATACACAAAGAGTCAAATTAGTGCTATTTTTATATTAGATGAACCCAAAAGAGCAAATTAATCGTATTCAAGTGAAAAGAATTTAATTTTTCAAGGAAGTATGCTTAAGTAGTTAAACTATGTTTAGCCAATCGATAATGTAGTGATATAAAGCATTTGTGCATGCTGTGTCGATTCAGCATACTTGGGATGCGTGAATACGAGTCATATCTTGGCAAAAGTTACATGTCGTTATTCTTAATCGATAAATTGTTATGGAGACTCGGATATTTCATTCGAATATTAAAATTCATTTGATTTGGAAAAAGTGTTGATTTACCGGTTTTACAAATAATCATCACTTCGATTGGATTCAAACTATTTAGCGAAACATATGTACACACTAATTCACTCTTCAAAATATTACATTAGGTCTTATTTTCTTCACTTTAAAGTGAATAATATTAATTGTATAGAAATTACCTGCATAAAAAAAATGAAAAATATGCGTCACAGCTTGAGAAACACACGTGTATAAGATTTTTCTTCCAGCGGCGATTTTCAGCGAATAAAATATACACGCGGCGTGTCTGAAACTTTTTTAAGTGCCGTTTTAACTTTAGGCAAATCCTGCATGTCCGGTTACCGGGCCGGATAAATAATTCAGCGCTTCGGTCAGCGTCGTAAAACTAAAATAGGGGTTGCAAATTTCATAGCGAATCGGGCATGAATTTAAATTTGTCGTTTCGTATGAATATTTAAGCGAGGCCTGTTGTGTTGTTGTATCCGAGGAGAGGCGAATTCGTTCGCATAATCATATTGCGCCGCTTCAATTACGCGAGCGTATCTATCTCTGTGTGCGGCCGCTGGAAATTCTCAAAATGCTAATAAAAGTTTAATAACATCAGATGAATTTATTCATGGTATCCTCAGTTAGATAAGTTTAATTTGATCTGTAATAAAATTTTTGTCATTTGCGGCACGTTTTAGAGTTTTAGGCGTTCAAAAGATAACCAATACGTGTATACGAATAATATTAAAAATTTTGATTTTTTTTATATGAATTTCAAATTTAATATCAATTCATAATCAATATATTTGTGTAGGTATTATAAATATGAGTAATTTATTATAAAAGTGTTATAAGTCTTCCTACTTTCGTTTCGAGATGTTGAAAAGTGTGTGTTTGATATCGATTAAAATGTATTTTTATAATATTTTAACATTAGTTTGAGCTAATAACTTCAATGTTTATTTTAAAATAGTTTATAAGGAAATATGATTTTTTTAGTGACAAATATCATACAAGTTTTTTATGTAATGCAGGAAATTTTATAATGCACAGTTTCATTTGTTTTATTGTGAGATATTCAAATAATTGTTAAACTGAAAAGGAATCACTTTTTTAGAAAAAATGTGTTTATAAAATTGATAATTAATCAAGATTTATTTTTACTAATTGAATCGCTCACTTACAATTAGCAATTTGAAACACCACATAAATGAATAATACGTCGAATAAATTCTTTCATTCCGATATAATTAATCAATTTTAAAGTACCTAACTATATAATAGCGCTATTCTGTGTGTCTGTGTGCGTCTGACTGTGTGTTCATGTGACGCTTCAAAACTGCGTTGATATATTCAACGGGTTGATCGTTGGTAATATAATATTTAATATCAGTGTGCCCTGATAAAACAACCGATTCATTTTTCCAATATGTAACCTAACATCACAGTTAAAATAAAGCCAACATACATACGTACGTACAGACGAGTATATTAATATGAAGTCTCACTACGTAGCGCTCGAGTTATCTACGTTTTCCCTGCAGGATTTCACTTTTGAATCGTCCCCCCACACGTCTCATACGATTTAACTTTGTCGAAAGGAACACACACACCCTTCGCCCCCGTATTACAATTCAGAAAATCGAGCCTTCGCCGAAACGCGAACGACCCAGGTTATTTGTCGCGCTTCTAGAGAATTGCCAACGCTTATGAAATTTCCCCTTTTGATATATGTTCGCGAGTGGCGATACACCCTGTTCAGGAGGACGTTTATGCGTTTAATATTTCGCGGAAACGATGAAAGTTTGTTTTGCTTCCGAGCCGAATGCTCTTGTCGCATTCGGTCGTAATTGGAATTTCATTCGATTCGATTCGATGTATTCATTAAGATGTGTTATTTAGACTAATCTTCAAATTAATAGATTTATAAATATCAAAGAAAAATTGTTATTATTTTGAAAAAAGTGTATACTCATCTAACGATTCATTTTTCTCAAATACCGCGCAAATGGAAATCGCATAAAAATGACGAAAAAGGTAATTGGTTAAAGCTTCATCGGTGTGTGAAACTTCGTCAAGTTAAATTAAGCAATTGCATGTTTGGTTATATTCTTCGATGTGAAATAATTTGAATATTTTTTATCATTTCAATGATGATATTTTAAACCGAAAATTATTGTCAGATTGCTAAATTAATTCAATTTCAAGAAACCTAACATAAGTTATGTACATATATTCACGAAGTTAAGCCAATGAAGTTGTAGCCATTTACTTCATGACAAACAGATTCAAATAATATACACGTGAAAAATGACTTACAATTAGTGTATTGAATGAGTTATTATTGAGGATTATTTTATTATTGAGGATTCATCGATTGGTCCACAAAAGTTGAATGTATTCTGCAGTATTTAAAACAATAATCTTTTCCTACCACGTTAAAGTGAATCCGCTTAAATGGAATGAGGAGTGTATAATTTTGTATCTATTTTTTTGTAAACACTTACTATGCAAAAAATATGCGTCCCGACATAAAAAAAAAATCACACATAAAACGCAAGCGTGTGAGTTTCCCTAGAAATCCATTAGCGCAAGACCATAAAATTCCGTGGTCGAAGACAGTTAAACTTACCGCCACTAAAAGCCGTTATTTTTCATTTTTCTAAGCGGTTTGGTTCCCCTCGACCAGATGTTGCCGATAAAACACCGAACCGATCTTCAGAACCCCTGGATGTTATAGGGGAGTGTGGGGATGGTTCGGTTAACGATCTTGCAGCCCCTAACGAGATTCGCTTACCGCCGATATTGCCGATTCACTAAAAACAGTACACAAAATAAAGAGACTTGTAAGCTTCGTTCGAACACGAATCGTGTTTAGATTAACGTTTTTGTTCGGACGTGCTTAAAACTCGGTTGCATTAAAAGAAAACGGTCGGAAAAGTATTAGATGGTTGTGTTATGTTTATTTAATTTATTTACTGGCTTTTGTGATTCGACGTTGCTTGAGATTATTTGGAATTTAAGCTGATTGTGATGTGTTGTTTAGAATTTCCAGTTCCTGTTTATGTATTAAATTCTGTTGTGTGTGAAGGCTGTGCTTATTATTTTCTATGATTGGATTGTGTAAAATCTTTAAAACCAGTCAGAGGATGAAAATTTGTTTTTTGTAAAATGTTGAATGAAATTCTACAGAAACTTTCCCAGAAGTGCATACAACTCTGGAAAGATTCATTGCCATAGAATCAGTTGTTAAAGAGTATACTAGGAGTTAAGTCTAGTTAAGGATAACATATTTTTTTTAATTTCACAATAAATCAACCGCTTTAAAGAAAAGTGGCAACCGCTAGAGCTAGGAGTTATGAAAATTAATCAGCGCATAAAATACTTTGTCATACTTGATTGACAATGACAAAACGGGAGATTCATTTGTAGGAAACGTTGAGTAAATTGTTAAATCGATAGATTAAGCATAAAAAACTAAATATCCATCATATCAATCAGGAAAAATGACACAGGACTCTCACTAAGATCCAAAAGGATTTCTTAGAATCCAGCATCACAATGGCTTTAAATCCCGAAATGAGAAGCACAAACACTACACCGTGAGCTGAGAAAATAAAAGAAAATAAGTAGAAGTCCCTCTAGAAGGATTCGTCGATTTAATTACGGCCATAACATCGACTTTAATGTGATATTTTCTACAATATCCGATAATGTCTGCAGTGCGTCGCCATTATGTTCGCGGGTCGCATCATAAAGATCCTCTAATAAAGAGCGAGGGAGTACCGTTAAGCGGCGGGAGGTCCGCGAAATTGAAAACGCGGAATCGAGGAAAAAACTCGCCTGTTATGCGAGTGTCGTCATTATTTTATGATATGATGACCTCCATCAACCGAGGAGGTCGACAGAATCAGAGTGGAATGGGTTAGACATGGACGCTGTTGTTCTTCGCTTATATGAAAATTATTATTAATATTTGTTTATTTATGTATTTGTTGTGATGGATAGGAGCTCTCAGATTAAGAGTTTTTTGTCGACCGATAGTTTAGTCAGGCTCTTTAATCAGTATGGAGATGTATGGGGATGAGCATTTTAGAGTTGCGTTCGCATTGCAAACGAAGCGAACCAAATAGATACTGATGAACGAGACACACCAATTACGAGACACATAGAAATTAATACAAAATAAAAAAATGCACACGAAACCATAAAATAGAACATACGTAGACGTGTCTGAAAATCTGATAAAAATCACAATTTTATACGTTTTCAGAAAGTTTCGGGATAGGGACGAGAGATAACTCGAAGCGAATTCACGCATCGCAAAGAGATTTAACAACGCGAATGTAATATTAGCTCTCGCCTTCGAAAAGCTCACTTTGCCGTGTTATTATGGATGTGGTGTGTGTGCGAAAGTGGAGAGAAAATAGAGAGAATTTTTTTCTCCCTTCTCTTCTTTTCTAGGCCCAATTTTTTCTCGGGTGTCTTTTTTGCATTTCGCGCGTATAAAAAGCTTACTTTTCCGCTTTCGATTCTCGCGCAGAGTTAATTTGGAAGTGAAATGCGCTAATGCTTATCTGTCCGTACAAGGAATCTGAAAATTTCGCGTATAAGTTCAAATATGTTATATCACTTTATAACCAAAAAATGTATTATTTTCATTTAAAAAAAATGTAAACGTATGGATTTTGTAGACATTATTCAGTCGTCTAGGATTACGTCTGAAACAGCTCTGGGATTATTAAAGCTCAACTGTTTCGAAGCTCGACCATTGATGGATTAAAAGCTCATCGATTTTCCTTTAGAAGCGGGACCGAGAAAACTAAAGCGACTCGCAATGTCGTTAGATATATTTTGCAAATTCAACTACTTCAATTGCACCATCGTTAAAAATACTTCAATAAAAACCACTCATTAATATAGCTATAAAATTCGTAAAAAGTATCAGACCATTAAAATATCAATGCACGCTTGATTAGAACAAAATTGTTACATTATCTACGATTCTTTCATAATAGAAAATGGAAAATTGAGCATCACAAAAGCCGATAAATAAATTAGCGATATTTTTATATGATATCAGATTTGTTATATCGGCATTCCACTGCATATATTTACCTAGTATCGTAAAAATCCATCATCGACTTTTTCCTCCACACATCGCGTAGCGCTTTTCCACTTTTCCACTCCTCCATTTAACACGTACCCATTTTATGAAGCGTTTCGCGCTTTATTGAGCTTCTCCTCTCACAATAAAGCATAATATAATAATATATTATTTATTCGTTCGACGCCCGTCCCGTTTAATAGACAGTGGATATACCGAGCTCGGTGTAAGTCCCCAGTTTTACGATCGAGTCGAGAGCACAAAAGCCGAACATTGTACGCTAGGAGCGATAACGATTCGTCGGATATATCGGACGAGATTATAAAATTTTGAAATTTTATCGGCTTTTGGGTACGCACGCTTGTGCAGTATTAAAATGTATGGCTTATAGCGGTTTATGGGATCGGGGCATTAATTGACATTCGAGCGGGTTTAAATGGTCGTAATCTGTTGAGATTTTTAATGGATAGATTGTTTTGATTTTAAAATAATATAAATTACTAGCAATCGACCCGTTGAATATATCAACGCATATTTGGTTAGAGAAAAGTTTGTTTGGTAAAAGATAAGAAAAGACATACATACAGAATAGCGCTATTAAATAGTTAGATATGAATTATACATATTGCTGTATATTTCATTTGAAAAAATAATAGATTTTAAATTGATTGCTGTTTTATATGAATGGTTGTTTTATGTTTAAGCAAAATTCAGATTCATTTTTATGATAATACGAGAAAATAAAGTATAAAACATTTTTTGAAAAGGATCTGGCATTGATAAATCGAATAAAAATATTTATATTTCAAGATTGAAAGTATGGAAAAAATGAACCGGAAAATTAAAATTAAGTAAAATATCAACATAGTTGATGTATCATTATACAGTCGTTTTATATTAAATTCACAAAAAAATAAGTAATTCATAATATTTGCTTAAAAATACATTTCGATACAATAAAAAAGAATATTACTTACACACAAAAGCTCGCGCTAAAACAAAGTAAGCTCGAAAAATATTCCACCGGCGTTACATTCTATACAACGGCTTGAAAAGAAAATATTTCAACTCTGCCCACTCGAAAAAAAAAAGCTCGCCCCCACTTCGCAGAAAAACGTACACAAGGGTGAAAATTTCCCTCAACTTCATCATCAAAGCGAGCGATTCGAGCTTCGCAAGAAAAACCAATTAAAAATAAAGTCCCGTTAAAACGTTTCGGCCGATGGGTATTTTTTTAAAATAAAAACCCGAAAAAACCCAGACGACACGAAAACGAACCCGATCCCCTATTTTTAAGATTCGTGTGTCTGACTAGATTCTTATATTTAATTACGTCAACCCCTTTTTTTTAGACTCGGGGAGGGTCGGTTCTTCTAATTTAGCTCGTCTCGCTTATTAAGAAAGTCCGATGGGGTTTAAACTTTGAACCTTGTTTCCGACTTGATTGCTTCTTCTAATTTGTGTCCTTGTTTATAAGCCGTGGGAAAAGTTTTCAGGCGCGTGTCCGTGACTGTGATTGACTCGCTGTTCTCTTTTTTCACCGCAACCCGCGTTTTGTTCAAAAAATTAGATTAATTAATCAAATTTAGCGAAACCCTCGTCGAAGTGTGTTTGAGTAGGCTTGGGGAGTGTTTGAATAAATTTCATAACTCCGCCGAAGGATGCTGAAGAATGTATAGCGCTGAAAAGATTTTCAGAAACGTATCGCGTTAATTTGTGGCGAAATATGTATTACATAAATATTATATTCGGAATAAACGAGATTTAGGTCAGCCTTTTTAATTAAATGTTCAAATTTGTATAATAGTTTCAGCGGTAATTTAAAGAAATATTTGAGTTGAATTTCGTTTAGTTTTCAGTGAAAATAGGCACAAGTGCTTTTCGAACTACAAGAAATTTAGCTTGAAAGAAAAAAAATAAAATATAGATTTTTTACATGTATCTTTATGAATAAATTTTGATATAATCATACTTAAAGATGAATCTTGGACTGAAATTGAATTCAACAATCGATAAAAGTCAAAATGGAGATATTGTATTTGAGTTTCAAAGATCTGATAAGAAAATGTTACCATTTCACTGATATTAATATATATTGTCAGTGAAATAAAATCTAATTATATTTATTTTTAAGTAAAACGGTAATGAAATATTTATTTGAGATTACACAATAATTCTGTAAGTAAGTCATAAATAGTCCACCTGACTTAGGTACCGAAGATATTTAGCAACGTTTGAACGTTTCTTTCTTACGGACGGTTTTATCGTTAATTAATTGTATTAAAATATCAAACCTCAATAAATTTATGATTAAACATCCAAATTATTACATTTCTCTACATTAAAGGTCCACCTAACACTTTGACGAACGTCCCACGTCGAGATGACCGATTTTCGGCCATTATATCTTGTTAACAGAGCGTTTAATATGCGCAGTAAATTTCTTCGGGACCTCCCTGGCCGATTCAATTTCCAACGAGAAATATTAAATTTAATTAAACACATTAAGGACTAACGGTAACCGTTTTCAATTTAGACCCAAAGTAGTAGACTTGCCACTACATTAAGCGGTCGAATAGCCTTCGGCGAGGAACCGGGAATTCCTGGACACCCCCATAAAGGGGGGGCTGGGAAAAAATCGACTCTTCGGTTTTTAATTAAAATTTTATGCCCCCCATCGACAGGGGTATAAATTGAGGGGCCTCTTTGATTTCGGCACGTGTATCGGGTGTGGAAGCAAGACCGCGCTAATTCGCGTCGATGTATATGCGGACGGGTAACGATCGCATATTTCGTTACCGAGTTTCGATATTGGTTTTTTGTACTGAATTTTATGTATAATGTAAGTTTAATTAGCAGAATATTGAAAATTTTACTCGATTTTATAATAAAATATTGAAAAAAAGTGCATTAATAACGTTAGAAATACTGGAATATGCATAGTGTGCAATAGCTCAATGTTTGCACTATGTAAAAGTGCGCATGGGTATACAAAATAAAAAAAAAAGTTTTATTTAGAAATATTGAGGTGATAATGCATAAAGTGGATAGTGCAGTGGTATAAATCGTTTGTGTATGCCGTGTCGATTCAGCATACTTGGGATGCGTGAGTTCTCGAGTTATATTTTGGTGAGGGTCAAATTGTCGTTTTTCTCAATTGATATGGAGAATCGGTCGTTTCTTTCGAATGTTTGGATTCATTTGATTCGAAAAAAGTGTTAATTTAACGCTTTAAGAAACGGATCTGTAAATGATCATCACTTACATCTTTCATATGTTTCGATTAAATTCGAACTATTTAGTGACAGCTATGCGCACTAATATTTACTCTTCGGAGTAGTTTTGCCTAAAATGGCGAAATTTCTTCACTGTATAGTGAATGATGATGATTGTGCAATTGGGTCTAGGCTTGTAGTGTGAGAAAAAAAAAATATACATATAATTTTTGAAGTATTTTCAAGAACACCCTGTACCATTTTGCATATACGTTTCAGGGATGAGCATCTGCTCACACGCCATTTACTACGATTGCTGTTTTGTTTGCGTGACACACTTGCTAACGACGCCTTCCGATACGACTCCCCTTGTACCCAGCTCTTGTACCGCATCTCCATAGATTTGTTCAGCCTTGAGCCGACCTTCGAGCCGAAAATAATATCCAAACTACACCAATTTGCCTTAAAAAATCAGAATTAATTCAATCAATTATTACATTATTTTTCCGTAAATATTTTAAGAAAATGGTAGGAAAACTCATTGCGTTGATTATAATCGATAATCGGCTCAGATGTAATCGAGGCTCGACACTCAGACAAAGTACTTTGGCGAAAAGTCCTGGAGCTGGAAGACATCTAAAGGTTAACGACTTGGTCGTTTTCGGGAACGGTTCGGCAATCCGCGTGTCGACGCACCCATCGACAAAATGTCGATGCTAAAGGATAACAGCTGATATATCGAAATGTATTCATACTCTTGCAGAATTGGAGCGTTCGCCATGCGGCACTCTGTACGGAGGGACGATGCCCGGTGCTTTGTTCTTGCGTGTATGCGATTTGGGAGAGTTATGAATTTTTATATCGATATTGTCATGTGATGTTTTTTTTAAATTTATTTATTTAAAATTTCCAATTGTAAATTCAATTTTAAAATAAAGAAGTAATCACTAGGATTAAAACACATTAGAGTGAACAGCGCATGATAAATGGTATTTAAATCAATCGAAACAGACTTTGTCGGAGAATCCATTTTTAGGAACCGTTTCATAAAGCGTTAAATCAATGCATTTTTCAAAACAAATGAATCAAATATTCGAAAAAAAAAACGATTGAACAATCATATTAATTAAGAAAAATGACTTTTGTCAGGATCCGATGGGACTTGAATCTAGTATAACAAGTATACTGAAGCCAGACACTGCATACACAAATTCTTTCTACTTATGTATTGTATATGTATCGATATTATACCTATCATATATCAGATGGTTAATGAACGATATTTTTTCTCATTATCAACAATCATGTTAATTAACTTGCCTTTTTTTCCATAGAGTTTGATGCAATGAGTTCGCGAACACAAGTCAACTGTCAAACTCTATGAAAAAATAAACAACAAAAACTCTGATAAAGTGAAAAGATCTGTAACTAAATGTTTTTATATTTCAATCAGATCGTCTTTATAAATGAATTAATGAACGGTATTTTTACTCATTAACAACAAAAGTGTTAGTTAGCTTACATTTTTTTCTATAGAGTTTGACGGTATGAGTTCGCGAACACACCATATCAATTGTCGAACTATATTTATAGAAAAATAAACAATACAAACTCTGAATAAGTGAAAAAATCTGAACTTAAAGTTTTTATATTTTAATCGGATCGTCTTTATATATGAATTAATGAACGGTATTTTCACTCATTATCAACAATAGTGTTAGTTAGCTTAAATTTTTTTTCTATAGAGTTTGACGCTATGAGTTCGCGAGCACGCCATGTCATATGTCATTTATAGAAAATTAAACAACACAAACTCTAATTGAGTAAAAAGAACGATCATAAATGTTTGTATATATTAATCAGATCGTCTTTATATATGAACATATCGCCGAACGCTCTTTATTGCACAATTCTCGCATAAGGAATAAGTGCATACGTGTCCCTTAGACGTTATGCACATGAAACCCGAAAGCCTCATCCTAACCGAGCACATTTTCGCAGAGTAATATGCTCCTAGTGCGTCCCTAGGATTTAGCCAGGCCTAGTCGGGCCTAGGAATTGTTTTATCAAAGTCAGACGCGGTTCGTTTCGACCGCCATTACCGTTGTCGTAATCGCATTACAATTACCGAACCGACCCTAATAAACCTGCACTTGACCTGGGCTTTCAGCGCTAATTAAATATTATATTATATATTACTGGTATAAACGCGAGGTCGTGAACATCCGCAAATATGGACGCAGTAAAACGTTAAGGGACTTTCCGAACCGCGGTCGGTTGATGGTTTGTATGTGTACATATGTGTTTTCAGGATTATCTAGAAAGTTTTAGCAATTATATTCATTATTTTTAATCGATCTAGAGAATAAATTTTATAATTCTATAGCTGTCTATTTTTATGTCTCTATATACTTTGTATATGTATCTCAACATCTGAATGTATGTGTAATCTCGGCCTCTGGTTGTTTTATGTATAGAAAGTAATTGGGAACACGTTACCTGTAACAAATAAATTAATCGTATTATTTATTGAAATAAGTATCGCTACGTAATTTATTGAAAATTTCAAATGATTATTCACTTTTAATGTGAAAAAGCAGACACTAGATTAGTAGAGTAATGATTGAAAAAATTAAAAGTTAAAATTGGTCGGTGCAATGTGAAAACAGATTTACTCGATTTAGTGAAAGTGGGTAATCCATTTGTAGAAACCGTTTCGTTATGCATTAAATTGACACATTATTTAGAATTAAATATTCAAAAGAAACGTTAAAAATCAGTATCATGAAGAAAATAAATCCCGAAACGGCATGCACATAGGTTTTATACCATATAAGTATATGTTTTGAAAACGTAATCGACGATTGAAACCAAAACAACCACGTCGAACGACTAAGAAAGTGGCCCAGTGAGATTTGCATGGCGGATCATAAGAATGCGATATTTTATTTGATATGTGCAGCTTTCGCATTGGAGCGTTCAAAATGCAAACTATTATTATGATGTACGGCAGAAGTTAAGCCCTAAAACGGTTCTTGTGGAACTGCAGTAAGTTACCCATGCGAGGCAAAAAGCCTCCATACATTATGTGCTCATTGGACAAGTTCCGATTTATTCGTTCGGCTTCCTTTTAACACAGCGAAACGGAAAATAAGTTGTCCGCTTTATAAATTTATATAAAGCCAGATCGGAAAATCGAGAACGTCTCAAACGCTAAATCGATCTCAGATTACTTTCGTGTTTGACTTATGGTAAATTGTATGATTCTAGATATGGCGGATTGTATTCGATCGCCTGTAAAGCTTTCATAGCTGATATTGAATTTATAAAACGAACTATGTAAGTAGCATGTAACTTTGTAGTGATATGAAAACTTTAAGTTTATCATGGTTCTCAAAATATATTATTTCGATCAATTTTTATAATTGTTCCTAGAATAAAATAATATACAGCACAAAAATCTATCTTCATATACAATATAATTTAGTTAATCTTATATGTAAAGTAATATTTCGATTCGAATAGAAAAAAATAATGTGTATTATTTGCAAAGATAAAATTTTTATAACAATTCTATAGTTTGCCGCGATTTATGTGTGGCCAAGCCGCCGGCCTATGTGCGGCAAGTCGCCGACCTACGTATGAACACGCCACTACTGAACGAACATGAAAAAAAAATCGAAATTCAAATTACGTTCAAACAACATTATAAAGTAAATCCACGGCTTCCGAAAGCAATTTCGCAAAATTTTCACGCTCCGCAAAAAACGCAAATATGAATTCACACGGGCATAAGATCACGCTCAAAAACACAAAACACCAAACTGCATTTCACTAGCGGAGTTAGCGTAACGTTTGATGCAATTTTGCGTGTCAGGCCAACCGTGAGGATTCCTTCAGCTTCGCCATTGTGTGAAATTCGTACAGATTGTCCGCCACGTGAAAATGTGGCCCCGAGATGCATTTTAAGTGTTAAACTTTGGGCCATTAGTCGTCTCCTTGTACTTAGGTAGGCTTCCGAGGACTCCAAGAATGCGCCAGGGATTTTCGACTCAAGTATTAAATATTCAATTCGAAATTCAAATTTGAGATCTGAGATGGAATCTCATACTTATACATATCGTTTAAAAGCACTGTCGTTGTAATTGAATCAGGATTTGAAAAGGATATTGTATGAATTGCACTCTTTTCAAAAGTTATGATTCAATAGTAGAATAATGAAAGATTCATTAGAAGTGTATAATTGTGATACGTTTGGTTATATTTTAATTTTTAATAATATTGGAGTTGTTCAAAATTTTGATTGTCTCATAACGGTTTAGTATCTCTTTTGCAGAAAGTCGTTAAAGAGTAAATAAGAAGTCGTTACTGTGCAACTAATGTAAAGGTTTCAATTGCTCCGTACTATTTTATCGTTATTATGCAGACGTTTAGTAGGTCAAAGATTTAAAACATTTATTATTAAGCTCATTCAATTATAATAAAATTTTGCATGAAAATCGAACAAATTAATATTATAAAAACTTAATTTTATTAAATTATCTCAGAAATAATAATTTATTATCATCAAAAGAAACCTTTCAAAATTCAAACTCACAGCACAAGATCCTAGCTGCGATCCGCTAAGGCGCCTTTTCACTTATGCAACTCAACTCAAGTTATCCACATAGCAACTTCACAGGTTGCATCTCAGGTTTCATCGCAGATTTCACAAAAGCTGAAAAATCCCTATAAATATCGATCGGCATCCAAACGGCCGTTGTCCCCTCGCGACCAATCGTTCCCATGCCGTTAGAGATAACGCCGTAATTAACGGCTCGCCAAACGGACGTATTAATTCTCCACTTTGGCGCGCAACTTTTCTCCGCGCAAGAAAAGCGTTAATGATACAACTTTCGGATAATTTATGATAATGGTTGTTCCGGCAAATTTCGTTACGCGAAGTTGGTTGTGTTCTTTCGGGGTGTGTCTCTTCCTTTCTTCCCGCACCCACTGCTTTCTTCCACTTTCTTCTCGGTCATCTTTGGTAGATTGTTGAATCTGCCCGTTTTCCGTTTGCTTCTGCTTTTCTTTATGCAGCGAATTTCTCATCTCCAGAGATTCGGTGATTGTATCTTTAGGACTTCAATTTTAATTTGTGAGTCTCGAAAATTAGTTTAATTTAGGCACATGCAGTGAATAATGTGTATTTTTCATTAATTCATCTCTTTTTATATATGTATGGTAATTCCGGTAAAGATGGCCATAGAGAAGACAATGGTCAGTAGTCATTTTTTTCCTAAAAATTGGAAACAATTATTTTTTTTTTTGTTATTATTCGATGTCCTGTAATCACTAGATTTCCAACTTGAGAGCTAAAAATAATAATTGATGCCAATTTTTGAAAAAAAAATATTGCTGAACAGTCTCCCATATGGTCATCTATATAAGAATTATGCTATATTATTGTGAATTTATTGTACAATAAATTAACTATTCGAAAAAAATTAAGTTTCTCAAAATTTATCATGTATGTTTGATCACAATGTAGTAAATATTTTTCAGCGAGTGGTCTTTTCATTTAAAGCAAATAATATTTGTGTGTATAGGATTTTGCAGCTAGTTTGCTTCTATTGAACTTTGTTGTTTATTAGTCGCTCATCTTTGTTTTGTCTGGAATTTAATATGGGCTCAGTGTTGTTGGTTTCATTTGTACACATAAAATATGGTTTAAAGTTTTTGTTTATTTAAAAATTCTTATCAAGATAAGGTCTATTTTAAAATAAATTTCTTATACTTTCATTGTGCATTTCATATCTAAATATATTCTAAGCGAACCGAAACGTTTCTTACCGCTGCCCCGAAACACAAACATTCTTAAAGCCCATTGAATTATTCAATATCTTAGGGTTTTTTCAAGCAAAGAACGCTGCCGAAGGAAAAAAAAAACGATTAACGATTTCTCGAATCGAACTGGGTTATCGGAAAATCAACACCGATATTCGAAGCGGTTTTCTTTGCCAAGTAATCCATCATTTGCATCCGCCGACATCAATCAAAATAATAATAACAACGAAACGTATACGTATAAATGTATAGGGTCATTCAATGGGGTATGAACATTTTGCATTTCAAAGAAATGCGTAAGTGAAAAGCTTTCTTAAGCACGAAACGTCGAACGAGAAATGCATATTTGTACTGTAACTGATTGAATTTAAATTAATTTTCATTATGTTCAGTTAGAAGTTTTATATATTTATTTTTATTCTCAAACGAATAAAGTTTCTTGGTTAATCCTGTATACATTATCTATAACAAGAAAATTAAATGCATCTAAGCAGAAACAACACCATAAAAATCCTATTAATTTTTAATTCTCAAACAAAGGAGGATGTGTAATAACGGATTATTCTACTTAACAGAATTAAAATATAACCCAATCGCTAGATATTAGTAATTTAATGATCTTAAATTTTGACGACTTCACCGTAGATCCGGAATTTTCATAGAAAATCGATTTGTAATCATTCCATTTTCATACTAATTTTCGTTCACGGGCAAATGAAATCTATGGATGCGAAATAATTTTTTTCAAGAACTATATTGATTGAATGTGATCATAGAAATATTTTAAAATCATAATTAGTTTATTATTATCAAATTTAAATGTGTTGAAGGGTGAGTCCACTCGCCATAGAAATATTGCAGATTATCTGAATTTTGCTAAACATCCCTATAGATACATATGACGATTGAAAAGGCCAAGGCATACAACAGATATTCTTAACAAAATTAAGTTACGGTCAGAAATCGCTTCTATATACGCTCACATAATTGGTGGCAGAAGGATATAAACGAATTTGGAACGTATGTCTAGATATATCATCAAATCATTCGACCTCTTCCTAACGCATGTTGGTACTTGATTAAGCGCCCTTTTTTCGAAATCACCGAGAAGTAACTCGCACCCCTTGGCCTTTTCAGTCGTCATATACAAAGCAAAGACGACCAGAAACACAAACGCCCCGGGAAATAATGTGGGAAAACTTTCGCGCGGTCGGAAAAACAACCTCCATCGATTCTCGCCAGCGCCTTTACGCCTCGCGGTATAATTTTCGAGCGGATAACTCGCTTTTCCGGAAAAACGTACCCAGTCTCCCCGTCTGGGTTTTCCCCGTCGTGTGTACCGTGGCAATTTATTTGTCGCTTGACATTCAATTACGGTTACCTGTTTGCTCGGCTCCACCGCCTCAGGAATGCTCGAGATTCTTACGGACGTGCACCGAGCCAGCCATTCTCGAAACAAACTTTTTATATTAAATTCCATCCACTTACGGCCCGTCGGAGATAAATCCATTATTGCGCCTTATATATGGAGCGGTGTGAGGCGCTTTTGTCGAAAACGCGCTTAATAATGCGGCTGATTGGGAAAAGTGCGATGATATTGCGAGGGAATCGGACTCGTGTGAAAATTTGTGATTTTAAATGTATGTATCGATAATTGAGTGGAAAATGAGATATAGCGCTTTAAGTGAATGCGAACTGGTTAGGGAATTATCGACTCAATGTTTATATTGAAAGGATAGGTACATAAAGTCGATTATGGTTTAAGTACATATTCATTTGCACGGAGTGAAATATCTGGTATTTAATTGACGACTGATTAGCATATAGGATACAAATGTCATTTTTTATCGAAATTAAATTAAATTCAGAAAATGGTTTTGTATAATATATAGAACCAATATCTGTACTTAACTTAATTTCGATAAAAAAGGTCACTTGTATCTTTTGTGCTTTTCAGTCGTCAATTATGAAGATGGTGTTAGTTCACAATTCGCTGAGGATATTTGATGATTTATATTCGAAATGTTAAATGCTTATTTGAATGAAATAAATTAAATAATTTCAATTCTACAAAATTTTTAACTATTTTGATATAATTTGATTAGAAAAAAAGATTAACCCAGTTTGTGGAGTTACACCAATGTCATAATAAAGGACGATTATATTATGCACTATTTTATGTTCCAATAAAGTAATCTACTCATATTGTAAAACAGCAAAGACTCATAACATAATACAGACTAACGTAAGTTAAAATTAATGGCATACTTCAAAGTTATGAAAATATTAATTAAATCACATTTACTCTTGCCTTGAATGTTTATTTAAAAAAAACTCTCAAGAACACTTTAATGTTCAAGTCGTTATTAAATACAAATCGATAAAGTTTAAAATACATTCAGATACGTGTGATTAAAAAATATTCATAACGGTTTTAACATAGGAAAATGCTTTAATAATAGTTTTTTTTTTCAATACGACCCAACTATGGAGTGTTAGCGTGAGTTAACGAGCATAAAATTCGAACAAATTAACAAACGCGATCACTATCCGAAACCATAAATCAGATTTAATAACAGCACGAATTGAATATAAGTTGAGGAGAAAATCAATCATATCGCTTGTTATGTGCATTATTTTTTCAAATATGTCAATGTTATGCGAGACAATTCAGATTTAACCGGATTATATGTATAATGACCGTAAATTCGTTTTCAAACAATGAACAATAGCATGAAATTCTGAATACAGAATAAATCTGAACACACAAAAGTAAGATAAGAAAATTTATTACAGTCATACGTTATGTTTATTCAATTTAAAAATAGTCGAATATGATGAAACTAAAAATTCAAAACGAAACAAAATTAATTTCTAATATCTGAAGATGAATTTATATATACGAATCCCGAAAAATATCAAAAAACCGAATTAATTCGAACAACGGCAGCAAGAAAATGATCTTCGAAGAAGGAGAAGCAAAAGAGGAAGATGAAAAATAAAAAAAAATGGTTCGATGGAAAGGCGATGTCTAGCAGTTCGATGTTATCTGGTTTCATTATACATTCAAATTGTTGGCAAGTTCGCAAACAGTTACTTTGGATAATTGTAGCTCGAGTAAATATACCTGTCAACGTTGGTTTCATTACAATTTATAATTTTCCAGATGCGGCGCCGGCGTCTTTTCAGATGCGGAAAATTTTCGGCTTATACCGTATCTGAATCTTTCCGAGAACTCGTTTAGAGTTAAAATTATGAAAATATTACTTTTGCCACATAAGAAGCTAAAGTTGAAAAAATGCTCGGCTTTCGATATAATATAATATATGAGAATGTTTTCATTTATTTAATTGCAAATCGCAAGTAGAGTTTATGATGATATTTTTCCTTGATTTGATTCATTGGGATTTTTGAAAAAATATAATCGACATTATTCATGTTATCGTTTATTTCGTTGCTCCAATTATATTGAATGAATACGATTTATGATCAGAAAACTAATGGATTTGTTGTTCGAAATGTCATTGTTCTGTGTCACTGTAACGAAACCGATAACTTTATTTATGTTGGTGTCAAAGTTTGCTTAGTGCTGATTTGTTCAATGAAAGAAAAAAATAATAAAGATTAGGTTCAGTCTTGTCGATATTTTGAAGTTTAATACACGAATTTTGGACATCTGCTCATTTCTATTCATTAAAGACGAAAAACAAATAGCCATAAAAATGGCAATAGAACTTGCAAATACTTTGGAATTTGGATGGATTAACTATTGTGTATTCTTTGGAATGCTGTTATCGTCAGCATTGATTGGAATTTATTTCGGATGCTTTGGCAAGAAACAAACTACTGGAGAATATTTGTTGGGTAGTAAATCGATGAAAGTTTTACCAGTAGCACTTTCTCTAGCAGCAAGGTAAAATTACTCTTAAAAATCTCATATATTTTATATTCTATTTATGACGAAATTAATTCATTGTTTAGCCATGTATCGGGAACGACATTAATCGGAGTACCGGCTGAAGTTTATATTGATGGAAGTCTTTATTGGCTTTTAGTGCCTTCATTGTTTTTCGTTTGTGTCTTCGTATCTTACTTTTTCCTGCCGGTTTTTTGCAATCTACAAATAACAAGTGCATACGAGGTGATTATGATGTAAAATTGTTCAATAACGACAGTGTGATTTAGATATGACACTTTTCCTTGATTATGATATGTTTCCTCACATAACACCCATAAAATGATATTTTATATGTTGAAATAACCTTGTTGGATTAAATTTATTTATGTATCGTATAATTCACTTCTGTAGTGTAAACAATATTATAATTCCTTTACAGTATTTAGAATTAAGATTTAATAGAAATATACGCTCATTAGCTTCATTTTTCTATTTGACAAATTGTTTTTTACTTTTACCGCCGATGCTGTATGTACCATCAATATCTTTAAGTGCAGGTGATAAAAGAAATCAAAATATTATATATTAAATTTATAATTTAAACTTAGGATTTTTTATATAAACTACGCTATGGTTTTCAGTTACAGGAATAAACTTACACGTGATAACAATTGGTGTAACAGCCGTTTGCGTGTTTTACACCATGATTGTGAGTAATGCCAATAAAAATTGACCAAATAGAAAATTATTGAAATGATTCAATAATGTTTCAGGGAGGACTTAAGGCTGTAGTTTGGACAGACACACTACAAACAGTTATAATGATTGTGGCTTGTGCGACTATTATGATAATTGGAACAGTAAATGTTGGCGGTTTTTCTCATGTAATGAGTACAGCTGCTAAAGGTGGAAGACTTCATTTATTAGAGTCAGATAAGCGAATCTATAGATAAGTTAAAGACTGGAATTTTAATTGAATTGATGTACAAATGTAAAATTATTTTTTATAGAATGGATCCAAATCCTTTTCAAAGAAGTACATTTTGGACAGCGACAATTGGAACATTCTTTAGTTGGGCTTCGGGATTAGCTACCAGCCAAGGAAGTATACAAAGATTCATGGCTGTACCAAGTGTTCGACATGCTCGAAGGTATTGTGAAAATTTTCATATTTGAAGAGAATTATTGATATATATTTTTTTAAATTAATATCACCATCATCATAAATTTCAGAGTATTGATGTTATATTTCGTCGGAATGTCGATAATATTAACGAGCAGCGTTTATGCAGGGCTACTTCTTTATACTACTTATTATGGATGTGACCCAGTTGAACAGAAGGTTAATTAATTAATGAAAATTTAACTGAAAAATGACAGATTTCATTGCATTCCATTTTGTGGTATTTTGAAAAAAAAAACAACAGAATAGAAAAATTTAATTAAAAAAAATAATTTATTTTCGTTATTTGAATGTTCTTAATTTTAAAATATTGATATATGTATATTACCTCCTTTTTGTTTTCAAAATTATTTTCGCAGATAGTAAGAAAAGCAGATCAACTTTATCCACATTTCGTTTTGGATAAGATCGGTTACATCCCGGGATTACCCGGATTGTTTGTGGCTGGAGTTTTCAGTGCATCTTTAAGGTATTTTTTCAATATGAGAAAGTTTTGATTAGAAAACGAGATTATACCGAAATTTATCTTTAGTTCACTGTCAACTGCTCTTAATACTTTGGCCGGAACAATATATGAGGACTACATAAAAGTAAAGGGAATAGGCGAAAAAAAAGCACCCTTAATCATGAAATCTATTGTAGTCATCATGGGAACACTGTGCGTTCTTATGGTTCTTGTTGTTGAGAAAATGGGAAATGTCATACCAGTAAATATTTTAATTATGTGCTATCTAAATGTATCGATTTATTATTTATTTAAATACATATATGTTTAAGATTTCTTATATTATTGGAGCTGTGACTGGCACACCTGTGTTTGCAATGTTTCTTTTTGGAATGATGATTCCTTTTGCCAATGCTAAAGGAGCTGCTGCAGCATCTTTTAGCAGTATGATATTTTTAGGATGGATAGCTACAGGAGCTTATATGACCAAATCGGTTCAAATTGCCAAGCCTGTATATGAAAATATTACGAGCACTTGTCTTTTTAATAATGATACTATTTTAGAAAGCTATTTAATGTCTAACGTCAAAGGAAAGTATGTTAATATCACATTAAATATATTTATTGTTATAATTTGAACGATTACTTCATTGAAAATTCATATATTTTTAGTCCTGTACAGAAAGAAGATGATATATTTATAATTTACAAACTCTCGTACATGTTTTATAAAATGTTTGGAATTATTATTGCGTTGATTGTCGGTGTAATTGTATGCTATTTAACGGGACCAACAGACATTTCTACAGTTGATCCAAAATTAATTTCACCTCCTATTAGGTTTTTTTTACCATCCAAAATTGTGAAAGTATACGAAAATGGAGATAGAATGCTCATGGATGAACGAAAAATCAAAATTATAGCTAAAGAAAATGAATAAATATTTTAATATTACAATATTTTTGTTTCATTGAAATTTCTACGGAAAAAAACCAGTTAAAATCAAATACGAATTAATTGGTAAATCATAATAATACAACCGTAAATTGAAACATTAAGTAGTGTGGAATTTAAATAATAACGATGAAATATTTCACTTTGTTGAATAAGTATTGAATATTTATTTACTAGAAAAATAGTAAAATAAAATAAATCACAAATTCGTAAGATTTACGACAATAAGAGATCGTGTCAGACATTGTTTATGTATGAAAAGACACAGTGTAAATCTGTCAACATATTTTGATCTTTCATCCAAAAAAATTTTTAAAGATTTAGGCCAGTCTTGCTATAGTTTTGACGTTTGAAGCACGAATTTTGGACATGTAATATTTCTTTCTATTAATCTGCAATAATTAAAATGGCTGGAGAATATTCAGAAGTTCCGGAATTCGGATGGATTAACTATGGAGTATTTTTTGGAATGTTGCTATCGTCAGCATTGATTGGAATTTATTTTGGGTGTTTTGGAAAAAAACAAACGTCCGGAGAGTACTTATTGGGTGGAAAAACTATGAATGTTTTACCGGTTGCACTTTCTTTAACAGCAAGGTAAATCTTTTTGAGATTCAAGAGCATTTCATTTTTCTTTTTTGACGAAACAATTTTACTGTTTAGCCATGTATCGGGCACGACATTAATTGGTGTACCTGCTGAAGTTTATGTTGATGGAAGTCTTTATTGGCTTGTAATACCTTCTTTGTTTTTTGTTTGTATTTTCGTATCTTACTTTTTCTTACCGGTTTATTGCAATCTACAAATAACAAGTGCATATGAGGTAATTATAATGTAAAATTTCTCAACAATAGATACAAGATATATCATTTAATTCAGTAAGTTATGAAAGGCGCATGACGTTGAAAACATGTGTTTCATATGCTGAGTTAACGTTGTTTCTTAAATTTTATACGAAATACAATATAATAAAACTTACTATTGTAAACTAGTGAAAAGGAAATATTTATTTTTCAGTATTTAGAATTAAGATTCAACAGAAAAATTCGCTCATTAGCATCATTTTTCTATTTGATAAATTGTATCTTATTATTACCACCGATAATATACGTGCCATCAATATCATTAAGTCAAGGTAATAAATAATTTACTAAATCAGGATATTAAACATAAATTCATCAATTATTTTTTCATGCACCCATTTTATTGTTTGCAGTTACAGGAGTAAATCTACATGTGATTACAATTGGTGTCACAGCCGTTTGTGTATTTTACACTATGATTGTGAGTGTTGAATTAATTTATAGTCGTTAAATTAGATATAAAAACATTTTAAAAACTGAAATAATTCGGTAATAATCTAGGGAGGACTCAAAGCTGTAGTATGGACAGATTCCCTACAAACAATTATAACAATTGCAGCTTGTGCAACTATTATGATAATTGGTACAATAAACATTGGAGGTTTTTCTCATGTAATGAATACAGCTGCCGAAGGAGGCAGACTTCACTTATTCGAGTAAGTTAATAGATATTTAAATAAATGTTTCGATGTTAAAATAATAACATTGAATTCACTATCCACAGAATGGACCCGAATCCTTTTCAAAGAAGTACATTTTGGACAGTTACACTTGGAACATTTTTTAGTTGGTCTTCAGGATTAGCCACAAGTCAAGGGAGTATACAAAGATTCATGGCTGTACCATCTGTTAATCATGCAAAAAGGTAAAATAGATTTGAAATTGCTTATTTGATGAAAACGATTGTTTAATTATTTTATATCAAATTTCTCTATGGTTTTGTGAATTTCAGAGTAATGGTATTATATTTCATAGGAATTGCTATTATGAATTCAAGTAGCGTGTATGCAGGGCTTCTTTTATACACAACTTATTATGGATGTGATCCTGTTGAACAAAAGGTGGACCATAATATAAATTATTTCATTATCACGTTCATATATCTATTGAAATTTCATTAAAATTTAAAATAAAATATTTTTTAGATAGTAAAAAGAGCTGATCAACTTTATCCATATTATGTTTTGGACAAGATTGGTTATATCCCAGGTCTACCTGGTTTATTTGTGGCTGGAGTTTTCAGTGCAGCTCTGAGGTATTTATTTTTATCATTCAAAATAATTTTATCAAATAAAATTAAAAAATATTAAATAAATCCTCAGTTCACTATCAACATCTCTCAATACTTTGGCTGGATTAATATACGAAGATTATATAAAAGTAAGAGGTGTAGGCGAGGAAAAAGCTCTCTTCATCATGAAAATAATAGTAGCAGTTTTAGGAACACTGTGTGTTCTTATGGTTCTCATTGTGGAGAAATTAGGAAATATTTTACCAGTAAATATTGAAGTATCAATTTTTGAGAAAATTTGAAATTATTATTTATTTTCATACATTTTTAAGATCGCTTATATGATTTCTGCTTTGGGTGGTGCACCTGTATTTGCAATGTTCCTTTTCGGAATGATGATTCCTTTCGCCAATGCCAAAGGAGCTGTTGCAGCTTCTTTCAGTAGTTTGATATTTCTAGGATGGATAACAATCGGAGCCAATATGTCCAAGTCTGTACAAACTGCTAAGCCTGTGTACGAAAATATACCAAGCACTTGCCCTTTTAATAACGAGACTATTCTAGAAAGTTTCTTAATGTCAAATGGTACAGAAAGGTAATTGAAATTACATATTACAATGTTTTTTAAGTTATCATATAGTTAAAAATTGATATATATTTCAGTCCAGTGACAGATGGAGAAGATGACGTATTTATACTTTTCAAATTATCGTACATGCTTTATAAAATGTTCGGGATTATTTTTTCATTAATTGTCGGAATAATTGTTTGCTATATTACGGGACCGACAGATCTTTCTACTGTCGATCCAAAATTGATCTCACCTCCTATGAGGAGATTTTTGCCTCGTAAAATTGTGGAAAAATCCGAAAAAGGAGATAAATTGCTTATGGATCAACTAAATACGTAAATTGAGTGTAAAGAAAGGGAATAAATATATATTATTTATTTTAAATCTATTTTATTCAATCTTTTAATAAATTTTCTGACGATATTCAATTTATTTCTATTAAAACATACATGTACACTAATACAGAAATTTCAAATCTAATTGAAATCTTAAATAAGCTTGCAAATAGTAATAACAAATGAAGTACAAAATATTTTTTCGAAATAAAAAATATAATGTTGTAGGTAAAATTAAAAATAAGATTTAAGGCATAATTAAATAAGTTTTACCGAACATATCATGTACTCTTTTAAAAGTAATTCAAAATTCGTTTGAATTGCGACTAGACAGATTCGTTTCAATAGAATGACACAATTCAACTAATAGTTAATTTTCTCAGAGCCAACCTTTACATTGTTGAAAAAACATTCTATTATATTTATGCACGTGTCAACGTTTTCCTAGTGTTGCTCAATTGCAGTAATATTAAGTAAACCGAGAGATCGTTTAATCTTGATTAGAAAAGACAGTGTCAGACATTGTTTATGCACGAAAAGACACAGCATAAATCTGCCAAAATGTTGGATCTTTAGTACAAAAGAAAGAATTATAAAGATTTGAGCCAGTCGTGCTGGAGTTTTAGAGTTCGATGTACGGAATTTGGATATGTAACAATTCTTAAAACTGATTTTGTCCAAAATGGGGGGTGAATATTCCAACGTTTTGGAATTTGGATGGATCAACTATTGTGTATTTTTTGGAATGTTACTATCGTCAGCATTGATTGGAATTTATTTTGGGTGCTTCGGTAAAAAACAAACGGCTGGAGAGTATTTGTTAGGTGGTAAATCTATGAAGGTTTTACCGGTTGCACTCTCTCTAGCAGCAAGGTATAATAGAAAAAATTCAAATTTTCTTTAGATTGTTTCATATGATTACTAGGAAATTATTTTATTGTTTAGTCACATATCGGGTACAACTTTAATTGGAGTACCAGCCGAAGTTTATGTTGATGGAAGCCTTTATTGGCTTGTAGTACCTTCTTTATTTTTCGTTTGTCTCTTCGTATCGTATTTTTTCTTGCCAGTATATTGCAACCTACAAATAACCAGTGCATATGAGGTATTTATGATACAATATTGCTTAATAACGGTAATATGATTTACTATTTAGATAAGACACTTTTTTAAAACGTTTCGTCATGATATACGCATAATTTAAAAAAAAGGTGTTTTATTTTTATTCTAAGATAACCTTGTTGGATTTAATTTTATTTGTTCAGTTGATAATACGAATTACTTTCGTAATAATGGAAAGTGTTTAATTTTCAGTATTTGGAATTGAGGTTCAATAGAAAACTACGTACATTAGCTTCATTTTTCTACTTGATAAATTGTTTTTTATTTCTACCACCGATGATATACGTACCATCAATATCATTAAGTCAAGGTGAGTAATAAATGATAAAATATAGTTTTTTGAACATTCTAAAAAATGTGATCGTTTACAGTTACAGGAATAAATTTACACGTGATAACAGTTGGTGTAACGGCCGTTTGTGTATTTTATACGATGATTGTGAGTATTGCTCGAAATAAAAGTCAAATGATAGAAATATAGTAAAGTGCTTAAGAAAGTGATAAAATAATTTCATAATGACCTAGGGAGGACTGAAGGCTGTAGTTTGGACGGACTTCTTACAAACTGTTGTAACAATTGCAGCTTGTGCATCTATAATGATAATTGGAACTATAAATGTAGGAGGTTTTACACATGTAATTAACACAGCTGCTGAAGGTGGAAGACTTCATTTATTAGAGTTAGTTAAACGAAATTGCTCGAATTAAGTTGATATTATATAAAAATATTATTTCAATGAACTATTTACAGAATGGATCCGAATCCATTTCAAAGGAGCACTTTTTGGACTGTGACACTTGGAACATTTTTCAGTTGGTCTTCAGGAATAGCTTCTAGTCAAGGAAGTATTCAAAGATTTATGGCTGTACCAAGTGTTCATCACGCACGAAAGTATTATTACTGTTTTTATTCTATAATGAAATGACAGATCGAGTTTTTGAATTTTACAATAGCGTTATGTATTTTAGAGTATTGATTATATACTACATCGGAATATCAATGATGCTGACGAGTAGCGTATATGGAGGACTTCTTTTGTATGCTACTTATTATGGATGTGATCCCGTTGAACAAAAGGTTGACCATACATTGACAATTTGTTTAAAAAATAATGAATATTTTAAAATTATATAGAAAATAGATTAGATAGACCAGATAGAAAATAATTATAAAACTGACAATACTCTTACTTTGAAATTTAAATAAGAAAAAAATCATATTTTTATGAATTACAGATAGTGAAAAGAGCCGATCAACTTTTCCCATATTTTGTTTTGGAAAAGGTTGGCTATATACCGGGACTACCCGGATTATTTGTAGCTGGAGTATTCAGTGCAGCTCTAAGGTATTTTTCTTTTTTTTGATATTGAAGAAACTAAATAAATAAAACTCGATTGTACTAAAATATGCCTTCAGTTCATTGTCGACAGGTCTTAACACTTTGGCTGGAACAATATATGAAGACTATATAAAAGTAAGAGGTGTAAGTGAAGAAAAAGCTCCCTTCATCATGAAAATAATAGTAGTCGTTATTGGAACATTGTGCGTTCTTATGGTTCTTGTTGTGGAGAAATTAGGAAATATTTTACCGGTAATTTTATCAAAATAACTGCTGGAAAATAAATGAAATTGCTATTTATTTATATTTAATATTTAAGATATCTTATATTATTGGAGCTGTAACTGGTGCACCTGTGTTTACAATGTTTCTATTCGGGATGATGATTCCCTTTGCCAATGCTAAAGGAACTGTTGTAGCAGCTTTCGGAAGCATGATATTTTTAGGATGGATTGCCATTGGAGCAAATTTGACTAAATCGGTACAAACTATTAAACCTGTATACGAAAATGTACCGAGCATTTGTCCTTTCACTAATAATACTATTTTAAATGGTGTTTTGATGTCAAACGTTACAGAAAGGTACGTAACATGCTAAGTATAGTATATCACAATTTATTTTCAAATTAACTTATAAAATTTAACATCGCTATGTTTTTTTTAGACCAATTACAAACGGAGATGACGATGTATTTATACTTTACAAGCTCTCGTACATGCTTTATAAAATGTTTGGAATTATTTTTTCGTTAATTCTTGGGGTAATCGTATGCTATATTACGGGACCGACTGATCTTTCTACTGTCGATCCAAGGTTGATCTCACCTCCTATGAGGATATTTTTACCTCGCAAAGTTGTGGAAGGATATGAAAAAGGGGATAAAATGCTTATGGATGAATACAAAATAAAAATTAAATGCAAAGAAGTCCATTGAATACATATTTTTTTATGATATACATATGTATTTGTTTCATTAAATTTTCCCAGATATACATTGAATCAGATTAAAATTGAATCAATATCAAGATGAATTTGAAAACACTACGATTTGATGAAAAAAATGAAAGCAAAAAACAAAATTAAATACAAGGAAGACGATCGAATAAATACATTTTCCTAATATGATATATTTGTTTAACTAAAATTTTGATGCAATGAATTTATTTGACTTGAGATAAAACATTATGAAGACGTTTAAAGTAAAACTGAAATTTAGACGAGTATGCAAATAAAGAAACATGACAATTATGATTGTTGAACAAATAATATTTCATGGTTTATTTGATGCCATATTATGATGTCAGATGCAAGAAACTCCTCTTTCACATGAAAATTGAGTGCGAAACTGTTCCACAGTTAATTCATGGCAGATACTTTGTCGATAGTAGATATTTTTAATAATTGTAAAAATGGATGTATGATGAATTAAATACATATAAATATTCGTTTTTTAAAATAATATTAGATGTCTATACATATACAACTTTCCTGTCTGAATATAACACTTTAGAAAATAAAATTAAGAACTTGTCAATATCTGCATGAATAAACATTAACGATTCCTATGACCGAAATAAAAGTTCGCGATAAGTTTTATGAAGGTTAAATTGACATTGTATATCTTCTGAAACATATCTGTCGGAATGATGAGAATTATAAAGATGCTGTTATTCGTTAGTGAGATTTTAAGACTGAAACACGGTATTCGTATATGAAAATTATTTCTATCGATATCGCTTGATGTGAAATAATTTTATCGAAAATGGCGGGTGAGCTATCGCATGTTGCTGAGTTCGATTGGATCAATTACAGTGTATTTTTTGGAATGTTATTATGTTCAACTCTAATCGGAATATATTTTGCATATTTCGGCAAGAAACAAACGGCGAAAGAATATCTTTTAGGTGGAAAAACGATGAGTGCTTTACCGGTCGCCCTTTCATTGGCTGCAAGGTGAAATATACACCATTTTCATTAAAAATATCCTTATTTTACTTTTATTTTTATTTTATTGATTAGTCATGTAACTGGTACAACATTAATCGGAGTACCAGCAGAAGTGTATGCCGATGGTGCAATATTTTTCCTTGTATTACCAGCTTTGGTATTCGTCTCAATTTTCGTATCTAGTTTCTTTTTGCCAGTTTTTTGTAATTTGCAAATTACGAGTGCATATGAGGTAATAATACGCTAAAGTTCAAACAAATAAGATTTTTTTGATAGTCAAATTATTTTTAATTTCAGTATTTAGAATTGAGATACAATAGGAAAGTACGTACGTTGGCATCGCTTTTCTTCTTCGTTCATTGCTTTACATATTTACCACCGATGATTTACGTGCCATCAATAGCTTTAAGTCAAGGTATGAAAATAAATAATTTAATTAGATATCGAATTATGATACTTAGTGAATAATTTTATGCAGTGACCGGGATAAATTTGCATGTGATAACTGTCGGCGTCACGGCCATATGTGTATTTTACACGATGATTGTAAGTGTTTCTAAAAATAACAAAGAGTTTAAATTATATATTAGTTGATTTTAAATTTAGGGAGGAATAAAAGCTGTAATTTGGACAGATTTTCTTCAAACTGTCATAACAATTATAGCTTGTGCAGCTATCTTAATAATTGGAACTATCAATGTTGGTGGTTTTATGCACGTGATGGATACAGCTGCTCAAGATGGAAAACTTGATTTATTCAGGTTATTACACAAAAATATGTGACTTAGATAAATAATGCAAAAATTTTCTGAATATTTTTTTTACAGAATGGATCCAAACCCTTTTCAAAGGAGTACATTTTGGACGATGACGATCGGTACTTTTTTCGCATGGTCTTTAGGATTAGCTTCTAATCAAGGAAGCATACAAAGATTCATGGCTGTACCAACGTTACGTGACGCAAGAAAGTAATATTTTTCATCTGCCAATCATAGTTAATTGTGATAAGAATAAAAACAAATATATTTTGTCGCATATAGAGTTTTGGTGATGTACTTTATCGGCCTTTTTATTATCATCGCAAGCACTATTTACGGTGGGTTACTTTTATACGTAACATACTACGGTTGCGATCCAGTAGAACAAGAAGTAATAAAAATACGTACGCATAAATATTTTAACTGTTGAAATATCAATGAGAATATTGGAAATTTGCAGATAGTTGGGAGAATCGATCAACTCTATCCATATTTCGTGTTGGATAAAATCGGTTATATACCGGGTTTACCAGGCTTATTCGTAGCCGGTGTTTTTAGTGCTGCTTTAAGGTATTTTTGAATAAAAAAATATTAATTTTAATTTAACTAATTAAAGTTTATTTGCAGTTCATTATCTACGTTTCTCAACACATTAGCTGGAACTGTTTTTGAAGATTATATTAGAGTCAGAGGTGTTAGCGAAGAAAAAGCACCGCTCATTATGAAAGTGACTATTGTAATTATTGGAATATTGTGTTTACTTTTAGTGTTTTTGGTGGAAAAAATGGGAAACATTTTGCCGGTTAGTGAATTATATTATGGAAGTCATTTAAGTATAATTAATAATGTGGTTTTAATTTAGATTACAGTTATAATATCCAGTGTTACTGGTGCTCCGGTTTTCGCAATGTTTATTTTTGGAATGATAATACCCTTTTCTAATGCGATCAGTGCAGTTATAGCCTCAATTAGCAGCTTCTTATTTTTGGGTTGGATTGCTATAGGAGCTAGTATGTCTGAAGTAGTTTTAATGACGAAACCAATTTATGAAAATATTCCAAGCACTTGTCCAATTATTAATGAAACTATTTCCGAAAGTTTTTTGATGTCGAATATGACAGAAAGGTATATTTTATTTTGCTTAACAAATGAATTCGGATTTGTATAACTCTAAAATGACATTTGAAATTATTTTCAGTCCATTATTGGAAAATGAAGATGATGTTTTCATTCTATATAAACTTTCTTACATGTACTATACGGGATTTGGAATTGTTTTCTCATTGATTGTAGGATTAATAGTGTGTTATATTACTGGTCCTTTAGATCTTTCAACAGTAGATCCAAAATTAATCTCACCACCAATTAGAAGATTTTTACCAGCAAAAAATATAAAAGATTATGAAAATGCCATTAATAGTCTGATTGATAAAAAAATGGAAACAATAGCATTGGAAGTGAATAAAAATTAAATTTATAAGTATTGCATTTCATTTCAAAGAAAATAGAATGAATTGAAATTATATTCTGATGAAAAACGAGATATTTGGAACTGAAGTTGTTTTCATTCTTCGGTAAGAAAATACTTCGCGTTTCAGCTCTGTTTTTCTTCAAGTTTCTTTATATCTACATTTTTTTACTCGACTCAGGTTATTTGACTTGCTGACTGGGATAATCGCTTTATTTTCATAAAAATTTTAAAACTGCCATCTAATATTGCTATTAGGGCTCCGTTTTTGCTTACATTCGCATTAAACGTCTAGCAGAGGATGAATAATTGCAACCTTTCCCTCTACCAATTTAGCAACTCCTACTCAATTTTGCACGAACGAGAGCCTAATTTTAATTCTGCAATTCGAAAACTTAAGAAATTTTATTATTTTCAATTTAAAAACAGCATTTTTCTAATTGAAAGTTATAAAAAAATGCAAAGATAAATTATAATTTTTCAAATATAAAATGTGACTAGTAGAAATAATAAATAACAAGAGGTTGGGAAGGTGTGCCGCAAAAAAAAAACGGGGAAAATTCGCTTCTAGGGAAAATGCAAATCAAGCTTACCGCCCATCTCTTTTGCTGCACGATGCTGGCTTTATGCATATTAAGCCTGCTGGAAAATCCTCGTGTTCAATTTCAAAATTTTCTTGCACGATCTGTAAATTTTCCGCGGGAAAAGCGTGTGAATAAAACTGGTGCGTGTGCGGAATAAACGTTATAAAGTCGCTTCGATGATGAGACTGATTAATCTTCAGGAATGTTCTAATTGTAAGACAATGACAATACATTTGAAAACTTCTTAAAAATTAATATTTACTTTAGTTAGTTTTAAGTGTTATTATTACAAAAAAGAACGATATATATTCGATAAAAAGTATTAGGTAATTTTTTTTTCAAATAAAAAATCGACACGAGCTATAAACCATTCGAATTGGATTTAGGGAAAATATCCATGTACCACATCCATTGTGATTTTCAGAACGTATGAATATTTTCTCATTCGGAAATCGGGTTTTGTTTTAGTTTTTTGTTAGTAACGCGATATGTAACGAAATCCCTTTGAGCGAGTTTTCCGGACTTATGCAAAAATTTTCGCGAAATGAAATCCGATTTTCCACCAAATGAACGCGAAACGATCATATTTTCGCTTCGCAAACAAAACGCGATTGTGGGAGAACTGTGAATATTGTGTCTCGTGAATTTTGAAAATAAAGCGAACGGTTCTAAGCGAGCACGACATAATCCTTAAAAATCCTTCCCGGTAAGATTAACGTCTCACCACTTAATGTTGTATCAGATATATACAATTTTATGTGTTTTCTGTATATAAATCAGCTTTTATTTCATATTCAATATTAAAGAAGTACAATTTATTGACGTGCTATTAATAAAAGTTGCTTGTTTTCAATAATTTATCGACGGATAATTGAATGAAAGCGTATTTTTTTGAAATTAATATAATTATATTTGTGAAGGAACCGAGGGATGTTTTCCAAGAATAGACATTTAATTACGGTTTTTCAAGGAACGAAGAAGTTGGAAAATATGTCTATTTTAAGAGGAATCACTTTTGAATAAGGCCACGTGGAAATTGAAGTGTTCATAATTAATTGTATAAATTTACGATGAAACAACAAGATGGTTCGATAAAATCATATAAATTGAAAAATCACAGATAGAGATTTAATAAATAAAATAGGATTTAATACGGTAAAGAAAAATAACATTCAACAATTAACATCCTCCTTATAATCCAAAGAGTCTCAAGCAATGTCGAGTCACATAAGCAAACATTTTGTGAAATTAAATATTTGCTCGCTTGTTTAAAACTCACACTATTCTTAAAACTCAACGTTGTTACACTGCATACTTGAGATGTTTCAATTTTTCTTCACGAAAGTGCGCATTTAAAGCGACCATATAACAAATTCACCTCACGTACCACGCATAAGGGTTGCTAAAGCGCCTCGGGCGAATCTTTCGCTTCAGCCCGTATTATGACATAAAATAATTTCTTCTTACCTCTACAGCTATTTCCGACAGTATTTATCGCTGTTAATAACGATTCCGCAAGAAGGTGAGATCAGAGAACGCGAAACGCCAACGACGACGGGATAAGAAAACTCACCCCCGAAATTTCCCGAGTTTTCCCACCCCATGCAGTGTCTCCTCGTAATCCCGAAGGATAAACGCTTAAATATTTCACACACAAAGACCGCACGGCCTAATAAAAAAATATCGGACCTGCCGTACGGCTTTCGGGAAAATTGCGCCGCGGTTTTTCCCCGGTTTTGACCCAGAGGAGCCTAATTTTCCTCCCCTAGATGCGAAACCTGCCCCCCGGGGGTAGGGGAGGCTTTTCCACGGTCTTTTGTTACCTTTTCAATGGTGAAAAGGGGTAGTTGTGCGCGATACGGGCGCAATCCGGTCCGCGTTCAAAAGCGCTTAAATCGCTGCATTTTTTCTCGCGTCTTTGCTTAATGTCAGTGGTTTTTATTTTTATTTAAATATCTTTCGTTACACTTAACGAGAAATAAAAAAAAATGAACTTCTGATGAGAAAAAAGCTATAAAATTTATTCACGACAATCAATATCAGCGACAAACCATCGTAAGAAGCTGCAGTCTTCTATTCATGTATCATGAAGATAATTACAATTAATGACGATTCTTTAGCACATTTTCAGTTTTAAAATATGTATATGAAATTATAAAGTTGTTTTCATAATTTATTTATTTTCAATTCATAACTTATTTCAATTTCAATTTCGTAGCTACAAACCACCATCTGTGTACATTCTCAATGGTCGCGTTGAATTGCATATATTTCAGATTCTAGATTAATATAATTCATATTTGATGTTATAAATGCTTTATATAATATGAGTCGTAGAAGCTTTTTTTCCGGTTGAAAATCTAAGTTTATCTGCCCTGGTCTTAGGCTGCGCGTTTCATGCTATTTTTCCCCATTCCAAGCGCTACCTTTTTTTCAAGAGTATTTTTATTTTTGCGTTTTGTTAACTGTGGAACGGTTTTTCCTCTTATTCTGTTCTCTATCCTTTCGAGCGTATTTTTAATTGTGCGAAACGTTCGAGTTTGCTCGTGTACGAAAGCAGCGTTTTTCAATGGAAATTGTTTTTATTATAAGAACTGGATTACGGCACTGTTTGACAGTAAAAAGAATAAAAGAGTTTATCTGAATAACCGGCTTTTGTTATGTCGTAAAATTAAAATATGTTAAAATGTGATAACATTTTTAAACGACCTTCTATTTAAAGAATAAATAAAATCGATTAATTAACGGATCAAATCGATCTTGAAACGTTCAAACCTAATTCACCCTGAGTGAGCCAATTCGTCTAAAAAGCGAAATGTCGACGACGAGAACACTCGTCCTTGTTGAAAGTTAATGGACGAGGCCGTTAAAGGATTAAGGGTTTCAGGTTAACGAAAACGACGAATTCTAACATTTAAAACTTTACGAACATGTGAAAAATTAATTTTTCAGACTTCTGAAAAAAAATCAATGTCTCTGTTAGCAATCGAATTTTAATAGGTAGTCGAATTGTATTCAGGAATTTACTTTTTTATTTAACAAGACATAAAATTTTTTGAAGAACGAAAAATACAAATAATCACAACAAAAGAATATAAGGACCAAACAGCACATTGATGAATCGCAGAAATCGTCGAATATGCACAATGGTTCTCTTCACGAAGGTTCGCCATATTTCTTCTGCCTTGTGAGAAATTCAAAACAGAAAAACACAAAACCGGGTTTCGTTTCGGTTTCCGCTCGATTTAACTTTTTCTAAAACCCACAGACGTGGAGTCACGTAGAGTTGGGTCGCAACGAGACCACTAACACATTTCCCTATATACGAAAAGATTTAAATATACAAATTATACAACTCATCAATAGATGGCACTAATAATCGACCATACAAGTGTTCGTATCATATTTGAAATGAATGAAATTGAAAAATTCTGCGCGAGGAATCTCATAGATGTGAATTTTCTAGAATGGAAGTATGTGGGCCTTTGGCTACGTTTTGAAAAATTTCATATTCAGAAGCCGCCAAAGGTCATACAGGTGAAAACTTAATCTGCGTCATACGCGAATATGGGGGAAAATGCAATTTCCAACCGGCTACGACGGGGGCGTATTACTTCGAAGGGGTTGAGAACGATATTACTCAGGGCCCTGTGTGTATGTACCTATAGTATTTTACGTGTACGTACCTTTTCCTTATATGGGTACGTGCTGCGCTGAAAAAGTCGATGATACGTTTACGTGATCGTATTTGAACGTAGATATGATGTTGATAGAAATGTATCTATCGGTAATCTCGTCGAATTTATCTGCGCTGAGTCGATACACAATGGGTTAGGGGTGAAATTTTCGGCCTTTTTAAAAAAAAATTTAATTTTCGAAAAACTTAAAAAAATATTTCAAAGATTTGACTTGATGTAAAATTAAATTTGAATAATAAATAAATATTTAATTTAGTAGTATAAGTCAGTTTAATGGCGTTGCTTAGATCGTTTGTATTTATGCGAATCGACTTAGGTGACATCTATTGACGGTTGGAGCTTTGATCTATCTGTATGTCTTACCTGGTATGAGCCATTTGATGAAATTTGTCTCATATGTGCAATTCATGGTAAAAAAAGTTGATATAGAGGCTAACCATCCTTTACCAAAAGGTATCCATGGTTACGAAACCGCTGAAGAGCAGAAACTCGGATCCAAATCGGAATATTGCAACAGAGACAGAGAGAGAGAGAATATAAGCTGGTGGCTTTAGATATCTAGGTAATAGTTATATTTTAGATCATTAAATGAGATTAGTGCATACTTCAGAGAGATACTAGAAACTTTCAACTCTTATTTTTATAAGAATTATTTAATTTAAGTCATGTATGAAATATTTTATTAAATGAGAAAATCGACATCCCTGATTTATCGAGTGTATCTATAGAAGAACGGAGAACTTCAAATTGAACAAAAAATGATTCGAACGAAAATGGAAGTGAGGTGAAGAGTCTGGGCGGAAAATAAGTATAGATACATTCGCATAGACGCTAGACTATCATAAATTTCACGAAGTTTTCAAAATGACGTCGTATTGCGACGCGAAATCGTTTCGTCAAAATGATTCGCGCCGAAAACGATTTTTTATATAATAAAAAAATATATCATATTTCACACGTAGTACCATCCGAAGCTCTAACGTAAATAGAGAAAAATACGGGATGAAATTTTATAAAAGCCCACGGGCGGGAGTTTCGGGGTGGGCTCGTTAATTTTCAGGATTGGCTATTTGTCTGGCCGAATGCTAGTTAAGAGAGCGTTTAAATATTAACTATCTTATTTCGGCGAAAAGGTTAATTTACTCGCGGCGGTAAGAGACTAATTAATTTTGCGGTCAGCGCACCCCGCGCATACTTTGTACCCCATCATTTATATTTGTGCATGCATAAACATTCGTATGAAATATTTCGGTCGGATTGATTAATTCGAACCTGTCCGGGTGTTTGGGTTCAACCCGGAAAATCATGTCGGTCCGCTTTGGGGAGGGTTTTCTATATTTATTTTTAGGTCGTGTTGATAATTATACCGAGAAGCTGAAGGAAATTTGAGAGACTTGTAATAATTTGATTTTATTATCAATCATCTTATGAATCATAGATCTTCTTAATATAAATCAAAATTCATTTCGTTGTCTCATTTTAATAGCGCATCCGCATCTAAGTCGGTGTCTTCACATATTTTCATTCACATAAGACTTAACGTTAATTTAATCTTAATTAAGCGAGATTCTAATTGAATAATATAAAAGTAAAGTGAACTATAAATTCACAATATATAAAGATACAAAATTTCAGCTGAATTTTGAGTTTTGATGCTGGAAACCACCTGACTATATGTGGAAGCGCCATAATAAAAAATCTACTAATGTTCTTCATTATTATTTCAGTACAAAAAAATATATTTTCACTAAATAAAAATAAAAATCTATTAGATGATCTCATTATTAAACGTCAAATGCACATTTCACAAGATTTTAACGATTCACCAAATAAAAAAGTACCAAAGTTATCAACTCCTTCAAAAGCTACTACAAGATAATTTACTTGGTACAACAATCTAAGAGCAAATTTTATAAATTTAATTAATTTTGCTTCATCTTAAAAAAAAATCGCGAAGATGAAAATAAAAAAATAGTTGAGGTGCAGCCACCCGATAGCGCAGCGGTATAAAGCGTTTGTGCATGCCGTGTCGATTCAGCATACTTGGGATGCGTGAGTTCGAGTCCTATCTTGGCGAGTGTCAAAATGTCATTTTTCTTAATTGATAAAAAATGATATGGAGACACGGTCGTTTCTTTCGAATGTTTGGATTCATTTGATTCGAAAAAAGTGTTAATTTAACGCTTTACGAAACGGCTCCGCAAATGATCACATCACCTGCACCTTTTCATATGTTCGATTAATTCGAACTATTTAGTGACACCTATGTGTGCACTTCTCTACTCTTAGGAGTCTTGTCTTCACTATATAAAATGAATGATACTAACTATTCAGGGTTATCTGTGTCACTTGTGACCGATTAAAATACACGGTGTGTATATAAAAAATTGGGTAGAAATTACCTGTAATAAAAAAATATTGAAAAAAGAAAACATCCGATTCCACAAACCGGATCAACAACCCCATACATACATATTAAAAAGCGTTTTTATATTTCCAGAGAAACCTCTTCGGCTCCATTCAAAGTTTGTGCAAGGCAGTCTTCACCGGGGGTTGCATTAAGGTTTAATTTACACGCGCGGATATTGCGAGCGTTAACCCCTTAAGCGCGCGATGAACGTTTCATTATGCGACGTATTAAGGGATGGAAACTCGCGGGAACGTGCAAGCTTATTATCGCTACCTGCGCGTTTCAAATGTCCCCTTTTTCTGGTGTGAATGTTATTTTTTATGTTGCGAAATAAGCGTTTCGTGATGGCTCCTTGTGCGGCGCGGTCGGATTTTCGGTTCGGGGGAAAATCGGGGGTTGATTCTGGAAAGTGAGTTGGTTTTTTAAAATGGAAATTTTATTTTGTTATATTCAGAATTAAATATAGTTTCATTATTGTGTAATAAATATGTGTTATTTTTGTTTATTTATTGTTATCTACAGGTGTTTGTTTTCGGTTGAGAAGAAAATTGAGGTTTGATTCAAAAGTGTGAGTGAGTTTTGATTGCTTTGGTATTTTTTAGTGAAATTTTTGTTTTGCGCAAATCTAATTGTGATTAAATATAAATATTATTTATTCGGTGAATGTAAGATTTGTCGTGGTTATTTATTTATTATTCAAGGTACTGATATTTATATCTCAAATTTTGAAAAGAAGAAACAGCTAGGATTGAAAATTTAATGAGTAATATCTGCACAAAGAAGAAAGTGATAAATATTGTTCAAATTTAATCAATAAAGATAATTCATTTTTGAAATTTTTTATATGAAGTGATAAATCAATACTATTTTCAAATCAAAAATTCAAAAGAAATAATCGATCTATCGTATCTAAAAGAAAATTGTCATATTATTTTCTCTAGGGTCGAATAAGTATTGAACCCAGCATTACTTGGACTATGATACCCAACGCAACATACACTAACACTCAATACTTCTATACTATCAGCTGCCTTATTTTGTACCATAATTCAATCGAGTCGAAACTTCAAAAATCGAAATCGCCCGAAAACACAAACAGATCACATTCGAACGCAAAGAGGCAGACAAACGCCAGCCCGTTCTTCTCGAAAGACTCAGCTCAAGATTCTAAAATCGCAAAAAGCCACAAAGAGACAATACTAAAATGGCTTTGTTTTCATGCTCTATCGCTTGTCGCGCCGGCACTTAAGGGGTTATGACGTGTGCAAAGTCACCGATGTTCCGCTCCGTGTGAGCCAAATGGTTCGCGAAGAGCTTTTGTTTTGCTCCGAGATCTTGTGTACACAAATTTTGCATATGCATCCCACTATCGTAAGGAAGTGTTCATATGTTGCAATTTTTCGATTAAAATTAGAGTTTTTGGACGAAAATTGCATTATCATAGACGGTGTGAACGCGGCTTGAGAGGTTTTTAGATTATCTTTCATTTGTTATGTACAAAAGGCAGCGAATCAGAGCTCGTATGCATTGAGCCGGTTTAGACGTTCACGTGGAGCTATGTGAAAATTTAATAAATTTTATTATTCAGTTTTATTGTCCTTTCGTAGATTTCAGAAGGGTTTTGTGGCGTTTTATGAATTCACTTGGTCATTTGATAAAACGAATTTTAGAGTGCTTTTTCGTATTTACAAACACACTCGTATGAACATTTAAGTCGAATTCATTTATTTTTAATTTCATCATTAAATTTTCTACGCTATATCAACAAACCAAATAAACGTTAATTACAAAACCCATACTCGATAAAGAACACAGAAAGCGATACCATTAAAACGATCCCGATTCAATAAACCCCATGAAACCATTAAGGTTAAATATGTGCAAAAGACGACAATGAAAGCCATCATCACATCATCCCTACAATATAAACAAACACGCACCCCATACATTATCATTCAGAGATTCTCAAACATTCCAAATCATTTAAATTTTACACTAAACTCATTTGAATATCGCATTTTAGTATTGTTAAATTAATAGATATTATTAAAAAAAATCTATAAAAATTTGATTGTATGAAGATAGTATGGAATATTTTCGATATGGAGAAATATAAGTAGAGGGTTAAATTATTTAATTAATTTCGCGATTCTTCAAGAGTGGCGAGGTTCACACTTTGAAAGGTTCTATCTTTGTGTACGTCCTTCGATGTGTACACACGAAAAGGGAAATTGTTTAGAACTGGCGTCAATGTAATGGAATGTTTCGTTGGGCCCGTTGTGTAAGCCGACGTACACATTGCGGTCGACGAACTTGTGACTTTTAGTGGCATTTTAATTAAAGTTTTTCCAGGCCAAAGGGTTCACATCACATCCAGCAGGTGCCCGGGCGAGGGTGGGATGCTTACACGAGGGGTTGAAAATGGTAGTACATCGTTTATATGAAGGCACAGAGGGGAGATTCGAGCAGTTTTAAAATCGTGCAGTTTAACTTTTTTAATTAAATTAATTAATTCAAACGAAAGTTTAAAATGCGATGTGAAATTTTCAGAAGAATTTTCGAGGTTTTCCATTTAATTTTTTTTTAAATATACATTTGTATAACGATCGAATGTAAGTATTGAATTTTTTAACACATTTTATTATAAAATTTCAATTTAAAAATATATGAAATTAATTATGACTAAATTAAGTAAGCTTCCCACGTAGTACGTACATTCTCTACACGTTACGTGGGTGTATAAATTTTACATCCGAGCGTACATCGTATGATGACAGTGCGTCATTCGCGTTTTAGAAATAACTCAAACATTAAACTCGGTCGTGAGCTCGACAATTTAATGAAATTGAAGTTTCACTCCAGGATTAAATAAACGGACAGTTTTTAAAATTGAAAAATCTGACGAAAGGTCGAACGCAAACGATACACCGTATCTGTGTAGGGATGCATTAAATTTATATCTCGAAAACCGATCGATAGCAGCAATCTCAGCAAATGGGTACTCGTAATAAATTTGTTGGAGATATCGTCTAGTTCGCAAAATATTTGATGGAAAAAAGCAAAATGAAAAGGAGAAAAAACGGTTTAAAGACTACCGGTGTATCGGACTGCAATTGGCTGCAGATTGCACGTCTGCACTTTGGGAAAACCATCGGTTTTCCATTCGACGGACAAAACTGAAAAGGAACGATAGAAATACACGTGATACTGTAGGTTACTGCTGCATCTAAATCTTCTTTCACGTTAAGGGAAATCTCTTCGGTACTTTTCAATTGTCGCCGAAGGAAAATCATACGGTTTTCCGAACGTTAGGGTAAGTTCAATGCGTTAGTTGCTATTCAATAGAAAGCTTCTAGGTGAATTATTCTCGACTTTTATTTACAAATACATCATTTTAGTTAACCGATAGCGTAGCATATAAATCGTTTGTGAATGCTGAATTGGGTTTTAGCATCTTTGCAATGCTAGATTTGAGTTTTATCAGATATTGGTGAGTATTGCATAACCTTTTTTTTAATAATTAGATCGTTCATTTCAAATATTTGATCGAGTTAAATATTAATTTAAGCTTAATTAACATGATTTCTTAAAATGTATCATTCACCTAATCCATCTTGAATAATATTCAATCAATTTTAACGACATTTGTTGAGCGTTTATATGGCTCTTCAAAGTTTATAACCTTATTGAGATTGAGATTTTATAAATTATTGCAGATGCAAATTAAATAAATATGCAAACGAATATATTCCGATCATTGTGCAACATAAAATCGTGTACCTTTAAAACTCCATTGATTTATTCGCAAATATTAAAAACAACCCGTCTATTTTGGAAAATCCCGCGAGTGCGATTTTTCCGGCTTCGGTCCGAAATGAATAATGCCAATACGGGAAAAGCGACGCGTCATTTTCCCGACATTTCCCCAGACGCCCATACTGACCATGGGGATCACCTTTCCCGCTTTTCCGGTGAAATATGCACGTCCCGATCGCTTTCCCATTGACAAATTGCAAAGAGGCGTCGGAAAAGCGAGTTAAAACTGCGACCCATTATTGCGAAAACACGGCACCCTATTAAGACGTGACAAACGCCGGACATTTCTCACTTGGACCCGAGGGGGATTCAATTTCGAGGTTATGGTCGGGATGGGTTTAAGGTAAATAAGACGGCCGGGGAAAATGTCCGGTGTTTTCGCGGAAAAGCCGGGCTCTATGCAAATTTTATTGCTTTTGAAGAAGACGCGCCGGTGCTATTTGTATCGGCTTAAATGCGATTCGGAAGAAATCGATGTGAGCAATCCGACTGATTGATTTCTTTTGCCTTTTCCGCTGTCTTTTAGATGTTTACTTCATACGTTGAAAAGAAAAGCCTTGAATTGCAAAGAGTACTATCTAACTGAACGACTCAATACTTTAATATGTGAAAATTGTAAAAGATTATTCATAATTTTCATATCGCATATTCGTTAGCTATTCCTTAAATAATCAAATAATAATGTATAGTTTGAATTATTTATAATATAATTTTTATTATAAAGAATTATTTCAATACTAGAATAGCTGCTAAATTTATTTTACTTGTATTTTAAAGTCTAATACTTCAATACATCGAACGATCATTGAATGAATATGTATACCTATGAACCATTTTTTTAACAATTGTACATATTTTAAATTATTTTATTAAGAAAAACCGGAAAAATAACTGACCCACTACCGAAAAGAACTAATTTTATCATTTTTTTCCCCTAAAGTTGTTATTCATCTCTGATTTTGGCTCGTCGAGTAGCTTGTTAGCGCGTAGTCTTCCGTATCATTTACCTTAGGGTTTACCCAACCTTATTTTCCTCGAGTTGCACACAAATGACGTCGAAAAGAGGCATTATTTAGAACCGTGTAGAAGAGATAGGATTCCAAGGTGTGTATTCTCATCCTCGATCCAGGATCGGAACTCTGCTAGGGCGAACAAATTGCTTTAAACAGTTTGTTTTCGTTAGTCTTTCGGACAGATTTGTGGACTTGTTTGTCGAAATGCGCTCCTACGCTGGTTGTAACTGGAGAATTCAAAGTACACTAACCTCTCGATAAGTTGGTTTGTTTTAGATATGTTTAAGATTTTATAGACTCAAGAATTAAACTCTTTATTACAGTTGAGAAAAAATCTTGAAATCGTTTAAATATTAAATGGAAATCAGTATCGATTGACAAATACAATAAAATTCTTTGAAAATAACTATTTTGAATTTCGTTTAGTATCAATGTATATAGCTTATATATTATTTTTCGTATCTGCAAGTACATTTATGCACATGAACAACTCTCTTACAATCATTTGATACAACTACGATAGCAAACTAGATGTTTTTAGTTCATGAACGAATTAAAGTTTTCAAAAATTGTGTTGTCACAGCAACATAGCGTTTCACCAGAAATTAAAAATGTCACAGTTGAGCGCTTTTAATAAACTAAATATATTTCGTGTCGCTAATAGTGCGAAATCAGTGCATATCACACATTGGTTGTATTGTGCATGTTGGGAAGCGGCGAATCAATAGTTCTCAACCCGTTTGTTTTGTCTCAGTTCGAAGAGCTGGTTATTCTCGACGGGATGCTGTCGACGTGCACGGGTTTTGAATTACAACCGGGTGTTCCGGTCGAGATAAATAACTTTAAAATAAATCCAAGACGAGATGGTTTGCGACGTCTGAATCATGGATTCATCGCGCTTTCCCTACTTTGAGTTACAAACGAGGCTGTTTTACCTGAAAATTGTAAATCTCGTTATATATTCGATTCACTGAAAAAATATGTATCTACAAATTGATTACATTCACTAATTCAAATGAATTCCATTTATCTGTTAAAATATTTCATTGAATTAAAATTGTGTTGAATACTCTACATTTCAACATTAAATCGATAAATTAATTCAATTTTCAAATTGATTTTTCTCAGAAGCAATTAATTTTATTGGCGCCATTAATAACTCGAAATACCTTTTGATAATATTTCGAGCTTCATAATAGCACTGAATTTATATCGACTAGGCGAAAAAGCTATAAAAATAATTCACGCGATAATGAAGTGTAACTAAACGGCCGATAGAATGAAATTTCCCGAACAGAGTGTAAGAACAAAAAAACGCAAAAAGCATCGAGAAAATCGCCGATCAATCTTTTCACGGAGAAAAACGATAATTTGATTCGGACCACCCCCTCACTTATATTACTCCATGTGTATATACTTTTGGAGTCGTTCTTCGATTCATGGATTGAACGAATTCCGTGAAAAGAAGTAAATTAAAATTATATAACATTTTTTCAATTTAAAATTTTCTATTCACTATATATCTTCATGTTTAGGAGAAAGGAATTAAATTTTATTTTTCGAATGTTCAGCATATATCTGAAGTTAAAGTTTACTGACGATGTGATAGTGTATCTATAGACGGGGTTTTCATTCAAAAGAAGACTTAAAGTAACATTAAGTACATACATATTAAAAAAAAATGAATATTAATAATAAAAATAATCAGATAAATAAGACAGTAATATTTTTTATCAAATCCACGTTAAATAAACCAGCACGAATAGAGACCGAACTGTACTAGCAAGGCGTATAGTGGCGATGATTTTTCGTTCGAAAGTTTACCAAAATCGAATTAAGTCGTTCGTTCGGAAGCTAATTTGATTTCATAAAGAAAATTTGAATTTAAAATCCCCCTCCCCCCTAACCCTCGTGTATAAAAGAGCGCGAAAACGATCCGCGCCTGTAAAGTTTGAATGGGCCATTCGATCAAATTTCGCGCCAATGACGTACCCCCTCATACCCCAACTCTAGCCCAACCGATTCGGCCATAATTGAATGTATTAAGAAGTTGAACGATAAATCGGCGTTTACGATCGAAATATTAATGATAAATTCGCTCGAATATTATTATCGGCGAAGGTAAATTTAGATTCGCGAGGGTTCAGTTTTTCCATGGAGTTTTTCATGTCTCCGGTTGCGATTGTACTGAATTAGTGTAAGTCTATTAGGCGTATTCAATTATGAGCTGGTCGGGTACTGTGCTAAAGCGGATTATATGTTATTTTAGTAGTTTTGTGAATAAAATATTCCAGGAGAAAATTGATAATTTCTCGCAGTGCCAAGTTTCCACACAGCGTTGCAAATTTAATAAGGATGTAAAGTTCTGGCGTTATCGTTCTCGTGAGATTAATGGAACGCTTTCGAATAGATTTGAATATTTCAGATGGGGTAAATGTTGAGTTGAGCGTTCGTTTGTTGGAGATCTACGATTCGAGCTTTTAATCGCCATCTGAAATGATTCATTTTGTATTATAGAACAGTTTTATATTCAACCTCTTTCGATTCAGACCCATAAATTCCAACAGCGAAAGTATTAAACTATCAGGCATGACAGCGATATCTCAAACGAAGAATTTCATTAAAGAAATGATCGATTTCCGCAAATCCATCAAACTGCAACATAAACAACTTCCAATCCATCACCGAAAGCAAAACAAAGCATCCAGTCAAACCCATCTTAATAAATGCACCGTGAAAGGATAACAACCCCCATAACGAAACGGCCGCCATCCAGTTCGGTCCAGATTTATCGCAGTCGGCGAAATGCAAAAACATCCCTCTTTTCTCTTCATATACATATATATATATAAATAGATCTTTATAAACATATAAATATATATTCGATTGCTTAATTCACCTCTCCCTCGTTTTTGGAATTTATACTGTTCGAAACGGCGATCGTGATCGATGTTTTTCCAGTGGGGAGACGCGCTAATCGGAAAATCCGGAAGAAGAATCGTCAAGACGCTGGGATGGGATCTTTTTCTTTATAGAATATTTATGCAGGCGGATTTTGGGAGTTATTTAAAATGTGATGAATCGATTATTTTTATTTTTTCACAATATAAATTTATATCAAAATTTCCAAAAAAATCGTATATTTTTCAACAAATTTGATTCAAATAGTTTGATTAACAAATTAACTCAAATGTTGATCTGGAATAAATTATATTTCAGATTAGTTTATAAGGCTTAGCGTTGTTTGAGACTATATCTAAGTGATTGTGAATCGTTGTGAAGTATTTTCGATAAATACAAAACGAATGAAATGTAAAATATTATATTTATTGAAATACATATAATAAAATTGCGTCAGGTGTGTAGATTATTTTTAATATACACTCATACGTCTATACTAATATATTTCATTCTATTTCGACATTCAAATTCAAATATGACAATTTTTAAATAAATGGAAGTATGAATGAATGTATTTGTAAAATCGGGGAGTGCAAAAGCTACTAAGTACATCAAATATCAAACGTTACACGGCTATAGATTATAAAATGTACAATTTAATGATCCGGAATTTTCCCAAAACGTGTTCACAAAAACTCAAAAAAGTTTCACAGTTATTGAATATGAGGTAAAGAAGTAAATAAAATACAAAAACACATAAAATTAACACATTCAAAGTTATAGATTCAAAAGACTACAAGGAGTCGATAACTTTTTTATATACTTAAAATGTATTCAATCACATCGCACACATTTCCCTTCGACACACACGAATTCCTAAAATTCTCACAATTCAATAATCCCATATACATACAAATCCAGATCCGAAAACACAGCCATCCACTCACAGCTGACCCAAATCGGAACCTTTTCACCGACAACCTGAAAGACCGAAACGCATAACGGGTCCAAAACTGCCACCGAAGAACCCTCCACACCGGAACACAACAGTCGCTTATTGATTTCGCATTAGCGGCGAAAAGAGGACGAGGGCCACGTCCAAATGTCATTACCATATCGATGATGTTATTCGCAATAATTTCAAAAAGCCTTTTCGCGCGCCCCAACATTAATGGCCGCCTGAAAAATGGACGGCGACTGGAAATTGTTCTACGTGTTTTGTATATTTCCAGATGAATGTTATGTTCGAATGTGTTCGAAACTTGCTTTTATGTATCGTTCGAATCAATATTCTGACCTATATATGGAAAATTTGAAGGATATGTCATTATCTTCGCTTGCATTTGTCGAAATTGAGTAGATGAATTAAGAAATCTCGCAATGTTTTTTGGTTTTTATGGTCAGTGTTGAGACGATGAAAAGTATTTAAATTGTTTCAAATCGCAAAATATAGTCAATATATGCGAAATTACTTAATTCATTTAATAAAAAAATTCCGATGGAGTTACAGATTTTACCATGAACTATAAAGTTTAAGAATTCGAATATTGTTTGAGTAATTAGTTAATGATTTTAATACTATAGTTCAGCGTGAATTTTATTAAAACAATTAAGAGTAATACAGCTCGTTCTGCCATGTTGAAAGTCAATGTTAACTACTTCTTTCAAATTCATCAATTGTTCTGAAAAACTTTATAGACATTATTGTGTCATACTCAAATGAAAGTCTAGCAATTTTAACTGCTCCAATTATTAAAATAAAACGAACAATGTAAAGAATATGAATAAAACATATAATTTTTATCACTCGAATCGACTATGAATGCGCAATATTGTTATTTTATGATATGAAAACTACGGAATAATGCACTTCACATTCTTAAGCTTACTTAGGCGGAATAAAATTACATTCAAGTATGCAGAAGATCAATATCCTTCTGCAACAACACGCCAACCATACCGACTAGCACAAGAACGAACTTATCCTGGAGCAATTCAGCTGTAATTTTAGAATTTCAAGACGATCTCCAGAGATGCATCCCGGCGTTCCTTTGCCTCGAGCAACGCAAAAGAGAGATGGTATTCAACTCTATAATAGTGTTACTGGCGCCTTTTATTGTTATATCGAAAGATAATACGAGAATTGAGGTGTGTATTTCCATTTGAAAGTTGAAATGTGTGTTAACACTTGCGAGTTTTCGGCGAATCGAACGGAACGTATCCAAGAGTTGAGACTATTCGATATGACATGACTAGTGAAAATCGATTGTATTTTTCAGATCAGATCGTTAATTGAAGATAATGAAAAGTTGAAATGGTATATACATATTTTTAGAATTTTTCATAGCTGAAATATTAAAATACATGCTGTAGGATTATTCTCATCATAAAATCACAGTGAAACAATAAAGCGGTGCGTGGAGAAGACGAGGTGAGTTATTAAAGTTCGCCCGATGCCTGAAATATTTTTGAAGAATATCAAATTTTGCACGTTGCGTTTTCGCACGAGGGGCGCGAAAATTGAAAATTCTTCAGGGTATAATTTTCGCGAAAGTATGTGTAGTCGTCGCCGGAATGTGAAAATCGGGGACAAAATTCCCAAAGTGTTCCCCTTTCTTACAGAATGTTCTACGTTATTTTTTTCGACGTCACTTTGTGTAGTTCGAATATATTACGATCGAATTTTTTTCCTATAGGCTCGCATTATGTAGAGGAAGATGTTGTTTCTTAGTAGAATAAGATTTTAGAAATATGATTTATGTACCTATGTACATATGTGATTCTACTTCGCTTGACGAACACAATAATCAATAGCTAAGGATGTATTTTTTTAATTCAATTGATATGATAGGTACATATGATTTGAAATTATATGAATTTATCTTAAATTAATGTGCATTCATAAGATTTTAAAACTATGTTTAAGATTTTTTTTCAAATGAAAATTGTGTGATACCTTTAAAAAAGGTTCTAAATAGATTATTTCTCTCTATGGTAGAAATGTGCATATTTTCCATGCCTGAGGCTCGATGTGATTTTCGTTTTCAGGATTTAAGTAAGTGACGTGTTTCTGCAATGAAAGCTCTTTTCATGGGAGCATTTTCTTTCGTTCCATTTCAGGTCGTAAGAATAGAGTTCGGAAACTTTTAACAATATCTCTCTTCAGTGGAAAATTCATACTTTTCATTAGGCAAGCGAAAGAGTATCTGTCCTCAATATTTCTTAAACATTATTACACTGAAACGCTTAATGGTTTTCTCGAATAAAGTTTTTCAATCAATATTTCTTTCGATGCTTCGCAGCCAGTGTACAAGCGCTTCGTGAGCATATTTTAAAGTTAATTGAAAAATCACAGTTTGATATTATGAAAACCTCGACAGCTTTAATAAATTCACTTTTTTATTGGACGAATATAAAATAGTGACGCTTTCATTATTAAAAAGTTGCTCGTTAAACCATTTATTGCTTACAACACCATATGGTAGGTAAATATTCTCGTATATTGCTGAAAACGTGACACAATTTGATTTTATTTTCAAATATAGCAGGAAACAATCAAATTTATTTCTATGAGAGAATTTGTTTTGTATCTCATAAAAGAGTGAATATATTATATAATATTATATTTCGAAATATTTATAAAGTACACAATTCCAATTCGTTTTGATTGTCGATTTGAAAAAAAATCTATTTTGTATTCTAGCAAAAAAATCAGCATAACCATTCGTTCTGTTGAATCGACACGATGTTTATTTAGGGTGTCGCTGAAAGTATTTCGTTATTTATTATCACTTTCTCGTTCGAGGAGCTTAATTTAAATAATAAACCAGACAAAGAGTGTTCTTTATTAGCATAAAACATGCGCGAAAGAGCACAAGGAGTTGTTCGAAAATTGCGAAGGACGACACCTGATTTTGTTCGACGACTCGATTTCGTTCAAACGGCCGGAAAATCGGGAAAATTCCAAGAATCCGTTAATTTATTCCGTGTTGTTACTTTTCGGCCTGTCTGAATTAATTTCGCGATAATGTTTGCAAAGATCTATGGCTTTCGTTACGGTCGAATAATTCCTTGATTGAATTGAAGTTTAAGAAATATATACGATTGAATTATTCAATTCGATAAATATTTATATCTACACGAAAACGTATTGACATGACGCAGAGCGGAAACACGAATATCAAAGGTCATATTAATTATAACAAAATCGATAATTGTCGAATAAAATTCCGACGACACATAAATATTTACATGTCGACCTTTAAAGCCTTCTGCGAAATTTTTCCCGCAGCCGGAAAATTTACGAGCCATCCGATAAATGTGGACATATATATGTTTTTTTTCGGTCATAAAATTTATCCTGTCGAATTGGACGAGCGCATTTTTAAGGATCATTAAGGGCGCGTTATGCGAACGCCCTGCGCGTTACGACCCGTAACGTTATCGCGCGAACCTTCATATTTATATTATACACTATGGATGGGGGTTGCCAACCCTATGCAGTTAAATTCATATATGTTTTTTAATATAAAAAAAGATTTTTTAAACTATAAAAATATCAATAATTGTGCACCCTGTAGGATCAATCAAACGCAAAGATGTAGTGCTATGTAGAATGATCATATTTATATTTTAGTTTGAAATCATTTCATTTCCCACTCTGAATATAATGATAATTATTTCTAGTCAGAAAAATTATGAGAGTTCTCTTTAAGACTACATCTCAGACCGTATATTTTTTTATTTAAACAGGTAATTTCTACCCAATGTTTTATATACACACCGTGTATATTTTAATCGGTCACAAGTGACACAGATAACCCTGAATAGTTAGTATCATTCACTTTATATAGTGAAGACGAGTCTCCTAAGAGTAGAGAAGTGCACACATAGGTGTCACTAAATAGTTCGAATTAATCGAACATATGAAAGGTCCAGGTGATGTGATCATTTGCAGAGCCGTTTCGTAAAGCGTTAAATTAACACTTTTTTTCGAATCAAATGAATCCAAACATTCGAAAGAAACGACCGTGTCTCCATATCAATTTTTATCAATTAAGAAAAACGACATTTTGACACTCGCCAAGATAGGACTCGAGAATTCACGCATCCCAAGTATGCTGAATCGACACGGCATGCACAAACGCTTTATACCGCTGCGCTATCGGCTGGCTATATATATATAATTTCATGTAAGTAATACAAGATCTGATTGTATACTTAAATCAAGTATTTATTTAATTCGGTTTAAAAAATATATACGAATCTAATGAGATTTTTAAATTAAAATTATTAATTTTTCAATAATTGGCGATTTTGTTACCTTTTGCTAATTATGAAGAAGTGTGATACTCATCATTCGACCATATTCATATTCTTTTAATGAGTGTATCAATTAGAGATTATTAAAAAAAAACTATACATCACAAAACTGTGGATATGCATCGAATAAATATGCTAATTTATATCGATTTTATTCATTATTAACGAATCTATTATATTGTGATGATTAAAATCTAGCAAAATAACACAGCACTAAATATGAGGGATTATCGAAACAAAGGTTCCCCATTGCTGCCATACGCATGAATACATTTCCGGAAAGTATAGTGTATATATTTGAGTCGTACAGTACGCGTATTATTATGCGCGTATAAACAGGGAGCACACTGCACGCGTTCGCATTTATTGTAAATTGTTTTTCTTTATTGTCCATCCGCCGATATGGGGAAGTGCGTATATAAGAGCGGGGACGTTACGATCTCGACTGATGATATCCACGTTGAAAAATGGGGATGATCGTGTTTAAGATGAAGATTCTCAAAGTTTCAGATGAGAAATGTTCAAAATTTTGATACAATTTAATTTAAAATCGATCAATATATAAAACAAATTATTTGTCTTATTTTAAATTTCGTCGTATTGATAAAAAATATTCGATCATAACCATCCGGAAAATGCTTGAAAAACTCTATCGCACAGAAAATAATAAAATTTGATAAACTCAGCACAATTTCAGATCACGCCCGCCGATAAAACATTTTATTATTTACACTATAATAATAAAAAAATATACGAGAGAAAGTCGCGATACAGATTTTTTCAGATTCGAGCGACCGAAATTTATGCAAGGGTCCCTTTCTCTTCGGGATTTTTCACTATACGAGTCGGCAGTAAATCTGGACCCGATAAACGAAGTTCAGCCTCCACTAGCAGTTTAGTCCTAGCTTGTTTACGTGCACTTTTTGGAAGGCTTCTGTGCTGCCAAATAAATTCAACGAGGTATAGATTTTCGCCAGAGTGCATTCTGTCACATCGATTACTCTCGGCGTGGATGCAAAGAGGCTGGCCTGATTTATTTGCATTTGCATATCGGATCTGCAGCTAAGTGTGCATATTTATGTTTATCGATTTTCATACGTTAGCTCGAATCTGATTGCAAAATATTCCGTGTGCTAATATTTATTTGTTGTGCTACGTTAGGACTGGAAACTTCGAAGAGTAGTTAGCGCATGTAAGATGTGAATAAAATCAGTCGAATTCTTGATGAGGTGAGGAATCGGCTTTAGTATTAAATTAACACTTTTTTTAATCAAATATTCGGAAGAAATTATCAATTAAAATATAATTTGTGACTCTAGTCAGATTCTGTCATTATTCGAACCTAGAATCACGAAGATATTGAATACTGACGCGGTACGAACAAACAATTATATAGTAAAAATAATGTTTTTTTAATGAACAAAAATAATATTGATATAGTGAACGTTTTCATTATAACTTTCATGAATATTCAAGGAGTGATTTGAAATGAAAATTGCTGTCTTATTTTTTCGTTCGATACAAAAATAGAGTTTGAATGCAATAAATCGCAATCAAAAGTTTATAAAGCTTTTAAGTGGAACTAGCTAATGGAAATGCTCTTTGTATGCAACGCAATTTTTGCAGTCGTCACAAAGAGAAAAATATATCAATCGGAAATATGAAATGAAAATTGAATGTTAATATAGTAAACAACGTTTCAATATAATATACGAATATATGTATTGCAATGTTTGAAAAAGATTCAATCATTGATAACAAAAGCTATATTCTCAGAGTAAAAATTTGAACGAATATTGAAATTACTTCTGAATTCAATTTCAGATCAAAACTTTTCGAACGACTTTTCTAAATTCGCAACTCAAACAAAACAAGTATTAAGAATATCGCGGAAACACATTAAAGCAATCTCAAAATTGTAAAAGAAAAAGAAGAATCAGGCAAAAGAAAATAAATAATGCATGTCCTAATTTGTTTTTCAAACAATTATATTAAACGCACATATTTTAATAATCGAATTATCTGCACCTGATATAAATTGATATCTGAACACTACTTTAGAGTCAACATCACATAACTCTCATTCTAAAAATAATTTACACGAATTAACACATTCATTTACAATACGCTAATTCAATATCGACTCAGATACTTATACACGCGCAATTCGAGAGCGATATTTCGCTATATCGAGCCTCCTTAAGAGGGTGGCTATGCGCTCGAGGGTCATTAAAAATATATTTGGTTTTCCTTGGCACGTCCTCGAGATATGGAGACGGCTTTTCCGTTCGGGAAAATTGAATTATTTCCATTGAGAGGAGTTTTCCCGGGCGAAGAATCGCGCGACATTACGCAATCTGCTCGGCTCGTTTACACCTCAAAATGCGTAACGCTAACGGCTTTTCTCGGCCTTAGCGAGAAAAAAAAATTCCTCTGCAGCTTCCGACGAGCTATAATCCAAATAAGATTGTCGTGTGAAAAGAGCGCGAAAAAAAATGAATCGAGGAGCGTTCAAAACGGCTCCGAATCTAATTTCGGCGAACGCGAGAATCGGGTGAACTGACAACTTGTGCGAAAGTATTTTATTAATTGTGTATTAATCTTGATGATTATCGATGAAACGAGGTAATTACGAATTCAGTAATAAGGTAAATAAAAAATATTGTTATTGTATATGCCGAAACAAGATTTGTATATAATGTTATCGTTGATTTATCGTTGTACCGCACTAACTTACAAATGACTAGAAGAGAAAAAAAATCACGTATCGTATGAGAAACAGTTTTAGATATTGAGTTAATTACGGATAATGGTTCTATATGAATATGATTTTGAACCACTTTCTGCACTTAACTCAATTTTGATAAAAAAGGTCACTTGTACCCTTTGTGCAACTCAGTCGTTATATTATCTTTTAACTCTGTCAGCTTCTTTTTTTTTCAACAATATGCATATTTTACGTGTTCAAAAAAATATTTTGTTAATGTTTCGTTTCAGTTACATGTAAATATTGTATTTTTTAACGATATCGATATGACTAATATTCTTTTTTTATGCTTAACTCGAAAAAAGCAAGTATTTTTTAGGTCATCTAATATTTTCCGGAGGTAAAACTGCGTTTTAGTGATACGCACGTTTCGTGAAGCGAATAACGGATTATTTAAATTTGGAACGCATCTAAATCACGTTTCGTCCTAGATAAGTGCTCTAATATGTAAAAAGATTTTTCGATCAGTTTCTAGAAAAGTCATTACGATTTGCTGTTTTTTTTTGTATATCGATAAAATTTTAATATCGCTTGCATTATTATAGTTACTTACTGAATATTTTCATTTGAATTAGAGAAATTTGCTTACTGTTCCAAAATAATTTGTTTATCCTAGCAAATTAGAAATAATATTAGGTGCACAAAATTTCATATTGCATAGTACATGAATTCTTTTTATAAAAAAAAAATAATAAAAGAATGCATTTTTCGCAAATTATGTTGAAAATGAAAAATATTCACACGAATAACTTCATTAAGATCAAATAAACAGCTAGATTTGTTCAAAGGTTTCAGAACTCAAAGACATTGTACTCTTAGTAACAGAGAAGCAAATTTACGTTTACATGGCATACGAATGTTGACAGTTCGCAAGTGACCATAATCTTACGTCACAACAAGAACTGTTGCGTTGTTAACATGCATTGTTAACAACGTCCGACAAACTCTACAAAGTTCATACATATTATGCCCTTTATTTAGCTCAATATAATTTCGACGAATTATTGGAAATAGGAGTTTTGAAATAGCACACTCGATATCGGCGTCCAATAAATTAATTATGGAAATTGCATTTCTGAGAATTCGCAAATGAATCTATATTGTTTGTATACGTATTTTGATGATTCAAAGAATATGCAATTGTTAAATCAAAATAAAAAAAGCTTTAAATATATTGAAAATATCGAAAAATTAAAGCAAATTATATTTTTTGAGTTAATTTATACTTGTGGTTTAATTAGGTGCTTATAGTGTATAGAATATGAGATAATATGAATTTTCACGAAATACAGATAGTATGCAAAATAATATTGAAATGAAGTAATTTCTGTGGGTGATCAATTTGAATAATTTGTGAGTTAATAAATCATTTGATTCGAAGGTTATTTATCATACGGGAAACGTATCAAAGCTAATGTGGATAATTTAAGCGATTTTGAATAATTACATTGCTGTTTAAAATTGAATATTTGAAGTAACATCAAATAGTGAAATGAAAATTAATTTTCAAATCAAATTATTTGACACATATAGATAAATCTGTTTTCGAAAAATTAATCATTGATGAAATTTTGAATGGATTTCAATTCAAAGTGCTTTTACATAAGAAAATCGACCGTTTCTCCTTGTACGTATTCCTTTCAGACAATCGACACAATCCAACTAAAACATTCATTCCGACGAAACCCACGCTTTAACACCTAGGGGCGTACCAAAATGAAACAAAATAAAATATTTTATTCAGACTGAATAATATATAAAAAAAAGTACTTGAATGAGAATGAAAACACTCAATCTAATTATAAAAATTCATATTGATTGAAATATTTGAGTTTAATGGATTTTTTTTTATCTAAAGTCATGAAGAATTTAGGTTAATTCATTTTAGAAAGACCAGATGAGAGACTTAAGAGACAGATCACTCTCGTTGATCCCTTGGATATTTTTCTTAACATGAAAAATTTCTTATTCAATCCGATATCAAAATTTAAAAAAAGAAGTCTAGATAACAATACAATTCCTAGACTCGTGGACCGATCTATTACTTTAGATGAAATGCAACGTTATATTTCGTAGGAGGTGGATATGAGATGACTTTATAACTATGAGATAATAATATAGCCATGAAATGATGTTACAGCCATGAGATGATGTTATAACCATGAGATGATTTTTCAGCCATTAGATGATTACGTAGCCATTAGATGACAATACAACAAACTCTACGTACTATCTTCTTGTTCTCACGATTGATCTTCCTAACATAAACTACCCCATATCATGAAAAATCATACCAAAACTCAACATTCCCAATTCAATCCGATATGAAAAATTAAAAAAAAAAAAAAACAGAAAGAAATCCACACAAGAGTAGAACCCCTAGACCGTTCTATCGCCTTAGACGAAATGCAACGGTATATTCTCTTTTGTAAGCAAAGTGGAGGGTGGCGACGAGTTAGGGCACGGCATCGCCTTCGGGGCCCTATTGTGCCCTAACTGGGCTATAAAAAGATCGTGACGGAATGAATGGAATCAACTATGCCCTCTCGTAGTCCGTTCGAGTGGTGCGGATTCTGCACAGAGGACCCTCCACTTCGCCACGACGATTTTTCGATTCGTATATTTTTTTTTGCGGAATTTATTTCGAGTGATTTTCAATGAATCCAATTCGCTGTGTTGATTTTTTTCCGTCTAATCTTGTAATAATATAATGATAGCGCTTGTTTATCTGTGAGTCGAATGTGACGCGAGTTCTGCGTTGCTGTTATGAAGATTGCATTTAATCGGCGATGATAATTTGTCTTGATATTATTCTAATTTAACTCGTATAATACTAGTGAAAATCTGTGCGTGTGTCATTCTGTAGGATCGGTGAAACGCTATGTTGCTGTGGCAACTCAATTTTTGATATTCGTTATTACTTTGGGCAGTTATATCGAGTGAATCATGACATTTTTAACAACTATGGTCGTTAGGGTATTAAAAAATAATACCCAATGGATTAATCAATCAATTATTGAAAACGATATAAGATATTGTGACTTGACGTTGCCCAAAAATCTATGAATTTAAGCCGATCGTAAGCTATTGTATACTTTCTATCTATAATGAATAAAAAAAAAAACAAAATCCAAAATATATTAAATTATTTCATGGCTATTAGTTATGCTTGATATATCTAACTATATAATAGCGCTATTCTATGTGCGTGTCTGTCTAACGATCCAAAACTGCGTTGATAAATTTAACGGGTTGATCGCCATGTAATATTGTATAATATGACTGCTATGGATAGCTACGTGTAAGCCACTCCGTGAAACTTCAAACGCTTGAAACTCGATAGTAAATGTATCTATCTATATTATAAATACGCTAACGATGCTCGAAATTTTCAGCCAGCCTGTGCCTCGAACCCGGGCGTTCAATTTATTAGCCCGCACCTTCCACTACGAACTACGTGTCGTATTTATTATACTAAAACCATCTCACAATGTCTCTGGATAGATTCATTATGACATAACAAAGAGTAAAAGATTGAATAAGATACAAACATACCTCACACAGAAGTTCATAATAAAAATAGAATATTTGTGCTAAAACACGCATGTGCATATTATAAATATACGTTGTGCGAAATAATATTTGAATAATGAATAAATAAAAGGACGCGAGCACATATTTTTCGGTCGAAATGCAATATTGCACAATTATAAGGGTAGCCGGAAGGCGGCGCATAAATCAGGTGTATCCTGTTTATTTATACAGCAGGACCGAAATTTCGGTTTTATAAAATCCATCGGCCCATCCATCATAGCGAGTCACGTAAATGGTATGAGGGTCGTTCCCGTTAAATCAACCGGGACCGTTATCCACTATCTGTCGGAACACCCTGTATATGTGCGTATAAATAATATAAATAATTTAACGATAATATATAATATTATATGTCGAACAAAACTTAAGTATTTTTGAATATGTGCTATGTATTTTTTTTATTTTGAAAATTAAAATTTCTGAAGTATATTAATAGATAAAGTTAGTTGAGTTTTCAATACAATGAATATATGAATCATTTGATAAAAATTGATGTCACATTATGAGGTGACCTAAAAATTCACATATTTTTCCGCATACAAAATAAACTAGTTTTTTATTGTCATGTTGCATTATTCATACCGTCAAAAAATAGCTGAATATGAATAATAAAATAAAACCGTGTCAAATAACAAACGATAAGTGCTGTTCATAAGAAAACAGATTTCCTCAAACGTGATCAAAAATGCTTACACTGATCTAGTTTTATGCACACGACACGAAAATAGTGTGGATGTTTGTCAATCGAAAATGTATAAAAGCGGCGTAAAACTGAAATCAACTCAGTTTCAAATTAAATTTTGCTATACAGCAAGCCTCAGTAACAATACTTCTAAAATGGAAAAATTAACTGTATTGTTGGTAACTTTATTGTGTGCACAATTCAGTTCGTGCTCACCAATATCTATGGAAAATTTCAAGACACACGAAGAACCTGAAATTTACGAAGACTCAACAAATCCTATTGTATCAACCCAGCAAATGGAACATGGAGTTGAGTTGAAAAATATGGAGACAGCATTCGATCAAATTTTTGACTATCCCGAAGTCAACGTTGGATTTATCACATTGGGCACAATACAAGATTCTAAAGTGAAATTGAGAGATATTAATATTGCAATTATCGGTAAAAATACCACCGATGAAATTTCTGAAGATAAAGGATTGTTGTATAGTTTCAATAAAAGTGATTTAATACGTATGAATAGGCTAAAAGCTAAATTGAATCAAAAATCACTCTCGATGTCTGAAGATCAATTAAAAGAAGAAACTCAGAAAGAAGAAGACCTTTTTATGTCATTATTTGAAGGTGACTTCGAATTTCCTTTATCAGAAGAGAGTGTTACATCTAAAACAATCGAGGAAAATTTAAATGATAAAATCGGATATTTTGATTATTTCAAATTCAATGAAAGTGATATTAATGAAAATGCAATAAGTCTTTGCTTAATGCCGATCAGTGAAAATAGTCTCCACAGTGTTAATTTAAATGATCTTCTTAAAAAATTCATTACATCTCAAAGCTATTTGAGAAGTTTCTTAAGGAATTCGTATGAAGGTCATATTGATGAGAAGTATCGTAATGATATTGTTGAAAACGACTTCAAGTTAATCGAAAATGTTTTTAATACTTATGAAGGATCTTTTTTGGCATACGTTGACATTTCTCTCACTAAATTTACAGAAAATTTATTTGTGAATTTGAATGATTCAATAGTACCAAGAAGTTCTGAAACTGGTGACGATCTAGACAAATCAGATATCGAATATATTTTGGATTTGATAATTCTAGAAGAAATTCCAAGTGAAAAAAGTATCAGCAGTGTTTTGAATGGAGGTGATGATAGTTCCATAGAAAGTATTCATGATTACTTAGTAGCCTTCTTATTAAACAATAAAGAAAATATGTTTGAAGTTGAAAATGTTACGGAAATCAATGAACAAACGGAAACAGTAGATAATAAAGACAACACTGAAGAAACAGTAAATGAAGAAAAAGAAGTTCAAACTCAGCATGTTGATGATGATGAATCAGTTGAAGCTAGAGTCGTGGAAGTAAAATTTTAAACAAATAAGAAAAATAATCTTTTGTAATGATCATCTAATCTGTAAAATATTATATAATAAAAATATATAAGAACGTTAATGACTTTTAATGAACATTGACTTAAAATTCTATTTTGCAGAGTTCTATCGCAAAAAAATCTGATAAAATCAAATAATCAAAATCAGAGGGACAGATTCAGATACATCTATTGCTGTATGTACCTACTGTAGTATGTCTGTATCTGTGTTTTGTAGTTTAAATGAATTTTATTATCAAACCAGAGAAGAAAAGACCGGGCTTTAGTAACGCGTCTACATTTTTTTCCTTACAAAATTTTCCAACACTCACTCCTAACAAACTATCATTCTCATTCTAAGAGCATCAAACAAATTTTCCACACAATCAAAATCCCTGCACACCAATCAGACAAAATCACACTAAAAACAAAACAATCAGACCTAAATCCGTACCAACACACACACCAACCAAAGATCGAACAATCTCACACGACTCTAGTCAGTTACAATCGTAGAGCCTCTAATTCGATCCCCTGCAGGAATCGGGTTACCGCCAGTTCTAACTAGTTACAACCACGGTAGGTACGACCCTCGGGGAGGACAATAATTGCCGTTCGGAGACGTTTCGATCCTCTGTCCGTGTCTCGGCTTCGTCTACACGAAGACGCAGGACCAACTTTGACCTTATCTCGTGGGCTTGATGAGGAGTTCGCAGGGTTAAATTGTCTCCCGCTTGTCACGGAGACGTGAAATGTGATTTAATAAGCCGTGACGCGATTCTCTCTCCCTACAAGCAATCGGGTTCGCCTGCCGGAATTTGCATGTTAAAAATTTCAATGTGGGGTTTGATAATTGGGTTTTCATTGTGAGATTTATTCATTTGAATATGTTTCACAATTTAATTATTTTCATGCTTAAATACCTTTGATTCGAGCTATCAGACGCTTAATAGATAGATCTACACATCGATAGATTACTCAAGTAGAGACAAATAGCAATTTTATGCGTTCATTAAAAGGTAAAAATCAAGCTCATAGATTTCGCAATACTTTTAGATTGACACATTAGGTTACATTTGAATCCAAATAGTTGAGAATTTCGTTAGTTCAAAACATTAGTTTCAAAATTTTCAATCGTGCTGCTTATTTTTATCATCAGTTAATTTGTTACATACGATTGAAAGATCAGATATTAGAAACAATCGAAAATACTTAAGAAAGTTATTTACATACTTTTGACAGTATCAATTGAAAATTATAAAAATAAATTGAGTTCAACACAGAATACATGAAAATGTATTCGTATAAATAAAAGAAACTATGTAGGTAAATGATGTATCAAATATAAAAAAATAGATTGCTTTCTATCATGATATGATTTGAAGTGTCAAAAACAATGCACAGATGGGGTGTAAGGTGAGTGCAGAAATGTAGAGCCTTTTCGTCGACTCAGACGCGTATTATGTAATGGAAAATGTTACGGAAACGGAAGTGGGCACGAACAAGGGATTCTACGTCAATGGGAAACAAAAGCTATGATAGATTCAAAGACTCTCGCCGTGTAATTCCATTGTGCTTTTGCCCTATGGCGGATCGAATGCTTGAGACCCCTTCTGGACTGTTTCCTTTTCCGTCAAATAATATTTCTACGCTTCGATGCGCTTTTGTAATGTAATTAAAATATACTTTGAGAATATTTAATTAATTGTTAAAAGAAATTTCGAGTATTTATGAAAATTTTATTTGAATAAAATGAGAATTTTAAATTTAGACTAGCAATCGGATTATAGAAGAATATGAAAAAAAAAACAGAATTTTTAGCATATTCTTCGCGAGCACGAATAAAATCGTATTAAAAACAATGAAAATGAAATTGAATCCTTTTTTTATAAAATAAGGGTCGACGCAGTAATTGCTCTTCATGCTCTGCCGATTCCCGCTCGAAGATTAACACAGAAAAGAAATTAATTTCGATGGAAATATTACAATCCCACAGTTATAAGTTCGACCTTTAATACCTTGTAATGGCACAAGAGCACACCGGCGAACATCACCAGCATTTAGCCGAACCTTAGTTGTAATATATCATAGTAAAGATATTTGAAAAAAAAATTTCACTGACTTAAGTAGTAAAGTACATACAAATAATTACTAAAAAAGCCAAAGTATACAATTGACTTCGAGAAAAGTAGAGCATATATTAAGAGAAGGTCGAATGATTTGATGATATATCTTAGTATACGTTCCAATTTCGTTTATGTTTTTTTGCCACCAAACATATGAGCGTATATAGAAGCAATTAATGTACATAACTCAAAAAAACTTGAATTCATAATAATTTAGCGATTGGATACCTGCGCGAACGATCGAATGCGTACTCGCTACAAAGGAAAATCCGAACTCCCCGACTGTGGAATCGGCAGGAGGATTTTTGGGACAATTTGGTCGGTGATAATTACAAAAGTTACCCTCAATTATTATGCCGTTCCGCATTATGCGAAAAATAGTGGTTGTTCGAGCGTGAAAAATCGCTTTCGCGCCGAATCCATAATTTTACAAATCCGCGGCCATTGAGCGAACGCCGCCGACCGTGATGCGATTTCGCCCTTTTAAATCCGATGAAAGGGAACCGCGTTTCGTTTCTATATATATTCTATACATATATTATATATACCTTATATGGGTGCGTGTGCTTCTTTCGCTTTTTATTGGATATTTCTTCTGTGAGAGCCGATTGTGATTATTTCGTCGGGGAGCGCTTTTTAAGGCTCGCGCTTCGGAGCGCGGCCCAATTTTTTAATGGATTGGAGTTGGATTTATGTGCGTTTTTCTATGAATCGATATCGAATCACGATAAACTAATATATAGATCATTAAACATCAACGTTTAATTACATCTATCGTAGTTTGGAATAATTAATATGTATAAATTTGGCGTTTCTTCTGATCAAATCTCGTGCTTTTATAAATCATTCAATCGTATGTACTCGTATTTGCTGATTTGAGTTTACATATATAATTGGAAAGAGTGAAACTGGAAAATTCTGGGGTAAGTTGTTCCGAAGTTTTTTCATCGTTCAACTGTTGGTGCTAGATTTAATAAAACTTGCACATACCTGATGCTTTTATAATGACCTTCAAGTATAATTATCTACTATCTTTTTTTCTTACAAAATTAATTTTCAATAAACCTACACCTGGAAAATCTAATCCCAAACTTCTCAACATAAATATATATCGATATCTGACTGTAAATGTAAACTATTACGTTCCATATGTATCCAAACGTGTAATAATCGATTCCATGTAGATCCGTTTACGTTTGAGGGAACTCAATATCTCACTTTACAGCTTACTTATCGATATGTACATAGATTTTCATTTCATTTCAAGGTCAAAACTCATATTAAGAGTTTAAATCTTCTACTATTAAACAATATTATTTTTCATTTCGAAGCAAACCCGAGCACATTTATCATTCGAATATTTTTTTAATAAAAACGTACCGAGGATCAAAATTTTTGTAGCACCCAGCACAAATACGCGTTATCGGCCAACAATCGCTATATTCGTTATTCGGATCCGTCACCGTTTGCGATATACACAATAAATCGACCCCACCTGGACAGGTGACCGCGTTTATGATTTATGTGCCATAACCCCCCTGGGGCCCGAAGAGTACATTATTGAAACCCCAGGGGCGTATTTTGGACCAAAATATGGACCCGGGGCGAAAAAGAGGAAAATAAAAATAAGCCAGGAACGAAAAAAGCACGGGAAAAAGCGACGAAAGTAGGCTACGACAGAATTTCGCAACTGATGGATTTTCATTATAAATGAGGCTCCTTGAAAATATATAAAATTGAAATGAAAAAATTTCGAAGGTTTATTTTAGATTAATATCCATAATTGAGTCGTCGGATGAATTTGAGTTGCTGGAAGGTAGTGAATATCGACAAAAAAGGTTGCAAAGCACTGGTTGAAGGTTCAACTTCAGTCGGGGGTGAGAAGTGCGTTCCTTTGAGCCCTTTTTGTGTTCACAACACAATATGCTGAAAGTGATTCGCGAAAATCGAAACGTGATTTCTTCTGTGCGATTGCGATTCTTGGAGTGAAATATCAGGTGGGTAGTGTGTCGTTTGGAAAGTTGTGCTAGAAATCGATTGTTATTGGAAACGAAGGGGTTATTAGATTGTGAAGAAATTGGTTTGAACGTTTCAACGATCTAAAACTTATTGTTCGAAAATTTCAATGTGAAATAATTATATTGAATATTGTAATACCAAAGTCAATGTAAAGTCAAATTAGACAACTAACATAAAAATATTGAATTACATCTATCAAATATTTTCTTGTTCAATGAAACTATTTCTCAACGCAAAATGAGGTTAAACGAAAGCAATATAATAAACATTGAAACAATCAGATAACTTTTCCGATTGCTGTTTGAATTCTGCGGGAAAACGGAGGATTTTCCGGCTATGTTTGCACATAGACGAAAAAGTCTTTTTCGTCTCAATGTCTCGTCTGCGGAATTGTCTCATTGTTCATTGTCCGACTTTGAAAACTCTATTGTTTTCTGAGATCGAATCGGTCGACGGTTAATTAGAAGGGTTGGTATTGTCGAGAAAGAAAATCGATTTATTGGAAAAAATGACAATGTTACATTGTTTGAGGTTTCATTTACTCAGATACGTCTTAGATGTTGATGCAGTGTTGAATGTTTTATTCTGTGCCTTGATGTTATTTGAAATTACAGAACCTAAGTGAATTGTAAACTTTTGTACAATACTTATTTGAATTAAATGGAAAATATCTATCAAAGTTGAATTAAGTTGTGTGTGTTAGCCTTGATTAATATATTTGCCACGTCTCGACATACAAATAAACCGTCAATCGTTCGAACTCTAACAATTTAAAAATGCAAAATATAACAATACCGAAACCTTTATTGGAGCACACTCAATAATTCTCAAAAATATCATCGCGATCAAACAAACGCAAAAGAGTTCATAAAGCATAAACAAATAAAGAATTAACCATAAACACACACATTCGTATTAATCTATAATATAAATTTACTAAGCGTATTTGTACGTTTGTTTGTACGTTTGTCTGCCCGGGATTTTGTATGGAAAATCTTCAAGCGTCGAATTCAGACGGTGCAAAACATATAACAAATAAACAAAACGGTGCACCTTTTGCACAGCATTTAATTTGAAACGAAACGAAAATACGGTAATTTGGATCTTACGGCCGATGCGATAAGATCTCCTTTCGTATCTTCTGGATATTTCGGAAAAAAATCTGTACATAAATGCCTTCATACGAATCTGACCCTTGACGCTAATTATCGATAGGTAGCATTTTTGAATATCAAGGTCACGCCGTCCGCTTTGTTTACATTTTCAAATATAATAATTAATTTTTGAAAACAAATAGTTTTCGGCCATTTTGTTTTTTGTCGCGTCGCGGATCGGTTCGACCGGAAATTCGTTTCTGACCCTTCAATGACCGAACAATTAACACGTTTGGAACCGATATATTTTTAATATTTTTTTTTAATTATATTTAAATTTGAATTTATATTGATCATCTAAATTGTATGGTTTGTTTATAATAACCGAAATATTAATATGTATTATTTAGTTTTGCAGCTCAATTAACTAAATGCTGTTCCAGAAGTTTATTTCATTTTTACTTTTTGAGTTCATTTTAATTTTGTTTTTTATAATAATCAATTTTTCGAAAACAATTATTTTCGGACTTTTTTTATCGCGTCTATAAATATGTGAATTGAGCGGAAATTTGTTCATAAAAATTGGACAATATTTTAACTCATTCAGACTGGATTTTTTTATCAATATTTTTCATGTAAATTATGATTACAGTTTAAGTTGAAAAATTTCGCGGCAAACGGATCAGCTGTTTAAGAATTCTTTTCAATGATGAATTAAATCAGTACTTAACTATTATAAACAAAAGATATTCAAATTATTTTCAATATATTAGGTACGTGAATTTTTCTTAATATTAATAATTTTCGAATTTTCGAAATTGTGAGCGAGGGTAGATATAGATCGCCTCAAAAATTATAATCTTAGGTACTACTGCTAGTTTACATTAAAAATCAATTACTATACATTTTCACACACACAACCACACATCGAGGCCCTCAAAAGTGCATTGCCTTAAACCCTCGACCCGCAGAGATGCGCACAAAGCGAACCAGATGTAACACCACCCTCTATCCTCCAGATGTGTACTTCAGAGTGTAACACGAGGCATTTCGATAAAATCTTCAGTTCCGAAGTCACGTATTCGCGGCACTCGAAGTTTGACGTGAGTGGCAATTAAGCTGCTTTCGGATGCTGATGGTTGTCGAGTGTTCTTCTTGACATGCGCCGATTCAGCTGGATGCAACACGTAGGTTCAAAGTACGCAAGACTGTCTTCTCGATGTTTAAGGACGTCTATCTATAGATTGAGATACGCTGGTGTGCGAAAAAATTATTTTTTTGCACCTAAGGGCTGGTTCACACACGAGTTTGATTCGTCTGATTTTCGTTAAAAAGGTTCATTCCTGCTTTTTCACTGTTAATGTAAATAGAAAACTGGTTATTTTGACGACTTTGGTCGAGCCTATGAACCTATTGCATAGACTCCGTAACTTGTAAGAATTGTTGAGTGCATATCTAGATTTTTTTTTGCATTATTATGTTGTACTACGAGAAATTAGCGCGAAAAAAGGTGGTCTATGGTTTCAGCTGGCAAAAAGCATAAGATTTTGGGTAAGGGTAAGTATTAGTCGTGCATTTGGATCTAGAAAGGGGAACACGTTGAAGGGGATATTTCTACCCTAAAAACTACCCTCTAAAGGTGTCCGATCGCGGTTTTTTCAGATTTTTGCAAAAAATATTATAGATACGAGAAAACTTTTTATCAAAAAATTTGTCATTTTATATATGCGTTTGTTTTCTATTTATTATAGAATAGTTCACAATGAGTTTAAAATTTATAAAAGCCTGGAGCAATGCCTAGTTGCAGATTATATTTCGAATGAAATGTCGATGAATTTGACGTTTCAATCCAATATGAGATTTCATATAATTACCTACTTGTTTGCAACATATGGATTATTGTATGCGTACATTTCACATGTAAATCAAATTGCATTGTAATTAGTTAAATTATAGGGAAACGTAATTTGATCTAGCTCTATTGCAATATACTGAATAAATAGACATATTATATTGCACGAAATTAATTGATTCATACGTAGTGATTTGATATTATATTATGATTTGAAGAAGTCACTCGATAAATGAATCGTCCCATTATTTGAAACACAAAAATAAATTATAATAATGAAAATAATTAGAATTTTTCTGAAGTATAGGTTGATATTATATCAAAAAATAATCTTGCTTTGACCCAGAGTGGAAATGTAAAAAGGAACAATTTTCAAGGAAATAACTCCGTTCAACCTTGCAACGGTACCAAAGGCTACCTCGCTCACCACTTAAGCATTTTCCAATAGTCCAAATCGAATGATTTATGCCTGGATAGATAGAACCGAACGTCGGACCGACTATATCGATATTGAAAAAAATGGAAATTGAAAGCCAAAGGATCGAAAACAAACGATAGTGGGTTAAAAACGATCTTCGAACTGCGCCGGAAAGAAAATTAAAATCTATATCGGCGAATTCGAACCGAACAGTACATTCGGCGTAAAATTGCAAAGGAATCTTCAAAACGGAATGTATACTTGTATTTATGAAATTCGGTCCTTTTTGCTCTCGGGGTTTATTAACATGATTTCGTCTCGTTTCTGTGTTGAGCTTTTGCGAATTCAGTAAAGTCCGATGCTCGACGCGATACGACTTCATTAGCATTAGCGTTAATTGAATGTTTTTAATTAGCACAATTTATAATATAATTAAAAGCATCGCCGTGTTGATAATCTTCGCCGAATAAATGCTATCTGTAAATATTGAACCGAGCATAATAATTACCCAAAGATACGGATCGTGATGTAGCAGTACGCAAGACCGCTTTATTCATTATTTTTTCGATCAATCGTGAGCTTTTGTTAATTACACAAAGCGAAATTTCATACTGAAATTTACGATATTCTCATCTGAAATAAAGCATTTTTGAATGTGTCGTTTCGTTAACTACGCAAAAATCCCTTAAACATTAACGAATATTAAAACACGCCGTACTACGACGCCGCCATAAATCGAAATATTCGCGTAAAATGTGCCGTTCTATAAGTATAGACTTTTTCCTTCGAGATTTTATAACGGTACGGTATATTAAAAATCGGCTTACAGCATCATCGGAAACTGCGAACCATTTTTACGGTGCGGTGTAAAATAAAAACTCATGACGCGAAAACGCCGAACCATAAAACGACAAAAAATAAATAAAGCAAGATGCTCCCGTTCCATAGTCCTGTGCTCATTTCGGAGATGTCCTTAATGTAGAAATATGCAAAAGGACTTGGGCTATAATAAAATATAAAATATAAGTTTTTCTGCATGTAATTTGAATTTTTCGAAGTAATTCGATTTATTTTGATCGATACGCCATTGAAGAAGTAAACCATGAGGCAAATACTCCAGAGAGTAAGTAATAGTGCAAACAGGTTTCAGACTTGTATATCACAAAATATGATGGGAAATATAAAAATAAACATTTTCATAATAAAATCAATTAACTGAATGAAGAAAAAGTGAATATTTCATATAATATTGCCACAATCTTTTGACATTTGATCGAGCGAAAAGCGAACGAAACAACGACGAACAACATTGACGTACGATTGCCAATATGATTGATGGATCGGCAAACACGTGATATGGGTCGAACTCAAAATACGATGACATCTAGGGAGACTTGTTACAAATGTTCATCAGTATTATATGCGCATATATATCAGTGTATAAAATTCGTCTTTTGAATTATCGTGTTACGCATAAGTTACGTGTGAATGTGAAAAGTGTTCGAATGTATAATTTTCAGTCGATTGAAATACGTTTTGTGTTCGATATTTTATGATTTGAATTATTAGATATCAATAAGCAATAGAATATTGATTGTGTATGTATGTATGTGTTTGTGCTTTGTAAATTAAACTGTGTATCGTTAATATGTGTGTACATATTAGTTGATAAGGCTTTGGGATTTCGAGGGTTTCTCTTTACGAAATCCAGGCTTATTGAGCTTGTTACAATATTAAATATGAACATAATCTGCAATTTTCAATGAGAAGCACATTGTTAGTTTCCTTAAAGCGTAATTGTTAACGAAACAACATCGTACAAAGCCACACAACAATTATTTTCTGAATAATTTTCTGATTGAAATATCGAATATACGATTTCAAGTTTGATTAGAATGTATGAAATTGAATCCTAATTACTTTATAATACAAGAAATACATAGATAATTTTAACCTTTAGTTACTCGATTCGAGTGTTAGTTGATATTTTCAACCTAATAGAATTCTTATTGCTAAGGTGTTGTAGGGGAAAAAGACATTAATTAAAATTCGATTTCAGTAAATAACGTTTGAAAGTTCTAACTTAAAAGTTAAATATGATAATTTTACATATTGAAGAATGACTCATTACATTTGTCAATTTGTTTGTAAGACTACCAGAAATGTTGAGAAAATACACGATATTTTTTCAACAAAATAAATCACAAATTTCAGGATAAAGACACAAACGCGTACGTTTAGGTAAATATTTATATTTATTTATGCAATATAACCCATTTTATCAGAAATGCGATTGAGCTTTACGACGGACGACTCGTCCTTACGACCCGAGATTGCGAAAGAAAAACCGAGTCGTAGGTCAAAACAAAAGCCGAAAACTCGAAGAGCCGAGAGGCAAAAGCGAAAAGAAGAAACGGGCGCAAGAACGAACCGAAGGGGAAAATCCGAGAGAGGAAAAATCCGAGCGAGGGAAAATTCGAGAAAGGGAAAACTAGCCCTAGCCTTCGAGTGGATCTCGTTTAGGGGCGATAATCTCGACAGATAGGGGAGCAAGGAAACAAATAAATATATGACGAAATAAAAGGGACGAGACCTTTGACGCTGTATTCGTATTTATTGTATTGTGTGTGTGTGTGGACGCTTTGTGAAATTTGCGAAAGGCTCGTTTCGAATTCGGAATCGCGGTCGAATGACGTTTGAGAGTTTTCTTTTTTCGTGCGATTGTTTCGCCTTTTCATTTTTTTTTCATTTTGAGATGGTCGATTGAAGTCCGAAAGAATTGATGTCAAAGGAATTTTCGCGTTTGGAAATGTTTGTGTTGCCGAAAAATTTATATTTTATCGAAAAAAATACATTTCGTAGAAAATTTTCCACATGAAATTTTCGTATATTAATTCGAAACCTGGCTCGCGTTTTAAAATCAATATCAATGATGAATAGTTTTTCATTATTATTTTCCGGTTAAATTTACTATTTATTAGAATCGATAGGGCCTTTGTTCGGTTTTGGGTCCAGCGCGGATAGGAGCACAATGGCCTCCGTTGAAATTAAACCGGGTATAATATTAAGGGAAATACCTATAATTCACACAGACAATATATTCCAAAACATTGAGATCGAGGTATTTCTCAATATGCTATCGTCTCGGAGCAAATGCGCGAATGTACAACATTAATTGACCCATAATTGTGGACCTCGAGTATTCGCTCGAAACGACAATTATTGCCAGTTTGAGCCGAATTTTGGTATGAAAAGCCTTTCTTACCGCTACGTCTTGTTCGAATTTCAAAGATCATTTATGCTTGTAATAAAATATAGATTGCACAAAGGAAGCCTCCGGAAATTACTATTATTGTGATTTTGATTTGAAATCACATGACATGTTATGATACAATATGAAAATTATATATCATATTGTGGCATGTTATACATACACATATCTAAAATTGTTATTAAAAAACTACGATTTTCAAACATTAAACACAAAATTGATACAAAAATAAAAAAAAAACAACATGAATACATTAATGTTTCAATATTATTCACAAGTGTTTAGTTTAAGCTTATAGTAACAATCCAAGTCTATAACGGATTATATTTCTAATATAGAGATTTCTCTATGCAATTTACACAATTGATACTTGAATCTCAAACAGTTTGGATTCTAGAACTGTAAAGTCTTATGCACGTTAATACAATTAATAATATCGCAATCTATATCTATTATAATCTACATCTATATTATATTATAAATACGTTAACGATGCTCGAAATTTTCAGCCATGGCCGTGCTTCGAACCTGAGCGTTCAATTTATTAGCCCGCGCCTTACTGAACTGCACCGCTTAATGTATATAAGGCGTAAAATATTTTTTTATTTCACACATAGATGACAATGAACGCATCCGTGGCAATACGAAATTTGATTAATTCCGAACTATTTTGATACACATGCGCCTACTGCTAGTTAATATAAAACACCTATCAAGGAGCTATTAATTAAATCATTTATAATTCAAATTTACTATTTTTTCGACAGAAATAAAACACAACCTTGAATAATTTTTAAGAAAAAACTTAATTAAAAAAAAAAATGAAATTCAAAAATATTCAAATATTCGATTGTAACCCACAACCGATGCACACACGAAACGCACATACGTTCATAAATGCGTATTAATATTTAATTAATTTATGGGGTCCCCGAGGCTCAGGTACGTTCAGGTGTATACACAGTACATACATATATAGGGAGTTAACCCTCGTTCGCAATATACGGCCTAATTTATTCGCCGCACGTCGCGGCCGCGTTAACCTGAAATATTGTCTTAGTTTCGAAAGTTTCGAATCTTTCACGAATATCGCAAGAGGAATTTTCGCGAGGGGCCCACGCTCTATTCCCCGGCTCCGGCCCTGGCGAAAACGTTAATTGTGTAATGCGCTTAATTTTGAACGTCGACGCGAGGATACGGCTGTTTACCCTCGTGTGAAATTTTAATAAGGACCAGAAGGTTTGAGGCCCGTCCTCATTCGGACCGATTATTTAATATCGGCCTTAATGCGGACTTTAAAATGCGCCTGCGTAAATTCGCCCGTTTGTCTCGTTAGTGTTGAATCGCGTTTGCGTTTTGATTTGTGTGTACGTTCGGATTTATTCGGGTTGAAATGTGTAATGAAACTTTAATGAAATACAATTTTATATTCGACTAGTAGTGCCACGGATGTGTTTATTGCCGTCTATGTGTGAAATAAAATAGTCGAACCCGGGATTTTACGCCTTATATACGTTAAACGGTGCAGTTTCGGAATAAGGATGGTAGCCGGGTTCCGGTTCCGGTAGATCCGGGTTCGAGGCACGTCTGAAAATTTCGAGCATCGTTAGTGTATTTATAATATAGATTTCTTTGAAATGTCTCGTTTGAAAACTACATATTTAAAAATGCTTCGATATTGAATCATCAATGAAATGAAAAGAATCGGCACTTAATGGCTGATAAGTTGATTTAATAACTGTTTTAATTTTAGTAAAAAATCAATCGTTGATGTTTTTTTATTGGATTTTTTCAGCGTGAATGTTGTGTTTTACAGTTTATAAAGGGGTTTGCAAACCGATCATGTAGGGTTAATTATGTTCAATGTGAAAATATCACCTTTGAGACTCATACGTTTCCGTTCAACACCTGCCACCCTGAAAAACGATCGTGAAAATTCGAAATAAAAACATTTCCCGCATTTTTCCTAATACGTGGAAATATTTTCGCTCCCGTTCTCGACGATATTGTAATTTTTGAGGGATTAAAAACAGACTCAAAGGTAATTTTATATATTTATATCTAGGTATTTTAATGTTTATTTCGTGCTCTTTATGTCATTATTATCTTGAAATAAAATATATTAAGCACCCGAATGTAGGTTTTTTTATTAGTCGTAGTTGACACGAAATAGACATTACGAATTTATTTTTTGACAGCGAACGAAAATACGCTTTAAATTAAATTCTGTAAAAAAGTATGACGATCCGACACAATTTAATTCAATTAGATATAAACGACAGAACATCATTATAAATCAAAAATATATTTTCATATTAAATCCGAGAATAAAAAGCCAAAAAAAAGAAATTCTAAATATATTCATAACGACAACATTCTTGTATATCGCCAGCTTTATCCAGATGCGAAACCGACAGCCTACTTATTCAAGTCCAACATTAAATCCATTGTGCCCCAAACCCAAGCACATAGAGAAAGCATAAGGGATGAAGGTGGGCAAACGTCTCGATATAGATTTACGCGGAAGCTTTCGTCGTTGTCGTAAAAATGTTTCGTCTTATACGGCGGCCGTAAGTCAGAATGAGCCGGTCGTAAAGGTACTCTCACACACAGATCTACATAATGCACGAAATGTAGGGGCACACATTCGCTAGGGCTAATGGACGCGAAGAATTTAGCTGAATACACTCGTATTTAAATTAACGAATTGTTAAATATTCGAACGAGAGCTGATAGATAAAGTTTGATGCATGTTAAGTACATATAAATGTCTTTGTCTTTTGGTATTCTTCCAGATATTAAGCAGTTCATAAATGGAGATGTGAATGTATTGAAAGAGATCACCTTAAAATTAGATCGTTTAGAAAGAATTTTGAATCATTTTTTTTTCATAACTTGAATAAGTATATTTCGAAGATCAAAGGAGTATAATATAGTATTATAAAGAAATTTTCATATTTGAAGATAGTTTCTATATGTGAATATTTAATATTTTTATAATGGCTCTTAAGAAAATAAATTATCTTTTCCACCCTAAAATTATTAGGATTCGTGAAAAATGAAAAATCAGCTATAGAATAAATGAAATGACTTACCAATTACAAAAATAACAATAGATTTTTCAAGAAAATTTTATACCTATTATACACAATATGAAATCAAAGTGAAAAATTGTCAATATGTATCTGTATGAAATCTATTCAGTGAGAGTTCACTGTGGATAGGGATATTTTATTCATCCATCAGCTTAACGATAAAAGATCAAACTGTACGACGAATTAATACATCAAAGGTAAAAATTTTCGAAACGAAATTAATTAAAAAAATCAAATATACAAATATCAACCCTGCATTCGAGACTTCGTGCAAATACACCCTTGGATATAACTACTTTATGCGAGATCATCGCCGCCGAAATCAGCAATAAAATGACTCGGCCCTTTTGTCAGAGCGTTATTTATGCGATTACCGAACACTACATAAAGCGGAGTTAGGCGATGGGAACATTTTTTCAACTCCCCATACCCATGTGTCCCCCATAGGTTTTCCTCGCAGGATTCCTTTCCGGGACAATCCGGGATTCGGTATCTGGTTTCGCTTCCCCTTTGACGTTTCCCGTCGGATTTTCTTTCAAGTTTTATTGGGTGCTCTTGCGACGTCTCGCTCCTCATGCTTATCCTCGGATACGTATTCGAATCGAGTACGAGATTTCTAAAGCGCGAATAAAATCAGATATGTACGAGGTATATTGGAACTAGTCTATTGTCCGTGCTGGTGCTGAATTGAATGTATAATTTATTTCAGGAGCGGATCTAGTTCCGCGAGGATGTCGAATAATCTGTTGTTATAACTTTTTATGTGGATATGAGGGATATTTTATTGAATTTATTCGAACTCATATTATATTATATATCAATTATAAATGAATTTAAATATAACTAAGCTACCGATAATCAATGTATTATATAGAGGGTTTCGGATTATTTTTATAAAATTTGAAAAAAAAAGGTTATTGATTCAGCAAAAGAGCGTAAAACCGTTTCACGTTAGTTTCATGTATGTGAATTTACATAGAAATTGATTAAACGATTTACATTTGAAAATTCATTTGAAGTATGTATTCAAATATTTAAAATAAAATATATTGAAAGGAGTTTGTCGTATGTTTGAAAAGTAAATCAATCTAAAAACCGTTAGAGAAAAAATCACCTACTTGGAATTTGGCGAATTCATCAAAACCTTTGTTGCTTTGTAATTGGATTTTGATTTCTACGAAACGCATTTGTAATTGAAAAAATCCACTAATTCTTCACAGAAACACAGAATCACTTTTATATTATCAATTTTTTGCTGCTTTTATATGCGCATCACTTTTGCTCTGCTTTTATATACACTTAACATTCTTATTATGCGCCGATCGTATGTGTTGAACATTGATTATCAATATATTAACAGCACTTTGGACTGATTATTGAGATTAATCGAACAGTGAAATGAAAAATCAAAGAATTTAAAACAATAGAAAAATAACCGAGCACTCGTTGAGATCGAAATCGCTGAGTGAAAAAATAAATGAAAACACGTGAAAAAATTTTCAAATTATTTTAAACGATTATATCAACAATGGAAATTATTTTCATTGTCTGCTACGTTGGTGATGTGAGTTCGATAGTTGAAAAAATAATTTAAGTACTTCATCATTATTTTTGATTTTGTATTGTATTGCTTATACGCATATAACTCAAGAGGAACCCATTTTAATTGAACAAACAAATGAAAATATAAACCGGTAATCAAATAGAATTTTAGATTATATCAAAAAAAATATTTATTTTTATTTGAACGAGGAAGATAATAGACAGTACTTGCGTTAAAATCTTTCAAAGATTCGAGAACAATGAAGGTTGAAGCGTACGAAAAATAAACATGTTTTTGTACTTACAAGATTTGAGTTCAACAATAGAAGAAAAATGTAGAAAATGCGTCATTGCACCGAAGGAGTCCCAAATTTTTTGGTGTGTTTTTTGATCCTCTTATAAGAAAAATCTCCTTTGGTTACTTTATTGCGGGGATGATACGGATTATAGACTTGTAACCATGTAAACCATGAGATTATATCCACAAAGAAAACGGACGGATTCAGTTTTTCTTTTTCGTATAAGCGCCAGTTTCTACGCTGGAAATAGTTTTGTTTGCAAAAATAAGGAAAAATCGCATGCATGAACTTTATTGTGCGAGATCGATTATATGTATGAATAACTTCAATTCGTTTATTTATACAATTTTCTTAATAAAAATCAATTCAATAATAAAATAGATATAAATACAAGTACTTAGCGATTTTGATTTCGTGATTTCTTGACATGTGAGAATTCTCGACTTATTGTTAGTACTTTTTTTCGAGGAATTCTCAAGAAGAAACGCTAGATACTAGTGATTGACTTTAGTATTATTTCATTTCGAAAAGATTTTTCTCATATTTATTACTGAAAATATTTCAATATCGTATTAAAATCAGAAAATTCATATTATTGCCACATTGAAATATATTTATGAAGTGTTGATTTTGCGCAATGTGGGAAGTGTGCTCGTCCGGTGTTGGAAAGATAGCAATTTGCCCGGCGATTTTTGAGTCGTGAGGGTCTGTGGTCCTGACTTATGGCTTATTTGATAATAGCAGAGGCTTCTTCTATACGGGAAGACGTCGTTGGGGCAAGGGACCAACTTTCCCCGAAATCTATTAGAAATGATTTACGGTGTGGAGTTTGTTCGCGGTCTGTGTGTGCGGCCTCCGCCGACACCAATATTGATCATACCCTGCTCCAGTGCTTCTCAAATTGATACTATTGCTACGTATCGAGTGTGTATTGTATGCTAAAGCTGATCTTGAAAATTTGTATAATGGTACAATACTTGATTTTGATAGTATGGCGACATTTATTCACTTTTTTATGACATTTATGGTATGATAAAACTGTTGAATATCACAGTAAATACAATAAGAATGTTGAAAATTTCAATGAAATAAATTAAATATCTTATATAATATAATAAAAGCGCTGATTAGTCTGTCTGTATATCAGTATATCTGTCGTAATGATGTTCGAACAGCAATATACTCTACGATGCTGTTATGATAATTGCATTTATTAGGCGCAGATAATAAAAACGATTTATAAATCTTTAAAATTTATTTTAATCAATCGTCTAGTAACATTTTAATTAGCTCACTACTTTTATAAAACGATTGAAATTAATCTTGAACATATTGTAAATAATAATATCTACTTATATGCCTACACCATGGATTCATACATGTAGATATGACGATGAGAAATTATATTATAATAAACATTGATTCTCAATGTATCGTGTATTTTATGTATTGAAACTAAAATTCGTAGCATATTCTATCATTTTGTAGGAAAAAAAATCAAGAATTTATTAAGTAAAAATATTCGTACAATCGTAAAAAAAGCGCTCAAACATTCACGACCTACATCGCCGCGAAATCTAGACGAAAAATATTTATCTATCGAGTTAATAACATCGATACCCATACATAAAGATGATTTTATGAATTCGCCCTCATAAGGAACAAAACTTTTATACATTTTATACGCGGCGCGTAAAAATAGTTGGACGCATAAATATTTCATGGCACGCGAACGGCGGATTTGGCTTTATTAAGAGAAAGTGCAATAAAAGCGAACATCATTCCTTCGATGGCCAGTTCTTATGGTGTCGTAAAAAATGTTGAGGAGCGCGTGCGCCGAATGTCCCAAAGAAAAATTCAATTTCAATTCGTGTTGCGATAAGGGAATACATATTATAACCGCACCTCCGAAAATACGACGATGAGGAGTGAAGTGGCGTATTTTAAATGCGGCGAAATTGAATTATGTCCGCCTTCGAGGGGTAAATATACGTATATTTACTTTGTTCATGGGCAGGATGATGAATGCGCAAAGTTGAGTGAAAGTGTGCACAGTTTGAGAAGCGCAGGCTTCGATACGCGTTGCGAACTTATAATTAAAAGACTTCGGTTTGCGTTAAATTGTGAAAGTGTTTAGAAGTCTATGAAGATTGTGGCCGAGTGATCGTCGTTTCGATCTATCTGCGTATCTAAATGAAGTAACGTCAATGGATGATATTTTAATTGAGTATTATATACACTGTTGATTTTAATTCTGGTCATTTTCCATTAAAAATCGAGAAATTATATATTTTTTCGTAAAATTTTATTATAAGAAAATATTAATTTTATACTACCCGACATTAATTTCTTTCGAGTAATGTTTTCGTATAATCGAATTTTTACATGAGAATCAGTCTAAATATCGATATTAAGAACCGTAGTTGATTAGTCTTTAATTTATATAAAAAAAACTACAAACACATTTAGTGAGAAAATGCATCGTTCATCATATTTATCAGAATCGTCCAAAATAGTGTACATGGTTAATATTTGTGTTAATTTAAAAATAAAAATTCGGTAATAATATCAGTTCAAAACTGAAAATGCTTATACATCATTTTCATAAGCGTTACCAGACAACGACCAATCGATGGGAAAGAATCAAAATCGCTCTTAATTAACGATGGAATCGAATCGGATATGATCCTTGAACATAAATCAAGTTTTATTATGGGAATTATATTAAGGGGAGGTCGAAAAATACCGAAGGGTATTTTTTACTTCCAAGTGCGCGTCGCCGTCCCTTTCAATAAAGCCTTTTTACGGACGCGAATAAAGAAGATATCATTCGGATGCGGGAAATTCCCGAAAAAAAAGTTAATCAATTGGAAAAGCGTCCCGTTCCCCTCTTTTTTTCCGTTGTATATACGTGTGTATACAATGCTCTCTGAGTACAAAAGGAAATTTGTGGTTCCTGTCTTGCGGTCAGGGTTGAACACTCTATTCTGATAAGAAAAGCAACCCTTCAGTCTGAGTATGATGTGATAATGCCGGAGAGAATTGGGTTTTTCTTGGAAAAAGTTCAAAGATTTCACCGAACGAATTGTTTGAGATAAAATTCAAAAACTTATTTTTTTAATAATAATAATTTAATAATAATTTTAATAGATATTCTACTAAAACGGACGATTCTTTGAGAAAAACTTATAAGTTTTGAAAATCTTAGAAATAGAATTCAAATATTGTAGAATTTTATTAGAAGTGATAATCTCTATGAAAGATACTAATTTCATTTTTTTTGTACGATATATCGTTGAGTTAAACAGTAGATAAATTGCTTAAATGCAAGATCCGTATTAAACGTTTAAGGGCCAATATTTTCACCTCTAGTTTGAAAATGAAATGATCTTAAACTATACTCGGTTTTCCGACTACTAACTGTCAAAATATGGGGAAAAGAAACTTATATATGTATTATAAATATGTACTGTAATATTTTCATCTTTGTCAGCGGCTGTTTTAACAGCTCATACTTGGAAAGACCGCATGTAGCTTAAAATCGTTTTATTTTCAAACTAGAGATGAATTGACCGGTCCATATTTTTTTTTTATTTATTTAAACAGGTAATTTCTACCCAATTTTTTATATACACACCGTGTATTTTAATCGGTCATAAGTGACACAGATAATCCTGAATAGTTAGTATCATTCACTTATATAGTGAAGACGAGACTCCTAAGAGTAGACAAGTGCACACATAGGTGTCACTAAATAGTTCGAATTAATCGAACATACGAAAGGTGCAGGTGATGTGATCATTTGCGGAGCCGTTTCGTAAAGCGTTAAATTAACACTTTTTTCGAATCAAATGAATCCAAACATTCGAAAGAAACGACCGTGTCTCCTTATCAATTAAAAAACACGACATTTTGATACTCGCCAAGATAGGACTCGAACTCACGCATCCCAAGTATGCTGAATCGATACGGCATGCACAAACGATTTATACAGCTGGCATGATATGAATTGACCGGTCCATAATGTATTGTATTTTTATTATTTCACATTAAAAATAATATTTATATCAACGAAATATCGAAAATTCATACATACTTCATATACCTCACAAAAAAAAAATCAACTTCATAAGCAATAAATGAAAGTTATATTTGAAAAAAAAAGCATTTTCATCGAAAATTATATACGAATTAAAATCATAAATTCATAATTGAATCGAAAAAGCGACCCAAACCCTAAGGGCCATCCCTCGGCGGTGCGATTTCGCACAATTTTCGTCATACTGAAATCATCGATTTCGCATTAGCGATCAATACAGGGCCGGCTTCGGGACGGGCGCCCACCCGATGGGCGGTTTTTAGGCAGAGATGGCCACGATGGCCGCGTCCGTGTCATTACCATATCTGCGATGTGATTATTATAATTAATAGCCGCATAAAAGTGGCCATTTTCGCGCAAACCCAGTCGAAAAGATGATAGAGATTCGGGGAGACTCGTCCGACTTCGGCGATTTGTATTTTTTTTTAAAGGAATGGATATTTATTCAAATCGAATCAAAATATTAAAGAGTTTGGTTAGAATAAGGTTATCGTATGTCGATGAATGAATAGGAAAAATACTTTCAAGTTTAAATCTGTCGAACTTATGGGTGTCAAAGATATCATTATTGCTCAATGTAAATCGATTTTGATTCGTAAATGTATTGAAATCAGAAAATTAAACTATGAATTGTATATATTTGTATACCAATTGAATTTCAGCAAACAGACTGACAGATTCACCAAGAATTTAATCTATTAAAATATAATGTTGCTTTGAAAGTGTGGGGACACAGATAGATTTTGTAGAATTTGTTTAATAAAATGTTTGAGGATCTGTGATTTAATTTATTTTTTTATTATAATGTAATTTAAGTGTTATTAATATTATCAGTTGTGAATAAATTCAGACTTCAATGAACCGTATTTCAATAAACAAGTCTCGAGATGTCGCCGCCCACAAGAGTAACTTACAATATATTCATTATTATTCACTAATTTGTCAAGAAATTAATCTATAAAAAAGTCTAAATGTATGTGTTTTGTCTCTGCATTATGTGCTCTTTATTATTTTTTCGATTTTTCAGAATTATCCATTGCATTCCGATCTGTGAAAGTTTCTGCATCATTACAATTTACAATCGATTTTGGTATAGCTTTCATACCTCGATTCTTAGGTTGATTAAGCACGACCTACAAACACGAAGTGAGTGAGAATATTATAAACAATAATTAAATTATAAAATCACAAAACTAGCACATCATCCCTAAAAGAATAATACAGATCTACCCAGCAGGGGTGCTATGCTAATATGCCGGTAATAGAATATTGAAAGTCCACCCCCTGTAACCGCCGGCCGAAATCTCTCGATTCGGGTCCTCGACTATGGCTGTTTATAAATCACATACATCTCCGATGTACAGTAAAATACCCGTATATGTGCGTATATTATGTATGTATACAGCACTGGTCCCATGAGTTCCCTTGACCCGGACAACGTCACTGGAAAAGAGCAAACGATTATGGGCATTCGACGCCCCATTTGATTTAGTGTCCTTCTTAATATTTATTTGTCGGATGCGATTGTCGGCAATATAAAAGTCGTAACAATGATCGGTCTCTTTAGGGGAATGTGGGGAGACTTGATCCGCTGCTCGGGAGACTTGTTCCCATCTTTTGGTTTTTCGATTCTGACTCTCTTTTGTAGAATTGTATTGAAAATGGTGTCGATATATTCAGAATTCAAATGGGTTTACTTCTGTACTATTTTTTTTTGAAAATGAAATCAGAAATGAGAGTTAGAAGCAACAAAAAGGGGGAATCAAGTCTCTTAAATGGATCAGATGTCCTCTTTTTCCTCTAGGTTCGATTCTAGAATTAGATTTGGTGCTAAAAAAATTCGAAGGATCATCAAATATTGTCGATTGTATTTTTTTAAACGAGCCATTCAATATAAAATGTGATTAATTCCATAAAATGTAAAAAAAACGATAAGATATGTTTAATTATTTTTTCAAAATTCCATTTGTCAGATATTATAAAAATACGAATTTCGTTTATGATTAGCTACATTCATATTACAGCACAGAATTAATTAAAATACCCTTTAAAATAAATGATTTCTTACTAATGGCCAAAAAATTTCATATGTAATATTATTCATTTTTATTGTTCAGAAATAATACTTCACACAAAAAAATGATATTATACTCAGTGCTTTGATATTTATTTTTTTTCTTCAAAAGGTGGATTTAATCATTTTTTGCAATGAACATCTCAAATGGCGATTTTTCGCAGTGTTCATATACATATGTACATTTCGATACTTAGTAAGGTCGAACGGTATTTTATCAATGTAACGATTTTGGCACAAAACCTCGCCTAGCCAACTAATGAGATCCCATAGGATCGTAGCGAAACCTGCGAGTCGCATTTTCGAATCCCGGCCAAGAAACCAATTCTTTATGGAAACTACTCCGAAAAACACTCTGGGATCGAGTACTTCCGTTTCTTTTAAAAATAAATCTCGATAAAATGCGCTAATAACCATGTCGAGGACCACGTGAAAATTATTCCGGTCCCTTTTTCCACCGGCCGAGGACAAAATTTCGATTATAACGCAACATCAATCAGCAATTTTATTGGTCGAGCCGATTTAGATGCCTCGCTTCACAGTAAATTTATTGCATCGGATAATGTGTCCCGAACAGACCCTGATATACCATACGTTGATTTGATATATCGTTTGGCCTCGAAAAAAGGCTTCATCCGTCGCTTGTGTAATGCCAATTTCAGATATATAATACAGTTACAATCAATACTGATGGGAAAAATAGAATAACAATCGATGAATATCATTAAAAATCATTTAGTACTAATATTCATTAAGATTTTTCATGTGATGACTGAAAAGATCTAGGGGTATAAAGTGATTTCGAGGTAATTTTAAAAATAACGCGCTCAAAGTTGAGCATTTACCTACATGTATTAAGAAGTAGTCGAGTGATTTGATGACAAATTTCGATACACGTTCCAAGTTTGTTAATTTTCTTTTGCCACAAAACATATGAGCATACATAGAAGCGATTCCTCGATTTCAATACAATTTCTGCAAAAATGTCACTTGTTCTCATTGGTCTTTTCAGTCGTCATATATTATAGTTTAAAAATAAAATTGAAACATATGCAATTTTTGCCTTCTTTTATCGAGTCTACAATGTAAACGAAAAAAAAAAAATCGATTTTATTAAATAGATCAATATTGATGTGTATTTTTCCATTCAATATATTCTGTTCTGTTTGTCTATTTGATTTCAATAGTGTATTTTTTCATTCATTGAAAGTCAATAGTATTTATTGGAATCCGTACAGTATATTGAAAATTCCCAGGTGAGGCAACGGTACAAAGTATTTTTTTTTCAATTGTCACAAACATGTTTGCGCTGCGAAAAAAGCCGAGGTCGCATCTTTGATGTTTCATATCGAATTTATAGATTCGTTTGCGTTTCCGAGCGGCGAAAAAAGCAAAACTATTTGTACAGAGATAAAGCTCGTTTCACACCGAACGAAAAAAAAGCCGACTGGAAGAAGAGAAAGACGCGCCTTTTGAAAGGCTTCCCCGAGAGAAACGAAACAAGTATAATCTGTTTTCGAGACCTTCGAGCGCCTTTTAGACGCAGTCTGCGGCCTGAAAACGGCGGGAAAAAATCGAAAATGGAGAATTCAAAAAAGCGAAAATCGCGCACAATGCGAGCGACAAACAATCTGCGAAACGCTATTCGTGTTTTTCGTCGCGGAATATGTTTTTTCAGCCGAAGGAATTTCGAAACCTAGCCGCTAATGTGTTTGGCGATAGCGAAGATGCGAAAGCGTCGTGTTTTGAAAAGTTCGCGTTTTTCCGAGAAACGGCGCGCTTTTCGTATTGTTCGAAATAACACTGATTTTAATTCTCGAAAGTACTTGATGAGAAGATGAGAAGGCTTGTGTACACTTTGTCCAAACTTCGAACTAATTAGTTGAGATTCATTCGAATTATATCAAAAATATCTTGTCATTTTCGTAAGTTTTCATAATTCGATTTGTATGATTTTTATGATGTATGAATTTTTTATTTCGTCAGTGAAACGAAACGAAAATTGATTCGATATTATAGACACTACAATCGAATTTCGTTCAATATCGTTCACATCCATCAATGTGCTCGCTTGAATTAAAATTTTTATGACTAAGGAATATATTGCACGTGAAAAAAATTCGAGCGTTTTCAAAGGTCATACGTTATATGAAAATATGAAATATGGACAATAACTGAAATTTTATTGGGATAATAATAAGTAATCGAATTATTTTTTGTGGTAAAATGATCACATATACAATTTTCCAGTTTTACATCAATAATGAAACAACATTTTAATGACGATATGTTTAGAATTGACACAATATTTATGTAATTATCTTAAATATTTGATAAATGATAAAAAATACACATATCATACTTGTATAACATGAAATTTTTAATCGAAAAAGAAATCAAATGTGCTGAAATTGACATACAATAGAGTAAAAAGATCAGATGAGATTATTTCACGAAAATGCGATGTTAAGTATTAATATCATTAGTTTCGATTGGATCGTACTATTGCAGATACATATTATGTACATTTACAATTGCTTGTTTTAAATATTTACGACATTTGAGTTTTTAAATTTAGTTTAATATTAGTAACATTATCAATGTAAGTCAGAAAATAATATTAAATAAGTATTGGTTTAATAGAAAGTTTAATATAATATTTTGTATATTTCAGATGTCGGATGAACTAAATTTATCCCACATAAATCAACAGGCTGCTCGTGACACTAATATAATTGTTAATAAGTAAATATTCAAAAAAATTAAATACCTGTTAAAATAATATACAGTACGTCCTCCAAATATGAACTGTCAAAAATCAGCGGTACAGAGACGGATGTATGTACTTCAATTTGTCTATCTTTGTCCCACAAATATTTTTGCAGTTGGTAATTGGAGGACTGAATATAAACGTGTACATATTGATAGATATGTTTTGATGAATTTTTGTAGCATTTTTAATTTGAATCCAGAAGCAGGTGTGATACCGAGTTTGCAAAACAACAACACGTAAGATTATTCAGACATTTTCAAATATTTAAACGATTAGTTCCGAAATTGAGTTTTGTTTTCAAAAGAAAATTATTGAATTACTAATATGTATTGTTTATTATTTTCAGGCCTCTGACACCAGATTATGTTCTCCTAGCGCGAATTGACTTTATCAATTTTGTAAAAAATAAAGAAAATAAATGTGAGTAATTATCATTTAGACTTAACATTCAATCGAGCAACAGTTGATTTTTTTCCCAATAATACTCTTTTCACTTAAACATGTTCAAATTTTAAAAAGAGAAAATAAACATCAACTTACATTCTCGTTATATAACTAAAGGTTAAAGATAGTGCAATAATCATTAATTTTTATCTAAAACATTTACATGACAGTAAATTGAAAACTTACCAACGATATTTGATTGAATATTTAACAGTGAATATTGTTCACAGTATAGGAAGGAAAATAGTTTAGTTTATGATGATTACAGCAATTTTTTTTTCAGATTTGTCAATCGAACGAATAAAAAATGTAATAATGCATGGTTGTTCATTGGCGAGAGATGTAATTGTACTCGAAGAATTTATAGAATTTCAAATAGTAGATGATAATGTTTGGGAAATTTGGAATATAGTCGATCAAAACTCTCCGAAATTAGCCAGAATTCCATTCAAATATGCATTGAGAAATTTTCAACGAGTGAGTATATGAAGCATTAAATTTAATTGTAAATGAAAATTTTATTTATCATATATCTTGCTTAATATTATATAACTTAGCTATTAGACAACGATAAAATTTATCAAATTGACAATGAAAAGATGAAACTGATAATTAGTGAAACTGATGATTTTATGATTGAAAATATTTATGAATCATTAAGAAAATGGAAATATAAAGATTTGACAAATAGGAAAAATATATTTTGCTATTTTATAAGCGAAAAATTTGAACAACTTCCTGATCAGGTATATTTTTTGATATGTATATTTTATTTAAAGTAATCAACAGTATTTTTCTCCCCATAAAGATAAAAAGTCATGAATTAATAAATGAATTTGATGGATGTGATTCATGCCTGAAAATAATAAAGGAAAATTTTCAATACAACAAAACAATCATAAATTCAATGAGCCAAACATCAACGATAGGCGATAAACTATCAAAGTGCGAAAATGAAAATTTAAAATTAAAAATGAAATTGGATGAAGCAAAGTACGAAATTGAATTATTAAAAACGAAAAATCACGAATATGAAGAAAAATCACAAAAAGAAATGCAATATCTTGCACAAAGTGAATTGGAAATTAAATCTCTGAGAGATTTACTCTCGAGAAAAATGTCTAACGAATATATGGAGAAACCACAAACACCCAACAATAATATGGAAAGGGGAAACATTTCACAAGATTTGTTTAAATCCTTAAAAATTTTACAGATTTTTTCCCCTAGACAGAATAATTCTGATTAAATTCCTTTGTTTCTTTCAATGATCTTTGGTAATAAGTATTTCAATGCAAATGTATTTAAAATATTTTCCATGTGCTATGGATATTTAAATATTAGGTAGGTTTAAGTATTATAATATGTTAGTATAGCCCAATTGATATATTCGTTCCTAAAGTTTGAGTAAAGTTTAACTTAGTTTGAGCTATATAGCAAAAAAAATTATAAATTGAATTAATGTTTGCATAATAATTATTTTTTTTCATTATGAAATTATATATGTAAGTTCGTTTGTTTATTACAATTGATAAGAATTAAATAAAAATTAATTTATAAAAGGCAAATAAATTTATTAGAAAATATCAACCTGCAAACGATCCTTTTCCCACGTACATACACTCGACTTCACATTTGTATAGAACGTAGCGAAATTTCAATACACAAGCGGACATTTTATACGCATAGATGAGACGAGTCCCTTATTCGACATTTTGCAGCTGACGTTTTAACCTGGACCCATCCCGTGTCATCGATCAATCAGTTGAGTGGGCTTAAGAGCAACTTTAATCAATTTGGGTCCAGGGACCCGCATTCTGCTAGACATAACAATGACGAGCTATCATAATATAGCGTGTATAATAAGTTTTTCGGCCGAATCTGAATTTTCACGTGGTGAGAATAAGGGCTCCAGCGATTTTTTCGATACCGGTATTATACAACGAAAATACCGGTATCGACGTTGCAACTCTTGGTCCAGGGACACAATGGTCCAAGTCGTAAAGGGTCCACAATGGCGGGTGTTTAATGGGCGCGTGTTATTGTTGCGTGGCCGAAAAAAATTACGAGGAAGTCACTCTTCTGGGGAAGAAAAAGTGGAATAAAATAAAACGAGTCCGGTGGAGGGGTTGAAAAAATTGTATGACGACGAAGAAAAGCAATAATGGTTAAGTGGTGCGTCTTCTTCGGGGGAGGGCGAGTCGTTAAATCGTTATGAAATTGTCTTAATATGAACGCGTTTCTGGAAAAGCGGTGAACGAAATGTTTTTAATACATGCTAGATTGCTTTTGATTTTGCTTTGAAAATAATTAGAAACAAACTTGATGTGACGATTCAATTAAGAATCTAAGCGAGCGTATCTACCTTAATAAATAAAGGCTGTAGAATATAATGAGATAATTTAAAAGATTATTGGTTCAGTAAAAATTAATAATAATGAAACATTATTCAATTAATCATGTACATTTGTAAGAATATTTTAAATATTACTTTTATTTTGTATTCTTTGATAGTAATACATTAATCTGATGAAAGTTTCTTTTAGAACTAGTGTTTATGAAATTCAGACATGTAACAGATTCATAATAACCTAGATTTAAATAATCTTAAAAATTCATATTATATTTTTCCGACATGATTTGAACCCAGCATCAAGACAACGCCAATTTTCAGCCCGATACAGCGCACATAAAAGTTTCATTCCACATCACCATCGACTGACCTAAAAAGCTCCACCATAGAAAGGAAAATATGAGTGGATATCGAACAAAATACCTCACAAATAACTCACGAAAAACAATCCATAGAACCGAATCAAAAACGTCCATATTCCACCTGGCCAATAAAGCTCGATATGCAAAAGCACTCATGCCTTCGAGGCTCAGGTGTACCTGAGAATATCCCATCAACTGAAAGCCATCCCCCATCAACCCCGAAGGGAGAAGCCACTCAACATTCGTGTCCTTGCAATTTACCAGCATCCAGGTCCACTCAAGACCCGAATAAGTTCGAATCTGTCGACGTAAATCCTTAGAAGTTATTATTTTGGGCATCGAGAGTGTCTGTGTGTGAAGGCTGCCTTATCAGGTCGAGATTGGAGGTTTTTCAGCTTTGCCTGGATGAAAGATGCATTATTCATCGGGTGCATCGTAGTGCATATGGTTCTCTTGTGTGGTCGATTGTTTTATTATGCATTCTAGTGCTTGCGATCGTTTAATATTCTGTTAGTAAGGTAATATTGATTTTGTATTAAATTTTCAGTGTTTTACAAAAGAATATCGGTATTTAGAATTGCATATTGATGTTTTCCTGTAATTTATATGAAGCTAGTTTAAAGTCGACGAATAAAAAATGTATGATTTGTATATTACATTACACTTGCACATTTATGATAATTTAGATCTATATTATGTTTTGGTTCATTAGTTACGTAAATGTATTTCAGTGAATTGATCCACCTATAGTTAGATTATTTAATTAACTCTTGTAAGTGATGATGGTTAAACTAATCGACTTAAGAATCTATGCATAAAAAGTTTTTTTCATAAAATACTTTTTAATAATCTCTCGTAAAAAATGTACAATATTAAATAAAAAAAAAATCTTTATTAAAAGAAAATTTATTCCATATAAAAAAATTCAATCCATTGAAATAATATAGTGTAGCGCTTGCATCGTGTATATAATCTTTTTAAAGCTCGCATTATACGTATACGTATAAATTATCCCATTATTATTTGGCGTTATCGCTCGCTTTTGTTATTAAAATGCGTATTTTTATTTAAGTTTTCCATTTTATATTTTTCAGAGACAAACTGAAGCGAAAGCCCTACCGACTCGCGTTCTCGTGAAAACAACTCGACCGAGCTTAATCCTTTTGCATTACGTTGTCAGTTTGATATTTTGATTAAGCCGTAAAGGTGTATCCCGCATTTAGTAACCGGGAATTTTTATTTTATGGTTTTTTTCCCCGTGTCCTGGGACCGAAAAAATATACACTCCCCGTATCAACACTCTTTGCGGCGTGTAATCCTGCGCGCTTTGTTCAAATATGCGAGGTTCAAAAACAGAATGTCTGTATATTATTATACGTATTTATGAACCTTTTTTGTATAAAAGATTGCTACTTCAACAAAATAAATGATAAAAATCTTGATAATGTAGTGTATTTTTTAATATAAACGGCGTAATGAGCTCGCTTTGACATTTGAGACGGTTGAGGTTTTAATTTTTTTTTACACAATCAGTCGAACTGCTGAATGTGACGTGAAAAAAAACTAACGAGAAGCATTGCAAATATTTGATCTTATTCAAAGCTCGCAAATTAAATTAGAGACTGCTCATCGCCGGCAATTTTCCCGGACGATTTTCCGACATAATTAGCGCGCGACATTTTCCGACGCGGAAAAATTAGCAGACGAAAAGCGCTCCTCTTTCCACTCGAACCGAGGGGGAAAAATTAAAAAAGGCCGTTCCACGTGTGACTATGTGTCGCTTAGCGTTTTTCCGACGAAATTACATGCGTTTTTTTCCGCCGGCGAATTTTCCGGGACACGTCACTTAGCATTCCTCCGCAGAGGCCGTGAAAGAGCCTCTCGTTAATTAAATTTTTGCGAACATTTTTTTTTCACAAAGGGTTCGTGTCTTGAGAATTCTTTCATTTGAGCGGGTGGGTGGGTGGGTGGGCAGTTTGCACGTCCGAACGATCCTTTGCCTCGAATGCATTCTAAGGGACGAAAGGTTGCGCTTTCGTTTTCGGTTCTTTTTGTTCGACGGAAAGGCGCCTTTTTCTACAAGGCGTTGAAAGGCTGTCGATCGTCTCGATTGTGAAAAAAAAGTGTGTGTATTTTTTACTTTTTTGGTGTCGATTTAAATTCGATTTGTTGATATCGCTTTTGTTGGATTCGAAGGCAAAATGTAAAGAATGATTTTCTCAAACTGAAACCTATTAATATCTAATATTAATTTTAAAAATGTGACTATATGAACTCGTATCATGCACAAACAACGGGATATTTGTACGCATACTGTGTGCTAATATTAGACTCTATGAACAAAATGTGTATTTGTTTTATTTTTTTAATTGTTATTGCAAGTTTTTAGGATTCATATTTCAACACAAATGCGATAAGACTGATAAGTGCTAAATTTATTTTAAGTGCAATGATTTATTTACGCATTTATAAAATATATATAATTGATCCAAATAATGATAAAATATGATTGTTTTCACTTGTAATCACACAAAAAATAGACTAAAAAACACGTACCAAAAATATTTTATCAATAGATAACAATACAACAAATCTAACAAACACACACCGTGTTCATAAAGCACAGTATCTGCACACAATTTGCGTTCATATAACCAAATACAAATTATAAAAACTAGCAGTAGGCGCATGTGTAAATTATATTGTTTGGAGTTAATTGAATTTCGTATTGCCATGGATGTGTTTATTGCCATCTATGTGTGAAATGAAAAAATATCCCATATATACGTTAAAAGTTGCAGTTTCGTAATTACGACGCGTAGCTCGGAGCTAAGGCGACGGGCTAATAAACTGAACGCCTGGGTCCGAGGCACGGCTGTGGCTGAAAATTTCGAGCATCGTTAGCGCATTTATAATATAGATTTTATTCGAAATTTAAATTTCAAGTGAGCGAAACTAAACTTCACCGCACGAAACAAACGAAAAGGCAATAAAATATCACTTACTCGCCGCAAAAACGCAGACATTCCTCGTTTTCAATAACCGCAGAGTTTAATTGATTAATTATCGACATTGGCGCCCTTGAGACGTCTTTGTCACTGGAATGGGGAAAAAATGCCTAGACGGGCAAACTCATAAATTTTCATCCACATAAATTGGACAACTTTCGTCTTCGGTTAGACGTCAACTCTCCCCATACCAGTTTCGTTCTCGACTTCAAGAAACGACACGCATATATCTTATATTTTGTTGGAATGCGCAATTAGATATTGTTAGTGTGAGTGAAATCAAAAGAGCATTTGATTATTTTGTATCGATAAATCGTATCAATCATGATAAGTATAAATCCATATATGAGTCAATATTTGCTCATATCAGTTGAACACATATCTCTAAACACTAGATATATTCAATATCTAATTGAATAAAATATTCATAGACACTTACGTTCAACATTCAAGCACCACATTATAACATAGACAATAATCGTAATTATCGGATTCGGGTTGAATGAGAACGTTGGCAACTTTTGGGTCACTGTGTTCTATCCGCAAAATACACAAAGACCTTACACTAAGAGCCACTTATGTGTACGCATATGAACACATGAAATATATACGAACACGCATACAATCAAACAAATACACACATTATTAACAGTATATTCATTTTGATTAACGATATTAGATATTTAGATATTAGAGAATTTAAATAAGATTCGATGTAGATATTTGAACATGCTTCGTGTAAAATAGATTGCTATATGAATTTGATAATCTGTTCTGTACTTATCAATTCTTTTCATGCAACTTATAGTTTAAATAGCACAATTATTTCAAAAATTATTGCCTCTAAACTGTAGTCTCATATAATATTGATAATATTTTAACTATAACTTCAACATATTAATTGAAGAAAACAGATATCTAATTGATGTTAGTGTACATGTAAACAAGTATATACACTCATATCAAACGTTGAATGTACATATAACCTTGTATTCGCACATGGTCCGTGTACATATATCCCAATATTTGCACACGTAAAATATTCATATAGCCAAATTCAATAAATATCGATATCTAATATACGATTATCTCATTGTATTTTAAAGGTATAAGAAAATTTAGGCACAATTTTCAGTAAAATTCAATAGAATTCTATGATCCGATTTACGAATATTCCTTTTTATTCTATCCAAAATATACTTATATAATTATACAGACATACACACATACGCTTATTGAAGACAGGCTAATCTCGCCGGGGCAAATTTGACTAAGGGAGCTTTCAAAGCCCGATTGTCGCTATCGCTTACCTTGTGCAAACAAACCCTCGGCAGGGGTTCGTAAGAGGTGCACACGCGGGCACATTTCCAGGGGTGGCCAACGCTCTCGTACATAAGCAAACATAATTGGTTCTAGAGTGTAAAATTTTGAAAATGAAAAAATATACAGCAGAAGAAAGGACGCAAAATTTGTGTTGCGTGTATGAGTATGCTTGAAATGTGAAATTTCTTTGGATAGTAATAATTTTTTTTTTATTATGACCAAATATAATGAATATGTAATATTTTATCAAGATTCAAATTTAATATCAATTATTGTAGATATATGTCAACTAAATAGCACGAAGGATGCAAGCGACCTTTTTTTATCAAAATTGAGTTAAGTATAGAAAATGGTTCTAAATGTGATACAAAACCATTCTCTGTATTTAACTCAATTTCGATAAAAAAATATCAATTGTATCCTTTGTTCTATTCAGTCATCATACAGACAGTTGATTACTTAGTATTATAAAGCGTATGTGCTTTTTGCTTAGAGTTTCAATATCTTTGTGTAACTGAATTTGAGTCTTTTCCGATTCTCATATCTCATTTTCTCAATTAATGCGATAATTTGACCATATATTTCAAATTTTTGATTAAAATAGTTTCAATTTTATGCTTTGCAGAAAGATTTCTAAAAATAAAGAAATGGATTTCGGAAACAGTTTTTTGAAGTTTTGTCTAACTCCTCCTAATTTACTTTAAATTGAGTGATTAATTGCGAAATACAAAATAAATACATATGAAAGAGAGCAGAGATGACAAAAAGCGTCTTCACCAAAGAAGTTTCTCATCAGAAAAGCGCAGACGCCATAGTCTAAAGGGGTTGTAGCTTTAGACGGAAAAAAATTGTGACTCGGAAAGCATTTATCACTCGGGGGTGACGAATAATGCATGATCCTCGTGCTCCGGTGTTGGCTCAAGATAATGCCTTGTTGAATTTATGATTTGGCGAGTAATTGCGCATAAAGCGAGGCGCGTGTGTACTTACGCGGATTTCGGCGTGTATGCTGTACACATAAGACAGTTGTCCTCAACCGAAGGTTCCAAATATCATGTTCAAATAGTGTCTTTGAGAAGATTTTCTCATATCGAAGAAATTTCGACTAAAACTTATCCGATACTACTAAAGTTTATCATGAGTAATTCGAAAAATATTATGTTGAATGATATGAATTATGTTTTATAATTTACATTTTGTTATTAGTTTACAATATGGAAAGTATTTTAGTAATAATTCATATCGATTTATTAAGAAAAAGGTTGATGATTGCTGATTTAATGTGCGTATGAGAAATTGTATGCGGAGGAGGTATGTCCTAGTTATTAGCGGAACGCAATAATGATTTCTGTTACGGTGCATAGTTAGACGATATCATTTGTATTGCACAATTAAATGTCTTAATAAAATCGATAAATGTTGTGATATATCTGAATAATTAGTTATAATCAAAGGATTTTTTCAAAAATAATAAGGATAGTTATCGTGATATATTTTTATTGCGATGGTGTTAATTGGAACGAATACCGCGCATGATATTCAGATTAATTTTCGAAAAATTCAAATTTCGTAGACAATACGATATAAATCGGTTTAAATCGAAATGCGAAATCGAATAGTTTTCGTTTTATCTCGGAATCGCTACACAAAAACACGACGCAAATCGAATCCGTCATAAATGCAGTTTGTGGTCTATTCAATAATGGATTTATTCGATATTTGGTAACCCCACACAATACATAGATGTTTCGAAAATGAATATGAATATTTTCAATATTTATAACATAGGAACTACTACAAACAAAATCAAAAGATTTTTTTTTTCATTTTGAATAATATTAATATTTAATGATCTCATACGCATCTTCAAATGAATACGATCACTAAGCAAAGGTTATTTAACGAAAAAACGATTTGCAAACATGCTGTATTCAAATCAAAACATCGAGAGCACGAAATATCGCAACGACAATCAAATTGACAGAATCAAACGAAATTTGCGGTGCAAATTCGAATCGAGCGATTTACATTTTGCGGTCCGCGGAGCATCGAGAATATTCGACAAAAGTACAATATAATGACTTTATGTCCTTCGTTTTCCCACGGGTTCGAGTTCTATTCCTTTGAGTAATTACAAAAAAGCGCGGTAATATTGTTTTATTGCCGAAGTTCTGAACGAACGCCAAAGGCGAGGAAGGCATTTTTTTCTGACAGCAGTTCTGCGAATTAATCTGAAAGCTTGTTTTATTACGACGATCAAATTAGCGAAAGCGCGATAAAAAATGTCGACTTAACTCACAAAAAAAAAATAAGCGGCCAAGGTCGTAAAAAGTCACTTTGAAAATCCGAAGTTTATGCTGTATCATATGATATGTTAATGTTAGGTTGAAATGATTTTTTTTCGAGAATAATTTATTTAGTTTCTATTGAATATGTGTAGGATTAATCGAAAAAAATGAAGTTTTTTATATTTACTTACAATCTTAAATATTCTTTAATATAATATTTTAATGATAATTACATTAACAAATCTCAAATTGATTATATTTGTGGAAATAAATGTTTAAGTATCAACTATTTTTAGCTTCATTTCAAAATTTCAAAGTTTATTAATTAATAAATTAAAATATAATGATTCGAACTATTTATTGATTAACTGATGAAATTAATAATATGAATCTATGAAAACATATGTATATTGTGTGTTAATATTTACGTAAATATGTAGGATTTCAAGCCTATAAGTTTCCATTTGCAATTAAGATAAAAGAAAAGTTTTTTTTTCTAAAATGAAAATATCTTTTACAAATTAATTTATTTACATTTTTTATAATTAAATTAACTATTAATCGAGACATTAAATAAAAAATATAAACCTAATGAAAAGCACAAACATACATATCAGTCAGCATACTTTCAAATAAATTATCTTTTTTTAAACTAGGCTTTTTTCCAAATTGAAAAAAGATACATATATTTCTTTATAATTCAATAAATTACTAATCAAGGCATTAAATAAATGAAATAAATCCATTTAAACACACAAACAAGTCATGAGGCTTTCGAACCCATTAGCTACAAAGAAGATTTAAAACACGATTTTTTTCCAATTTTTTTTTCGTAATTAAATCAATTATTAATCGAGGCATTTAATGAATAAAATAAACCCATTTAAACGAACACACATATACGAGTCAGTAGGCTTTCGAGTCCATTAGCTACAAAGAAGATTTAAAACATGATTTTTTTCCAATTTTTTTTCGTAATTAAATCAATTATTAATCTAGGCATTTAATGAATAAAATAAATCCATTTAAACACACCCATAAGTCATTAGGCTTTCGAGCCCATTAGCTACAAAGAAGATTTAAAACACGATTTTTTTCCAATTTTTTTTTTCGTAATTAAATCAATTATTAATCGAGGCATTTAATGAATAAAATAAACCCATTTAAACGAACACACACACACACATATACGAGTCAGTAGGCTTTCGAGTCCATTGATTCGCGCGCGCGTCCGCATCGAAGCAGCAGCATCCCTCGTGCGGCAGACGGACGCGGGCGTCTACCGAGCGCGGACGTCGCGACGCCGCCGCGCTTTTCCGGCGATTTTCCGACATTCACCTCAACCCACGCACCCGAAATTTGACTTGGAGGACAACAGGTGACATTGCCGACGAGATGGCACCCTTCGGGCCGAAGGGCGAGCCTCGGCCCTCGCGCTGCAGCCGCAGGAGTGCCGGCGCGCCGGGGTTCTGCCTCGCGCCGGTGCACGCCGCTCTCTAAAAGAGGTCGTTCTTCCGGTCGAAGGTCGCAGGGGTTGTTCTGAATATTCTGCCTGTGGTATTTGGGGGTGGTTTTGTGTGTGGTGACGTTTCGGTGATGGTGCCGTGAGGGTTCGTCTCGGCGCCGCTTCGGATGGAACTGTCAAAGGTGAGGATGGATTTTTTTTTCAAATGTGTTGTTTGATATTGAAATAGTTTTCTTTTTGTGTGTTGGAATTTATTATTTATTTATTTTTAATTTAATTATTGTGATGAATTATCGATTGATAAAACAACAGGTGGATAAAGGATTCATGATGAATTTATTATTCGATGTTTTATTTGAATATTTATAAAGATTCAATTGTTAAATGCCTTATTCATTTATTTTGATTATTTTAAATTTTTACATTACATTCAAATAAATAGTATAATATATTCAACATTTAAATAAGAATTTTATGATTTTGCTCAAAAATTTGAAAAAACTATGAATGAAAATTAACGATACTATTTCTTCTATTAAATTTATGTTCTCATTACTTCCATAATTCAATTATAAATAACGTTGCTTTAAATTAACTATCCTATTATTTTTCATAAGTAGCTTAGGATACTATATAAAACTTGAAAACGATGGATTTAATCAACCAATTACCATCTGGAAGCTGCTTATATTGCAAAACTAATTGAGTTTTGTGACTGTAAAATATTTCAAAACAAATGTTTCGTTTGAAGAGTATTGATTATCAATTTTGTTTTGTTAATTAAATTTCGCGGGTTTTCAATAAACAACATTATCTTAATGAAAAATAAAATTTGATAAAAAAGATCATATTCTATTTCATTAAAAATTAAAATTGTTTTATAAAAAAGTCTAACTAATTTTACTTTATCTGTAAACAAATGTTTTTCAAATTTATCCTAATTAACATTTTCTAATAATTCATAAAACATTTCATCACCAAATCGATATGTAGTCTAGCGAAATTATAATACGAGTAAAACTAATCAATCATACGTAAATATTTGGATTGTTTCCATCAATTTAATATTGAATATAATGAAGAATAATCAATATTTTGTTTATATTATTTTTTATAATCTTCTATTATAGAGTAAACGAATGTTGAAAGAAAAAACACATTACTCAATTTAACCATAATCTTAACCAAAATATTTACTTGTTAGTAAGAGACAAAATTAAAATATTGTCGGTTTGTATATCTAAACGAAAAATTCTTTGTTTTGATATAAGAAAAATTAATATTAAAATTGGAAAAAATACAATTTGTACTGTGGTCCGTTATAAGCCTCTCGCTAGCACAAAGAGTATCCCGTCATGTACGAGGGCAGATATCCTCTTAGCTTTGCCTCGGAAGTTTTCACAAATCCTTCAGCATCCTGCTGAATGATCCCTCTGTCTATGTTTTTTCGTGACTAACCTACCTACCTTCGTATTGCTCGTATTTTCCTGAGAATTTTCCGGCCAAAACCGGAAAAGCGAGCTCGATTTTCAGCAACGAAACCCCTTCAGACTCGAAGCGTGTCGTGTTTCAACTGTGTTTATGGGAATTCGGATATTGGGTGTATAAATAAATGTTCGATTCCATTTTACTTATCGCTGTGCGTTGAAGAATTTTAATGCGGATTATGGATGATTGGCAGAAACGTTGGTGGCGATTGGATGAAATTTCATAGCGAGGTTATTATTCGATGAATATTTAGTAGCTTATTTATAATTTTGCTGAAAGGGTATTAATTTTATTTTTGTGAAACAAAAAATTAATTAAAATTCAATATATAAACATAAATTTTCAAAATAATTCAGGCAAATAATAAATTGATGATGGAAATGATGATGATTGATGGAAATCATAATTCATACGTTTTATAAAAATACACTAACATTTGTTGAAGAAATATATCAACGGATACGTCGATTTTAAAATTCTTTCTCAGTTCAAAATCTGAATCGATCTATTGAAGTGATGTAGAAGTGTAACTTAACACAACGAATAAGAAATGGGATTTTCTCTTGAGCTTTGAGCAACGTTTGAATAAGGGATGATGTGAAAGGGTGAAAAGTACAAGTTGCCGACTAATGCGTTGCACTCTTATTTATTTATGTATAATATATGTATGTATTTTTTAAAAAGGCATTTAAGCTTGGAATGTAAATATTTTCTTAAAGAATAATTGCAATACCTATTCTGAAAGCTTTAAAACAAATCGATTCGGAAGAAAGTGTCGATGATATACATATATACACGTATTTATTACATTCTTTAATTAAAAGCATTAGAAATAGTTAGAAACATTATTTATTCTTGGAGACTTATTTTTAAATCGAAAGTTAAGTATTTAGTGCGTTGAATGTCTTTTATTACTATAAGTCATTGAAAAGCGTTTAAGTTCTCCTTATTTCAAGAAATAATTTTATTAATTGTTATAGGTGTATTCAAATATAGAAATATATATATTTTATATTTTTTTAGCGGTCATCATGATTTTATATTATCTATATTATATGATAAGGCTTAGTAAAATGTTTTCCGACATTATGATGGATGAGCAATGTCAATTTATTTTGAAACATTGATCGATTTTCAGATTATATTATTTGTAACGTATTGCAAATACGATCAAGATAGATTACTGTAGATTCCTATCAAAATATCTGTATCCGCAAAATAAATTTTGAGGAAGTGTTGATAAATTGACGCCTTATATTACAAACTTGAATAAAAGTGATTGAATGAATCAAAACAATATCTATAGAAAAGATTTTATTCAAAATTTAATAAATTTTGATTTTATTCTAGATATTATATATGAACCTTTTAAGATATGAAAACATTATATTTCAAAAGGGGTTCGTTACATCTCAAAAAGGCTACCGATAAAGTTCAAAGGAAATAAATAAAATTTAATAACGGGTGAATCATTTAACGAGTTAAAATTTGAACCGTCAAAGGAAATAATTACGACTACTTATCGACGCGAAGAAATAAATTTCCCGCCAGTGAAAGTAACTCGAAAATTGGAAACGGACGAGATTTCCAACTTTTGAAGAGGAAATTCTATTCTAGAATAGGACTGGAGCGAAAGAAGGCTTCAATAATTTCACTCACAAAAGAATTATGCGAATTAATTTAATTTGTAGCTTTCGGATAAAGCATAATGCTCTCGTAAAATATGGTAATGGAAGATTGGACCGGGAGATACACACTATCTGTCAGAACAGAACTCGGAAGGGAATGGATTGCAAAAATTAGCCTGTTTTTGCCCAGACAATTAGCAAGTGAGATTTATTATCGGCTCAAAATAAAACGGAAACTTTTGCAAGGAAACCTTTTTTTTATATTGAATCGTTCGGGAAATTTTTCCTTCTACGCGATCGCACTCAATGGGAAAACTGACTTGATTTATGTTTATGTAAGATGACAATTTTTGAATTATGTAAAACGGGATGAAAAGAAAAAAGTTAAAGTCTCTGTCAGAGTTTGTTGTTTCTGCAAAATTAAAATGACAACGTTAATTTACCTCCGATTTCTCGAAGCCTTTTAAAAGGATTTTCTTTTGCTTTTCGCTTCGCAGAATTCGCGACAACTTTGACGAAAAATATTTAACCCTTTATTTCTGCTCTAAAAAAATATTTCTGAATGTCATTAAGTAAAATTAACAAAAAAAAAACAATTGAATGAATATATCATACATTTATGAAAATAATATTTCAAAATAAAATTTTAAATAAAATAAATGAACATCGAAAACTATGATGCGTTTTATGTTCTTTTTAGTTCAATTTGAAAATAAAAAAAATATTATTTCATCTATTTATTAAAAAAGTATTTGCTATAAAAGCTTATGTATGTACAAAATAAGTTATTAAAATATTCTTTTTGCAAATTAGTAGTAAAACAAAGCAAAAGTTCAATTTAAAAGCGAAAAGTCGACGAGTTTTTAAATTCATTTCGAATCGATCACAAGTTCCATCTATGCCTTAGAGAAAAATGCACCTTAAGACCACTAACGACATTAGGAGCACTCTAGCAAGAAAATCTCGAGGAAAAGATTAATGGCTCAAAGAAAAGCTAATACAAATTTAAGCGTCGCGTGCGCAATTAAAACATGAAAATTTGATAAGGACGTAGTCGGTTAAAATTGTGTAGTTAATCCTCATCTAGGGTTGTGAAATTGAATCCGGCCAACTGTAACAATAATATACTATAATTGGTAAAAAAAAACTATATCCAATTAGCACATTCAAATGGCTGAAGCTGATCTAATTAACGAGCTTTTTGCGTTATTAAAAATAAAAACTGGTTTGAATGAATATGAACGGTTGTTTGGAAGCCCTAGTTGCCGCGGCAAAAATTAATGTTTGCCTCGAGAGCGTTCTCTAGTACCACAATTATAACTATTTATGCAAATTATCATGACGTTCACGGTAACTAGGTTAATCGCATGTAAGGGGTAATGTTTGTTTTATGCCGTATGGAAAACTCGCGGTCTTTGTTTCACGTGTAGTGCGATCGTTATAACGGTGCTAAAATTTCAATATGCTAAATTATTTTTCGTTTGATTAATAAAGCACGCTATTAATATTCATTAAGTTTTAATTAAATACGTGTTAATATGGCATAAATCTGATTTTAAGTATTTGTTTTTCAAATGCTAATAATATTCGATTGAAAAATAATTTACGAGCATGTGTTTTTTTACGTATACTTTTATTACATATATTTTTTTACGTTTTTAAGTATATTTTAGGTAAAAAATATGAAAACCGTAGTGCGGGTTCGACGTCCTTCTCAAAAAAATTCTTCTACGCCAAGAGTGGATGAAACGCTCATTGTTTCCATGTTAAAAAATTTAAGCTCGCAACGGTATCCGGACGCAACAAAGGCTTTCAAACTCTTATAAAGTGCTCGGTGAGCCTTTTGTGAACTTGAAAACTTTTTAAAATACCATCGTTCTTTTCCCGCCTAAGAGTTGCGTGTCTCTAGAAATTTTCCGTTCTTTTATGCGAACTAGGAGGGTGCTCTTTTCTTCAAAACACGACTTTCTCGCGGACATGCTTGTTAATTTTTTACGACATGCTTTACTATTTAGTAAAATTTCATTCGACTCAAACTCTAATTAATGAATTTCAATAAAATATCTGCCATTGAAACGATAAAATATCATATTGCAGAAGAACTGATTAATAGACAGTTAACACAAATACACAACCATAACATTTACCAATTTCCTCTCGGTGAAAAATACCCACACATCCCTCAGAACAATTCACGGTACATTTTCCTCGTAAACGACTATACATTTTTCCCCGTATGATAAATCTGTATAATTCGCTCGAGCAAATAGAGCCGCAGCCGCTCATTAATTCTTTCCTCCGACATGTGGACCATTTTCCGAGTGGAACATAATTGATACACTAGAAGTTGACAAGGTGTCCACGACCTGAACACTTGTGAGCTTTTTCCACACACCATACCCTCAAGAAGGATATGTGGACATTCTCCGAATAATAAAAGCTACTCGACCCCTCAGAAATCATCGCAGATTTCTTCGATAAGGGTTGGGATAAATACATTATTTAAATTGAGATTTACGAAACATTCGATTAAAATAATTTTCACTATAAATTCTTCGTAATTTCATCACTTTGTTAAATTAACTACAATTTAATATTCTAGTTCAACCCTATATATCCTTTTTCTACTGGTCGAGGGCATCTCTAGCTTTGGTCCGTTGTCAAGTATAAATTACCTTTTATCCGAGCCCCTTGGACGTCTCGTGTATGAATGATGGCGAAAATGTGACTCCAGAAATGGTCCTATTATTTTCCAGAGTGGAGGCGACAATGGGCCTAATCCTTTGTGCTTTCCTCGTTTGTTACTACTCGACTATTGAGCGATGTGTGCGATCGTGTCGTAGTAATTGTTTCAGATTCGTTTGTAAACATGTTTATTTGTCAATAATTTTGTAATATTGTATTATTTTTCAGGTTCTGATCAACTTGTTGACTGGCGACTGAAGAAGCCATGTACCGATGCAGCCATGGTATATCGGTCCACCCATTGCTACGGACCTATCTATTGTGCCTTGGGTGAGTTAAATACCATAAATATTACATTTTAAATCAATAATGAATTAAAATATTTGTATCTTCGGCAGTCACCATCAATGCGGCGTTTCTCATGATGGCCATCGGAGTCCTGGCTTCCCCGGATTGGACGGATTGTCCTCCGCCTTGCACATGCAAGTGGACCTACGGCAAGAAAAGTGCATTTTGTGCTTCGTCCAACTTAACAGCCGTGCCCTCTCTCAACTCTGACCTGCAAGTGCTGGATCTGCAGCAGAACTTCATCACTTATCTGAAAAAGGACGAGTTTTCTTCGGCGGGTCTTCTCAACTTGCAGAGGATCTTCTTGAAGAACTCGTCGCTGAAGGAAATCCATCGGGACGCTTTCAGAGATTTGAAAATTCTGATCGAGATCGATTTGTCCGGAAATCATATTTCGGTGATTCCTCGAGATACGTTTGCGGGGAACGATCGATTGAAGGTTTTGATCTTGAGTGGAAATCCTTTGAAGCAGTTGTTCAACGAACAATTTCCAGCGCTCATACATTTAAGAACGTTAGAGTTGGAGAATTGTCAAATTAATTTGATAGCTAGAGATGCGTTTGTACATTTGGATCAATTGGAAAAGCTGAATTTGAGAAGAAACGAAATGGAGAGTTTAACAGAAACTGTTTTCATGCCTATCCTAAACCTGAAAGCTTTATCATTAGAAGGAAATCCTTGGAGATGTGATTGTTCTTTGAGAGGATTTCGAAATTGGTATTTAATGAGTAAACTGCATTCAGTTTCGTTAATTTGTAGTGAACCGGATAGATTGAAGGGAAAGTTATGGGAAGACACACCTTCAATGGAATTCGCATGTCCTCCCGACGTTCAAGTTACTGAAAAATTAATAAAAGAAGACGCAGGAGGAAACGTCACGTTTGGTTGTCATATCAAAGGAGATCCTGAACCAGAAGTGACGTGGTATTTCAACGGATTTCCCATTGGCAGTCCTAACGCCACACACCAGGATCAAATGTTAATCTTAGAAATAGAAGAAGGCTTGGTAGACAAATGGGTCAACGTGAGCATATTTAACTTGACCAAATACGACGCGGGTGAATACTCATGTTCGGGCAAAAACTTTTTAGGTAGAGTTATCAAAAACGTATCGCTGTACGTGCAGCAAGAGGTTGTTTTGGTGACACTGAGTAAAACTGAGACTGTTATACCTATAGTGGGCTTAGTTAGCGGCGGTGTTTTTACATTGGTTGTTATAGTAGTCGTTCTTGTGTTCACGTGCGCTTTTTTTGGATATCAGCGGAGAAGGCGACGTCATAGAAGAAAAGGAAGGATAAAAGACAGCGGCAGTTTCACAGATCAAGACAAGAAACTGTTGGATGTGTCAATTACTACTAGCACCGAACGCCAGTCGGGGACTCAGAGTATAGAAATGTTCAGCCAAGGCGACATAAAGATGCCAGAGAGTTCAACGATGGAACTCTGCGAACCGGTTCAAATATCTTTGGATAGGCATAACCAAGAAACAGCAATGATACCCATAGCAGCCGCGTATCCCACAGCATTTGGACTGGCTGCATATCCTCAGGCTTTGGATTACGGTTCGAGAGTTTTGCCAGCTGGAGGCTATGGGAACATCTTCATATCGGTTTCCGTGTCCAAGGACCCGTTCATAGACAATGAGAGGTATCCAGATCTTTTAGAAATTCCGTGTAAAAGTAAAGTAGGCTCGGATTATCCGTATTGCAGCATGCCGGTGTCCACTTATGCAACTTTGCCAAGAAGACCAGCGAGGACAACAGAAAGACAACAGCAAACTGGTCCAGGACCGTTGTACGACAAATTGGGCAGGAGAGTCACCATGCAAGGGAGTTCAACTTTGTCTTTGCCCGATGCCCAGAACGAAGAAGCCCCGGTCTCCAAAGAGCCTACGATAACTTTAGAAGTAGACGAGTACGTTTCCCTCTAGTGCTGTTATCCCCGTGTAAATACATACGTATGTAAGCTCTTGGAAAACTCGAAAAGGTGTCGCCAAAATTTTGCATATCTTTCAGAAAGGACGTTTGAGTATGGGCGTTTCGGTTTATTGATATTTTAATAGATAAGTAAGATCGTGGATCGCGTGTTGGTGCTTCGAAGTTGAAGTATTTATTATATATACTATATGAAATTTTACATTATTCATTCCATTTTCATATCAAAGTTATGAGGCTTTGTTTGTAAGTTTCACATGAATATTTGAACGATTACCCTTCTTGCGTTGTGAAATATTATTTTTTCCCTCGTCGTACCTGAAGCGAAAGTATATAATGTTGTTATCGGAAAATTCAAGGATGATATCCAATTTTCATACTATTATCCCAATCATGACGCGAGATAACGTTCTTTTTACAGCAGATCTTTTTTATTGAATCATTTTCTCATTATTTTATGTATGAAATTGAAAAATGTAAATATTTTCTCACCTCTTTGTAATGATATTAGCGAGCGAAGACTATTTTTGGTAAAAATCATGTTTGAGATTAACCTTAGCGATTGAAGATGTATCATAATATAAACAATAAATTACTTTATACTTTGACAAAGTTCTGTTCGTATATGATTTGAAAAAATAAATGAAAATCGACTGTTGTAAAATAAAAAAAAATATCTCCTTTGAATAAAAAGCTTTGTTTCTTTGAAAGAACCTTCATACCATACACGACAAACATCTAATTATGAAGAATACGAAAAAAAAAACCGAATTTTTATTGAACAAACAGTGGACGCGAAAGAACACTAGGCACCTTTCGACAAATTTCCAAAAAAAAAGTGTGTGCAAAATGGAAAAAGTTGTAACAAAAGATTACTCGAGGGCTGTGTTAAAAAATCTTGTTCGAAAGTTTGCTTAATTAAGGAGAGGAGAAAAGTAAAACAAGCCATGCGTCTTAATTTACATTTTTCTTTCTCAGCAAAAAGACTTGCAAAAATGAATGTTTGCCGATCAAAAAATAGTGAATACGTACGATCTAACGCAAGAATGAAAAAATCACCGCCAGTTCGAGACATTTCTATATAAAATATTTTCAACCTTCTTTTTTCATGCGACGGCCTTAATTTGAATTTAATTGAGGCTGTTCTTTTGTGCGCCGCAGTTTCGGAATCGGCACACAATTGTTATTTTTTTTCCAGAACTGAATTTTCATAAGAAATACATTTTCATGAAGCAATTATCGCGCTTTCATTTTTCATGCCGCTTTGCGAATTTAGTGGCGATGAAATTCTGCTAAACGCCGAAGTGGAAAATTAAATGAGCGGAAGTCGCCTATATGTTGCACGATATCGTTAAATTTTTATATTAACCGTTCTGAATAATTATTTTTTGAAAGTGAAAATAAACGGAAGAAAATCTATCTATTTTTCATACAGAATATTTTATAAATGATTGATAACTCATTCAGTTTATATATTTTTTAATGGAAAATATTCATGATGATGAATATTATTACAATATATCTACTAATATAAAACATGCTTTGATAAAATTTGCGATTTTAGTACCTTAATTATTTTTTAAAAGTATTCATAATAAATCAAAATATAATTTCATAAATTAATTTGAAGAAAAATATATAATTTGTTTAATAACGCCTTTTTTATGTGCGATAATTCGATTTACACTGCTGTTATGAAGATTGCATCAAATAGGCGCAGTTGTATCGTATTTATAATTTCATTCACTAAAAATTATTCGATATTTTTATTACACTGATCACCGATAGATGGATGATTCGTATTAATACTAAAATTATATTTCATTAGTAAATACGATAATATGAAAAATAATAACTAATCAAAATATTTTATTGAGAAAATTTACAATTTATTAAACTTTTACTAGATTTTCTTTCATAAAATATGCAATGGCGAGTAATATAATATAACAGATTAAATACCGATTCTAATATTATATTTCGAATTCGATACAGCACATCGGATAAATAGAAAGAATAACGCAATAAATACACCGATAACAAACAAGCCGAATAAGACAGTTAATTTGGGGCCAAAGTGAAAAGCGAAGTCTTCCCCGAACCCCCCGGTTGATCCAATAACCGACATCGGATTGACAAAAACTAGATTGGGATGGGCGGCAAAACGGCGGGAAAATACGAAAAGAGAACACAAACACTATCAGAGAAATGTAGTATGAGAAAGTAGGGCTTTTAGGTCGGACGTGTGGTCTATTCGATTAAGGGTTTTTCTTGCCCTCATCCCCTGAAAGACCTATGAAAATATTTGAGGGAACACCTTGCCGCCGAAACGTAATTTCATAACTGGGGAAGATTGCTTTCGCGCCTTCTCCGTGGATACTTTCGTTCTTGGGGCTAAAAAAAATAATAATAAACTCATCCCTTATAGTGGTATCGAAGCCTTAAGGGACTCTCGGGGTGGTTGTGAGGGTGGGTCGAGCGTTTTATTGAATTCCCCGGCGTTGACCTGAACTTGGTTTTATTGCTCGATATACCTGTGTGTAAAAATAGGGCTAATCTACGGAGTAGATAAAAAAACGTTCCGGACGAAACCTTCGTCGGAGGCTTTACGACGCTTTTCTCATATGTCATTGCGTTTTAGATGGAAAAATCGTTCGGAAATTGAATGAGACAATGTTGCTCGGACGTTTCGGATTTTTTTTCAATTATTCGCATTTAGAAAAAATATTGAATATTTTCATTATTTAAACGATTAATTATTTTTTGATAATAGTAAAAATCGTGACAGAAATTCTGAAAAGTGTAAGATAAGTTATTATGGAAGAACTAATTCGAATTGGATCGGATTGTATAAGAAGAGGATATTGGAAGTGTATGGATTCTGAGAAAGCAGAATTGCAGAATCAAATACCCACATATAAGTTTGCGAGAAGTTAATATAACTTATTTTTATAAAATGTAAGTATAAAGTGCAACACGTAAGAAGAAGATAAAAATACATCCTTCAAAAAATCTCACAATCAGTATTTTCCGAACAAACATGTTTTTTAAAATATAGCATTCTTTTGTTGTTGATTCATAAAATTAATTAATATTATTCTAAAATTATTTGAAAATTATAAAAAGTACGAACAAAAGAACAATAGAAAATATAATTAAATCAGCAATTTAACGATAAAATTGTCAAACTATACACAAAACTCATATTTACAAACTCACATATGTATATGAATTTATCGTAACACACACACGAACACATGATCTGGCTTCATTCCAGAAACGTCCTTAGAGTAGTAGTGCAAACATTGCGCCCCAGTCTCCCCTTTCCTCGATGTTGAATAGTTATGGAATGTTAGTTGTGACGAATGGTTTGGGAATAATATTTGTGGGTTGTGTTGGGACAGTCGTGGGTGTTTCGAAGATAGAGATGTCACAACGAACCCATTTAGTATCGTTAATACTTTTATTGCCATTAATTACACCGGTCGCTCAATGTCAAAAATCACTTAAGTATCTATTTCTTATATGTACCACTCTAGTGTTGTATTTTCGTGCTTAATAAATGGACGATTGATTCGAAGTTTTTCTGAGACATGCAGAACCGGATTTTTATTTCTAAGAAAAAAATATGCTTCTTAAATATTATAGATCAATTCGTAAATTAGTACTGTGTTCATACATAAAACCGACATTCATTTCATCCGAAACGATAGTAATTCATAAAATAAAGCACACTTATAATAATACATAACAACAATGAAATAAAACGAATCACCGACCGTAACATAACAAAGAGCTTAAGAACGAATTGATTATCTTAAAACAGCGTTGTTACCCGAAAGCCTATATTTCCGAGTACGCATCTGCACTATACGAGAAATGTATTACAACGTCGAGAACACACGTCCAATTTGGTAAGATTCCAAGAAAAACGATCATTAGACACACAAAATCGAAAAAACGACACACAAATAATATTTTTTTCATACTCACAACTTATATAATTGAACAAAGTACTCGATTGATTTCGGGTTTTCATAGAAAAGTCGTGTCATTTACTCACATTTGACGAAACTAAGCGAAATCGTATTTTGAGATATGTACGAAAAAAATATCTAGCCGATCTTTCGAGCCACTCTGTAATATTGCAGAGATGTTTCTATGGAAGAATGGAATTTTATTCGGGTGCGTTGAGGTTAAGTTATAAATCACTTATGCCTCTAGCGAAATAACAATTCGTACCTCGACCCTTATCAAACAAGGGAGAGCACGTCGGGGATTCCTCAGGGATTACAAATCGGAATGATGCCGAAATAACAGTTCATTAAACGTCCATTAAGCATAAGTCGGTGTTTTTAAATGAATGCTCGAAAGTGGAAACTGCTCTGTGAAAATTCGATAGAAATAAATTCCAATGATTCTTAGTCGTCCCAGATATTTCAATAAAAAAGTTGATAAGAGTTTAATATTCATCTATGTAAATTATTGAGTTGGTAAGCGAAAAATTGAATACATTTGTATAAGAATGATTTTCATATGAAAAATAAAATTTGGGGTACTAAATAAATAAATAAACCCAATTCAATTGAATTTCATAGTTCATTAGGTCTTCGATTCGAATTTATCATCCAATGCTGATCATCCACACACATTTCTCTGATGATATGATTCAAAACCGATTCGTTAGCATTAACGAGAAGTCATAAAGCCATGCTCGAGTAATTTTGCGATTAGCCATCAATGATTATGTTAGACGTAACGTCATGATTTCATTGTCGTAAAATATCGTATTACTCCAATTTCAATAAAGTTTAGTAGTGTGTCGTGGGAACAGCTGTTCTGAATAATTTTCGCGTCGGAGGCACCAAGAAGATTATGGAAGGAATTTATGGAATCAGGGGAATGGTATTTCAGATAAGTTCGGAAGGAGCTCAAGCGATATTACCGGTGATTGAAAGTGTTTCAAATTTTCTTAAAAACAGAAGAAAATTCACATATTTATTAAGATTCTATGTCGAGATCTATCACGTATGACGTGCTGTTGCATTTATGAATAATCCAATATTTTATGCAACGAAATACATTCGAATACAAAATGTTTTGAAACTCAAATGAAAAAAACACGATTCTAACCATCACAATAAAATCGCCACATTTACACTCAGAATAAATCTGCCAGATTTTTAACCGAAACAAAAGTAACAATCCTAACCAACACTCCACAAAAGAACCCGACTCGAAAAAACTTTCGAAAAAAACCACGAAACGACCTCCTTATACGTACTAGTACAGGGTGGTGCGCGAGTGTAGAGCGCTTCCGCGACACCCACTACCCATTTGCATAAAATACGAATTATAATAAAGTCGAGCGATATTTCTGGCCTCGGCTGCATCGTGAAAATGCACCCTGCAACCACCCCCTTGCACCTCTGCAGAAATGCGGGGGTGGAAAATCGTGGAAAATTGTGGAAAATCTGGAATGGGTCTACGTGCTCTTCTGTAGTTTTTGGTGTTTTGTTTCGGACTTAATCCCGTCCGTCGGACGAACGGGTGGAAAATTGGGTGGTCGGTTGTAGGGGGTGCAAAATTGGGTGGTGGGTTGTTGGGGTGCGAGTTCGCCGTAATTTCTGAGCGACATAATAAAATCGCATTGATTTTTTTCCGTTACGGATTCTGTTGAATCGATGTTGCACAATTGCGCATTTTGGATTTCGATTGAAGTGGATTTAATTTTTTTTGTATTGAATTTGTTTAGTACGAATAACTCGTTGAAAATATCAACGTACACTTTGTTAGAAGTAAGTTGTATAATTCATTGTCTGCGCCTATTTTATGCAATCTTCATAACATCAGTGTAGAGCAGATTGAATCTTGAGTGTTATACGAACAGACTAAAATAACACCCAAATAAATCATGCATTTATAGATTGCTAGCTAGATTAGATTAGATATCTAAAATCGTTCAGATATATATTTTTATATACCTATATTTGTATATAAAACTTTGAAATTAAATTTTGCTTAAATTAAAATATTTTTATTTGAATCGTAGCATTATTACATTGAATTATTCATAACGTATAATTTGATAAATGGAAGTAAACAAAATATATAAAATACATGTATAAATAGAAAACATGAGTGTATCTAAGTAGGAGTGGCTAGATTCTGTGGAAAAACACACATTTCATCTTTAAATTTTTAAACTGAGACGACGCGAAGTTTTATACGACTCTAGAAATAGATGAAATTAAATATTAAAAACTACATGATAAGAAAATGGAGGCGAGCAAATTGAAAAATATTACTGAAAACAATCTAAAGAAAATTGCGACCTTATATACGACATTTCGTATATGTTGTATAGTAATATGAACGCGACGATAAGACAGCGTTATAAAAGTATAATATCGCGAGAGCTAATACGAAATTTATCGTCGATAGCAGTATAATATAGAAGTAAAAATAAAATATCAAATTGAAACATAACATACAAATTAAATTCGAGCCAAACTACACACGCTCGAATCTTAAACGCGCCAAATCGAGCCGAAGCCACTCCGACGAAAAATGCCCATCTATTAAGTCGAGTTTCCTTTTAATTAATCAAGCCGATTCCGGGAACTGAAAGTCGATACAAAAGCAACATAAACGCAATCGTTTATCTTGCGCACATAAAGCTTAATCAACTCCCCCATAGTCCTTTATGGCCTTCCACCATGGTGGTATGGGATTTGATGGATGTCGGCGTCGGAGTATCAAAATACGTTTTGATGACTACCGGGTGAATCGTTGTAACGTCAGACGCCGAAAGACATATGCGTTGCCGACGAAAGCAGCAAGAATACAATCAATCAACCGTTGGAAAATAGCCGGAAGATCTACTCTAGGCTATGGGGAGGTTCGTAGCTCCTAGCTGACGACTGAAAAGGCCAAGGGGTACGAGTGACTTTGAGAAAAGCGCGTTCAAAGTTGACCATGTTCCTACGTGTATTAGGAGGAGGTCGACTGATTTGATGATATATCGAGGCACACGTTTTAAAGTTTATATCCTTTTGCCACCAAATAAATGAGCGCTCATAGAAGCGATCACTGTGCATAATGTCACTTGTATTCCTTGGCCTTTTCGATCGACAGCTGTTGTTTGTTGTACGGGGGAAATGTGCGTGTTTGATCTGTGCGAATGTATTTCTGAGATGCTTCTGTTGGATTGGATTGTTGTATTTGTGCTTTTGGGTTATGTGTCTTAAAAATAGTAGTTGGATCACAAAGAACGAGTATACACTCAACTGCATAGATGAATTTGTTGATGATCAACTCATTTTGTTATTAAATAAGGATAATTATCAGTGTCAAAATGGAGGGTTTGATTCGTGGATCGCTTATCACGAGGTCGTTGATGCTCGATACGGTGTGCAAAAATATTTCCTATGCTGATAAGTTATCTGCTGGCTATAAATTGTAAATATAAACATCAACTTATATTTTTAACAGTTCTACTAAAGCACTAAATAAAATTTGTTCAAATTTAAAAATTATTATATCATATAATACTTATCTTTATTATTAAAATAGATATGATGTAAATACAAGTTCATATATGTATGTATGTATTGTATAAAAATGCATGTATTTTTTTTTTGTGATTAAAAAATTTTGAAATTCAATATTTAGTATGGAATGTTTGTTATTCATTCGATGTGATTTCAAAGTCACTGTTCGAAAAGATTGTTCGTATGAAATCTTTCGACAAACGAAAGAAAACAATATCATCAGATTGTATCCAATTTCGTCTCTCGCATTTCCTAGGTGCGAATGGGAGCAAAGAAAACAAAACTTTTTCCCTTGCCATCGTCTCAATTTTTCCTCTTTCAACTGTCTAAAGATTTAAAAAGAACTTCTCAAATGCGAACTTTGAATGTATCTCTGAAGTCATATAATTTGCATGCAGTTCAGAAAGTCATTAAAAGAAATGTAGCGCTTTAATATTTTAGAAAATTTGATAATTATGTGTGATGTCCTGTGAAGTTAAAGTAGCTTATACGAGACCAATGAAGCCGAATTAGATAAAATAATGAAACCAATATATTATATTTAAACCAGTTAAGAATGTCGGTATCTCTGTTGTATAAAATTTATCAAGAATGTGGATACGTGTAATTTTTCGACAAATGAAAAACTATTTGAAATCAAAAGAAATAATACACATTTTTTTCAATTATAAATGAAATTTATTAAATCTTCTTTTCTCTCACAATGAATAAATAATAGCAGGCTAAAAATCCCAACACGAAAATAAGAATCCTCGTCGGCCACGAATCACCTTCGCTAGCACTGAAAAAAATATTAAGAAGATAACTAAATGATTTAAAAATTTATCAATTAATTTAATTGATGATACTTGAAGAAATTTTCAATGACAGTCAAGTTTTTTTTTATATAAAATAATATTTGATAGTATGCATATATATTTTGTTATGCTTGTGTTTTACATACAAAATTTTCATTGAATTTTGTATAAAATTTTATGAATAGTGAAATTCAATTTTCTCATTGAACAAATAAAATATAAAAGATAATACAACAACTTGAGAAAATTGCTCTAAAACTTTAATAATTGGGTATTAATGAATAACCTACTTTCGATTGATTTACGGTAATAATGAAATAATAGAACAAAAAATACAATGAGACTGACAAACTTACTTGATAATGTTACTTCTATCACTCTTTCCTATTATGTTACCACCTCGACCTCCACCACCACCTCCTCTACCACCACTACCTGAATTTCCAGCATTTCCAGAAATTGCTATATTGTCTCCTTTCATTTTAAAAACGATAATACTAATATTCCGAAATCGTAACGTGAAAAACTTTCAGCATACATGTATGTCAACTGAATGGTGAATAATTCATACATTGTCACTTTATAACTGTTGTTAAATATCGAGATATTAGTATTAACTCAGTTGTTCAAAATTGATAAGATATCTTATAGATTCGTTGGGTGTGGATTGGTTTATGTACTTATTGAACTTACATGTTGTATTGTCTGATAACATGAGTCTTTAAATAGATATTACGAGTTTGTGTTATTTAATGTTGACTTGCATTTCTGACGATGTCTCAAGTGATGAAATATTAATCATTAAGAATATTAAGTTTTGATGAGTGATTATTCATTATTATTTTTAAACTCAAATATTATCTTATTTTTTTTATCTTACTAGAATTTATCTAAAATAACGATGTTATTTTGTCTGTGAGTCTATCTGTTATAGCTATCGCTTCGATACTGTTACAAAACAATTATTGAATAAAATTTTCGACAATTCATATACATATGAGATGATTCATTATATCGGGAAAAATGCTCAAAACTGAATCTCGCCCTATAATTCAAGCGATTTTGACTCTTACGGTTTTTGTGATACGATCTACATATTTTCTCGTGGATAAATCTGAATTAATCTGATAAACGAAAAGGAACCTTAAGACGCGTATCGATTATATTATTTCATTGTGTGTGCATTGAGTTCCATATTAGGTCTTCGAAGCTTTAAATAGATCGATCGTTTATTTCGTTAACGTTAAAATTTGAATTAAATAAATATTTTTTGAAAATTAATTATTTTTCGCCATTTTGTTTTCCTTGCTTCGATAAATATACGCTATGGGAATTTGTTAAGACATTAACTTCTGGATTATTCCTTAACACGTTCAAAACTGTTTTTTTTTTATAAATAAAACCGAACCCGATTTTTTAATCGAATGTTAGCAATAAGAGAGAACAAATTCTGAAAACTAAAACTTGATTCTTACCAGACATGCGTTGATATAGAGACTCAATCATTCGTTGTATATAATTGTAGCATTATTCATTTATATACGCATGATATGAAATATTTATTCGCATGATCGAAACATATTGTACACGATTTGATACCTCAAAACAACGCCAGGACGTCGGAATATCTGGAATATTATTTTGATATTGCACACTTCTAACTTAATAAAAGCACTCACCCCCGCGAGAGAACAAAGTCGAACAAATTCCATAAGGAAAACTACTCAATTCGACTCCGAACATCCACAACAGCACTCACAATCGTCAATCGACAACTCGAGAAAGAGCATTCCCGTAAAGATAAAGAGTGCCAAGTTTACTCGAACGACAACAATACGAAAACAAGGGCCGAAGTTTGTGACCCGCTTCGGACCCGGAAGTCGACGAACCCGGGAAAGTTCCCGGGAAAATCCCGCGGGATTTTCCTGCATTTTTCGCCTGACGAATTTTCCGAAGCCTCGGTCCTGGTCCTCCTGAGGGATTTCGCTTTTCGGCTTTTCCGTTATTTATCGCAGGTGGGCAAATCGGCAATCTTGTTCGCGGCCAATTAACCCCGGACTCTGTGTCGTCCTTAACGAGGTTAACGGCGCCGTTAAGACGAGCCGTTCTTATTTAACCTCTGAGCTTTTTATTATTGGCGTAATTAATTTTCGGACGATTGAAATTAATTTTATAATGCGGTCGAATGCGAATCGATTATAAAATTGAGTATTTTTTTTTACTACCTGTATGTAATTTTGCAGCTTTTAGGATAGTCATGTAAAATATAATATTTTTATCAAATTCATTAATAATACTAAGCATCAGTTTTTGAAACGATTTCCATGAAATAGAAATGCAGAATATGCGAAAGGCGGGATCGACTATTTTTCACTCAAATATACAATTTTACAGTGTATTAAATATGTACTGGAAATTTTGATTATTTTGATACTTTCTGTCTATTTACTTATGCATGAATGATAGTTATAATTTGTGTGAGAGCAAATTATTTACAATTAATAACGCTTCGTCTATCATATGTAGATATATCAATAGTTCTACACTGACGTAGAGATGATTGCATATAAACCTAGTTATGCACACATTATGAAATTATGTCGAGCTGGATGCATACAAATTTCATTAAAACGCAAATTATGAGAAAAAAATACTCAGTTTATATACATACACACTACACAACCGTTATTGATATTAAATCAATTGAGCCTACGAAAGTTAATCAATTTAGGGCCGATCTTTTCACGACTGATTTGAGAATAAACCGAATTTAAACTACATGCAATCCCCCCAAATATGAGCTATCACAATCTAAGGAAAGAGATGGAAGTGTGTATTGCTGTATTAACTGTAGTTCGTCTGTTACTTTCAGCATGCAATTTGAATTTGTTTTACTATCAAATCAGAGATGAAAAGACCGGCCCCTAATCAACGACTTATTTCGTCAATTCGTACCTTAAAAAGCCCGATTCGAACTGTCAAAACGACCCGATCGAGATCGAACCTCGACACGAGCTAAAGATCCATAGATTTATCATCTTCACGACAAACACCCTTAGGCAGATTTAAAATATATCTCGCGGATATCGCAAGCTGCGCATTAGCATAAAACACGTTTCCGCGGTTAGGGGCAAACAGGCTTTTAGTCTCGTAATACAATTTGTTTTGTAGCCGGGGCGAACTCGGCTCATTAATTTGGCGGCACAAAAGAGGAGCCGCCTCTAATGTGCCGAGGCCCACACCATGGCGTTCCTCGAACAACAAAGTAAATTGCAAGTAACCGTGTAAATTTCAGTCGGTCGAATGAAAAAATAAAACGCCCCCGAACGAGGGAGTTGAAAAGTTGAGGTGACGCGTCGTTGAATCGTCAGATTTATCAAATTAGTCATTTATTCATTCATCACTCGTTTCTGTGATCTGGCGTTGCTCGAGACTCTTTGGACTGTAAGCTAATTGTATAGTATTATATTTAGAGTTCCCGTTGCGTGTGTAGGTCATGTATATTTGTTACAACTGGGCTATGAAAAGGTCCCACTGACAATGTGAATTGTCAAATTAGTCATTTATTTGTTCACTACTCGTTTCTGTGATCCGGCGTTGCTCGAGATTCTTTGGGCTGTAAGCTAATTGTAAATTCCTGTATAGTATTATGATTACCGTTTTAGTTGCGTGTGTAGGTCATGTATAATATTTGCTACAGCTTGGCTATGAAAAGGTCTCATTGAGAACTGTCAAACGATTGAAATTTAGAGCCAGTCTTTTCACCTCTGGTTCGAAAATAAAATGAATTTAAACTATAAGCATTCTTCCAACTAATAGTTGTCAAAATCTGAGGTGAAAATATGGATGTGTGTATTGTGGTACGAATTGCAGTTTATCTGTCTCTTTCAGTGGCTGTTTTCACAGCTCATAGATGGAAAGACCGCGTGTAGTTTTAATTCGTTTTATTTTTAAATTAAAGGAGAAAAAACCGGACTTGTTTATAAAATATAAAATTTAAATGGTATAAAGCGTTTGTTCATGCTGTGTCGATTCAGCATACTTGAAATGCGCGTATTTGGGTTCTATCTTCATGAGAGTCACATGTTATTTTTCTTAATCGATTGATTAATATGGAGATTTGTTAATTTTTCGAAACTTCAAAATTAATTAAATTAATTGATGAAATTGTGTATAAATTGGTAAAATTATCAATATAAAAATAAAAATGATGAAGCAGAAACCTTCCCAAACGTAAATACTTGTACAGCTTTGGAAAGATTCACTGCCAAAGGAATGGCAATTGAATACAGTTAAAGTTATACAATTCTTATTTAAAATTAATACTTTTTCGACATATTTTGAATTGAATTCGACACAAAAATGATTTATCGTGAAATAGAAAACTTGTATCCGCCAGTATCCACGTCTGTCTCTGAACGCTCAGGATAGACGGAAAAACAACACCGTGGGAACCGAAACAATCGAGCGTGACGTCGAAGTTTCATCCTCGGCAATAAAAGGCTTTTATCTTTTCAGCTGAAAAATATTTTCGTACGAAGAGGGCATCACAATGCAGGCTTAGGGTCAACCACTGAAGGTGCAGGGTGTGCATCTTTTGTGAGATTTTCGCACGCCGCTCACTATTATAATATTTTACATTGTTGTGCGAGAGAAAATGTTCTGAAACTTTTATTACGGGTCTTTTAAATTCATCCCCTGCATAATGGGGAGGAATTTTGCTTTGGTCGCTGAGATTTAGTCTGCATATTCAGATGTTAGAATGTTAGGGTATAATTATATTCTATACTTAGATGCATATGTTTGTTCCAAGAATAATATATTTTCAGTGTATGCATATTCTGTATTTATAAAAGTCATGAAATATATATATTTTAAAAAGAACTATCAATAATACAATATGTATATAAAAAGTTAAAATTCTTCAAAGTACTATTTATATGTTGTATCCTCGTTTCAAGATAGGGATGCATTAAATCAACGATTCTGATTATCTATGCTTAGATTAAGCTAATTTTTTATACAAGTGCTTATTTAAGCCATCTTATTAGACTTATTAGAATTGCTTATGATTTATAGAAACTAGGCAGTAAAATATATTTCACAACTTTCTGAATGCGCCGTATACACATAAAACAGTCACCCCCCCGTTTAATGCGATTAATTCACACGGTTTTTTTCAATACACGTACGATATTTTTGGAAAAAATACCTAGACATGATAATTCATAATGAAAAATAAAATATCGCATTGAAAAAACCGTGTGAAGCAATCGCGTTAAATGAGGGATGACTATATATATTATCAAATAACACATCATATATCACATAGGTATATTCAAGCCTCAATAAAAATGGATAGAAAAATAAGTGTCCTCTCGCAGATTTTGAAATATCGATAGCCCTCATTGAATCGAGGCACCCCTTTTATTATATTACAGAACACCCCTCAAGGCGATCGCTTTTATCGCCGCGCAATTTCGGCGGCCTATTTGAACGGATCACCCCCTTTTTTCACCCCCTAACATCCCTGTACGTATCTCGCTTTTTTCATGGAGTTTCTGAAGAACGCATCCCAAGGCTCCTTGTCCAAACAGGGATGAAAAAGCCCAGCCAGTATCGCCTTCCGACCGGAATTCACGAGGGCTGAAAGCCCGCGATGGCCTGGGGCCATTGTGTCCTCTGCTTGCATCCTTCGGAGGCTTTTGTGCCCTCAAAGGACCTCTGGATCCAAAGGATGTCGATCTTTTAATACTGGCCGAGCGTGTGATCTTCCGCGTTGTTCGGCACTTGTCGATGCTCATTGCTGCCGCATCGAGCGAAAGGTGATGATGGTTAATGGGTCAGATTTTATTTTATTTACTATTACTTTTCATTTTTTATTATCACTTACTATCATATACTTACTGTCACTATCATTTTTTTATTGATTATTAGCATTTCAAGTGGAAATCAATGCTGCAAACGAGGATTGATTAATGAGGGCATTGAAGACGGTGTTAAAATCGGTCGAATTCATTCAACGCAGACAAAAAAGGGAATAATTTCCAGGAAGAGTTTCGTTGAGCGTAAAATTTAGGCTTTTTTAAATCAAATATTTGAAAGGAATGATTATATCAATTGAGTAAAACGATATGTTATTATCGATAATATTTAAAACTAGCATCACAATGACTGAAGCTCAACGCAGCATGCACGAACAATTTACATATGACGACTGAAATGACAAATGAATGGGGCACAAGTGATGTTTTTGTCGAAATTGAGTTATGTAAAAGAATCGCTTTCATATATTTGATGGCAAAAAGATACAAATGAATTTGAAATGTATGCCGAAATATATGTATGTATCTATCATCAAATTAGTCAACCTCCTTCTAATACATGCTCAATTTTAAGAGTGGTTTTCTTGAAATCATCGCAATTTCACTCATATCCCTTGGTATTTTCAGCCGTCATATGTATATTTAACGCTATTTCCTGGCAAAATATATAATATTAAAATATAATATCTACTTCAAATAAGTGAAAAAATAGTATCTAATATTTCTGATACCATATTTAGTATCCATGAATAAATATTACAAAAGTTCCTATTTTATTTATGAATTTTGACCCTTTATTATTTCTGTTAGTTTTAGAGTCAAAGGACATCTACGTGCTTAATTTATATCGTACTCTACCGCGATCGTTTGTCTTGTTCACAGGACATTTCCATAATCGAGGCTGGTCTTATTTTATTTTCATCCTGAATAACATATGCTACTCTAGGGATTTCGCTTGTAGTATTTTTTGTCAGATGTTTATAGCGATTTTCAACCAGTAGAAATTGCATTCGGTTTTAATGAAAAAAAGTAATAACATAGAAAATATGTAATATCCCAAGGCGGGCGCTTTATATTTTTCAGAGTGCTACTTTTATAGTTGGATTTGAAATAAAATATTCAACATGTTACAAAATTTGAATAATTAAATTAAAAAAAACTTTGAATCAGTTTAAAAATTCAAACATATTATGTAGAAAATGGAATTAATTCTAGAATTCATTAATAAAGAAGTACATAGAACCAATTCTTATATTGAAAAATTCAAATATGAATTATGAAATCATATGATTCATATTATTTTTTTAACTACTTATAGATATATGTAATTCATAGAAAATGAGATAACAAATCATTCCGCAATCGTTGATATTTTTCGACATTTTATATTAGATAATTTTTCAAAACGATCGAGATTATTATCATTTATAAAATATGCTTGAAAATGGACATAAATTTCATCCGAAAAAATATTCGTCAGACAATATAAAAAGAAGAAAAACCTTCAATGAGATATTCATTCATTTAAAACAGATTGAGAACTTTCGAATAAATCACCGAATGGGCACGATAAAGGTTTCGACTTTATAGCGTCATGCACAGTCTTCGAGCAAAAAGTCGACTATTAGAGACATCTGTTGCCAGTCGTGCTAGCTTGCATTTATCTCTTTCGCACCAATTTTGCACTATATTGACGTCTCTTTCGTTTCCGTCTTGTACCGCGTTTGAGTTATTAGCTATTTCCTGATAAAACGTGGGTCGTTATTACGCGGAACTGTCCATAATGAAAATGTATCAAGTCATAGTTAGTTTAAAAATTCTCTTGCTCTTAAGCTTTTATTTAAGCGCGTTAATTTTGATTTATGAAGATTTATAGCGACGGTTAATCGAGCCTGGAAACTTTTAGAGCGCATGTGTTTAGAATAGTAAACGTGGCGAGGTTATTAAAAATAAAGTGAATGAATTCGTTATTAAAGATTTTATGGTGGAAGTTTGAGATTGTGCGGTGGTTCGAAGCTTAACTTTCAACTTTCTCGAGCTAGGTGGAAAAAAATCGTATGTGACTAAGAAAATAAAGCAGATTAAGCAACATGCACACACTCTCTAATATAACATATTTTAAGCGATATTAAAAAAAAATCTTTTTGCAATTGATTCAAAACACCATAAAATCGAAACCGAATCACTGACCCATCAAGCGAAAGTAATTGATGGGTGTAGCACAATCGATATCGGTACGTTTCTATTAGCGAAATGAAATGTCGCCGCAGTTCTGAAGGTTTCGGTGGATAATCGACCAGGTGTGTCCCAGTTGGGCCCAGAAGGCCTAGAAGGCCTAGAATTGATGGCCTGATTAGGGAAGCTTGCCACTTAGCAGCTTGGGGAATAAGTAAGTATCCCGTTGATTCTAGAACGAAAGCAATCCGTTCGAAAATTCATTTCGATAAGATCAAAACGTACTATTAGATAATTACTGTGAAAAAACTCAGGTTTTTCCTCGTGATAAATTAAAATTTATAATATGGGATTATATAATCGATTATTGAATAATTTTATCTAGACACTTATATGTCTATACTTTCTATTATCAATATTTTCGATGCATATCTAATCTAATCAAACGATAGCGCTAATACGTCTGTCTGTTCATTTGATGTTCCGGCTGCGATTTGCTCATTTTGTAATAAATACATTTACATAATCAATTTTTACTGGCATTCAATTGTTCTGAATTAACTTAAGCTTAACGATATCCCGAAAACCGGTATAGATAAAAAGCGAAAGTGGGTCAAAGTTGTGTAGTATTCGCAGTACCTATGCCCGAAAGGAAAAACCTATACTTTCGCGGATAAACTTCACTTTTGCCCCAACGAACAGAGCTACCGGGTGACCATAAATCATTCGTTGCCGAACTGTTTTATCGGATGTGCGCTTAGAGGGCGTTATTTGTAGCGAACCGTCCCTCTGAAAATATCACTTTCGAATTCCCAACCATCGAGTTATATCTATAGCATGCCTAATTTAAATTATGCGAAAAAAATATATCGCACGTAACGAGTTTAGTTTGTGGGATGTGTGAAAATGGAAATTTTCAAATGTGGGGGAATGAATTTCGATTGCGAAAAGTCGATTTGATGCTTTTAGAACATTTTGTATTATGATGCACACGTTGGGGCACACTCGTACATTCGTCGTTTGCATGTCAAGTTGCATTGCACAATGAATGCACTTCATGTTCATGCATATCAGCGATTGGCAACTTTTCGAATGATTCGGAAAATCGACTCGTTTATATTCGATGATAAATTTAAATACATAGAAAATATTTTATCATATATATTTTTTATACAAGTAAAGTTTATCTATTTATACACAATTTTATCAATTGATATCATTCACTTTAAAGTAAAGATGTGACCCATAATGCAAAGACTCTTGAAAGTAAGTTAAAGTCCACATAGTAGTCACTAAATAGATCGAATTTAATCGGCACTTATTCAATGTGAGTGATGATAATTTTCAAAACCGTTTTGTAAAGCGTCAAATTAACACATTTTTCAAATCAAATCTATCCAAACATTCGAAAGAAACGATTAAGTTTCCATATCAATTAATCAATTGAAAAAAACAACATGTGACTCTCGTCAAGATAAGACTCGAATTCATCCATCCAAAATACACTAAATCGGTATATCATGCACAAAATCTTTATACCTTTGAACTATCGATAAAAAATAATTCAAAACCGTAAACTTCCAACAATATCACATGAGATAGATTTTGTATACAATATCAAACCAGAAACCGAGCGCATTTGTGATCGGATAAGTTCAACCATAATACGCTGCATTTGGAACTACATATTTATCGTATGGTGATAAGTTGGTCACCACTGACATACTCAGATATGGGACAAATATGATGATGGTGTGTGCACACAGTGCATCTAATTTCCGTGGCGAGAATTGCATTGGAGTATCATAACACAATGCAAACGGAGGATGGATGCGGTGACATTGTGACATCGACGCTTCCAATTTTCGCGCGATACGTGTATTTGACGTTGATTTGTTGTTAGGGAGTGGTTCTGAAATTGCATAATGATTCATATATGTATCGCTGTTTGTCTCTGTGTCTCACTTTTTGATTGAAAATTCGACTGCAGTAGAAACTATGCGCGGCTGATCTATCGTTTCAGTTTGAAGTTCACGGATATTATTTTTATGATGGTATGCAAGTTCATGTTTTAAAATGACGACTGATAAGAACAAGGGTACTCAAAAAAGCGTGTTCAAAGTTTAGTATGTATTTTACATGTATTAGAAGATTTTATGATATATCTCGGTACACATTCCAAGTTCGTTTATATCCTTTTGCCATCAAATATATGAGCGTAAATAGATGCAATTAATGTACATAACTAAATTTCTGCAAAAGTTTCACTTGTAGTCTTTGGCCTTTTCAGAACTTATAAGAATTCTTTATAGAATAATTCTAAGAATATTGAGTTTATGCAAAAAATGCAAAAAATATTTAAAAAATTGCAATAAAACCGTATGAAGTTTGCGTAGCAAAATTTGATTATATGGTACATTTGAGATTTTTCCACATACTAAACGTATTCTAAAAGGGTTTTCGTAATAATTTTAAACGTCAGTGTGATCTCTTCTTTAGGATTTTGTGCAAAGAAAGGCGTATTTTCGGAGCGTGCGAACTTGCAAAAAAGGTAACCCCTCTTAAGATTCTCTCGCATACTTTACGGCGATGGAAGGAAAGTCGGATGTGTTTAGTGGGCCCTGTTTACACAAGGTCGAAAAAAGGTCGCCAGCCAGGGTAGGATTGAATGATTTTTAAATTTAGCTACGAAAAGGCCCTAAAAAAAGGTAAGAAAATCCCTAGAAAATTGATACATTTTTGCGGAATACTGACGAGATACACGGACAACGTGTCGGTTGTTTAGCATAACTTTTATCTGAAATAAAAATCAGATATCCTACAATAGAAACATGAATATTATTCGATATCAATTTATCAATAGCTAGCAAGTTTTAGATGTTTTAATAAGGAAGAGTTTTCAAACTAGATCGTTTCACATGATACAAACGCAATAATTCGAAATTTATAGCGACAGCGTCGAACAACTTCAGAAAACTATTCGTCATAAGATTTTTAACGTTCAACCCCGTTCGGGAAGAGCGGCTAATATAAGAATATAAAATTTAAATAAAGGCATAAATTTCCCAAAGGGATCGTCTGAGGCGTCGGAGTTTTCAAGCGAGAGCGCGGAAAGCTCTCGGAAAATTCACAATTTGATTCGACACGATGTACAAAAGTACAAATTTATTTATCAGACAGACTTTTTAACAGCACTATGTACCGATGAGGTATTTTATAAGATAAAATTAGCAATAATTTCAAATGATCTATGATCGATTTTGAGCAAAGCTAGAGGCACAATGGTATATTATGTATTTACACAATAAATAGTATTGTGAAGATATTGGGAGTTCGATTTTTAGCACCGGTACTTAAGCAACTGAAAATTTTCCACTTGGCTGTTCTTTTTCAAATACATATTATTACCATTTCATTTGAGAAAGAATGTTTATGGCAACGAAGAGTGTTAAGTTCAGTTCAAGTGTCACTTGTTGTCAACATAGCAAGTCGTATTTAGTAAGGCTTGATAAGTAGGTTGTTAATTCGGCGGCATTTCTAAGAAAAATAGGTTGATTTATGGGCCAACTTTCCTTAACCGAAAAAGAGTCCATAGTCACTATTCCACTAAAAATCAAAAATCCATGTCTGATCTAGACATAATTGAAATAAAGATCCATTCGAAAAACAATCGAGCAATAATTCATACTAAAAAAAAACCGGCAAACACGACGATGATGAACCTCATCATCTCGCAATCCTTAGCGGCACGACCTTCCGTTAATTACATAAACGATAATATAATAACGCAAATTGGATTCCGCGAGAGTAACGCGTTCGATTATTCCGCTTACTTTGCATTATTTACGCAAACGGCCCTTTGCGGGGAGCGTTATAATTATATTATTCGAGTCGGAGCTTTTGATTTGCGGTCGGCTGCAAATATGTTTGCTCGCTCTCCGGTTCCCGGACTCCGGTTCCCGGAGTAATCAAAGCGGAATTTAATTAAGGAGCGGCGCCTCATCTCTGATAGTTTCCGAATAGTTTCGAAAAGCGTGCGAAGCCTTCGGAGGCTGTTGCAAATCAGCGGAAGACGCGCAACGTTGAGGTGATGCCGGAAAGTGGGCTTCGCTATGCGAAACTCGTCTATCTTTTACGTATAATATGAATTCATATCGCACTGTTCTTGCTAATCACGTGGAAACTTACTCTTGTGTGGATTTGTCGGAAAATTTCTGATGTTTAAACTTTTATGTACTAACTAGTAGTGCCACAGTTCGGAGTTAATCAAATGTGTAAATAATATTATTCGGAATTTAATAAAATTTCGTATTGCCATCTATGTGTGAAATAAAAAAAGATTTTACGCCTTATATACATTGAGCGGTGCAGTTTCGTAATTACGATGCGTAGTTCGGAGTGTAAGACGCGGGATAATAAATTGAACGCCCGGGTTCTCGAGGCACGGGCTGGCTGAAAATTTCGAGCATCGTTAGCGTATTTATAATATAGATAATAGATGTTTCTGAAACCTCTGAAAAAGTGGACTATGTATTATATACTATAATACCATTCGAAAAAATGTTTCATACGATTTGTAATTCCTTTTTCCCTACAAGTTTCTTTTCAAGCGGTTAGTAATTATCCTCGTATGATGTTCAAATATAGTTATTGCTATCGCTTTTCTCACTCTATTTACGCATTTAAATCTTTTTGACGTATTCTAGAGATACATACATTCAAACGTTAGAATAAGGAAGGCAACATGAATAGCAACTGTTACCTATATTGTATTATAGTGAGAATTAGCGGTAATTTTTGCTGATTAATGTAAATAATGATTATTCTTCTTACCATATATAAATATACCATAAATAAATAAAATAAATAAATATGTGAGAAACATCATTTCAAAGATAAAATTGTGGAACATTGGATTAAAAAATATATAAATATACCTATAGACATAAAAAATATGTATTGGTGCTCAAGTGCATATTTGATATAAAATTTTCATTTATCTATTTAATTTTATTATAATCATATGAATCAATATAATTCAAAAGAAATAATACCATGAGTAAAAATGTGACATGTTTTCATAATTTTAATACATAAATAAATGTCGAAAATGCGTAAAATTCGTTTCAAATTATCAACTGCCCACGTTTCATAGAGAAAATGTCAATGTACTTAGACTCATTTTATCAAATGTTGATTTTGCGAAACGCGATTTTGGAAAGTTGATTATACTTCAGAAGTTTACAATTTTATACGTACCTATGTTTGTTTTCGAATCGCAACTTTCTTGTGTGAGAGCTGATTAATTTGAATTAATTAATTATTCAAAACAACTAAAGTAATAATTCATTCGTGAGCGAATTTCTTAATTGATATGAGATATTTGAGGCATTTTTAAGTTTATATTTGGTGGAAAATGTATAAAATATTTTCGCCCAGATATAAAGGACGTTAATTTGCGCATAACTCTTTGATGAGAACGAGAGCGTAGCAACTTTCGCCTCGACGAGTAATCAAAACGCGACCGATTTTTTCGCTCTTTGTAAAATTAATCTCTGCTTCAAAGAAACGAAAAATTGGCGGCCGAAAAATACGAAAAAACGGAAACTTTTCAATCATTTTTCGTCTTTGAAATTTGCGTTTTTTTTCCCGTCGGCGAAACAAAAAAAATATATTTTAATTCTCTTTGCCGTTTGCGTTTCACTCGCTCGGCGTCGAATAAATCCTCGTTGTCAAAACTTTTCGTGGAATTAAGATACATTGCTTTGTTTAAAATGCATCTTAATTAAAACAAGAAAATTTCGTTGATTCAAAGCGAAATTTTAAATGTTATTAAGTGATGCTTCATTCTAGTTCGTTATCGGCGTTGCGTATCGTGAAAAATATAAAACAAACTCAAATGATATACGTTGTATATTTTTTTCAATTAAATAAAGAAATATTATCGATCAAGATGAAATATTATCAAATGTATAAACGAAAATATAAAGCGATTAAATCTTTTGTGTATCTAGCGTTAATAAAATTTCTCAGTATTGATAGAATCAGTCGCATCGTTCATCAATGTTAATCTAATCATTTCGTCATACAAAATTTATATATCTTGTTTTGAAGTCAAAAATATCAAAAACAATCGTAAACAGAGATATTATACTTCTGCAAAAAATAATTTATCTATTTTAAATTATGATTGGTTTCAACGAATCACTCAAAGTTATTTTCATAAAAGCCTTGCCTATTCCAAATGATTTTATGGAAAAGCCGTATCTAACTGCCAATATATCATTGACATCAGTTTCCGCCTCACGTTAATTATATCTGATACAGTACCAATTTCGATATAAAAAGCTCACTTGTACCCTTTGCACTATTCAGTCGTCAAATATAATTTAAAACGAAAAAATAATTAAAAAACACCAATGAGCTCTGTTTCGAGTGTGACTCGACAATCATTTATTCCCCACAACTTCGTATTGAGTTCGATTCGACATTTTCCTAAAACGATCAAACCATTAATTCAATTTTAAATTAAAATACGAAACAAATAATAAAATATAATGAGACGTATCTTTAAATTTCATAACTTTTTTAAACTGAAACTTTTAAACGATATTTTGAAAAAATCTTAACAGCTCAAACGATCAGTGCTGCAGCCCAGCAGCCCCTTAACTCAAGCAGCCACCGATAGCTCAACAACCAGCGATCTTCCCATTAAAAAACGAGACCATCGAACAATCGAAGACACCTGCAAAACACATCCACATAACAACCACTCCATAATGGATGCGTTCCCGTTTTAACCCATTATCCGCTAATGCACATCCGCCGGAGTTTTCGCACGCGCTCCGCTAATAGCACCCGCACATTTTACATTCATACTCATATTATATATCAAACGAGGCAACACCATTCGAAACAATGATGGATTCACACCATAACATCCCCATAATAATTGCCGGCGTGATTCGAGCGAATATCTCCGTTCGAATGTCGGTAATTTTCGCGCGTTTACCGCAACCATCCATTATCCGTTTCGCGGAGCGTGAAAACTTAGAAGTATGAACGTCGGATTGAATATTGAGATAAATAACGTTTCTAAGAGACGACGTGAGTGATAGTTGTGTTCGCCGAGGTCTTCGAACGCTTTTATTGTTAGTCTAGTAAATAAAATATTATTCGAAAGAATATGCTTTAAAATTCTATAGAGATTTCGAGCGAAATCTGCTCTGCTGCGAGGAAATCTAGACACTTTCGATCAATATAATAAATGATGAATTTTTTGGACAATTTTTCACTGAATAGGATTAATTTGATGAATGAACATTTACGGGTCTAAAAATTGCATTTGCCACTGACATTCAGAATGATTTCCAAACGAAAACATTACTCGGAAGAAATTATTATCCAGGTGTATGAAATTGATATTTTATTTTTATGTAATGCATCAATTTTTCAAGATGTAGAATATGTATGTATATAATAAAATATTTTTAATAAACATTTCAAAAGATGTTGCATAATAACCTTTTACCTGTAATATTTTTGTTTCATCGAGTTTTCTTATGAGAATCGTTCAAAATTTTGTGCATAATGCGATATTAAGATCTCTATAAATTATAAAATAATCTTATTTAATATAAAAAAAGCAATATATCTCAAATTTGTTGAAAAAAACGTCCAGAATTCCTCACAACACTGTACTTTCAGAACGAAACTTGACCTGGCCGCTTTCGTTCGAACGTTAAGAAAAAAAGAGTCGATTAAAATTTCACAGAAGCCTCTCGAATAAATTCAGTTCAAAAGTGAGTAAATTAGACCTTAGCGGTTTCTAAAAGTGCCTAAAGGCGCACCCCTCTCGAAAAGGGTTAAAAGCGTTCGTAATTAGTTGGAACGTTTAAACGAAAACCGACCACACACTCTCTGATTTCGCACAGCTTTATTTGACCACGTTTTTATTGCTTCTTACACACGAAAAACACATGTTGCGGAACGTATTCAGATGTACAAAACAGCTGCGAGTCCATCTGTAGCAAAATTGCTACAAGGTTCTGGATATTTTCTGTTTCTTATGAAAATTTTATAAGCAAAGCCATTGTTTTTTTATCGTCCAAATAAAAATATATGAACAGTGGTATCCATTTGAAAAGTCACTATTTATATATCATCAGAAAAAACTTGTGATGTCGGAAAAAAAGTCTACTAAAGCGCTAGTCCCAATTCACACATTCATTTTCACATACTTATCTAGTAGATCTTCAAACGCATTCAAATCTGAGATTGTCGGTTATAGTAAAAAGTGTTACTTTTGGAAAGATCTTTTAAACAACACTTATTCATGTTTATCAGAGATGGGTACGGTTCTACCCAATCTCCTTTGGTAATGATTTGAAATGAAAATGTTTCCATATTGAAATGAATTTTTTTTAGAATCAAATTTGCTTCGAAGGAACTCTATGCGGGAATCCTCGAGTAGATCTATTACACGTTTATCGCGTATTTTCCGTATTCGATTATCCCCGAAAGCCTCCGTATTAACGCAGGCGAAAGGTCAAAAGTATAATATTGGAGGGAGATATTTCTTTCTTTCTTTCTATTTTTTTGTGCTTCCGAAAGGTGGACAGAGTCGTTCATTATTATGCCGTACCGCCTGTCCCTTTATACTTGTAATTGCTCAGGTCGTACGTGTCTTATTCAACGAAGGACGGGTACTATCTTTTTGTGTCGTGGCCGTTGAATGGTGGACTCATTGTGTTCGTTTTGTACGGTACAAATACGCTTTATTACTGTACGAGACCGGCGAATGGCTAAATAAGTGATTTCATAAAGGAGGTAAATAAATATATTTTTTTATTATTCCAGAGTCGAAGATTCGAGCGATTTAGATAAGTATTCGAGTAAAGCGATTTCTTTATATATAAATTTTGATTTTTTTTTCATCATAAGTAGAATATTATTCATCTATGCATACGTTTGTTCATAACTACGACACGCGTGTCGGGCAAGCATAAACATCACACTCCTGATAATTTTAATTAAAATTCAGCGTATTTCAGCAAAAAAGGCAAACTCAAACCTTTAGGTACGTTTATCGAAAAGGCCCTCGGCACTCGATAAGTAAGCATGTACTACAGTAATATACGCGGGATACGCAAACGCGCCAAATTTTCGCATCGGTGACTGCAATTCGATTACTCTCTTGGCATTCGGACGATTCTTTTCCGCTTTTTTTCCCCCATCGTATCCTTTGCCGATTCTATTTTTGCGATTTTTTGCGTATATTTTCGTGCGTTTTTGGTGTTTCGTTTTCGGTGTTTGCGTAGTGTTTTGATTTGTCGGCGGTGTCCGCGCGTTGAACCACTGCCAAGGGAACGCAAACAAAATCAATACGAGAACTTGGCACCAGAAGGCGACTTTGACTTCAGACTTGGCCGATACGAATGCTGAAAACTCTCTAGGCCCTTTTCAGGGCTTTCACAGACTGTACGTTATGTGTGGGTGTCTCGAGAAGACAAAAAAGTGGCAGCGACTTGCGTTGGATCTGATCAAGTTGGCCGTACAAAGTGGTATTTAAAAAATATATAAACGACAAATACAATTCCGCAGACTTATCCTTAACATAGCGCATTATAGAAACGCGTATGAATTCATTTTTTTCCCCACCGATTCGTACATAAGCCAATTTGCGTTTTCGAATCGGATGCGCGCATTTCCCACCGAACACGTGTACTTACACTCGCTAGAGGAGGGAAAGTAAAAAGTGAAGAAACAGAAGGGAAAATCCTCGTCTTCGTTATTTCCCGGCGAGTACGTAAAACGTAAAAGCCGCTTTTCCGCTTTTCATCATGTCGCGATTCGTTTTTTTCTTCATTCCCTTTCACAGCAGCCGCCGTTCCTTTCCGATGATGTCGTTATGAAAGCAATTTGTTTCGTATATTCTACAGGTTGCGCGTTAGGCTAGAGACAGGTGGAGAAACAAAAACACATCGAACCTGAAAGAAATAATGCGATTTTTTCGGAAAATCTTCAAAACGCGAGTCGCATTATATGATGGAACGCAAGAATGAAAATACACGTTTCATGCAATCGATTTATACCCGTGCATGTAACACAATAGCTGACCATCCATAGATATCCGTACGAAAGCTTAATTGTTTTAACCGTAAAACAGCTTGGCTGTTTATTTAACGCGGCGGTTAATTGCTCGGGTCGCACTTTGTAATTAAAAATATCGAAATGGACACACAATGAGGCGGTAAACGTAATATATTTTCCCGGAACCTTTTTTCCCCCGCGGCGCATATTTTTAATTTCTGGTTCGAATTTTTAATTTAATTCCGACGCGGCGATATCTCCTCGGTACATCGCACCAATAAAATTAGCACTAACAACGAAAATAATTTTCAGCTAACGGCGATAATATTCAAATTCGAAAGCGAGAGGGTTTGTAATAATAATGCGAAAATAAAAACGGGACTCGGATAAAAAAATGTCCCCTTTCGTCAGGTTTAATTGCGAAAAAATACGCTCATGGTTGTTTTAATTCTTTTTTCGCGAACGTTTAGCACCACCCTAAATAATTTTCTGAACAACGAGACTCGGTTAGAATTTTCCGGGTGATTTTTCCGAGAGCTTGACTTTTCAACTCGTTTGCTTCTCGGCAATTAAAAGGAAATACGTGTTGCTAATATTTACCATGAATGGAATTTTCAGTGAGACATAAATTACAAATGAATCATTGAAGTGGCACAGATTAAAAAATATGAAATTTTATGAAAAAAATTACATTTTCAATTTATATGAAAAACTAGCTTTTGTGATTTGAGACTCTTTGCACTTGAATCTAATCATAAAATTTAATAAAAAAAATCTCATAACGTGTGTAGGATATGTATAATATTTGAAAAATTAATCCCAATATACGATCTATCAAACGAAAGAGTAATTTGTACAATGAAAAATATAATGATGCAGAAATCTTTCAGACATGTATACATTAACTGAAAAATTTTACTACCAACGAATCAGCTGTTAAAGACTATAAATAAAAAATATTCAATTCGAATTAAATAAATATTTAAAAAAAATCCAAAAACCATTCCTTATCCCGAAACGAAGAAAAAACTGCGAATTTTCCGCCCGAAATGTAAATGGAGAGCCTCTTTTCCCCACACGCGCCGAACTTTCGACAATGGGCCGAATTGACCGTCTGATAAACTCTTTCTGACAAATCGGGTGCCGAAAATAATCGAATCGGACCCCATCCCATGCAGGGTCCATTCCATGGAAGGACCCATGGAAGAAGAGGGTCCCTGTTCCATAATTCACGCTGTGGGGACAGTCGGGTGATCTGACGACCGTAAAATCAGATCTTCCGGACGACCACCGCGGACTTTAACAGACCGACATAACAAACGGACTGTTTGGGGATGGAATCGATACAAATTTCATTCTTGGACTAGGAAAATCGACGTGGAGCTTCGCACGAGTCGCAATCGAGGGTTTTTGTCAGGTTTTGATGTGTCTAGATATTGTATTATCGATAAATTTGATCCCTATGTGTGATTTGTTTGTTGTCATTGGTATTGGTATGCATTTTTTATATTTTACTTTCGATCGATTATTTAGTGATTATAAAGCAGCTGATAGGGTTAAGAGTTCTGAAGAGTGATCCAAGTACGAAATTAAGTACTAAGTTCATTGAATTCAATCGAAAAAAACAAAACTTATGATTTATTTTGTAGAATTGTTTTGTGAGGATTGAAATTAAAACCAAAATACAAAGATAGATCTATTCACGCAAAAGATATAACATACGCAAAAATAACGGTTATAGATTTGTATATGTTGTTTTTGGATACAGCTTAATTGTAAACGTATAAACTTGCTTTAATTATTCATAAATATAACATTATTTTCGAATTTGATAAGTCAAATATTTGAAAAGAATCTTTGAACCATTGATTAAGAAAAATAGTGTGTGAATCATCAGGATACAAATGGATTTGAATTCAGTATAACGACGATATTGAAAGTTGATAAGGCATTCAAAAATACGTTATATAAAAGCTATCTGTACTATCTTGATATAAATATTAATTATGTTCATATCTGAAGTAAAGTATATAATTAACTAGAGAAAATTCTGCTTTTTTGCTCAAATGCAATCAAAATCAGAAGCAATTTAATAAAAAATAATCCAATAAAATTAATTCAACGGATACAAAATACAAATAACCACGATTAAATTTTCATTAACCAAATAACAGCATCAATGCCTGTTTAATTACAGTACACAGCCGAGCAAACAAACTATTCGCTACCGAGATAATTACGCCTTTCGCTCGAAGTTTTCTCATATACAATTAACCATAGCCAAGGTTGAAAAATTAATTAAAATCCAACTTCGGCCACAACAACAATTAGGGCAGTAATGGCGGTTTTTCCGATCGATCCTTTTATCGTTCGCGATAATGGACGTGTATCGCGGAAATTTTTCGACAACTTTCACTCCGACCTTCTGTAGGATTAATAACATTTCTTCGAAAATTCTTCCTCGGCGTATCCGGCCAGAATATTTTCTTTATTGCCTTCGCTCGAGTCACTTTTTTCTTCTTTTTCTTCCTTTTTACTGGATACCAGATCTTCTCCTATCCACCCTCGATAGGGTTTTCAAATAACGAGCTAAAATTAATAACCATATTTCTGTCTAAAATACAGATTTTCAGTTTATTTATACTGCAAAGGTAGCAAATCATATTGAAGATGCATATGTAGTTAGAGTAGCTCCCTGAGATACGATGTTTTACTCTAAATAGCTCCCACATAAAAATACCCAATGTCGTAACTCAAGGAGTTACTGTAACGACATATGCGATTGAAATGTGACTTGCAACCTTAATTTGTTGAAACTCTGATTATAACTTATTTTAAAACTTTAAATGGCTCATCAATAATTGATCGATTCAGATAAATTTCATCAAAAAATATCAAATAAATTCTTTTGAATATTTTTCAGCAGTGAAATTTCAGATTTTTGTTATTTCTTCGAATGAAAGATTAACGTTTATGGAAGCCCTATTTCTCGTTTTTCTCCCCTCGTCATATATAATAGAGGTGAAAGTTATTTTTTGCGCCGCAGTACGAAGACAAAATTGTTCGAATGCCTCCATTTAGGGACAGAATAAATAACGGTAATGTTCTATGCCGAATAATATTCTGGCTTCGGTGTTGTGTGTTTACGTCTCGTCAACGTTCGTCGCTAATGTACGACATGACCCGAAAGAATTCTGAAAGAAAGCCAGTAATTTAGTATAAATATGTATGTAATTTTCCCATGTGGGCGGATCGAGTGTGCTTTAAGAAAAATGCTTTTATTGTAGGTCAACCAAAACTATTTCATTTAATGATGTATTGGTCGAAATGAATCAATTTGTCGATTTTTTAGGCAAAATTAATTATGATCTCAACTGATGGTATTAATGAATTTGTATATCAATTTATTGTGATGTAAATAGATTTTATAGTCCAATGAATTGAATATTTTCATTTATATTTCGATCTGTCAGTTTTTGTATTCGAAAAATACAAAAATACACATTTCGTCTGACACATACAAACACAGCAATAACGTCACGCTAAAAACAAAAACCGTAATATTTTAACGCTAGAGTCGTACGGAAAACTCCCCGGGGCGACTTGTCGTTATATTTTTCAATTTAGTTTGTCGCCGTTGCTAAAAAAGAGTGTCGATTGACAACACGTTCTCTCCTTCGTGCCCATTCCGTGAAAATATGTATATATTCAAATTTTCGCGGACACGTGGAAAATTATTTTGCGTCGATAGGAAAAGCGACGCGTCGGGCGCAATTTTCCGCGAGGGAAAACTCTGACGCGCGGCGCTGTTAATTCGGCTATGTATCGAATGTGGTGAAAAATCGTTTTTAATTTCATGCTATGATGTAAGCGATTATTTATGTACTTCGAAAATAATCGGATGAATAAATTTGTCAAAATAATCTCTGTATAAATATTTTTTTATAATAATGAAATAATTGAACTTAACAAATGTAAATATGTTCGTTTGTGTAATTTATGTAGGCATTAGAAAATAAAAGAAAAGTTTTTTCACTCTTGTTGAAAATATGTCAGTTTGCTTTAATGTTTTTAAAAGTAAGGCTTTGAAAAAAAATACATGACAAACGACATATGAGGAATGTTTTCTGAATATTTTTTTATTAAAAAATAACTAAAATTATATGTACCTGTGTGAAATAAATACACTTCCTTTATTCAAATAATTTTAAAATGTGATGTTTGAAAAATGGTTCAGTTTTAATTATTCAGCAAGTGAAATGTTATCATATAACATTTTATTATTATCACAGATTTATAAAACATCTACATAAGAAAGTATCCTGATGAATATAAATACGACAACTTTTCAGTTTCAACATTATACTCGTAAGTATAAAATATTTATTTCAAATTGATAAGTATGCTTGGATTCGCATTGCAAATAAAAAAAAATCTATTCAAAGTGTTCATATTGATATTTCTTTAAATGAAAGTAAATCACAATTGGTATAAACAAATATTCTGGTATTAATATGATACTTTTCCAATGTATAATACTTAATGCGATGGGAAATAAATGCTATTTATTTTGTATAGATATCAAGCAAATTCTCCATACAATATACATAATACTAGGAAAGCTTTCACAAGGGTACACCAGTGGGAGGGACGCGAAGCTTAATATCACAATATATTATGACATATTAAAAACACATTTCAAAGATTCAACGTTCGCATCCATCACGGTGTTGTAGCTTCCCATCACTCCACCATACACATAACAGTGCTACATACAATATATTTAATATTCTATTTTTTTCAGTCTCTCGCTTCTTCGGCCTCACGGTCGATAGACAGCTTTCATTTCCTACGAAACCATTAATCTTCCTAAGCGGAAAGCCTCTCTCCCTTGCTTTATTCTTAAGCAAAATATTTATCTATTCTCGGATAACACGTGCATGTGCTCTCCTTAATAAAACTATTACCGTTTGGACTCACTCGACATATCGACTGAATGATGTTCCTCATTCACTTCATCGCAGTATTGAGTTCACTGTTTGTTTGTGAACAATGGAATAATTGAACGAAAGTATTAAAAAAATTGTATAGACAATATTGGCGGAGCATTCTTGTTATTGAATTGACCTTTGAAGGTGACATTCGATAAGATAAGATATTTTCTTCGATTATAAATAGAAAATAATTGAAAGGAGCTTTTCGTAAACTTAAGTTCGATTTAAAAAAATGTCAAAAATTTTATAAGAACCGCATTAAAATGAAATTTCAATTTATAATAAATTAAAAATTAGAAAAAATACAAAAGAAAATTTTCAATTCGAATCAACAGATCTGAACAAAACTGACATGCACAAAACTTTTCTCTCGTTCCAAAGGGACTCTTATACCCATGTGATATTTGATAAGGCCCACTCGTTCATACAATTCGAGCACATATTGTAATATAGAAATTTTCCATTTTTGTGTGCGGTCTCAGTAATAAGGTTAACACGGTTAGCGCGTTTATTTGTCAACACGGCAAAAATTTAATGCGGGAACATTTATAACGCGGAGGCGCGGATGACGGGCGATTGCGCCAAATTAAATTATCATAAAAAAACAGTTTTTTTCTTCTTCGGTGTGCGTTATCCGACTCACGACCGGAATATACATATATTTTGTATAAAATATATCGGACGTTCTCAAAACGTGTGGTGCACCCCTTTATAATGCAAGCGATTTCTTGCGAACTCATGCAATTGCTTGATCTGATCAACGAAATGTATTTTTTTGCATCTAAAAAAACTTTAGTCTAGGATTGTATATTGAAAGAAGGAAATCGCTCATCATTCGACTAACTAGAAATTATTGCCTGTATTGTTCTAATACTCACATCTTGAGCGAGAAAGGCAATACTTTCTAGCAAAAGTCTAGCTTGAAAAGAAAAGAGTTTCATCTTGTACTACATATCTAAATATGAGAAAAACGCTTTTAAATCCATTTAGAATTATGCTGAATATTATAATCTAAATCTAAATATGAGCACTAGAAAGAGAAAAACAATAGTTTCTAATTAGACAAAAGAAAATAAAAATAACTTTCGTATTCTATTTTTGTTTCTGTTTATAATTAGAAATAATATAATTATTTAAAAATAAAATAAGCAAACATTTCTATTTAAAATAACAAAGTAATTAACAAGTCACTTATACACAATCATTTAAAATATCAAAACTTATTAACACAGCTACCTTAATAGCAGTTATGAAACTAACAAGAGAGGCTCAATTATCATTTTCGTGGAAATAACAAGAGCTATACAAGTCGGAAAAGTTTAAGCATCCCAAGACCATATTAAAGAAATGCTCTGCGAAAAAGGAGAAGGTGAGAGAAATAGAGCGAGCCGGGTCCGAAATTGAAAACAATAAAATTAAGAAGGCAAATTCGCGAGCGATGATATAGATCTCGTGGAAAAATTGTCGAGCGAAGCGATGCAGTGTGGTTATATTCGCTGAGAATAGCCGTTTTAGGCTACGATTACACTGTATGATTTCGATAAATGTGTATTGATTAAATTTCAAAATGAAAAACATACGAGTATCAGATTAAGAGCCGGTCTTTTCACCTCTGGTTTGAGATATAAACGAATTTAAATTACACGCGCTCTGTTCAACTATGAGCTGTCAAAATATGCGTTAAAAGAGACAGAAATACTAAAGTTTGTACAAAAATATATAACTTTATCTTTTTCTCGATTTACGATTAGACATTTGGTAGTTGGAAAACTGCGTGTAGTTTAAAATCGTTTTATTCTCAAATAAGAGGTGAAAAGACCGACCCTTAATTATACTTTTCCTAACATTTTGGTAGTTAATTGAAAATTGATATTCTTGAAGAAATTGATCAAGAGTCACACATTACTGGATAAAATGCAGCTGATTTATTTTTGGATTTCTATTTGGAAACTCAAATAAAAAATCAATGAAACTTATACACATCGACTTTAGAATCAAGTGTGTGTGAACTTACAATATTATTTGGTCCGGCTTTATAGTCGAAGACAATGGTGTGTTCAAACTTAGGTTAGCGGCTTCCAGCGGCGAAACATAATATATAGCATAAAAAATAATATATTGTAACTCAATCTCATCGAACTTTAATAAGATATCAATTAGAATAGATTAAGAAGAATTATTTTGAATGAAGATAATTATTTACTTCATTTTGTCATTAAAAGCCACCGATCTAGTCATAGATAAGTTGTTATACGTGGTTGAAAAAAATCGAAAAAAAATCTTTAAAACTTATCGAGACTGAAAAATCTGAAACCATAGAATATCAAGTGAGAACCCAGCCTAAAAGCGAAGCTCGCAGCAGAAAGAGAGGAACACTCTCTCCTATTATCCTCCTTTTGCGAACGAGGTGAGGCAGGGGGATAATGGAGGAAGCCCCGCCATAGTAATTTAATTTCCACCAGGTGAACTCTGATACCGCGATCATTATATACGGACCGTCTTCTTTTTGCGTGCACGGCGTCATATTATATCGTCATTATGTATATTATTTTAAATGGACTCGCTAAAATGAATTACGCCTGAGGCGCGAACGACAAGGCGACTGATTCTCCGGGGAAAATTTTAACGGCGTCGCTTTTCACAGACGGTATTGAGTTTCTGTATTTTCCGAGCGCTCGATAGGTTATTGGAGGCTGTTTTTATTTTGTTTTCGAGAAAATTGGAAAGTCTATAAAATTGGAATTGAATGCATGCGTGTTATTTATAGACTCATTAAAAATTCGTTATATTGCAGTGAGGTTTTTCGAAGTTGTTTGCACGACTAAGAAGGTACATATCTGCATCGTTACATTTGACATTTTAAAAACAATATAATTTTTATTATTTGACAGTTTTCAGCGATGTTCTAGTTGCTTGGCACTACCAAATTTTTGTAAAGTTTGCGTAAGCAAGATTATTTAAAGGAATGGATAATATATAGGAGGATAGGTTTGAATTTTTCGGGGTAAATTGATTCAAAGTTCTTTCGTCATTCAAATTTTGTTACCAGAATAACCTAAATGGTCTCCAAAGTTGCGTAATATGTGATGCTTTAATTATGCCCTTCACGTGTAATATTACTGTTACTTTTTTTCATAAATATAATTCCTTCGGAACAATTTACCCCAGAATTTCCAGCTTATGCTTCTCTACAACAGTTCATAATCGACTTAAAGTCCAAAAAGCTTCGAGCAACGCTGAATCAGAGAAGATAATTTTCAATAAAATATCAACAATATATCGACAAATTAAGATTTTTTTATATTTAATAAAACGCCATCTATTGAAAAACACCGAAACTCAAATACTGTTTAATAGAAAAATATTTATTTTTACGCATGAAGTAAACTAAATTTATATATTTATTCACGTACACGTATCACACGATTCACGTACACCGAAATACCATCGAAAAGCAAAGTCACGAACTAGGGGTACACGTTTTTCTGTACAGCGGCCAGAAATAAATTGTTATAAGGCGCTCGGATCATATTTCAACCTCTTGGCCGCGGCGGCGACGTCAAAGGTCCTCGCCGCACTATTTTTCTAATTTTCCTGCTGGAAAACCCTCGGAAAAGCGAGGAGAAAAAAAGAAAGCATCCAGCCAAAGACATTTTCCGACTCGCCGTGGCTTTGCGAGGGTCGCCACATTATCAAAAGCCCGAACATTAATCATTCGGATGAGCCGAGGATATACACAGGTAGGCTACGATTTCGCTCTCGCAGGTACTAAAGTTTCGTTTTATTGCACGGGACGTTATCGTTTTTCAATTGTACCTAAGTAGGCGTTGTGTTTTTATTGTTGTCGTTCCGGGGAAATAATTCGCTCTGAATTAACGCCGTGGGATGTACTTAATGGATTCCCGGTATGGAACGCGAGTTGAAAATGCGAAGAGATTATTCAATACGCGGAATTCTGTTTGTGAAAAAGGATATTGAAAAGTGTGTGAGGAATAAACTCGATTTTCAAGCGAAAAGGTGAAAAATCGATTTGGAAGACGTGTTATTTATAATAATGATCGTAAAAGGTTCGTACATTATAGAAGGATACAAGCTTACTTCATTGCGATTATTGATTTGTAGAATTGTATAAAAGTATTAGAGGGTGAATAAAAAAATATTTTTTTCATTATAAAAGGCAAAACTTTGAAATTGACCCAGATTTTCCATCGCAATTCTCAGACGATATTGTGTGTGCATTATTTAAATGCAACGGTGCAATGAAATGCACCTCAGGTCGAGCTCGAGGAGCAGTATGACCGAAGTTCAGCAATCGACAATGCGTCTGAGTGCTTTTTGAACGCGGCTCGCTTTAAAATATTTCACACGACCGGGATTTTCCCAGAAAGAGATTTTTCCCGGTGAAAAGTCGAAAGTTTCACGGGAAAAATTTAGAACGCCAAGCGCGACCATAACCGGGGTTCCTTTGTGAGTTTGCTCTCTCCTGCTCTGAGTTGTACCGTTTTTGTTGTTGTTGTTGTTGTTATTGTTGCACATTCGAAAGTTGCGTCCGAAGGCACGAACAAAAGATTCCCGGAGGCTTTCTTTCCATTATGATATTTTATTTTTTCCGATTCGTCGCGCGCTAAGTTAAATTGGAACGCGAAACTTGGCTTTTCTTATGTGATTGAAAGACTCGAATGAATTATGGGCACAATGTCGCAGAAATTATTCGAATAAAATATATATTGTAAAATTCGCAGAAGAAACCATATAAAGGGATCTTGTCGCATTTAAACTTTAATAAATACAGTAAAAAGTGTTTTGTCGCCGAGCTGAAAGCTTTAAGTCGTTTTTTAGGGTTACTGTTAGGAACAGAACATTTTTCAGGATATTGCAGTCACTACAAGACGTCGACTATGAAGCAAACTTCGGGAGACAGACGAGAAGACGTAAAATTCCAAGTTACGACCCATCAACTGCAGGCTGAGAACTTTCGGCTAAAGGATCAGATGTTTGAAAGGATACAATATGCCATATTACAAGGGTAACGTCTTCGTGGAATTTTCACTGACCAATTATGTGTTAATAATAAAAAAAATAATCATTGAATATCTTGAACTATCGAAGAAACAACATTTAAACATACGCACGAATTTAAGGGAAAAACAATTAAGCCGATCGAAGCAGACAAATACCACACACCAACCGTATGACCTAAATCGAAGCCTCATTCAAAGAAAACAGCTCCGATAACACTAGGCCGTTTCAATTAGTGTTTCTTTGGGGTTGTGACGATGTTTATGGGGGTCGACAACATGAGGCATGTCAACGTAATTAGCGAACTGCCGAAGAAAAACGGGCGCTCGTTTGTCACCCGGAAAATGCACGACGCTTTTCCGTGCATTTCTGCGACTCGCTTTTCCATTTTCGCTTAAAATGGGGGTGGGTTTTTCACCAAATTTGGGGGACGATGAAAAATTGCATCGATCAAAGCTCGCGTCGAGTCTGATGCGATTCGCACGCGGTGGAAATTAATGGTCGCAGTCTGATGGATCTGCTAATAGAGTGACGTTTTTATAAAATATGTGTCACTGTTAGCGAAAAAATTCGAAATAAATGTATTTCGAAATGCGAAACAATGCCAGCGGTATAGAGAGTTTGTGTATTCCGTGTCGATTTAACATACTTTGGGATGCGTGGGTTTGAGTCACATGTCGTTTTTCTTAATTGATTGATTGATTTGGAGCCTCGATCATTTCTTTCGATTTTAAAAAAAAGTATGAATTTAACGCTTTACAAATGATCGTTATCTCTTACCTCGTATAGATATATATGATTTTATTAAATTCAATCTATTTAACAACACCTGTGAGGGCTATAACTTATTCTCCGGAGTCTCTGCCTTACGGCTTACTTTTTCAATAAAAAAGTGAATGATATTTATTAATAAAATTGTGTACAATTGAGTTGAAATCACCCATAAGAATATTAAAAAAAGTCTCGTTTTAGTTGAATTAATTTTCTTTAAATATTAGTCATCTTCTATATGTGTGTTTATAAAAAAAAATCTTCTGTATCAGTGTCAAAGAATACAATCCGAAATACTGTTTATTTTTTGCTTCGCAGACAGCTGTCATCGACATTTCGAACTAGCAAGTAGCGAAAGTAAAAGGAACAATAAGCAAACGTATTGCTCGCGTGCGTCAATCAAATAATTCGATTTCCTCTCCGAGAAATGATCTGAGGAAAGAAACAAAGGCGTTTCTGTGAAATTTCATCTCGAACAGAACAATACACAGTTTTCAGCGGCTGCGTTTTATCTGAAATAACATTTTCTGATTGCGGATGCGATTTTTCCATTTTAACTCACATCCGACGTATATCATACATATATACAACTGATCCACAACACACCGCAGATTTTACACCATAAAGTAGTTCACTGCAATAACCACAAGCATATTTCAAAATGAACACACAATAACGCTTGTTAAAACGAGTCCGGATTCGTGCAAAAATATAAAATTTAACCTTCGTTTTTTTCCCAATAAGAACCATATTTGCATACGGCCAGCGTTCGTTCACCGCAAATAAGCACGTTGAACCGTACCAACCGAACACAACATAAGTGCGGACCTTCACCACTATCTGCAAATATACAACAGATCGTTCTGCAAGCAGCGCGAATATAAAAGTAATTTATTGGAGTCATTTGTTAGTCCTTTGGGACTAATTACGTTCGTGTGACCGAGCGTGCACGAACGAATGCCACTATTAAATCTAGACGTTTTATTGCAGTACGTATTTATTTTTTTGATAAAGACCGGAAATGTACGACAAATTTCCCGACCCGCCTACTCGTGCAATTTGAAAAATTTCCGCGCCGAAAAAAATCGGGAAAAATCTGCGCTTCGGGAAAATGGGATTTCGGGGAAAACGCCCCCCGTTTGATCTGTTCGCTTCAGCTTCGGTTGATTTGTGATTGATTCCGATGATTAGGTTCCGAAAGAAAAAAATAAAACGCATTCGTTATATTTAAGCGTCGACTTAAGTACTCCGCCATATTCGTGTTTTCGTCTGAAGGCGTATCCCGAAAGTGAATAATTATTACAGCTAGTAATGACGACGATAAAATCTAAAAATGCAAATGAAATTTTATATTATAAATGCATTCGGTGTACTTTTGATTTTTTTCATTTTTCATTTCGTATTTGTTTTAGGCACGATATTTCTTTGTTCGGGTTTTTTTTTATTTCAGTTTTAATATTTCTTGGCAATTATGAAAAATTACATTCGAATAAAAGTCGACAAAAAATTTAATTCTAATGTAAAAACTTCACTTAAAAAAACATTTCCATTTTTCATTGTTTCAACATGAAAAATAAACATTAACAAGTTCAATTGTATCTATTAATTCATAGAATAGAAATTAACAAGAAGAGACTTCATAAAGATTTCCACCGATTACTATAAAACATTATTTTTTAAATGCACCAAAACATATCGAACTTCAAACTGCAATAACTAAAAACCTATTGAGAATCGCGATTTCGTTCTTCACAACTATCAAATTTCTATGCTTATAATAAATTTCTAAAAAGTTTCATCGATAGTCATCTTCATGTTTAGACTCCTTATTGGACAAAATTTTCTATAATTTTCAATTCTATGTTAAAAAAAATGCACTCTTGAACAAATCCATAAGCCACACAACCAACCGAGCTACAACCCGACATCCGAAAAGCGGCTTTTTCAGCACTCTGCGTAATCCGAAAGGCGCAGAATCGCATACGAATCGCTTCTGGAAGATTAACAAAACCGGTGTGCATAATCAATCGTCTGCAAAGACACACTAATGTACGAGATATGCGAATAATTAACGTTCGCGTCAATCCGCCGAGCGACGGATTAATGCGCGTGTAGCACAAGCACGGTTAACAAGTGCGACCCACACTCTGCGCCTATCGGCTTGGATTGATGACGAAGGAGAGCTTTTTCGCAGACAACCGACAGCTTTAGAGAGCCACATCTCTCACGCTTCCACTGGGTGCTGTTTGGGATGCTTTCGAACAGGTCTCAACAATTGGGACTCGGAGATATCGGTCCAATTTAATAATACGTGTTCCATATGACGAATGAATTGCATAAAGGGTATAAGTGATTTTTTTTTTATCGAAATTGAGTTATGTACAAAAAATGATTCTGTATTAGATATAGAATCATTTTCTATACTTAACTCAATTTCGAAAAAAAAAATGTCACTTGTTCCCTTTGTGCAATTAAGTCATTATATATTATTTATACTGAATGTAACTTTTTCAAAAGTCATGATTTTTTTAATAATAATTATATGAAATGAGTCTGTATGCACTCACACTCATATCGACTGCATATAGTCCAGCATTTGTACTCGGTGAGAGTACGTATAGACAAGTATTTGCACTCGATGCGAGTGCATATAAAAACGCTTACGATTAGTTAAAATGCTATAGTTTTGCATTGTAATTGAAATTTGTTTAGAGAGTCGAATTAAAAAAAATCATACCATTTATTCCTTAAGAATTGATGAATTATGTACGTAAACACAGGTATAATACATATATTTACTTTCGCTCTTATACATATGTATATCCAATATTCCTCTTCATAAATCAACATTATTTTTTTTTATACCATAAAATTTTCTATAAACACAAATTGAATAAAATCTTCGATAACATCAAGTGTAACTTAAGTAAACCCGTTTTAAACATCGAATTTATCTTGTAGGATACGCGCATTAACCGTCTTGATCCTTTGGAAATTTATTACTAAAACAGTGTCGGTGACAGTTTAACATGAGGTCGAATGATCATTTTTTTTACGCGTTGAATAAATTCAACAAAGCTCACTTTATAAGAGGCTATTGTATAATTTAAAGATTTGTCCGTAGTGAAAAGGTTGTGAAAAGCTGCTTTGAATGGATAAAGTGGAAGGACGGGAAGGCAGATTCGATATGTCGGCCTTAAATTTATGAACGTCTGTCGAGATTATGCTGGATATGATGGATACGTGGAAAACGGATGATGTGACTGTGCCTTTATAATATGACATATTGAGATTTCATGAGTCATATTCATAAGAGATTATTTTTTAAATTAGATTGATAAAAGTTTCAAATTTCGATTAGCGGTGAGGATTTAAAGTTTTCACGTCGAACATTTTATTTTAAATTGTTTTTCTAAAAGCTTTGAAATTTTAAAAGAAATTATATTATGATACTGAAAGAATACAAAACTAGAAAAAAATCTTTGAAATACGATACTCAATATTTTATAAAGCTTTACTTAAAATTAAAAGTGAATCATTTAAGTTTTCGAAATCGGTATCTTTACCATAAAACATACAAAGCGATCTGATTATCGACGAAATCACGAAACGATAATCGCTTACGTGTTATTAACAAAACACATTAGCCAAATACAATATTGCCAGGCAAGGTTTTAATTATATACCAATAAGAACACGAACGCGAATTTCGAGCTACAACATGCGAAATTCGACAGAGTGATTTTGCGTGTTCGCACCTCATTTGCAAAAGCTCCATAATTTAATGGCAACACCGTATTTTCTATAAAAGACTTCTAAGGCTTTAGCTGAACGTGTATTATATTATTGTAGAATAAGCACATTTCAACATTTGAATGATCACCATAAATGTTATACGCATACGAATTTATCATTAAAGACTATACCGACAAATAATTTGTAACCTACTGCTTATGTTTCTAGAGCATTACTTACTCAAATAAAGTTATATATCTAGAATATACATAATTTATTTTTTTAATTTATATTATCATCCTTTATATAATAAATATCTTAAGTTTAATAGGACTTATTATACATAGTGAGTGAACCATATGTGTTTCGTATGGAATCGGGTGTCTGAAACGTTTCGTCGCATCAATATTAATGGTGAACGCGTTAACAGGTTATTTCGAATCAGTTCCATTATTTGCTATGTCGGAAAATCGAATTTGAATATTGATAAGGTGGAAGTTGGTTCCGGTTGATGAGGAAACTAGGGGTCGTTTAAATATCTCGTTGCCAGATATGAATAGACGAATTAAATTCATATCAACGCATGATTAAATAATAAACTTTTGATGAATATAAAAAATATATATAAGACGTGTATATAATAATTTAATATCAACATATTTGATGCATTCATACCAAATTGATATCAGTCTGACAAATTTCAAAATTTGCATCGTAGATATAAATGGACGTCAAATGCAAATGTCACGCGCATGCATCATTGACATACGATGCTTCTACATTAATTAAAATGGATTTCGAATACGACAAATTCTTTTTTTGTTCGCACATCAATTAAGTCCTATGATTAATTAATTTTCAGATAAATTCACGTGGAGTGATCGTATAGATAGATCTAGTAGGCATTCATTATTTAATCAACGCGCCGCGAAGTTTAATTAAAATGTCAGAATTGGAAAAATAAATGAATCGCGTAATACTAATAACAAACGATATCAAAATAAATTGAACCGTATAAATGGGAATGTAAGATTATGAAAAAATATTGTTTAAATTATAAATGTTTTTCAAATTATGCGAAAAATTCTAAGTGGTTGGAAAGAGACCGATCTTTTATCAGTTTCGATGCGGAACGACGCAAAAGTTGAAATTGAAATTTGAAACGAAATTTCTTCAGAATTGTAACAAGTTGCAAAAGTGCGGTACAAGTGGCGGCCAAAGCTCCGACAATTTAATTCATGCAAATTTAAATTCGTCAGAAATAAATACGGAACGTTCGGAAAAACACCTCAGTTTTCTTAGCGAAAGCACTTTAGAAATTCCGATGCGAAAATTCAACCGAATTCTCTGGAAATGCATGAAAATAATATATTTTCAGCGTGAAGCAAAAAAGTATTAATATTTGAATTACATTTCTTGAAGTAACATTACAGTGAATATTAATTTTTGGCGTTGAGACTATAATTTTTTTATCTCTCACTAGCTCCTGTGTTGTTCAAGACTCTTTGGACTTTGAACTAATTGTAAGCTATTGTATAGTATTTTCCATAGTAAATTCCGTTGTGTATAATATAATATTTACTTTGACTGAAGTACAAAAACGTCACATCGAGAACAGTTAAACGATAGGAATCCGATTATTTGCAAAACGTGAAAATTTCAGACTTGTGTGCAATAACATCAGAATTTTGTATGCCAAAGAATCAGCTCTAATTCTAGATCTAAAATAATTGTATTTATATACATAGATATGAATGCTTCTTAAGATATTCGTCAATTTCTTCATCCACACGAATAAACATTTCGTATATACGAAATTACACTGAAATGTAATTGGTGCGCCTTCAAAGCGCAAATTATTACGATAAATCGCGTACGGGCTGCTCGATTGAAAGGCGCTCAGAAAAATCGTGTGTCGAAAATGAACGGGGGGCAAACGAGGGGAAATAGACGAAAAAAGAATGTATAGAGAGACAGGAAAACGTATTTACGAGAGAAAAATGCCCCAGAGAATCCGTGATTACTCTTCAGGTAAACGCCGGGGCTGGAAGTCTCCGATCAGAGTTATTCATCAAACGCAACCTTTTCCCATCGACTCAACTCTGCGTTCCGTTATTAACGCGAAAATCACCTAAAACGATGTTAAATGTATAAACCTATAAATATAGTATAGTATTCGTATAAAAAAATTGTGAATCTTCAATGCAAAAATAATTTTCAAGTCAAATGTGGGATTTAACCTTTGTGAAATAATATTTCTGAATTATTTTGAATACGTTTTCGAAAGTATATTTTGTTCATTTCCTTATTAAAATAAAATTGTTATCAATGAAATTTAATTTCAATGAGACTATTTAAATAATCGCACGGGTAATAAGCAGACATTTACTTTATCGCATCATATAAAAAAGTTCTAAAAATAGATTCAGTTTATTTACAAAATGGATTTCATAAATGAAATTCAAAAACCAGTTTTATTTAGGCCACTGTATATAATAACATATATATACGTTACTATTTGTCGTATTAATTTTTAAAAAATGCGTTGGTTTCACTTATTATACCTACTTATATTGAAAGCAAAACATAATTAGGTCTTTTAAATAAGATAAAATATATTGTTAGTACAATTTTTTTGAAAACATATTTCAACTGATATAGGCAATATAAAATGAATAAATATTTGCTCAAATCATTCGATAGAAAAGTATAATAACCAAAATTACACTCATTTAAGACGATATTAATCGCATTTTTCGATATAAATCTCACCGAAATACACCGAAATTATTTCCATCCACCGTCATTAAATACCAGAAAAAAAAACCATACACTTATCGAAAACCGAGCCGAATTGAAATACGAACACATTCTCGATAGATTAGAGTAACGTTTCTCACAAAAATATCACACAGACCGATTCGTTCTTGGTTCATTAAACGTCTAATATACGATCGAGTTTAACGAGGGAGATTCTTTCGCGGCAGTGGGAATCTTTCGCAGATAGGAAAAGTTATCTTCGCAAAACCGCTTTTCCGATATATAGGCTAACTTTTCCCGGAGTTATTTACGTTTGGTTCCATCCCGAAGCACTGTGACGTGAAATTCCCTTCGTCTGGCTCCAGGGGGTGTCTCTCCTCGTGAATTTTTGAAGGCCGAGTCCTTTGTCTCGTGTCTGGGCTTAATACGGAAAGGGTTTGTCCTGCGTAATTTATATTGGACGCCGGTAAGGTAAACAGAAACGACGCGTGGAAGATTAGCGAGCGTGTCATTGTATAAAGACTGGGCTATGTGGATGTTCTGGGCGGTTTAAATTTTTTTTTTTTAAATTAAAATTATTTAGTATTAAATGTTTTTATATATTCAGTATATCAAAATGATCCTACGTTACAACATTTGTACCTGTATCATAATGGAAAAAACAAGATTTCTCATATTTATAGCCGGTCTTTTCATCGTTGAGAGCTGTTAAACTCTATTGGACAAAAATAGTCAATTAAGATGATAGTTGTAATGAGTGAAAAGACCAGCTTTAGCAAATATAAATTGAAAAAACAAAAACACTGACTTGGAACTCGGCGATTTTTTCGTTCCAACTCTGCATTCACTGTTGGTTGAACTGCCCTGCATTTCTCTTCAAATATCTCGCACAAAAATATTTTAATTAATTGCACATTCACTAAAATTGCCCATTTCACATTTTCACACACACACGCGAGACACTGATTTGATTAGAATAAGAATAGATTATGAATTGATGATTCGATATAAAACAAGCACACATTTTATGTTAATTTCTAATCGCGTCTTCACGCTGTTAATGAACAATGTTTACTGCCGAGTATTTCACCATAATAAAAGAAATGGTGAAATATTTGTGACAATAAAAACGAACGTTATCTATTTTTTGTGCAGCTAGACATAAATTAATTAATTATCGCAACTGTTATCGATTCATTTCCGTTGTAGTTTTACGATTTATTTAATGTGTATGTAATTGATGTCTATCGTAAAATTATTTTATGTATTTAATTAATAATCGTGTTTTATTAAATTTTGATATTTTATTCAATCAAATAATAAATTATGCATAAGTGACATCTATTAACAAAAATATAAACTAAAAAATTAAAATATTGGAAAAATTATATTATTATGAAAAATTCGCAAAATTTCTTTCAAATAAAAAACGCATAATAGAAAAAAATCATAAATCAAACGGAACATCTTCCCCTACGAAGAACGACAAACGACCCAAGTTCCGCCCACCGTTCATTTCTAATCTTGAACGACGATTTGTATTTGTCGTTCGCTCGGGGTTGGATTATAAATGCACCCTCGGTGCATATAAGGCTTTTTCTCACTCTCTAGCATAAAATGCGATTCCCCATTTTACAGAGGGCTGAAAATACCCATAGTCGGACTGAAACCGGAGCTGGAAGATGGAAGTTGGGGTGGACTTGTAACGCGATGCTGCGGAGGTAGTCCACGGTTTATCTCTGGATCGTTATGCTTTATTGCTGAAAGGATGAGGACGTTCTTTGCCAATTTTCCCGAAGGGTTCGCCGCCCTTTATGTAGGCGGCGAGCACTCAAATTGTTAAAGACTGGTCGCTTTTACTGTGTGCTGTTTACGTCGCAATCAAATTTGAAGTGTTCTCGAATATTTTTTTTTATTAGAAGAAAATGTACTTTGAGATAAATTGGAATGTGTCTGAAAATAGGAGTCTGAAATGTGTTTGAAAATAGGAGGAGATAAGTGTGTTAATTTTTCAGTAATATTCAAATGGCTTTGGACTGGTCTTTTTACTTAACTAGGGTTTGTGTTCTTTTTTTTTCTATAAAGTTTGACAGATGTCATGATGCGTTTGAAAATTCACAGATTTGAATTTTATAGAGGAAAAAAAAATACATTTGAGTTAACTAACATGATGATAACTAATGAGTGAAAAGACCGGACCGTATTAACGAACGTTACACACAAGCTTAGAATGTTAAATCAGATTATTTTTTATTTCTTATCATACTATTAGTTGTATTTGGTTATTGTCACAGAATATTTAGTTATTAAAAAAACGAATTTAATACAACATCAATAAACATTTCATTTGAATCCACATACAAATGTACAATGTATTTATTTTTCATGTATGAGTGTTATCTACATTTGAAGCAATATTTTACCACAACATTTAGCACATAAAATTTCCATAACAATGTTATGCTGAAAAATTTTATACTCTGAAAATTTTGTACATTTTCATTAATGCAAATCAGAAAAACGACAATAACGTACTACAAACAAATTCGATTGTCCTATTCACGGACGATTTCACATTCGGGCACATGACGAGCATTTTCTACTATTCTGAAAAAAATGTATGTGTGCGAAAAAAATAAATAGAGAGAAAAAAGCAAGAATCGACCCTTTAAAGGGTTGAGATGGAAACGAAGGTTATTCGTGACAGGAATAAGGTTCTGTTGACACAACACACCTGAGGGCGAATTTGTATGCTTCGAGTGTTACGAATCGCTTGAGAAAAATTACGATTTATGTCCGTAGAATGATCCAAATTAGCTATCTGGAAAGATTGAGATATATTTGGGGTTTGTGGGATGCATATGGATTGGAGATAAATAAATATTTAAAAAGAATATTTTATGTTTAAAGATTTTTTATGCCAAGTTAATTTTGTATAAATTTCTCTGTGAAATAGTCAACTACAATGAAAATTAAAACTGTTTTAATTTCAATTAAAAAATGTTCATGTAAAATTTTTCTTTCAAAAGATTTATTAAAAATGTACATTTTCAACTTCATTCAAAATCTATCGTGAAATGAGTTGCATTACAAGTTTCTCGGCGAAACCACGCTAATTAAAAAGAATTCATAATTAACCATTACATACACTCGATAAAGTTTATCAACGGCGGAATATTCCAACGAAATTTTCCATATAATAAAATTAGCTACAGCAATTTAAATCAGCAAAAGGATACGCATGCAAGATGTAATTCGAGTCATATTATTTTAATTAAAATTTCCCAGAATTTTCCGAGACTTCAGCCGCTCGCGCAGATATAATCTCGCTCGCTGATGAAATGTTCATTGTACGAAATTGAACGAAGACGAAAGTGAGGCTCGGCTGCGAAAGGTAAAAAAAACTCCCCTCCGCTTTGACGGATTTTCCCGAGGCTTACGGAAAAGCGGTTCGAGTTTCCCGCGACTTGGCCCTAATTCCTGCGTCCTGATGGAAAATTCATACGGGATGCTGTCGCCCTCTGAGATATTCGCGATTCCCTCGAAACATTCCCCGAAATAACCTTGGTCCTCGAGGAACTTGTGTCTCTTTTTTTAATATTGCATATAGCAGGCTGATAACGTAAATGTGTGATGCGTTTGCGCATTCTGCTTCAGTGTCTTTGTGATGCTGGATTCATGTTTTGTTAGATCTAAATGAGAGTTTTTTTATTTGATTTAATGCGCTGATTGTTGACTTATAATATTTGATTTGAAAAAGTGTTAATTTTACTCTTTACAAATCGGTTTCCGTGTCTCCTTTTGTGTGTTGATATTACTCTTCAGAGTATTCGATGATTGAATTTCACAAAGAGCACAAGTGATCTTTTTTATCGAAATTAAGTTAAGTACAGAAAATGGTCCTGAATCATGTATGAAATTATTTTCTGTATTTAACTTTATTCCGATAAAAAAGATCACTTGTGCTCTTTGTGAAATTCAGTCGTCATTTATCCTTGTAGTTCTGCTACTTACAGTTAGTTTAAAGTAAATGATAAATCGATATTTTTAAAATAATTGTATAGTTAACCTGTAATAGTTACGTTAACAAATGTAAGTTGCTTTACACTACTTTTATATCTGTAGCACGAGTTTGATTTTTTCCATACGGTTTGACAGTTGTTGTTGCTTATTTACAAATTCGTAAGGTCAAAATTTATAGAAAAAAAAAACAATATTAACTAACAATAACCAATTTAACGAGAGATCAAAAGATCGGTCCTAAATAAATTGATAAATGATCAATTCATATCTAAATAAAGAACCATTGTAACTATTTAAAATGTACTTATCATGAAAATAATTATAAATTACTAAGAAATGAATTGTAAATGCGATAAAATGAAATAATAAAAAAAAACTTAACTTAAAATATTTAATAAGTAAATGTCTGGATAGAAAACCCAACTTGATTATTCTGCAAATATGCACACGTGAAAAAGTTTGGAATAAATATGCATCGGTTGCCCTTTTAGAGATAGCTTTATTGGTTTTTCGCATGCGAAATTGCACCAGATCAGCCCCATTCGTTCGAAGCGTACTTCTCTCTCTTTTCTTCTATCACTTTTGTACAGGATAGGGGATGTTATTGCTTGTTCGATTCGCAAAAGGGGTATTTTTGCATTGACGTCACGTGCATTTAGTGTCCGTCGAAGCTCGTTCAAGCTGAACGAACTGCGATCTGAAACGAGCAGTTCGAATCGTTCATGAAAACTAGGGAAATTTCCATGACGGTGTTGCTTATGATTTCCAAATATGTTTTTCCAAGTGAACATCGGAATATTGGATTAAAATATATGTCTAAGTAAACGCTGCTATGAAAATAATACAAATAATATATCGGGAAAATGTATTTTTCGTTCATTATATAAAAAAAAATGTTTATGAGATAGAAACGATAATTTATTTTTCGGAGAGATAATTAATTATTTAAATTATTATTTCGCATTTCCTTGGGGAAAAATGTTCATTTTCATACTGAATTTATGTGGATATTCGTTTTTTCAAGGACTAGCACGTTTCGCACGTACGTACATAGATATGTAGTGGGAGTTAAATAGAATAGTTAATGAAACAGTCGAGATGTGAAAATGAATAATACATATTCGAATATGGGTGTAATTCTGAGAATCTGACTTTTCCTTGCTATTATAAAACGAAATAAGTATGATAACGTATTTATTATACGTACAATGTTTATATTCAATAACCATATTGTTTCAACAATTTTAAATAATTATCTGATTATTTTTGCTTATCGTTAGATATAAATTAAATGGTATTGAATATACTTTCATTTGAAATTCAATAAAAAATAAATCATCAAAACTAAACAATTTTGATCTCTGTATAAATAATCACGAAAATGTTTCATAAGTATGCAAAAGTCGTCTCACCTTATCAGACGATTTTGTCTCATGAGAGTTCTGTGACCTATACAAATAGAGTGAACGTGGTCTCAGAATAAAGTCAGATAAATTTTGAATATAGATCTTTCATTTTCAAAGAAATACGTTCAATAAAATAATCCCTCACAGTGTAAAAATCTTCTGCCTGGTATTATGGTGTTTTGCGTTCGTATGGTAATGTATGAGCAGGCTCTTCTGAAAAACAACAACGTATTAGGCTCGTGTTTTTCTAGATTTATTTTTCCATCCACCACAGTCTTGTTCACTTTTCCCCAGCTTGATAAAAGCAAATGGAGAAATAATTCATACGTATAAGTTGTCTCTTCCTATACCTAACAAATGTGCGTCTAACATAGTGAGGATGCTTTCGGTTCGATATGTTTTGTAAGACTTTTCTTATTATTGTATAATATATGAATCTAACAATAGCAATCATTTTTTATATGCATGTATACAAATTTATGTCAAAAGTTAATTAACATATTATATATAAATTAATTTATTGATCACTCTAACTTCGATTCTGAGTAGAGAGAAATTGATTGAATCTATGAACATGATGCAGGGAGCAAAAATATAGGTCAGTTTCGGTGAAGACAATTATATTAAGAATATAAAAAAATAATTGAAGAAGTGCAAAACATTTTTTTCAATAAAATTTTGCGTTCGTTTAGTGTGGATAGAATCTATAACAATTTTCCGAAGACATCATACGTGAGTATCGGCTGAAGCATATTGCACATTCAAAACGATATCTGATTCGTGTGGCCTCGTACCTGAAACAAGCTCTATTGAAAAACGCATTTGCGGCACGTGCAACCGAAAAGAACAAGCAAAAACTCACTCGAAATATATTGTATTCGAATTTCGGAACACCTTAATGTCAAATCTATCCGCCCATGTTTTGAAAAGTCGACGTAGCAGTTCGGGGAAACGCCTCGGAGGTCGGAGGTCTTACGAAAACTCGGTGGAAGGAAACTGCAAGAAAGTCAATTACTTCGAAACGGTGCATTTTGTCATTCTCGTTTCGCAAAACTGCTTCTTATATGCAGCGAGAGGCTTCTGAAGTTCTCAGGTAATTTCAGTGTTCGACAGACTCATATAAAGAGGGGAGAACTTGGTAAGTAGCAAGATGTGACTTATGTAATATTCGTTAAGTTTCAGTTAATTTATTATCAAAATAATATACATAGTATTAGATTTTTGTTTTTATATAAAATAATGACTTTGATTTAATAAACCATTCCGAATTTTCCTAATATACTGTCGGTGAAAAAGTGTACGCGATCACAGCACGCGTTCGCCGTCCGATATGAATATGCATAGTGTCGAATCAAATCTCAAAACTTCAACAATTCTCAATTTGAAATTCAAATTTGAATGTCTGTTTTGAATAAACTATTCTAGCTGATGAGTTCTCATAGTCTGAGAGCGCCGATGCGATTTTTTTTTCAGCGCGCCATATGAAACATTCTTTGTTCGAGAGCGATTCGAGGTAATAAATTTCGGATGAATCATCGCGAAAATATTCAAATTTATTTCGAAATTTTTATTAAGCCCCTTGCATGCGGGTGCTTGACTTTTCGGTCTTCACACCATTTTTCAAGTGTCGGAAAATTCTCATTAATATGCGAGATAGAAGTGTCAACTTTGAGCAAAGATCGCCTCTTTACGATATGCTTCGTTCGCTAAATTGCAGCAACTATTAAGAACACGAACTCGCGCACATTTGCATAAAATATGAAAATTTAAATATATTAAAAGCCTCGAAAAAAATATTTTTCAGCACTGTATTATTTTCCCGTCACGAAAACCGCGCATATTGAAACGCATAAAAGACTTATTGTTCCGAATGTAAAGCGGGTAGATACGTAAGTAAGCAAAAACACCTGCTGGAAATTTCCTGGCCCATATTGAGAGAGCAACCCTTTACGCATGAATATAGTAATTTTCTTCTTTGTTGTTTCGGAAACCCTTTATTTTCGTTTCGAAAGGGACAATTCCGCATTGTGTTCGGAAAATCCACGGAAAAACTATTCAATTTCATATCGTTATAGGGCGGTATCTAATTGAACTAGCTTCGATTTCTGTCGAATCTGATCCAAGTTTAATTCATGACCCTTTCCATCTGAAACTGGCCGTTGTCGACCGACGAGGCTTTTCCGGATCCCGGGATTAATATATCACTTTTCACTTGTAACCGACCCTATACTTATAGCGAGGCTGTACCATAAGTCGATAAGTCCTTTCGCTGAAAATATCTCGTTCCATTTTCAGCAAACGGAGCAAGGAGTCTCCTCCTCAGGATGGCGTCCTCTGATGGCTCCGCATCAATCGCAACGAGATTTTTCAGGAAAATCTCCGGTCTGGGAGGGATAGGAATTTATAACGAAAAGCATACGTGTGTTTGAGGGTTGATTTATATAAGGCGCTTTTTCAGATCTGCAAACATGAATAGCGCGCGCTCTAAGAAAATATTACGTCGAATAGACCATGAATAAGTTTTTCACGTGGAGTTTTTCTAAGGCTTCTCTGTGAGATCTTTTCAGTAATAAATCAATTTTGAGTTAATTTTTTTTAAATTTTCGGCAAGCTAAATTGAAACTTTAAATTTTTAATTTCTTATTAAACATAGAATATTATTCAATCAATTGAAATTATTAGGGTCTATCTTTTCACCTCTGATTTAAGAGTAAAACAATTTTTAACTACACAGTTCTCCTGTAAAATCTGGGGGAAAGAGATGGATGTATGTATTGTATGGACAGTAGTATATCTGTTTCTTTCAGCGACTATTTTGACAGTTCACAGTTTGAGGAAGAGCGTGTAGTTTAACCGCAGAAATGAAAAGACCGGTCCAAAATTATTTAAAATGACTATGTGTCGAGTTATATATTGATTATCGAAGCAAAATATATTCATAAGCCATAAAACGACGTATACATTTCAATTAAACGGAACAATTCAATATTCAATTCGTGCAAAAAAAAGCGGGACATAACATTAGCATAACGCCGTTTAATATCGCAAATTCGACTGCCTTCCCCCGTACACTTTTGCATTTCATCCCTTTTATTTATGCCTTCTCGTTCGGGAAATTTTCATGTCGGCTCGTTCATGCCGGGCACGTATTGTTTTCGAACAAAAACAGATAATAAATATATTGATGAGATAAGAAAAATACATAAAAAAAGAACAAGAAGGAGCGTAAGTGCGCGCGCGAATTGCTCTCCGGGGATCGATCGAGTTCCATAAGCAAATAAAGCATACGTATTTTCGAAGGTCCACACAAAAGACGCTATTCTGTTCGAAAGTGAGGAATTCTCCCGCTTTTCGTTCCGAATTCCCTTTCCCGACGTTTTCGGAATAGGTACGGTCTCGATTATTTATTGCCTTGCATGCGTAAGGATCGAACAACGGATGAGTCTTAACGACAACGCATTTGTTTTGCTTTTTAACGAGAAACGTATATGTGCTCAAACAAAATATTAAATATTAATCATTTCTGATTATTTTGTGTCGTTGATAAAGAATATAACATAAAAAAAAAGAACGGATGCGTAGTTTAAATTTCGTATGTTTCACAATTATTATCTAAATGGTGAAATTGTTAATGTTATCTGCATGTTTATAATCTAAATTTTAATGATTTACTTCCTTCCGTCAATTATAATTGTGTTATACTATCGTTAAATTCAATAAAATATTCATTTATTTGCATTGTTTTGAATTTTTGTTACCCATTTCAGTCGCGATCGGTTCGTTTTGACGCACTGATGTGTTTTGAAACCATTTTTTTTTTAATTATCGATTGCTTGATTCTATTTTGTGCCAAATTGAAAACATTAGAATACTTTATTGAGTGATTTTTGTTTATTCATCATTATTTTTCTTGAATAAAAATCAATTTCGATCGGTTTTAAATTAACAGTGTAGTGAAGGCTTAAGTGATATGCAATTACGTGACTGCGTGGGATGAAGCAGATCGCCGTATATCAAGTTAGTTTTTTTTTCAATCACTGATTTAAACATGTAATATTCTTCATCTTGATTATTTTAAATAATTGCAAAATGTTTGTTGAAATCGACTGCGAAAATTAAAAATTATTGAGTCATAGTCAAAGGTATATGTAATGAATGCTCCAGAGTAGTTACTTAATTTCATTAATTTCGGTATATTTATATCTAAAAATGTATACATTTTCCTTTCAACACACTTCAGACTAATTTCTCTTTACATCCACCGACAAAAAACCAATAAAACATTCGATCAACCACCAACAAAAGAAACTCACACACAACAGAAGCGTTTGTTCCTCGCGCTGAGAGACCATTATTTTTTTTACGAGGCCAACTAGCGGCGTTTTTGAATTCGTCCCATACACATTACAAACAATGTCGACGTAAGAGGGCAATAAAAAATATTTTCGAAGGATGCAACCGACTTCTGGATGTTACACACACACAACGAATATTCCTCCTTTCTGTGTTTTTAGTGTCGACCGCGGTGACGCTTCCAATAAATCCCCTGTTTTACGCCGCCAACCCCTTCGGCGTCCAGAGGACGTATAGAAAACCCAAAAAAGGCGGGAAAAATATAAAAAAGGGGGAGGGAAAATATGTGCAGTGTATGTTTATGCCCGGTCCAAGCGGCGATACTTTTGCTCGGCGATTTTGTGCATTTTATTGGCGAACGCTTTATGCGAGTGGTGTCTTTGTATGAATACGAAAGATGTGTACTTTTTTCGTGACGAATGTTGTGTATGTTGCATTTTTGATTTGTGAATCGAAAATATGACGGTTGAAATCATGTATGTATATATTTTTTCAATATTACCATATGTATAGGTACTTGTATATGTATCTATTCCATTAGTATACAAATAATATTTTCGATTTTACTGTTAAAATAATATTTTTATGAATAATTTAACAGAATTTTTTGTAAAGGATAACAAAATCCATTTTCATTAATGCCGTAGCTTCCGCGCATGAAAAATAAATTTTCCGCAGTACGAGTTTAAACTCTCCAAGCGTGAAAAACTACACACTATCATTATTGAAAAAGCAACCCTTTTTACATATTATGAGTGTGTAGCAGGTGCAACACTCTTCATTGTACTAAAAAACTGAGTGGTGTCTGTAAAAAATAGACAGAGTGGATGAAATTCCCCTAAAATCTTCATCGGCTTCAATTTTATGTGATACATAGCAACGGTAAAAATGCCTCATAAAAAAAACACTTAAAATTCTTTATACATAAGATGTCAATTTATGCATATTATTTTTTCAATAATGTCATTTTCGATAAATATTCACATGTAGCTGAATATAATATTTTTACGAAGATAACTTAATAGAAAATTTTTAGTATGTATATAACACACGTTAAAAAAATATTAACATATAAATGCACTTAAAGTTACGATATTAAACTATACGTTATTGAATAAATATTTTTTCATACGTATTTATATTTTGAAGTGTAGTACATTTTTAATATTTCAGAGTATTTTTTTCCATTCTGTCACATACTAAGATAAAAAAATAAACCACAACGAAAAACTCTATGGTTGAAGTTTACATTTTATCGTTCACTTGAGGGATTTTTCGTGCAAGAGTCCATTTTTATTTTTTGTACATTTTTCCACCGATGTGCTTGTTGCGTTTCGCTCAGACTAGGTTTTATATTTCGAAATGCACTTTTTCGCAATGTGGTTAGAAATGCTTTACAGCTTTATGTGTTTTCCCATGTTAAGCCTTGCTTTAACAAACGATTAACTTCAAAGAGAATCCTATCAGATTAAGTGAAAATTTTATTTCTATAAAATATTATTTTACCTTTTTCTAATAAAGGTCTTATAGGTCAGATATTGCTGCGATTACGCAGGTGTCGTACCCATTCGAGCACATCTTTTCGTGAAGATACATTCGAATCGAATAAAATTCATAATATCGAAATTTATGTAAACATCCAGTCGGTTCTGGATTATTACATGGATCGCCAGGAAGAGCTGAAACAACGCGATCATTTCGCAATATGAGCTGAATAAAAAATGCGAGGTTTGATATCGGAAATCGTCACCGCAGACGTGCCGGCAGATTTATAAAATATTTATGGATTTTTCTCGTTTGTTACTTATGCGAGGTGTTCGAGGCAGTTTTGTGTGAAAAAAATGTGTAAATTTTCATTTTAAGTTTGAAAAAAAAAATTAAATAATTAAATGTGAATGTTAGAGTAGGTTGAAATGAAATAGTATATTATCATTAACGCTTTAGTAGGAAAAAAATGTAAGAATCGTGGTACACATTAAAATCGTCATAATTTTAATATTATTCAAAAGATTTTTGATGTAGGAAAATGTTTGATATGACTCCAGTTCTAATACGAATATTTTTAATTTCGTATAATATTTATATCTTTAACTCATATAATTAGTATCTACTCATTTTTTTACATGACAATATACAACATATGTTTACTTATTTCCAAACGCATTCAGATTTGAAAATAACGGCCATAGTAAATATTGTTGCTCACGATAAGACATTTTAAACAATGTTACATTTATATCTATTTAAGCCGGATATCATTTTGATCATTATCTTTCAATGGAACGACAAACAGTGATTTTTTTTAAATCGTTTAACATCTTCCAGTCTCGATAAGTTTTTGTTTTGCAAAAAAATGTGATATTACCTATAAATTAAAGTTTCATTACTTTATGACCATATTAAATCTTATATTATCTAAACAAATTTAATTCTACTTAACTCAAGAACAGTCTTGCAATGCCAACTCAAACTAGACAAATCACGCATTGACGCATCTAAACGTTTCGATAGTAACATTTACATGAAAATTTATTTAAAAAAAAACGCAAATTCATTAAATTAACCTTTCATTTGAATCTCGAAGTCAGCAAAGTTTCCTCTATAGAAAATGTAGCATATTAGATACATATGTGCCGAGTCACGAGCCAGCACTGGATCGTAACTCGGCTGAAGCAGCAAAACCGTGCAAAATGTTGACTACGTTGTAAATATATAAGGTAGCCATGGTTAGGGAAATATTACATACGCCACTCGAAATACGACCTATTTTTTTTATTCGCCGTATTTGATTTCGAATAAAATATCAGCCGAGTTATGAGTGTATGCGACGTATCGCGAGATGAGATGCGGATAAATTTTGTTTCAGTATCGCCGTTTCGTATGACGAAAATAAATATGAATTACTTACTTGGATTATAAATATACTCGGTAAATCAAAGTCGAGATCTTTATCATGAGTATTTATAAATTTATCAAAATACGTACATTTTAATAGTTCGTAAATGGTACGAATGCAGTGAACTGATCTATGCATTTCTTTTTCATTGGAACTAAACGAACTGTGAAACCGAAGAAAGAGCGCATTCTGAAATCATACGGGCTGTTCTTTTAAAGGAAATATCCTTTAGTACCAGGAAAGCCTTTATATCTTTTATCCGAAGACTCGATGAAGTTTAAAGATGTAAACTGAATATATAGATATTTTTTAAATAGCATTATTAAAAAAATTGAAAGTATAATATTATAATTCATTACATTATCTCGTATTTTTAATTAACTATCTATTTTAAATGATATTTTGATTATAATTTCGAAGCAACCTAAAAAAACCGACGAAACCAAAAGAATATTTACTTGAAATAATTTGCATTTAATTAATCAGTCTAATTTTGATAATCATCAATTACAACATTGTATTACTTGCATAGTATATTGTGTGTATAATATTTTTATACGAAAATAATCTTCGGTACAGTTAAAAACGGAAATGTTACTAGAGAATATCGAGTTACAGCATATTTTATTTGTAGAGATCTTATGTATTAGTCTTATCTAGTAAGAAATTTCCTTTGACGTATTAGTTCTATTGAAAAGTGCATCGGAGCAGTACAACGGTTAAAAGGCCTTTTCAAAACATCATATACTTCTACCAAGAAAATAGAATTTTGCTACGCTTGCAGCTAATTTTATGAGAAATAAGCTTCCAACTTTCTTCCCAGTAAACAGACTTGATATAAGAATTCTAATATAGATAAATATGTATATTTACATATAAATTCAAACTAATGATGTATTAACAAGTTTATTTTATACCTTTATTTTTGAGAAAAGTACACATTTTAAATTTTGATTACTGTACAAAAACTGTATTCATCAATTATCTATAGAAATATTTTTTTAAGTGTTGTCAATATGAAAAAAAAAATAACCGATTCATTTTGTTTTATTAAAATCGAACTAAAAGAAAATAATTTGTATTAAATGATTAATTGCTATTTGAATAATTTCATAGAATATTCATCACAATCTTAAGCAGACACATCTAAAACAATAAAGTTCAAAGGTTCTCGGTTTAGCGTTGCATTGTTGAAAAGATTGATACCGTTGAGAACTTCGCGCATCCCGAGAGAAGATTGCAGCCAACTTGAACAACCTAACCTCCAGTGCATATTCGCTTTTGAAATTTTCCAACCATAAACAACTATTATTACAGTTTCCCGGAAACTCCCGTCAATTGTGCACCGAACGAAATTTCAACCCCGAGGCTCGAAAGTTGACCGGTCGATCAGGTGAAAATTCGTTCCTGGGGAAAATCTACGCGGACTTTGTTCATTTTGTTCCGGGGAACGATGCTTGTTTTATCGGCGCGAAGAAACTCGGATGAAAATAAGTAAAAATTTATAGGCTGCGAAGATGAGGATGCGCAAGTGCTCCTCTCGGGGAAATTGCACGATGCGTATTATGCGAGGGGGTTGAAAAAGTGATTTTTTTTCCACCCCCTTTCGCAAAAATACTGCGATTTTTCCGCGCTCGCGGGTGCAAACGCTTTTCGCGGATTTTTCCGAGTGCGTTTGAAGGGAAACACGATGGAATAATATTAAATGTTGTTTTTGTTACGCTTTGAGAATATATGAAAAATATTGTCATGAAAATTTTGTTTGCTTGCCGAATCGATTAACCCCATACGCAGCTTAGCATTGTTACTTTTGAAATACATTCAAGTTTTCTTAATAAACTATTTTTATTCCAATTTGTTTTAGGATGAATTGGATAATCATGCTTCAATCGAATCGATGAAATTTTTAAAATATTTCATTTCAAATAAAAATCTTATGTCATTAACTCTGTGAAATTCAATTGAGTATATCAAAGTATTGAATAAACACATTATTTAAATATATTATCTTTTAATCAAGTGGATATGCGAATTTGCAAAAGTCCTAAAGTGCAACCGTTCAAAACGATTTATTTTTTCAAACCAAGTCAATTATTTCGTTCCGCACAGAAAAACCGGAAAGCTTTTCAACGCCGAGCTTTTGAATTCGCTTTTGCAGTATCCGCCGACCGGAAAATTTATTCATCGCTCACGTATTATAGCCATTATATTTTTACACACATATCATCGAACATATAATACAACAATAAAAGATGCATAATCCAGAAGCATCCGATGCAAAAAATGCAATATTTCCATTTACACATACGTGACAAATTAGAATCAATTCAGTGTAAGCACAAAGTGGTTAATCTATTTACTACATTAATGCACATTAGATACGATCGCTAGACTAATCGCTTACACGATTGTGCAACGATTATTGCATTACTAATATGTGTACGTGTATCTCGGATTTTCCTCGTTAGAAAAGCTCGGTCTGGAAAAGTTTTGTGCAGATTTAATTAATTGAGTTGTTTATAAATGCTATTGTTGCAGTGTGCACTCGCTTTCAAATGCAGTAGCGGAACCGCGTATGAATAACTGAATTCGTTCTATGCCGTTACGAAACTAAGCCTAGCTTTATAATGGGTTTTATTTGGGTCAGAAATAATTAACTTTTAATTAAATTGGATTTAGATTCTTTTTTTATTTTAAAAAGCAACTTTTTAATTGAATTTTTTCCGATTAAAATTTGAAAAAAGTTCAATTGTTTATTTCATATAAAACTTTTTTAAATATCATTTAAATTTTATTAATTCAAGTTTAGATTATTCTCGTTTATTATATGAATAAAATATAAACTTCAGCACAAATTTGAAAACCAAAGCCGAAACTGTAAGAAGAGTAATTTCTATGATGAATTTTTCTTTTGTATCGAAAGTTTTAGCGTTAAATGTGTCCGTAATATGTTCTGCTTAAATCAACTCAACACGAAGCGAATTTGCTCGGTATAAAAATAAAAGCTATACAGCGTGTTGCTTTATAAATGTCGCGGAAAACTTTCGAACGGATACGGTTCAAGGGAAAAAAATCGAAAACAAGAAAAAACTAATAAGTTCTTAGATACATTTAGAAGTTTCTCTCGAAAGTTTTTTATAAAGAAAAGCGAACCGGCAAGTAACTTACATCATAGATTATTCTTATTCTTGCCAAAGTTGCGATCAACTTGAATCTCCTTTTTCACCACAAACCAACGAAAATACATAATGCATCGAAATAGCACTCGAAATATTATTATTCCATCATCGTAAAATATAAGCAAATTGAATAATTAAAGCCAGTTGCAGATCAAATTGTTACCTAGCTCACAGCTCAATATCTTCATCTTTTCTTTCGAATATTTGATTAATTTAATTTAATTCAAATAATTACAATGTCTGAATGTCTAATGTCTAAATCGGACTTATCAGCGGTTTCGCAACCATTGGTTCTTTCTCAGTTAAGGATGGTTAGACCCTAAAATTTTCTATTTAAAGAATTTAAAATAGGTGAAAAATATGAAATTTCAGGTTTTCAAACCTCATCGAGAGGTCCTAGATGCCTTAGGCCCTAAGGGCTGGCAATATGTCAGTCGACCTCGCATATTTTCCCGACTCGACCTGAGGGTCGCGATTTTTTCTATGCGCCTCTATCTTTCGCGTGCGATCTTTATGTAAAAGCCCCTCAGACGGACCGGGCTTTTCCGTTTTTATGCTGTCGTAACTCAGAAAATCCCCGATTTACATTTTTACAAGGATGTCGACGTGTCCGAGCGCGGAATCTTCGAATTTCGCCTTTCCTTCCAAGTAAAGCATCACGCGGTTCAATAGAACGCTTTTGAAAATTGCACAGGTATTTCGAATTTAAATATTGTAGCATAATAATTGTCGAAATTTCCAATGTGAGCAAAAATTTATGGTAGCGGGAATATATCTTGTTAAATGAAACACGTGTATATCTTCGTAATCATATATAATCAGATTAATGTTACTGTAGGTAGTCGAGTGACATATATCCAAGATAACTGTTCACGTTAATTAGGTTAGATATCTGACAGGACTTCATCCGAAATTCAGTTAAGTTTGAACACTAATTTTGAATTCTGATTACATATTTAATTGTTCTATTAACTTCGAGTCGAAATATGTGTATGAATGAAGAAACATTAAATTGATTCGTATTAATTATTGATTATTTTATACAAAACTAGTTTCTGTAATTTGGCGATGCTCGAGACTTTTTGGGCATTAAGACGTCTATAGTATTTCCTGTTTCGAGCTAAAAATAATCAGCAGATAAGAAGTCTATTAATAACGTACAGATAAAAATTCAATTTTATTTAAACAAAATATTCAAAATACATTATTTATTAATTGAATGAATTGCATTTTTTTCAATTTAACACAAAGTCACCGATCGTTCGTGCATATTAATCACTTAGCATTCGCGCGATCAAGTCACGCCTTTCAACCCCATTTTCGCGATATACGAATTAGAGACGGACAGATGAAATATTTACGAGTCTCGGCCTAAACAACAAATGGATTGTGCAAATTTCGCAACACATAGAGCCGGTGCTACACCGCGAATTGAATAAATCATACGGCTGTGCGCCCAGCGCAAAAGGGTTGAATTTTTCACAAGGGCCTTTTCGCTTTGTCCCGCGACACTGTTTGGTGAAATGTGTAATGGTCGATTTCGATATGGTGCCAGATTTCGTTTGTGCTTTGAATATTTTCAAGTCGATGTTGATGTTGATTTTTGTTTGATTGCAATGCTGTTTGAGCGTTTGATCGGTTTTTTTGTGTCGATTATGTCGACGTTTATTTTGAAAGATTCGGAGTGTGATTATATGCTATTTTTTTAGTCATATATTATAGTTTCGATAGTTGAACCCATTGTGATTGTTGTTTAAGTCCACTCACTTTCATTCCTAAATACTTATTCAATATTTTGCGTTTGAATTTTTCATCAGCATTATTTGTAAAATAACTATCAATTCAGCAAAACTTCTAAAATTAAAAATATACTCGTATGTACATATATTATATTACGATAGTGCACAATAAGATGATCCAAAAAAGACTAACTCATTTTATTCAATTTTCGGATTTATACCACTGTCACAACAAAATTAAACGATTATAAAGTGAAAAAGGTAAAATACGATTGCAGATTGCATTAAAAAGGTAACATGTATGAAATATTGGAGCATCGAATTTCTTTTATTTTATTTTGAAATGTATTTGATTACATTGTCAGATTTTTCTAGATTTCAAATGAAAAAAACGTATTGTTGAGGCAGTACAACGATGTATAAAAGTAATATTACCGTGTAATGTAGAAAGTTTCATTCATTAGACGTCATAAATACATGCAGCCTATTTAAAATTACCATAACAATGTTGATTATTATTTTCTTGGCGGTTATTTTTACTTTGACCCAGTTTTTTCGACATTTCACATAAGAATGTATCCTATAAATATAAATTGCGCGAATACATAGCATTTTCTCGTTTAATTCTGTAGTAAAAATAGAGCATCAGTGATAAACGAAACGAGTGACATTCGCCGAGGGCATATTGAATTCTAGACTTTTATCTTACAGTTCTAACATGATCTGCAGAAGGATCTCTCCTTTTCGTATATAAAGGATAGTCAAACTGCACTCGAACTAAAAGGAGGCACTCAAATTGATTGAGGAACATTTGTAGCATGAATGCTAGTTCCGCCTTAGTAAGGACGAGAGCTAATGGTGCAACCGCATGGGAAAACAAAATAAATTCTATTCGAATGGCTTGATATTCTTAAATTCAAATACTCTTTTGTTATTTATTAATTAAAAATAAAATCAATATTTTATGCGTGATTTATTTCCTGACTTGACGAAGACATAATATAATCGCGTACATTATACAGGGGAATCCGCTATTCACAAATTCGTTTCTTTTTCGACGCGCATTGAAAGGTTTTGAAATATTAAAATGGATGTCGTTGGTAAGTAAATTGCTTAGAAAGAAATTTCTACTTCAATGGAGGACGGCTCTCTACGGTTTTTTTATCCATTTTATTTTTTCGTCGACTCCCCTTTTTTCAGCCTTCAGCGGCCCCATAAAAATAGGCACTATTTTCTCGAGATCGTACCTACTCTAAAAAAGGAAAATTTTTGCGGTCGGCCATTATTAAGATTGAACGTTTTCTTAATCTGCTCGGTTTTTTTTCTAATTTTTTCGTTAAGAAAAATATGAAAAAATAATTTTATAGCTTTGAATTAATTAAAATGACTATTTTCACTAATTAAGATTTTTATTCAACAAAAAATTTTGTAAACAAAAATAATGTGATTCTAGAGAAAGAGAGAGGTTGGTTTTAAACAATATTTGTTTCGCTCAACAGATTTTTTATAATTAGATATTATTTTTCATGCCCGATTTTGGTTTTTTATAATATTCCAAAAACTAAAATCTGGTTCGCCTTTTCAGCCGGTTTTTCGGACGCCCTATTCTAGAGCTATATAATACCTGCTTTATCGTTTATTGATTCGATCTGGTTTATTAATTTGATTTTACTTATTCCGAGAACAGCGAAGATATTTGTATCGAAACAATCGAAACAATTTCCCTCTCGCACATGAGTACCACATCAAAGAAAATCGAGCCGCTCGGAAAATCCGCAAATTTTCCTCAGGCGAACTTCGAAACACGAATCGACAAGAGCATGATCTAAATAAGGAGCCAATCTGAATAAAAAATTTAGAGAATTCCTTCGTCGGAACCGTCGTAAACACGGCGAAATAAACCGGCGATTGTGGTTCGCGAATATTGTTCCGGTTTTTATTGGACAATTTGAGCGCTCGGCTCGCAGTCGCGATAATGGAAGAAAAAGGTGAGAATCCACCGAAGATCTCTCGTAAGGATCTATTTATTTTTCATCATTTTTCCGGATGCGTGGTGTGGGAAAAATCTATTTTACGGGGCCCCATTTCGATTTCGCCTTATCGCATTTCCCTGTGTTCGTATACGTTGAGTAATAATGTTCGTATAGGCTTTTCGCGTTTTTCCGATGAAAGGGTTTTTCTTCTTTTTTTATTTTCGTGGATACCCTCTGTCGACCCCGTTTTCAAATTGATATTCTCTTATTGTCCTTAATTACGTTTTTCTTATCGGGACAAAGGAGCACCGCATTAATTAGCCGAGCACGAATACGTTTAAATGCTTCGGAAAGTCTGTTCGAAATAATTTTCCCTTGCTATTAATACGCATTTATATTATTTTATTACAGTTTCAAAACAAATTTTGTATGTTTTCATTTATTCAAATAAATGGTAACGTCATACTATTATTTTGTTACGAAGCCATCCATTTTCATTTCCTAGAAATTAATATGATAAATAATATATGTTTTTTAAATCAATTTTAATTAGAAATTATTGTAACCAATTTTTAAATTTAAATCGAAATTTATTTTACAACAGAACTTATATAAATTACAATTCCTTTTATTATTACAAAAATGTCACCCAACTATTCTCAAAGGACGCACTTGCTATTCCTACACATTCTCGTATATAATTTCCATTAGGCAACCTTTGCGCAACTAGTGCCCTACATTTTCTCACTTTCAACTCTAACCCTACACATAAATCTGCACCCCTACACTAAACGCAGTTTTCCAACCAACGGCCGAGAACCATCCCCATCAAAATTCTCAATATGACCTAAATTAAAATCTGTGTAAAAACATCATCTTTTGTTTGCAATAAGGATATTGTAACTAGTTTGCCCAACGACACAAACTGAAAACAAGTTTTTCTCTTTCGAACGCGTACAATCCGTGTTTTGTTAATATTTCAGCGGTTCCATCTCGGTCGTAGTGATGTGCCCTTTGTTCCCTTGGGAAGTTCTCCTGATTTTTTCATTGTTATTTATTGCCGGGCGCTGAAACGGTTTCGCGTTACTGCGCGTCTAACGTCTGAAGGATTTCCCAGCACTCGTGTTTCCATGTGTGATTTTTCCACGTTTCTATATATAAATTTTAACATTAAACATTCAAATTCATCTAAACAACTATCATTTATTCATATTCGAACCAAATTAAATTAATATATATATATTTTTTTTATTTCGATACAAGTTACAAAATTCTATTTTTGAACAAAAATATCGATACAATCGACTCCAACAATAACAACGAACACAAAAACGTTGCCCTACATATTGTATAGTCTCCATTATATTCCAATATGGAACACACAGTGGGCTGACTTATTTATCTGCCCACTTCCAAGTTTTGCTCCCGTGTAAATTTCGTGTGACGGACGCGAAATAAAACATACAGTGCGACCCCGAAACCGAAGAGAAGCCGAAAAAGTACAAAAAGTACACACACACACACATAAGGGTGGAGAGGAAAAAACTATAAAATAATGTGCAGAAACACGTAGGGTAGGTAATAAAAAAACAACAATGGCATAAATCTTTAACCGTGGCTCTTGCGCGGAAAAAAAAGCTCGCGCCCCTATAACGCAACCGTGATATTCTTTTCTTAGCCGCTCCGTTTTCTCTTTTTATACTTTAGTAGTGGTTCTCAATGTACGGATTAAGAATAAACTATGATAATAAAATTTGAGTTCTAAAATAAAATCGATATCCTTAGATAGTTATTCAGAGCTTTGTACAAATGAACATTTCGATAGAAATTATATTCGAACGACCTTGTTATATAAAAAGATTGAGATTTGCTGTTTCATATACACACCAACACGACCGCTGAAATTATTATGCCGACTATTCTTTACCTTAAAAATATACCTGTTTTTTCTAGCGTTATTATCGCGAGATTTATTTCATAATTTACCGACGCTCGAGTCGAAAAAAATCCGCTTATTCTCTCGCACAAACGCCTAATATTCGCATTGCGTTCGTATTATTTAAAATCTCGCGAAGTGCTCTTATTTAATCTATGGAAATATGAAAATGTTAGTAAATGGGTTCTGCGTTGTTGGAGCTGATATTTTTTCAATGCGCGTCTGTTTTTCAGAGAATAAATTTAATGAATGGTAGAAAATGTGCTGAATTATATATTGTGAATTGTATATTATTTGAATTTGAAAATATGTTTGATATACATGAAAAGGTCACTGAAATGAAATTGAAATTATTTTTACGTAACTATGTACTTTATTAAATCAAAACCTGATTTTGATCTCTCGCATATTATTAATTCTAGTTAAAAACTTCTCAGTCAATAAAAATGAAATTTTCATTTAAACTTATATAAAATTTCACATTTTTATACGTATAACTTTCTGCGAGGAAAAATTGAATTTTAATATCTTTACAAAGTTAAAAATTTAATATAAGGGCGGAAGAATGAATTGCATTTTCTTCATTAGCATAGCAGAACGAACTCAATTTTCCTTGCGGTGAATTTATCAGTAATGGTGCAATTACACAATCGAGTCATTTTGTATTTTAATGTCTCTATTAAGTTGGCAATCTTGAAAGTGAGGGGAGAATTTTGATTAATTTAAAAACATAAATTATGGTGGGAGCTTTTTTTTTCAGAAGGCATTAAGTCAGAAACAACATAACTGAAATATAGATATACAAAAATTATAAAAAAAAATCATTTATACATAATTTCAATATGAAAATCAAGGAGGAAGGACGAAAAATGTGGAATACTGTGAACATATGTACATTATTTACTTTGGACAAAAGGGTAATTTTTAATATATTCTATGATATTTATTTATTGCATAAACCAATCATTAATATGCATATATATTTATTAGTGATCAATTTTATCCAAAATAAACAGTAAGTCAAAATTTGTTGATATAATGTTCATAATGGTCCACAATGAAGCATTGGTTCATATTTGTCGCCCTTCTTTCCATTTTCTTTAGTAAAAAATCATCAAAAATAAAATAATTCATTTTCAATCTATTGTGGCAGTAGGTATACTTTAGCGACTCGGATGAAAATAATTTAAGAATTCTATCGAATCCTCTGAATATATACATACATCATGAAACCCACTCGCCTCTTTCGGAACTCTCTCGTAAAAAAATATGGTAATGAAGCGATTTTCACGCGGTTTCGCCCCCAAAGCGCCCCGAGCTTAAAGACTCCGAGATATCCGACTCGATTTGCGAATTTGAAAGGAAATGATTGCGTGTCAAAAGCAACGCGAGACTGGAAAAAAATTGAAGGCAGTGCCGGATTGACGGATGTATTATAAATATACACTCCCCATTGTGCCGAGTCGAGGGTGTCTATGTATACGCGATATACTTTTCCAGCTTCACTCTTTGTTCTTCGGTCGGAGGCTGCGTGTTCTTGGCATTTCGCAAGGCATTTCGTAAGGCATCGCCCTCTGAATCAATTATATATCGCAAATTGGCGGGATGTACGCGCAAACGCACATTTTCGATATGCGCTTACGTGTGTAATCTTGTGCGATTGGTGAAAATTCGATCAGGTTTGAGGAAAATCGGTTTTCGTGCCGAACGCTTTTCGCGACATATGTATGTATGTATGAATGTGCGTTAATGTCGATCCATATCGAGTTAAAGTCGTTTGTCGGTTTAATGAAGATTTGTCGAACGATGAAAGAAATTTTGGTTTTAATCTATGTTAATGCAAATCGATGTATGTGTATATATTTGTGCCATATGTGCTTCTTTAGTACTTATCTAATCATGATGATACTTTGTGGAGTTTTTGTGTGTGAATTTTGAAAGATTTCTACATAATTTTATTTTGAAATTTTAGAATAAGATTTGAAATTGACTAAGTTGCATTCGTTCATCAAGGTGTAGTGAGCATATTATGAAAAAAGAGGCCAAAGGATACATGTGTCATTTTTGCTGAAATTCAGTTATGTACACGAATTGCTTCTATGCACGCTCATATTTTGGTGCAAAAGGTACATACTCAACTTTGAACGCGTATTTATCGAAATCACCGCAAAGTCACTTATACCCTTTATCATTTTCAGTCGTCATACACTGTAAAGTAAGACCTTAGTATTATATATATTATACACACATGAATTAATTTAACATATTTTGACTCCAAGCTTTCTCCACTCTGTATTTACTAATACTACACAACAGTTCATAATCACCTCAATGTTTATAAAATTCCGAGCAATATCGAGTCCCTAAAGCTAGTATAAATATAAAATTCGCATCAAAACCTCAAATAAAAAACTTTCCTCTCATTTTCCCAACGCTGAAAATAAATAATCTGGCAAGAATCGGGTCCGAGAAGAAGGACCCGGCTGAAAAGTTCGAGGAGAGCACGTAACCCTACGACAAAACACTTGTTAGTTGCATAACAAGCAAACTCTAACGTGTTAAGGACGAAGACTTAGACAGGGGAGTGTGGGGTGAATTCGGTGGTTGCGGTGGTTCTGCGAGACAACCACAGCACTGGTACACTGGGTCGACCTCGTGTAAACGAACCCCAACACTTGCCAGCAAGAAGTGCCACTTAATGTCTGCAAGTGCTGAACCATTGTCGGCGATGTCCGCTTTCCGGAAAATTGTTTCAAGTTGAATCGAGAACGGATTTCGCTAGAATTCTACCCCATCTTGGGTGTTCTTTAGTCGATTTTTTCATATCTGTATGACCTTAGTTTATATCGATTAAGTTTATTAAAGGCCACAATTTTCAAATCTGGTTAAAAAATAAAATGAATTTAAATTATACTCAATCTTTCAAACAACAAGCTGTCAAAACATATTACAGAGATTTACATATTAAAGTACAAACATAAAGACATACAACAATACATGCAATCCTTCTCTGTACTTCAGATTTTGACAGTTACGAGTCAGAGGATCGTATGTAGATTAAATTCATTTTATTTACAAACCACGGGTGAAAAGATTGGCTCTAAGTGTCACTCGACGTTAACTATACTAATCGTGTCAATAGTTTTGAAGCATTGTTTCATAAATAGATCGTTACTTCAATTGCACCGATGGAAAAAAAAGGTCAGCTTAAGAACTAACAAGCTAAAAATCAGAGGTTCAATTCATGATACTTATAAAAATAGATAGTTCATCGACCTGAAAACCAATCAGAAAGTAAACCCCCCCAATTCACCTCACCCTTAACATTTTTCTTCTGATCATCTCCATCAATTCAGCCCTTCCAACCTACAATGAATAGCAAGGGTAGATACATACGACCAGAGACGAATGTGACTCACTCGTGGAAAGTTGGTGCCTGTTTTTCTCGTGTCTCATAAATTATTTATGCAATCAGGCGCCGCCGAAATAAAGTTTAACGCGACACGCTCTTCTCGAGGCCTCTTTTTCACAGAAATGGTTGGCAACTTGTTGTCTTTTGCGAGTTGCTCGCTTTCAAAGCGTGTCAAAAGATTGAGACACACCTGGCGGAGCAGGTATTCGCGAGTTGGTTAAGTTAAAGTTTTCTTTTCTCAATAGTTCCAATTAGAATTCGTCATTTCAAATTAACCCTTTTGACTCGTTTGTTCCATCCGAGGAACCAAACGAGAAAAGCGTTTTAATCGTATGTCCCGGCTTGTGAACCAAAACTTTGATATTGAATATTTTCTATGTATTTTGATTTTTATCAATGTTTATCATTTTATATTTACCATGCAGATGTTATTTTCCTTATGATATTATTAAAATTCATATTAAAAGGTGTGATTTGACTAAATATTTTGCACTCAACGCAAGCGGCTGCACCTTTCTTGAATTTTCAGCTAAAAATTTATATATTTTAAATATAATTGTTTCTAAAGCATTTTATAATATCTTGTTGAAAATTCATAAACATGGATTAAAACTTTCATAAAACACAAATTAAAAACTTTTCACGACTTATTAAACATACTAAAGCAGTCTTGTGCATGTTGTGTATGTTTTTGTTGAACGAAAATCCGTTAGAGATACAATTTATTTTCATTTTAAGTTATGAGCATGAATACCGGGAAATGCGCAAAATTAATTCCGAATCGCAGCTACTCAGCTACTAATTGCAGTTAAAAATATATATAAGACAATTTTTCTAGTTTTATCTAGGAATTGTGGATTTTGAAATAAACAATGGCGTTGCTCTTTAAATAAAGATTATTTTATTTTAAAGTTTTACATGAACAATGTTACATTTTAGTTTTTACTCATTAAACTAATCTTACCTGTAAACAAAGAAACGACATTAAAAGTATATTTCTTAAATTAACAATTCCTTCTCAACAAAATGTGTAATGTCACGGTCAGCAGATGTACACCGACTGACTATGAATCATCCGATGACTTGTCAATTCAACTGTTGACAGCGCCATCACTCGTGGCGTGATATTAAGGAACTAATACTGCGGTCTAGAGCGCGGTAGAATTTAAATTGAAGAAACATAAATGTTTCTTTACATGTATAAAACCTAAATTTGAAATTTAATTAACTCAAAAAAAAAAAAAACTAGCACACAGTCGAATCGGAATCCTGCGAGTCGATTTTACGCTTCTGAGGTCGTCGCAAACGAGTCCTGGGGTGACCATAAATTTTTCAATCGACGAAAACACCCCATCCGCAATACACGTGCCTTGTTAGGGGTTTCTACCCCTTCGATGGGGTGGTGCCTTTACGAGCACCATAAAGCCCGGGCCGAGCTCTCGCTGACCACAATAACGAGCCGGTTATAAACTGGCAATTGGCGAGCTTTTCATCGGCACACCATACATACGTGGGCGTGAGAGGGTTAAGTCCGTATAGAGCGTACGTGGTCTACGATTCGAACGGGTTAGTTTTGCGGAAGGGAAAGTTTCAGCGATAATCGCTTTTGATGCTTGAATGTTTGTAGAATCTAATATTTTTCATATAATAATATCGCAATATAAAATATATATGTATTTTCTTTTGCACTTCAATCCAAATCAGTCAGATTTTTAACGATTTTTTCGATTAACTCTTATGATTAGATCAACCTTATATTGGTCCATAATAATTAGGGCGATTAAAGCCAATCACTTCTTCAAATAGATCACATCAGGAAATATAGATAGATAGATTCCGGCTACCGATAGATGCCACCCAAATCGACCGGCATAAAGACACAAACGATCTAAATGATATCGACAATCTAAGTCCCAACTTAGAAAACATTTCATAAAAGATTAAATTAAGTCGATTTTTAATTAAATATACCTAATGAAAATTTGAAATTAATAATCAAGTCTCCATATCAATTAATATAATAGATTAAAAAAAACGACATTGGACTATAGACAATCACGATATCAATATCACGAAAACTCTGAACCCTTTACGGTATGTACATATTCCTTATACAGCTTCACTATCTGACATGAATACACAAAATAAATAACATCGATTACAACAACCATCGATTGCAGTAATTCGAGTTGTAATGTTAAAGACATCTCATAGCACTGAACATAACACTTTCACAACTAATTATGCGTCACGTCGTACACGCGTTCTGTACACCCATAAATAAACATGTGCGTTTTTATGAGCAGCACATAAATTGGCCGAACTCTTAAACGCAGACCACCCCCTTAGTTCAACCCCATGAAAGTGGAGGAACGAAAATGAGTATGGGGCTATGGGAGAGACACGACAGAGAGCGCCTCAACGCCGTGTCCCTCCTCAGTCGGATAATTCGGCAATTACCAGTAAGCAGCCATGGGGTGGTTTAGGGGGTGGCTTAGGGGGTGAAAATGAGGGTGGTTCTGTCGTTCTTTGAAAAGTGGCTGGCAATTTCGGAACCGACATGGCGCAATTTGCGGCCATGCATAGTGTACGTTTGCGCCGCGCGAAAGAGCTTCAGATAGCTCTTGTATATTGTTCTGGATAAGTAGGGTGACTTTTTCTTTTACGAATATATTATATAAATATTCATATACAAAAAAGATGAAATTTCGAACTATATACACTCGCATTGAGTGTAAACAGTCAAGTATTTTCACTCGGTATGAGTATGTATAACCTAGTATTTACACTCGGTATGAGTATGTATAACCTATCATTTATGCTCGGAATGAGTATGTATAACCTAGCATTTACACTTGGTATGAATATGTATAACTCAGTATTTACATTGTTCAATTTTATGAACTAACATAAAAAAATAACTTGCAATTTGTTACTAGAGCAATTACAATTAGTACAAATCTTAAAGCGATCTTGAAACAAAGTAAATTTAATAGATCTCGTAAAATCCGAATCTGGAGCGTTCACATTATTTAACGACAGTCCGACGATAAAATTACCGCACAACTATTACATAATCGCAGACTTAAACCGTCCGATATAATTTAATAGAAGCATCGATCACACTTAGGTCGAGATAAAATCGAAAAATTCACATTTGCTCCTAGTATCGTTCGATGCTGAACTATCATCGTTGGCCGGAGTCCCGGATTTATATGTCGACAGCATGGTCACCCAGCTTATTTATTGCGGCACATTAGCGGTGTTCGGGCAAGAAGTTAGCAAATAAAGAGAGCCAACGACTAACGAAACAACGAACGAGAGAGACCTCGACACACCAGTAATAACGCCTAATTGCTTTAGAGGCAGACGACCATCTCCGAGAGCCAAAACTACAAAAAATATTCCTAAGTTGTATTATTTCGACATTATGAGAAAATTCATAGAAATATTATAATTTACCTAAATATTTCGATGGGAATCACTGTCTAGATTTATCGATAGAATCTTAAATGAAATCAACATCTTGAGGAATTCTGGACACTTTTGATAAATTTGATTTTTTTTTCTGCAAAATTTTCACTAAATAGGTTTATAGTTTCTTTAATAATTCAAAGACTAATCAAGTACAATTCTAAAAATTTAATTTGTCACCGTTATTTCAATTGATTTATATGAAAAAAATCATTCAAATAAAAACACTATAAATTTTCAGAAGAGATCAATGTAAGACTATATTAAATTTATATTTTACTAGAAAATTCTTTGATTTATGCATTGCTTCAATTCTTAGAAAGGTAAAGGTAAAGGTATTATTTTTATGTGTGCACTCCAGAAACTAATGCATAATTATATCTTCCGAGTAATGTTTTCATTCAATCAAATTTTCCTTGAAAATCATTACTAATGCAATATCTAAAACCATACTTAATCAGTATTCAAATCATAAAATAAACTATAAACTCATTTAGCACTAGTTTTATGAAAAATCACGAATTCACCAAAAAAGTGTCCAGAATTTAAACCAATAGTGTACGTACGTATACGTATCGAATTGATATATTGTGGGGCAAGAACAAGAAGAAGTGCGGCTAAATAGCCTCATATTCTTCCGGTATAAATATGTATAGGGCAAAATGTTCGCACAAGGAAAGAAAATGCGTGTAAGCCATTTCGTTTCCCGCGTAATCTTGCTTTATGGGCGAACGGCGGCGCTTGGGTTAATTTAATACTGGCTGCCGAGAGGATAACGAGCCCGTGATTTAAAAATATGATAGACGGTCTCGTAAATTAATAAAACGCATATCCTTTGTTTAGTTGAAAAAATTTGAATAGGCTCTGTTTAAGTTTTGATACGACTATGGAATTTTCATAAAAATTTTCAAGCGGCTTGTTCGAGAGTGAGAAATGGTTTCATTTATATATATAACTGACATTATTTACATTAAGAAATGATTCATTGATAAATGGATAAATCTTCTGAAAAATGTATCGAATTATTCGATTTAGCAACATCTATTGTATGCACTTCTTCCTAAAAAGGTTATCTGTCATTTATTATCTCAGTGAAATGAGTTATTGAAGGTTTTGTTACCATCTACTGAGTTTGTATCTTGAGATTGCATCTCATATATGTATGTGAAATCTCAGCCTCTCGCTGTTATATTAAAAATAATATAATTGGGTACTCGTACCAGTATAATTAATAAAAAAAATGTTTTATTTTATATTTAGATGAAATTATAATGCAATATATGATATGCAGTCTTTAAAAAAATAATAAGTAATCTCAATTCTTTCGAAATGCGTCACGGTTTAAAAATACACCGACAATAACCGATCTCATTTCTATTTTCTTCGGTTTATTAAATATTCAAAAAAATAAAATTCGAAACGTCCAAGAGAGTCGCTCGAGGGATGAAAAATCTCGTCTCTTTTGATGACGCTTATCCGCCGAGATGAATCGAAAAGAGAAGGCGGAGGCACGAAAAAAAGAACCTCTTTTCATTCTTTCAATTGTAATAAATTTCAGCACATTAGCCGTGTCCATTGTGAGGAATAAAATAGCAGAAATCTTATTAGGTCTGCGTTGAAAAAATAAATATACACGTACATATACATATAAATAATGGAGAAAACACCATCTTGTCACGCCGGCGAGGACAATGAGGGTCTAAATGAGCGAGAGGATGCCCCGCGGAGGAAGAACGCCTTTTCTTTTTGAAAAAAATTTACATATCAAAGCCTCTTTTGCGGTGATTTTATATTAAAAATAAACACGAGCGATACGAACGGAAAATGCGAACGCGAAAATTCGCGAAAATTCCGCCGAAAAAAATTCAATCACGTCTCATTTAATAGACACCGGGTGAAGGTTGCGCTGTAAAACCCGATGATAACGCATCAGTTTTCATTTTTTTTAATTAAGACATTAAAAAATTAAGATATAATAAACATGCTTATATTTCAATTAAAATTAAACTGTAATCGAAATCTTTTAACGGATTCATTACGAAGGCGAAACTGACACAAACAAGAAAATCAACCTGGAAAAAAAATCATCTTATCTATTAAACGATAAATTAAGCTAAAGAACTTGATTAGACTCGACATACATACATCACCCAGATCGAATTTATCTAGAAGTGCTATCTAGACATTCGTGAGCTAAAATAGTCGACGTTAACTTAAGTAAGCCAAGGGCAGGGAAAGGCAAACAAAAACCAACACTCGACAATGACGATACGCAAACATCACATTTTCATTTCTTATTTTCGAACGAAACCTATTTCGATGTTGAAGTTGACTGCACGAAAAGGTCGTTTGATTCTTATTTCTGGCTGTTCACATTTGAGGAGTTGATAGAATTTTTATACGAAATTAGAAATATTTTATTTCTATTTTTATACATAAAAAAAAATCAATTTTCAGTTTCCATGAAAATTTGATTATTCGGCTTGTTCATTTATGAATTTGAATTGAATCTCGCTTTTGAAATTCCTATCGAAAGTTTTTTGTATGGGTCGTATATTGAACGATCCTACCTCAATTTTTCCGGGTTTTGAAGATATTTGCATACAGTTGCTGAATGTCATTTTTATTTTTTTCATTTGAGTCCAACGTCAAAATGTTTGCGCTCTTTTTTCGGTGAGCTTAAAACCGAGAGCGCCGGTTTGCTCAATTTGTATGCAATTGTAAATGTTTGTTTCAATTTGAATATGTTCTGCTCTTGAACACATACGTATACCCTTTGCGAAAAATGTATTTCTGTTGTATTTTGCATGCCAACTTTTTCGACTGTCTCAATTTGCTATGAATATTTTATCTTCGTTCGGTTTGTTTATGATTGAATTAAATTATGCATTTTTCCAAATGGAAAAGTATCACGCTTTCGAGTGTAACATACACATCGAAACAAATCGTTTATTTGATGCAAAATTTAATCGAATTACACACCATGTGGGAACCTTACTTATAACATCCCATCGAATGCAATCAAGTGAACTTCCTCGAGAGAAAAGACGCACAGAAGCAACTTCGAGGACAGCACATCTCACTGGGGAACTTTCAAGAAATCCCCTGGCAAACAAACGACCAACCCCCGTCTCGCCGTCAGGTAATTTCAAGGGTGGTTTCTGGGGTGAAATTTGTTAATCGGTCTCGTACTAAACATGCTGAAAGTTGGCCGAGAGGCCATCAAGTAGTGTGTCGACGGCCACCGATCTCCCCTTCTTCCGTTTTCATCCCTTGGTAAATCTAGATGTGTACCTACCTGCACGTTTTCTAGGCCCGCACTTGGTTTAGGGTGAAATTTCCACTAATTTTCAACTTTGCGAAACTTTCGAATTAGCGGCGCGACTTGGGGCGTCACGCGTGCCGAAATCGCGATAAAGTCACCCCTAAGTCGAATTTTCTCTTTCGGCAAGAAAATTGATTTTTTTCCCTAGAATTCTCATTTTATCTTTCATCGGATACTATAAATTTTATTATTTTTATTAATAAACGATTGGATATATATATTTTTCATCTGAAATATGATAAAAATCCTTCGATACAAAATATTTTATACTAATGTCCTGCAACGCATGCTAAATATGGTATCGAGTTGTATTTCATTCCGAGGCAACATTTGCGTCGTATGCGATACAAAAACCATGTACCAGTATATACTTAAACGTACAGAAAATAAGAGATTTGTTGTCTTAGAGATCGCTGGAAGCTGCAAACAGCAGATGTTTTAGATGCTTTTTCGCTTCGGTAAACTCGATTCGGATTGTACTGCGTCACGCTTTACTTTATTTTTATTGGAAATGTAAGAAAAATATCAGCGCAGAGAAAAGAAAATCCACCAAATGAAGTATTTCATACACGCTTTATGCTTATACGTACCGGAGGAAATCCGCATATTTGAAATACAAGCGAATGCGTAGTAGCAAAAAAAAGCCGATCTTCTTAATTTATGCGACGAACAGTGGAAGGAAATAAATATAGGCGATTTAATATTTCGGGCTCGGTCCGCATAAATATTGTTTCTATCGCGTTATCTAACCCCCTTCGTAAAAAGAGGACATTACCTCTCAATATCTATCCGGGATATAGCGAAATGTGTGTCCGTATACACTGGCGAATATAAGAGTGCGTCTACACACAGAAAGGGGGAGGATGGGTGCACATGGTACGACCGATCAATTTGTTTCAATTGCGGGGTCCAAAGGATACAACGTTCGCCGCCTTTATCATTCAAATCTTTACTGAGCCGCCATAACAATGAATTCTGTTTTATGGTCAGATAGGGATAAAACCGCAAAATGTATGGTGTTCGAAAAAAATACATTTTTTTTCGGCCGGACGGTTAGAGCTTAAATTGCGGATGCTAACGGGTTGATGTTTGTCGCTCTGTGTGCACTCAAATGTGAATCGGTTTTGATAACATTAGTGAGTGCAAAATGTATACATTTTGATATTTTTGAATATTCAAAATAACGAAATATTATTTAATTTAGGAATAAAAAAAGTTTCGTACGTAAATTCATGAAAAAAGAATTTTATTTTGAAATTAAGTGTTCATTTGTTTAACAAAGTAGTTTAATAGTAGCCGATGAGATTGTTCAAGGAAAAAGAAAAGGAAGTTACATCTACAAATTTTAAACGGAAAATATAATAGTTATTCATTGAAAATAATAATAAATTACGAAAAGTAATTATTTCGTCATTTTATTAATGAAAAATCACAAAAAATATATAAATAATCGTAATTATTTCCACGATGCGACAAAAGCTGCAGTCCTGCAGCATCTTAGAATGAACAGCCATTGATATAGACTCATTTCTGTAAAAAAAAATATCAGATTAAATAATTATAGTTTATTAAACAATAATATTTTTAGTATCGTATATTGTATAATTTTTGTTTATAAGCGACCGAATCTTTTCGAAGGCAGTATAGCGAAATCTGCTCGAGTATACCGACGAAGGCTTTCCGGCCGTTGAGCGTCGAAGGGAAGTCGGGCAGTGGGCGGGAAACTTCCTGCAGGCTGGCCAACCGAGTTTGAGACCGGCAAGAGCTTCCGGGTCCAATCGCACCCCGACATCCCCTTTCCACGGGGGAACGCTTTACGTAGGAGATTGGCTCTGATACGAAAACGCGCTTTTTGTATCGGTCACGATAAACAACTGCACACATATATCTATTGTATCATTATATTATAAATATCTTTATTATAAATACGCTAACGTTTGAAATTTCGAGCGTGCGCTGTACTGTCCGACGCACTAACCGATCGACTTTTATCGTACTCGAGCATAAGTGTACATTTTACCCATATAAAAAGCGTAAAATCTTTTGTCTGAGACATTTATTTTTATCCCACTTTTGTACGTACTTATCTATATTATGAATACGCTGACGATGCTCGAAATTTTCAGCCGTGCCTCGAGTTCGAATTATCGAGCGTGCACTTTATTTGCCGGCGTTGTTCACTCCAAGCCATCGTCGTACTCGAGCAATGCGTCACTTTTTACGTACATAAGGCGTTCGACTTCTGCCCGAGACCTACATTTTTATCATCAAAATATACGTATTTTTATCGTAGATTTAGCGGGCTCTAGTCAAAAATTCAATCGCGGCCCGTTATTACCGTTTTTTTTTAATTTCAAATATTTTTTTTCGCTATTTTCTTAATTATACACATAGATAGCGGTGCGAAATTATCGATTAATTTCAAACAATATTATTCCACAATCGCAGGCAGTGCAAAATTATCATTAATTGAAAAAAATAAAAGTGAATCGGGAATAATCACATCCGTGGCACTGCTAGTTCGTATTTAATTATTTTTTTAATTTCAAATTAATTATAAATTAAAAGCAATTAAAGCGCACGCACGAGAGTCAAACCCTCCTCAAGCGGCGTTTTAAAAGCGCACGACGAAACAAAATCGTAAATTAATTAAACTGTGTACTCAATTTAATTACTAAACCGAGTTCGCGTTTAACCCCGACGCGACCGGCTATTTGATTTTATGGAAAACTTTTACGATTCGCGAGAACCGCGAAACTCGTATATTCCGAAATTGCGCCTCTTTATATCGAAATCCCGAATTCGGGCCCGAGGCGGAAATTTCCGCAAAGTTCCCGACGCGAATGTCCATAGTGTTGTGTGCAAAATGTACTGGGGCGCGTGTGTTGCGCATTATTGCCGGCCGGAAGGAAGTTTATTCCGAAGTTTCGGTTCGATTTCGGTTTCGCGTTATTCGAATAATTAGCCGTTGTGTTCACGTGTAATTTAATATAATGGGCCGTGTTTATTTCTGAACGCGTGTGCATGTGTGTTGATGTTTTTCGAGCAAATGTTTGGTTTCGACTTTCGTATATTTGTTGTGTATGGTGCTGGAGTTTGTTCTGTCCCGTGCGTTAATGCCGTTATGATTAAAACGCGTGTTTATTTTTCGCGTTCCGATTCCAATTTTATAAAAGAAATATTTGAAAATATGCCATACTACCTTGTGTTGCTTGAGACTCTAAGCCGATTGTGAACTATTATCTAGTATTTTTCGTTTCCGTTCTCGTAGTATGTTGCTATACTGTGCATAATATTTGCTACCGTAGAGCTATGAAAGAGCTCCTTGAGATCTGTCGAATGATAAAATGATATTTCGAATGTAAATTGTAAAATTTAATGATGCAGGCATTTTACCAGAAGTTCATTCAATATCCTTCGAAAGCAACTCCACAAAAATTCAGGAATCTGTCAATAACACAGACAAACATTTTTTATTCATAGAAATAGATACATCAAAATCAACCTTAATATAAGATCTCAAATAAGTTTTCATAGAACCCGATATGTTACTGCGCTAATTAGTGGTAATGGCCATCCACCCTCACCTGGGTTACCCTTTTGAAGAAAAACCATGACGGACCATAGAGTTGCCATAGGGTCAGATAATTCACGGTCGTTAAACGCGCGATGATGGGGTCGAACTGACCCACCTTCCCCTATCCGCCTACAGCTGCCTAAGACAGGGTTACACAACCATACTCTACTGATTAAATTTTATTTTTCAACATTTCAAAATATATAAATATGAATTCGAAATTGTCATTTTTTGGACCCCAAGATGGATTTGATTTGGAGGCATTTTTATCTATTTGTTGTTATTTAAAAAAAATGTTGCTAATCGCTATTATGCAGTACTAGAAATCGCCTACCTTCCACCTAAACCCTCACCCAAAAGCTATAAATCTTCGAACGGAGATGGGGCAAAGAGCGAGCCGAGTCCCCGATGAGAAATCGTTGCTCGTTCGTTTTCGTTTAGCGCAAAATTATGCACGTTAGACGGGGGTTGAGATTTTGGAGCGAATTTTAAATGTTTAGAATCGATAGGTGGAAGTCGGGCTTTAGTTTGAACCTTGAGCTGTGTGAGTTATTGGCCGCTTTTGGGTATAATTTGAGCGTGGGAGTGTTGGACTTTCTGCGAAGCAAGTGAGCTTTAGTTAAAGGTCGCTTAGTTTAGATTAATTGTATTTTTTTTTCGAGGAAGTATGTTTTGTGTTATGTTAAGCATTTTATAAATAATTCATAAATTATTTCTTCTCGAAAAACAATAAGTGTTTTGAATATTATAAATTAATATTCATCTGAAATTTCCATTAAATTCTATTTTTGGAATATTAATTTTTCATCTTTTGTCAAATACGTGATAAAAGATTAAAAAAACTTTTCACTTTTGAAAGCTTTTGAAATGTGTGATGAAATCATTTTTTTTATACGTAGACAGAAAACTATTTAAAATGTCAGAAAAACTCATGTGAACTATTGACGGCCATCGACAGCTTCATTTCATTTCAATCAATGAACAAAACGTTTAATTTTGGACGCATATTTCTCGTTTAAAAAAAATTAAAACACTGAACAACCTAAAACCTGTATAAAGACAACTTCAACCCTAAAAACCGAATAAACACGAGGACCGAAAACGAACCCTCAGAATTCCCCATACAACGCGAGCAACTATCGTGAGAAGCGCGCTCACCTTTTCCGACTTTTCCGGCTTTTCCGGCCGAGTTTTCCTCGGAGGTGAAATTTTCATATCGCCCACGATCCCCCCTCGTTACGCAGCGTATAAAACATGTAATATATATTTTTTATGCGGCATCGTCACGCCATAATTCCCACGGGGGCGCAACAGTCCCCGAAAGCGTAGGTGCGGTCAGGGGCGTTTAGGCCCTCAACCCACGTGAATTATTCATGGGATATCGCCGCGGAAACATCTTCATTTATGTATTCGAAATTCTCGCTGGCGGGGTTATTCTTGACCCCATGGCCGGCCTAGGGTTAACCCGGCCGATGGATATATGGGGAATATCGCGGAGCGGGATAATGGTCCGGGAACGACCTTTTGTAGGACGTCAATGAGAGACTATGATATAATTTCGGATTTGGCTGAAATCTGTTATGTGTTTGTTTAAAGTGTGGGTGTGACACTTGGCGAACGATTAAGCTTTCGGAAAATCATGGGTTTGAATTGAATTTTGATGATATTCTTTTCAAATGAACGACCTTTTGTAGGACGTCAATGAGAGACTATGAAATAATTTCGGATTTGGATGAAATGTGTTATGTGTTTGTTTAAAGTGTGAGTGTGACATTTGGCGAATGATTAAGTTTTCAGAAAATCATGAGTTTGAGTTGCATTGTGATATTCTTCTTCAATGATCCGGGAACGATCTATTGTAGGACGTCAATAAGAGAATATGAAATGGTTTCAGATTTATATAATGTGTTTCTTGAATGTGTGAGTATGACACTACGAACGATAAAGATTTCATAAAATCGTGAGTTTGGGTTGCATTTAGATGAAATTCTTTTCGAATGGTTCAGGAACGACCTTTTGTAGGACGTCAATGAGAGAATATGAAATAATTTCAGATTTATATTATGTTTTTGTTGAAAGTGTTTTCGGAAAATCAAGGACTTGAATTGCATATGAATGAATGGATCTATGTTCTAAGTCTAAATTCTTTACCTACAAATATAGTAAATTGCATCTCAATTGATGCACATTTGTAACCTAGTAATATTTCACTGTGACGACATTCACTTTAAATATGGGGTTTTCGTGGAAAATCAAATTTCGTTATCCTGCAAGTAAATAATATCTGTTTCGCTGATAGAAACGACCTCTATACATTTTTATGCATAAGTAACTATTTCTGATATATTATAATTATAAATATAGATTATATATTCGTAGAAATGAGAATTTCAGTTTGAATCGTTTTCGATCGCTGAAATTAGAAGCAATCTTATAATCTAGTATCTATTGAGGCAAATGCTATCTAAAACCGAAACATTTCAATTCCTCGAACACCCAAAATCGGTCAGTCTCAAACAACACGTCAATAAAGCCGAGGTCAATTCGAATATGAGCGATCAAAGCGCGTACGACCGCAAAGGGTTAACTACTAATTATGCCAAATCGGACTATCGCGATTAGATTACACTTTCCCTGAATTACCTTAACTTAATCTGGAGATTTTCAAACTTTCACATATCAATATTACAATTTCTGCGAAAAAATAACAAGATTCATTATTCAAATGTTTCATAAACGGTAAACTATATTACACAAAATTTACGATGTAAGGATATTTTTTTAATTCGAATATTAAAATTAAAAATTTCTCGTATCCCAGCTTGGAAAGTTCAGTTAAATCCTATCAAATATCCTTATATATACATTAGTTTGTTATAGTTAATCAATGTGTGCTCATATCACGAACTGAGCTTGTTTGAGTTTGAAGAGAGTCTGAGTAAACCGGACGCTTCAGGTGCGCTTTTTAGTCGAAAAGGACGAATTAGTCCTTGCGGTTATTTGATTAGGATACGACCTCCGAACTGGATTATGAATACGGTTATTTTCGTATTTGATATTGATTAAATTCAGAGCTAGAAATTTTATATGATTTAGCTAAATTATACGAAGAAAAAAATCTCTTTATATTTCAAATATGTACATTTATTTAAGGCTAGACTTTAGAAAATTAGGTCCAACTTTCTTTTATTGCGATCCGCGAAAGAAGAAAAGCTGCTGAAGACGCACCAGCGACTTTGCTATTTTCTGCTAAAGAAAACTTTTCAGCTGATATCGCTCGCTTGAAATAAGGAAAAAAGCAAGCGAAATCCTACTCTATTGTCATTTATGAGATCCATTGTTACATTTCTTTTAAACAGTAAAACGCTTTTATAGAAAAAAAAAACACTTTTTCAAAGCACTCTATTCGAAAAATTAAGTGTATACCTACTCAATTCAATACGAACAATACCTTCACATGTAATACTACAAGTGTAACACTTTCAATTATGTTATAATTCATACTAAATTATAATATAAGTTTGAATATAAAATTAATAATGTATCAATATAAACAATCGAAATTCATGTGAAAAAAATGAGTCAAATTTGTAAACGAAAATACATAAAAGTCTGCTCTACATCGGAATAGACGACAACGAAATAAACCATTTCGTCTTCGAAATAAATTTTAGGTTTATTCTATGCTTATCAATCACGTCAATATACTTCGATAGACGGAACATTCATCAGATGTTCCTATTTTTATGTCTGGATTGTATAACGAGACCCCCGGGGACATTGTTAAGCTCGCGTTCGGAAAAAAAGATACTCAAGATCGCCATTCGTGCTCCATTGTAAATCTTCCAATATCTATGGCACCAAAATTACACCCTTATCTGCAATCGAATCCAGACAAATCGAATGTTATTTTTGCACCTAGGGTGTCGTTATGCGGCTGAGATCAAAAAAAATTGTTAAAGATTGAGATAAATCTGAGAACAACTTATAATTTTTTTTTCAAAGTTGATGTTTTGATAAAAAAATATAATTTAAAATAAATTTTCATAGCATATTCGATACACAATGAAAAAAATATATACGAAAATATAATTTTCTCTCATTTCCTATATGAAAAGTTTCTCATTTTTCTGAAATTTAAACGATCCGAAGCGGAAAGGCGTTATCAATTTTAACGGGCTGAGTTCCCGTTATGCCATATCTGCTTCTGGAGAGTCTCGTATCACACACATATTATGTGTGAGCACAAATTTATGAGGAAAAGTTCTTAACTTGACGTCCTCGGGGACACTTGAATCTATAGGACAACTTTACGCAGTCGGCCATTCAAATCTGCGGCTCCGAAAGTTTTCGGCTCTTGTTCCGGATTTTAGCGGATAAACTTCGTTTCGGATTTTAAACGAGGCTTTTTCGTCATCGTTATTCAATGAAAATTGTATTCATTCGGATTATCGGATAAAAGTCTTTTTAGGGCGTAATAAATTGCGATTCCGTATATAAAGATTGCGATAATTGCATCGAAATAAATTTTATATTCAGAATAAGTTCGCTCTCCTATTTTCGCAAGGCAATGCATGAAAATGTGACCCAAAATAAATGTTCAACCGCAAGTGTACTCGTGCATATTTTGTTGCAACGTTCTGGCTCTTTTCACATAGCGCACAAAAAGTAGACTGAAAAAAAATATAGAAAAAAGATAAAAGTTAAAATCCTGAAAGAGGTCCTTTGTGCTATGTGGCCGTGTAATTTGAGCACTTTTAGCCGTTTTCTCACTTGTAAAAATTTCCTGGATGGTATTAGAGTTTTTTTCCTGTTTCGTCAAATGCACTTATTATGATAATTTCGTAGATAGAATAAAATAATTTGCATTTTTTAATAAAAAAAAAATTTGAAAAATGTTATTATTTTTGAAATATTATTTCACTTAATAATAAAAGTAAATAGTTCAATTGTTTTCGGAACGACGAAAAATCACTCCAACGAAAAATATGAAGCGATTTAATCTCACAGAAGCAATAAAGACCAATCTAGTACATTTTTTCAGAATAACGAAACGAAAATACAGTGTTCAGGTGTATGAAGAAAGAATGAAAAAAGAGTGAGCCGCGCTACGAGACAAATAGAATCAAAAGATAAAAAAGTTAACAGGGGTTTATTTGAAGAATTTTTCGTCGACTTGTTAGCGGAGCATTTTTCTCCGCCGAGCTTTTCTTTCCACTGGATTGTGAACGTTTCATTCGGAAAATTCTAATGAAGCTGTTTTTTTTTCGAATAAAAAAAGTTCTCGACTCAATGTGAATTTTTCGCGTTTACTCAGTCTATCTATCGGTTACACTTTCGCGGTTACTCTGTTCGGAGAATATATAAAATTTTCGTTTCCGAGTAATCGGCTTTTGTCAGTTTAATATTTTGTGATAATAATTTATATATTTTATGAGCACAACCGATGATGCTTTTATGTCATTTTACTTGACTTAAGTGGAATCACGCTCTCAATATGACAAATAACTAATAAGGTTTGCTCTGTAAACATACATCGATCACTCTCTGACATTTATTACATCATCCATACAGTGTGAAAATGCTGAAATATCCAACATTTCAATGATTGTGATACATTTATCATCAATAAGTTACAGTCATTTGTTACTTATTTTATCCATTAAAATGATCGAAAACGGCGGTTGAAAAGTATACATCATTCGAACTACGAAAGTACTTTTTTATCATTGAGCTCACTTTAACCGTAGAGCCACTCGATATAATAGTTTTATCGACAAAAGTTAGCCGTCAGAGAGCTTTTACGAGCTACACTTGCGAAACCGTTAGCTTTTAACATTATTACGCTAATTTGGTATTTCAGTTTTTTGCAAAACGATAAAAAAAATAATATTTTAAAACATCCTTATCAAAATTAGCAAAAATTAAAGTTTGTTCAACTCAAACAATTCATCGAAATTTTAATATACCATATTAACGAATACTCACTTCAATCTTTTGTTATGTACCGATCATCGAAATTCAACTAAACCGCCAATTTCGAACTCGACGATCCCACGGCCATAACAGAAGAACAAACTGCATTCCGCATGCAGAACTTTCAGTCGATTTCCACAGTTAGTCTCTAAATTTGCGAGCGTCGAGCATTCGATTATTTCTAGCTCCGCCCGCTAGACTTTTATGAGTGCCAATAAAGTTTTCCTTTTGCCATATCGGGACACCGAGTGTTCCCATTAAAGTCGAAAACAGCGCAAAGGCGTGGAACATGCACGTTCTAGGTACATACGCGGAATAAGGCCACGTGTGTTGCGGTAATGCGAACGTTAATTGAAACGCTTATGCGCGTGTTACGTACCTGTGTACCAGGTGATGGCGCCATTCAGGACTTAGTGGGTTATGTATCGGATACGTTTCGGGATGAATATTTAAATCGACGAATTTATCTTTTATTTTTAGAAAATTTTAACTTCTACAGATACCTATAGGAATAAATAAAAATGTATCAATGAATGATATTTATAGAATCTTTAATGGCTGATTTTTTGGCAATGAAACATTTTAAAATTATTGAATACACATCTGGGAAGGTTTTTGTATTATTCCATTTTATATTTTATAATCTATGGGATTTCTACTTTTATATTTTATATTTCATGGAAGTGATTTGACCATAACGAAATAGATAAATATATTATTTACGGCCTAAACAAGCAACAAGGTTTTCTATAGCAGTGGATATTGGAAACATCTACTATTAAACAGTTCACGATCAGTTTTAGTCCAAAGTGTTTCGAACAACGTTAGATCAAATAAGTTTGTATATATTTTTACAATTAGCCTATAGTACAGCTATATAAAGCATTTGTGCATGCTGTATCGGAGTTTAATGTACTAGTGATGCTGGATTCGACTTCAATTGGATCTAGGTGGGAATCACACGTTGCTTTCCTTAACCGATATGATGACTCGTTCTTTCAAATATTTAATTGAAAAAAGTTTAACTTCAAAGCTTTACGAAACGATTTCAAAATATAGATACCCGACCTTATCAACATCGATTAAATGCCATCTTCAATGCGCTGATTACTCTTAAGATTTCCTAGCCCTAGTGGCAACTTCTTCACTTTAAATTGAAAAATAAGTACTAGCACTTGAAACGAAAAAACTCAATACATAAAAAATCAATCTATCACAACAAAAATTCAACCCAATTCCACCATCAAGGACATCGACTTCTTTAACACTACACATCCCTCAACCCCAACGGGTCCGTGTCCCTCAAAGCCTCAACAGGTCCCACGTTGATTATACGGCCTCGAAACTGATTAGACTTCCGTCGGCCACTTTTTCGTCCTTTTTGCCTCATTAAACTCGGCCGTTCTCCGTTATGGTAATGCCATCCGCGGATCGAAAACGACGCCGAGGGTCGTCCTAACGACCCAGTCACGTGTACGTGCCCAACGACAAACCGAACGTTAGCGAGCTTAAATTATATTTTTTTTTTCAGGTTCCACTCCATGTCGATATGAAAATTTTCTTGCGAGTGTATTGGGTCGGTACGTGCCGGAAAATGGGCGTGGGTTTCGATGGCTTTACGTGTTATTGGATCGTTAAGATAATGAATATTGTAAATATATATTATTATGGTTGATATTTGTATGAAACTTATACGGCTGTGTGAACTCGCACTGAATGCTAATACTAGTGAATATTCGCGCCGTATACTTTTTATTAAAAAAAACTGCGTGCGATTTAAGACTGGTCTTTTCATCTTTGGTTTGAGAATAAAACTATTTTAAACTACACGCAGTTCTTGCGACTATGAGCTATTAGTGCACCATGTTCATATAACTCTCTTTTTGCACTCAAATTGAGTTCGTATCTAGTACATATAGTCCGATACTTGTACTCGTTGCAAGTACATATAACTCAGAACTAGCACTCGGTATAAATTCACATTGATACATTCTTTAAATACGAACTTATATGCAGTGAAATTCGTATTTTATAACACGATTCATTCTAAAATGTTTAAAATTTTCAATAAAAATTCATAATAAGAATATATTTAGCATAAAATAAAAAAAAAACATTTGAAATTCAATTTTTTTTCCAATGTAACGTAGCTGACAATATAGAATCGTTTCATTGCATCATCAAATATTCAATACAATCAATCCATTTGAATACGCCATCTGCTTATACACGGACAAACATATAATTTTACAACCAGACAAACATTGCGGAGCATCAAATATTCAATGCAATCAACACAAACCGACAAAGCGCCAAAAATACACCTCGAATAATAAGCGCATGTTCTAGGGGCGAATGTTAAGTGTCGGGCTTGTGTGCGCTCAGGTAATTATCGCGCACAATAGGCAGTAATTTGAATTGTAAATGCTAAATAGACGACGGTACAAAGGCGAAGACGAGAAGTAAAGGGGTTGCTTCAACCCCATCGTAGCCATCGTTTTCCACCCCCTTTCCTGAACGTCTTTAGGAATTTGCTCGGCGCTCGTCTAGGAATTTGTTAGGCGAAGATCGCCCGAACGAGGCGTTTTGCTCTTGCACAAACTATGCGACTCCGTGTTGGCCAGGCTTTGGAATTGTTCAATTTGTAGTAAGAATCGCTTGTTATGTTGACTCGGGAGTTGACTTTTTTTTCAGATTCTACGAGGAATTGATTTATACACGAAAACATTTAAAATTTTGGACGCAATTATCGAAAACCTAAATATATTCTTTTAAATATGACAATATGAAAACTTCGATCTTTAAATCGTATATTAAACTACTTAGTTTCAATATTTTCACCTCTGGTTTGAAAATATAACGAATTTAAACTGTATGCGATCCCTCTAACTATGAACTATTAAAATCTGAAGGAAAGAGATCGATGTATTTATTGTTGTACGAACTTTAGTATGCCTATCTATTTCAGTGGCTGTTTTGACAGCTTGCAGTTGCAGAGACTGTATATAGTTTAAATTCATTTCATTCTCAAACCAGAGATGAAAAGACTGACCCTTAGAAACTCACTTTTTTCAATACCTACAGTTTTATCTTTTATCACTTATCAATTATCAACATTCGATCGAACGATCTATATTATAAATACGCTAACGATGCTCGAAATTTTCAAGCATAGCCGTGAATCGAACCTACGCGTGCGGTTTATTAAGCGGCGTCGTTCACTCCGTGCCACCATTGTACTGGAGCAATGCGTAACTTTTTACGTATATATGGGATATTTCACACATAGATAACAATACGAAATTTGATTAATTCCGAACTATTTTGATACACATGCGCCTACTGCTAGTCCAACTTAAATCAAATAAAAATATTTCGATCGAACCAATCCTCAGCACGTCTGAAAAACCCACACATACATCAAAAACAAAAGTGTTCGCAGCGGCCAAACTTCGGCGATTGTGCGAAACGGCATTTTCCGACATTTCCACAAACGAAATTCAACCGCCTCCATGCTTTCGGTAGACGGCGGCGAATTAATTAGCGTTCGCTTCGGCGAAATATGCCGCTGCGTGTTGTTAATGTCTCTTTCCACGGTCGAAACGTCTAAAAGCGACAACTTGCTCCATGGAAACTCCGAAAGTTGGTCAGATGTTGCCGGTGTTGTTGCAGCAAGCCGCGGTTGTTCGAGTCGCTTTGGCTGCTTGGTTGGTTGGTTGGTTGGTGATTTTGACGTCTCCGGTGCTAATTAGAGGCGTCTCATTAATTATGTCTCGAGATTCGCAAATATTGTCCGTTCGGCGGGCTTTTGTTGCGTTTGAGTTGTGTGCGGAGACGTGTTGGGTTGTTGTTGTTGTTGTTCGGTTTGGGGATGTGCATGTTTTCTCTGTGCGCGCCGATGGAGTTTTGTTGTGTTGGGTGACTGATAATTGAGGTTTCTTGTGTCACACGTAGTGTCTATGTAATAAATTCTAATTGATAATAATATAATAATATCACTAAAAATATTTGAACGGACAAATCTCTTGTCGTGTTAACTTAAAACAAATTCTTTGGCACGCTACGTATTAATACGATTCCAGGATGTAACGACATATACTTAAGACTAAGGTCCAAACTTTCAATTCGAGAATAACGTAGCATATTTTGATATTTTTCTCAATAAGAACTATCATTATCAATAAGAATTTTATAATGAAAAAAAATCAACTCATTGCTATGTAACATTTGAATTGATTGACTAACAATTGAAGGCCGGTTTTTTCACTTATGGTTTGAAAATAAAACGTATTTAAACTACACATACTCTTTCCAACTATGAGCTGTCAAAATAGCCACTGAAAGATACAGACATACTATAGTTCTTACAACAGTACATACATCTATCTCTTTTCCCCAGATTTTAAGAGTTGGTAGTTAGAAGACAGCGTGTAGTTTAAAATCGTATTATTCTTAACCAGAGGTGAAAAGGCTAGCCTAAAAAAACTCGTACCTAATTCATTAAAAAATATTAGCCTTGTATATATTGATTATTTTAAAACATTCTACAAATAATTGACATCGATACTCAATTTTTTCTATAAAACGTTAAAGAAAATACTCGAAATTCAAAATTAAATTTCACTTAACAAGATAAGCGTTCTAACCTTTGACAATTACGCAAAATTTAATTATTCCAAGAACGATTCCGGGCAATTTATATAAACTCTTCCCGAGTGCAAAAAAAAACGATCGAATAAAAACTCGATGGGCGTTCGGGTGGGCGGTTTGGGCGGGAGAGTCTCCCACGGAGATCAGACAAGAAATGGCCGTATCAAATGTCAAGATTAAGGCCAAATCCCACCCTTCGGCTTTTCGAGGGGGTGGTGGGTGGGTTTCGGCGGCGCCGCGTTAATTGAGTCGTTAAGTTAACGGCGCAGAAGGGCGGCTTTGTCGGCCAATTAATCGACGCGCGGTGCCAGGTGAGCAAAAAATAAGCCCCTTCGAATTTGGACAGAATTCGGTGGAGGGGTTGTTAAGATGGAACGGGTTTTCGCCGTAGAAAAAGGGTTAGAAACGGTCGGGTTAGTGGGAGGGTTGTAAGCGACGCGAGTCGAGATGGGGTGAAAAGGGTGGCAATAAAAATTTGTTAAGAAAAAATGAAGAAAGGAGTAATTTTAGGAACAGGTCTAGGATTTACTGTGTTTGGATTTTATAATTAAGTTGAAAGAGTAAATCATACATAAAGGCAGGAAAATATGATTATAAAGTGAAATTTGTTGCAAAATAAAAAAAGTTTGGGAAATTGATAGAGATGTTAGTGTGTGGATCACTTTAATTCATACTGATTGTTTGCTGAAATGAATATATACATATGTATTCGAAGGATATTTATGTATAGTATTGTTTGAATATTACGATTGATCAAAAGTTTATGACGACTGAAAACGCTAAGGGGTACAAGTGACTTCACTGATTTCGAAAAAAGCGCGCTCAAAGTTGAACATGTACCTTCACGTATTAGGAGGAGGTCGAGTCATTTGATGATATATCTCGGCACATATTCTGAATTCCTCAATATCCTTTTGCCACCAAATATATGAAAGTAGATAGAAGCGATTCTTGTACATAACTAAATTTCGGCAAAAATGTCACTTTTACCCCATGGACTTTTCAGACATCATATATTTTATATTCACTTCTAATTAAAATTTATATTGTATTCATTCGAACATAATTCTTGCGTTCATAAAATATAGCCAACTATTATACGAACCGAAATTGATTCAACCATGCACAAAGAAGCCGTTCATTTCTGAAACAATCCCAATCAAAATATATAATTTTAATATTCAAACGTATTTTACATGAGCTGCGGAACAATGCCGCGCGAGCTCGAACATTACATATTCTTTGTAACGTGTAGAAAATTCGAATAGGCCTCTCGATTTAAATTGCAAATATTAAAATTCGTATGTAAATTGCGAACGCAAATATGCCGATTGTGGAGTATCTCGCATTCGTATCGATCGCGGTCGGCAAACCCTAGATTCTAGCGATACTGAAAATTATAATCCTGGAAAAAAAATTCATATATATTATGTTAATGCTCTCTTTTTAAATTTGAGCATTTTTTTTTTGCCGAGTGAGTCCTGCGTAGAGAAACGTCTTTATCGAATTTCCTCGAATGCTGACTTACTGGCGGGACGATTATGCTCGCAAGCGGCGTAAATTTTCAGCAAAGAAAATTACACAGTTATTAACTAAACGGCAATTTCTTCGACGGTTTAAATATTCAGAAAAGTCTCGAAAGCATGCACAGGGTTGTCGCTTTTATTCAACCAAATAATTCAAACTTGTAACTAGCCCAGATGCGTACAAAATCAAATGCGCGCACTTCTTATGCAAATGAAAAAATCTATTTTGTATTGAAGTTGGTGATTCAGCGCATATTTTTTTGAAAAACAAAATCAAATTTTCATTTTGAATACATAAATGAAATTTTCTGCTGTCTGTAAATGTTGTTACAATCGATTTTTTAATATTCATTTGAGCTACTTAGTAACGTGTCGAGTTTTTGTCTCTATAGAGTTTAATATCTCTCATTCCTAACTAACCAATAACATAATACACGCTCGAAATATTTGACAAATGTAAACTGAAATGTATACAATTTGTCGATCATTAAAATAAATAAGCTGATGAAATGTATCGATATCTAATAGGTATAATATTCTTCAATAAAATGAAATTTTAAATTTTAAACGTTACGTCAATTTTCATTTGCATAGATTGCATCACATACATGCAAAATCAAATTAATAAATATTGACCGAAAGCGTTAAAATACATATGATAATAATCGAAAAACGAATCCGAACTTTGAATACACACTTGAAAAGTTAATTTATTTTCGGTTAGCCCTGTGGTTGGCACTAAGAGGCGATCCCGTGCTCAAAAATTACTGAAGCTATTTGGTAGGGAAACTTGAGCCGAGCAAAGTAAGCAAAATGTAAGTTATGCTCGGAGCTTTTTTCTCAAGAGCGGAGTGAGAGAGTGCTCTCAGGTGAATGGGTAAGCGGATACCGAGGGGGTGGTCAGTGGGTGGTGAACTAGAGAAAGAGCTTGACAAGGATATAAGAAATGGAAAAGGGGGAACAGTTGGAGAAGCGCTGGACCGGGCGACGGAGGCTTTTTCCACGAGGGTTAAGGATGATTATGATGAAAGTGCCTCTTTTGGTGTCGACCTTAATCGTGTATTTCTTTGAAGGTGCATTAACATTAATCAGGCTGCGTTTGACGGATGCAGTCTAAAACCGAGTCGGAAGTTTGTTAAGGAAGATTTAGGGGCGGTCTTTTAATCTCTGGTTTGAGAATAAAATGAATTTAAACTGCATGCGGTCCTTCCAACTATGAACTGTTAAAGCACTCGCTAAAAAAGACAGACATATTACAGCTCATATAAATGCAAACATCCTTTTATTTCCCCCAGATTTTGACGGTTAGTAGTTTGAGGAACGCGTGTAGTTTGAATTTGTTTTATTTTCAAACCAAAAGTAAAAAGACACTATCCTTAAAATATTTTTCATAAATCATCATTTTTTTGATATATTGCCATATTTTATTCATTATAAGTTGATAATTTAGTTTGATGAAGTATTTGTGCATGTCGCGTTGGGTTTCAGTGCCCTTGTGAAACTGGATTCGAGTTTTGTTGGATCTCGGTGAGTCACATAATTCTTGATATGATTGCCCAATCAAATATTTAATTTAAAAAGTATCAATTTAATGCGTCACAGAAAGATTGGTGAAAATATTCTCCGCTTGTATATGTTAATTAAATTGGATCGATTTTTTTAACCATCGTTCTTGCGCTCTTCGAAGTTTTCAGTCATAACAGTTTTTTTTTTTACTTTAAAGTAAATGATTAATTGAAAAATTAAAAAAAAATCAGATACCATTACACTTAAAATAAAAAAATACATATAAAAATCTGAAATAAACCTCTTCAACAGAACATTCGTCACAATCGATCATCCTCATTTCCACGCTCGCCTCGAAACCTCAACGCAATCGCGCTCAATAAAAAACCCCCATTCTACGAAAAAAACGGACTTCAAACGCCATTGTAACCCGAGATGAAAATATTTTTGCCACTTTCACCCAAGGTGGAAAAAAAACATCTCATCTGACGAAACGCGTATCGGATTCGATCCCACCTCGTCCGAGCCGAGATATTCAAGTCGCGCTCAATTATGGTCGGGCATTGACGCCGACCTCGGGATTTACCCTCGTTTCATCCGAGAAGAAAGGATCTTTCCGTTACGGGAAGACTCCTGAGGGATGCCCTCCTTGATTGATAACCCTCGCAGGAATGAAAAGTAATGGAATTAGCATGAAAACGCGCCTAAACGATACGCGCCTAATTGCCGGGCGCGCGTCTCTCGCGCTTCGACGTCCTAATGGGCGCCGTGTTCGGAAATTGATGTTTTTGTTCGTTTTCAAATGTTATTGCTCTATAAAAATGTATAAAATACTATTGTAGATTGTTAATTATTATTTTTGCAAATAAATATCGATAAGGTTTGTGTGCGATTGTCTCGAAAGCGATTTAAAGTGGCGCACATTCAATCTTGTTTTTGATTCGTCTTATGAAAAAGTTAGACCGTATGCTTTGATAAACAAAATGACAAAATAATTTTATATGTTAATACTGTTATATCAAATATGATTTTTATTTAATTAAGTTAATTAGTTTTGAACTCACGATCAAATATTTTTTTCATTTCGTTCTAGTAAAATCATATTCTAGATAGAATTAATTATGAAATTTCTATTAATTTATTAATCTAGATAAATTAAATATTACGTCAGTTTTGATATTAAAATAATATAAATATTTGAATTTGAAACAATTATGTTTAATTAAAAGCACACGAGAAATCAAGTTTGATAAACTTAATTAATATTCAAAAATTCTGTGGAAATTGTGTATTAATAAATCTTTGTTTAAACTACGACAAATTACCGAGAAATTTAATATAACATAATCACTTTAGTTTATTAATCGTAATTTGTATAATATTTCAATGTTATCTAATTATTCTAACATTTTCCAATAATTTCGTATAATATACATATAATAACATTCAAATTTTGTTACGAATTACGAACTAATATTATGCTGAAAACAATTATTTTTACAAATTATTAATATTAATAGCATAAATGCGAATGTAAGCTATTTTGAAAATGTTAGAATTAAATTCCAAATTAACTTTACTCCAGTTTAATATTTCGATTTAGTTTTTAATTATACATTTTATATAATATAATAACACGCAACTTGATCAGTTAAAAAAAACTTTAGTTCCTTCCCGTCGTGTTCATATAACTCTTCTATACTTTATATAATGTTATTTTAATATTTATACAGCACGTTGCATCGATACATTGCGGTTAAAACTTCCAGATTTTAATTGTATGTCGCAAATGTGAAACTTTCGGAATTTTCGCGCTAGCAAACTAATAGAATAACTTTGCCAAAGTTTTGAGTTTCGCGTACAAATAGTTGAATCTTTTCGCGACGCTGGAATCTTCGAATTTTGTGAAATTCGCGATTCACAATATAAGCAAAAATCTCAAACAAAAGGCTTCAGCTGAGCAGCAAACTTGTTTACTTTTTTGTTGTTCATATTCACATGTTTACCTGCAGAATGAAAATTCATCGCGGTTTGGTTTACCTAGAGCTAATTTTGAAACTAAAATTTATTGTTAATTAAATTAGTTATATTTAATTTAATCATAATTTAGTATGTATGATCGAAAAAAAAATTAAATATGAGATTTTAATACGCTTATAAAAATAAAATTCAAACGGATGTAATCCATTAACAATGTATTGTACATTGAACGAGATTATTTAACATTTTTTTTTTACTATCCGGAATAACTTTATCCCCAATTAGTCTAGATAATTAAATCTCTATCTTATCAACGACACACATCACAAAACTATTAATCCACAACATAACCCATACCACGTTTATAGACCAAACCCTAAACACAACATAGGAGAAATCACGAGAGTCAGAACGAACTACACACTTACGTGTTACAATTGCGTAGTATCTGTGAATGCGTCACACTACAAAAGCATCGTGATACGTCTGTCCGTCATTTTTGCGCGTAGTTTAATTTATGATTACGAAAGAGACAGTATTGTTTCTTTTCATAACTACACTTTTGTGTAAAATAGATGGTTAATTCTGTCATATTTACTAACGAAACATAACCTATCCTACATTCGAAGACTAAATCCGAAACGAACCTCGCAAGAACGCGCTTCCAAACGCCGACTAATGGCCGAGGCTTCGAGGGGTGTCAAAGTGGGCGGCCAAAGTGGGCGGATTGCAAACCGCCCACTGTCAGATAGCAGGCTTTGATTGATTAATGTAGTGCGATGCACACCTGAGGCCCGCTCGTGTCAACGGCTATGAATTGATGATCGCCATACACTGACCCGTTCGTATCTCTTCGAATATCGCGCTTATAAATCATCATTAATTATGACCGGTAGTTAACACCTTCGGGGCGAGGGGCGATGGGGGGGAGAGGTTGTCGATTTTTTTTTTGACGTGTCGCCTTTTAATCGGAGTGGATGTTTCGATTTTGGGCGAAAAGCTGTGGTGCTTATTGGATGTGTTTTTTGTTTTAAGTGGATGTGATGATTTGTTGTTTTTTAATTCAATTATTGATTGATAATTTTACATTTAAATATAATTTTATAATTATTAAAAAAAAAATGAAAATGAAAAAGTGGAAATTGTGAAATGCTAATGCAACTCACTTCACACTATTACTCTTCTATGAAATTTTATGCAAGTTAATTTCAGGAATTCAGGAATCCTTCCTCACGTAAAGCGAATCAAATTAGTTTCTAGGTACGAAATGAACTTCATTCATGCTGTAATACTATCTGACTTAAAAATATCTGAAAATTACATTACGAATATACATGTTTTATATTTATAAGGTGACCATTTGTCTCTTTTCTGCCGGAACATTTCCGTTTTTATCATGTATTTCGTCTAATAGCAATACATTCATGTTAATGGTGTATTATTTTTTTGTGGATTAATATGTTATATTCTTAACAAAATAATTATTGACTAAATGTTTAATAGGAAACCTGAATATTTCTCTCATATGACCATCTTTCCGGGAAAGGTTTTTATATAACACACCGAATTTGTAATTTTTCATACGAAAACAACGATTTGATTCATAAAATAAAACGATTTTTAGTATCTCCAAAGTATAAAACCTTAAATTCATTTTTAATAAGTTATAATTTAAGCAAAAATTTTGTGATAAATTAAATTAAACTCTACAAATTTACAGCAATGAAACTCCAATTAATCAACATCACTTAGCGCTAACATTATTAAAGATTAATCGACACGAGGAATAATTCCCATGTCAATCGAAGCGTATTGACTTAAGCCGAGTAAATTGCACATCCACAGATGTGCATTATTTGCATGCTATGCGGAATATCAGTGAACTGATTGAATGCTAACACGAGTCCTTCACAATAGCTCTAATTCGATTCATTAGTTAGCGCAATGGCCACTAAACGAGAGCATAACGAGTTTCATCGCTCGATCGAACCGATAATTTAGTGTATATGCATAAAATTCAAGCGAAAAACGAAATGGGTTGGAATGATTATGTTCGATTTCAGTTCATCGAGATTCGATTTGCGTGCGTTGAAAATTTTTGATTTTGAATCAACGCTAATTAATGAAACGGGTAGCGGTTGATTATGTTTACAATTGATGAAATTTTTAATGATATGGATTACATTTTAATAAATCGGGTATTTTATGGCGGGCGATCAAAAGCGTACGCTTTAAATTTTCATTCCGGCATATTCGTATGAAAATCGATATCAAATGAGGTTTTTTTCCGGAAAAGCGTCGTATGGAAAACGTTTTTCCGACAATCGAGATTCGCCAAATTAGCTCCGGTCGGTCGCGTAAAATTTAATCAAGTCCCGGACGTGCATTATTTCACTCCGGGATTAATTTTTATATGTTTTTCTGGCCGGTCGCGTGCCATAATTTTAATGGGATTTTTTTAATGGTGGTGGTGGGATTAAAACCCCTAAATTCGTATTTAATGTGCGTATTACATACGGTCGGGGAGGAAATTTTCGAATTTACTGCCGACTGTCATGTTGTGTCGCACTTAACTTGCGAGAATATGTCGATTTTATCGGATTTATCTGATATCGATATGTTTTTCAGTATACAAATTCGAGTTAATGTCATATTACTTGATTTATTGATGGAAATTATGTATAAGAATATGATTTATTTCGAGAATTTTTAATAAAATATGTTTAAAAAATGCTATTGGCTCATTATTTATAAATGGAATAAAAAATTATATATCTTATTCAGCATGTATCGATGTTAAATTTATTTGTTGAAATGTTTTCTAACATAATAGATAATTCATTTGGTTGATGTTGTGCTCTGTGGAAGTATAATTGAATGTGTAATGTTTCTTATATGTGAATATGATATTATGATTACGATTTTGCTTGTAGCGAATAATTTCACAATGTATTAATGGAAGGATAAAGCTATTATATTCTAAGCTAATTTGAAATACTATACGATTAATCATGCCGGTTGGCCGTTATGGTGTTCGACGTAATTGCTTTGTACATAATTGTTAAATTATTTATGCTCAGATATTTGATTTACATAAAATTTACGTACATATATATAAAATTGGTTTGAAGATTTTATTAGAGACATTTGTATTTCAAAATGAATCAAAAACATGAATAGTTTTGAATTTCATATCAGTTTGCGAAAAAAGTTTATCCATGTATTTACATGAATAATGATTAAAAATTAAATGGAATATATTTGAAAACTGAATAAATAAGAAAAAACAAATGATTATCTTTGTATTATTAAGAAACAAATGAGATTTTTGAAATATATTTTGTAAATAAAATTGAACGTATGAGAGAAAAATTCAAAACAAATCATATTTTTTCATTCATGCATATTGAATTTTTTATAAAACAATATCAATTTAAATAAAATATTTTGGATTTGAATAAAAAATACGATTCATATGTTGATTGCAAAATCTCAATAGAATTTCTTATTTCAAAATGAAAACTTTTATTCTTTACTATTTCATGAGACTCAAATATTTCTTAAGCATAGTATACAAGTATGTAGTGAAGTTTTAATAATTGAATTATGATTAAAATTACTAAATAATATTTAATTTTGATTTATCGAAAAAAATGTGTGCCATTTAAAACAAGCCGATAGGAAAAGTCGAAAACGCGTAGTCCACACGGAAAAATCGAAAAGAAAACTCGCAGCGGCGCAATACGAAGCGCGGGAAAATTTGATATCTGATGGAAATTTTTCCCCGGCGGATTTCAAGAAGCAAACTCATGCATAAAATTAATGTGTTTGGCTCTCGTTCCAAGTGTTCGAGATTAAATCTTCACTAGAGGCACCGAACCCCCCTCTGGGGTGTCCCTAAATAATATTATAATGTCGCGAACGAGCGAATTTTCGATATCCTGGAAAAATCAACTCGAATAAAAACCGTTTTATTCGCTCTCCGAAGCTTTTACTAGGAAGTAATTGTATGTGAAGTGCTACATATATTCGAATAATTTTTTATTGAAATGATTTTTGGAAAATTAAAAGTAATAACATTTTGATATTTAGATCTTATCATATTCACAATACAATATTCATAAACATCATACGATTTTGGTAAGAAAATATTCGAATGCATATCATATCAATACAAAAATAATTAACAATTTGCAGTATAAGGGGCTTTATTTTTCTTGCTGTTTTCACACAAAATCATGATTATATCCAACAATTTCAAATCATCCACTTTAAGCACTGATCCTAGTGGCCTCTCTAAAGCCCTTTGAACAATGGTACCGAGGACAGAAAAAGAAGGGTTTTGGAGAGATATCGGCGAACGATTGAATAAGGGCGCTTTTGTTTTCGGCATCGGAATTCAAATGGCGCGATTTCGGCTTTCAAACCGCGATATCCTAGTTAAAATGAGTTATGGCGACTAATTGAAGCTGATCCGTAACAACACTTTCCGGATTTCGGTCCTCGCTTTTTGCTCTTGTTCGCGAATATGTGTGTAATCGGACAAAAATGAGAGATTCAATTTCTGGGATATTTCGATTGTTAATGCTACGATCTGGGTCACGATTTTGTATTTTTTCGATATATGTATGTAGTATGCGTACATTTTCGATAATAGAATTTTTCAAAATGATTCTATAAATTAATGCTACAAACGAAAACAGAGAAAAGAATCGAGTTCCTTTAATCGAATTACAAATATGTTTTCCGCATTTTTTTTGCAAAATAATAACGAAGCAGATTTCGAACGAAGACAGATTCGCAAAGGGGAGTATAAATCCTGAGGGAGAACATTTTTTCTTATGGAATACAACATTCAATTAAATGTTTGAGAGTGATTTCTTTTCCATATACGTATACATAATATTTTTTCTGTAAACATTTCTTTCCGTTTCTTTATTATCCCCTCATTCAACATTCATAATACTGGATTTCACTTAAATGCTCTTAATGAAGAAATAAAAACACTCGAATTGCCGTTTCTCCCAGTAAATCAAATTTGTTAACGTCGAGATTAACGTTACCCGCGCGAAATGCTTTATTTCTATTTTCGGGCCACAAACGCAAAAATATATTTTAATTTCCTTTTCATTATTTTGGGGACGTTCATAAAAAAACATGCAGTCGCTTTCAAAACATTCGTCTAAACTTACATCTGTTGCATCGATTCGTCGCCTAATTTTTTTTAATAAAGCCTATAATTCACCCGATTCAATTCGCAAGTTCCACAATCGGAACGAAAACGCTTATTTTCCACGTAAAATTTTACAAAAAAAAAAGACCACTCGGGAAAACAATAAAACCCGCAGCTCGAGCAAACAATGGGCTTTCGCGCGCTTTTGTGGCGCGAAATTTCAAATCCACCCTGTTCCCGCGCTTTTTCATACACGCACCTACCCCCTGTCCCCTTCCCCTCCCCCGCGTGTATGCGTGTGTTTTTTCATTTCATTTCATTTCGGAAGACAAATGGAAAGTTGAAAATGAAATGAAGTCGTTCGGTCGCGTCTGCAAACAGCCAGCGAGGCGCTCCACATATTTTATGCTTTGTTTGAACCACCCCCTTTGGAGGTAAATATAAAAGAGCAACACCACCCCTTTCGTCCCCTGGCCTCACTCTTTAGTCGGTGTGGATTGTAAAGGGTGAAAAATAAAATAAATTTCGGCGGGAAAAGCGAGCGCCGCGGGAAAAACAAACGCCCGCAATTTCCTATTGACTTAAATGGAAAAACATTGGTGTCGTCTCGCGAGCGAGCTTTTTTTTACGTTTTCGAAAAGGTGACGTTTGTTGTTTTTCAAAAGTTTTATTTTCATTTTTTGGGCTTTTCAGTTCGATTGATGCGGTTCGGATTAAAGGATTTTCATTAGATCAGATTTCACAGTTTTAAAATACGTATCGATTTAATTACGTAGAAATTTTGTATTTTCAACAAAACAGTGTTTTTAGAACTGAACAATGAATTCACATGAAAATTTTCAGCTCATGTATCAAAAGCTTTTTTTCATCATTCGAAACAAAATCTCGAAATCGTTGAACAATATATTGTTACCAATTTAAGTTGATTGTAAGCGAACACTCCATAAATTAAAACATTTTACCTTAAAAAAATATTTATATTTAAACTAAAATAATCTAAAATTAAATTAATATGACAGAGAAAATTAATACCAGATTCACTGAGTCATATTTATTTTCATATAAAAAATTATAATTTTTCTATCTTTATCAACATGATGTTTACAAAACTATGATTTGAATTTGATTTCATTCGAAATTACTTATGGATATTATAAATTATGATATATTCTGACACATGTACGTTCGTCAGATACGTGGACGAACCTCTAGCGAAACTTTGTACAATTTTCAGCAATGCCATCTATACATTGAACTCGTACCGATATTCGCAACCGGATTTATACGGGCGCTTCCGAATTTTGCGGTTCGGTCGATTAATCCGCATCCGAAAATTTCGCCAAGCACATTTGTGTTTCAGATGTAATTATACGTTGTGTATAATTAAGGTTCGGGTTTGACCCGAGGTCCCCGCCTTAAATCATCTTCAAATACAAACAAAGACCGTTGCGAAAAGCGTAGGTCCGGAAATCGCAACAATAACTCAGCTAAATGAAGAGATTCCGCGATAGCATATTTATATAATGGCCGGGAAAATTTACATTGAAATTATCGCGAATGGCGGGGGTTTGTTTCGTGTTGAATATGTTTTTCGTTGTTTTCCCGAATCGTCTTTGTCGTGGTGATTTTCGGTTTTCGCAATTGGATTTTCGTGTCTTTTGATATGAAATTTATCGTGTGTTCGAGTGGTATTGGAATTTTCAAGGAGGCTCTCGATTAAAGTGTGTTATTTATTCGTTTTGAATTTATGTATTAGGTGTGTATACGAAGCAGTAACGGTCATAGAAAATTTTAATGGGAGGGTAGTAGCTAAGTAATTGAAATAGAAAATCGTTATTCATTGAAAATATTAATGGAAGTACTTTTTAATTTCGTGAACATATTTAACAACTGAATAATTACTGCAGAGACTGCAATTACTATAAGAGCTGCAACCTCATAGCAAGGACTAACGCTGATACTAATCATCTCGTTAAAATGAGGAAACTCGTTTCAAAATCTTCATTATGTGATATAATTGATAGTTACAGTAATAATAAATAAAGAGCATTTGAAATTAAAAAACACATAATATTAATTTTGAACCTAAATACTTATATTTTATATTCATTTGTAAATAAGCACTACGCTTAAAAAAATGGAATCGCACTCGAACGGAAAACAAATATAGAATTTTATTTTCATAACGTAAATAAAAAACTCATTCTTATTAAGTTAACTATATACCTCTTAACTCGTGTATGTTTATTTATGATTTATAGCCTTCTAGGAAAAATGTTGGCGAGTGTTGTCCCGTGGCACATCTCAAAAATATATATAGCCACTTGAAACGTCTAGCAATATTTTGATAGACACATACACGTAATGTCTGTCACTTTTTCTCGTGTCGTATAAATATCTCGTGTTTATCTTCGATAATACAATAACTTTGCGAAAACACTGTGTAGTGTACACAAACAAAGTTCGCTGCGAATCGTAATAAAAAATATATATAGAGGATTTATGTAGGTGCGAGAAAATGAGAAACTTTTTCATTGGACGTTTAAAAACTGCGTCGCTTTCTATTTTATCGGCGCTTAACGATTATGAATGCGTATGAAAATTGCGCGATATCGATAAAATACCCTTTATTCAACTTTCATGAATGTTTGTGTTTAAACAAGTCGTTTTGTTCGCGAAACGTCTATGTTTGCTATCGATACAGCTCTGTCTAGCGGATTTGCCTTTTTATTTTCATCTGAAAACAAAGCAATGTTGCGATCGAATAAATTCGAATTGATATGATTATTTTCATAATAATCTAGCATAAATATTTTCAGTGGATGAAACCTTATATTTCATCAAACAGATGAACCTCTATGTAAACATGTGGTTAAATGCACTTAAACCACATTAAACCAACCTTGATGCAGCCGACATTACCACAGTTTGCACATATCGCGACTGAATAATCGCATCATATTAAACGATTATTTCATGAATAAATTCAACTATTTATAACGCCATCTCTCATGTTTCACGATCACTTATATAAAATCATATCATAATCAAAATCAGTAGGATTTTTTTTTAGATTTTTTTTAAATTCGCAAAGTACTCGAATTAACCTTGAATTTTTTGTGCTAAATCGAATCTTAGCTCGAAAAAACTTTATTTTGTTTTAGAGCAACGCAAGCTGTTTCACCTATTCAGCAAACGTCCATCGGCCTAACAAAACAACCTAATATCATTACACTAGCCTTGAACTCGACAACAAACCGGAAGAAAAAAACATCGAGCTCCCCACACACTAAATACAGTGTTGTGAGGAATTCAGGACACTTTTGAAAAATTTAAAAAAGTTTTCAACTGAACATTTTAGTAATTTGAAGACTGATATACTTTTCTTAATATTGCATTTAAAATTATTTTCATGGAAATTGATTAAATTATTATATTTTTATTCACTTAGCAACTGTTGTCTAATAATCTCTTCCGAGTAATATTTTCGTTAAATTATTATTATTTTTGAGAACCTTTCTGAACGTTAATAATAAATTCTACGTTAAAAGCTGAACTGAATCAAATATTAAAAAATAGAAAAGAGTTATGACAAAGGGAAATAACTTTGCCAGACTAATTTTGTGGATTTATTATAGTCATTTTTTTTAATATTGTATAAATTGAGCAATCCCAAAAAAAAATATTTTCTGCTCAAAAAGTCAATCAATTATAGATACATTGTTAAATATCAAAAATTACAGCCAATAAAAGCAAAATTACAGAAAATGGTTTTGTGTAATACATAGAATCATTTTATATTTTATTTATTTATTTTTGAAAGCCACTAACACAGATGACAAAAATTAGTACATACATATGTAGATATACCTAGATTTTACAAGACAAAATTTGTCATCCTTAGTAATTGTGGACAACATTCATCGACGTTACTTTAGCTTGCCATTACACAGTATAAGCAAAATAAAATGAAATCTATAGAATGAGCAATAACCCGTACTGGAAACACAAAAAGTCAATATACTTAATATAATATACTTAACTAAATTTTGAAAAAAAGTCACTTGCACCATATATACTATTCAGTCATCATATCCGTTTACCTAATATACCCATTAAGAACGAAATTAAAAAAAAAAATGCAACATCTTTGAAATTCATCAAAAGTGTCCCGAATACCTCACAGCACTGCACTTCCACATACATACACCACAGTGAGTTTTCCTCGCACGGTGGAAAAATTTACGACCGCCCTTCTGTCGGCGTCCAGGGGCGTCACAGGGGGGGTGGGCCGATATTTCATTTCGCGCCGTGGAGACGCAAAATTGAATAATTCAATTCGTCGACGACCGCTTTCGCTTTCTCGATATATTTACTGCCTTGCGGTCCAGCGGAGCGAGAAACTGGACGGTTCCGATTCGAACCCTGGGGCGCCGATGTCTGGACTCTGGACCAGACGATGCACTTGGATCTTGGCTGGAATCAATGTTTATTTTTGTTAAAATGGTATTTTAAAGAAATTTTATTTATGTGTTAGTTGGTACGATTTGGAGTCGCTCGAGAGTCTATTGACATTAAGCTGACTGTGAACTGTTGAACGATATTCCACAGTTATCACTATGGTCTTATTGACGAGTGACTGAAGATTTTTTTGATATTTAAATGGATAAAGTTAGTTTTAAATACAATACATTTATCAAAATTTATTTAATTACATCGTATCTAAGGACTTGCTTAACATATCTGCACGAAAGCCACTCCGTTAAACGTCAAACTTAAAATAAATATAAGGATACAAAAGTCTTCTCAGATATTAATACAATAACTCTCAAAATATCGAGATCAGATAAGCGATAAAAAATTGTTAAAGGAATATACATATGACTTTTCTTTTCCCTAGTGTACATTCCACTTTAGTAAGGTCAGCTTTTCTGCTCTATTCAGTCACATATTCTATACATAAACAGCACATTTTTTCAATTAAATGAGACATGTCAACATAAATACAAAATCGTCTCAAATATCGTACAAATAAATTCAAGATAACCTGAATACAAATCGATTCAAATTATGTATGTGCAGTTTTAAAGCACTGACACAATAAAAATTTCAATATTTACACCATATTTGAATCAAATTATTTTATTCTAATATAAGACAATTAATTACTCCTTGAAGTCTCACATTTTATTAATATCACAGCCCTGATTATATATAAGTATACATACAATATAATATATTTTATATATGTCACATTAAAACTGACCGTTGCACTAGGGGTCGAGAATTGAATGTAGGAGGGTCAGTTTTGGTTCAGTTCGTGTTTCCCTCTTTCGTGTTCAATGTGTGGTTGTGTAACGGTCTGTGTCGACCGTGAAATTCAACGGTGCCGTTAACCCTGAGGGTTGATTTTTGAGGGTTAAAGTTAGGGTGGAATGCACCATAATTCACAGAATCGATAGTTTTTCGATTTTTGATAGGGTAATTTCTGATGTAACATTTGCACATTTTCAAAATGACTCATATATGAATTACTTTTTATAGAAATATTGTGTGTACGAATACTGTACATGTTCATATAATCACATTCTATTTTTGTATATAACATAATATTTTATTTTCGAAACTTTTACATATCTCGAGTTTTAATTAATTAAATATATATTGACTAGAATTGGCAAATGGAAACGTTAAGCACGTCCTCTCTGAACGCTTTTTTAATACGTGCACATTCAGCGCTCATAGCCGCACGATGCGAAGATCTCTTTCGCTGAAAAACAAAATAAAACAAACACATTTTCTTTCCGAGGCGCTTAATTCTTGAACGAACATAACAAAAACCGTTTAAGACGTTTTCAACACCGAACGAGAAAGCAATGAATAGCGCTAATACCCAGGCGCGCATTAATACTTCTTCGCGGTGCTTCATTATTTAGCGCTTTTCAAATTACCGAACATCTCGGCGAACGTATACATTAACACATTGTCAGCTATTTTCTTTTTACTTCAGGATTCTGAGCCTTTACGGTAAGGAACGGAGCTAATAAATAAATAATGCTTATAAACTCACATTTGAATCAGTGTTTTCGGCAATCTAGAGATTCTGAATCGATATTTTTCAAATTAATATGAGCATTCATAGAAATGGAAATTCGGCTCGCTTAGGGGGGTCGTTTTTTATCATTATCGTAAAATATGGGTTATCGTAAAAGTAATCGTAATGTTTTATTAAGCAATACGAAATTATTGCCGTGCTCGATAGGCGCATTTTATAATCGAAATTTTGTGCCGTTTCATTTTATACTTCGGTTAATGAGCCACTTAACCTGTTTATTTTATTGATACATTTATTGGTTGGAATAGAGGGCGGTTAAAAATGTATCACGCTCGTTTTTATTTAATATTATTATTGTGTACCGATAAAAGTCAGATGTTCGCTTAGCATTTTCCATTTCGTTAAGCATGGAATATTACATTTTGTGATGCAAAAAAATCCATGTACAGTATTTAGAACGCGAAGAAACATTTCTTGAAAAGATTATATACCACTAAATAATAATTATTTAAACACAAAACAAATTCAATAACCTAAACTTTATCCTAACAAAATTAACTATTGACAAGCTGAATCCATAATCGAATTAATCGTTAAATTTTCAACGCATTTCCGACGACGACATCGTAAGGAAAATCCTTTTCACACAAACGAAGTACCATAGTACCTTAAAATGATTAGAAATAGGGTGTTCCTTCAATAAATTTTTGATATAAAAACTTTGATTAAGTCAAAAAAATATGAATATTTATAATAATTCAGAAATCAATTAAAATTTTTAATATAACTAACCAGTAAAGACATTGAAAATTCTGTTACTATCGTTTTAATGCACGTCCATAGAAATTCTATTATAACGTGTACAGGGTGTCAAAATCCCTTGCTACAGCACTGAATGCGCATATAAATATGTATAGGTATATCGAAATACACGTACATACATTAACACTCTCAAAGCGGGACCGTATCCCGAATCCCGCATCCGGGACGACTTAATCCCGGTAGGTACGTGAGTGTTCTCGTTTTTCAGCTGAAGACAAAAGCGTACCTAGTTTTCGTATTGTTGTATGAAGAAAAAGCTCGGAGAGCCAATTAAGCCTGAATGTCTTCTGTCAAATCAATGCCTCCATAGCCTAAAGCTTTTTGCTTTGTGAAGCTTTATCGGTGGACCGCAGTTTCCAGCGAATTATACAAGGATATTTCTGACGTACCAGAAAATTTATTAATCCCGATACGACAAACGAATGTATTTCTTTCTAGTTACAAATGAGTAGAGAAAAATTCATTTTTTTACATAAAAAAATAGAAACTATAATAACTGTGTACTTGTGCGTAAATAAGTATTCAACGTAAATAGGAACGTTTACGGAAATAAGTCAACCGAAAGGGTTATTTTATACAAATATTTATAAAGTGAACGATGCTGTGGAGAGCGTTAAAAAATCGCGCAGAAATATAAGGAATATAAACGTAGAGTAGGAGCAAAAGTGAAAAAAAATCTTACCTTATAATACAAAGAAGGAAAAAGCGGACGGAATATGTGGGAGAATGGGAACGGCGCCTATTTATTGAAAGGGCTCAAAACCCATTTTATCTTACTCGACCTCCACCTTTATGCTCGCATATTTGTAACGTTACCTTTTCGGTTAAAAAATGACTTTCGATTTTCGAATAGAAGAGCCGCGATCTAATAAAAAAGCTGTTCTTTCATTCTTCCAATCTAAAGTGCGCGACGGCTTTGCCTTTTCGCCTATTTACGTGACACAATGTCGAATCTATTGATATTGTTGAATGGAAATAAAAACAAGGTGATATGTGATATAACGCATAAAGTGGTTTAGTTGTCTGCTTCGATTCTGTTATTTGAAAGTTTCGCTGAAAAAAATGCTGAGAAATGGAATTTATATGCTTCGGTTCTCGGAAAAGTTTGATCGTTATCGTTTAAGGTTTTCAACTATTTGTTTGTTTGTAATGGTATTATATTTTTGAATAAAACTAGCTTTTCAGTATAATATACTATCTATTGAAACATTAGAATATGAATCATAATATACATTGAAAATTACTTTTTTTATATTTTTTCTTGATACTTCTAATGATATACTAGTGTCGATCCTTCCAAAGGGAATGCAGTATTGCAGTTATCCCTTTCTCATAAAATTAGTTTCAACTATTGTTGTTTCTTTATCATTATTTTCAATACAAACATGCTAAGAAATAATGAAGTACTTTCATTTCATATTTATTTTCAATTGATGACTATTTTCCAGTATTAACTTCATATCTGCATTCCTTCGTCTTTCGCTAGCCGCTGCTATGAATGTACATATTTGATTTATGTAGATATAATAAAATATTTAAAAATTAATAGACATACATAAATAAATAAAAAAATGTTAATATTTCTTTGGTTTATACTTAGAAAATGTGAGATTCCGTACGCAGCGAGGAAAATTCGTCACGCACGTGCGAATTTTCACTCGCCGCGAAAATCCTTCCGGAAAATCCGGCGCATTTGCAACGAGAGCAACGTGTACGACGTTTCTTCGTCGTGTTGAAGGAAGACGAAACTGAGGAATACGCCCATCACTCATCGCGAACGTCTTCTTCGGGTCTTGGCCCATTGTTCATTCGGTCGTGTGTTGTGTGTGAGAATTTTTCAGGGGTGCAGAGCAGGGTGGTTTGTAAGAAATTCGTTTCAGTCAGTTAAGGCTCAAGTCTTATATCAATTTTAGAAGAGCATTTCCATGAATCAAATTGATATTAAGTAAAAGTATCTGGATAGTCAATATCCGGTTATGAAAATCCACTCTCGCCAAAGTATCTAGAAATCTACAAAAAGTATCTACACTAGAAACGAATTTAGAGTCTTCAAAATACTATGTATGTATAGATGAAATCACAAGAGTTAGAAAGAGTCATTAATTTTCACATTACAATTTGTAGTGTCTGTGAATAAGCTTGTAGCATTACGTCACACTACGAAAGCATTGTGATACGTTTTCCTGTCTCTGTCTCTTTTGCACCCATTATAGCATATGAATACAAAGATAATGTATTGTTTTGCTGTTGTTTCTTTTCATAACTTCACTTTCGTATAAAATGGGTAGCTCGTTCCTAATCTGGTGATACGGCCTAATATAAGTTTCTCACTGTATTATTAACCCATTGGCTTGTCTAGATAAATGATTATTGTTGCTATTTTATCAAAATTATCGAAATATGTACAATCAACATTAAGAAAACAGTGACTTTTCAAACACACCATGTATGGATGTATGTATGGCTCGATGTTTTCACGCTTTATTTCCATTCACGCGCCTACCCCGTGCTCGAATCATCAATCTCTCGAAGTCTTCTTTTTATCATATTCCTTCGTGCGTATGTATGTGAGTTTTTTCTTATATATTTTTTTATCGTAACGAACATCTCCCCCAGCTTAATGTGTTTATTTAAACTCATTGCTTTCGCAAAATCGATAAAAATTTCCATGAATTTTCCATGTGGTTGTCATGTCTGCTCGCAGAAAATCTTCGTCAATTCCATATTTTTTATTTATGAGGTCGAGTTGAAAGCTTTTTTTTAAGGTGTCGACATTTTTTATGTCTGATTTATATAAAAAGATAATAAATTAATTAAAATTAAAATTTATTATGAAGTGAAATTAATATCATTCGCTAAGACTATCTTATCCGATAGTTGCTTCAACATTGAGATAAAGTTAGAATATCTTTAGTTTTAATCCTTATTCGATAACGAACAGACGTCTACAGCGAAAATGCATTTTCAATCAAACTTTCCAGCATTCGATGAAACTTTGATCATTTTTATAAACACAACTTTCGACCAAAAGTTTGATTCACCACTAACTAAATCTGATAAATCTTATATTCCAACACGTTTAAATAAAAGTTCAAAATTGAAAGTCAAAACAGCCATTTATTAATTTTTCACTAAAACTTTTTACTTTCATACTTAACACTTGAAGTAGGTACAAACCTTCAATTTTGATTTAAAATATGATAATTCAAACAGAAATTATGACAGTCCGTTCGCACTACGATCATATTGCATAATTAAAACCGTTTACATCGCGAATTTACTCTGTTTACACTACGACGACGACACCATGAGTTGAATAACGTTCATTAACCGAAATCTATTCAACGGCAACTACTGTACTTACGAACAAACGTGCACAATGTCGGAATTTGAAAACCGATATAAACAGTCAGACACAGATGCGAACGTCCGTTTTGTTTCGTCTCCGTATCTCGAAGACAAGACGGACTTCCTTCCGTTCCAATTAATCAACAAACTGCGAATAATAATTCTGGAGTTGTGCAAATTGGCGTCCCGGGGAAAAGCACCCGTCATCCGCTCAACACAGTTTTCATCCACCAAATAATTTAATAATTAAATTATTTAATTAGGATAGAGAGTTTGAGTGCGCCGTGTGCAGCTGCGCCACTAATTACGCACCACTCTGTACCCAGATATCGTTATATGTTGAGATTTTTAGGGCCGGTCTTTTCGTTTCTGGTTTGAAAATAAAATGATTTTAAACTACATGTGGTTCCTGTGAGCTGTGAAAAATTGCCACACAACATACATACATATGTCTCTTTCCTTCAGATTTTGACAGCTCATAGTCGGAAGGACCGCTTGTAGTTTTAAATTGTTTTATTCTCAAACTAGAAGTGAAATGACCGGTCCTTACTTTTGATTTGAATGAACGAAGTAAATTTTGAAATTTCATGATTTAGTGTTTATAACAATAAATTAACTTCTTTCCATTTATTATTATCTCGACGATTCACAATTGAATTTCTGACTTTGATTCATTGTGAAAAAATGGTTATAAATTGATAAGTTACAATAATATTAAACTCTCCTGATCTCAATAATAGATATACAAGTATAATTTTGGTCACACATATTTTTAATCATTTCTAGATAAAAATAAAGAATTTACGCAGAAAACTTTTATATTTTCAAATCGAAGAAATAAATGAATGGTTATTATTCGGATTCATTTATATAAAATAGATTGACACAAAATAATGAACGTCCTGAATCGGAATAGAAAATTTCTCCTCTTTTCACTTCTTGCCTTTATCTAGCACAAAAGCAAAAGATTTCATAAAAATCTTAGAGAAATCATTTCTGAAAAATAGAATGAAACGGAGAAAAATCCCGAATAAAAAAAATATAAGGTCTCGAAGAAAGGACTTGCGAAGGAACGATGATTGAGAGCCAAACTTCGAAAGCTCGAAAAGTAAAAGTGCGACGTCGATCCGTCGAATGATAAGACGAAAAAAACTTTGCTCTTCTGGCCGGAGATCAATCGTCGGATTTTTACAAATATCGAATAGTGAAAGTTCGACTTCGCCTTGAATAATATTAGCATTTAGTTGTAATCTTTTCGATTTCGTGTCGAAAGCGACGGCGACATCCCCAAGTATAAAATTCGAAAGTATCAGATACTTTTTATATGCATATTAAATGTTATTGAAAACTGATGCTTATATATACGAATTCATATGTTTTATATGAAAGATTTTAATGCAATATACAATTTTAGTTGCAAATTCGAATATGCACATTAACTAGATATGCTTCAAATTGTGTCAAATTTCTCTGTTGAATCATGTACATGCAATTGTAGTAATTCGTACAGGATTAAGTGCGTCCGATGCATCAGTGCATGACTGCAACCATTGCACATATCCCATTCGAAAACGCATTTCGAATGCAAATCGAATGGTAAATACTTTAGCTGAAAATAGACGACGGATAGATTCGGATTCGAATTTCGCGGAAAATCAATTGTTTCGGTTTTATCTAAGCGATATTTTTCGATCCGGTGACGTATTTTCGCAGGTGAGTGTTTTTGCGCTGAAAAGCTAGGAAAACAATAGTACTTCGCTTTGTTGTAGCAATAAATGTGTTATCGGCTAGTTCCGTTCGTGATAAACGTGACAGATATATATTACGTGTATTTTATGACACTTGCCAATGTTTATGTTACACGTATCGAATATTTGTTCGAATTGTCCGGCGTTTATTTCGATACTTGTTCCTGGAAATGATACATAAAAGGCCTAGTTATATGTTCAGATCGATCGTTTTCCCTTTTGATAGTATAATAAATATATTTGATCGTATTTTATAAGATATTTTTTTAGCAAATATCAATCAATAAGAAAAATTCCAATCAAAAGCTAGAATAGAAGCGAGGCTCACAAAGCCGATCGTCGAATCGGCATACGAAATAGGAAAAGCGCTCAGTCCATTGGGCGATAAAAACAACCTTTTGTTTTGGTCCAGTGGCGAAAACAGGAAGAGTTATGGCCTCGAAGGGCATTTATCACGTCGCCGACAAAAAATGCCCACAAAAAATACACACATACACACAAGGTGGGGCAGGAAAAACTGCGCGCGTTTCCAATAGGAGACACCTGATTATTTCGCACGCCTTCGGATATTCGAAGGAAGCTTTCCCAGGCCGCTTTCACCTGGCCGGTGTTTTATGTTCGCCGACATCGATTTTCCGACCTGGATGTGTGCGGTGGCGTTATATGGGGGTGGGATTCGGGAAAAAAGGGGAAAATAATGATCGGGATCGGGCGGAAAAACGGCGGTGGTTGAAAATAGTCGTGAAAAGCTCACGTGAAATATCTCGCGTCCGGGACGAGAAGCAGGCTCTTGATTGTGATCCTTTGACGTTGGAAATGATTTTTGTGAAATTGTATAGGGTGTGGTTATTTTCGATCGAATTACGTGCACATATCAGGTAATTGATCACTCGAATAGAGTGCGTATAACTATGTATTTGTGCACGATGCAAGGGCTCATAAACTAGTATTTGTACACAGTTTGTATGCATGTGACCACATCCTACAATTTACCTTTAGTTGCAATTTAAAGAAAATCGTTTGTTTACAAATCGATAGATGAGTGGAAAAGTGAGATATTGCGTTGCCTTATTGGGAAATTTCGGTATAGTTCGCCATATGGGAGACGATGGTAATTGATTCTTTTTTTCCAAAAATTAGCATCAATTATTATTTTTTGTTAATATTTGATGTCCTATGATCACTAGACATTCAACTTAATTGCGAAAAATAATTATTATTGTCTAATTTTTGAAATAAAATGACTGCTTACCATCGATACCCCTATGGCCATCTATACCGAAATTGCCCTATAGCCACTTACCTAAAACAAATTACGTATTACTCAAATTTTTAATGAGTGAATAATGAGTTTTTCCGTGTACAAAATTTTTCATTCTAAATAGTATCTTCATAAAAAATTACTATGCACATAAAAATATCATAAATATCACAGTGTACAATTGTATGATTGCGTGCAGCTCAAGAAAGTCTCGTCGTTATCTCGAATATAAATTAAAAGCACGATGATAAATAAATTAGTTCGTTTAGAATGCATATTTTGAAATGGAAAGTTTCGCTCTATCATAAATAATGCTTTGGATTTTATCGTGCATTTAAATTCTGTTTAGGAATAAGCATTCGTGATTTAAAGGTGCGTATTTTATTGCATTTTCGTTAAAAATTTATGGAATCGTATCAAAATTTTCATGTTCGCTTTATATCAAAGGTAATTTATATTTGTAAACGTGGATATTTGTGTTTTGATTTATTTTCAAAATACTGTGCAATTAAATCGGATTTGTATACATTCAATATTTATTCATTAAATTTGTTTGATATTTCTTGCACAATAAACATTTCCTATTGATTATAAAGTAATAAAACAATATATGATATTTTTATATCGCTGTATTTACGTAAACGTAATTTACATTGTATCTCTGAGAAAAATTTTGTTTGTTTTATTTATATTCATAAATACATTAATGTCTACTGAGAAAAAATATATATTTAACAAAATGGTATTTTATAAGGCAAATAATGTCTTACTTTATACAACAGTACATAAATATATTTAGTGAAATTGAATAAAAATAGCATTTCAATAAGCGTATCTTTGATAAAAATAAACAAAATCATATCATCATATTATTTTATATGTAAACAATATCTCATGAAAAATATCAAAATGAAGAGATTATACGGATAATAATATATTGCTCCATATGATCATTACAATAAAAATATACATTTGTATGTATTTGTGTCATGAAAAAAAAACTAAACTAGTAGAATCAATTGTAGACACTTTTCATGAATTTCATAAGTTTTTATTTAGTTTTTGTTAAATTTTTAAATATTTTTTAAGTTATGGAAATTGTCCACAATACCAGCGTATTTTTTAAGTATATTCGTATCGTATCATAACTAACATTATATAAAGGACGGAAAATTTTGTCATTAAAAAACGAAACCTTTAATTTAATCAATTGAAAAAGTTAAATCTACTCAGACTCCCTGACCTTACTCTACGCAATCTTACCATAAATTGTTAACCGATAGACAGCATAGGGAACGACCTTATGTTGACGTCCAGGATCGCCTTCTTAACCTTTTCTTCACCCTTGGCTGACATTTAAAAGTCATCCTCGAAAGAGACAGAAGGAACGAGGGGATCTTGATGAAATCAGGTGCGAAACCCTAAGGGTGTACATTATCTCGAAACCCCTTTATTTAGTACGAGGGCTGGAAGTATTGGGTTTATCTCACCAAAGGGGAACGAGCCTCTTTTAAACGTGAGCTATCTCAGATCTGCTAACAAGTCTTCTGTGGCTCTGGCGCTAAAATGAAACGGAAAAAATAAGAAAATTTTCCTTTTGGATATTATGTAAAAATTGTTATTTGAAAAATGTCGCATCGGGTTATACGGATGTGATATTATCATATTTTTTTATTTTATTTCAGCTATTAAGATTTTTTTCAACTGTTGTAAAATATGAATTTAGAAAACATGAGTTATGAAAAGTACCATGTTTGTTTGTATTTTCATAATTTAAAAGTTTATTTATTATAACGTAAAATAGTTTTCTATATTTTAATATCAAAATAGATGTCATAATTTTATTTTACGACTGAAATTATTTAGTACGGTAAAACAAAATTTAATGAATCGTGGAAAAATACGATTACGTCACTTGACGGTTGTACAAAATTGAAGCAATTTAAAAAGTATTATAATCAAATAGTTATTTTAACAAATAACAACAGAATTCACAAATTCTTTGATGATAATACAAAATGAATAATTTGGGATATTTTTCATCGGCTAAAACTTAATATCGTCAGCAACAAGCGGTTACGACTGAGGAAACTTTTACGCTAAACGTAAAAAGCGAAACGACCGTCGAAAGTTTCAAAACGCAATATAAAAGTTATTCACGATTCGTAAGGGAGGGCTATTTTTGAAAATTCTGCACCCCATAGCTGCATAAATCGCACACCGTATGCAATTTCATAAAATAACGTATTCAATTTCTTATGCAAATGCATTCGGACCGACGCTTTTCCGAAGAAAAGGGAAACTCGACAGTTGAAGGGATGTCGAAATTCGCCAAGGGGAACGAAAGCCCTTTAACTCACTGTGAAGGGTGTTTTTTTATATATCATATTATATTATATTTTCCGTTGTAAAGGACGAGTTTTTCGTATTAGGAATATTAAGGTTTCGCTGCTGCCGTAAAGCCACCCCGTAAATTCTGAAGCTGTATTGTTTTACTCGCACCCTTTTTTCGTACTGCGTTTTTCAGAAGCAGATGCTCCTAACTTTTACATATTACCTTTTTCGTTTATTTTATATCACAAAATATGTTATTTTTTCATAGCATTCTTCAAATTATTCAATTAGAATAATGAAATATTAGTATGTATTCATCACTTTAATTTATAATTAAGTATTTTTATTTATAAAATGTGATTGAATTGATCTAATTTACACAAAATTCTAGTATTTAATAGAAAGCTAATTGATAATAATTTCGAGTAATGAATTAATCTTCATTAAAAAATTACATTAAACACAAAATGAAAAAAAAAACAATTTAAAATTAAATTTCTCAAACAACACGTGTGTATGTGCTTCTGTCATAAGAGAAGCCTCGTCTCTAACGATCTTTTAAAGTGGCGTTTGTTACTCGATACGTTTTTTACGCACAGTCGTAAAGTAGAAGCCTTTTCCCTTCACCCGACTATGGTAATCCAACGACACGTTCTTTTCTACAACATTTTTAGAAATTCGAGTATTTTATCTGTCTTTTCATTTCCTCATATATGTGCAAAATTAAATTAAAAGCTTTAAAGGCCGACCAATTGAACGCGACACGACTACTCGCATATTGAGTTCGAAACACTCAGTGGATCGGTTCCACTATACGAATGTCCGTTGCGACTTGTCACTATCGGGATGCAATTAATTAACATAAGTGTCAATGTTGATCTATCCGAAAGTTGCAATGTGCATTTCGAGTCAATCTCAAATAGTTTTTCCGAAATAATATACTTTTAATTCAAATCTGATATCAATTGATTGTACTGCTGATTATGAATACAGATTTCATTAATGGGATTAGTCTGATTTGAATCTGTAACTTTTCGGTGGTTTTATATCCATGGACATTTTTCGATTAGGGATGATTAGTACTAAAATCATATGTTTTCAAAGGTCTAACTGAATTAACGACCTGCTTTTTATGCGACGATGCATCAAATATATGTAGACACAATTTTCAGTCGTGCAGTCAAGTGACACTTGAGAATCCATTTTTGGATAATAGTTATTGTTTTAATATTATTTTATAAAATTTTAATATCATAATTGATGACTGAATAACACAAATGGTACAAGTGTCCATTTTTATCGAAATTGAGTTAAGTACAGAAAATAGTTCTATATCTATTTATATGATAGAGAACTATTTTCTTCAAAAAGGTCACTTGTACCCTTCACGCTATTTGTTGATCAATTATAATATTTAAAAATATAATTTACATACTTTTTCTTGAAACAATCGAAGTAACAAATATTCAAGAAAAGGCGGTTTAGTGAACGATTTTCAATTAAGAAAATCCACTCTCGTCAAAGTAGCGGTTCTAGAGAACAAACCATTATATTTTCACAACGTTATGCAGAATTTATACACGTCTAACTATAAAATAGCACTAATCTGTCTATGTGTCCATGTAACGCTCCAAAGCTGCGATGATATATTAAACGAGTTGATCGCTAGTATTCAATAATTGCACTACCAGCTAATCAAATTCAATCACACTGAGTCACATTGAAAATCAATACCTCACGCTTTTCCTTACATCCGGAAAACTCAAACCCCAAAAACGACTCGACGAAGCACCCACAATATCCCGAATCTACGGTCCCACAACAGTTTGAGGACCGCAGGGTGTTCCATTCGGCCAATATCCACAACGGCCGGACATCTGCACATATCAAAGCCACGCCGGCGGTACAAATGGCGATCGTTGGCCGGGGCCAGGTTGGCGTGTCAAGTGATATATGGCGTTGCGGGCCTCGTTTGCGAAACACCACACCACACATACACCATTCTCTGTATAATTCACCGTAATATCCCAGACAGGCTGCACTCCGGTGCACAAATTGATTGCATAATTTATTCCGCCGCGAATCTTTCCCGGAAGGCTCTGCGAGGTTTTGGCTCCGAGGTCCAAATTTTGGGTTGTGTGTTGAAAATTGTTTTAACTTCAATTAAATATCATATCACGACTGAAAATATCAAAGAGCATATAACAAGGGATTTTGAAAAGAGCGCGCTCAATGTTGAGAATGTATTATATTAGGAGGAGGTCGAGTGATTTGATGATGTATCTTGGAACATGTCCCAAGTTCGTTTAAATATATCCTTTTGCCACCAAATATATAAAAGCGATTCTTTACATTACTCGATTTAATGAAAAATGTCACTTGTATCCTTCGGCCTTTTTAATCGTCATATATAATTGATATTTCTTTTTTAAAATTATATTGAATCCAAAATGTAGTTCTATGAATCGTCTATGTATGTCGCATCGTGCTGTAATGTCCTCGTTATGTTTGAGTCATAACAAGAGTGACATGTCATTTTTCTCAATTTATATGATAGTTTAATCGTTTTGATCGAATATTTGATTCATTTAATTTGAAATAGTGTTAGTTATGACTCATTCTTTAATTTGATACTTACTTAACACACTTTTTTTCTTATAGAGTTTGAAAGTTGCTATTGTATATTCGCGAACTTCAGGATCAAAATGCTTAGAAAAATCACATAGTTTACATTTATTTAGAACGTTAACAAGATCGGCACTTCACATTTTATGAAACGATTCCTAAAATTAACAACATTTCTGTTTAATTACTGAGCAACAAAAAAAAAATTACACAAGTATTTATAAAAAAATAGATTATTTGCTTATCCAATGTATAGATTATTCAATAATATGATTAAATAATGTTATTACATTATAGAATCAGTGTAATTGTTTTTATTCGATTATTGGGATAATGTAATCGATACTTTCTTCTTAGTTGTGGTAGTGTTTGAGTTCTATTATACGAAGAGCCTTTGTAAATTCTACGTTGTGAAATTGATTGCGAAAGTTGGGCAATTCCATTATGTGTTCCGTTTAGAAAGACGTGTCTCATGTTGTTCGGGAGTTGTGCAAATCTTATTTAAATTTGTTCCAACGTTTTCATATTTTGTTAGCAAATATTATCTGAGTTGCGATTCGGTGTATCTTGAATCAAAACAGAGTTCTTGATTCAACACATAGAAAAATACTATTGTAAATATACGTTTTGATGAATTTTAAATTTTATTTGTATCTATGTAGTGAAATAAAGTAAACAGCATTTGCTGAATAATCACAATTTAAAGGTATAACAAACAATAAAGGGATAATATTATTTTAATAATCAATTATCTTGTAGTATGCTTTATTTATATTCTATTTCAAATCTTTTGAATAAACATAGACTTATGTATGTTTTCTGAAATGTGCACCGATCAAATATTTGAAGTTTTGAGCGACGAAAACGGAAATTTCCCAAGGAAAATACGAACTGCGATCTGAATTCTATTTGCACTTCAGTATAAAATATAAAGCAAACGGAATTATTATAAACATTGAAATGTAAACTTTATTGCATTGAATCGCACAAAACTCTCATCAAATATTATACAAACAGCAGTTCAAACACGTGGCATTGTGTTTTGCAAATTTTCGCGATAAAACGCACCCTTTTTTTCCGGAACGTTTCTAATTGATTCGTCGAAAATAAATTCGTTAACGATTCGAAACATCGTTTGAAGAGGAAACGAGTTTGATATGTCCGATTTTGAATGGAAAACGTTCGCCGCAAACGAGCTTCATGTTCGCGGTGTAATTTGTGCGAATTTTGATATGTGTTTGTGCCGTTCGCTGGAAAATTCAATTATTTAATTTTGCAAAATGTTTGATCGTTTTCGAAATTTTAGACACGCGCGTGTTGTGAGAGTGGTCAGTTTATTTTTCAATTTTGACCGTATTAATTAAATGTGTAACGCTGTGTTGAAATACAAACGTGTTAAAAGCTTGTAGAAACTCGATTAGTGTATAAAGGCAAACGTTCAATTTGTTAAATGAAATTTGAATACGTTATTTATATCGATATTACAGACCGCGAAGAGCGTTTCAATTAATTTTAAAACAAGAGTGAGCACCTATTAAAAATTTCTAGCGAAAGCTCCAAGGCTTTGCGTCGAAAAGCAATTATTTCGACTTAATATTTTGCGGGATTTTCCGAGCGAGTTTTTCCAAGCAAAGCATCCCGCCGCGCTTAAATAATGGAAAACTACTGAAAACGGGCTCTCAACACACCAAGGCATAAACATAGTCGAAATTCCACTCACATTTCTATTTATACGACCGTCTCTCCATTATTTTTTCAACTAAAGCGAAGCCGGAAAATTTGTGTCCATGGAAACGAGAAAATTAAGATTAATTACACCGCGAGAAAGTCTCTTAGCTTTCGAGGTTTCTCCCCTGTATCAAAGGAAAATCAACTAACACCGCTCTCGAAAAGGGTGGAACACCGACTTAATTGCGTATACAATTGTGGAGATAATTAAAGTGGCTCCACTTCCTAGTGCTTGGAACGAACGATTACACAAATTCTAACTAATTTAAGTGCATCAGAGAAATGGTTGTAGACATGCAACTGTTTTGTAAATTGATACAATTTCCACAAACTCTCCGCTACAATTTTGATATCTTAATCAAATTTATAGAATGCATTGTATTAAATTTGTATCATTTGAAAAGTGTCGCTTCTAGAAGGTATTTTAAGCCTCAAATCCACAAAGCTTTATTTTATTTATAGCCTCCGTTGATTATTTGCTACTGATCCAATCAGCTTATATTGACAGTGTCTCGAAAGCAATTCTGTTGCTTTGTCACAGGACGAATCGTCCTTTGTATCGTGTCAGGCTCGTTTGAAGGGCACATCGATACCTTCGTAGTCTACATTTGTTAGAATTGCCAGTATCCTGACAAAGGACGTAGTGATCTATGATCTAGATCTCTTGACGCAATTACTCGCTTTTGATCTTGCGATCGAAGCTGCAGAGTTTTCATCTCGTGTATATATCTAAATATTTATTTTATCGTGCTGAAAAATATGTACCATTTCAAAAGTAACCGATACATTTTTTGATGAATTAGAGCTTCGCAGTACGTGAGAGCGATCCGACATGTATATACGTGGTTTAAGTTTCGAAATTAAAAAGCTTTGAGCGTAGATGATGAAGTCGCGTGCTTTTGACATTCAAGCTTTTTTTCCAGCTATGTTCATTATTTTAATCAACGGAAATGTGCGACATGTTTCAAGTCACTGAGATAATTTGGCTCGAGTGCGACATGCATCGTTTAGTATTATTGTGTTCTTCAAAGCGTAAAGAATCAAATGTCACAAATTGAAAATTTATATTATGATATTATAAATTCGTTAAGTTCGTTAGAGATGTAATATTCATTCTTCGCCTTCGAGTGCAAAAATTTATATTTGCCACATTTCGTTTAGTATCGAAATTCACGTGTTGCGTGATCACGAAAATATTATAATCGCGAAAAGAAACGAGACTTTTTTTATGGTTCTTCGACGATGAAAAGTCATCGTGTTTTGATCGAGCACGAATACACGAGTAGGTACAGAAAGTTGAATGATATGTATCGTGACTTTCTTTTTATGTTTATTTTATTGTGTTTTTCTTTCACACCGAATAGTTTAACAATCAGATATCGAAATTCAATTTTATTTTTTTCATTAATATATTAAAAATTCTATGTTAGTTTGAATAAAAAGTTTGTATATATTAATTAAGTGTTACTGTAATTTAGCATTTCTCAAAACTTTTTGGATTTTAAGCCGATTATAAACTGTTGTATAAGTAGTATATTTCTCACTCCCGTTCCTCATCACGCAGTGAATAAATACCATTGCGTGTGTAGACCTTGCATAATATTTACGAAAAGATCTTCTTAAAAACTGTCGAACCATAAAAAATATCGTTATTTGTAAAATTTATATACGATGCAGAAACCTTTTCAGACGTTCGAACAGTAACTCTAAAATTTTTCACTGCCAAAGAATCAGCCTTTAAAGAGCCTATAAACAACAAACATTAAATTTTATTCAAAAATACATTTCCCTGACTTCCACCATCGATTTTCAACCAAAACACACAACGACCACTTCCCCATAGCCATAAGCTCTCACATAATGAGAGCATGCATTAAAAACGCGCCCTTACAAAGAGAGCCGCCAGCGGCGCTCAACCTAAGGGACGCGGAAAACGACGACATCCTCTTAGACGTATTCCGGTCACGTACTTTCGACCGCACCCTCTATAAACTGCAAGGACTACTATCCAAGGCACCTACTCTCCTTTGCGAGGACAATGTCGTCGAAATAGAAGCACTAGTATGTATATTTGCGAGTAACACTTTGCAATACAGACGAGCGCCTAATTATTTCGCGCCCGTCTAATTTAATTTCGACGGACGCTTAGTTCCTGAATTTATCGCTTCTTGTTCGTTTTCAGGCGTTCATTTCAGTTTTGGTAAGTTTCTCTCTTTGGTACGTGAAATAATTTGTTTCGTTTTTCAGTTTTAATCTGCGATTTTAAATTAGGTGGTTTGAGGAGTTTTTAATATGGCGAATGTTTTTCGTGTTGGTGAAAAATTTCTTTTTTCGAAATGGAATGTTTATCTAGATTTTGTAATCAGTCAAGTGTTTCATTCGTCTGAAATGAAAATATTTTAAAAATAATTACAGTTATATAAAACGCTTAGTTTGTTTCTATCAAATTACATATTCGACACTGATTTTTATGATATTAAGAAATACTTTGAGTTTGTTTTCAATATTTCGTATAAATGAAAAGCAATTATTGATTCATTTTTGTAATGATAGAGTTACGTATTTATAAAAAAAAGCTCACCTAATTTCAATACTTACATAATATTAACATAGAAATCAAATTATCGGATTTCGCTTCAAATAAACAGTAAACGATATTTCATCTTACGTACCATTATCTCGAATATCATAATATTTTTTTATCTAAAATGAATATAATGCGGTGTTTTTCATGTTTTTTTTTCCTTTCAACCGACGGAGTTCATATTCCACTATACATACATGAAATAATTAATTAAATATTCTCAATAACGAAAAGGGTATTTTGGGTTGAATTTCTAGTAGATTTAATTACATAGAATTGCATACAGTCGATCACACGTACGTACACCTGCCGCTACGTTTATTAGTAAACCACAAATAACCGAGGTTTTCAAACGTAGTTTTCGTAGAATTATAATTAAAACTGAATGAAAATTGAAAATTGATTGCATATAATTGATGCTGAAAAATATTCCATTTATAATAAAATTGATTAAACATTCATTTTCACTTAATATTTTTTTTCATTTCACAACAAAAACCTTTTATAATAAAATGCACATAAACATTCATATAATTTCAAAATTGATTAGATTTTGAACCGAATTTTGCAAAACTTTGGCACACAAGATTCGAATATACGTTGATACGTGTATCTTTGTCATATCCATTTCAGTACACCCTGTGTATGCGATGGACAATATAGTGGCATTTCATGTGACCCATTCTGCTAATTTCTGCAATATATTTCGAAGTGAACAACCGCATTTATAAACCGAAACTAGCCAAATCGAACTAATTGATGCAAAACTCGATTTATCAATTAAAACTTCATCCAAATTGCATTCCTTGCGATTAAATCATTAGCAAGAGCACGCCGAAGTTTTTAGTGAGTGTTTTTTCTTGTCGAGGCGAAGCATAGTTTTTCGGTATGAAAACTGAAACAAGTCAAAGTTTGAATCGTTTCTAACTTATGACTGTAATAATTAACGTCTCGCCGCCATATAAAGTTTTAACGACAATGGTTGCAGTTTCAGCTACCTTCCACCGCTAGACGAATCCTTTGTTTTCGCTTTTGCCCCTTTATATTTCCAGTTTTTCCATTCCGAGCTATTGTTTCAGCGAAAACGCTGAAATAACTGCAGCATATTGAAACACGAGAGGTTGCTATTCTCCAGCATGTTTTTTCGGTATTGAAAAAATCTTATGTCTTCTGATAATATTGATGATTGTTTTCCAGATGGAACGACATGAACTATTCATATTTCAAACCAAAATGAATGCTTTGTTTATGTAGTTTAATGTTTTCAAATTTATATCATCAATGCAAATCATACCAAATAATTTAAATTTATTAAACTTTGTTCGTATGATATTCTTTCTCTTCTCGGTTACGATTCGTTAAATAATCACGTTATCGAACAAATAACAAAAGTTTGTTCCCTTCTGAAAACTGTTTGAAACAAGGGGGTAAATTATGTTATAGAACAAACAATATTCGTTCGTTGCGAGTGGAAAATCAAGATATCTCTATTGAATTTAGTAGCTTTAAAATTTTCGATTATGTTATTTTTCAACTCATTACAAAATGAAATCTAGTATTATGTGTAGATAAAAAAAAATGCAGTGGTGAAAATCTGTGAAATTCTGTGTGCTTTGTTTGCTCGCTATTTGAGAAAGTTTTGTATGAAAACTTTGCGAAGTGATGTTTATAACCGTGCAATCATAGCACATTTATTTTTCTATGTATACGGAAACTTTTCTAGTTATCTACATAAAACTTTCCCACTATCTCTTTATATCAACATTTTTTTTCATTTTATAATTTACTTTTAAAAAAATGAAATATTTTTTGTAGCTACTCTTTGCGAAAAAATCCAATTTCAATAAATCAAAACGAGAATTTTTCTAACACTCTGAAAACGAGCGATCGATTCAAATGTGTATATCGTGATAACTTAAATCATCGTTGTATACTTTTGCATAATGTTAATATTTTTCCTCCACCTAAACGTTTGTGGTTACGTGCCGAAGTTTTCAGGTTCGGTGTACCCATTTGAATGGTGGCAAATTGCTTACCTCTTTTAACACTGTCAAATATTTTTTTCTTATCTTTATGTACCCAGAAAGATGTTTTCCAACTCGGAATAAACTTTTCGAATCGATATTTCTTTATAATTTTGTTTTTCCCCAGCTACTTTCCTCAACCCAAAATTTCCCACGGTCCAATTATTTCTATCAACAAGCTCAATCTTTTTATTATTAAACATCGCTTCAATTTAACTCAATCGTCTATCTTATTTGATTTATTGATTCAAAATTCCACATCGTGAATGTTTAAATCGTTAAGATACATTGAGATATACAAGTACATATTTTCGAAGACTTCGTCGTATCCAACTTTATCTCGTTGCAAATATGTACCAATATATTCGCAGATGAAGTTTGCTCCCTTACTAACTTAGTAACAGTAACAAACTAATTTTGATGTGTAAATTTGTCCTTCGTCAATACATTAGCTCAAGTTTTGTTTTGAGCTAAGTAAGTTTGCACAAATGTACTCAAATAGATTGCGGTTATTTGAATATATTTTTTAAAGTGAAATATAATTGTAGTGAGTAACATTTCTCATTATTTATCATTCATTACTGTCTCTTTAATAATAAACAGTTTCATTGTTTTCCATAAACAACTAGCGAACTTCAATCGACTAGGAACCCTCCCTTGAAACAATATTATACCAAAACGTCGGAGGAGATGAAAAATAAATTTTAATTAGCAAACTTTCGCCGAATCGGTCCGTTCTTGGGGCCTATTTGCAGTCGAATTATAATCGCTTAAGTCGAAGTTTCATTTATCGCGAACTCAGCCGATCGTTTCGCATTCTAAGCTCTTCTGCGGCTCAAAGGGGAGGCCGTGTTTGATCTGTGGTAGGCAAACTCTGAAAATCCCCATGAAATGTAAATAATCAGACGTTTACGGGAAACTGGCTGCCCTTTGGCGCGAAGACGCCTTTGTTTGTTGGGAACTCATAACGCGCTCGTATAAAATCCCATCAAAATCTCATCGTTCAGTATTTCGACGTATAATTTTAAGTATTAAATTCAGAAAAAAAATTATAACATATACTGTTTTGATAGGTATTCTGAACATTTTTGTTAATTTTAATGAATTAAGTATTCTTAATTTTTTTATTTAACTAGATTTGAAGTTTCTTTTATAGGCTCATTTAAGTACAAATCAAATACGTTGAAAAAGCGTCCAGAATTTTCCACAATACTGTGTATGAAAGTGAAATTTCGTTTTGGCGTTAAATCAATCAAAGTGACGCAGTAATGTTCGGTCGGTTGCAAATTAGCTCTGATTTGAATAAAATGCAAAAAGTTGGCAAAAGTCGTAATTTATCCGTGATCATTAATATTCAAACAAACTTAAATTGCGCTGCTATTAGAATACGTAGATAGTTATCTGTTTGGATATTAGTCGGCGAAGCTTTCCGCTATGGAGTTTCCGCATAATAACGAAAATAAAAAGGTTATAAACAACAACGTGCATAAGATAAATTAGTTGTGTGTTTTCGCTGAAAAATAACCACCCTTCAGATACGGCACGAACTCCTGAAAAGGCAAAAAACTTCGAAAGGTCAAAAGAAAAAGCGCTCTGATTCTTTTTTGATAATTGAAATGTTTTTTATTCTTCTTTTTTTTGTTTTATTTTTTTCACTAAAAGTCGATAAACTTTATAATGAGAGAAATTTTATATAATCAAACATGAGATATTTAATAATAATTGAATCGATGAATTTATTTACAAAAGTTTGAAATTTCGTTACAAAATCGCATGATTGTGCTAGAGCGAGACGTACTCGGTTATATACGACGTACATTGTGGAGGCAAAGGAGCTGGTGGAATCATCGTCTCCTTGACTTCCGGATGGTACAAAATGGAACTTCCTTCCACCGTCACTCTAGGTCCCAGTTTGTCATTGGCAGGATTACTGGTACTTGGCTCCCCTGTCCTAATCGTCGGTCTTCTTGGCAAAGTGGAGTAAGAAACACCCGGCACTGGCACAGGAGTGATGTTCCCACTGGGACTTATTCCTTGCACGTTCGTGCTTTTGTAAGGGATGTCCAGCAAATCTGGATATCTCTGTATGTCTGAATACGGATCTTGAGAGACGGATACTGAAATGAATATGTTGCCGAAGCCACTAGGGGTGATGACGTTCGAAGCGAATTCGGCTGGTGGAGGGTAAACGCCTACTGCGGTAGAGAATGGTCCTGGGATTGGTATAACTACTCCAGCTGGTTGATTTTGGTCTTTGAACGCCATAGCTTGTTCACACATCTCTAAGGGTATAGATGAAGCATTCTCTAAAAGTCTAGATTCGGATTCGGAGCTTCTCATTATCTCCGAGTTCCAAGCGCCCGGAGACTGTTCGGTGGTGGACGTAATAGATATGTCCAGCAGCTTCTTTTCTTGGTCCGTGAAACTTCCTCTCGTTTTTGCCCTACCCTTTTGCATGTTCAATTTGCGCTTCTTCTGATACCCACATATCAAGCCGATGATGATACAAGTTGCGACCGTCGCAATCCCTCCGCACACTAATCCAACTAACGGCGAATAAAGATCGGCTTTGCTCAAAGTCGTCGCAGTGACGACTTGGGGCAGAACGAGGGAGACATTATGGCTGGATGTCCCCACAAAGTTTTTGGCCACACATGTGTACTCTCCGGCGTTCGCATCTGTCAAATTGACTAGGGTTATGTTGATCCACTTCTCCAGCAATCCTTCGTCTGTCTCGACTACGAGCAGTTGGTCCACGTTGGTCGTGTTTTGGTGGTCTATCTGGTGACCGTTAAAATACCACGTCACGTTCGGGTCTGGGTCACCTTTGGCCAGACACGTGAACGTGACATTTTCGCCTATGTCTCTCTGGACCATTTTGGTGCTGACGTGGACACTTGGCGGACAAGCGAACTCTCGAGGATCCACCTCCTCCCATATTTTCTGTTTTAGACTTTCCGGCTCGGTACAGTGTAACGATACAGAGTGCAACTTGCTCAGCAGGAACCAGTTTCGAAGCGATCTCAATTTACAGTCGCATTTCCACGGGTTGTTTTCGAGTGCCAAAGATTTCAACTTTACGATCGGCTTGAACACAATGTCGGACAAAGTTTTCAATAAGTTGTCCCTCAAACTCAACCGTTCCAATTGACGGAGATTAACGAAAGCGTTCTTGTGTATCGCTTGCAATTTGCAATTTTCTATTTCTAGAGACCTCAGATGGGGCAATTGTGGGAATTGTTCGCTCGGCAGCTCCTTTAGCGGGTTTCCGTTTAAAATTAGAACTTTCAATCGATCGTTACCCGAAAAGGTCCCTTGCGGTATTAGCGAGAGTTGATTGTCGGATAAATCGACCTCAATTAGAATAGTCAATTTCTTGAACGCGTCTCTGTGGAGGACCGTCAACGAAGTGTTTTTCATGAATATCTTCTGCAAGTTGATCAGTTCTATCGAATAGAACGCTTCGCTTTTTAAATACGTAATCAAGTTGTTTTGAATGTCCAAAACTTGAATGTCAGAACTTATGTTGGGCAGAGCTGTTAGTCCCGATGACGAACAAAGTGCGGTTTTTTTGCCAGAAGTCCACTTGCAGCGACAGGGCAAAGCACAATCCGTCCAGTCGGATTTAACCGTTGTAGTTAAAGTTAACAGGACAAGAGTTATGTAGAACATTGCTGCGAAAGAAAAAAATACAATAATTTAATTCATTATACATATAAAATTGAGTTTCACGATCATTCATGCGTAATGGAAACAAAATTATGACATTTACTAAAAGTCAATACGTTCATATTTAGCGGCACGAAATTATTCAAAGCAAATCGCTCTATTCAAACGGAACAAAATAGTGAATATCGAAACGGTCAGGCAAACAAACTACCGAAATGTCCTTAATTACGAATATTACCGAACGCACTTTATTCTATGTGGAAAATCTATAGAAACTTTTCCGATATATGCGGCATAGCAATCGTTACTGAAGCACGGCGCTGGTCATTTTGTTACACTCGGGAAAATTCCAAGCGAAGTTTTCGAGTTTCGAACACTTTGCTTTACTCAGTCGAACTTATCTGTGTTTTTCTTGCGTACATTTTGTGCGTAAAATTTCACCAGCTCGGCTTAAATAATCCGACCGCTTAGAAAAACCGCCCGGAAAATTAATATATACAAAGACGGTCGAAACTCGGGATTGTATGTATTCTACATTTGAAAGCGTAATGTTGGCTGGTTTATTTTTGTAAGAATTTTGTTTTTTGGATCTTACCGTTCGTCATCCAGCCGTGAAGGCTGCCAATGGAGAACCATGGCTCTGCTTGTCTTTTCAGCAAATCATTGGCCACCTGGGAACAAACAAAACGTATGCTGTTTGAATATAAAAGAAGTTTCTCGTTTTTTCCTCTCGCTCTAGTCAAAACAAGACGTCAAAGACACAAAGAAAACGTTATATTTTTTTCTTTCATAGAAAATATATACATTCAAAAGAAAATATTTTTTCATACGAAATTCATATATTTTGTATCAAAACGAATGATCAATGCATTTGTATTGTTAATGCATTGTATTTTCTGTGAATAAACACTAGTCGGACGAAAAAAACTGTATTCAGCATTATAAGCACCCCGTTATATATTACGGAATTTTCAATAAAGTCCACCAGAAATTCCAAAGTTTTAATTGTATTAATGAGAACATTTAGACTCGGAAAAAAATATCGGACTATTTTTTTCCTTCAGAAAACAAATGTCGGCACGACTACCGGTCCTGTTAAAAACGAGAATTTCGAGTGGAGGAAACGAAATTAAGAAGAAGATATCCTCACGAGACCAAATTGATTCACGTCCCTCGCCTCGGTATAAATTGCTTTTCAGATGTTCATTAATCGAAAAGAGCCGACTTATCCAAAAGCTGCGCGGAACAAGCGACAGATGAAGAAGAAAAAATCGCCCCGATAAGAATATATATCACTCAAATTAGATTGAAAAAAAAAACACGGAGAAAAACGAATCTAATAAGAGTTGAGACATATTATCAAATGTCAGTTTGAAAAATGCACGAAGCGAATATATACTTTTCAACGAAGAATCGAATAATTTTTAAATCGAATCGTCTTGAAAAAAATATTTCTTTTACAAGCGTTTCCCTTGCGAATCTTCGGTTGGATCGCGGCCAGAATTCGCCTGTTTTTCAGCAATAAAAATCGCTGAAACATGGTCTGAAGTCACATGAAATATTTTAATAAAGCCTCCCCTGTTTCGAGCTCGTATGCAATAATTCACGTCCGTCTATTGCGAATGAATCCTATTATGCAAATGTTGCATGCGGATTGCCGAGCGACTTATTGTCTACCAACACAAAAAGCGGTTATTTCGAATGCGTATTCAACAGTTGCAACTGTGCAGTTGTTTGGTGATTTACTGATTTGTTTTTGTTGCCAATTGTTTATTATTTTGCATACTGGTGTTATTCATAATGAGATTCAAGCACAGAATCAAAATATTATGTATATGAAATTGCTAATTGAAATCGTTTTCTATAGAATTCACTGTGCTATAGAAAAGTTTTAACGATGTGCTTTATTTTCGATATGTGTTTTTGATTCATTTGTGTACTAGTGTCATTTATGTATAGTGTTTTCACTCTAGAATTAAATTTTGAATTGAAATTGTTTCCTATATTGAATTCGTGGCACTCTATTGAAAAGTTTAATCGAATGCTTTATTCGTTAAAAAAATATTCGTATAAAAAAAATGTTTGAAAGCTTCATATAAACGGTCGGAATGCGTAAAGTTAATTTCGTTTCTGCATTATGTATGTTTCGCGTACAATTTTGACTGGGGAGCTTTGAGGCTCTTTGACGCGCAGATTTTTTTAATTATCCCCATTTATTCTGTCGTAAAAGCAAGTTATGATACAGATTAAAATGCATCGCTTTTTACGTACAGATTCGGTTTAAGGTTAAAGCCGTTGTAAATTGGATTTTTTTTAATCCACAGAAGAGTATTTATTCACTGACGCGTAATTATTCAAATGGGGTCAGAGTCTAAGATAAAATCTACTTTTTTTAGGTCAAGTTTTATTTTTTTTATACGCTTTGCGCTCAAATTTGCGCTTAATTAATGAAATTTTTATCTCTCTATATATATTCAAATATCTATCTTTTAGAATTTCATTAATGATTAATGGAAGTACAAAATGAAATTTATTGATTATAGCTTTTATGAGTTGGCGCCGCGTTGTTTGAAATTCTAAGGATTTAAAGTCAATTTTTGACTGTTTTATGGTGTTTATAATTGATACAAAACAAATGAAATGTAAAATATCTATCTAAACACGATAAATCACATTGCGTGTAATTGAATAATATTTGCTATCGCATGGTTTCGGGAAATACAATAATCCTGAAAAGTTGTATTACAGAAGGATTTACCGTTAAAGATTCTTTAAAACAAATACATAGATATTGGTATAAATTAATTTTCATTTATATCGATTCCAAAATGTTTCTGAGGTAATTTAGCAATTGATACTCAAAGCCTATACATATTCGTTTGAGGGTTCTCAGGGGAACCATTTCGTTACTTAGCCCTAGTGAAAAATATGCACTGCCTACACATGCAACAGGATTTACCATGGAAACCCGAATTGAAACAGAAAGTATAATAGAATAGTACCTAAATAATTGGCTTAAACTTCAGAGAGTCATGAACAACGCTGAGTCACAAAATCTTTAATCAAATTAAATTAAAATATTTTAATATAACAAAATTAAAATTTTTAGGTCGGTCTTTTCACCTTTAGTTTGAAAATAATTCAACGATACCTTCAACTATGAGTTGTTAAAACAACCGCTGAAAGAGATAGACATACTACAGTTTCTACAACGAAACATACACCCATTTCTTTCTTAAAGATTTTGACAGCTCATAGTTGAGGGGACCACGCGTAGTTTAAATTCGATTTATTCTCAAACCAGAAGTGAAGAAACTCGCCCTTAAAGCGCAAAAATAATATTATACTTTAAAACATTCAAAATTTCTCACACGAACAAAAAACGCCCCAAATTCAACACTCACATAAAACAAAATCGAAAGCGGCCACCGAAAAAAATTTTTTTTTTTCAAAAAATAAAAAGAAGCGAAACCAAACACATTTTCGACGAACGAGCACATTTTTTTGGGGCCGTTGTTTCGTTTAATGTGATTAAAATTTCGCATCGCAGTCCCGGTGGCGTGCGAGCGTGGCGTGTCGGAAAAGTGGGTTAACGAGTCGCCATCGCCACCTTGCATCGCGGCCTCAACATCAAAAATTCACCGGAACGGATCCCCGACGAAAAATATTGCGGATATATGATGACTGAAAAGGCCAAGGGGCACAAGTGACTTCAGAAAAAGCGCGCTCAAAATCGATCATATACATATTAGCTGAAGATCGAGCGATTCGATGATGTATCTCGGTACGCGATCCAAGCTCGTTTATATCCTTTTGCCACCAAGTATATGAAGTGATTCGTGTATATAATTCAATTTTGGCAAAATGTCATTTGTACTCCTTGGTCTTTTTGGTCGTTGTACGTGTGAGAGAGAGGGCCGGCGAATTGCGCGCGGTTCGGTCGAGCGCGGCAATGGAGCGCGTTAATATGCATGCGAACGCCGCGGGCCGTTTTCGGAATGTTTTCGTAATTGTGGGGGAGGTTTTGACGGATTCGTTGCGAAATTTCGGTTTGTTTTTGAGAATGTTTTTTTTTAAATGATGTGAATTAAATGATTGGAATGGCAAGGGGTGTAAGTGGTTAATATAAATTGGTGAGAATAGAGTTTTAAATGAATTTTATCTATTGCATATCGCAATAATTTTGTAAGTCCGAAAATTGAATAAGTAATTACTTGGTTATTTAAATTTAATTATTTGTTAAAATATATTAAGCTTTATATAAAAGTATAATAAAGTATCGCAAACAATATGATTTATGCGTCGAAAAAAAATCACTTAAATATTACCGAGCTTATCTGAACAGTCGACGGCGAAAACAACCCTGCAATGAATAAATCGCCGTAATAAATATTCAAATTTGAAATTTATTCGAAACGTCGAACTACATTTCGAATTCGAGCGGAAGCGAATCGAGGCACGACATTTCCGAAAAAACTGTAGAGCACATCACTTATCCGAAAGAAATATGCACGAAATGCGACCGAAATACGCAAAAGACGGCTTCAAACATCGAATCTTCCCCTCTTTTTTTCCACATTTTTTCCCTTATAAGAAGAAAGGATAAAGAGCGGCGGTGTCGTGAACATTCACGTCGTGTCTCCACGTTTCTATCAATATTTTATTTCCGCGTAAAACAGAAACAATTTGTTATCCGATAGACGTGCCCGGCACGCACAAATCCCCGCAAAAACCTCCCGACACAACTTTATCATTAAAAGTTTGTTCGCTAAACGAGACTAGAACTCTCGTATATATAAATGAAATATAGAGAAAAAAACGTCGCATCGAATCGAATTATCCAAAACTACTAAAACAACGAGACAAACTAAGCTTAACTACCTGTATGTTCTGTCCCAGAACTAATCGAAACTGCGTATTGGTTGTCCCTTAGGTATTATATATTGCGTGTTTTTTTCATTTCAGATTTATTTTATCTGTTGAGTTAGATTGCTCTTTTATTGTTTTTATGATAGTTTTTTTGTACAATATATGAAATAATTATACTTGTATTATTTATTTTTAAAATGTCATTATTTTCAACATTGAACGTACAGTCTATTAAAGATTTTTTTGATTTTACTGTTGAGACTGATTTGTTTATTTATATGCAGCCAAATTAAGATCAGCTAACCCAACTAATTCTAACATAATCATAACACGAATACAGAATATGAATATTTCATAGATATGATAACTGACCACTATCATTATATTTTCATCAATCAACTATGCAGAAAACATACATCAATAGAATAAATTAATAATGAGATTATATTCATTTAATGATGGGCAAATACTAAATTTTAAATATTCACACCATATGACGATCGAAAGGCCAAGGGATACAAGTGATATTTTTGCCGAAATTGAGTTATGCACAGGAATCGCTTCTATGCAAGCTCATTTATTTGGTGGCAAAAGGATATAAACGAATTCGGAACGTGCGACAAGATATATCATCGAATCAGTCGAAATCACCGCGATGTTACTTGTACTCCTTGGTCTTTTCAGTCGTCATATACACTCACATCGATAAATAAACGATCCGAAAAATAAAAAATCATCAAATTTCTAAAATCTCCAAACTGCACCACTAAAACTCACGATAAGCCCATCGACATTCTTCAAACGCGAACCGCACGTTTTTCTCCAACGACTCCATACCGACCCTCGGTTAACAAACACGAAATTCAAACCGACACACACACAGTTAGCGATAACGCGATTATCCCTCGCCGATGTCGATCTACTATACAAACAACAGCGATTATCAGCCAGCCTCTTTTCGCCCGCCAATTAGTGTGTGTCTCCGGCTAATTGTTGCTGTAGAGTCCGCGGGGCGATAAGTCTTAATTAATTTTATCGGATTATCGGCGGTCGCGAAGATAGGTAGGCAACCGTACGGTTAAAGCGCCATAAATCAACTTCAGTTCGTTAACGAACTAATAGAACTCGCTAATGAATTCCGAGCAGCGGCAACACCGAGCTTTGATGAATTGTGCCGAATACGGTTCCGGTAAAACTGACTGAACGATCTGAGCTTAATTAAATTTGCGGTTCGATTCGACGTTAATGCTTGCATTCGATCGCTTTTGATCGAATAAAGCGCTATTTTTCTTAGCTTAGGCTCTCCGAACTATTAGATCAGGTCAAAAGCGTGAAAAATCAAACTATATAATAGCGCTAATCTGTGTATACCTGTATAATGCTTCAAAAGTGCGTAGATATATTCAACGAATTGATCGCTAGTGTTTATTTAATACTAGCAATTGACACATTGAAAATAAAAACGTACGCCTGATTAGGTTATACTTATAAGAATTATATACTTCATTATCTCCGTCTATTTTATGCAACCTTCATAACAGCAGTGTAGAGAAAATTTCAATCCAAGCATCACATGTAGAGATAGATAGACATACATGAAAATAATAGTACTATTATTAAATTAGATAATGTTTTTTTACGCATCACGTGTATAATGAAAATGATACGAAAATGCTTGTCATTTAGTACATTTTATACTACTAATGGATTTTCATTAGTCATTTTTTTTATCAAACAGTTACTAAGCTTTATACTCATTAACGTACATATTTTCATGACAATCGATAGAACGAAAAAATAACCTTTCATAAAAATTCAATAGACTCAGTTTCAAAATAATACCTTATTAGAACAAATAAAGCCATAATGAACACAAAACAAACTCAAATTGTAAAATTCAATTAAAATCCTCAATTTTTAAAACTTTACACCCTAAAGCGCTCTTTTAGCAAATCCGACGATGCATTTCAGCGAAAAGTGCAACCGAGCGAAAAAACACTCGTAATAAAACAAAGCCATTAACCAAGTGAGAATTGTCGACTATAAAAGGATTCTCCTACTTAAGGCAGAACGTCATAAACTTCTAGGGGAGGGAAAAAAAAACGATATGCAAATCCCTCGGTCCGAACAATTCGGAGTTTTTTTCCGGAAGCCCTCAATTACTTTGCCCCTTTTTTATTTTTGCCCTTTTTCACGGAAGCTCCAACAGTACTTTCGCTTCGTCGCTAATCGCCTTACGGTCTCTCCTGCTTTTGGGTAAAAAAAATACGAAAACTCAATTTCCCAAGAAACGATACGATCGTTTCTAGCAAACCGCATTGTGGTGCCCATCGAGCTGTAGTATTGCGCTCGTATATTAAGTGAAATATTGTGTTGTGTAAGCGGGATCTTCTACGAAACAAAGGTCGTTCGATTGCATCGAAAACTGTTTTGTGAAAGTTTTGAAAATTTCTGAAGATGAAATCTTATACTCTCAAGTTGGACGCTTTAGAAGGATCCAATGAAAAGTTTATTTTTCTCTGTAATTAATTTTTTTTTGAAACGTCACTGTCGAGTAAAATTGTTCGTTAATTTCTATAATAAAAACAACGTAATTTGATTTGAATATTATCAAACCCACTATCTTCAAAAAACATTTTACATTTTTCGTTCAAGCTCTAATCTCAAATAGCTTCAATTTTACATATTGAATTACACAAAGCAACCAATATGGACTTAATAAAATCCATCTCACGGATAATCCAGTTCCTTTTTGAAAAATGAACACGTTGTTTGCACAAAATAGAATATTTCATCCAATTTCCAGTTCGCATTGGAACATCTCTAGCGAAGTTTACAATACATATGCACATACACAGAAGATTCGTACGATGCGCAATTCGTTCGCGTTCCGTTAAGCTTTCCGTTATCTGAAATCGCCTGTTTTTCAGCTGAAACGAGACCACAAATGCAACTAGAAAGCACACAGATGTAGTCAGTCACGTGCTTAAGCCATATTTTATGGAAAGCATGCTCCGTATTGTTCGAGAAACAGATGTAAAATTGCCTCGTTTCTCTATAGCGTTGGTCAAGTTTTGTGCCTCTGTTTCATATAAATCAGAAGAATTTTAGATATCGGAGATGCATTTTATCGTATTTTCTTCCGTTATACAATATTTATTATTTAATCTTATTGTCAGAGATTAAATATCAAAGATATCATCTATAAGAGATACAAATTCCGATCGTGAAGAATTCAATTTCCTACAGCTATTTCTCTCGTATAATAAAGAAAATACATTTATGAAATACTAAAAGCTTAAGTAATATAAAAATAATATACTTCAAATTGATATCACTTAGTGGATTTTCGATAAGGTATACGAGCATATTAAATCATCAGTATCGAGTTAAAAATCTTCGGCCCTTATAATAAAATTTTTCGTTTAAATACATTAAAAGTCATCTCCTCGATAATAAAATATTGATTTTACATTATCTCGAAATTGAAATGGGTTCATTAATGATCGCATTATCCAATAAGTTGTGGGTGAACGTGATTCAAGCGGGTGCGAATTCGGGAGATCATCGCTTAACCGCATTGTGGTTTCGATTATTAATCGATTAAGTCGATAATTAAAATTGATAGCTTAGTTAAAAGCCGAAACGATCTCGATCGTGTGATAAATTCTATTAAACTCGCCCAATTTCTGAATTAATCTAGAATAAACTATATAGTTTGGCGAGATTACGGTCGATAGTTTGCGTAAATCGCGGTTTATAATATGAGGCTTCAATTTTGTTAAAATGTGAGCATTGAGCGCCTTTAGGACGAGTTTTAAGTGTTTTATTTTATCAGAGCCATCTAGCGAGTGTTTTACAAAACGTTTGTTTTAAATCGTGCGGATGGTTTTATTTCTCTTAAATTGGTACTTTCTCGAGTCACATTTTGAAAATAATTTTGTAATTAAACAAAATGACAATTTTTCAAACTATCGTGCTAATTACGTAATAGGCATCTAAAATTCATATAAAATTTATAATGAAAACTCATTCAGTTTTCTATCGAAAATTACACGAAAATTTTCTAAAGCTCACATCGAATTCGTTCAAACCGCGATAAGCATCAGACGCTTCGACCTTTGAATTTATCCAAGCCACCTTTAAAGCCTTTCGTTTTTAATATTGCACCCCCCGTGTCCTATACACACGTGATGTGAAATAGGGGTTGCTTTGTTTTTGGTTAGACGCACACACCGGGGAGGAAGCTTTCACGTAAAGTAAGCGGTGCATAAATGATAAGGTTCTATATCAGAGCGGTGACTAAATGAAACACAAACCCACCCCCATGGAAGGGGCTTTAACTGATTTAAAATTTCATGAGTGTTTTAGAAGAGGAATTGTAGACGCTTTTGGTTTTGATGGATCTTTAGAGATATTTCGGAGGATTATCGGGCTTGGTTTGTAAGATTTTGGATGAAAAGATTGAATCGATCAATTTAATACGTATTTATTGAATTATAATGTCATTACGTGTTTTAAATCATTTGATTAATATAATATTATTGGTTTTTGAAATAAGTTGCTCGAGACGATAAAATTTAAGCCAATTGTGATTACGTTTCGCGAGTAGGTTGTGCATAATGTTTGCTATGTTTTTTTTTAGGACTAACGCCAAAGTTATTTTTTCCCATGAAATAACAAATAAAAAATCAAGCTGCTTGTAAAATGTAATGATTAAGAAACCTTCTCAGAAGCACACACAATAACCTCGGAAAATTTTACCGAGAAATCATAAACCATTATATAATAAATAACATACGTACATAGATATATTAATTTTCATTTACAGAGATTAAATTGAAAATTTAAAATATATTTTCAAAAATATTTATTATATCCAGATTTGAAAAAAAATAAAACATGTAAATGAAAGTTGTATCACGAGTAATTTTTGCAAAAATTCAAAGCAAAAACATTCTAGGCACAATTAGTACTGAAATAAAAGAAAAACGTAATATATTTTAAATTTAAAATAAAACCACCCTTACTTAAATACGAAAAGCGACGTCATCAACCCTGATACACATACAAAAGAAAATATTATCATAATTAAACTTTACGCGCAGTAGCAAACGACGAAACATCCCCCAACAGTGAGACGTGGCATGCGAAAGCACAATATGCATTCATTATTTCACATTATGGCGACGTTCCGAAGTTTTGAACGCATTTAAAACGTCATTCGAATGCCGAAAACGTCTCGAAAGAAGGACAAACAATGGCTCTTTCACGGCGATGATTAATGGGGCTCGTTTTAAATTTTCCAACCCCCGGTTCCGGAACTTTTCCACGGAAAATTTCGACCTCCGAAGAAAAGGGGAAAGTAAATACGTTACGAACGAAAGGGTACATTCAACACGGTTACGTGGGTCTCTATTGATTGTGTCGGATTCGTATGTACAAAAGTGTATTGTCGTCAGGGCTGTCGAATTTGAGGTGCTTTTTGAGGAAAATTCATTTTTAATTTTCTCAATTGAAATCATTTCTAAAGATTCATCATCACATAGAAACGTAAAATTTAATTATTCATTTTTTTTAATATACAACATTTCAGGTCGTTCAGTTCTTAATATGAATTCATAGTATAAAATAAATATTTAAAAATATAAACGGTTAGCAACCCTTACTGTATATCGGGTACAGTGTGACACTGATGCGTACGGGCAGATTGAATTAACTTTCACTGTTTTGCTCTCAGGCGACGAAATAAAGTCGGATTTTTCTCTTAAGCGAATATTTGGACTTGGGAAAAAATAGATTTTTTATGTGGACATTTTGTCCCTTTTTTATCCATTGAACTTTTTGTTCTCGATCCGTTTGTGTTCGTTGACGTTTTTTAGACATGAACATAATAAAATTGTGACGTATCGAAGGAAATTAATATAAATACTCAGATGTTTTTTTATGAATTCTATAGACGATTTGACAGTTTCTCGAAAAAAAGTCGGAAAATGTCCGAGAACTTGGTTGCCGAAGAAGATGAGTGAGTAAACTTAATTACTTTCAAAGTTAATTTTTATGTAAATTTTTTTCACCCATAGGTACTTAATTAAAAAAGTTTATTATAATGGATGAAATTTGAACTTTGCTTAATTGATATTTTAATTGGCAATTAAATTAAACTTGATATATTTAACTTACGCGGCGAATGAAACAATTTTCCATTTGTCTCATCTCGATAAAATCAAAGTTTTATTCTCATTGTTTGTTCAATTGATAAATCATATACCTATTATATTATTTATCACAAAATAAATCGATATATGAAACAAACAAATTTACACTGCAAATCTATGAATAACGGAAATACGTTTAATACCGATATGAAATTATACAAATAATATTTCGGTTAGTTTAGTCGTTACAGTCAAGTCGCTAATGTGATTGCAAATTTATAGCACAATGAAAACAATTCGATTTCACGGTAATTCATATGCACAGCTAAACATCGCTAACAAAACATAATAATCGTAATGGCTGAACACACTCTACTATATTGGTTTTCCAGAAAGTTAGTTTAAACTTTACACAAGAGGCGAGAGCAACAAACCGAAGAAGCGTCGTTTTGTTAAGGACGAACGACTCCGAAGTGAAGAAAATTTCGCGTCTCTTAGGAAATCCGACAGATCGATATATAAATTTATCGCAAACACAAAACTGCTACACGTTTCGACAATAAAATAGATTAGACAATTTTCAGCGAACGATCGAGCGCATCGAAATATCTTTCGTGATATTCGAGTCGTAAATAAATGTCAATTTCATACTTCGATTCGGTTGAGTGTCAAACTAGAACTAAGCTGCAATAATAGATACATCACTTTATTTTAGATTTTTAATTTAAATGTCTGTAAACTCATCAATGGATATAATTTAACCTCGTCAGAATATCATAAAATTTAATAAAATAAGCGAACTTGTATATTTAAACTATATATCCAGATTTGAAACACTTTATAGTCACAATGATGACATTTCGCTTTAAAAAATATTGCTGAATTACTCAATTCATTCAATTTCAAGAAAGCTGATGAATCTTCAAATTCATAAATATTTATCATTAGTGAATGTTATAATATGTGTCGAAAATTCTTTAACGCGTTATTTTTCTAAACGTACAGCATTCCTCTCGATAAAATGCGTATATCGAGAGGGAGAAAAAGTAAATAATTTACTTGTGAGGTATGAAGAGCGATTTCAGCATTTTTTTCTTCATGCCAAGATGGAATATCTCGAAAGCGAACACGTGTAAAAATAACGAAGTCGCATTTTTGCACGCGAGCGATTTTCCACGGGCGCTTTTCACGCGTTCGCTTTCGGGAAAATTAAAACATTCCCGGGGCTCTCTTATTAGGAATTTTTCTTCGCAAGGCTTTTTTCCAGGAGTTATAAATCATAAGCGCGTCTCCTTGAATAAATGTTTTCGTATAATGATGACCGCCCTCCCTTTTATCTAATCACGAAAAAGTTATATGCGGCCGTATAAAAAGGGTCCAAACATCCAAAAGCGGAAAATATCTTTCGGTATTAAATGTAATTTTCTGGGAATAGATTTCGCTGAATCATTCGGATGAAGCGATTTTTTTTATTTATATTCATAAATTCATCTCGCGTATAAATAATGGATAAAAATCGTCACTTGATGATTTTATATGGAAATGTATGTTTAATATGTAATATTCATCGAAATTTTAATGATTAAACAAATAACTAAATTCTATTGTAAAAAAAGTAGATTAGAATTTTCATTTGTTTCTATTCATTTTTTTTTACATTTTATATACGAATGTTTATTTTAATTTCACGAAATTAAAAAGAAATAACACATTTCTTATTTCACTTGATACTGTAAATAATTCAGCGTTTTCAAATTATAATTCATAATCGCTGAAATAAATTAATATACGAGTCTTTCACATTTTTTTTACATCTTGATACACTTTAATAATGCGATAAAAATTCTTTTTCATTAATTTTTCATGCCTCGCCATGAACGGAAGCATAAATACGATGGATAATAATTTTCGCTTCATAAAGAGCTCATTTGACGAAATTTATTAAGGGAATGAGTATTTTCCGATTTTCATACAATCGATAAATGTATTTTACGATCTCCTACAGAGTTCTTTATGTAAGTCTATTATTACAAATGAGTTCCGCTACAGAATTGAAAAAAAAAATGCGATAATAAAGAACGCCTCTCTCTAAATATCGGAAATATTCGTCTCTGCGTATATCTGGAAAAATCCACAAAAATAAAACTCAATAATCTCCAAAGCTACCCGGGGACGTATAAATCGCTAATAATATTACTGACAAAAAAACACAGGGGCGGCTCGTGTTCAACTCGCGTAAACCGAGATATCAAAAGGCCTAACAAAATGTGGATATGGAGTCACATCTGTGTCCCAACATCTACACCTCTTAAGCATACCTATGTATACTTGTCTTTTTAGAGTGTGTACCTAAAATTCCCTAACGTATATACGACGGCAATTCTCAAACGTGTGTATGATGCAGAGGTGGATTTAGATTGTAACAAAATATGACAGAGGATTTGAATTTATGGTGTGCATCGAAATGTCTCTTTTCCTTTTCGAATTTTATGTGTATTTAAATTTTATAAATTGTGATGCCATACTGCTTCTACATAGGTTTTTCATTAAGTGAGCTTGATTATTGATATTAAATAAAACGAGTTAAATAAGTAATATAACCACAGTTGTTTCTTAACTCGATTCACAAATTGACTCAATGTTTTAGCAAACCTATTTTTAAAGTCCCATGCAATGGTGTATATTTTTATGTTTGTGAATTCAGAATATTTTTATTTTTGGTAACTATAATGATAGAAATTGATCAGAGAAGTATGTATGTATATTTATGACAAAAGATAAATAGCTACATATTTTTAAGGTTGTATAAAAATTAAATAAATTTAGCAATCTCTCAATGACTTTTTGATCAAAATAACAGCATTTAGACGATAGAAATCTTCAGATTGTATCAAATCGAGAAATATAGCCAATTTACACGAGATAACTTAGTTTGCTCAACTTAAAGGAAACCTGACAAAGTTGCTTACAATGAAGAAGTTAGAAGATCTTATATCTTATATTAATATGAACATTTTAAATATAACACTCAACGGATTGTATTTCAGGTATCATTAATTTAATTTAATTTTTCAAAATCTATTATTATTTATTAATATAATTATTATTGTATAACAGACAAACTCGAACGACCAGTATAGTTTCATCAAATTACAAAATCTCTGATTCAATAGAAAATGCTAAATTTCAAAGGGTTTCACTTAATTCGTTTAAAAAGAGGCCTCCGAAATTAATTTCCACCGGCAAAAGAGCAAACAGTGCGTCGCCCGCCCTCTGAAAAATTTCCCCCGAACCCAGCACTGTCCATACGACCCTCGAACATATATTATCTATGGATAGCCGCAAATTCGAGTGCGTCGGGGTCCCGATAAAGGCCGCTCGAAGGGTCATAAATTAATACTCGGTAAAAAGGACAAAGGGTCGATGGAAAAATAACGCCCACACCACACCCCCCTACGCACGTACCTGACGATGATAGGGAAACACAATCTGAGATTGAAATTTTGATTAAGCCCGCGCGCTCCGGTGCGGATAATCTCCATTTTTCCAGATTTTTCGGATTTTCGGGATTTTTTCCTTCCGAACTCGGGGAAAAATCGCGCAGGTAGAAAGAAAATTTTAGAGCTGCGAAATTTTCGCGAAAACTTTTCGCCCGCCGCTCGAAAAAATGACGTTTGCTTTGTGCGAAATTAATTTCGATCGCGCGTACGTATTTGAGTTTTCAGTTTGTCTAGAAAAAATATTTATACTGTGTTGAAGCGGGCATATCGTTTAATTAAAAAAGAAAGATCATTATAAAAAATAATACAATTGAAACCTCGATTAATTTCAAGTGAATAATGGAATTTTATAATAGAAGTTTATTCAAATCTGTGTGGTTTTAGTTATATTTGAATATTTATATAATATTAGCAGTTTAAGAACGCTTAAACTTCGTAAGCGTTACGCAATTTGTTGTTAGTTAGAATTGTAGATAGTTGGAAGAAAGTTAGTGCTTATACTAGAACAATTTGAAGCAATATATTCAATTATAATTAGAACATGTCAAAAAGTAGTTGTAGTTTATTATATTTATCATTACATCAATTGTATAATAGATAAGCTTCTTATATTGTATTTATTTTATCGGCTTTCATATCTTCATTTTTTCCATTAGATATATCAACTACATATTATTCGAGTATTAAAGGACCTGAAACAATTCGCCGCTTATTCTCAACATGTATTATATTGAATTTCCCTAGAATAATATTCATTTGAATAAATAACGAATCGTCGAAAATAAATATTCAATTTGTTTCGAGCAATAAAAGCGGCGTTTGTCCGCCAACGAATATTTTCACCGTTCGTACGGCCGTTTCATAAATCCATCGACAGAGACACGAAAAAAAGGGCATAAAACAAAAAACCGATGAATTATATTTTTCATTGTTTAGTCCCATGGCCTTAATGAAATATTCAAAAATTCGAACGGTATCGAACGATAGCGTTATAAGCGACAATAAGTCAACCTTTAATTACACGCGAAATGAAGTATCAACTTACGCGGTTCGTTTACAATTTTTCGTATAATAATATTTTTTTAGGTGCGTGTTGAATATCAGATGAATTATAATAACTTTGTCGCTGAAAAAAAATAGAAAAAGGAAAGGCTGAAAAATGTGTATATCGCGAACGCGCAGCTGAATACAAATTATTTTTGGTTCGACGCGAACGTTTTTTCTCATACGGAGAATTGTGAATTGTGGAAAAGAAAGGATATTCGAATTAAATCGGCTGAAGAAAAATCATATAACATATAAGTCGATACGGATAATCCGAATCTGAGCTAATAGTATCGTAAAGGATCTTTGATCCCCTCGCAAATCGTACAATCGGCCTGAACTTTGGCGGCTCTTAAAGAAATCCTCAGACTTTTATTACATCTGATTGAATAAAGGCATTACAAAGTTTATGTAGGTGTAGCATTAACTAAAAAAAACTTTTTTCAATTTTAAATGTATCGAAAAAATATATTTTTCCGGCAGCGTTATACTCAAATTAAATCTTTTTTAATATATTGAATTAATTAAAATTAGACAAAATGTTCTAATATCGATTTTTTTCATACTTGATTCGATTTGAATTGCAATATGCGTCTAAATTATTAATAATCATAAAATATTATTTTTAAAAAATTGACCTTTATACAAATATTAAAATAGAATTTATATTGTATATGATAATACCAAAATTATGTATGAATGAAATAAAATATATATTAGTATCTATATAAATACAAGCATAATGAAATCAAATTTGACATTAAGTATCGAAAATTCAAATTAATTCAGTTGTAAAACTTTATATTCAAAGTAAATGAATATTAACGCAAAACCAGCATACACACGGAACGAGAATTACAAAAATAATAATTTAAATAAAACATCTCAAAAAATCTAATGAAAATAAATGAATATACTTTAAATGAAAAAAAAATGAACAAGCATACATACATATAATAAAATCTGAATCGAGTAAATAAAAAAACTTACGATTTAGTGGTCTTCGGCCTCTACCATCGAACAATAACAACATCCAAAATCACCCATATTCAATACTCGAACGGCAAAATAACTGTCAAATCCACTCTGCATACGATCAAAAGTTCACTGGAGCGCGACGAGTTTTCTCAGATCCGTCGCGAAAAGCGAACATGTTCCATCGATCCTGACAGCCTCTATATCCCACAGATCTCCTCGAAACCTGCACCGAATCGTAGGGAATATCCTTCGGTGAATTATCGTCGGAAAATTTTGAAGGTTGACGTGACGTGACGTGATTCGGACGACGATTTTCGTCAGCACGTGCTGTTGACGCGGTGGTCCGCGGGAAACTGCCGCAGATTCTATGCGCAGAGGCGGGGGAGGTTTGCTAGCGAGTACCGCTTGCCCAAAAGGGAACGTTACACTTTTGTATTCATATGGCCGATAGATGAGCTTTATGAAGCGTCTGTGCATGCCGCGTCGATATTCAGTTGGTATTAAAGTGATATTAGGTTCGATTTCTATAGGATTCTAGCGAGAGTCACGTCGCATGTGTCGTTTTTCTTAATCGAATTGATTATTTCTATCAAATATTCGATTTGAAAAGGTGTAATTTGGTTCTAAATGAAAATCTTTTTAAATTAAATCACCTGCATTGTCTGTATCGATTAAATTCTGCTAATTTTAGCAACATTTTTCATGTCCTGATACTACTCTTTGAAGTTTCAAATCTAGTGGTTACTTATATCAACTTTAAAGTGAATGAAAAATTGTTAAATTGAAAAAAAAAAGAGGAATATTTCTGTAAAAATATTGAAGAAGTAAATGGCCAACTCTTCAAACGACCTGAGGCAGAAATATATACGCCTAGCATCACGAGTGCACCGAGCGCGATGCGTCGTGTACAAACTTTTCATACCACTGTGCTGTTTACTGACTTTTATATACACCTATTATTATTTTACGTTTTTGTTTTCGCCTATTATTACTGATTTTAAACTTGGCCTACCTAGTGTAAAAAAAGCTTACTTTAGTTTTCAATATGTATTCAAAAGTTTCAAAGTCGTTATTTATATATTGCAAATAACGACAGGATTATATTTACCGATTTATGGTTCATGTTGTATGATATTAAACGAATTGATATAATTGTTGTCACGTACATTCATTTGCGATTAAAATTTGTTTTAACATATTTAATTTTCAAAATTAAAGCACGTTTTTGTAATGATACTTAACTATGCATATGCTTATTTAATAATGTCAAAATATTTCGTTTCATACCAAACAACACGTCGGAATATTCAGGTCATGACGAAACTACGAATAAAATATTTCATTTCGCACATTTGCTCCGAAATGTTGCATTATTTAGTCAAACTGACAAATACCGATTCGCGAATTAAAAAGCACAATTCAATAATTCAATTAAAAAAACACTAACGGCATGTGTGCTTTTAAAACGGCTGAAAATCAAATAAAAACGAATAATTCTGTTGACATGAATTCCACCGGATAAATATTTAAAGAGTTACAAAACGCGAATTTTATGAGTACAAAGACGTCAAGTTTTTTCAAACGAATACTGAAATATTAAAAGCACACATTCGTTTGACAATTTTAGAAATTATTCAATCAGTATTATCTGCGATATGTATCAGTAAACACATTTTCACTTCAATATGTTTCGGCTTAATAAACAGCTCCGATCGATTCATACAACGAAACGTCAATCTGTTAGTTTTACGCTCGAAACCAACTGCTGCGCAGTCGTTCGGAATTAATTATACACAAATCCTAAATCGGTCCGAAAAAACAATACGAAAGTAAAGCAGACACACATATTTACACTACGAAATCGAATGAATAACAAACAGTCGACGTTTGCGGTCTGTTTTTGTAGGTTTCTGGGTCTGAGCTTCGGCTGTGAGCTTTCTGGCTACCCCAGTCAAAGGCGACAAACTGTTGCCGGACAAATCCCTCTCTCCCTAACGATTTGTTTACACATTGACTGATTTTTGAACCTAAAAAAGTATTGTCAAAAAATAATTAACGTTGTTTCGAAATTCGAAATTTTATGAAAATTCTAACGGCTTGTCCAGCAGATCAGCAGTTTCAGCAGTAAAACACAATACGCAGCATAAAAAAATCATACTTATTTGCCTTTATCTAAATCCAAATAAAATACAAAGATATTTTTTTATATGTATTGTGTTTTGCCGCTCGAAGCCGCCGGCTTACGTGTGGACGCGCCATAAGAATACCAAACGTTTATCATTTTTTAATTAATTTATTTATTTCATAAAACAGTCAATTAACACTTTTGTCAAACTAAACGGATAAAATATTGTAAAGAAACATTTAAGTCTCTATTATTCAATTAATCGATTAAAAAAACTCGTGATTCAAACCCTGCATCACATTCAATCACTTGTCGCTCACAATCAATTTTTTTTTCTCGAACTACCTAAACAAAGTTATATGATGCTATTTTATTAAATATGTATATTGTTGCATATTCACGTACTTTACTTAAAGATATACACGTATTTAGTTCGAAAACCAACTCAAATGTAAACTGTCCGCGAAAGGGAAGGTACTCTTTCCATCTAACATACCTCACTTGGACTCTCGGGATTCTTGTTGGGTTTTTGGTGGTTGTGGAGGCTTGGGTGGCTACCGAAGGTTTAAGGGGTTGTAGAGGGTGGTTTTCGGGTAAAAGAGTCCTTCCTAGCAAAACCTTAACGGGCTTAAGTCGCCCTACGAACTCGCACCGAATACGTTATTCCAGATTTCCGTGCTTAACGTGTTTATCGGAAGCTGGATCTATCATGTTGTATTTGCATGTTCGATTATTCATATCACATTAAGGGGATACGGGATATCATTTTGATGTTCCTTCGAAATAAAAAGGTTTCATTTCGAATACATTATTCAAGTGTTTAGTTTCAAATTCGATCAAATGTTTAAAATAATCTCTACAAATATATTAGTATCAGTCAGAAGCAGGATAGAGAATACATGAAGACTATTTTCAGTATCGAATCGAAATTAAATATTTTTTAATAAATATTAATTGAAGTATTTTTTTGAAGTGCACTTAAAAGAATTTATGAGTTCATTGGATGAATACGTTACTGTTGTTTCTCTGAGAAATCTAAATTTCACTCATATTGAAACGGAAAACGCGCGCTTTTCCGGATACGCTCACATTTCCTTTTTTTTTGAGGAACGCATTACGGCACTGTGGGGACCTTTGAATTTGCATAAATGATGAAACGACTTATCAAATCGTGTAGAATTCCGAATTTTATCGAGACGATGCCATCTGCGATGATGGAATATTTAAAAGTTAATCCAGAACGGCACTCCGAAGACATATCAACAGAACGGTCGACGTCGCATAATTTCATATAATCTAGATTTAAATATTCAATTTTAAATAAAAAAAGTAATATTTTCATCACACAAATAGAATTTATATAGAATATTTACAGCGAAATTCGAATCGATTTTAGAGAGCGCTCATTAAAATGGAATTTTCTCATTCAAAGGGTGGCTGAGGCTAAAGCTCCCACGCAGCCATAGATCAATGGAGAACCATCTAAAGAGTGGTCCAGGTTTTGTGAAAATTTTGCGAAAACTTCAAAAGGGTCCGAAATGAAAAATCGAGCCTTGCGGGCAACTCAATTTGGTGGCCGCAAAAATCGCGTCCGCCCAAGAGATGTTTACCTTCAAAGAACACCACTCCAAATTGACTCTTTTGAACAAAAAATGTACCTACACTAGTTCCCCGATTCGTATAATTTATAAAAATATTATTAATTATCCTATGATCGAAAATATAAGTACACGGACATCGTTAAAAAAGCACATTCGTATAGAGAAATTGAACGATCTCTGTCCACGCTTGTCAAATTAACGGATTTTATCGCAAAAAGTCACGTTCAAATAAATCTGTGATGTTAATGCGTCAGTGCGACCGACAATAATCGCCCCAACTTAAGGGGTTAGATTGTAATGTATGCGAAAAAAAATATTACGAAATCAGTCTCTTTCATGTTTATAAATATTTCACATGCGATAAGGTCCTAAAGTGCGTATACTTTATATTTTTTTATCAAACGCAACCAAATCACAATATGGCATGCTTTTTTATTGCTGCCTGGCAAAGGAGTAAAGGCTCGAACTTTTGTCGGGAAACATTTACGAGTCGCTACATGCGTACAGAGTGCCTCAAAAGTTTATGACTTTTGCGTTTTATGTCAAAAGTGAGTTTAGAAAGCCTATATTTTCGATTGAATTTCGCTAAATATATCGATTTAGGTTATATTGATATTATACGCTTTTCTTTAACTTATTAAAATGTGAATGTTACAATATATTTTTTCGATTAAATTTAAAATATTTTTACACTTTTGACGGGTCATGAATTATAAAAATATTATATTAATCAAAATTTATATTATATTACGAATCATAGAAATTTATTGAGTTGGAAAATTGAACAAGTTTTTAAAACCATTTTTTTAAATTTAGTTACTGAACAAAGTTTTATATCAAACGAAAAATATTCAAACCTAAAATTGAGCTTGAATATTCAACGTTGCACTCGGCCGCACTTAAATGTATATTTAAATTAAGTTTAAGTGACAACATAAGGGGAAAGCTTTGCGTGATGTTTGCGACCATTTTTAAAATGATTTATCCTTCGGGGACTCTTGTAAACTTTTATGGCGACTTTCTCGAGAACATTAGGACGAGGCGAGGGTGGCAAAAGCGACAAAATGGACAAAAAGCCATTAACGCCAAGTACTTTCTTTATTTTATACATTATTACACTCTTTTTATCCTGAAGCAACGAGCAGAGTGCATCCCGACCTAAAAGATAGATTAAAATCGCAAATAACTAAAGCCTCTTCTTCCACGGGTCGGGGAAAAGTCAACGTCTATTATACGATGGAAGGGTTTCCCGGAAAGCCGTTTCCACTATTGTTAATGAATTCGCCGTTTAATGAGATGCGTCAAGATTGTAAGGGCGGAAAACGACCCTCAGGTACGTGTACAAGACACGCCATAAGCGAAGGATTGCTCCACCCCTTGCAATAGTCAAGGGTGAATCGTCAGGGGATTATTAAGGGCACAACCGGATCAAAATTCAATCCGGATAATTGCAACCCGGAGGCGATTTCAATTCGACTCCCTAGAAAATCTAAATTTTAACGAAAACTCATTATTTTGATAGAAAAATTCACACAATCGTGAACTATTTAATTTGAAACCTGCCCGTCATCAATTCAGCACGGTGTGGATCCCTCTCGCACATTACGCGAGTTCGTGATGTAGGGTCTTAAGGGATGGGCCATGGGAGGTCAGGGGGTGGTTTTGGGTGGTTTTCGTATAGTTGGGGTTCGTTGTGCCTGCAACGTTTCCCTTCGTCGGCCAAATTGCAGGCCCTATTGTTTCACGTGCCATAACTCACGTGCGTTCGCTTCTAGTTGCCGTCGTACAGTAGGGTCGCCAATCTATCGAATCTCATAATAAATTTAAATTAAATTCTATTAATTCTACCATCAAAATATCCTCTATCATTTTTGTAACACATTCAAATTAAATCTAATTATCACGTTTTATTGTATGAGTGTCACCCTAGGCGTTAGACGCACATGTTCTAGGCTTTCCGTCCAGATTCATCTTGCCAGGAGAGATCCAATTAGCGAACCCTTAATGGAAGCCCCTTGCAAAAATATGTATACTACAACAGACGGGAATATTACTGCGCGAAATATCCATAAGAACGCTAGTGTGCATACAATATATAATAATATAGAAACGCGTTTTGGATATTGTGATACTTTGCTTAGGGCACTTAATGCGCGAAAGTCGCTAATCGCCTTTTGATGTTACCGGAACGAGGTTCGTGACCGAGACCCGTAATTTTTAACCTACAGAAAAAACAATTTCGCCTTTTTAAACTCTAATTTGAATTCGTTTCGCAGTTTTGCGCCGTTTTCGATACGATCGTGAGCCGTTTTCCGGGGAAAGGTCGTCGAATGTCAAATTCCGATACGTTCGACATAATCGTAACCTTCTGTATATCGACCTAATTTTGATATATATGCCCATGTAATTACTAGATAATTATTGTGTGTTGATGTGTCTGGGGTTCAATTTCATCGTATAATAATTGTTCAGTACATCCGATATAATACGAAAATTCAAATTGGCAATACTCAATGATTGTGTGTTATAAATAAAAATATATCTTTTGATATCGCTCATAGGCCGTTGTAATAAATAACATTTTTACGTTTCGATGTGCGTATATTTTTCAAATACATTGTATCGAAAATCGAATGCCATTTCGGTATGCAAACATTTTGGCATCCAAACGAATATAAAAGGCAGTTACTTTTGCAATTGCATCGAAACAAAAGTATTTTCTTAATGCAATCGCTGCTCAATGTACGGAACGTTTGTGTATTGCGAATGATGTCTTATGAATAACAATGTTCAAGTTTTGCCAATTCATTTTAAAATTGATATTATAAAAAATATGCAGGGTAATATTAATTTTGTGTTATAGGCTAGAATGTGAAATTATAAAATATTACGCAATTACAGTTGAATGGCGTATATATTTTTTTCAACTTGATAAATTTACATAATAAATGCGTTGCATGATTTTTTCATTTTTTAAATATGAAAGTCTTATTCTATAATTTCTTTGAAAACTCTCATAGCATGACATATAATAAATGTTCAGCATGTGAAGAAAATAAATGTAGCATGTCATTTATCCAATGAACTATTAAATTTAATACGTAGCTTTATTATTCTGAATGCCAAGGCATTTCATTTTACAATCAATTATGCGGTTTGCAATCTCAAAAACGATGAAGATAATTTAAAAATATTAAAATTGAAAAATATAAAACCTTTTAAAATTTCCACGTAACAATGGAAAAGTTAAACATTTGAATTCGAAAACACTCACGTTTCGAAGTGTACAAAACGCGCACATAAACAATTACGTATTCAGCAAATATTTTGGCACAAAAAGTTAAGGGTTCGAACGTAGCTAACCCTCGACCTGAGGTCCAAGTTTAAATTGAATTTATCGAACGAACCGTTTGATTCTTTTTTTCGCCATCAAATGACGGTGTATACTCAAGAGCACTCGAAAACACTCCAACTTGTGCGCGCTTGAAATAAGCCACCTTTCACTGTAGCAAATCAAGCTTCAAAAAAAAGTGTAAATACGATTTTTCATTCTATCAACATTTCGTCTGGCTCAGTAAAATGTTACTGACTTAGAGTAAGTACATTTTACGTTTTTTTCGTTACGTGATTAATTCGATGTCATCTCAGTATACTTGCTTCTTGTTTGTTCGATTAAAATGGTTTTACTTATGTAAAAAATAATTTATATATTTTGAATCAATTAATATTAAATTTAGTGTGATTTGAAATTTTTTTATCAAAATATAGTATCAATTCATCTCATTTATATTTTTTTATACATAAAGTGAAATTGATATCTTTGAAACCTTGAAAAAATTCAAACAGAATTTTTCTCCAGTCTCCGCGGCTTAAAAAAATTGCTGAAAAGACTGTATGATTAATTGAGCACCGTTATGCACGTCGCTACAGTTCCGTTTAAAAAAAAGTGTATTAAATCACTTTGGTGAAATTGTTTAGCTCGATATACATAAAAAAAAACCTCAAAGTTTATTACCCGTTGTGAAGAGAAGCAAAGACGACCGTAGACCCAAAATTATACCTAGACACGTTCGATATACACATACAATAATACAGTATGTAAAACGAAGGTATATTCTTCTAAAGGCGACGACCATCAATCATCTGTGTCGTTGTTGCGTGTCTCCAACGTGAAAAGTCGTTAATATAATATACAGCCCCCGCGGACGTAGTGTGTTGCCACCCTTTGGCGACATGCAGTCTTCAACTGTGCGGTTCAGTTGTACTCGAGTGGAAAGACTGCTCTTATCTGTTATAACGAGTTCGTTCTCGGAGGAGATGGTTTCTTCTCTTCGTAATTAGGTTTATTTCTTGTGCAGAAAAGCAAAGTGCAGAGTTTTCAGCGTGAAAAATCGAGCGTGCAAAGTGGACGCTTGCTCAGTGAGGAAAAAATTGTAGATTACTCAAAAATTTCTTTCGTGAAAATACTGTAGGTATATCTAATAGAGAAATGGTACTGAATATGGACCTGTGCTTTAATATGGACTTTTGTTTGTTTTATAGCACCTGTTAATATTGCGTAAAATCTATGATATTGATTTTATTCGAAATTAACAGGTGGTCTTAAGTCAATGGTTGTCCATAATAAAGCACTCGCCCATTTTCCTTGACCTTCATCTATAAATTAAAACCAATATATGTTTTTATAGACTTCATAATAACTTATTCTTTCGCAGTGAACTTTTCTTGGTTATTATGTGCACATTTGGGAATGTTTTATATCCCTACATTTCACAATTCTTGTACTTAAAAAATAACGGGATATCTATCGTTTGACAGTTTTAAAGGGGACTTTTTTGTAGTTCAGCCATAAGCAAATATTATGCACTACTTATACACGCAACGGAAATAGAACATACTATACAACTGCTCACAATCGTCATAAATTCTCAAGTAACGTCACTTCATAGAAGTTAGTTTAAAACATACTCTTAATAATAATCGACCTTATAATCAAGCATCAAAGAATATCTAAGCTATTCAATACATAAATAAATTCAATGAATCAGGATCGCCGACCAATTTTCGAATCGAAACTCGTTAAATACCGTCGGCCCAGTTTCAACTCGTTTTCAGAAATTTCTTTTGCACACTTTGTTGTGCGAATTTTCCCGCCCGAGCGCCAATTAAATCGATTGTAAAGTTGGCGTTTACATTTTTCAAACCCGGAAGTTAACCCGTGGACCTGCTTTCCTCTACGTATCCTTCTGCGTACCTACTATAGGCTGCTGGCCATTTTCCAAGCGGCTTTTCCGGAACTTTGCTCCGAGTTTTTCCGCGCCTCTCTCTCACTCGAGAAGGAGAAGGCTTTTCCGAGCGCATGGTGCCGCGTCGAGAGTTTTTCTAATGAAAATAAAAATCAACGCTTGATTTGTATGGCGGAGAATTTTCGCACACGAAACTCTACTAGGATATTTTTCTTTTCGGTCTTGTATGTTTGATAAAAATTTTGTGAAATATTTCATGAATCAAATGTGGAGTTTTATATTTTCTTTGATTTATTGCAAAATGTTTCAGTTCGAGATTTACATCCATTTCAAAAAACAGTTTAGATCGGATAAAAATGAAATATAAACATCTCATAGAATTTGAATCTCGAAGTATTTTTTTTCTACTTATCGTATTAATTATAGTGAGGTGTTTATTTTATATGAAGATTGAAAAAGCCAAGGGGTATGATTTGGGAATTTGATGACATATCTTCGTACACGTTCCTTTTGCCACCAAATATATTAGTTTTCATAGAATAAATTCTTGTACATGACTCAATTTCACCAAAAAATTAACTTCTACTCATTGGTCTTTTCAGTCGTCATATGTATTTATTGCATTTCTTCTTGCCGTTGCATTTTTAGCTCTATTATTTGCATCTATCTCTCTCTCATATATGCATGAGAAAACTAGATATCAACATTAGATCTAGAAAGTCAATGATAATAATCACATATAAACGTCATACAACACTTTAAAACATTTCGTAATATTTTATAAAACTGCAGTTGAGTACAATGAAGCTATTGTCTTTAGCATTTAGTACTATTCCTACTATAGGTAGATATTTCATATCATTTTAATATCAACGAAGGTTTAATAAAACCGGAAACCAAAAAAATAACAAAAGAGCATTCTCTTCGACCAACCGCACAGTGCATTCCGATAAATCTCATTAAACGGTTGCATCTTGCACTTTGCAAGTGCATTCCATACCATAATACTGCTCAGTACTGCAATTCCACTGCTGGCCGCACTCCAGCTTATTTCTTGCAAACGGAACATCGCAGTTCTTGCAAAGTACACGTGTCTCCAACACAACTCCATACACTTCAAGAACCACCCCTTACATATAACCTACAAACGTCGAACTCGAGTTTAATTGCAAAACCACCATCGACACGCACAAATAAATTTTCAACTGCTAATGGAAATTATTCCGACTGTTTTATACGAGTAATTACTCTCGCTTAATAAGCAGCAATTTGTCGCCTTTGGGGGGAAAACTCTTAGACTGTGGGCGTGGCTTCGTGGAATTAATTTACGACTTCCGGTTCGGAAAACGTAGAACCGTTCCTAGGTGAAAATCCGTAAGAGTTTTACGCGCATTTTCCGAACATTGTTAATCAAAGTAACTGAGTGCAGTTCCGGTTTATAAAGGGGATCCGTTAGTCGTTCCGATACGGTTAGTCTGCAGTGCTACTATCTCGTTTAGAATGAAAAATTCACAAAAGGTGAATCCAATCGAACGGTGTACTATGGATGGGGATGTAATTTTATCGTCGGTGATTCTGTGGACTTTCAATGGATTTTCGTTTGTGCAGCGGAGCTGGATTCGTTGATGTCTTTTTACATTCGAAATCAATTTTCTGAAAAATATCGTTCTGAAATTTGGTGAATGTAATTGAATGTATTTGCCAATGACACAATATGGCTCATTTAACGCAATTCGATGTGATTCAGGTATTTGAGTCGCAAATGAGGAACAAAACCAGAGCGCAAAATCTCTAACAATGTTTGTATTATTAGCATGGAACACGGCGCATTTCCCATTAACATTACCAATCGATTTATTTGATCTGACCGCAACTATGTTATGCAATGTTTTAGGTATACCTATAAGCCAATTTAATAGCCAGAATATTTCGAATAAATTATATAATGCGGTTATAACTAGACTATAAATATTTTCATTTGATATTTTAAGAATAAAACGTTTTTCTTGGTAGCGAAGGTGGAAAAACGCATAAGTCACGAAGGAGTGTACAGGTTATTTTTAAAACGCAATTATAAAGCGGATGATGCCACCGTTTAATTGCGGTCCTTGGCAATATATTGTTTTGATAATAATTTAATGAGGTCGTCGCGGGTGTTCCGCCATAAAATAAATTTATAGTTAAACTGGAATCCTTCGAGCGAGATAAGATTTATACGCAAGTCGCACCGAGTCGTCGTATTCTCCAAATTTTTGCACCGACATAAATTGTTTATGAAACCTTCAAAATATTTCAAGCTTTTACTGTGAGAATTAAATCAATAAATACGAAATTTTCTATTAAGACAAACGATGAGCATTTCTCCTATACGACTCCGATTTTCTCCGTCCGAATTCCCCTCACCAAAAGCGACACCGAGCATGTTCCGTTCGACAAATCCATAAAACACCGAACCGAACTGCACCGGCATTCATCTCTCAACATCCACACGATACTTCCAGGTGGAAAAACCCACAAATTTCCACAACAAATCGGATCACACGCTCGGAGCGAACGCGAGATCGCCTCGAGGGGATTCGCAACGACCCCAACAGTTCTTGAACCACCCTCGACGATAACGACCCACCATGGCTGGTGTACGAAAGCGGGGAATGTCCCTCATCAGTATTCATCCCCGACAGTCTTCAGCTGGAATCTTTCATACGTGTGTGTACGTGGCTGAGGAGGAAAGTGCACTTGGATATCGTCGCGACTGCAGCGGAACAATGCCCCATAGCTTCGGTATGTGTATGTGAAATGAAGTTTTGTACATGTGCATCTGTTGAACTGGGGATTTTGTGAAGATCTTTTGATTTTGAGGTTTCGTATGCTGCTGCTGAGGCTTTGGAGGCGATTAGCATTTTGGATGTGTGCTGAAGCTGTATAAGATCCCTTCAGTGCATTAAGTTATTTAATCCACTTTTGAAGAATAAATGTCAAAGCATTTGTCACAACATCATCATCTTGCTTCATGGTTTTTAATTACGTTGTTCACTCATAAGCTCATATATTATTCATATAAATGTGTGACGAATTTAATAACTGTACGAAAATCAATTGATTATAGATAATTTGATAATTTTATCATCGATATAATCACACGTGAAGACCTTCGACGCGCACGTTAGTAAATTACGCAATTTCCGAGCGAATAAACAACCTATACATGAAACGTACATTTTGATCGTTGTCGGAATGAAACTTTCTAAACCCTAATCTGGATCGTGTACTTTACTTGTTATCGTACGTAACAATGTTGTGTAAAATAATATATTGAATATAAACTTCGCGCTGACCGTACCACTCGTTAGTAACGAGCTTTTATTATAGATTACACCCAAAGGATTCCTAACAACTGAACACTTTCTACCTACAACTTTCGACCGTACATAGTTTCCTTATATTTATTACTATTAGACTTCATGCATACGTATATAGATTTTTCGCAGGGTGTACGTTCTAACGAAAATCTTGATATTAATCACTCTCATTGAATTATTTATAACGAGACGTCCGATACATCCCTCCGTTAATAAATGCGGCTTCAGGAATATAGCCCCTGTTCGAAGATTAATGGACGATGCACATTTTATTTGTTCGCCCCTTCGGATACATAAAATATTATATTGTGCGATATGGAAAAGAAGAAAATGCAACCGACGAGTATCGTTTATCATCTCGTTTTCAGGAGGACTCGTTTATGAAATAAGTACTTTTCTTGCCATATTTCAACCTCCGAAATTGAATCTCCTTTTAGCGTCAACTGCGACAACTAACGTGTCTTAAACCGTCGCAATATACATTTATTTTGTATTTTTCTATAAAAAATATACATTAATCGAGTCACTAGTGAAATGAAAAATAAAACCCCTCAAATCGACAAGTCTAAGGTTGACTCAAGTGGACAACATCATAGAGCCTTTTGTCCCTTTAATCTTCAAGCCCACTCAAGTGTCTACGCTCGACTTGTGACCAACCCTTTGCGGCGGCCGACTAATCTAGATTTATCTGAGACAATGTCTGCGTTATGTTATTTTTACACCGGAAACATTCCGTGTGGAGTAAGAGGAACTAAGCGAGCTTCCACCATTAAGTAACTCGTCCAGAGAAAGTGGATAAGCTATGGCCACCCCACGCCCTACGCCTTCCGGACGAACAAAACATGATATAAAAATGTCTCGCAGACCTTGAATAGATCTTAGATACGAATGCTAAATTCTTAATAGAATCAATACTGAAAATATTCCACTCCTTACGCAATTCATGGTTTTAGAAATCGACGATTGTTTCGTCCTCAAAGGACATGTCACACAAATTGGGCACGCATCCTTCGGTCGGTTATTCGTTTAGTTCACCGATGTTTAGTGTTTTCACGTCAACGATCAAAGAGATAGACAATCATGTTAGTTTTCAATGGCAATTCGCCCTTGGCCTTTTAGGTGTATTGATTAATTTATTATTGTGGTCGCTTTGGTGTAATCCTCGTATGTGCGTAGAAGTTTTGCTCCCGAGAGAAATATGGTTACATTGAATTTCGCATAATTCATAACGATAAAAGCTGTACGTAATATGTTTGGGAACATAATGAATATTTTGAAATTTATTTTTGTAAACAAAATATAATTTGTTTGTGCTACGAGATTATTTAGATTCAATTATGGGATTGTTTGAAGAAAAAAGCATTATTGCCTTATGTAAGAATGTTACGAAAAATATACACAACGGACATTATTGTGATTTAAACAAACAATCTTTTTCAAGAGATGTTTATTGTTTTGGCATGAAATATTGTATTCTATCGCGCTCATTTTTTCATAATTAAATTTCAAGAAAATTACACTCAAAGAAAGTATTTTTGCGTTTCTCTTTGTACGTTTAATACGAAATTGATTGGATTTAATGAGTTTTGTTTCAATCTAAACTTTTTTCATTTCAATTTATTACGTTTCATATTTCTGTGGACGATTCGTCAAACTTTTCTTTGAAGTTGCGAATTTCCCTCTATCGCTTTTCCCACTGCGCAAAAATAAATATTCACTCGTTCGCATATTTGTATATCTAAATTCACAATATTTTTCTCTAATACTATTTTAAGCTCAATTTTATTTCATTGAATCATAATTGTACATACTCGTATGTGTACAAAATGAAAATTTTAAATATGAGAAAATAAATATTTGAAAATATCAAATATAAGCGACGAACTTCGAATCTGAATAGTCTTTATATGAACTTTCATATGTTTGCATCGAGTTCAATGGCAAATCAAAGGAATTTATTTACCATCACTGGCTGGGCGAGAAAATCCACACTAGCCAAAAAGACGAATCTCTGACATTTTCCAATACACGATATCGAAACATCAAACCATCGTATTTACCAGACGTCTTTCGATAAAACGATGCATTCACAAAATGAATCAATCCACCATTGAATTCGATGTGAATGAACTCATATAATAGGTAAAGATATTAATAACCAGCGATAGAAACTCTATTTTGATTTTCTATCAATTGATTAATTTACAATCTTTCTTTACACACAATGTATGCTTGATTTCTAAAGTCGATATAATAATATTCTCAGTAATTATTTTATAATGTATCTGAGAAAATATAGATTTTAATAGTAAATAGAATTGTATAATACAAAATTTTCATGCTGAAACTACGTTAACATTTTGATTAATTGAAACATAAACTTCATTCTCGATGATTTTCGTTCCTATATAAGTATTTATACATATTCAATGTATAATACGAAATTTAAATCAAATATTGATTCACGAAAATATCAATCACTCAAAAGTATTATCCCCATTTCGATGAAAATCCATTGGTACGTAAATAAAGCTAATTTCCTAGTTATCGTATTTGCATGATAAATTATAAATTCGACGTGGGTGCTTGAAAAGCGCGTAATTCGGCAAAATCGAGCGAAATTGGCTAAAATGGCTTACTTTTGATGTACACACCGTGCGTAAGACGTCAAAATTAGAAGGTAAGCCTTTCGCAAGCTTATAATTTCGAAATTACAGTCGTCGAATGGTTCGCATGTCACATTTTGCCCAGAAACGAACATGCGTGAAAAGCTACGTTCACATTCGAACAGATCGCACTATAGACAATAGATAAAAGGATAAATTTCTATTATCTTTCTAGCAAATTGAGACTTTGATAGAATTTGTGAGACATCAGGGAATCGATGTCCACAACTTTCAAGCTTAATCTAACTTATTGAAAGATTTATTCTATTGAAATCAACGATTGCCTCTACTCAATGGCGGCACATCTTAAAAGGTTGCAGAACTGCAACTTCACCTTTGTCGTAAAATCAATTTCTTTTATAAACATTTTATCAGTTTTTCTTTTGTCAAATATTTTTGTTGAATTATCAAGTACTTAGTTTTTTTTCATTTATTTATTTTTTAATTAATAAGTATATAACGTTTCAACTTCGTATCTGAAGCTCCACCTATTATCGTTCTCACCATTCTCTTACTTTAGAGGAATGTATAGGGAATTGATTGATCCTTCCTGGAGACTCGATTGCCTTCTTTATTTCTATTTTGTTTCTAATTCTCATTTATAAAATCGTGTTAAAAATAAGAATTGTCAATACGCACGAAGTTATTTAGATGCAATTCTTTTCAAAACAAAAGAGGGAATCAAGTCCCCTAAAAGGATCGATTCTATACACGTTCCCCAACTTGATTCAGTGTCTAATGTTGATTTTACAATCAAAGTAAGTTTAGCATTATGTATTGGTGTAAACACAGCTTTATGCCGGGATACATTGACGCGGTGCAAAGTAGTATCGTGCTAGGTAACGAAATCCGAGCGCGTTCGTACCAACTGCCAAACAAACATAAATTATTCAACTCTCGCACACTTACATTTGAACCTCCGCACTTCAGGTGTATACAAGTATAATAATATATCGCACCTTAATCGAAAAAGTTTGTCGTTCGCGAGTAGGCTTTGTTTCGCACTCTTCAATTTGTCGGGCCGCGTTTGCTCATCAGCGCCGCTTCGGAAATTATTCTGATGATGGAGATTGGGTTGAAGGTTGATTTAATGAGCGGGTTGATTTTTCAAAAATGTTTTATGTATGTGGTGTTATTCGGTCGGCTCGTGTTTATTCTGCTGATTAAATGAAATATTGAAGGAGGATTTTCCGACGTTCGCCGCCGCGATTCAACAAGTGATTTTAAATACGCAGATGAATTCGAGAGCTGAGAGAAAATGTATAAAGTGTAAAGATACTTGTAGACGGTTTTCGAAGTAACTGAAGGTCGCCGTAATATAATACTTTGTTAAATGTAGAAAAAGATGTTTTAACTCGATAGTATGAGAGTTCGCTTTTAATGCTGAAACGAACAAGAAGATAAAACTAAAGTCAAAGAAGCGTTGACCTTAAGAAAACGAAAGTTTAAACGTAACATTTCACAAATCTGCAATAAAATGAATATAACATTTCTTTCGCTCACAGCAGGAAAAAAACAAATTTACATATTTTTACTGCACAACGACATCTTTATGAAACTCTCAACAAAGTGCTTGATTGCAAAAAATATTTAAATTTAGACCTGAAAGCCTTCTTAAGTATTATTTATATATTCTATTTTTGAGACTTTCTTCAGTGACTCGACTTTTATCGGAGATTTAATGGACTTAAAACGATTTTGAACTATTGTAGTATTCATAATGAAAATGAATACAAATCCAATTCGCAATTATTGCAAAATATTTATTGAAAAAGGTAATATTATGTTTTAATATGCGAATGTCATTACTTCAAATGTCAATCACTTACCACCCGAATCAAATGAATATAATAAAATGTAATGATACAAAAACTTCAACATATGTGCTCACAATAATTCTATAAACTTTTATCTTGATCAAATAAGCGATAAAGGAGAGCTTGAAGCACATACAGATGTTTTACAGCTTTTCATTTAATGACAAATGTCTATCTGCTTATCTGTTTATCCATAGCTCATTAAGTTTCATCGACTTGAGTTTACGAAAATATTTCTATCATAAACGACAACAGATGAGTCGAACGAATCATCACTTAACCACAATCATACAAAACGAATCTGAAAACTCCTACAGATTGAAATACGGTTAATCGATTAAAATGTGGACACTCAAAATTGAATGAAAATCTTAAAAAATCGATATTCAGAGCCTCGCACCGAAACCAACCCATTAACACCCCAATCTCTCGCGAACAGCCATCTTCCTGGGACATCCCACAAATCCACCAGAACCGAAATTGCGACATCCGAATCTACACCATCGTCACACACCACATTCGCATTTGGACGTTAGACGCATGGCAATTTAGGGGATGGTGGGTCCTCGTGTAATTGCCGCCCGTAAAATCTCATAGATTAACCGGGACGTTGTTTATGGTTTAACTACGCCTTGAATATTTTAAGCGCGGATATTATCGCAAGGTCTCGGCCGATATATTAATATTGTAGCGGAGGTGGTGTGGGTCGAGCTTACGTTTAATGTGCGTGAGCTAATGCGCCAAGAAAGGAAGCTGAGCGCTAATTTCGCGGGGATTAGTTCGCTTTGTGCCCGTTGCATTCGGGATTTGTAGTGGGGTTGAAGGTTTTGTTGTGGAGATTGTGAGTTTTGTTCGTTTCGCGGTTTTATATTGTGCTTTTGATTATAATAATGGTGGATGTTTGGCTTCTTCTGTTTTGAATTACAGTCGTAGCTCCGTTAACGAATTTGCATAATATCTTGGGTGGTTTTAGGAAATTTCATAATCGGAGGTGTGATTGTATATAAACCTGATAGTTCAATCATATGTCATCAATTTAACGATTTCAACTGACAATTTTTATAGAGAAAAAAACGTTAATACGTTTCCAAGTAGCTTAGCATATGAAAAATAAGGCCCCAATTTTTGTTTTGTTCGACTTTATTGTTAGGAGCGCAGTAGAATATAATAAACATCATATTTAAATAATTATTTTAAATTCATATTAATTTTTGAATTTGAAATATTTTCAATTATTCAGAAAAATGAATGTAACAAAATGATATTTTTTTAAACTGAAACGAAATGAGTAATAACAACTGAATAATATTTTACTACTTTATTTTCTTAATATGTTGTATTTATACCTACTTTCGAAAACTTTTAGATAAAAAATAAATATTAAAACTACAAATAAATTACAAAAATTAAAAATCACACTATAATTCTAATATTTAAATTTCGTGTTATAAAGCAAAATTATTTGAAAATATAATTTTAAATCTTCAATTTCAAAAATAATAAAGGAAAAAGCGTATTACCTCAGACATTTCTATTAAGAAATACTTCACTTACACCTATTTTAAAATGAACATTCTCGACATTCCCTTATCAATGGAGCGGACTTCGAATATAGCATTTTTTCTAAAGTCCTTTTTACAACTCGTTCACTTATTCAATAGCCATTTGAATAAGAAATGTATGTAAAATGTCCTTATTCGAAACGAGCTCAACAAACAAAATAAAAATACGTTTTATTTACAGCGAAACACCTATCGAGAATTCGATTTAAATAAAATTTGCATGCATTGAACTGGCTGAAAAAAAGCACGCCACCCTTTTTCAGCCGACTGCATTATACAGGTAGACTTATTTGCGTCAACACAACAGCGAATCAACTGAATTTAGGAAAAAATTTGAAAGTTATCGAAACGAATAATTTAATGTATCGCTAGTATAATATAATATATGAAAGCTAACTATGCAAATGTCGAGGCCCTAATTTATGTAACGAAAATACAAGGAAGACTGAAATATAATTTTATTCTGAAAAGTGGTTCGGATTTCACGTTTTACGGTCGCACGGACGCAATTAAACGGATCGTTGTTCAAACATACTTTAGCCTATGTAGTTTAAAACCATGTTAATACTTGAACCGAACTGTGAGAAAAATAAAATTTATTTGCTAAAAAAAACAGACTTTTCCAACCTAAAAACAACATACTTTACATACACACAGCGTACAATATAAAAGCTCACATTATCTCTTTTCATCCATTGATAATAATCTATAAAGTTTAACATTCTCTAAACAGTCGTTTTGTAAATATCAATTATCAAATATTATGCTGTCATAATGTTAATTATTTAGTTCAAAGTTCGTCTCAAATCTGAACGGGACTTTAAGGTTATGCGAGTGCTACATTTGTCTGTGTATAACTTGTAGCTTGTGTAGTGTAGTTTAATTGAATCTAAAACTCGAACTGCGCTCTCTTGCAAACTCGTGTTTTATATATCGCAACCAAGAAACGGTTAATGATCGAATTAATTGTAGAACGATGGCGATAAGAATTTGATTTGTCGGATTCGATACGATTCGGGAATGGCGTATGATTGGTTTTTCTCCGAGGAAAACTTCTTTGTTGTACCGTTCTTAGGTACTTCGAAGTTTTCCTTAAGCTCGTTCATTCGATTTTGTGTTTTATGCTACACGTTATATTATTATTTATAAAACTGTATAAAGTTTTAGAAACATGTTTTATTTGATTAATAAATTTCGTAGATCTATTTAGGCCAGCATTGACTACCAAAAAAAAAACCAACATACATAGAAAATCCGTGTCTAGACCGCATAGAAAAATGGCAATGTGCACGAAACACGCGTTCGACGTCTCATGTTTATATTTATACGGCAAAAGGGAGCTATGAATAAAAAGCACCGATTTATACTGTATATATTATCAGCCATATTCCCATGTTCGACCTCACCATGAAGAGCCATGCATAGGCCCATGAAACGCCCATAGCCAATCTGGGCGAAAAACGAAAGCGAAGAAATATTATACATTCTTGTGCGTATGGGCACATTTTTACGACAAAATAAAAAAAGATTTACAGTCGTATTGTTCGATTCGCGGATCAAATACGCGCTGTCCCTTATAATATTATACGAATTCTAGGTGTCCTTCAATCAGGTGAGAATGAAACCGGGAACGAGGTCTGACAAAGGAACCCAATATTTCACAACAGCGTTCTAGATAAATTCTATAAATCAAAGGTGGCATAGAGGAATGAACGCAGTTCTTTCTTTTCCGTTTCGAGATATGTGTTTTTATTTTTTGAGATTTATTTGCACCTAGGCAGATCGGTTTTGCTAACGGAAATATTGCTCTATCGTTCGTATATAGTAAATTTCAGATCATGTATTTTTTATATTTGCGCTAACATATTATTTTTCAAAGCGTAGTCTTTCTAAGAAAAAAATAATTAGACGATGTTTTTATGTTCTCATAATATCTTTGATCTTTTCCTTTATTAAATAATTGACATACGAGGAATCGGATTATACATGACATGTACTCACAGAAGTTAATTCATTTTAAAACATGTATATATTATTCAATAATGCTCAATTTTTGAAAGAAAAAATTGTATTTATGTATATGAAAGCAAATTTGTGTTTTTTTTTTTAAGAATATTCTGAATTCATAATCATAACATTTACAGCAATTTACTTTCGCAACAAAAGATATTGCGTTCAAAAAGTCGAAATTAAATTTTTGTGATTTGTTTGAAAACATTGAGGCACTGATAAGACAGCGAGTATTTAATTTAAAAAATTTCCAGTCTTTGAGCGGTACCACGAGTTCGCTGGAAAAAAAGCGTATATAATATGCATAAAGAGGCTTTATTCTTTTGTTCTCGCTCGTTTTCGAGCATCTGAAAATCCTCAAAAGCCTAATGAATCATAAAAGAAATAATAACTTCAGAGGCCCGAGGAAAAAATAAGCACACCGTCATTAATCCTTTTTTCAGCAGCTCCCAATTTTTCGAAACAACTTTTTCGCGAAGTCACAAAAGTTCGGTGTACGACAATCGCAGTGATTGGGACTTTTACGTATCCGAAGCATTTTTCAGCTGAAAATAGCCGGGAAAATTCTTTTCTGGAAATTTTTGCTAATATGATAATCGATACCGGAAGTTTTCCAATCGGCTTTTCTTAGAAGCTTTTTGGCTGAAAATGCGATTTACTCTCTCGGTATTGCATTCTATGAGTATTTATCGCAGCTTTTACATAAATATATTAGCGTAATGTGGCGTAATAGCTAATCTGGGAGTTTCGTTTTGGCGTCTTTTAATGTAACAACACCATAATTCAATTTACAATTTCGAACGAAACTAGAGCAGAGAAACTTTGAGAGCAGACTCGTAACATTGGCGAACAATGCTGAAAATCGTACAGTTGAATAATAAACTTATATTGTTTTATATTTCGCATTATAACTTCTTATTTTAGGGGTGAAAATCGTACATTAATTTAATATTGCGTGTTTTGAACGAAGCTGTTAATTATGTTCTTGTGAAATTTTTGGCTGAAATTCATGTTGATTGCTTCGCTTTTTTATTGTGTTTTTATTTCATATTAATGTTTCACAATTAGGTCAAAATAATTACGTTTAGTGAGTGTATAAAAAGTGCTAAGCCTATCAGATAAAATTAACATATGTAATTTGTTACAATAGCTAATTTTTCAGATCGAACATTCATATATGTAAACGAAAGCTTGATTATGTGATAATCAGTTAAATATGCAACTTTTCAATATTTGAATAAGAAAATATTATTATTGTTATTTATATAAGCAAACATTAGCTTAATTAATATCTTAAGACACTCAGCTTAAATATACCCTAATGTTAACATTAAAATGCTCTTAACCCACTAAAAAGTTATAAATTGCTTCTTTTAAACAAAATATGCACACGCTCAAAATTTTATATAGATAAAATTGCACATAAAAGGATGTGAAAAGATTGTATAATTCTCTATTATAATAATTAATTTAAGTATAATATATCATTTTTTAGCAATTAATTTATCAATGACGATGAATTTATTCAAAGTAAACGGACATTATTTTCACTTTGACCATGAGTAAAACCCTTTGTTTTAACAGCATTATAAGTCCAATCAACAATTAAAATAAATAATTAATTAAATTCTCCAGAATTTAAAAATTTGATAATTTATATGAATTTTATCAAAAAAAAATTCAACTCGCTTATATTTTTCAGTATGTGAACTCAATACTGCTACAATAAAGAGCACACGTATGTATGCTTGATTTAATATTCAATATTTATTTTGAACCCTCGAATCCCTCGATATATTTCGATTATTTTCCCAACTTTCATTCATAAACTAATTTTCATATCAATCACCCCTTCGAACATAGAACCGACCAGTCGATACGAAGACAATCGATAGGCATCGATTAACGAACAATGGACCGAATCTTCGACCCAGTCCAATTACTGGCCGCGATTATGACTTCCACCCCCTAACCCAACCCAACCCTTCACTCGAACCCCATTTTGGGGGTGGTGGGCGTGAATTACTTATTTCGACCGACCGCAGCTTTTGTGCGGAGGCCCATCAAAGCGGCCAAAGGGTTGGGCCTGGGCTTAAAGATGTCCGCTCGAGATAAAGGTGAGAACTGGGTGTGGGGATTTGCGATTTTCCACCGACGCATATAAAGAGCTTTGTGATATAATAATATGGATGCGGTTGCGTTTCCGGGAAATTTGAAAAGTTGGGCCGGGAAATTGGAGAAAATTGCGATGATGCGGGTCGATCTAGGCGGGGTGAGGCGCCGCTGGGAAAGTTTGTGTTTATCGTTATTGAAGTTTCGTCTTTGAAAATTGATGTATTATTAAAGCGTGATGAATTATAAATGGACTTTGAGTGTTATAAGAGATTAGTATGAATAGTTGCGATAATATTGTAATAGAGTGATATTGCAACAACTATGTCCCCAATATTTATCTATGAATAATATATACTTAGTATACAACGAAAATATTTAGACGTGAAAAGTTTTATATTGTTATCTTCAATGGAATCATATTTTATCTAGAGGTGCTTAATATTTTTCACCGCTTAATGTTGAAGAAAAAGTTTGAAATTAATAAGTCTTTTAATGAAAAAATATTTTCATGGCCGCAACTGGAATTTTTCGGATATTCTTTCTGCGCATACTGTAGCAAGTTTTTTTTTATTACTGTGTCGAAAAACATTTTTTACTATGACACATTCTTTTGAAATGTTATGCGAATATTTCATAAATCAACAACATGTCTTTCAGATTCGTTTTGTTTGCCTTTCCGAGTAAAAACTCGGTGAAACTTTACGAATAAAATTATAAAACAACTCGAGCGGAAAAAATACTACGAAAATGTAAATCTAAAATGTTAACTTCAATCGTTAAACAAACAATTTTTAATCATAAACGAGATAGACTTTTAAACGCTTAAATAATATTTAATTAAACTTTCATGGAGTAGAATAAAATGAAATATCTAAAGTTGAATTGAACTCATCGCAATAAATACCAATGAGAAGATTAAATCGATTCTGCATCTGAACGTTGCTCCATTTCATCAGACGATAGGAAAGCGACTAATCTCATCGTGGTTATTCAATAGAAGGCGACTTTCCGTTAATTTTCTTAATGAAGTTAACTGTAAATTTGAACTCGAAGTGGCTTGGGACGCTAAAGCACGTAACGTCTAATTGAAAATTCCAGTTTCTCCCTAAGATTGCAAGTATTGATTTCGCCGCTTTACCGCTTGCAATATATCATTTCTAAAAGTCCGGTACAAATCGTGATGATTACAATCGTCTTAGTCGCTCGAGAAATTTCCGTTTTTTCGATAACGATCTCAATTTTGACGGAAAAATAACGATGTTCATTAATATGTAAAACTCTTTCATTTTTATTAAGCGAGTAAGCGGTGGCAGTTTTCATTTTTATCGAAAAACAAGGAATCCGTATAAAATTCAGAATGAATAATTCGAAGAATGTTTATCTTGGAGAGTTGCGAACAAAAAAAATCATCGTACTTTTCAGCTCTCCTTATTTACTTTTACAACCGTATAATTTTACGATAGGATCAATTCCGTTTCTTCGACGTTATAAATTTTGTAAAATAAACATTTATTGAAGTTTTTTTCTTGATTAATAATACGGAACGTAATCATTTTTGAATAATTTTTCTTAACGAGGCAAACTCGAAAATCGCAAAAGTGATTCGATTTCTTTGATGCCAAAGATTTATTTTATTACGCTTTTTACTTAGTTGATTACTAAGAGGAAAAGCGAAAGCGCTCTTTAAACGCGGCAGACTTTTCCTCAAAAGATGCCCGAAAACTCACAGAGTGACGCAATGAAAATTGAATCACCGTTTTTTAATAGATGTAGTTTGCGAAACGTTTAAGGTTCGAAGCAAATTAAATTTGAAAAAGAAAACTCATTTACTTTTTTCCCGAAAGCATACAAGATGAATTAGAAAATAGTCCACCTTTATCAAAAATTTTTATTTCACAAAGTTTCAATTATTTTTTTTATTGAATTTTATATTACCTTAATCAAAATCATATCAAGATGGAGCATTTATAAACGTTTTCACATATTTTATATTACAAAATGTCTCGATAAATATCTATGTTTATATGAGAAAATTATTTACTTTTCTGCACCACCTTGTGCAAAATGTTTGCATACCGACATCGAATTTTTATTTTTAACCATTCATCGCTTTCCTTAGATTGATTCCGTAACGTATGGAAAACTCTCAAAGAAGAAGAAAAGCGCTGGAAACTTCCTACGTCACGTACGCGTACATTGATCGAGCACTTTCTAATACGTCTTTTTAACAATGGGACGTACTCGTATGACATTCGAGGCCCTTTTTTTACGTCGAACAAACAACGGCATGATTAATGGCCTACCCCTTGTGGCAGACGACTTTTTACCATACTACGGTAGGGCCGCTTGCAAGATTGCGTTTCAGCGACAATATTGCACTTTTCGCTCGAATCGATGCGGACTTATATTAAATAACGTTCTCGTCTCTCGGACAGTGTCTCTGCCTTATTTGTCTTTGGCTGGGAAAACTCGCTTTTCCATTTTCCCCTCGCATCGATATCTGGCTGGCTTATCTCTGCGAAGAGTTGCACGTCCCGCTGTACAGGGTCTTGTTGGAAAAATGGTGATTTCAATTCAACCTATGTATTCCAGCAATTTATTCTAAATTTAAAATATTTTGTCATATGGTTAAAATTCAAAATAAAAAATCCAATAAATACAAAAAAATAGATAAAACAAAACTTTTTGATATTGATTTTATTGATAAATTCAAAAATTATATTTCTAGTAACAAAAAGTTTGAATTTCAACAAAAAATATTTGTAATTTGAAAATTTTTCGATGCAGCCCTCTATATTTTTTCAAATTTGGCTCTTTTGCAAACTCTGTGTAAGATCAGAAGAGAAATTTGAATGAACTTTTGAACCGTGAAAAATTGTATATTTTCTGAGTTTGGATCTCTCTGGAAAATTGTATGAGCGTTGAAATCTTCTTCTCGATATGGTTGATCTTTCTTATTAAAATATCTCATCAAAGAGAACCAATGACATGTTCAAGATTTATAGATTCGTATTAGTTTCAAATCGTTCGACTAGATCGATATAAATACGATTACATGAATATGACTTTTCTTTTAGTGCCTCAAAATCACATTATTTTCGTAGTATAATCGTTTCGAGCTGTCACAAGGATTTGCGATGGATTAAATGGTTACGTGCTTCGGTATCAGAGTAAAAAGGATTCGGTTGGAATTTAGATAACGTACTTTTGACGTTCGTCACGGTAATCCTCCAATCGAATAAGAATGTTGTTAGAATATAAAAAAATTACAGTATTAAAACATTTATATAATATATGATATTTAATATTGTAAATATAATTGAATATTTTTTTATCGAGAAATTATCGTTTTATGAATTGGTCAATACAAAATTATAATTAACGTTTATTTACAATGAAATTCTTCCATTTCGTTTTATTAACTCAAATGCAATAAAGCCTTCGTTTTATCGACTACAAAAGGTCGAACCACCAGTAAAGTTATACCGAGAAAGAACCTTTAAAAAGTCGTAAAGACTTATCTGATTTTTTTCTCAGCAATTAAGAAAATTGCTCAAAAACATTCAGCAACAATTACATGATTCTAAAATCGCAGCTTTAAATTCAACGGAGAGTGAAAACGCTAAGAATCTTTATGAAGCATCGATTTGATTTTCGCACGTAGAAAATGGAAATTCAAAGGTGTACGTTTAAATGCATACGTGAGTGAATACAGTAAAGATAAAAATTTCATTGCCAATATTAATTTTGCATTTATTATAATTTTTAAATAATAAAATACATTCTTCACATATCATTGAATTGATATTTAATACTCGCATATACATATGTACATATGAGTATAATCTTTGGACTTTAAGCCGATTGTAAACTGTTGCATTAAATTTCCTGTTTTCGTTCCCGTAGTAAATCCCGTTGCCTGTGTAGATCATGCATAATGCATATATAATATTTGCTATGGCTGGGCTCCAAAAAACTTAACTAAAAACTGTTTAATGATATAAATTCCATTGTTTCTTTTTAATAATAAGGGCCGATCTTTTCATAACTGGTTTGAAATTAAAAATATTTTAATCTACACGCTCTTCATCCAACTATGTAAGAGCAATCAAAACAGTCGCTGAAAGAGGCAAACATTTGGAATTTCGTATAACAATACATACATCCATTTCAATCCCACAGATTGATAGTTGGAGAAACGCGTACAGTTTAAAATCGTTTTATTCTCAAACCAAAGATGAAAAGTTTGGCCTTGAATGTAAATTGTAAAATACAATGATACTGAATCATTTCCATGTATGCATATTATATCTCTAGAAGGATTAGCTATTATTGATGAGTCTATAAATAACACACACATATAAATTCAATTTTATTTATATAAATTTGTAATTCTTATCGTGTTTTATATACAGACAACCTCTCAATTAAATTAACACATACGATTATACAAATCGATCCGGTCAAAGACTCCGGTGTCCGAGTTCAATCGCACCCACTCGTCCGCACCGATGTGACTCAGTATCGTGTTAATGCACGATTTGATCTTAATGGGTTCGTCTCTCTGACCGATTATGGTTGGCCACCGATGGTGCAGATCGTTCTACGTACTTCCACTAGATTGTGTGGACTCTGTAGACTCACGATCGAGGACCTTCTTGCAATCCCGATGCAGCTTCCGCGGTTCGAAGATAGTTCCGCGTAATGAAGCGTTCCCTGTGGAAAATCCCTGCTTCGTTTAGTATTCAATGTATCGGGCTTTGATCTTGGGTTTCGCTCGAATTTATTTCGAATAGCTGAGGTGTACCATTTGAGTAGGTAGTTTATTTATTTTTTATGTATTTCCTACCCAATAATTAGGGCAATGAATAGGCTATATGGAAAACGATGGTCAGTGGATTTTTTTTTTTAATTGGCGATAATTATTATCTTTTTGCACTCAAACTTGATTTCTAGTGATCACAAGACAATCAATAATAACAAAAAAATAATAATTGTTTCCGATTTTTGGAAAAAAATAGCAGTTGATCATCATCTCCCATATGGCCATCTTATGTCGGAATTACCAAATAGAGATTCATATTGTATACACAAATACACATACATAGATATTTTCTATAGATACATATACATACACATATTGGCCATAAATAGCAGAGATAGCATTAGGTTGAAGCGCACACAATATATGATGCTAAATCGATCTAATTAATCTGACACGTGTAGATGAGTTGATCTATTTTAAAGGAACCGTTTCTAAAGGGGTTATACACGTGTTAACACTTATTTCAAATCAAATGTATCAATTATTCAAAAGAAAATATTGATGAAAACGAGATATGACTCATCAGTATCTAACAATGAGAAGAATCGAACGAATTATACTGCTAGTTTTTTTTTGTATAGATACGATATTTTGAATCTGCTTATAGAGCAATCACGGAATAATTGCGTAACTCGAATCGATTATGAGCTAGGCTATTATTAGAAGCGGCCACTTATTCGCTGGGACATTACGCAGAAGTTGTATACAACCTCGCTTACTAACTATTAGTCCTTTCTGGATTTCGAGACACGCACAAAGCGGAAACTTGTAATGGAAATAATTAGGGAGGGCCGCGCAAAAAGTTGGCCGAGTTTGAACAAGAGCCGAAAATGTGTTCGCTTCTGAAAAGTGGTGACTTTTCCGCAGCTTCGGGGATTTTCTCAGAAAACTCGTTTGCTTATGTAAATTTTATCAATTCGACCGTCAGTCATTTTGCTCTCGTCGCGAACGATAAATTTCAATAAACATAATCCGGTCTGCGATCCGTCGACTTTATGCATAATATAATGCCTCAATAATGGAATATCGGCTATATATTTTATTCAGTTTTTTTTAATATAACTTTCGGAAGTAAAATTATGTCTCTTTCCCGGAACATTGACAATTTAAATATTCACATATAATATAAATACTAATAAATTTTGAAAAATTAGGATCAAAACAATTTTATTTGTGAGTAAAACTCATAGAGTTTCTTTGAATTTTCATCGAAACACTTAGTGCCGTGTTCAAACACTCCATTCGAGAAACTCTCGCAGAAGACTTCACATATTTTGAAAGTGCATTCGATAAAATGTTTCAGTACTTTGGAGTGTTGCTAAGAGAGAGTCCAAAGTCTCTGCCATAACGAAGTGATTCTGAAAGTTTTTCATTTCGAAACCAGTTGAACGCTTAGGAGCACTCTTGGTGGTTTCGTAACCAACCGAAGTTTGATCGTAAATGGCGAACAAAGAAGCCTAGCAGATTTCAATATACTAAACGTTTATTTTTCCTATTTCAATTAAGATATATTTAAAGTGCTCGGCTTAAAACCACTATGTTAAATTGTTTATCACCGATGAAGATTAACATAGGCTTGCTCCTACGCAACATACGCACATGACCAGATTTTTTTCGGCGTTCAATTAGCACAGGACCTATTAGGTATTCTCGTCTTTATCTCAGCTTCGGACACCGTAATTTATATACTTTGCCGATGGCACGTGCCTGCTTAGTTCCATTGGTCAAGAGATGGAGTTGGTCACGCGCGCATCCTAACCTAACCCATGTCCAACTCTGGACAAAAGTCGGTCCTTTTTCAGCATCCAGGTCAGATTTCGCATTTAATGACGGTCGTGACTGGACAAAATACACGTACTGAGGCTTACACGTGTCGCAGCATCGGCAATACTTTCGATATTGAAACAATGCAGCTGTGGCTATGTAAATCCCATTGCAAAAATGTCCCATTGAATTTGCTTTATGTCAGATATCCTTTTGTACGGTCGGACAATGCACAAGTGTTTCAATTTTCTGAAGATAATTTGAAAAAATAGAAGACCTCAGTAGGAAACGTTCCAAAATTACAAACGTACATAAATCATTTTATACATTTTTATATTTGAGTGATGAATTTACATAGATTCGTACAAATGAAAATCGCTCCGGTCCAATTCTGCATTCTAATTTGAACAAATCCAACAAATTTGAAGATAAAATTCACGGTTAAAAACAGTATCCTTATTAAATCCGAAACGTCACGTTCTCCGAACGACTGTTTGAATATTACCTAACGAGACTCCCTTTTGTTCTTCGGCATCTTCTCCCTTTGGGCCCTAGAAGAACTCTGCGTCCAATTAGATCTTCGAAGGCGACTTTTACGAAACACACTTCCGTTCACCTTCCCGACGAGGACTTTGGGCTGAAAATCTTTTCAGGATTCGACTTCCTGCTAAAGCCGCGTTCACACTGAATTCAACCAAAAGTCACAGTCAAAATTTTCAACTCATAGACCGGTTAAGTTCTAAACGAATCTTGGGAGCCTCGAAAGGAGTCTCTCGTCCGTGAGCGAAAGGGATCCAATTAAACGGCCGTTTTGTGTATGTGTGTTGTATTATTTTTATTTTATTATTTCTCCGTTCGTATGGAATCCATTTACGCGTTTTCAGGACGAAAGGGCTGGACCCTTTTCCGATTAATTTTTGCCGCGCTCAAAAAGTCGCTCGAGCGAACAACGAATCGCTAAAAGCTGCCAGAATTTCGCCTTTTTGCGCGAAAACGCAGAAAGCTCTTCCAGAGGTCAGAGATTTTTTTTTTCGCCTCTTCGTGTGTACGTATGTGTGAAAACTGCCGGATTTCGTTTTTATCGCTGTTGAGGATATAGTGAGTTTGTGTAGTGAATTTATTCGGCGCGTTACTTGCAAAATTTCATACGTTACATTACGGCGCATAACGTATGCCCACGTAAAGTATAACGTATTTCATGTGTAGCATTAGAGTGTGGAATAAATTCTTGTTTATTATGTGGAAAATACAAAATTAAAAAAAAATACATACAGATTTTCTAAATAAATTTAGTTAATTGATAAAAAATCGATTATTTAAAGTACATACTATGTATTTACATATGTGCGTATAATATTCGAACTATTGTAGTAACATCTTGAGAAACCGTTTCATACAAATTTATTGACAACCATTATACAAATTTATATCGACATCCACGTATAAGGAATCCCTTGCTGATAATTTAAGACGTAAATTTTCTCATACGATCACTAAGGTTTATTTATGATACCTCTTTACAAATAAACGAACGATCTTATCATACATCACAACAAAATGAATAACAAATGAATCTAAAAAAACTTAAGTAAATTAAAATGTTTACTTTATTCTTTAGTTAAGTTCGTCTAATGTAAGCATACAATTTGCTACAACACATACATCTTAATTCAGAATTCGTACTGGAGCTTTCAAGTGTTCGCCGAATACGCGTATTTCTTAGCATTTGATATTCAAACTAATCACTTTGTCCTTGTTTTCTCCATGAATACCGACCGCTTCTTAATTTCATTCTTAAGCCGAACGTTCACCACAACAGCAGATGTACTTTCATTTACCTAAGTGAAGGCGCATGGTCCTTTGCCGAGGCCGAAATTGAAATTAATGTACGTCTCGGCAACGAAGAGGAATAAATTTGCGACCCATCACTGAAGGTCTCATAAAGAAAAAAAGGACAGAAAGAGGAAAAAATTAGTCCGAGTCCATATATCACGTAGAAAGCTAGAGTAGAGCTAGAGAAATTCAAAGTTTCGGCTCACCTACATAGGACAAGATCGGCATTCTAATAGAGTTCCTGAAATATAATAGAACATAATATTATTGTGAAGTTTCAGAATGTGCGTCATCGGATTTGTTATTTACGACATGCTGAATTGCATCTTCGATAGAAAATATTATTCACTAATAACTCGACTTAATTTGGGTGCGGCCATTTCGCAGATATAAGAGCGAATTAAAGTCTAGGATAAATTCGACACATAAATTAGACGCGGAACGTGCGTTTTACACTCGCATACAAACAAACAACCCCTACACTCGTCGGGGGTTATTTGTCAAATAAAGCAAGCGCACAAAGTGAGCTTAATCTTGTTTGGACTCGGCGAGTTTCTCCCTCAGGAGCAGATAAGGACACGACATCTTGTTTTAACTCGAGCAAGACCATCGTCGCAAGAAGTACCTTTGAAGACGTCCTGGCTGCAATTATGCCGTTTCCGCAAAAAGCGTCGACTGCTTTTAAGATGGATACGTATGTAGAACTTATATGACTTTGGTCAGTTAAGTCCTTAATATGTGAAGATAAGTATAAAATTTCAGTTCTGGATGCTTTTCTTAATGAATTAGAAAAGTATTGCATTTTCAGTAAATTTAGTTTATAGTTTATTTTATAATTTAAAGAGTAATCTAGTATGGTTCGTGTTATCGTGTTTGGTTCCGAAATCGGGAATGATTTTCGTAGAAAACTTCGATTAAACGAAAACATTACCTGGAAGAGATTGTTATGAAATAGTAGTTGGAGTGTAATGAAATGATATTTTATTGTAAATTTTATGTTTCCAAGAATCGAGGCAATGAATATAAACAAGAGTTATCTAATCAAATAATAATTTTATACGCTTCGTCAATAATCTCTTCCGAGTAATATTTTCTGTAATTGAATCGTTCTATTTTTCATTTAAAAATTTTATGTTATATTCAAATATTAAGAGCCATATTTGATTAATATTCAAATTATTAAAAAAAAACTATCCCATTTAGTAAAAAAATGCTACATTAATCAAAAGTGTCCAGAATCCCTCACAGTAGCGTATCGCAAAATTTATTCGAAACTGCTAAATTCTAAATTGAAAATGAGATGACTGAAGATATTTTCTGAGACATGAACGAGCACAAATGTAGGAAAATATGAACCCTTCATACGAAACGTACACGCAATAATTAGGCAGTTGCCGAGTTCACGTACACGCCATATGTTTTTGCGCGCGCCCGTAACGTCTCATGATTAATTCGACTCGTACATTTTCGCATAATAAAACACACGACCTACTTGAAACGTAAGGGTGTAGACAAATAAAGGAGGAGCAATCTGTGTGACGTTTTTTTATCGTTCCAGCTTTTTAAATATTCCCCAAAACAATGCATTTTCAATATTAGGTTTGTTTCAAATCAAATGTGTCTGAAGATAAAAATATTGATCTGCGGTTTTAAAGTTGTAATTTATTTTTCACTATGATAAAATTATCGATTAATTCACTTTGAAGTGAAGAATCAATGACACTAGTCTAGAAACTTTGTAGAGTAATGTTACAGCTCGAAACGTGGCGCTTAAATCGATCGAATTAAATTGATACGGACAAATAGATTGATCTATTTTCAGGAACTGTTTCGTGAATCATTATATTAACACAGTTTTTATATCAGATATTAAAAAAGAAATGATCGAATATACATGTCAATTAATCAACTAATAAAAATGGCATGTCTTTGTCTCCTTAATTCGACAGGATTTAAAACCTAAAATCACAAGCATGTTGAATTGACTCGACATGCATAAATGTTTCAAACCGATGCACCGTAGAGGATACATTTTAAGAACCATTTCGTAATGACTTAAATCAACAATTTTTTCTCATTAAATAGATCAAATATTTCAAAAGAAACGATTGAGCAATCACATCTTTCAAGGAAAGCGACACGCGACTCTCGCAAGAATCCAACGTAACTCGCTCCCTACGAAGACACTAAATCCTACGCGGCATGTTCTAACACTTAATACATAATTCTTTCGACTTTCGAATATTACGAAACAAACACTTATTCCATCACACGACCCTATCAAAAGACGCGGCTAATATTTATAAGGGCTCGGGCGAACTTTGCACCCCGGGGATCGATAAGCGGCGAAATCCTCCCAGGGTTGCCTACCCCCAGGACCCTTTCGTTGCGGGTCACCCCAGAATTATAATTCCTTTATATAATATTAATTACGGACCGCGGGGTGGACATGGCCATAAAACACGAGCGAGGAGATTTAATTAATACGCCTCCGTCGTACGGCCGCTTTATTTATCGGCCGAATTTGACGCGCTTTATCTCAGATGCTGAAAAAATTATGTACGCACAAAGCCCTTTTCGAGTCGTTAAAGGGTCGTCCTTTATCGCATAAAACGGGCCTCAAAAAATGTGTCGAAATTTTTGAATGTGACGATGAAAATGCGGTTGTCGTTAACGCGCCTGTGGCGGATTAGCGGAATGTCGAGATAGCGTTGTCTTTTCGGTTCGTTGCATTCAGTATTTTTTGTGTTTTAAATAAAACTTTAATAGATATATTATTTGATGTATAAACATGAGTGTTTTATTCATAAAAAATAATGATTACGTACGTGTTTATTATATGTACGTACCACTCACATACGTTTCGATTTAGCCTTGAAAAATATTCTGAAACGAAAATGTTAGGCTTCGTTATGCTTTCATTACATAAATTAGTAATATTTATTCTAAAAAGTGCTTGTTTTATTCCGTCTAATAAAATATTTAATAATGCAAAAAATATGCTGAATTAAGCGATCAATCATTCAAACTTATTTACTCATCATAAAATAACTTCGAACGGCGAAAATTTACGATTCATTTTCTCCTAAAGTATACTTCAATTTTATGTCGTTTTACTGATTTTTTTTTTATTATTATTTAAGGAATAAAAGATTGAAATTCGTAAAATTATGCGAACATTCAAATCGCATGAATTTCTTTATATAAATGAAATTTTCCACTGTTCGATCCCGACTGTCGAGATTTTCAATATTGAATCAGTTGCAATTTAAAGTCGCTTAGACGTGCCTTTCGGAACAAGTCGACACGTTTCTCTGAAACCAACTACGAACGTTCAACAGATCTATACATGAAGCCGTTTTATTCATATTGTATCCGTTATGCATATCCATGAATATTTAAGGCATTCAAATTCAAAAACCGCAATAATTTCTTCTTGTATTAATATGAATTCTCACCAAAATGTGCGCACATTTTCACTTTCGTGAATTCCCCGATTAAAGTTAATAACTATACGAGTGTAATTCAGTATTTTTTCACTCCGTAAATAATTTATAAAATATTTTCCATATCGAAAATAATAACAATTTCAATATGAATTTTGAGTCTAAACCCCTTTCTCGTAGTGTGACAAGTAAAATATGAGCCAGAGACGGTAATGTCAGAAATACAGCAGATTTTCATAATTCTACGACACGTACTAATTCGGTCTGCAGAGTCCGGAATAGACGAGGGTCTGCGTCGAATATCTTCGTATCGAATATGTGACGATGGCTCAAAATCGAAATATCTTGTACGTGGAAACCTTGTCGATACATATTAAATCGAGATGCGGTCACAGTCCTACAGGAATACGAGCTCCTGAATCGACTGAATTATATATGCGAGAAATGGCCCGGAGGCGCACTAATCCGAGTTTCTTTTGATTTCGGTTTGATTTATTTCCGTACTTTCGTGCGAAAGTTCAGAATTGAAGATTTAATTCTAGAATGTAATACATTTTCTATACGAACGCCGCAAAATACGATATAATTCCATTCAGAGACGCACAAAGGAAACCCGTCCGATTTATCTCGCAAAATACGGCATTTTAAGACCGCGTAACGGCCCTAATCTGCCACAAAAGTAGTTTTAAATACACATAACATTCGTATCGCACTCTTTTGAAAAAATCGCTCTCGCAAAAGCACTAAAAGATATAATCGCATCCGACTAACAACGATTCGACGTTGAGTAACGAATGCTCTTCCCTCTTAACGCTCATGAGAGCAATCAATACGGCCTTAAAGCGCACTTAGAACGTGAAGATTTTCATCTGTTTTTCCTTAGCGACGCCATTTTCCAGGTGAAATAAATTAGTTAAGCCACGCCAAGTGTTCCGAGCGACGATAAAAGCAATAATAATTTGTCAACGGGGATTAAGTGCGAAAGCCTTATATGGCTATCGAAAGTGTTACCGTGGAAAACAAGACGATTTCATCTATTCAGGCTTCGCTTACGATCGATCTCAAATCATCGGTTATTTTATTAAAAAAATTTATAATAGGCAGATGCTTTGGAGTCGAGCTGTTCAGTTCGAATGTAAACGGAGCTCAAAACTTTCGGATGCGATTATTTTAGTTCGAGGAGAAAATTCGTCAAATTCCCACCGAAAAGGAGGGAGTTTTTCCGCTCGGTCGTTTAAATATTAAAAGAAATTAAAAGTTTTGAGCGAGCGAGTTTTCCGGAGCTTTCCGCGCTTATTACCGCGCCGCAAGCTGTCGGACATTATCGGAATAATTTGGAAATTTCGTCAAATATTTAGCGAGTTTTTGATCGATCTGAGTTGGATCGTCGCTTAGGGATTAGCTCTATTTTTCGACATTTTCTGTGCGTATGTATATCAGGAAATTGGACGACTTTCATTTCATATTACACATGTATAAAATTTCAGTTTATATAATAAAGTATCATTATTACTCGTCGTTTATTCATTGACTTTTTTGTTATAAATAAAAATGGAAAAAAATACCATTCGTATTTGAAAAATTTGCTTCATTAACATACCTGATATTATTTGAATTAATATTTTTTCAAAAATTATTTTCATTGAATATAAATTCAATCTCGACCATCTATCAAACGAAAATGCCTTTTCTAATGAAAATCTCAAATCATATGATGTACAATGATAAATTAATTAAAGACGACTATGAAATACGCAGAATTAGGAGTGAAACATCAATCAACGTCCACTTAGTCCGTTCATAAACTAACTCTATATCAAAAAGGTCAAAATCAACGACGATACTATAAATAAATTCTATCTAAAATCGAGCACTCGAAAAAGACATATTGCATTTTGAAATTCTCGCTAAAACGTCAAATTTGATTGAATCACTATGCATTCGAAAATGGATTCGTAGAAATTTTCAACCCGTATGAAAATTTAATTGAGATTAATTGATGAATTCTCTAATTTTGAACTATACAATTCAATTAATATCAACAATTCAATTCAGTAGCGATTGGTAAAAATGTTTATAGGCAGCTGCAACTACGAAGTTGAAATAAATATAGATAACTTTTAATTTTATGAACATATTTTACGAAAAAAAGTGGAGGCCCGTCTTAAAGGGTTACAGCTTTTCCTGTATCGTGAAAATAGTTAAGATTACTGATAATTCTTCTGTAATTTTTCCGTTGTGTAAATGAAATTAAGAAGTACTTTTATATTTTTCAATATATTCTCAATAAATAACTATTATCTATTTATTTTTCGTAGCTACAGCCTCACCTATGAACATTTCTATCAGCTGCTGCTGCAAATAAACATCAATAATCATAACTATATCTATGACACGAGTTGAGCTGCAACCCTACACTCTTTAGGACAGATTCAATTCGCTACGAAAATTCGATGAAAAAAATCTCATTTCGCATTCCATATTTGATCTGCAGAAGTAATTTCATCAGATTGCATCGGATGCTCGGGAAGTGGACTCGCAAAAAATGCAACTTCCGCGCATCGGAACCGGGTTTTTTTCCTTATGCAAATGTGTCTGGGGTCGTTTCGGGTCGTTTCAGTCGTTTTGGTCTGGCGTCTTCTACTTCGTAAATAACTTGGAAACTGCTCTGCATAATGGAACCCCGGGCACGACCGACGAGGGCACTTATCGCTTTCTCGGACGAAGCCAGTTTCGAAAACACGTGTCGTCGGATACTTTTTAAGTTTTAGATGCAGCTCCGAGGCGATTTTTTCACATCAGCTCCAAACAGCTCTGAAGTTTCAGGTATTGAGTTTCAAATTGTGCAGTATCGATCTGGGCGCTCTGTTATTTACATGTAGATGATTTAAGACCGGTCTTTTCACTTGAGTTAAGTTTGATTTTTTTTTCTTTAGAGTTTGAGAGTTTTCATAACGCGTTTGCATGTTCATGGTGGTTAGCTTTAAGAAAAAAATGCAAATAAACTAACATGAAGCTTAGTATAAGTAAAAAGATTGACCCATTATTATTTTCATTCAACATGAGTTCACTTTTTTTCTTATCAAATTTAACAAATGAATGCGACCATAAACAACTCTCATCCCGATTGGCCTAAATAGTGTTGGAACGATTTGAATTTCAAATTTTCCGATTGATAATTAGATTTTATGTTAAGTATATTTTTTGATGATTTTTATTTGGAATGTGCTGGTATATTTAGAGTTTTCCGAAGCGGAAATATCGGCAAAGTGAAAAGAGGGGAGAGCTTCATCAATTATTTCACATCGTAAATGTTATAATACTCTGTGGAAATATGAAGCATTTTTTTCGAGATACTACACGTAAAAATTTTCCGCAACATGAAAAAAAAAGCATAAATAAAACAAAAACAAAAAGAAAACGAGTAAAACATATGATTGGTTATATTCATGGCTTTGGATGGTGTGGTATTTCATTATGCTCTCAAAAAAACATTTTTATTTAACTAAAAATAAAATATTATTTATATTCATTTATTATCCTTATACGCTAATTTTGAGTAAATCCATAATTATTTAAAAAAATATATATTTCGATTTTTATTTTCAAATGAGCGTAAATTTCACATTTTATATACGCATTCAAAATTAATGCACAAACGCAAATATACAATTCGTATCCACAAACGTTCCATTTTTTTCCACGGCAATTATACACTCGTATCAATACGAAATGTACAAACACATAATGAAACACACACGTACATATATCAAAGTAAACACCGTGCGTTATTTTTACGATATTTACTTACGTGTACACGTTTGTGTGTACACAGGCGAATTTTGAGTGCGCCGAAAGGAAAACTCATAACTGAATTTTTCATGCGGCGCTTTTTCTAGCTAAATTTCATATCAACCTCAATTCACGCGCTGAAACGAGTTTTCAGAGCTCTTTCGCCATTTTCAGCGCCGCACCTTCGAACGATGTATTTAATACGTGTATCGCTTTTTTTTCGCACATGGAATATTTACGCGCGAACGAGATTTCTCGCACATATAAGCGTATACGATCGCACCGAATGCTTCAAAAAAATATTTTTTCCAATCCATTATAAGCCAGTATATATTTATTAATATACATATTATTAAATCAGCAATATAAAACGTTTATGTATGCTGTGTCGATTCAGCATTCTTTGGAATGCGTCGTTTCGAGTCCTATCTTATTTAGTCAGATGCCGTTTTTCTTAACTAATATGGAGACTCGATCGTTTTTTTTCGAATATTTTGATTCAAAAGAAGTGTCGATTTAATACTATATGAAACGATTCCTTGATAAATGGATCAACCTTCCTAAAAATTTATCAAATTATTCGATCTGTTTAGTGACATCTATTTCGTACCTATAATAAATAAATTATCGATTTAATACATATTTTTTACTCTAAATAATATTGTTTTACAAATTCTCAATACCATTGAATTTTTCATTAAAATATTTAATTTTTTTCCACTCATGTGTGATTCATATTTATAAACCTTCATAAATTTATATAATTTATCAAATTTTATATTTATAAAGCGACATTATTGTGACACTCTGTACGCATCTGTGTTCTGAAAATTCGATGATTTTATAACAATGTGTAGGTATTTTTTTCGACACATATTCATCGAGCTCAGGCTGAAATATTCGAAGTGGAATTCCGCTTAATCGCCGCTTAAATTGTTCCATCGGGAGTTTGTTGCGAAACTATTATTCGATATATGCACTCGGATATCTCGTTACGGATTTGTTAGTTTATAATACGCGCTAGTATCGTATTGTATTGTTGAAAACTTTTAAATGCTCCGCTTAATTTTCAGTTTCAAATTAATTAAATTGCAAATTCCGCTCGAAATTTTCTCTGTATATATAAATTGAACAAAAAGTCTGTTAAATTTTTTATTTCTAAAAAAAATACACCTGAAATACTATGAAAATATTCCATCAACTTGAACAATCCCTCTCGATTCGATACATATCCCATTTTTATCTACCCCACATAATCCAGGGCCGGCTATGGGGGTATGGGGGCCCAATCAACCCTTCGGCGGCGATAACGAGTTGGCGCGGTTGGCCGCCAATTATATTGACCCTTCGCCAACCCTTTGGCCCTCGTTTGCTATAATCTGGGCCAGAGGAACTGGGCCCAGAGGATGCCACGCACCTGGGCCATCGTCATCCGTCTTTGTTTCTAGTATGTTAGCAAAGTGAGGGTCGTTTTTCAATTCTGTAGAAAATTTCGTAGAAAATGCTTGATTTTTTTAAAGTATTTTGAATGATTTAAGCATATCGAACGATCTTTTGGTTTATTGATGATGATTTGCTTTTAAATATCGATAAGATAAGTGTGATTATTCTCAATGGTGATACAGTTTGAATCAGACTTGGAACTCTGTTTTCAGAGACATGGGTTGTTTAGGTTATGAGTAAACTACCTCTAATATTATAAACATTCTTGAGCTGTCAATTTTCAGTTAGAAAAATCCTTTTTCGTTAAAATATTGATGTTGGGAAATGAATTCTAATATCTTCCTACTATGTAGTATTTGAATTCATACTATGACGCTACTAATCTAGTTAAAAAAAACCAAGTGTTATAAAACTTGTTTATTCAATGCTCCTTTTGACATATTTTGCGCTACTATTGTGTATCACATATTGACGTTTTATCATAACAGCATTGTCATATTATTTTCAGTAAAGTAAATTGAAAGTTTTGCTACAACTCCAATGCATCTTCGATACTTTCGTACAGTTCTTAAGGTATATCATATTTACTTTCATACGTACGCACATAATATTCTTTGGTAACAAACTTAGAAACGATCTTCGATGAAATATATGTATTTTACAAACAACTGCAATGTCATTCGAAACTGAAAAATAAAATTACAATATCAATATCATAATACATTAGGACGTCAGGAAAAAATTAAAGATTGTTAAAAAGATTATGGGGTCGTTTTTAACTAACGCTCTGACACAACTTGCATAGTTATCTTTAACGAACATAATCTGTATAGTCACGCACAATATGAATCAACTCGAATTACACGTTTTGACAATCATTTTGATAAACTAACAGTTCGTAATATACCAGTGTCATTATTTCATTAAGGAATGCATTTGATATGAAAAAATATATGCAATCATTTTGCAGAATAATATACTCACCTAAACACCATAAAGGAAATTAAAATAATAAAATTCTTGAAATACTTCGTGAAAATTGGTGGATTTCCACGAACAGAAAAATTCAGACACACCGCCATTTCAACGACCAGATTTCATTTCAGATATGGAATGATCGAAAAATGCATGCCAAACCATCAACCACGATTTCTTTCCAAACGAACAATTTTACGTTCATTTTTGAAAAAACAACGCATCCACATATCAATGGCTATTCCCAAAACGAAACACAAATCGGACAACGTGTGACAAATACAAATCCCAATCTCCTATTTCATTTTTAAACAAACAAACTTATAACCACCAATCATAGATTCAAACTGATTTTCACCAGCATAACAGCCACATATAACACATTCTTCCCGGAATCGTCTCGAAATTCAAAATTCAACCCCTACCAGCCAATTCATCCCCCGAAAACTCTGTTCTGGCTTCAAAACAACAAAGTTTTACAACGATGCTATCGAAGAGCACGACGCCGAATGTTTGCAGAGATAACACGCCCCTGCGAGGCTGCGCCCCCGTGTACTCGCGCCCCTTTCGGGCCTACGCCCCCGAAGATTATAAAGGACGATTGTTCGGAATCTGGGCCCCTTTTGCCTTCCGAATATCCGAATATCCATTCAGGGATGCGGAGGAGACGAGTCCGAATCCCGCGGAATGGATGAATCAATTATTCATGCGGTTTGAATACTCGTGTGGTGGATTTGCGTTATAATGTGTTTGCTTTTTTTAGCATTCGAAAATATATTCGGATTACTTTTGAATGAAATCGATTTTATTTCGTACTTTCAAATATATATTTCTGACTTTTTAAAAATGAAATGAAGTATTCCATGCATGCTCAAATAAATGTAGTTATGTTCGATCAAACGTAGCGAATTTAGTGAGTGAGATATCTCTGCAGCAATAGAACGTCTAATTAGAGAGGTGACTTCTGTCTTCCTCATCCCCTTCATCGGATCAAAGGAGACGATGGTGTGGGTTTACATGAGATTCGCAATGGGGTGAAAGCTCGCTTTATAGCCAAATTTGACGCAGGCGAAAGCTCGTTCGCGAAAATTCGACACGTGCCTGGCACCGTATATGAGATACGTGGATGCGAAAGAGTTACGCTCTTTGCTGCTTCTTCGCGCCTTTTTTTTAGTTTTCAAATATATTTACGTTATCGTAAATGCCGTGAAATCTTTTAAAATTACATATTTTTCAAGAATCATTAAACTATCAGAACAAATTCTCATCAGATCGATCAATCGATTCGAAACGAATACAGTTTTGAATCGAAGTTGTTTTCTATCTTTCGCTTATGAAAACTAGATCTTTAAGTTTTCCGATTTTCACGGCAACACGCGTATGCGTATTACACAGGGGTGTTTATTTTTTATTTTTCAGCGTCTCATCTTTCAGCGTCTTATTTCAGGTTTTTGTACGCTTTTTTTCATGCGATGCGTGCCGCATTCGAGTTCACGTAAATTTAGCGCAAATGAAATTCGTTTTGATTGCTTGGAAAAGAAGGAAGATTTTTCTTGTGTGAATTCGAAATGATTTCGCCTTCATAATACCTTTGGAAACTGTTCAAAAATAGAAACTCGTTAGTCATTTACGATTCAATTCGTCTCTTTATCCGTCACTCATTTATTAAAAAACATCAAATATCAGCTATTTTCGATACCGTACGAGTAAGTTTCAGATTTTTTCTTTTTCAAAATAAAAACCTACATACATATATGTATCGTAAATTATTTTCTATTGTGTTTGACGTTTTAATTAAAACTCTAGTGGTTTTTCAAAGAAAATAATAATATTGAAAAACTTATACTTATGCTATGGAACAATTTTTCAGAGTGACTTAAAATGCTCAACAGCGTTGTTTCGCTACAAACTAATCTGAGCTGTCTAGACATACTATCATTAATTTTTAATACAGAACATTTCAGTTATTTGGCATATCAATTGACGAAACAGATATTAATTTGAAGTAAGTTTCATCTGAATTTAAGATAATTTCTTTCGATAGTTTCTTTACAAAGTTGTTATTTACAACTTGTTGCCAAAGTCTATTTATCGAATAACACTTCAGTGAACTAGGTGAAACTGACATTTTTATAAATTTAGCGATATTTAAATACAAACTCAATATTTTAAGCGCTGAAAATATAATTTATATTTTTAATAGGATTATTATTTACCAAAAATCAAGTGTGTATTAAATTCAAATGTATACATGTATATTTGTCTTTGTGTCATTTATAAACTCTTAAATGTCTTATTCTTTTGCAGTGATATCTAAAAATCTATTGAGAGTTGCATTTTTGTTCTTGATAATACTTTTACGACATTTTCACAAATTTTCATTGAAATTCGTGGAGACCTTAATAAAACCTCTTCTTGCGAGTACATCCGTATATTTGTCGAGGTTTAACTATACACAAAACTTAAACGCTATATGAAAAATAAAATTTGAGGAAAATTACACGAAAGTCTCACCATTGAAGAAGGCTTCAAACGCCAACCGAGCAACATTTGATATTTGAAGGTCGCCTTTTGAGAGCGCGCCTACTTTTGAAATTCGCGCCTACGAAGGGGCCTCAAAGTAAAATTTCCCGCCGAAACGTTATTAATAACGACTTCTCCGCCGCCTCGGTCGTCGAAGTCGAGAATTCAACCCATTCTAGACCGAAATTAACATAAAAACGGGTCCGCAAAATATTCCTTTGTTCGCCCCCGCGAGCGAGAATTCCGACGGTTTTATTTGTTTTGAAACACGCGGACGAAACTTTCGGCATGGACCGATTTTTCCTCTCTTCATACATATATATATATATATATAAATGTATGTGAGTGTGTCGAAGATTCTCAAATGGTGACAAGTTCGAGTGCGCCTGTATAAGTTTGAATTTTGTAAAGTTTTCTCGTCGTCTTTAAAGGGTTTAAATTTCACGAATTGAAAATTTTGTTATAGTTGCTGAAAAAGTTTTATATAATATTTTAAGAATGAAATTTTCATTTTATATTTGTACATGTAGGTATAAATAATAAATATACATTGATATAAAGCATTTGTGCACGTCGATTTTGCATACATAGGATACTTACATAAATTCGAGTAATGTCTTTTTTGTCGACAATCTCGACTCATTTGTAATTGATTAATTTATATGAAACATTATCATTTTTTTTATATTTGATCAAATCAATGCGAAAAAAATATTCATTCGACTCTTTATAAAATGATTCCAAAAAATGATCGCCACTTAACTATAAATTTGATTGATATATTATAGCATCATATGTCATACATTGTTATTATCATTCAGAATTTCTAGCTAAGGGGCTCATTTCTTCACTAAATTAAATAATACAATATTAATTGAAAAATAAAAAAAAAAAAATTTCCCTGTAAGTTATTATAAATAAATAAATGAACTATTTTAGAATTCAAAATATATATATATACATTGACACATAAAAGTTTTCTGATGTTCGTAGGAACGGAAAATAGTTGAAAATTCCTGCTTTCACTATATCTCTTGTATCGGCGTCATTTTCTTTTTTCCTTCAAAAGAACCGTGACGATTTTCCCGAAAGCTTTGACGAATGTTCTATCGAGATTTATAGTAGACGATAGTCAAACAAAAGTGCGACGATTTCGCTGAAAATGAGCGCACGTTTTTCTCGAAGATATCGTGTTCTGTGAAATTTATTCAAATACTTGCAATACTGTTCTCGAGTGTGAATCTAGTAGTGACTTTTCGTTCGTTTCAAATATGTCGAAAATAAATTGATCGATGATGGCAGATGATTTGGTTTCGATTTCGACTAAACGAATTAGACCCATGCGAATAGGAAACGGACAAATATTCGCAAAACATCCAATATGATATATTATATTAACTAACGTTGTTTTGTTTCTATACTTAGAAACGATTCTTTAATTTGCACAAAAATAAAAGAGAAAAGCTTAAGCGATACAAAAGTGTTTCGTTTTATCGTTTTCATAAATCAAGAAAGGTGCCATACATAGATTTATTGCGATATAAAACTTTTCATTTCGAATCGTCGCAAATGGAACAATTTTACGTTTCCTCGCACTAAAAACAATTTCAATCAAAAAGGCTTTAAGTGCAACCTTTCCGTTTTGAACCTCGATGGAAAATGCATTTAATGCGATGCCGGTATTATATTGTATACAACGATTGGTTGTTAAAAGTGTTCATTGCGAATTTTTTCCCGCTGCAGGTTTTATTTAGCAATTAGTCTCTAGGGGATCTTAGGGGAGAAAAAAGAATATATACGTAAATTTACGAGCACTCATTAAGAGATTTTATTTGTCGACAATAATAGACAGGCGCGCAATATCGTAAAACTTTTACCACTGGCTGAAATAATTACGGTACGCTTTATTCACTGTCCCCTGTTTCAGTTATGCTGAGATGCAAAAAGGTTTTCTATTATTTAGCAAAAGGCAACTGCAAGAATTGATAAGACCATCCCTTAAATATTTTGATCAATTAATTTAAATAAAATTTTTAATTTCACAAAACTTATATTCGATTAAAAATATTTTTTCAAACTTGAATATCATATTTTCAACTGACAAATTCTCGAGAGGTTTTCCCTTTTCAGCATACGGCTGCCGGAAAAGCTTTCGAAAGCACCTCTCGTTATTCAATCCAATACAATTTATAATAGAGAAAAAGTCATCGAAAGCGGAAAATCCATACCAGAAAGGGAGGAAAACCCCTCGAGCGACGATGCCGATTTTCAGAAAACAACTTCGGTGTCGGCAATCCCCGAAGAATCGAGTGTTTTTCATATGTTTTGTTGAGAATTGTGAGCACGTTCGGAGAGGGATCCAGTGCAAGGGTGCGAACGAGCCCTTAAAAAGTCAAGTGCATTTCCCCCATCCAGTGATATTTGCCCTTCCTTGTAATATACCTGATTCCGTTGGTGCTTCCGACAGGTATACATAAAAAATCGAATTTATTTTCTATTATTCTTTTCCGAGATGAAAATTTAATATTTATTAATACCTAACGGTTCTAAAAATATTTTCATATATTAATTTTTTTAATAAAAAATGGAACATTTTTAATTAATAATTTGCATTCTGTGATTAAATTATTTTTTCAATTAAGCGAAAGCAGCGGCATGAGAAAATAAACCTTGCACACCTTAGCCGGGACTAAAACGAGGTCACCTCCTGAGCAAGGGCGTTTACGAATATTTCAAGAAAACGCGCGAAAAATATGAATTTTTCGCGCCAAAACGGTCGAAATAAATCACGAGAAAAATGCATAACGAATAAAGAGGTTTATTTTCAGTTTTCCGCAAAATCCGCGACACCCTCTCCCCATGAAAAAGAGGGCAAAGTTCCCGTCTCCTAAATAATATATATTGCGTTTATCTTAAACACACATTCCGTCTCTAGAATGTACACAAACACGCGTACGCTTTTCCGGAAAACGTCCGTAAACACACCCTAGGATATATTTATTTCTAGTCATCCTAGCTGCAACGATTTTCAAACTTTTCCAATACTAGACTACGTTTGCAGAGCTTTCAATTTTGCTTCCAAGATTCGAAGATTATATATTATGCAATAACTTATATTCATATTTTTATACTTGACTTTCGTTCTAGGTTTATATTCTATCTAATTCAAACAATTCTAAAATTTGACCAGATAAAATAAACAAATTTATATTCGATCTATCTAAAAAGAATTCCTTAGTGGAAAATAATGGAAAACTCATTCGCACTCGAAAGTCTGAGTCGTTGCGCCCCACAATTTAAAAGTCTTCCCCGTCGAGTGTTTGTCGGAGTTCAAACACTCGCTGCCTCCTGTTTCCATTTTGACTGTTTAATATTTGCCAAAAGAAACAAAGAAGAAAAACGTACACAGGCTTATGGGAAGGACGCGCACACAAAAGTCGCGAATTTCACGGACGCGGAGCCGAGTAGGTGACGTTAGCCATAATTCAATGTAAACACGCGAAAATAAAAACCGAAAAAAATATTTTTGCACATGTCGTATATGGGAGTGTGAAGTGAAAAAATATATATAAAAATAAAAACATGGGGAGAAAAAACCTTCAAACGAACACGAAACAACATTGTACACGTGTAGCGAGGTGAAGAGGACTGTTCAATTTCAACACAAACAGTATTTGTTTTGCCATTCGGATAAATGGCGCACAGTATGATGCGATTTTTAAATGTTTCCAAAGCTTACTATATTTTCAATTTGTGCACTATATTTATTTGAAAATACTTTTGATTTAAAAGTATTTTACAATTTTATTAGATTCAAAAAAATATTTCTGAAATTAATATACAGGTACGTAATAATAGTTCGATTCCATCTGTGTGTCTATCCAATGAAACCCTTTATTATGATCAATAGCTTAATTATGCGATTCTGATACATCTACAAATCAAAATCGATGATTCATGGTGGACAGTCATGATAAATTTCTACGCTCCATAGTTTGACAGCTTTGGATTTGAGAGTAATTTTTTCGACAATAACGTGTGGCACTTTTTCTTTGACATACGAAAACTTTATTCTAACTAGACATTCATAGATATTTTATATTAATTATTAAGATATTTTTGGAATATGATTTAACTAAATATAACAAGTAAGCATTAGATTCGGACACTGAGCATTTAGTAAATTTAATATTTGAAAAAATCCAATCATTCCACAGCACTTAAACGTAACTCTAACAATGTGTTATTGTTTCAAGAGTGTTCCAAAGCAATTCCGACTTCATTTTTACGTGCTTTCGCCGAGATTGCTTCGGCTCCTGGGGAAAAGCGCTTTTCCGATCGGTCGTTTATGGGGTCTAGCAAAGGGAAAAACAACCCGGAGAGATTTCAGAGTCCCGCGTGTTTATTGTTCTGGCACTTAGGACAGTTTCGAAGGAGTCCCTTTGTACCGACGAGGGTGTGCTAAGCAAAATAAAATGCGACCGAAGGGAACTGGAGCGAATGCACCGCATAATGCACCAGTTATTGAATATTTCAAAGGGGCTTTTCCTGAGGAAAAGCGCCGTCGGGAAAACGAGTAAATATTTTGCCACGATATCGAGCTCAGATGCTGCCGAAGAAATTGATACATTCGATATCAATTGAAATGATCTACAAACTAAAAATATATTCATTTTGATATGAATTATATTTATAACAATAGTAAAAATATATCACCTTCATGCGAAAGATGCTGTGTAGTGTGAAATACCTTTTGCATTAAGTGCATTCATTGTGCTCGTTAAGGATGCATCAGAAAAACTGAAGAAGAGCGAATCGCAAAACGCTTTAAGTCTTGCAAACTGCACTTATGTATGTATATGTATATGTTTGTAGAAGTATGGACTTTAAGTCCATTCGTTGTATCTATACGTTTGTGTGAAATGCACTTAAGCTCGTCCATTTCTGAATAAGTCTTGGGATTTGTTCGTTGAAATAGGAACAACGTTCATTTCAGTTTAGTACTGGTATTTCGCGGATTGAGCTTAGCATAGCATTTCATTCGAAGTTTGTGTTGGTATAGATATTCAGTTGAAGTATTTTTTTCATTTTGTAGTTTCAAAATCTATCATTCGAAATGGGCATCGTAAAATAATACTTTTTCAAGTATGCATATGTTTATGGTACCGTATAAATATTCTGAACAAAGTCGTATAAAACATAGTTCAATCCATAAATTTCGCACGTAATAATAAACATATTAAACTTTAGTAGACGTGTTTTGAAAATGCGAAAAGTGCTAGTAAAACTGTTTATTTCATATTTGAAAACTTTATGATACGTACACTATTTAGCACGAAAGAGTTCGTGTATGCTTGCATGTTCGACGTTGAAACTTGAATTGAATCACTAATTGAATAAGTTATGTGTTAACTTCTTCTTGCTACAATAACGAACAAGAAATATTTCTTGGAACTAAAAATGAAATATGCAAATATATTCTTGTTAAACGAACTTAAAATCACCGTAAATATTATGTTTAAAACATTAACATAAAAACACATCTCGCATGCAGTTCACTTTCAGCCGAATTCACCCTTCCTATTTACAAAAGCGCAGGCAAATATTTGAATATCCATTTCACAACAATCGTTTGTACTAATTGTTGAAATTGAACGTATCTATATAAAAAAAATGATATAATAATTTTATAATTTGAATGATTTAATAGTTTGGACAACTTTTATCAACTACGAATTTGCAGTTTCTTATATGTATGTAGATATAAGTAAAATTGACTAAGTATATGAATGTAATTTGTAGTCTCCTTAATTACATGTGTATATTTTCATTTAAAATTTTCAAATTCACTGTGTGTATATCTGAGAAGGTTTTTACTTCATTATATTTAACATTTTACAATCTACAAAATATCTATCGCTTAAAATTTCATGTAGCCTAGCAGTAGCTTTCATACACAGTTTACACACGCATAATAATTACAAAAAAAATACTATAATTATCAACAATTTCGATTCACAAAAGCTAGAACGATATGAATTATATCAAAAATTAGATAAAATCAATAACTATTCTAATGATCATTTTTACCATTGTCACATAGGCGTCCAAAAATTTTATACCTCTACACACGCAACACAATTGTAACAGTTCACAATCGGTATGAATTCATAGTCCCTCGAACAACGCCGAGTCACAGAAGCTAGTACGATATAAAATTCGTCAAAAATTAAATTAAAACCGATAACTATTCTAATGAAAATTACAATTAGACCCGATAATTTTTAGCACTGTCGCATCGGGGTCCGCATCGTGTTCCGCAGAATGGAAAGGGGTCCCCTACAGGACATCCGAGGGTCACGGGTCCGTGACTAATTTGGAATGTGATTCTGCTTGCAGAGTCACTCTCTGACACGACCCGGCTCTACAAAGTCGCCTAATACGTTGAAATATGTCACATAATGAACACCCCGTGTTCGTGGGCCTGCGGACCGGGTCCATAATTGAAATTTCGATGGCCTTTTTTGGGCTCCGTCACTTCTTCAAATGTGTAAGTAAACATTATTTTTGTATCTGGCGAGATTTTCGAAGTCGTCTTGGGAATTCGCTCCGAGGCAATCTTAGCGAGTGGGAGTTTTCAGATTCGAACCAACGCAGTGCAATTGCCTTAAAAGCCTCGTTCGAGCGAGCGGCTATAGTTTACGTGCGCAAAAAGTGCATTGCATTTGTTTGCTTGATTTAAAAGGCTATACGTTAAGAGATAGATGAAATTGTGCAGGGAGTGGACCGGAAAAATGCGTGAGTCTTGTCGTCTCATGAATAAAATAACATCAATATGTAATTTTTTGAAGAAATGTTAAATTCTTGTAATTTCATTTTCATTCTTGTTTATTGAAAGGTTATCGGTGTGACGTCAATTATTTTATGTTTCTGGTGACCGTTATAGGGTGACATTTATATAATGTTAATGTGGCCGTTAATATAATATATGGATTCGATGAAGCTTTTATAAAATTATGTTTATTATAATATATGTTTTGAATTATTTAAAATTGGATGGATTCGAATGAAAATTGTAAATGAGATTGATATGAATTTATGAATATCCATTATTATCTCGAAGTTATTAGAATATTTCTGAATAATTTTCAACATAAGGATAGAAATTCAAATAATCTATTGATGTTTTCGAAAAGGTCGTTCGACAAACAAACCGAAACATCCAAATACTCCAACTTTAATATCATGAATGAATAATTAAATACATATTTCGAAAATTGCTCAATATTAAAGGAACCTAATATCGCTGAATATCTAATTGAAAACTGCGAGCGTCTTCATAAAGCGCCGAATAATCGATCCTTTTAATAAATCACGCGTTTATTGTACGCAAATTGCCTTCCAATTATATTCACGGTCGACAAACTCGATTGAGAAATTGTCGCATCTTCGCAACGACGATAATAAGAAAATAATTGGGCACAAATTAACAACAGACAAACGTCTAAATAACTCGGCCCCTTTCTTCTGCAGCCCCAAAAACAAATTCTCGGAGAAACCTCCGTGTTTGGCATGGAAAGGAAGTAGCGAGAAATTAGGACTTATTTTTAGGGTTGGCGAATATTCGTAGAAATCAAGGTTTTTGACATTTTCAATTCTCTAATGATCTTATCTATATGTCAATGAAAGGTTTCTGTACCATTACATTTAAAAATTTATAAACAACAGAATTTCTAGAGTTTGACAGTTCTCAGAAGATATTTCGTAGCTCAGTAATGAAAAATATTATGCACAGCTTACACACGCAATGGAATTTACCACAAGAATGCGATCTGGATCAGTAAATATTATACTATACAACAATTCACGATCGAATAAAAAATACTCAAGCATCGCCAACTAGTGTTATAAAAAATCAATCTCATATTTTCACCTAACAACCCTGCTAATTTTCAAAGCCGTATCCGGCGAAAAACAGTTTTCCCCAAAAGCTGCAAGCTATCTGATGAAATAAAGTATGCCCATTATTTTCTTTGCAAATTAACGTTAACCTTAACGCTAAAGCGACGTTGAGCGGGGGTTGAGGGAAAAAAATTAAAGCCGTGGAGGTTTTTATCGTCGCGAAAAAGCACCTCAGTCATCCCTTAACGAGCTCGTGCGTCCCTTAATCTCGCATGCCCTCCTTTTTGCTAGTTTTTAATTAAATTCGAGACCCCAGACCCTCAGGTTTCGCATAAATAGTCGGACATAGGAAGCGCTATGTGACGTGTGTCCCATGAAAAGTCCAAAGGGAACGCCTACCTCTGTTTCGTATGAAATTGTTTGCGAATTCTAGAAATTTTTCATTTATTAATAATTATTATTATTATTTTTCTTCCATCTATTATAATATTTAATATAATAATAGCGTTAATTTATCTGTGAATCTGTATGATTGTTTATGTGACACTCAAACTACGATTTGCTTTACAATACTGTTAAGAAAATTGCTTAAGATAGATGCAAATAAATCTTATAATTTTAATCTATTTGATTTCTCGCTAATGTATAATACTTTAAAATAAAAAATATTATTGAATATAAAAAATCATTATGAATCTCACTATTTCACGACTTACTAAAAACTACTGATTAAACTAAACTCGATTCACAACAGCTTAGACCAAAATTGCATTTAACTTTAGAGCACGTAGCGAACTCGCAAAGGATTTTGGTTTTCAATCTAATCTCCAAAAACGACCCTAATGAAATGTTTGCGCGTTAAATTTAACGTTATACGAAAAGTTAAATTAAAATTCAGCCAATTTGTCGAAACGTTTACCGCGCCAACAAACTACGTCGACCAGCGCTTTAATACTTTCTTTCGGTCGTTACGGAAACGGCGTTCGATTATCGTGGTGTTTTTTGTACAGATTAAAATTTTCAGGACGTTGTGACTTTGTTTCGATTTCTGACTTATTACTCGGGCACGTTCGAAACGCATTTCCTACTATTTTCAAGCGTTAAAATTCACAGAAAATAGAAAATAAAGGAAAACGAGCGGTCTTTGCTGCTTGCTATTCAACAGGCGTGTTTGTATAAGAAGGAAAGGCAATAAAATGAAGCGATGGAGGGAAGGGGACTTGGAGAAAAAAGCTTTGAGAAAATTGTTCGTAAAATACGATGGAGGTTCATGTCAAACTTGAATTTTTCTCGAATAGTAGAAAACTTCTGTTAAAGTGAAAACTTCATTCATTTCAGTGCGATATTTCTGAAAATCAAATTCTCTTACTATTTTTGGCGATTTGTATGAAAAATTATAAAAAGCATCATCTTAATGCCTAACAAATCTGAATATTTTAAAATTAATTTGCTTAATATTATCATGAGCATTCTTTCGAGTTTTGTTCAAAGCATAATCCTCATCTTTATTATTTGTATTGCTTGTATTTCAGTATTTTCTAAAAATAAATTGAGCATGTTTCGAAAAAAAATATTCAAATACAAATTATATGAAAAAGAACACAAAATGAAAATAAAATCTTTAATATTCCCCTTTACGTATCACGCCCGAAAAAATCCATATTTGAAACGAACCCCCATATCTTTTCACCCCTTTGTGAAAGTGAACAAAACCGACTGACTAGGTCGACCCTTAATTATTTCCTGCGACGAAACCTTTCAAAGGGCGATCTGAAATTTTATCGCAGTTTCGAACGAAAAAAAGGCATCTGTTGATCTGAAGCTCTCCTTAGGAACACCGTGGTTCAATGGGAAAAGGGCCATACTTTCCTAAGGTTCCTGTGTATGGGGATGGGGTTCGAATGAATGGCTTTTATTTGATTTTTATTGTGCTGCGTGTTGTGTTGCGTATTCAAATTGAAGTGTCGTAAAAATTTACCGCTTTTTGAAATTGTTTTACTGCGTTCTAAAAGGATCCGAAGGCGAACGTGAAAATTTTACGACGCCGGAAAAAAATTGGCGAAACAAAGAAGCGAATGAATTAAATGATAAGGATGCGTTTTTTATTTATTTTTTGTATTTATTTATTTTTCATTCGATTCGATGCCAATTTCGTTCGATCGAATATAATATTCGTTTTTCGTAGATAAATAAATTCGTATATTTACATATTTGATCGTGGAAATATATGAACGATTCATCGTGAAGAAAAATAAAAATCATTGACATGTTCCCAAATGAAAATCGACAAAGGCTTTATTTGAATTTCCACATATGTGTACATTCGAAAGTGATACCGCAAAACTCAACCCTTTCGTATTTTCGCACGTCATTCCCCTTTGTGAACGTTCGTCATAATTTCGAAAACCTTTTCATAGAAAGATAAAAGCAGTCGTTATCAATCTAAGTAATAAATCTAATTTTTATTTTGGTGACAAACAAATAAATATTTAATAAAATTAAATATGAATACAATACCTATCGTGTACACCTAAAATTTAATTCGCAAGGTCACAATAATTCACCTTTGCGCTCAATGATCGATATGAAGTTGAGGATTAGGCTAAAAGTTCAAGAGATAAGTTTTTCGAAATGAACAATTTTGTAAGAAAAAAAGATAATAATACTATGTGAAGAGCATAATTAAAGTATTAGGTATCGTGTAATTTAGGCAACCAATTTAGTTACTCTGGCGACAACATGAAAATTGACTAACGAAACAACATACCTTCAAAGCTTCCAACTACACCTTCTCCTATTTTTAACTAAAAAAATAAAAACCAAATATTTTAATTATAACAAACAAAATATAATTTAATATCCGTTTTTTCACGTCTGGTTTCAGAAGGAAAAGAATTTAAATTATATCCTATCTTTCCGCCTGTGAACTGTCAAAATCTGGAGGAAAGAGATGGACGAATGTATTGTTGTGTGAAGTGTAGTATGTCTATCTCTTTCAGCATCTGCTTTGAAAGCTCATAGTTGGAAAAATTACGTGTAGTTTGAATTCGTTTTACTCTCAAATAAGAGATGAAAAGATTGGTCCTTGTTGGTGAGTGATGAATAAAAAAAAACTAATTACGAATGCGAAATTTGACAACCACTGAAACATCTGACATATAATACTTTTGAACTAATACGACATGCGATACGTGTCGAAGGGGCGTCACTTTTTCCTATACGAGAATTAATTTCCATTCGGCGCCCATTCAGAGAAAAACGTGATTGATATCGAATTATTCAATTTTTCCGACCTCGCGCAACGGAGCGCTTTTCCGCGCGTCACGCGCGCGAATTTCCCGAATTTTCATTCGCCGGCGGAAAAACTCACATATAAAATTGGAGGAGAGGAAAAATCGCGGTGACGCATCTGCGTAATAGTATGAAATTTGAATGAGAATCGCCGAATTGCGGTTCGCGATGCAAATAGGCGTCGTTTCGACGTGGAACGCCAACAGTTTCGACAATCGAGCTTAATCGCCTATGACTCTCTTTCTGGCTCTGTGCGTTTTGTGTGTCGCGAGTGTTTTTCGTCGGTCCTTATTTAAATGGAAATTTTTCCCGCGGAATATTTTTTTTTGTTTTCGGCTGGCGCGAAAAACGGAATTTTCGAATAAGTCGGCGTATTTCGTGCGTGCCGCTCTGCGTACGAAACGACGACGTCCAGAAATGTGCGATTTTTTTTTTCGTTTGATTCCAGACTTTTTTTGTTTTATTGAATTTTCTCAAATCAATAAAATTTAAAAATTTGTAAGTAAATAAGTTATTTGTATGATAAAATCGAATTCAAAATTTGTAGGTAAGAAAGGTATACTCAAGGATAAATTGTGATACTTTCTCTATCCATAGAATCATCAGTTGTTGGGTGATTGTCAGTGAATTAAGTTTTCTTCGGATGAAAAAAAAGAGTCCATTTCATATTCCTTGAAAAACAATTTAGACTTATGTTTAATTATAAATTTTATATTAATATTTTTTAATACACCTCTTGCGAAAAGTAATCAACTAAAACGCTTACAATTTTGATATTAAATTTCAACGAAATATCTCAATATTATTAAAGAAAAAGATAACAATTTTAAAGATATTATTTATCATAAAGATGGATTTTATACAATTTATTATAAGAAACTATTTTACATTTATTTCAAACAGGAATAAAAACTTAACACCTTAGCATTTAATCAGTTGATGTGTACTTGGAAAGTCGATCATTTAATCTCAAGGTAAATTATTGCGACCGCGTGAACATAAACTCATAAACAACTTTATGTACATATTTCTTAAAAAGTATTTTTTTTATCATTCTCAATCACTTTTTCTTTCATATTGACTCATTCAATCAAATTCCAACGAAACCAACCTTCAAAATCATAATTTTATATTGACACACAAAAATCAAAAACTTTGATTACACAACATCCCAACAATTGCTCAGCAGCACGACAACACAATCCTAATCCACCCAAACACACACACACACACGAGATATTCCTCATGGGACACTTAAGCGCAACGGCAGACCTTAGCAACGGGGACGTCGTTAAAACCGCAAAGGCGAATCGTTACCACCTGAACCGGAGGATCTCTGGCCGGGCAGATAAGGCGGCGTTAACGGCCTAATCCAGGACATTACCATTTCTTGCCCGCGAGGGCCCCAACTAAGCCCTTTCGGGGCCCTAGGAAAATTCCCGGGAAAACCCGGAAAAAAGACGAGCCGGTGATCGATCTTTGGCCGGCGGGGCCTTTGTGTTTTTGTGGCCTTTTTCGATTTTTTTCTTTCGAAGGTGGTCCACCGTATGATGGATCGTGGCAATATCATTTTGAAATGTTTCTGACGGTATTGTGAATATTGCCTTTTTTTTTCAGCAAGATCGAGATGAAAATTTGATTTTGGTTCGATGTGTTTTTTTTTTCGATCGAGAATGTGATTTTCATTTTGTATTATCGAAGGTCTTGAATATTGCTTTTTTTCTTTTTTAATGTCGATTTATTGAAATTCAGAAACGAATGCCTTTTTAATTATCTTCTTCAAATTAAGAAAATGGCACTTATGTATATGAGCAATATAAAGAACGTGATTCTATTATAATTTAAAAAAAATGCCACAAGTATAATTTACAATCTGATAATGAATCTGTGTTAAGAAAATTATTTATGTCGTCCTGCTTAAACATATTAAAAAACGAAAGATTAAACATTAATAGCCGTAATTAGTGGGGGCAAACAGTTTCATAACGACATAATAACACAATTAGTGTCAAGATAAAATATAATATTAAGAGAGCACTTTAAAATTAAACAGAGAATTTTTACAAAAAACTAGAAATTACCGCCTCTTTAGTGAACTTTAAATCTAATGTAGATACTTGACATTTTTTCGTGTGCGATCTATGCAATTAATAGCAACTATAAATAAAAAAATATGATGATTTGAAAATGTTTCTAAATTACATCAATTATGTACAATTTGTAAATGAAACTCGATAAGAAGTATGCGAATAGAAAAATTGTAGATATAATCTATTTTTAATAGCAGTATCGTGGAAATGAAAAAAACATTGTCTTACATAAGTTATTATCGACTTATAATTATTAAAGAAGTTCAAAATAACTGTAAAAAATAAACCGTTTTTCGTAATATTTTAAAATTTAATTATTAATCTAATGCAATCACCTAAACTATACAATGAAGTACACTAAACGTACGAACTAGACCCTATACTACGATACTCTAGCGCACGCCCCATAAAAACCAAACCGGGCTTAATTTTGCCCAATTTTCGCATAAAAGCTCGCCGTGATTTAATCCCAAAAACCACTTATAACATTCCAGATTACGTAGACGTAATTTTTACGACAGTCGATACGTTTGTTTGGGCATAAATCTCGTTCGAGAGCCGAAACCTTAGATGGAAAAAGCTTCATAAGCGTTATCGTCTCCTGCCATAAATATTGAGCGATACTCTCGCTGCAGGCGATGAATTATTAGCTAAGCTTTCAAAAACTGTCACTTCAGCTTCGGGGATGAAAAGTTGTGGAGTGTGAGAAGTTTCAGCGAACTCTTGCATCTTTAATGACTAGCGGCTGAGATGAGTGGGATGAAGTGTATGGAGATTTTTTCCTTTTTTTCGATAAATATTCGGTGTATATAAGTTTCAGTTCTTTGGTGAAATTCTGCTGAAAAAAAACCATTGACAAGTTATTGTGGTAGTAAAAGTGGGAAAATTATGATCGGCTTTTATTGCTAGCTGGAATATCGCTAGATGGTGTCCTTCGCGCGATCTATGTCACATATAAAAACTGCTCGTATAAATGAAAGTGTTTTATGTTTTCAATACTTTTATTTTCGTTAGAGCCTAATTTATTATATACGCTATTTAAAAACAAAATTTATTAATTCCATTTTTTCAAATCTAATACGCGACCGATCCTTCAAACGATTGTTTTTTTATGACTGTATTAGAGAATGAAAATAACTAACTCATTTTACAGATTAAATAAAAATCTTTACGTTTACATTCGAATACGTATTTGTAAAAGCACTAATAATTGAATCGCGGCGGCGAAAACAAATAATTCATATGATTTTCTTTATTTCGCTCGTAGCGCTTAAATTTTATCGCTTTCGTATAAACGGGCTGCCTAAATTTAGCTTAGAGGGAACCATTTTTTTCTCTCATTGTTATTTAATGTATGGTAAGAAATGGATTTATGTGTGCGGCTTGAATTTCGAAGGTAGAAGACGTTATCCTCTGTCAAAGGCCCAATCAAATATATCCCACATCAATCAACGTATAAGAAAATCGACGAAAGGTTTCGGATCGGCTTATAACAAGTTATATCTAAAGATTTTATAAATTATCTCATTTATAATGAATTCTATAATTTTTTTTATCAAATATTCACATTCTCATATCAGATCTGAAACACACATTCATATCAATGCTATGAACTGTTGGCTAATTTGACCAATTTATTAAATTAAATTTACGATTATTATTGCAGTTTTTATTAGAAAATATTATATTTCGACCCTGACGTTCGGTTTATTAACGTCACAATAGGCGTTCACTTATAAAACCGAGCCGAAAGCACTACCGCTAAGGTTCTCCCTATAAAACGAACCTTACGACCTGCGAAAAAATATACAATTTATTCGAAACGCGCGTATCTCAGATAATCGAGATAATAAAAGTCAATAAACGAGATTGGCCGCGTAATATGAAAATAAGCCGCGGTTAGTTTTAACGGCGTCGTTAAGGCGAACGCGTACATGTGTTGCGTGAAAAATTCACAGCCATTTTCCTCGGAAACCACACATACCCTAAATCCAAATTATATAGAGAGGGAAAAAAACCTGTGTATTTTTTTTTGTTTCTCGTCCATTCCTCCTGATTGGCAGGACTGTGAATTTTCGCAGGCAGGAATTTTCCCGTCTTTCTGCTTCCATTTCGACAGCTCCCTTAATGATCCTTAAATAAGAGGGATCGAGCCAGAAAATCCGGCGCTTTTTTAGGATTAGAGCTGGTCAGGTTAAGCAGTTCACGGGTAGGAGCAAAAACAAACCGACGGCGCCAAATGAAACGATAATAAAGGGATTCATCCCCCCGATACGTTGTCTGAGCCTTATATAAAAGGGTGAGAGATAAGGGTTTGCCGAGGGGTCTCTAGACTTTTATTCCCATATGGAAATTGGGGTGCTTCTGGGGGAAAAGATTTTCTTATGCATCGTCTAGGTTTGGACGTCATTTGTATAGGCGTTTTGTGTTGGGGTGGATTAGATTTTTTTATGCCTCATAGTATATTTTTTATAAGAAAATCAAGTCTTCAAAATTGTTCTTTCATATGAATGAAGTTATTTAAAAATAAATCTGAATTATATTATCATAATTTATATATTTAATTTCATACTATTTTCCGCTATACACAGAAAAATGCACATATGTATAACCGCACATATACAAAAATGCTGAATTCAATAAAACACAGCGTCCAAAATATAATAAGCACGAAAGCCTTATTTCCTTCGAATAAACTAGCACAGTTCGAGCCTTACGAAACAAACGTATTTTCCGAAGATTTTTCCGAGGAAAATTTCGGCATAACACATCACGGAAGTTATATGTTTAGCGGTTGCCCGCGGAAAAACATCTGCGCGAATTTTCTTCGTCGCCGCGAAAATTTCATATTCGCGTAATAATGCTGTAACCGAAATCATTTTTTGATATCGAGACGTGACCGCACTTTTAATATCATCGTCATATATATGCTTTATACGTATACATATGTATAATATATTTCTCCAAAAAATATATTAACATTCTAGTTTCTGTAACCTGATGCTACTCATAATTCTAAACAAGGCCAATTGTGAACTGTAATATAGTTTTTTCTATTCATATTCTTGTTTCCGTAGTGAATCTCATGCATAATATTTGATACAACTTTGCTACAGCTAAGGCCCACTTCGTCAAACGTCAAAGTTGAAAATATTCTAGATTTTAAAATGTTGAACATAAATTCAGATACCTTTTTTGATGTACATACAATAAGTCTGAAAAGTTTCATCGCAAAAGATCAAGCGTTTAAAAGTCTGTAAATGACATACAAACAGATATACAACCATTTTCATTTACATAGATTTATCTTTGAATCTAATCAGCATATTGTACATAAGATTTCTAGCTTAATTTTATGATACAAGATAAAATTTAAACTCTCAACTACTATCCTTATCGTTCAAATTATATTTTGAAATCATGCAAAACATCACACGAAACGTATTCTACGTCGATAGGTAGATCACGTAGAAAATAGCACGTAAGTGACCAATATAATCGGCACTTATGCGCACACCACGACATCATTATTAAGAAAGGCGAAAGGGGACGGGACGGGACTTTCATCTAGGGAAATGAATACTGGAGAGGAATTTTCCGGCGGTAAAGAAATTTCGGGATATCGGGATAAATTAAGTTCAGACGCCGTCCACTCTATTTGGGACGCAGTTTTGCCCGCTCGTAACGGCGTCCCGAGCGATCATATTCGACATAAAATGGACCATGGTTTACTTTTTTCGGTATATAATCATAAATGAATTAATATATATATTATAATTTTATGTATTTCGTATAAAATATTTACGTTTTCGTCAATAGATTTCGTATTTTCTAAGTAATTTAATACAATGAATATGAATTAACTACTATTATAAATTTTGGTCTCCCAATTGAATATCTATCTATCTATTTATATAAATAGATTTGAATTTATAACTGTATGTATATTACTTATAGATTCATAAATTGCTGATTCTTTGGAGTAAATCTTTCCACGGTTATTTTATGTGCATCTGAAAAGGTTTCTATCTTGCATTCATCGAGTTAGATTTATTTTTTCATATTTATTCATTCATATTAGTCTTTTTGTATTTACATTAGGTTATATTTACAAAAGTCAAATGATTCCGAAAAAGTGCTCTTGAAATATTTAAACAAAATTTAATTTCCATATTTCTCAGAACACATCTTATATAAATATGTAAGTACTCATCTTTTCATTTAATATCCAAAAATAGTTAACGTTAGCTTTAATTAATATTCAAATTTATTATCTAAAGAAAATATTCATATAAAACAAAATTTTAATTGCTTCTTTGAAATTATTTATAAAAGTTTATATTAATTAATTAAATGTTCGTTACCTACTTCGATTTCAACTGAAAACTTTTCCAAGAACGCAATTGTATTATTTGAGATTTTATTTTACAAATCGAAAAAAAATCTGTCATTCGTTAAAAAAAAATAACGATCTTTTATCGAATACTCTCTTCCGTGCTACGTTAAAAACGGAGTAAAATATATGTATACTTACATACAAAAAAAGACTTAAAAAACTCGCCGTCTAAGTTTTCCACTTTTCCGACAACTTGACGCCTCTCTGCGAAGAAAGGGAAAAAATCACAATAAAACTTGTCTTAATTAAGAGACGCGGCCAGATACAGGCGATGTGTCTTCATTCAAAGTTGAAAAACGAAAAAAATATAAATGTATAGAACGGGATCGAGTTAGTACTAGTATAAGAGAAAAGTTTAGCGGGGTTCGTTTAAATTAAGACTGTCGAGAGTTTGACGGCTAAAATGGACCGAGTTTTACATTTTTTAAATATAAATATATAAGGAAGAATATTTCATTCTTGAATATTATATATTGTGTATTTTGAGTTAAAATATCTATGAATACGTGTTTTAATATAGGACATTTCAGTGAAATGTACTGTTATAATGAACATTCAATATGTGTAGATCACTTATTGTGAATGTTTATCGTAAAAATTGAAAATTTTTTTCAGATATTTTTCAACAAAATATCAAAATGATGATGTACAAGCAAAAATTATTCGGGAACCGAGCCGACGACGATTCACATTAAAACTTTTACTAAAACTCGAACGAGAAAAAAACTTCGTTTCAGTGCGGAAAACGTGAAAAATCAAAAGTGGATTTTCTTCGATTGCGTTGCTGTATATAAACAAGTATAGATACAAAACATTTACAATAGTTAGAATCGATGTTTTCCAATTTTCTTAGGGATGCTATCGATGTTATGTGGATCCATGAACTCGTGTGACCTCAATATAAGCTTAGTGCGCTTCCTTCGAACTTATCTCTACAAAATCGATACAATTGTATATTGATTTGAAATTATTAAAATAATAGCATTTCAAATACACAACAAAATCGACTCATTAAAACGTATAGAAGATTTGAAAATCGATTTCACCTCTTACCAGAAAATACGAAAACCATCAGCTCGTAAAATCGCTCTCCGCGTAAACGATTTCGATTTTCGCCCATTTTCTTTCACAACACAAAAACTATTTTGTACCGAAACTCGTTCTATTTTTACTTCTATTCTTGCGTTTGTCGAAAAAATGAACATATCGTGACCGGCATCTTTAAATCGCTGGAAATTTGAATAAAAAACCAACGCTCCTACGTCCGATTTACGCGTTTCCCGTCGCCCAGTTCCCGAATTAAAAATGGATTTAACGGCCACAGGGTGTGTGTGTAAAATAATGGCATGCCTCACTAATAATGGACGCGGACTATAATCAAGCTATTTGCTAATGTAACTGAAAATTTCACTAACAGGTCGTTAAGCGAGCGCGACTCGAACGGCTATTTTATGGTCGCTCAGCACTCAATTTATTCGCTTAATCTTTCAGCAATTATGATGGTGTGTTTTTCACAAAGAAAAAATATCGATTTTTCGCTTTTATAAAAGACAAAGTGTGAGTGTTTCGTTTAAATTGTATTTCAAAGAAAATTTTCATTTGTTTTGATAGATTTTTTTTCAAATAAACGTAAATGTAGTCTTATTAGCGACATAATATTTTAATTGGCATGTATGTATATGTCGTTCTAATTTGAATAAAAATATATTTTTCGAATTGCGCAATCGTTTGAAAATCGTTAACGAGCTCAGCACGTGGTCGGAGATCAAACGAACCTCGTTTCACAAACCGAATGTTCCATATTTCAGATAGAAATCACATTTATGGGATAATTGCGAGCTTGATCGAAATTAATTTTCTACGCATAATCGCATAAAGGCGTCCTTTATATGCCAGGTGTATAATTGGTTATTGACCAATTTGTACACGAAACGTTTACAATAACAGCGTTCATGGTTGTAAGCATCATTTAAGCGCTTCAACGTTTGACATTTTGTATTCAGATCTATTAATGAGTATGTGTATGTTCCATAATAATCCAAATGTATCGATTAATAGACTCTAATATTAAGATTTTCATATTAAGTCATATTAAGAGTTTCATAATTGAACTACAAAATTCGTGCCGTAAGCGAAAATTGTTCTCATTATTTCTGTAAATTATTAAAAAATTTCTGATTCATAATTCGGCCACCATATATTATACATTAGTATGATAATCAATATTAAATATGTAAATATCGAAGGAATTTTATAATAATTGTTTAACTCTATTCTATTTCGTACACGTATAAGTACATTTAAGTGGAGTAGAGGTTTTAGAATAATTACATTCGTCATGTCTAGACGAGAATTTATCACGATTTCTTAAATCTTACGAGTAAATGAACTTGGCGCTGTTGAGAGTTCATTCATTATGTCTGATAGTTCTTTAATATAAATTAAGATATCTTCTTGAATTAAATGTTAAGGACGTATACTTAGAATAGGAAAAAAGATTTCGCTTTAAGTGAAACATTAAAATCAATTTATTTACACGTTTTCTTTATCAATGGATACATAGATTTATTTTCGTTTGTTTATAATGTAATTAATGAATATTTATTTACTTTTCTCGTAATTTCATTCTATTTTACTATTTTAACAGCACGAAAAATATTCCTTTGAGTTATCCCCCATAGATTTATCCTTTGACCACGATGTCCCTTAATCATAGTTTTCAACAGTTCATATTTCAACAGTAAAGCAGCTTTATAAAGCTGGCATTTCCGATGATATTATCACTTAGGATCTCGTTATTTAAATAAAAGGGATAATCTCATCTCTAATACGCGATTTACAGTCGACGTTTCGGTTAATTGAGCCACGTCCAAAGTTAAATGAATTATGTGAATCAATATTTATATCGCTGATCTGAAAATAAACCCTCTTTCCATTTGTTGATGCCAATTTCAATTAAATTCCCATTCATTATCAACAAGATTTTGTGTTTAATTTGAACCACCGCTCATTCATAAGTACCTAGATGATTCAATAAAGAAAGCATTGATGCTTTCGGTCTTTAACACTTCGCCGAATGAAAGCGCGCTTTTTACTTGTGTATAAGAGATTTTTTTCATTTAGTTCTGTAAGCTGAAAAGCTTGACAAAAAGCTGGCTGAATTTTCGAGACGCATTTCTTATTTAGGCGGTTGCTTTTAAGCGAAATGAACGAATCGGATTAAAGGCGGCGATGTAAATTATTCTGACTTCATTCGAAAATATCGCCCGAACAAATAAATGCGGTTTTCCAGTTTTTTTTTCAGTCATTTATATGGACCATTCAATGTTCAGTGGGCTATGCACGGACGCTTTATTAAGTGTTCTGCTTTTTTTAAACATAACTGCATTTAAATTTCAAATCAAATAAGTATTTTTTATTATTTGAAACACATCTTTAATTATCTAGCTTCAGTGTCTTCATAATGCTGAATTCGAGTCTTGTCGGATTCTTATGAGAGTTGCATGTCATTTTATTTAATGAATATGATAACTCGATCTTTTTTTCAAAATATTTGAGTCAATTAAATTGTTAATTTTACTCTTTGTATAGTAGTTCTTATAAATAAATTCCTGCTTTGCCTATTTCGATTGAACTCACAATCAGTGTATTTAAGCGCAATATTTCATACACAGAACACTCTTCGAAATTCTTAGCAGCTATATCTTCTCTTTTAATTGTTCTATTAACTAACAATATGTCAGCAATACCTAAATCGCCGAATAAATAAAAACCCATCTACAAACATTTGACAAAATCCTCGACAGCTCAAATCACCCTCACCACCCCTATTCCGATCTACGAACGCACCCCTTCTCAAGGAGTCGTTAATTCGAGAAATTTTCAACCCCTAAACCACTACGGGGGGTTGTAGGTAGCTAGCACGTGAAATTAATCGCGTTACTTGCGCGCACGTATGATTAGATGCGTTACGTGCGCGTATGACACGCGCGCTCGCCCCGCACATATTTCACGCGGACGTACCCCGCGTTTTGATTAAATTTCGGTTCTGCCAGGGTTCAATTCAAACCTGTGTATGGTTAATAGTGTTAGGGTGGATTTTTAGAAACATATTTTAAGAATTTAATTGTTTTTTGGTGGAGTTTTCTTCTGAGAAGTCGATTAAATTTGATTGGAATCGATAGACTATTGAACTTTCACATTTAATTTTTTTTTAGATTTCAGAATTCTGTGATTTAAAATTTAATTTTTGACGTAAAAACAATGATGCAAATTGAAATTTAAATATGAAAATAATTGAATCATTTGAAAAAGATTCATTTTTTTGCTACTACGTACTGAAGTGAGTGGAAAATTCTATGTCAAAAATTGAAAGAAATTCAGGCTCCTACGTTTTGAGTGCATCATTTCCGAACGTAATATAATATTAGCTTTTTTACTATGTGACGAGTAATTAACTTGATTTTCATCAACACACCTCTGTTTTGGATTATTTTGTCATATCCTTAAGTACATTTATGCGCTTGAACAATACTTTTACTATCATAATTGTCAAACGTGTTACGTGATTCTAGCAATAATAAACGAAGTATAATTTTTAATTCGTAAACATATATAACGAATGATTAACATAAAGGATACAAGTTACCTTTTTATCGAAAATGGTTATATATATGATAGAAACTCTATTTCGATAAAAAAAGGTCACTTGTACTCTTCGTTCTATTCAGTCGTCGCGTCGTATTCAAAAATTGAGTTGTCACAGAAATGCAATATCACACCGAACACACACATTAGCACTATTATTGTTTTAAATTATTTTTACAAATTTTCAATGCAACTAGTGGTACTATATCATACAGTATATGACATAAAAACAAGCAAATATCGGTTAAAAAAATAATAAAACCCATAACCTCCTTCAAAAAACGCGAAATAAAGGCCATCCTGTACGTACATATTAAACACAGCGTATGTCCCGAGATATTGCCAGGTGGGACGGACTCAGGTGTAAAACGCCCGGCTCGAAAGTGGGTTTATGGGCCGGATTTATGATTTGGGCGACATGCACGTGCTCTTTAGTCGTCCACGTGTACGTATAATACGTACATATGTACCGCGTATGCCCGTTGCAGTACGTGCACATTTTCGAAATTAATTTATATCGCCGTCGGGACTTTTCCGGATTTTTTTTTCGGGGTTTTTGTGTGTGTTTTTTGCGGTGATGTACGTGACGGATTCGGGCGGTGGGATTGAAGGAAAATTGTTGGATTTGGACGGAGTTACGTGCGCGGTATTAACGTGGCGTATACGTTAATGGGTCGCTCGTAAATCTGTCGTTTTTATATTTATGCATTTTTTTTTTGTTCGGCCGATGTGAAAAAACTTAATCTTTATTGTTTTACTGTCGAATTTATTGCTCGGATTTGAATAATTGGATTATATTTTACTCTGCGTTTTTTGATTAATTAAATATCGTATTGGATCGTTGGTTTTTCTAAATTATTAAGTTCGACGTAGTATACGTTTGTTACGTAAGGAAAATTTATCGAAGATGGATTTATTAATCTTTACATTTTAGTTTATTGAAAGATATTTAGTCTTTTAATTTATTTTTGTACTTGAATATTGCTGTGTCTAATTGAACATCGGCAATTTCCTTCCGATATTAAATGGAAAGCACGTTTTCTTTGATGCACTTATTTAAAAAGTTTTCAGCTGAGTAGTCCATTAAGAATATTTTTCAATACTATCTCCTTTCATAAATGATTCTTTACCTAACGTTTCTTTATAAGAAGCGTGAATTATTGACAAAAACAAATAACTGAACACGAAAATATATACTCCATTAAACGTGTTGATTTTACAATAATTTAAAGTTAAGCACGTGAGATATATCAGCTATTCATACTCAGTAACCAATGTGTCAAACTAATCCAGAACAAAGCAGAAGAGCGGACTATAAATCAAACTCAATAATGACAAACTCATTAAGCATTAACTTCAGAAACACTCGTGGACCAACCCATCTGATCATAAAGCAAACAATCGCACGCTGCATTGTTCACGATATTAAATTAACGAAGTCTCAATAAACAAAGTCCGAAATTCAGAATTAAAGGACCAACATCGACCAAGGTGACCGAGAAACCACCTTTGGCGACCTCCAGTCGTATTTAGCACTAAAACCCTTCGTCCATGAACCGTATTAATAGTGATTAGACTGATCAGATATTTAAGATGTTGAATAATCGGATAATTGTTCTATCAGCGAATTCGGCTAATTTATTTATCTACGGTTCCTATTTTCAGGTGCAAATTGGATATTTCCAATTCAACTAACATGCAAGATTATTACGACAAAATATATTTGCGTCGTTTACAAAATACATTTAAAAATTCAATGAAAAACGCTTACCAATCAATTAATTAGTAACTCGGACAATCGAAACTTTAACTGCCTCTATGATTGAAACTCATCTAAAAATTTCGCATCGCTCAGTAAACTTCATATGTAAAATACTGCGATATTTTCTCCCATCCCTTCGTTTTGCGTGATATATGGCCTTTTTGAGTAATAAAACCTTTTTATGTGGGACAAAACCGTAAATGTCCACGTGCGGTGCGATCGCGTCTCGCTTCCGAATTGTGCCGTTATTTCGATGTACATTTCGGTTATATTATATTATACATATTTTATACATTGATCTAACTCGATATAATTCATAGGATATGACAGAACTTAGCACGTTTGATGATAAAAGTTACTTTTGTATATAAAACTTGCGAAAACGTGCCGAATAGATTTCGTCGATCGATAGATACTCTTATTATATCATATGAGCTTTATGTAACCATTTTGCTGAAAATTTAGAAAATACATTATTTATTTCTTTTTAAATTATTCATAAATGTACATGACTACCCGATAGCATGTAAATATGAAACTTTTGTGCGTGCCGCGTCGGACTTCAGTACCCTTACGATGTTGGATATGAGTCTTATCAGACCCTGGTGATAACCACGTATTGTTTTTTCAATAGATATGAAGTCTCAATAATTTCTTTCGTATTCCATTTGATTTGAAAAAGAAAATTAATTAAATATTTTCTGAAAGCGAATCCCTCATCTTGTCTGCGTTGATTGAATTCGATGATTTTAGTAACATTTTTCATGAGCTGATTACTTTTCTAACTTCCTTGTCTAATCGATAGCTTTTTCGCTTCGATATGAATAATTAATTGAAAATTTATAAAAATTCCAATGCAATTCTAATAAAAGTAAACATAGAAGCATTCTCGAACAAACCCACCCCGATTTCGCGCCACTCTCGTCACATTCTTCCCTCGCACAATTTCAGCCAATTACCACGAGACTCCCTCGACCTCGACATCAGAGTGTCAACAGACAAAACACAACACCGGATCTAACCGCGGGCGTCGAATCAACACAGCTCAGACGAATTTATTTGATCAATCATTTGTCACCGGGGCCTCGAGTGGCACAGAAACGGTGCTAGATTGGAGTTTGCATGCACCGCGGAAGTGCGGCGCGTGCACACGTGAACAAATATAAACAAAGCGCCGTTCCACGAATTCTAATGCCGTTTCGATTACTATTCCGAGACACGTACTCGAGCTAGAGCCAAGGGGTTGGATGATGATTTGAATTTCGGAAAGCGAAGCCTCGGCCCGAATTAAGCGTTGATTTCGCGAAATTGACGCCGTACATTTCGCCCTTAGCGCGAGCGTGCTTGAATTTGCCAAATATTGAAATTTATCTTTAATTTGAATAATCTATTTCGAGGAATTCTGAAAATTTTAGGTACTTATTCATCATCTCTGTCACCTAATTTATTTAATCGATTTACTGCAATCAAACAACCTAATTATTGTGAACTAGCCTTAGAGCAGCCCGACTTAACCTATCCATCAAATCTGTGAATTAGGTGGTATGGATTAAGCATTAAGCACCAAATCTTATACAGATTAATATTGAATATCAAAACCTAGTATCCAATTCTCATCGTCAACTCAAGTACCTTTGAAGAAAGTGGATTTCTTTTTGACTGAAAATTATCCACTTGACTCTTTTTTCTCGAATATTTCTCCTTTTGATTCAAAAGTTCATAAAACTTCATAAAGCAATTTACCATAAGTGGATTTTTTAAGTATCTTGAGTCAATTATGCATGCGTAATTTATAATAGTATCAATAATAATAGTTACGTGATAAACATGTCATTCATCTGGTTATATCTCTGAAAAAATAAAATAAGTCTATAAACATCTAAAAAAATCTATAATTACAAAAAAAGTCGACAGCCCAGATCCGATCTAAACTTTAAGGCCATTAAAATTCAATTTATACAACGTAAACAGATTTTGTGTATCTTCCCTCATAAAAACAACCCGAAAAACCAACTTTATTGACGCAAACTTAAATTAAACACGAGAATCTATCCGAATCCGAACGCGAAGTTAAATTAAAATCATCCAATGGCACAAGCGTTACTCGTAAGTTACACGTAACCTTCGAACTTAGCCGACACGTAGAATTCGCCTTAAACCCTCCGAAACTCGAGTTCGTAGCCGAATCCTCCATTCGTTTAAATACTGAGAAAGCTTACTCGGTGAACTTTAAATATCGGATATGAAGTAATAAGCCTGCGGTTGCAGCGTAAGCACTTTATAAATTGATGCCGAGCTTTTCATAAATACTTTCGCCGGGCGAATGCAGACGCAGCACGATTCCAATTTTTACTGAATAAACACTCCGCTTTTCTTGTGTACTAAACAGTTCACAATAAAGCCGAGTGTAAAATGAAATATATTTCGAAATGTGTCTAGAATATTCTATGATATAAATGGAAATATGATATTGTTTAGATGAGATATTTTTATGTATTCTCTTTTTAATACTGACAAAATATAAATCGAAATAATGAATTTTGATTACAAGATAATAAAAACTTTCACCCCGTTTACTCTACAAACAATCTTAAATTTCGAATAGCAATTAGTATTTAACAAACATTTGACAATCGTACAAACGTATTTCATTTGCTTAACATTGAATTCAGCGCAAAGTTAAAGCAAAACCAATAATAATTAACTTATTGCCAGGAGCGATATTTTCACAAGTGAAAATTTGAATTGCTCATTCTAAATCGTTTCACATGAAATAAGCGTCTATTAAGAGAAAATTCAATAACAAAAATCTTTTATCTTAAAAATAATCATCACAAAAGTTAATATTTCATTGTATCACACAGCAGTCGTGATCCATTCTAAAAGGCTGCAAGACAATTTACGATACAAATTTTTCATTGGACAACTATCTATAGTATTTTTTAATCCAACTTCGTAGCTGTATCCATATCTATGAACATTCTCACCATCTGCCACTGTCATAGCATGTTAAAATAAGGCATTGTTTTAAATAATTTCGCCCCGAGCAAAATTCAAACATGATACGAACACATGAAACCATTCGCAAAATTCTCTAATTTTATCCAAACAAAACGCAACAACTGTACACATGCAACCTCCGCTTTCGATTCGCTTTCACGAAATGCAGATTTTCCATCGGTTCCACCTCCGCAAACAACACTTTGGCCTCGATGGTGTGGGTATTTAATTCTTCTCATGAATAATACGATGGGAATTCTCGTGCAACAGACGTACAAGGGATGTTTTCGTTTCATGAATACTTATGAGTGCCGCACCCCGAGAACGGAGCGTGTCAAATTGGCACAAATACGACCGATATATTGGAATCGTTTGTGTGTAATTTGCTTACGATGTTGTGTCGCTCTGGAAACGCGGATATGAAAGGAAACGACCTTCGGCTTTGCATGGAAACCACGAGCGTTTTTATTATAGTCGGCCTGGAAAATAAGCCGAACGCAAGATGCTAATGGAGCCGTGATCGTAATATTCGTTCTGTTTGTTTTATTTTATGTATACTTTCATATAATGCATAAATTGAGAATAAAATCAGTTTTTATGGTAATTCGATTCAGAAATATTGATCGAATTGTCATGTATTCTGACCAGTAGCAGTTCGTCTAAGGGGCTGCAGACTGCAATCCGCATCACATACAACATAATAAAATGATCGATTTTTTTAAATCAAAATATTTACCATTTCTTACATAGAAAAATATAATTTATTTTTCACCACATAAAAAATCGGTGTGTATGTCAACGTGGCGAGTTTTGTCCATACGACCAAGTACCGAGGTTCGCGGTCAGCCAAACCAGAGCCTTTCCCGTTGGGACAACTCTAATCCGAACTCGGACGAAAACTGTTATTCCCCGAAGACAACAAAGGCGGCTGGTACGTTTCGGGAAAGCTCGGTCGAAACTTTCGAATTAGGCTTAATTCTGACAGATTCCGCTTCTGCCTCGAGCCCTTTTTTTTCAGCGGTCGCTCGTCATAACCGCGCATTGTCATAAGACAACGCAGCATATTCGTGTCAATTAACATATATCACAAGTGTAGAAATTTCAATTGTTCAAAAATTTCCAAAAAATATATATTTAAGTGGTTTCGTAGTCATGAGACCTTATGTAAAGAGTACATTTCCAGTTCGACAATATTCACTTAGGAAAACCCAATCACCGAAGTACAGATGTAGAAAATCGAACCATAGTAATGTGTAGTTCATATATTAACACTATTCTAATTTCACATCTAATCATTCTGATAAATTTATATTTCAATTTGTGATATTTATACACTAAAATTAATTCAACAATACCACACTAGGCACGTACCTAAAAAGCACAATCCTCCAACTCCTCAACAGCGACCGACTTACACTCGCGCACAATACGCACACTCTCAGACAAAAGTATCGAATTCAACAATTTGTTCTTGTTGTTTGATTGCTTTGTAATACAATATTGTGCCGGCGGTAATTAGCTAACTTATTGTTGTCTCCAGCTCGCGGGGAACTTTTCAGCGGCGCGCTTTTGTCTATTTGTTATTTGTTCGTTCGGCTGTTCCGAGAACGAGGAGAGCTTCCAGGGTCTGAGAGGAGGTCCTTCCTCGTCCTGGGATGGGTTGGCTAATGCTTTCGGCGCGAAATAATTAATCCTTTGCAAAAGCCGAGATCGAAACGAACGCCCTTTTTGTTTGCGGAAGCGTGCGGTTCTTAATCAGATAGAGGCTGCGATACTTTTCGGCGCGTGGACTGAATTCGTTAACGTTCCGCTTGTTTGTTTGCTCCGCACATTTTCCGTGTGATAATGTGCTTTTTTATATACACAGTCTTAAGCTGGTCGCACATTGTAATCGGCAAACAATTCTGCGATACGTAACTTCACATATTCGCTCGAATTCCGCTGTATAAATGTAAGAAAATAGACAAATATTTGAATTTACAAATTCGTCGTAATACTCGGTATCGTATTACGATAACAGATTTATACATTTTTTCAACCGCATACGTATAGTTTCCCGCGCTTTTGCCTTGGGGGTTGCGAAAAGGCGGAAATCCCTTTGAAATGCGACACCGCAGCAAAACCTATCTCCATATTTTCAGACCAAAAAGCGATGTACAGAGATTTTCAGCTACAAAAGTGGCAGAATGTGAATATACTAGTGGTATGTGATATGTAAAATACTCACCATATGAGGTGCAGCTGTTAAATATCGGGATATATGATCTCTAAGAATCTAAAGCTTTCATTGTTTCATCAAAACATACAGATAATGTATCATTAGATGACTATAAATTCAATATAATATATGAAATTCAATCAAATATGATTTGTATATTAAATTTTATTGATGAATTATTATTAAAAAATTAAAATCCTTATATTTATCAGTCACACTTCGTATATATAATACTTAGGCACCAGTACGCAAGACCAAAAAACCGCAATCCGGCTTACACGCTTTGAACTTGACGATACACAATAGACTTTGTATTTCGGTCAACTTTTATTAAATCCTCTCCGAAATGCGAACGGGATGTAAACAGCAAGTTTTAAATAGGCACAAGCGCTAAATATCAAAGGGTTTTGTGCCCTTCGAGAGCGCCCTTGTATGTTCAGCTACTTAAAATTACGAGACATGTGTCAATATCGCCGTAGTATATGTACAATATAATATCTCTCTATACATTTGCATTGTGAAAGGATATTCCGATTTAGCAATTTGCGTCATACGCTCGATTTTAATAGTCCTCTCTCAGCCAGTGTTGTTGAGCAACATTAATGTCGCTTCGAATAATCCGAAAAGCACTCAGCACTTAATGTTCTGTCTTAATGTAGTGCGTATATTTATTGACGTTTTCAAATGATACATTTCAATTTCCAAAATGGATATTTGTAAATTAATACATTCTCGTTACAACTCGAAAATCTGCGGTCGGAAAAATGAAACTCGTTCGAGCGAAGTGTCTGAAACAAGCTGTAAAGTCATTGCTCCTCGGAAGCAATCGTCTTGTGGCTTTTTAGAGGTAGTCTTGAAATTTCGTCAAGTGATTTACGGTAATAGATTTTTTGGTGGTTGGTGGTTGTCTCGAGGGACCACCGGCATCGAAGTCACCTCGTATATCTCAAGGGGCGATGCTGTCAACTGACTACGAGGAAACTTTATTGGGTAACTCTGTGGTCTTCGAAGCATGTGCTCGTATAAGTATAAAATCAGCTGAGGTATCTGATACATAATATTTCAATTTGCAACTTTGAAATTTACTCGATTAATATTATCATTTAATAAAAATCGATGCATTTTAAAATTTTTTTTAGAAACATTTGATGTTTCATCTAACAAAAAGAGACGTCTTAAAGTTTTCCGCTGATTTTAATATTTTTTGAAAAGTATAAATATTTTAGATTGATAATGGAGAACTAACTAAAAAAACGCAGCTATTAAGTAAATCAAAATACAGTATATTTGTTAGGTGAAATAAATATTGTTTTATATGAAGCATTCACAGGATGAGCGTAAGGATAGTTCATCAAAAGGATAAAAGCATCGATTATAATATCATCATACGTTGAACATAATATTATATGTACAATACATCATTCAAAAAGATGTTTTATTAACGAACCTAACAAATATACTAAATTTTGAACTGATTTTTTGACGAAATCATCAAGAATCAACTGAGTTCATCATTATGAATGTCCAAACTTTCACTATATTTCAACAAAGTTTCATAAAAATCGGTGACAACCTTTATTATCAAACTCTTCATAAGTAATTTTAAACTTATTTATAAACTCTACAATATCCAAAATATATTAATTGCTCCCCGACTGCGGAATATCCCGAGACATTCAAGTGCACGTTCACTGCAGGGAGTGCGGTCATATTAACGGTTCGCTCGTATAACCTTAGCCCCGCTTGATTTAACGCCCCTAATAATATTTTACTGCCTTCCAGCCGTGGTGTATGCCTACGGCTGAGGCCAGAACGACTTCCACCACTATAAGGTGATACGTCGTAAAATTTCTAATTACGTGTGCCACGTAGGCGAAGCATTTTTGCCCGCTATCTTTCTTCGAGACCGAGGAGGGACAATTTGTGTTGACATGGAGACTGCGTGGTTTCGGATTTGGGTTGTGTTTGTTTGTATGGGACTGCGCAATTATCGACAGTAGGTCATGAAGCGTGGTGGTAATGCGTCGTAAAGATGGGCCAAGTGCGGTCGGTTTGTTGCTCGATCGAGATTGATGTTTTATATAAGAAGGAAAAAATATTATTTTGATATATATATTAAGGAAAATAGTCATTTTTATGAGTTCATTAAGTATAAACTTCGATATAACTAAAAGAAGACTTACAAGGAATTCTATGAATTCAATCAAAATTAATCGAAGTCTTTTCATTAAATTTCACAATGAAAACAAATCCCATAAAAAAGCTTCGAAAACAAAACTCATAACTTTTCATATCTAAAACACCTCACAAACGAAAACAAATCGAATCGCACTAATAAACTACAACAAACTCGAAAGTTTTTAGGCTTGCAATTACCACGGTACATGGCATTTGCATAAACTCGCACTCGCACACTAATTGTGATAAAGTTGCTCACGGACCACACCAGCGTTATTCAACACGTGAATCCTAATTTTTCACGACTTAACCATCTTTAGATTCACTCGAAAAATTTATACGATCAATCCAATTTCCTCAACACGAGTCTCAAGACAAGTAACTTTTTTAATTTGACTAATAAAAACATGGTTTAAGAACCTCTGACGTACTCCATTTACACTAGCCACTATACAACAACAAGAGTAGCAACAACAACAACAACCACGTCGTCATATCTCTAGCGGGATTAAGCAATTAATATCTCCCGGCCGTGCAACATAAGTCAAGGTTGCATGTGCAATATGCAGGGCGTGTGCAATAACGTCTCGGCTATGGGCGCACTGAATCAACCGGGCTTTGCTACTGCCACCCTTGGAAAAGCCCTTGGAAACCATTGCCGTAGAAGTTAGGTTACATTATGCTACTACTGCTACTACGGTTCGAGTTTCGCGACTGGCTCTCTGAGGTTGGGTGCTGCGGAGAAAATTAGGTATCCCGTTTGTTCGTCCTGAAAATAAATTTTTATCTTACAAATTTTACGAAATTATCTTGTGAATGAAGCATAATCGTGCGTGATATTAAATTCATGACAGTATTTAAGTGAAATTCATATAATTTTATTATGATTTTTTCATAGCATTTTAGTCCGGATCGAACTTGGACCTCTTTTCTTTCAGCAATTTCGTAATCACGGGTCATTTTGATTAGGGTTAGTTAGCCAATAGATCAACCTCCCATTCTCAAAGGTAACCTTGAAAAATGACTCGCTTATTATGTGACAATGCGTCAAATATTATTAGTTTTGCACTCATAGTCAATTTCAAGTGACACTTGAGAATCCATTTTTCAGAGATTGCTTAATAAAGTGCTATAAACACTAATCTAAATTTACTCTTACCAAGTACCATGTGTGGAATCAGACCCTTATATCTTCGCAATACTATCTAGTATTAGTATGCACATAATAATACTGTACCACCAGTTAGGCTACACATTAAAAAATACTTTGATTATTTCATTTCATTAGATACTCTTATCTAAAATTTTAGATACCTCTTTCTGAGCATAAGTCGCACAAATGTGCTCGCTGCACTCGGCCAAGTTTTGAACCTTATAATTGCACTCAGTCTAATCCTCCGCTAACGAACTACCTCATTTGCGCTTTAATTGTTAAAGTCGCCCTAATTGATTATCGTGATAAACTGTGCCGTATGTGTTATCATATTTCTCGCGTTGCACATTTGGGAACCCATGATTTATCTCTTCGGCAATTAGTTGCGTGTGACGTCAACAGGTGACTCTGCTCGATCGAGATTTAATTAGACAGATTCGCAGATTGCCGGATTCGCAATTATCTCAGCGTCCGTTTTGAAGGTTTAATAACAATCGTTAATTGCACAATCAAGGAGAACGTCTCAATGTGACTGATCACTCTAACGAATTCGTTAATTCGCCGGCGAAATTAATTTTAGATGCGAGACGAATTCGTCCTCGATGACAGATTGCTCGTTCGTAAAAACGTGATTCATTACGTTGATTAAAATCGTTATATGTTTTTGCATCACCTTGTATTGTTTGAAAGTAACCACGGATGTTACTACAGTTGAAGAATTATTGATACTATTTTTTGCGGAGGCCCGTAAGATGTTATTGTCTTTGTTTCTGTAATAAATATTTATTATATTGCTTGTATTAGCGAAGTTCTGCAATATCAATAAAATATATGTGAAAGGATGGTCGTTCTTTACAAACAGAAATGCGAGTTCCTTATATCAGCTTTTGTTCTTTCTTGCGATAAATATTTCATGCTTTCTTTTTGCGCTCGAAGGTGTTAATTACGTGATCTACTTTAACTACATGATGCTGCGGATTTTCCTCGAAGCAAAGATTAGCGATTAACAAAACACTAGTTAATTTAAACTCGCCGCTAAACGATTTCTTGTTAAGTTTATTCAAGCAACGTCAAACCACTTTATAAGTTTGTACGTTATATCAAAGAGCTGCTTATAAACTATTCTCGAACATTAACGTCAATGCGGGGCGTTCTAATGTAGAAAAAATATCTTCATCAATTATAATATATTAGAAGAATGTTCTCAAAGAAAATATGCCCTTCGGGTTGCTTCCATTAGCGCATAAAGAAAATAGGTTTTTCATATTTTCTTTACGATCCCGCGCAGCGTTTTTCTTTTTTTCCCCCCTTTTCCCCCGAGGGCGAAATTCGGTCAGAACAAACGGAACGCAATTTCCTTCGACAATCTCGAATTATAGATCTTCACGTTGATCATTTGGCATGTCAGTAAGATGGAGCGCCGTGGATGGTTATCAATAACGGCGTATGGAAAACGTATTGGCCTGCGGTCTCCGCTTTATGGGGGAAAATCACGAAAACAAGTCGTTTTCCCATCAACGGGACATTTTCTTTAGCGATTGGACGTCTACGACCTCGTATGAATCGAATCACTTTATGCCTTTCCGCGTACTTTGACTTTCGCATTTCCAGAATCTATGCCAATGCATATTTCATTCGAACACACGATACAAATCCAATTTTTATTGTATACACATGTATGAAAATATATCGAAAATTCATTTAATAATCTATCGTTTTGTATTATTAAAAGTAAAATCTATGGGGGAAATTATTTCTATTAAGCTCTTGCTGTAAAAAATTACGTCCAGATTAAATATTTGAATGAAAAACGTTGAAAATATGAAAAATAGTGTTCATTTTCAGTGTTGACCTTGTGAAAAAGTTGAAACGTCGCTTCAGCATTCATCACGTCCACACCTACGCTCCAAGTAGAGATTATCCCGAAACGCACGCCTCTGAAACGCAATTTCCCAGCTATAGTTCTCCAGTACATTTATATCACTGGTTGTAAAACATATTTTTAGCCCAATTAGAAAGCTATTTTCGGAAAATCATACAATTCGTTCTCAAAAATACTGAAATACTAAGCATTCGAATACGAATAACGCTTATTTTGACAGATATTTACGTCACCTTACGCGACTTAAGCTAGACTTTCCACAAACATATTTTTAAGTATTATCATAAAATTTAAAAAAATATATATTTTTCAAGAAATTATATGATAGATTCAGTGACTTAGTTTAATCTGATAATGGATTTTTTTAAGTATGGTTGACTAGATTATTTTAGAGTCATTTTACGAAAACCACATTTTGGGAAACTTTGATTTATATTATTATATTTCAGGAAAGGCGCCTTTTACGACCAGGGTCCGCTCCTTTAGCCCATGTCTGCATAATGAAACTCTCCCACGTTATAAGAAAAGCTGGAAAATGACGAATTAAAATAGTGGGAAAATAGCTCGAGTGAGTCAATCTAAATAATCGTGAAAACAAACCGAATCGTTGCACAAAACTTCAAACTTATCGAATGATTTTATATCATATATAAAATATGAAAATAAGTTTACTAATCATATTTTATATATTAATCTTTCGTCTCGAAATTCTCTAGAGATATGCTTCGACATCTACAGTCTCAACATCGAATTCGATCGGATTTCAAATTCTCCTTGATTTATTGAACTTGTATCGATCCCGGCGAAAAGGGGATGCAAAATAGCGCAATAAAATCCGACTCCCCGGGGATATCAAAAATAGATTTACCTGTCTGGAGTCATTACAATGGGAACGTCTCCAATGCGAGAAAACATGGTTTTAGTACCGGCGATAAAAAACGGAGGCTACAAAAACAACAGGTCCGTTTCTTCGGGGGTTGCCTTTTTTTCCGATTTTATCCGATGCAGGGTCGAAAACGACCCGTGGCGATATTTATAAGTGGATATAAAATTGAGGGTTGTAATCTTGGTTTATTACATTGGGTTTTAAATTGATTATTGTTTGTTTCCATGGAAAAAGTTAGAATTATGAAAGTCGTTATGAAATGTTTATACTCCGTTCACACGTATAGTGGCGTATTGCATATTAAACGTATTTTTTCATCATTTATTTATTAAACATTGTTGCTGTTCCGGTAAAACAAAAATAACAAGTTTCAATAATGCAACTTTGAAAAAATGGGTCAAAACAATATCGTGAATTCTGTTTATGAAAATGCAAAAACACGTTACGTGTGTTCATACGTTTTGAAACATTCTCATTTTTTTTCACATAGCGTAGAAGCTATGATTGAATTTTTCATAATTCATCATCATTTTTTGTTCAATCACTTTTAAATATTCATACAAAAAATTTTCATCTTACTCCTTAAAATTACACTTTATCGCTCGACGAATATACAAATCTCGATCTTGTTTTTTTATGAATTCGGCGTCTTAATAGTATTTTCTTTTAGAAATTAGGTCGAAATCGATGCTTTCTCAACCGTTTGATTTCCATAAGCCTCCTTCTAATACACTCTCGTTTTCTCTTGCTTTGGACCCTCAATAAATCAGCTTTTGCGAATATAACGGATAAACATATATCAATAATGCGCGCCAGATAAGTCTTACGTGCCTTCCGGAAAACACGTTAAAATATATGTCGGGCCTCGTTTTAATTTATGTCCCTTTAGGGCAAAAATAAACTTTCCAGATGCAGAATTCCCTAAACAATATAAAAAACTTCTTAAAATAACAAAAGAATGGTTTTAAATTTGAAAAATAAATGTCACTTTTGATCATATTTTGTTTCAATTGATGTCATATAAATCTATGAAATTTATATACCGAGATTTCATTTCATTCAATATCGATCAGTGAAACTTTATTAAGAGTAACATATATAAAACATCGCAAATTGAATGTGTTAATAAATCGGAAGGAATCGGGAAATTTTCCCTTACGCTTTGATAGAATCGTCGAAGGCGTTCACATATTACATCTTCATTATCTAAGGGTTTTATCCACCGGAATCCCTTTTGAGAGGGAACGATAATCGCCAAGTGCTAAATCAACGAAGGAGGAAGAGTGATTTAGCACATTATGTCGTATAGGCGTTTGAATCGCGTGAATTACGCCTTAATTTTACAATTAATTACGTGTTGTGTTGATTCGCAGGAATCCTTTGTGCTAGACGTCGTGATTTGAAATCTAATATTGCACGGCTCTTAATTAATTCAGCGTACGAAATGTTTCATTTAATTAATCAATTTTTGTTTCTTAGAAATTTACATAGGCGTTGAAGTGCAATATAACCCAATTCGCGAATCTCGCGGAGAGCACCTGGGTTTTTCAACCCCTTCAGCGCATCTAGCACATATTTTACAAGGGCAATAACAGCACAGGTGCTACTTACAAGGCTGGTAAGTCATCAAATCCTGCTATAGGGCGTTGCGTGAACACAAAGGGCTACAAGCCCGGTATTGTTGTTTGTCAACCGCAGAGGGTTTAGCGTAATTGCCGTTAAACGTCTGCTGCACTTGCGCACCCTACATCCCACATGTGTGATGGAAAATTGTTTCTAGAAAGGGTACATAGATAAATTTAAGACCATTTCATATAAAAAAAATGTATTTTTGTCGGTATGTTTGTGCTTTGTAGGCTTCTTAGATCGCAATGAAACTTTTCAGATTTATCGTGAGCATATCTGAAAAGGTTTCTGTGTCTTAAATTTTAAAATTTTGCATTTTAAAATCAACAGATATTTGAGTGTTTGATGTTAAATGGTATGGCTTTCGCATGCTAAGGCGTCGCAAATATTATGTTATGCACAACATTCAAACACGACTCACTTGTTTTAATGGATTTTTCATATTTCATTTGTTTTTTATTATAAATACTATCTATACAAAAGTTCACAATCAGCTTGAATTTCATAGATTCTCGAGAAATATTGAGTCCCAAAATTAGTTTCATTCAGAAAATAATTTATTTTTCACTATTAAATGGGTTTTAAAAGTTTGAAATTTTCATTGCAACAGCTGATAACCTGGCTTAACAATCTGGAACTGCAATTTGAAAATCAAACTTTCAAACTATTTAATTTTAAACTGAAACAATAGATACACTAATAAGCATTTTTATATATTAAAATTAATTATTGAAACATTCCATTCAGACAACTAAAAATTGAACCATACACTTAACATACAGAATCAATGCCAAAAATCTCCTAGCACCACCGTTCAAAAACTAAACGAGACTTCAAAAATCGATCATTCTTAGAACCTCAAACTGATTTTTTGCTCAAAATCGAATACCCCGCAGGATATTTCGAGTTATGCGTTTAATTAGAGCGCAATGTCACGGCGAGAGCAACACGGTGACCATTTGTAACAATGTGACAGCGGCCACAACCCGATAAGGCGACCGTGCATATTTCATCGTTAATTTAAACCGACCGTTATATTCGCAGAGGCTCGTAAATTACCGCAATCAAATCTGCGAAAAATCAAAAATTAAATCGGAAAAGATCTGAAATTCAAACGAGCTCCGTGTTCATCACACGTCGGAGAGTTTCCATTTTTTTCCCTCCCGCGGTCTCTCTCGTTCGTATAAAGTCGGCCGTGGGCGAATTTCATAATGAAAAAAGTTTTTAAATATATAACGTGTAACCCTAGCATATTAAGTGAGAAATTTTCCGACCGAAAACAGTTTTCTCGGCCTAATAAACGCACCCGAGTGTTTCAATTTTATCTTATAATAACGGGTAGGTCAAAAAAATCTGATTAATTTCAAACTACAATATTTCCTCATATTCATTTTAGAGTCTATAGATAGTATATAAACATTTAAAAAAAAATAAAATTATAAATTGACCTGAATAATGTTAATAACAATACCTTCAATACTTCTCAAATATTTCAACACAATCTACAAATAAATCTATTCGTACTATCATGAACTTTACTTTTAATTGAACAAAATTATCGCATACACAGAAAATATCTAAATTTTCTTAAAAAATATATAATTTGTAACCATTTATGATATGAAAATGGTCGATTCCTTGTGGCTCACCTTTTACGAAACGACAACGTATCGACCTCTGTTCAATGTCAGACGAGCTTTCCATTTCGCAATATGACTCTTTCAATATTTTCATTTTTTTCTATGAGACAGTCTCATCTCTTTCGGTATCGAGCTGTTGATGTTGACATCTCTGAATAAATTCTCAAATGCGTTATTTTCTAAGAAGGGCTTTACCGAGCGCGATTTCACTGTGTCGGCTTTTTCGCACTTTTAAATGTAAACGTTCACAAAAACAGGCTTTCGTTTCAGAAAACTTGAAATTTAATTAAAACTAAGATTTCGAAGGCGGTGACATTGAAAGCGCCAGAAATTGAGATCGCTTTCGCAATGAGTATGTAATAGAATTTTGCCATTTCTCGGGAATTCTTAAGACTTTCTCAGACGCCTACTTATTGGAAAAAGTGAAGAGTTCTTTTTTTTTAATGCCTCGAGAAAATGTTTTCGCATCATAACATCAAACTACTTACCGAATTAGGTTCTCTCTTATTTTTTCGATACATTTTATATAAAAAAAATCACTATTTTCATTTTCTTTTATAGTGGATTAACCGTTCTATAAAATCTGCGTCGAGAAAATAGACTTTTTAACAACGTCAAACGAGGAAAATAGTCATTTCATTGAAAATTTATATAGCAAAACTTAAAGTGCATGTTAAGCATTGTATTTTACACCTACAAGAGACTTACGACGCTCAGTAATAACTCTGTTTGCGCAAATGTATTCTAAGACACCAGGTCCACGTCTAGAATTTATAATATACTCACCCTACACTACATACAAAATGTTTTCGTGTGTAATTCACTTCGATATTTCTCCACTGCACTTTATATGTGTGCTGCATTTTCTGCACTTCAATTTTTCACATGGACGCCAGCTTAACAACATACGTATGTTTTTCTTATTTGAGAAAATAGCTATTAAATCTTGGCATTTGAGATTTTTCAGCTTTGAAAGTAAACTTTTCTCTTCCACATTATGAAATTTTGAGTCGAATTACATTAGAAATTTTCGATTTTGGATACTAAAAATCGAAGTGCATGTACGTATGATATGTCAAACTAATCAAAATCAACTCGCACACTACCTGCCCGAAATATCCCATCACAGAATACATTCAATATTAGCCACACACCATATAGGAGAGTCATATTTGTTCCGCGCTTCGGAGCAGACCGCAACCGACAGGATATTGAATGGTGATGTTGTCAAGATTGGATCTGGACGCGAAGCCATTTCCCATACGTGGATGAAAAACATCCAGGTTGCGATTCTGCTGTTTACCCAAGGCTGGAATGTGGGAAAAATGATGGAGAATGGCGAAGGGTCGTGGGAAAATCGGGCAAGATTCGGATGATTCGATATTTCGTTGACGCCCTTGATTGAATCGACGAGTTTCAGTTTTACGTCACAGTGTACAGTATTTGGTTTTTAAGAAAAAGCATGTCGAAAATTTAATATTTAAATACTGAATAATATTTTTTATGCCTCCTAGTAGATTATTGCTGCTAGCAAAGTCACTAATCAACGATAACGAACTTGTGAGCTTTCTGTTGTCGATGATGATTTAACTATAAAAGTTAAAATTAAATTATTGAAAACTGACAGTTTCTTGTGAGAATGCTTTGTATTAAGTTTTCGTATAATTTAAAAACTTATTTGAATAAGTCGACGTAAAAAAGTGTTTAGAAAGGTTGTCTTCGTCGGTGGCAACGTCTTAATAAGAAGACGTAGAAAAATCAGATTTTTCTCTAAGGCTAATATCCAAACGTTTTTCCAACTATGTAAAAAAGTATTTTATGTAAAGCTCTTTCATATAATAATAAAATTAAATTCAAAATGAATGTTTTTTTTTATAAATAGTACATAATAAAAAAATGACTCATACTTCATAAAATTAGTCTAATCATATAACAATACCATTGTTAATTAGAACGCCCATTAATCCCATAAAAACAAGGCCATTATTAACACTTAAAACTACCGAAACAAACACATTCAACCCACAAATTACAACAGTCAAATTCTCGTATACCGCATAGTTTAACACGAAACAACTTTTTAACGCGTTTATCCAGAACGTGACAAAATAAACGAGCCCCAAACCCGCACGTCCCAATGCACTTTCTAACTGAGTGCATTATTGCGAAATTTATCGCATACTAACGAATATTATCACTTCGTCTCGGTTTAAGGAACGATACACATTATCCGACAAATATTTTATCTAAATATAATATGCACACAGTGTTGTGAGGAATTATGGACACTTTTGATTTGCTTGAAAAAATCTATTGTAGGGTGTATAAATCTAATATTTTATTGCATGACTGTTGTTTTTATATTATATAATATCTCGAATTTACGAAACGTTATGTTTGCAAGAAAATATTATTATTATATAATACATTTTATTTTATCTATTATACTTAAGCATAATATTTTCAAAGCGATCTTTTTGTTTAATCGATTTTTCCTATAATATAAGTCATTCAAAATATAGGTTCAAAATGAAATATTTAGAACCGTACTTAATTACTCTTTAAATTTTAGAAGAAACTATGCAGTATACATCTATTTAGTACAATTTTTACGAAAAAATGCAACATTTCTCAAATTCTTTATAAAAAGTATTCAGAATTTCTTAAAATATTAATAAAAAAGGAAGCTCATCATCCCGCCTTTTAACTGAACCTTAATTCTATGTCAACTTGTTAGGCCGGTCTAGTTGGTTACCAACAACACTAAACAAAATTACGAATACCACATTTACTTAAACAGGAAATTCTACATTTAATCATTAAAAAAGCTTTCGCGAATAACATGCGGAATGCCAACGAATCTAACTCTTACAATACTGTATATGTTCATATTGTAATTTTTTTACGAACAAACGATTGTTATATTAAATAATAATTTTATGAAACTTGAAAAAATCCAAATTCGTAGATCGAAATCAATTTTTTTTTCATCTAAGAAACATCTGATCTTATAGACCAACCTTAGAGCAGTAGAATTTCCACCGCAGACCGCAACAGACGACGGGAAATCGAGCAATTTTCGCATTCCCAACCCCAACATCCGACGTGCTTGTTTCCTCGCCTAGCATCGCTTTATATTTCAAGAAGTAGAAACCAGCCAGTTGACGGTGGTAATGGCTTAAGCGATTCCAATCGTCTCTGGTCGGATGCTGCATTCGCTCCGGTCTTAATCCCATTATGGCTTTGACGATGATTGCGTTTGATTTCGGATGCATTTCGCGTCGTTTGCATCGGTTCGATTTATTGGTGGATGTTGTACTGCATGACTGTTAAATCGTTGATTGGGTCGTATTATTTCAGTTTGTTATTGATGCGACTGTGCTAGATTGTAATTGAGTTCTATATCTGATATAATAATAATTTGTTTATGTGGGTTTGCCTATTCATGTGACTCGGGTTTCTATGCAAATTGCATAAAATTGGTGCAGACAATATGGCGTATAAGTTTTATTACTTTATATTAACTCGGCATGTGTTAATATTTTCAACGAACCAATGTAATTAACTGTTAATAATATGTATAATCTCCATCTTTCATTTATTTTTGTGAATTAAATTCAATTATTTTTTATGCACATATGGTAAATTATCTTATGTTATATTATTGACGATCAATATATGGAAATAACTCTCATTTACGATGTACATTTATACGAATTCTCACCTCATTTTTATCACGTACGAAAATTCATAGATCAAACACATCGAATTCATAACATATACGAGCAATCACCATAAACTCGTATCAGCAAACCGACATAAATAATGCATCAACCCCATAGATCCAAACACAAAGCACACACGCATGCAACCGACTTCATTTACCTTCAACATCATTATTCATCTTAATCCGCGAACCTTTCTACGAATCTGCATAAGGGTATGCGCACAACTCAAACGATACCGAACCTAACACATTTAACATTTGATTCACGCTTAAGCGACCATTCGTTTACACTTTGAATAATTCATCGCCGCCGAATTTTCGCATATTGAAAAACCGTTTAGACCCCGTCCGAACTAACCAGTGTCCAAATTGAATCGATCGGGAAGTAATCGGGTCGCTTTTCCAACGGTTTGTAATCACATTTGGGCCTCGGCTAAAGGCTAAACACACGTCCATTCCATGCCAGCTAAACGGCGAATGAATGCCCGAGATTTCGATTCGCGGAAGTGACCCGTGCCGTACAAATAACAGGGTCCCTTCGCTTTTGTGAGCTTCCATTTCCTATGAAACGGAAACGTTTCCCCCTTTATGCAGCTCTGTTTACGTTTAAGCCGATTTTCGAGCCGAACGGCGAATTATATGGAGGGTTAAAGAATCCCATAAAAGCGCGTCCACATTTAGGTCGGCGGCTTCCAGCGGCAAAACGCAATATTCCTGCTTATAGCACGAAAAAATGTATATTCATTCATAATACATTTTGCTTTAATATCCCTGTATTTTAATTGAAATCTCAACTTCTATTAAATATTTATTATAACGTTTATTGTGCTTTGCCGTAAGAAGCCGACAGCTTAAGTGTGGTTACAACTAATTCACTCAATCTTGGACTTGAGTGTTTTTCAGATGAAAGCTTTGAAAATACAAAGATTTTCTGTTGGGTCGAAGATCTGTTCAAATGTGAACATTTGATTACACTGCCTTTTTCGAAGCTCGTATTGGTGTTTTGAAAATTTCGGCTTTCTGTGAATTCGATTGATTTTTGATATTCGTGCGCTTTTTCGCCAATAACGAATCGAGCTTTTGAATTTTGTGGAAATATTCATTTCGATTCGTATCGATGCTTAATTGTTTGAGTTTAATTGAAATACAAGTTCGTTTTAAAATCTTTCACAGGAAATTTATTTGGAATTGGCTTCAATAATATTGAAATATTTTCCATGTAGATACAAATACTTTTTCGACGAAAGTCAAGTTCAAAACATGATATCATAATAACGTGAAATTGTAGACGTATTAGAAAGCGCCATTTCAGGAGATTCAGTACACGAGGAAGTCATATAAGTGAGCGGAGAAAAGTTGCGAAAAACCGATAATCGCATTAAAAGTTTTCAATCTCCATATATACAAAAGTGTATGGGAAAAATAAAAAGTTCATTGAAAAGCGTACGGTTTCAGATACGTTTCGGGTCGTCAACAGTTTAAGAAATTAGCATTTATTCATACTCGGAAAACAAAGTTGATCTCTTGATTCATTTACTTTGGCGCATTATCTCATTATAATATACATAATGGAGAAAATCCGTCTGTATGTCATTTTCAAAGTTGAAGCAGCTTTTACCATGGAAATCTGGTAGACTTTTGACGTAGATTTCATTAGCTATCCTCGAAGGAAACGCTGCTTTAGCAAGTCTTATACAAAGTTTGAATATTCAATATGGGAAACCTATCGTATACCAGAGCAGAGACAATGAATTTGTTCGCAGCATTATACCATGAATTTGTAATATAATATCTGTTCATTGTGCAGTCAATTTATTCACAGAACCAAAACAATCACTGCAAAATGTCAAAATGATATTTGCGTTTGTACTTACGATTAATTAATCAAACATTTTAATAACTCGCAATGTTAAATACTGCAAATTCGACATTGTCCTTAAGAAAAAACATACACGTACTCATTCATCCAAAGAATTAGTCGCAGAGTCAATAGAATTTTTTTATGAACGCTCTCGTTCTTAGTCCCGGATAATTATGCTTCCACGGCCGTTAAACTTTTAATGGTGATTTTTCAGAGCGACACAAAGCCGAGTCTCTTCAGAGAATGCTCTTCGAGAAAGTTGCTTGATGTTTCTGCCGTTAAAAATATTTCATGATCCCGCTCGCTTATAATGAGCTCCCAAGAGATAGTCCAGTTTGCTTGCGTTCAACGTGTAAATTCTTTTATGACGTTACCATGTGAGAGCTACGGAAATAAATGTGAGATTTTTCAACGGGGATTCCTCCCTGGGGGTATCCAGCAGTTTCTCGTTTGTAGCACTCAGACGTGCTAAAAAATAAAACTATTCACTATCAACTTTTAATACAATCGTATAGAATTTTAAATGCAACTTGCTCATATATGATCTTTTTTTATGTACTAACATACAATTGTGAGGAATTCTAAATATTTTCAATAAAGTCTATGAGTGTTGCATATTTTTACAAAATTTTACGAAAAAATGCAACATACAAATTAATAAAAAATATTCAGAATTCTTCTCAGAAAGAACAATTATCAAATATTTGATGATTAAAATCGCCTTTTCGCGTCGAAATATATCATTTTATATTTGGAAATAATTCAACACCTTTTCGGAGCAATTTTTCACTTTTACGCACCACTGTCAATCTGTCAATTTTAATACTCGTGCGTGTTTCCGCCATCCCTTCATACATATGGGGTCCACTTTTGGCATTCGTATTTCGATATTTTTTCAATCATACATACGTCAATTCGAATTCTGAGAAAATGTTCGACGAAAGTGACCATCACGGAACTGATTAATTCCAAATGTGACAGATGAAAATTCGATACGTCTCCGAAATTTCCTATTCGCCGAAAAATCCATGGACTGTAAATAACGCTTTCGGAAATATATGAAAAAATATGCAATGCAACGGTGGAAATTTTCTAAGAAAATTGCGGTTCGTGTCGAGCGTAATTTTCGATACATTTCACTTATGGAAAGAAAGTGTTGTACATATAGTATAATTTTCGAAAGGACAAAACGTCATTTCCTTCGCAGTACGTGTTGAAATCGAAAAACAAAAGCTTGTACGGCCAAAAATGAAAAACGCAAATGAAAACGTGCGTATATAATATTACAGGCGAAAAATGCGTACACGTCTCCCGTAAGTGAATTATGTACTTTTCATTTCGGCCACGTGCGAAATTTTTTTCCCGCGCTTTTTTTTCATTATTACAGAAGTGGGGGTGAGTTAGGGAAAAAAATTAACGAGACTCCGCCCGGTGGTCCGAGTTACACAAAGGGGCGTTTGTTCCCTTCGAAATTCGCGCTGTTATTATTATTAATTTTGGCGCCAAAATCAGGTGACTTGTAATTCAAGGCATGGAGTCGTTGACAGAACATTAAGGTTCGTGTTTATTCGGAGCCGAGAGCCAGACGTGTCCTGAATTGACCGCAAACTTTGCCATCATAGCAACATTAATACTCTACGAGCTTCGAGTCAAAAGAAATACGTACAGGATGATTGAAAAATATTCTTTAATATATGCAACATATAGAAAAAAAATAATCGAATACAATCAACGTTTCAGTACACATATTCGAAATTAATGGAATTCCGCATCACTCTATGGACCGCAAAAAAAATATTTCGGTTCATGAGTACGAAAATTGATTTAGCCCAATAACGAATGGTGCAGTTGCATCACGTTTCACGTAATGCATTTACACGTAGAATGCAGTTACACAATCTGTAGTATGAGCACGTCATGGTCTCGCAATCCAATTGCATAGTTGATCTAACATTCAGTTTCATGCATACATTCAAAGCGAGCAATTGGCTATCCGTTCCGCATATCAAACCCAGCAGATGCATATTGACCAAAATGCATGAAAAAAGATCCGGAAAACGTATCGACAGTGCGGTATGAAATTTCAAATCGAAATTGAAATGAATTTCAATAGATTTCAAACTACGTTCACAAATTCTACGTGAGTAGAGGTATCTGGCTTTGCGTTGACTTTTCCTCGATTTTTCACGATCCTCTGTCGCTTTTCCGGGAATTTCCCGACACATTCTGTGACCTTTCGCTCATCTCGCTGCGAAAAATACGAAATGCCGTCTAATAAAATAGGCATGCGACCCTTGGAAGGTAGTGTAGGGTGCGTTTGACGCTTCGCATCAACGCGGTGGCTTTGTGACTGGCACAACTAACGGGTGTTTCGGACGTTTATTACCCCTGGATGCTCTACAGAATTTCGTGGTCGATATATTCAATATTTTATTATTATTTAAAATTTTTGTCAAACTAAAGACTGAATTTCAATTAAAATTCAATTTATAAATAATCTGATTCAATTCGATGAAAATTTTAATCAAGCAATCAGTAAAAGCGTATTCATTCAAAAATAAAATCTCTCACAAAATTGCGATGTATTTTCAAGCTCGACCAATTAACTCATAATGCAAGCGATGTACAAATAAATCCAGCTTCATGACGTCGAAATATTGCAATTTCGAACGCAAAATGCATCACAAAACAAAAAGAGTATTGAAAACTTTAATTTCGTACGGCGAACTGTTAAATTGAACCGAATGCAGCTTACTACGTCAAGAGCTTTAATTATGCACTAATTGAATACGCTGCACCGTCGACTCATTTGAAATTTGTCGCAGTTAGCTTAAAAAAATACAAGGAAAATGTTGAAAAAAATAAAATGAACCTTGTGTGTTCAGAGTTCTGTTTGACGTCAGTATCATCACGTTTTGAACTCTGAAAACCGTAGCGAAATAGCGTGAGTACAGTACATACATTAGTAAGAAATGGTAGTTTAATTTATTCTGCTGCATATATTTATTTAGGTGCTGCCAGATTTTTTTATTCGTTTTCGGAGATCGAATAATCAAGATTACACTGCATCTCAAAAAATATACAATGCATTATTATTTGCATTAAAATTCAACTGTACGTTTTCTCTCGCAGTTTATTCGCTTTCACGTCATGGATATTGTGGTCGTAAATTACATTATTTTGTCAGGCACCCTCCCCTCAGTTTTCCGATGAAAATATACTGTTTTTAATTTTTTTCGTTTGCGCGGATTTTTGTTTTTCGCCATTGTTGCTTTCGGAATTTTCCGATGTTGTATTTTTCAACTTTTGACACCGTCTCGCAGAAGGCGATTGAAATTTATGTTGTTTGTTTTCGTTCCCCTTAAAACGAAAGATCGTATCGACCTGTCAAAAGCTGGGTTAAAATGTGTAACGGTTTCATTTGGCTCAGTAACAAACTCTCATATATGATTTATAAATATAAGTATGTGTGTGTATGTGTCACTATGAATTTGCTTTGGAAAAAAACAGCATTCTATTCTGTTTTATTTCATAGATATGTACAGAAATGTATATATTTTTCTTTGATATCAATGGAATAGTAAAACTTTCGTTTTTATAAATGAAAAGATAGGACATATCGTAAGAAAAGCATAATGTTCTTATAGTAGAATTGAAGATGAAAGCATTTGGTTTAACATGAAAACACACTTGTGGAAATGCTTTAAGAATGAAATTCCTCAATTTTTTTTATATGAGTTGTCGTCTATTATTACATTTACATATTTCTTTGTTCCTATACTTAATATACCAACTGCTTTATACTTTCACCAATTTTCATGCATATTCATGACAACTTTCAAATTAATTTCAAATCGATTTCGCATAGCATGTTTGTGGTGTGTATTTAATAAAAACAGAAAGTCGTTACAATACAATTAGATTCAATTAACTAATTTCCATTAATGTACACTTTATATAATTACAAAGCATTTTTATTTCGATGAGTGATCACATGATTGATTATTTTTTAATTCATGTACACACACATTGATATTAGTAATTTATTTTGTTGGTCATTGTGAAATATAATATACAGCACCCAAAATTTTATCGAAAGCTGTATAATGCTAAAATAATTACATTACTTTTTTCACAAATTTTCTTAATACTTTTAAATATAATAACAAACTACTTTTTATTTGTTTTATAGTCGCAATTCTACAATTCAAGAAATTCTATGATCTGGATTCCAGAGCAGAACGGATCGCTACATTCGTATGTATGTGCTAACGCTACATTAACTAAGTTCAATGTTTTAAGACTAAGTTAAATATAAAGCCTTTGTAAGGAGAACTTAAATAGAAAACCAAAAGTTCCGGTTAACAAACCGAGTTCGGATGAAGATACATTAAGCCTTCCGTAACGACACATTCTTATTGCTAATTCCTAACGCCTTTTCCAAATAAAATACCTACATACATACGTTTTCACGAAAAAACATATTTCTTTATTAAAATCTTTCATGATGTTTTATAAAATAATATGTAAACAAAATAAGAAAATATTTCAGGTGTGCTAAAACATTCACCCCTATAAAACAACAGCTTGTACGTTCACTTACATATGAATCTCACCGCATTTTCCAAGATGTCGGTATTTTAGCTGACGAAACGTCGACATTGTTCTGTCGTTACTTTTTTTCATTGTGCTCTTAAAGTTTTTCTTTTGGGATTGTTGAGCGTCGGGAAAACAAATGTTTGTTAACGGCGCGACCGCTGAAAAATCATCTCTCTCGTGTTTTATTTTTCTCGTTCGTCGTTTCACTTTATTTTCTGACGTTTAATTTAAACCGACGTTATTTATGACGGAATGAAAACAAATTATGACGTTGCTTGAAGCATTACACAGTCGATACAAAAGGCTCATTTCTACGAATTTCACCAATATGATAACGCATAAACGTTATCCGAAAATACGGCAACATTTAGATAGTGCATCCGTATGAAGTGTTTTTGTGCATACTGCGTCGATTCATCATACTATGGAAACTTAGTATCGAGAGCCACACATCGTTTTTTTTTTCAATCGATTAATTGATATGGAGATTCAATTGTTTCTTTCAAATATTTGAATCGATGTCTATCAATTGTTTCTTATGTTTATAACCATATTTGTATCAATTAAATTTGATCAATTTATCACCACCTTTTTTTAATAAAGCCGCCCTAAAAAGGACACCTCGATCCAAAGACTACTTCACTGACCTGATCCCAGCGAAAGTCTGAAATTGATCCAATAAGATTGAATCAATTCGCTAAAAAATCCACCTTTTCCTCTTCAGCTTAGATCCTCATTGAGCAATAAAAAAGCATCCATCACAAAATTATTCCCATATCGGGAATGGACCGATTCTCTATCCCCTCAGCATCATCTCAAGCAGTATCTTCACATCGAAGTGTATAATATCAATAAACAAATACAACTGAGCAGCAATACCTGCAATAATTAATAGATTAATAAGCCACCCAAAGCAATTCTGGCAATGGGGACTGGGTGTTATTGTCGTGGCCATAATGGACCACCGTAACAGGAACACCTTGATGAACAGGGACAAAGACTCCCCGCGGACCTTTGAATTGCCAACGAGGGGCACGAAGGACGTGTCGTGCACCGCAGGACTCCCCGATGACCCACGGGAAGCGGTTAATTGTTTTGCGCCGCCGATAATTCATGTCAATTACAAAACAATGCCCTCCTCTCCCAAAACACCCATAAATTAATGGCGATCGATGGCCGGATCGAGGATTCCGGGTTGGGCTTGGAAATTTCGCCGTTTAAAACTATTTTCGATCGATAGATTTTTAATAGGGCGGCTTAAATGTTCTTTCTTAATTCAACGGTATTTCGAATAACGACTAATTTGTGTTATTCATAAAACAAAATGTTAAAGAATGACTTGTTTAAAGATCGATATCGCAGAATGAATAACGAGGGGAAAGAAATTTTGACTTGAATTTTCATTGTTCAAAAAAATGATTTGCAATACGAGTAAGATTCGAGAATGAATTATGCTCATTATGCGAGATTTCAATGATTTTGTTTACAACTTTTGCGACTTGGTATTTCTCAAGTCTATTTGGGATGCAATTGTAAACTATTGTATATAGTATTTCCCGTAGTAAATCTCTTTGAGTGTATAATCCGTGCATAATATTTGCTACAGCTATGCTACAAAATACCCCTTGAGAATTATCAATCGATAGAAATTAAGCCTATTATTAATTTACGTTTCAGAGCCTATAAATAGTATAAAGACATTATTTGATTTCATTTATATACATATATATAATTGATAACCTATCTTTTTAAATATTCAACAGAAAATATTACATTTGAGATACTAGCATCAAATATTGAAGCAACTAACTGAAGCTCTATCATCTTAATAAAATTTAAACGATCTGAACGCTTTCGATAAATAGCTTATGCTCGAATTGATCTTATTAATCATTCAATTGAATTTCGAACTCTTGTTGAATAACATCCTCTTTTAACGCGTAAGACCCGAAGTTTTGATCGAACTCTCAGCCGTTTAGCTCAGCTGTAATTTACTCGCCGTTGCCTAAAAGCCCTTTGCCCTGCCCTTTCCATCGGGTTTATTATAGTGAACAACAAGGCTTACTCTGCTTAAACCCTAAGTGCTTTCGATAATATATGGCTCAGGTGATGTCCGCATAAAAGATCCACTTTCTGATTTTTCACTCAACGTCCCACCACTTAACCTATTTTCACTGTACACATTAATTATACATCAAAGTAATATTTTTTTTGTTTAATTTAATATATGATCTTGATAATTGAACGAGTTCACTCAATAATTCATCGGATTTAAACTGTCGACAGTGTTTCACAAATCGAATCATTTTCATCCCTTCGGGGATTAATGGAGCTAAATTTTGATTGATTCCCGGATAAGCTCAATCCCAATTAAAGGATAGAGAAGCAATACCTATGCGAACTATTGTTCCATCTAAACTTCGGAGACCTAAATTCCAAATATCTTACTACAAAGCATGATTAATTCTCAGTGTATATCACATATTGAACTTCTAATAAATAATTCGTATGTTCGAAATTGAATCGAGTTTAAATTTTGCGCATTTCTATTTTCGACCACTTGATTCATTTTTAATCCCCTCTGTTAAATTGCTACTGTCGTTGGGATCATATTCGGACATCCCCTACAGCTCTCAAAGGGAAAAAACCAATTTAACTTAATCCAGCGTAATTAAACTTTTTCGTTCCGACGCTACAGAATGAAAATAAAAGCAGGCTTTGTTTATAGATCCACTCTTCAAACCAAAAAAATCGACAATGAAATGAAAAACCTCGTTTATACGAGCTGCGGTCTACATGAAATGCATGTATTCGATGCGTTCTGAAAATTAATTTAATTCGAGTTTTGTTTATTGCGTCGAAATTTAAGAGATTAACCGTTTTGAAATCGAGGGAGATTTTGTTTTTTCAGGATTGTTTTATTAAATCGAGCACGCTTTCACGATTTGTGAGAGCAATTAGAATCCTTTGTGCGGTCTGATAGCTATAAAAACAAAACGACAATGATTTCACGTATTTCTGTAAATAAATATAAAGAAAATTAGAAATTGGAAAAGTATATAACCAGATAATATTATCTTCAAATAAAAATTATGTTTCATTCATTTTTTATGAATATTTAAACGAACCAAAACTTTTGTAATCATTATGTACATTCTTAATACAAATTTAGTTTGCCCAAAAACATAAATCATTTTTAATATATTTACAAAATTAAATTCAGACAGCATAATATCAGTTTTATGCGGTCATACACAAAAAGCAAACACTGCGATTTATCCCAAATATAATATAAAAATTTACATCACAGCGCTGTCATAAGAATCGTGAGTTATGAATGTTGAAAAAGTCTATTCGACAATAGAACATTTTTTAACTTATATAATAATTATAAAAAATGAACGACAAAAGGCCAACGTCATTCTCATGCAAAACAGCCTTCATTTGTAAACTCGATTTAACATTTTTGCGCCCCCGATTCGTTATTATTCAAAACGAAAATATTTAATGGCTTTCGAAAAAGTTGTATTCGCACATAATTTATCGCCCGTTTATTTTATATTTTTTCGCTCGTCGAAGTCGAAGAGGCGACGAAAATAACAAGAAAAATTTCGCTGAAAATTTTTCGGTCGCGATTCAACCTTTTCCATTAATTAACGGTCGATTTTACGACTTCGATTTCCACGAAAAAAGATAACTCTCCATTCCGGCGATTTAAAACGGGATTTTATGCGTTTCTAAAACCGATGAACAAATTCGCCGTGACGAACGTAAGAAAGGGTCGAATGGGATCCCTTCAATCTTCTTATTTTCTGTGTAGATACAAAATTTCTCAAACTTTTCTCATAATCGATATTAAAACCTATTACTTTGTACTTATCAATATATTCAACTTGTATTTGAATATTATATTAACTATAACTTTTCAAATAAAACCAATCTCTTTTTACATATTTAAGCCAAATTTCTTATTTCACGTTGAAAATTTTGATATTAAATATGCATAGTTAAAGCTACTATCCTTTAAAAGTTATTTTACGTTTAGAACATCCGCGGTTAAGAAACTCTGGTCTAGACTTTTCTCCGTTACGGTAAGATGGGAACACTTTTCGCTAAATGTAATCAAAAAGATCGAAAGCATTCAATCTCTTCGAAGTCCCTTCCCTTCTCCTGTCGCCCTTTTCTGAAGTTTATTAGCGAAACGAGTTAATTAAACGAAGTACAGTTGAACCTTAACACGATTTCTGAATTCGTGGAAGTTCGCTTTATTTCGCTAGCGCTAGATCATATCGAACGATTGTTATTTCCAGCATTGATAATTTTGTGACATTTCCAAATTTTATATTACATCGAGTCGTTATTTAATTATCATTCGAAAAAATATAAAATGATCGATTCGATACATATCACACTTCGATTACATTCGTCGAAAGGATCAAATTATTTAACGATCGAATCGTAAAACGCCATCTTTCGTCGGCAATTACCGCGACGCACGTACAGCTAGCCAAACGGAAATTTAATGAGAAAACGTGTTTTCGGTTACCACCGTCGTCATCATCATCATCATTTCGTTGTGAGGACGTGGAAATTCGGAGGTGGACCGTCTCGAATCCCGGATTCTGTACGATCGCGTCGTTAACGAGCGAAACTTTGGCAATTTGAGCGTCTCGCCTTTGCAGATCTCGCAGACGGTTTTCCGGAAGCCGCGAAAATCTCGCGGAAAATATTCGCAGAGCTTTTCCTGAAAGGGGACTGCATGGTGTAGTGTGGATCTTCAAAGACACGTGAATAACTCGAATCCTTCGCATAGGCGAGATTGTTTCTATACAAAGGTACGCTATACTGAAAAGATGCTACCCAATTTCATTTTTGAGCCCCCTCCTTCAATGTCCATCTTCATCACCATTCAACTTTCTTCCCATCTCCATCCAAAACCAATCTGATGAAATCTTCTGAAACTCTTTTAGCGGTTAGATTATTAAATAACTCGTGACCAAATCGTTGAATATATCAACGCAAGCTTGATTGGAAAAACGTTGATTTACGTGGAAGTACATATTTTCTGTAGTATAGAACTAACGTAATATTTGAACTAAAATCTCTCAATCGCACCTATAGTCGACCTTCGATTGTTTTGACTTTTGTATCTGTAAAAGATTCCGAGTCAGAACGAACTTCACGACCTCCGTCTCAAGGTCCATTTTGGGGTACATATTTACATATTACACGTGAATTCATTAGATTAATTTAGATTATAACACATCAGTTGATAGAATTTAAATCACATAGTCAAGTTTTTGAAACGTATTTAACTACAGTTTTCGATATCACTGTCTGTCGCAAATTGTCGCAGATGTGCAGAAGTCATCGAAAATTGAATTGGATAATTGTTTTGTCAAAGTTTCTGAGCATTACTCCAAACTGACACACAGACAGAATAGCAATTATTTTATACATATATATCATTATCCTATGATTATTTACTCAGTTTATTAACTCCCTATCCACGATCACAGTACTGCCAGATTCAAGCTGATTGCGACCAACGAGTTCTTCTTCAAGCTTGAATCCGACAGTATCAACAATCTGCATAAGCTAGAGTCAATAGCTCGAGTCATCCACATATGTTAGTCATTTACATACACGATGTGTACGAGCCATTACATTATGCAACGAGCACTAAAGATATCGCACACTACAATTAGTCGACGAATTGATCGGGTGTAGAGCTTTCGAAAGTTGGCGGGAAATTTTGCCCAAAGCGCGACAATGGTCCGGGGAATCCTCTCGAAATAATAAACCGACGTCACGATATACAGAGAATTTGTGTCGATAATAATAAGCAATCGTTGCCGCAATGCGGACAATATACGAGTATAATGTCGTCGGATTTAAAACGCAAGCGCGGCCCACAACTATGGAAACACGTGTGATGCAGATCTCTAAAGATAGTCTCGCATTGTATAATTTCGCAAAATTAAATTTATTATAAAGTAAATTTTCTAGTCGGCTTAAATCTGACGATACAATAACGTAATGCTTTCGCGACGCTTCAGAATTTGGGAAAAGTCAATTTCGCCCCGCGACGTTCGCAACGATTCAAATGTCTTACGGATATTGACTATAATTGAGTTTGAAAGATTTATTTCTTTTTTTCGGTTTTCCGACAGTCTGTCCGTCTTCTCGACATTTTCTTCACTCTAGACGTCACGCTTTTAATTTCCGCAATGAAGAAAAAATAGAGAACGTTTTGTGTTGCTGCGTTTCGATGGAAAAAAAGGGGGAATAATTTCCTCGCGAGTTTCCCTCGTAGACAAGCCGGGATTGGGGATTAAAATAAAATTCTTATATTCAGCTGAAACATTTGAGTTTGAAAATTTGTTTTATTTTGTATATAATAAAGATAATGTTAACATTTATTAACTGTTCAATTATCGTTATATGTAGAAGTAGATTTTTTCTGTGCTTGAGATCGCATTTTGGTTATGATGATTGAAATTGAGGAAATAAAAATGAACTGTTTGTGAATCCTAAGTTGATTCAGTATATTGGATTAGGGCCTGGCGAGAATCACATGTCATTTTTCTTAATTGATTAATAAATATAGTAATTCGATCACTTTTTTAAATAGCTGATTCAAAAAAAGTAACAATTTAACTTTTTATGAAACGATTCCTAAAAGCAACCTTGTCTGTACCGATTAAATTTGATCGATTTAACACCAACTATCGTGCGTTGTAATTACTCTACTTAAAAATAATCGAATAGCATACCTGCAACCGATATTTTCAATCATTACCTCAACTATTATTAGCTGCATCCATTTTTCTATAAAATTGTCACTGCAAGTTCTCGAGAACATGACCCAGAACTATATAAAAAAAACTCTCATTGTCAACACGTAAAACTCGCATTTAAGCCCTAAAATTTACATCACAAAATCGGCTCTAATTCCTCAATATAAACGAATTCGAATCGAGACAACAATAAAACAACAGCACCATAAACAGAAGCATCGAATCGTAACCGCCTCAAGATATCAATACGCAAAAGAGCCGTTAGTCCGCGGCATTATCGGAGCAGTTAACGCGCGGCAGTTAACTTTAACCGTCGTCGCGGGCCTCGGCGAATAACTCAGCTTAATCCCGAGACAAAACCGAGACTTCCCGGGATCCTGCAACGGCCACGTGGAGGCGGAAAGATACCGGTTATTAATTCGGACCATTTTGGAAAATGAAGCGATGCTCGACCATTACGACGACCCGAATGGGCGCCGATTTAATTTCGCGCGAGCGGGCAAAAAGTGCGATGCGAAGTCGAAACGATCTCTCTGGAAGGGAAATGGGATTTTTTTTTATTTAATGTTGTGTATAATATTTTTTTTATTTGATTTTTCATTATTGCGAATGAATTGATAACTGGTTGGCAAGCTGAGATATCGGGCTCTGTGCTAACTCGAGTGAAAACCGACTTAATGTAGCTATTGATTTAATAAGTACGTAGAATCATAGAATCGGTTATCAATTTATATTAATTTGCTTGATTTTTTTTTTCATATTTGTTAAATACTAACTTCCGTAACGCAGCGCAGCGTATAGATTGAACGTAATTGTAAACTGATAAAATTATTCATAGTATTCGTGATAAATACCAAACAATTGAATGTATTTTATATTTCAAAATTATTATCGGGATTTTGTATATACTTACACGTATCTATCGTGCTTAATATTTTTGATGTCTTGAAATACGAAAATCAATACATCAAATAGCAAACAAATTAAATGAAAGTTTGATGAAATCTGAAAAATGAAACGCTAAATAACTGCATACAACATAAATATAAACACATACATTTTCTTATACATATACATATGTAGATAATATTTTTTGTAGATATAATTATTCGTTAACACGAGATATTAATTTTCTTGTATTTTTTCATATTTATTAAATATTGTTTCCTTATCTTTTAGTGAAATATGTTTATATTTTTCCGGATGATAAGAACAGGAAACTTTTCGGACTACATCCCTTCCGTTATATTTCCTATCTGAATACATTAGGATCGAACTCCATATAAATTATATGAAATCGATTTGGCGAAACGAGAAATAAAATAAATCATTTCAATAGCTAATGTAACAGTAATTTTATCTATTAGTAAATCGTTTAGTTATATTTATTTCAATGATCGAAATATATTTATATGTGCGCATTATATAACTTGTTAGATAACTTACTCAATTTCTACCTTGTATATTCTTTAAGCGGAAAATGTTTCATCTCTTTTCTAAAATAAATTGAATTCTTACAGGATACATCTTTTTCAGCAATATATCATACTTTCGAAGTACATGTATCCTTTTGTGTTTGTTGCTACTAGGATCAACAATAGATCGAGCACGCAATGTATCTGAAAATCACCAAATAACGAGCTTTATTTCCAAAAGGATCAAAAGGTCTCCGTAAATTCCTACAACCTTCAAAATATCCAATTGCTACCTACGCATTTAGCCATTTTAGTAAAACTACAATAGACAACGCTAGGAATGATGCAGAAGAAAATATTACATGTACGAGTACGTATCAATGACACCAATATTATATTTTCTAAATGAAAAAAAATATATATTTTTAAACGAAAATTTATTTATTCATTAGAAAAACAAAATACATGTCTATAATATTCAAATAAAGTTTAAAAAACATTAATTCAATTTTCGTTTACTAATATGTAATAGTTGCTATGTTATTTAGAATTAGCGAGTGGTCGATAATCGACTCTATATTATAATCAACATTAAATTTCTCTTTAACATAATCTACAATAGAATATTTTTTAGAATCTTCATTTTTCTGATTTATAAATGAAACTGCTTGATCTAGGGCAGATGGAAATCCTCGCAATACATCGATCAAAATATCAACATACCCATTTTCTGAAGGATCGTTGATTTTCAAATGATCTTTTATGAAAGATCTGGCTTCGTCCTTAGAAAAAGATTCCAACAATAAAACGTTGATATCTCTCCAAATTTGATTTCGCGATGTGATCAACACACTTGATTTATGAGAAAATAGAGGCAAGAAAAATTTAATATCGTCCATAGATGTTGCATTGTCGAATATGAATAAGCATTTTTTGTCTGAAAAACTCGCATGAACATTTCTAACAATGTCCAATATATTATTTTCATTTCGATTATGATCATATGTCGCAATTTTCAATTCTGTACGAGCTAAGTTCTGAAATGTTTTCTCTATATCTTCTGTAGAATCACAATTTATCCATATAATATTTCCGTCGTATAATTCACTGTATAATTGAACATATTTTTTCACAAGTTCGGATTTTCCAATACCGCCTATGTCAATTGATACATTTTGAGATACGACTGTTATTCCTCCACTCAACAACTCCTTTAGCTTTTCAAGTTCGTTATTACGACCCGTGAAATATTTAACGGGTTCTTTTATATTAAATTTAATCTCATTATTTGTCAAATTTAAGTATGCTTTTACTTCTTTGTGAGATAAAAAATTCTCACCGTCTTTCATCCATTCTAGCATGTTGACAAAAAATGTATTATAGCAATTTGTGCTGGGAAGATTTGGAAATTTATCTTTGATTTCGTTCTTTATGAAGTTTCCCAATTCAATTTCATTTGGTTGATTCACGGCGAATACGAAATGATCAAGAAAATTTTTAATGTCATTATCTTCAAATGCTTCTTGAAACTTTTCAAATGTTTTCTCGTTAGGTATATTTATATTGATGTGATTATTCTCATAGCTTAACAAGCTAGCACCAAATTTTTTTTTCAATTCTGCTTTTAAGTGGTGGCGAATTTTCGATGAAAGAGAACACATATTTCTTCCAAGTATAAAGTCAGTATGAAATTTGTTGTTCCTCACGTCAAGAACCTTTTCTACCAAAACTAAACAATATGGTTTTAAAATATAATCATTTTCACAAATAGGTATATTTTGAAATATACAATCCGACAATCTTTTAGCTACTCTGATCAGATTGTAATTTTCAATCATGGGTTTCAGTATTGATATAATCTTATCGTTGAAACGATAACGCGTCCCTTTACCACCACAATCCAACAAATCGTCAGTAACTTCAATTTTATCTATTAATTCCTCCAGTTTGATAATTTTCTTATCGTTATCACCCAGTTTATTTTTCGACACTATACTTCCATAGTCGAAATCGACATTGGTGCAGATGGTCACATCTTCAATGCATCCATCAAAACAGAAATTTTCTCCTTTTATATCAACATACGAAAAGAAATATTTCACAATTCCAAAATCGGTATCCTGATCTGTCAAAAGATGATCCATGTTGATTTTTTTCGAGACATCCTGTCTGTGTTTCGATTGTAACAATCTATAATACTTTTGACCGTTTCGTTCATATTTAAAAACCAAATCATCGAATTTTTTCGCCTTCTTAATTTCGGTTCCGATTGAAAATTTCCAATTTTGAAATACGCCCCTCATTACGAACAACATCAATAATTTCAACTGATAAACGAAGCCGTTGACGGAGCTCATCGTCGAACAAAACTAAAATTAAACATAGATAGATACAAATATTTTTCTAACCATTTAAGATTTGAATGTAAATCATTGTTATCACTTACGTGGCTTGTTTTGGGCACTGTTAACTTTGCTTAGTATAATCATATCAATTTTTCGCAGACGCAATTAGCCTTTTTAAGGCTATTGAAAATAGTTTTACTGTTTTTGAAATGAACACAAGCAATATTGCCTACGTTTTGGAACGTACTAAAGTTGTGAGTGTTTTTTTATCGAATACTTACTCGAAATCTTATCTCATCGTTATCAATAGGTATACATACATAGTTATTTATAAATATCGACATATTCTTGTGCAAAATAAACAAAATTCATTTGGTTGAATAAGAAGTAGGAAATTGACAAAAAATATGTCTTTGTAATATTATAATTTATTTAAAAACAAAAAAATAGTTATAAATATTCGCCATAATATATAGTTACTTATCTATTGAAAATAATAATGCATTTTTAAATGTACAACTTAAATCGAAAACTAAATATACTCTACACATGTAAATAATGTTTATAGTCACATACATGTGTATGATAATTGGATATGAATTTACAAAAAATGATAAAGTGAATTTCATAATTAAAATTATAGATTCATAATAATATACACATATATCACACATTAAAACCTATTTTTAATTATTTATATGTATCTTTCAAAATAGTCATTAGATTTTTCGTTTTTCCGATTTTATATTTTACTTAGAAATACTCTTAATAAAATCAGTTAGATATAAGATAATTGAAATTATAATGGCATAAAATCAAAATCAGGCTTAGAAGTCAACGGTGGTGGAGGAGGAGGTGGTATATCATGGAAAGACAACGTTGATCCCCTAACAGATACCCTCTTTCCGATATTATCATATTTAGGTTTCATTAAGGAAATATTTTCAGGAGTAAACTGCTTCCTCGGTAATGTAGCAAACGGTAAAACGGTAACGTCCAAAAAGCTAGAGCTACTCTTCGCTTTACTTCTTTTCGGCTTCGGTATAATATCGAGTGTGTCTTGACTGCTTATATTCGGTCGAGATCTATATTGCGGATCTTTCGATGTCGATTGATATACATTTCCCAGGGTTCTACTTCTTGTTAAAAATTGCTCGGGAGGAGGAATAGTAGGGCATATGGGAAAAGCGTTGATATATTGACTGCTAATTCCAGTATTTCTCAGGTGCATGTTATTATTATACCTTTCCATGGACGAAGAATGCTTCAGTGTGTCCATACGACCGATATCATCTAATTTTTCGCAACTATTTTTTCTACTATGGGTCGATTCTAGCAGATGTTTTTCGGGTTCTGCTATCGTATTTAATTTTTGGTGGTTTTTTCGTTTATTTCTATTATACGTCATGCATCCACAAGCTACTGCTGATGTTGTAAGGACAAATAAAATTAATCCTAATATTGATAATCCAGTGAATAAAAACCAAAATCCATGTCCTCTGGGTACTGTGGGAGGTAAAGGCACAGGATACGTTATTAAAATTTTTGCTTCAACCAAATATACTGAACTTTTGGCTAAACACACATAACGTCCGAAGTTGGTTTCATTCAACTCTTCTATACTCAAATTTGAAGTCTTTTGAACGTATCCATCATCCAATTCTTCAACGAAAACACTTTCAATAAATGATTCGTTTATTCCAACTGAAATAGGTACACCATTAAACAACCAAGACACTTTAGGTTCAGGTTTGCCCTTAATTTCACAATTTAATACCATATCGTCTCCCAACTCTTTATATTCAACTTCTCCGTTAGTTATGCTAACTTCAGGAGTACAAGTAAAATCCTCAGATGTAATACTCGTCCACAGTCTTTGATTAAATATTTCTGGCTCGTAACATATCGGAGACATCGAAGGCAACGTACTAGATAAGTACCAATTTCTGAAATCTCTTAATTCACAATCACATCTCCATGGATTTCCCTCAAGTGACAGCGATTTTAAATTCGTAAGATTCGAAAAAGTCTGCTTCGAAATGCTCTGTAAATCGTTCAGTTTCAAATTTAAAATTTCGAGCTCGTTCAAGTTGGCAAACGCCTCTTCGTGAACGGAGCGCAATTGACAACTGTCTAACTCTAGAGTACGCAAACATGGCAACGAAGGAAACTGTTGACTAGCCAAAGTCTTCAAAGGATTTCCACTCAAAATCAAAATTTTCAGACGAACGTTTCCAGCAAAAGTCCCTCTGGATATCGAAGATAGAAAATTATCGGATAGATTGATCTCCACTAGTATAGTCATATCTTTGAAAGCATCTCGATGAATCTCTCGCAAAGTGACGTTTTTCAATATTATTTTCTGTAGATTCACTAAACCGATGGAGCCGAAAGCATTCGCTTTCAGATGTGTCATGTAATTGTTGTTCAGATTCAAAACTTGTGTGTCTGGACTCAGTTGTGGTACTTCTGTGAAACCCGAAGAAATACAAATTACCGTGTTCTTGCCCGTTATCCATTTGCAAACACAACGTTCGGGACAATCGCAACATTCTGGAGAGACAACTGTTATTATCGCTATTAGTATCAATAATGAACGAAACATCTGAAATATAAAAACAAATGAGTTTTCATCTTATTTTTATATGAAAAAAATTCAGAAACTCACTTTTAAAGATAAATGCTTCTCAGTGTCCTTTCTTTTCTTCGGGCTTTTGACCTTTGTACAATCATGGCAAATGCGGAATCAGTATCTGGAAAATCGATAAAAAAATGTTATTTTTAATATCAAAGCAAATTATGGTCATGTTTCGCCAATTTGAAACGTTGTATTCTAAATTAAAACATAGTCCTCGGTGACGCCAATTAAGCATCGCTCGTCGCTGTACCAATTAAAACTCGGAAAACGGATATCTCTCGTTTCAATTGCAAGTAGAAAAATTAATCATCAGTCATATTTTTCAATAGTTTTATATGAAAAATGTGAATATTTTTAGTCATAATAAAATACAATGTATATTCGAAAAAATATTTTTGTATGTTTTTAATAGTACACAAAGATTTTTTTTTACAAACAGAGCTTTGTTGTGACTGACAGAATTTCAAAGCAGACACGTTCGTAATATGAATAGCTTCCGATATTTCTTTCACACCGATTCAAAACACCAAAATAAAATTGAAAATACTTTGTTATTAGAAAATACACATATATTTTTTCAAAGAACCGCTGAATTCTTTCAATAGACAAATTAACATTGTTTATTATACCGAAACTATGTTTTTTTCCAATGCATCCGTGTAAAATCGAAAAGAAATCTCGACAGAGAACGAATTCCTGTTTTCTTTCAGAAACACTAATTCGTTGATTGTTCGTGCTTCGGCTTAATTTATATGTTCGTCCGTTGATATGTTTCTGGAAGTGTTGGTTTTCTGTTCGATTCCAGCGACCAGAAAATTGTTCCGCATACCAGTAACGAATCGAAAATAGCTTTTGAACGCTTTTAAATGCATCGTGTGCTAGAAATTCGAAGAGATATTTTACGATTATTTCTTTTTTGAATTTGTTTTGGTGCAATTTGAAATTTCTGATTTTCATATATATTGCGATATAAATTTTACTACATCTGAATTTGCTTAAATGCTCTCCCACCAAATACTTGATTATATGCACTCGAACCGTGTGCAAATACTGAGTTATATGAACTCATATAAAACATATTTTATATTTACTTCACATAACCTGACATTTTCATACGATGTGAGGTACAAACCACAAAAATTCAACTGAAGCTGTAGAAAAGTGCGTGAGCTTTTAAAGCATTTGCGTCGAACTTTTAACATCTGACCGAAACACACAGTCGGAAAATAAACAAAATATAATTTCAAGAGCAGTCATTTGACACTTTTTCGACCTACCCCTACAGTCAGTGGACGGATGACAGCAGGGTCGTTACGAACTTTCGTGTCATTAAGTGCGCCGCTAATGAAAATGACCGCGAACGTTACGAACGCCTTCGCAAAAATAAATACAGCCTCCACACCGAAACGTTCGTATTACATTATTATACAGCGGTAATTGTGGAATAAAGACTCGTGGTTTTAACGGGAAAATTGTGGAAAATTCTCGCGGTTTCGAGAGAATAAAAAGTTACTTAGTGCGGTGTCAAAGAGCGTGTTTCATTATAAACGGTTGATTTTATATATATATATATATATATATATATATATTTGATTTAAAGTTATTCTTGAAATTATTAATTAATCTTTATTTAATATATGATGTTTTTACAAAATCATCAATCCGAAACACGGATGTAATTCAATAAAGTATTTCGATTAAAAGCTCGAAACAGATCTCGACTCGTGTCCTATGGCCGCTCGAAGTTTTCCAGAACTACATTATTATATTATAATATTTTAACTGGGCTTAATGACAAAGCTGTTCAAAGTTTACTCGCAAATAAGTTTAATTAAGTCTATTTGTAAAGCCGTGGAAGAAAGTCGTTAAAGTCTTATTACTTTTGTAATTTACGGAGTTTACGCATATTTTTTTCCCTTCCTCGGCGGCAATAAATTAAATGACAACCACCCAAGAGAGAGCACTCCGCACTTTCCCGCTACGACAAATGAACTATCATTTCGCACTAAATGAATGCTAATGCCGTGAATTATTCAGCGGGGGTTCTCTATTTAGCTTTTTAGCGAACGGCTATCAAAAAAACGAAATTCGAACGGTTAATATGCGCAGCACTTAGAAGAGAAAGATCCGTAATATTATAAGTTATGTGTTTATCGAATAGTGTACTAAAGCGCAAATTAATATTCGCTTTATTCCGAACTCAGAACCACCTGAACGAAACGACAGAGTCATAATGATGAAAATGAAATTCCGCAATGTTCCGATTCGTCGACGTAAAACGGGAAACTTTTAATTAGTTAGTTTCTGCTTTACGAGAAATTTTCAACACTATTATGGAATATTTTCGAAATCGCATCTGTTACGAACACAACCGACGATTTTCATCTAATCGACCGTTCGTTAACCGACCATTGTTCACAACGCGACAATACACTGGCGTTATTTATTGACCTCCAACATTACGCATTCCGTACGACGAAACGAAACAACAATACACTAAAGGGTGGCAAACTATCGCGAACATGTGCGCTAAATCTTCGCATATTATTCACTGGCCAAGGGCATTGAAGACGATTGTGCTGGTAAAAGCTTTGGAAGGTGGGTGGACAATTTGTGGAAGTGGGAGATGAGCTGGAGAAAGATACGCTGTATTGATTTCAATTTCAAAGTATGAGAAAAACAGGTTCATATGCATACAATATAATAACATTCTAGAAAAAAAATAATACATTTTATATATTAGAGAAAATTTGAAATAGGGGTAGTAGTTTCTGAGGGAGTCGCGGAAATTTCTAGGTGGTATGAGTTAATTTGTGATGGTTGGAGATAAATTCATGGTGAAAATGAGAGTATGGGTTAGATCCGCGGAAGCGTCTCGCGAAAATTAACAAGTCACGCGTCTCCCGAACAATATTGCTTGCGTTTCAGAACTGGGCCAGCTTTGTCTTCTGTCCCGAACAATGGTGCTGGCTAATTAACAAGGAGCCTACCCTGGCCCCCCACATTCGAAACGAGACTGGAAAGTGACACATTTTATGCTACTATACTATTGTTGGTTTACAATAAATGAAAACATAATATAGACATAATTTATAGAGATTTTTCTCCATTTTTTTATGTATAGATATTCATTTTTATCGTAAATGAGTGGGAAAGGAAATATTGTTGAAAAACTGTTTTTAGATTTTTCCAATATGGCGGTGAAAACATGAGGGATACGAGAGGGCAAAGTTAAAATATGGAAAGTGTACATCAAAATTTATAAAAATAGTTGATTTCTATAATATTATAATTTCTTGATACATCCGTTTTAAGTGCTTGAACCATTTGTAAACATAAGAATGAGTGCAAACAAATCTATTTGAATTCTGATTGTGTTAATAATATTTATTTATAATATGATTTTTCAAAAGACTTCGAGGAATATATAATAGAAGAAGAGATTAATTAGATTGATTTTAACACCATATTTCAAACGTTTATACAATACAACTCTTCAGAGTTTCGTACCTAGCTACTGCTATTTAATTTAAAACTAAATGATTAATCGATAAACACAATATAATTGGATAGCGATACCTTCAACTATAAATAAATAAGACAGAACAAAAGTCATTCCGTCATCTCGCATGAGAAAACAGCCGATCGTCGGCCGCACTTCCAAGAAGCCCGACAACGAAGGTCGACTCGAACTCGAACAATCACACGAATCGACCTCTCATCATGAGGTTTCACGTCTTTTTCAACCCCGAACCTTCGCCCTCTTCCTCCTTTCACGGTTCGATTAATTGAAATTCCGGCCGCGAAGAAAATGCCATCGTCCATTCGGTTTAATTGGGATCCGGGCTTTACAATCAATTGGTCCGTGAGCTGCAGCATTTTCTCGGATAACGCCGTTATTGTCTTCGGCAGGGGGTTAATTCGACAAAAATGTGGATCACGTCCGTATTTACGCCGGGGCCAATCTATTCGCCGAACCGAGCCGAGGGGCGGTCGTACAAATTCATCGGACGAACCAAGAATGGCAGGTAACCGTTTCTATTTATACTAGATCAAATATTAATTGGTTTGAGTTGATTGCATTTCATTAATTTTTGCACAAAAAAAATTTTTTTTCCTGAAAAAAATCGCAATAATAAAAGACGACTTTAAAATACTAATGTGTAATACCATATGACGATTGAAAATGCAAAGGGATATAAATGAATTCGCGGTGATTTCCAGAAGAGCGCACTCAAAGTTGAGCATGTATGTACGAGTATAAGAAAAAAGTCGAGTAATTTGATGATATATCTCGGTACACGTTCCAATTTTGCCACCAAATGTATGAGCTTATATACGAGTAGAAGGGAGTTGTGTACATAAATTAATTTCGGTAAAAATGTCACTTGCACCCCTTGACCTTTTCAGTATTCATATGTAATTAGATTCGAATTATTCTGAATTAGATTATATGGTAATAAACACATAGCAATTATTGGCAAACGCATTGCAATTAAAGCAATAACACATATGAATGTATTAATAATAATAAAATAAAAAGTAATTACTGATAAGTATTATATGAGAAAACAATGCTTTTATCAAAATATTGTATATTTTTGGCATCTTTTCAATAAGATCACAAATATGGAATAATGTGATTACAAATATGGATTACGCCCTTAATATGGAAAGCACGAGAATTTACATATATCTATTACACAAAAAACATCAAAAATCTAATCAATTCATCTTATAAATCAAACGTAATGATATGTTAATACCAAATTTCAAACATGTTGATTTTAACGATAATACTGTTGGTAATTGATTTAATGCAAAATTAGGAGTTTGTGGTACATTTTAGTTATAGTTATAAACATCTGTCCATTTCAATGTACTATTCCATATCCGTCACCTTTCCAACAAATTATTAAACATTCACACTAAACAAACTCAATTTCTGATCGATTATAATACATTTTTACAACCTCGAAATTATTTTCAAAACAATAAAATATAATTTCACAATGCAAAATAAAAACGAATATATAAGATTTCACCTATTAAGTCCAACCGACACTCAATCGGATCTAATTAGATCGAATCGCATTCCCGAAGCTCAACGTGCACGACTCGGAATTTTTTCATCCCATATCGAATCCTCGGTCACGCCATGCCTACAACAACCCTCGCCAAGGGGGTTAACTGCTTTTGTTTTTACACCAGCCGTAGGTCGTTCCGAGGAGGAGAAACCCTACATGGGCCACGGTTAATGCCTTAATCCCGAGGATCAATCGCAATTCCGAGCCTCGGATCGATTTTATTTTTCATTTACTTTTTCCGCTCTACTATAAAACCCGATCGCTCGGCTGTGAATCTTGAAAGAAAAAGTCTAATTCGGTTCCGAAGAACGATATAAAATTGGAGCGAATTCGCGAGGTGATCCGTTTGTCGACGAGTTCGTATATCGATCGGTTCGGAGTGATTTTTTATTGTCTGTATACGTTTCTGTGAATGATTAAATTTGTTTTGTTTAGATTTCTCAAAAAATATATTCATATTGCAAAATGGATCGAATGATTTTTCGTTGATTGAAATAATATTGAAAACACAATTTGGATTTCATACAAAATGTTTCGAGATTAATCATAATATTAATCAAGGATGTGTGTATGGATATACATATTAGATGGATTAGATGGATTCATGTTCAAACATTTGCGAAGCGTAACAGCTCCTTGGTACATATCAGAATCAGAAACTGCATTGCTCATTTATGCCGTAGGTAACGTAAACATCGTATCGAAATTATTACTATTTAGATATACTCGAACGTTTGCATTCGAAACATGTTTCGATATACGTACATATGGTATTAATAAATATATTTTTCGGTTAAATTACACGAATTTGTGCTACATAAGTTCCGCGAACAAAACAAACATCTGAATGACGCGAATTCGTTACGCGTTAACTAACGCCGCATTCACACTTTTCGATTGAACCCGTTAATTTATCCGAGGAATTTCCGCGCCATTTACCAAAACTAACAACACAGTAACCCAAAATTACTTTATCATCCATTATATTATATTTACCTCGCTCGGATGAATACCGTTTCCGAGACCTAGAACAACGCCGTGAGCAAACTAGACAAGGCGAAACTACGGCGTCTTCGATTCGATTGTATCCGACATTTGTTCTGGACGAAGAGGCAAATCGATCGGAAAACCACTCGATTGTACAACTCCCCATGGAAATGAGTATTTTGATAAGTTTCCAGGTAACTAAAGGTCGATACCTATAATAAAACTTCATACAAAAATAGACTCAAACTTCCATTCAGTAGTTATCATTGAATCGCTTATCAATAACAAATGAAATAATGCATTTTATAAATTTAATTGAAAAGTACATTATGATAATGTGATTCGACTTTAACACGTTTTGTCCTTATTCGATATCCTGTTTGTTTTGTGATTCCATTGCAACGTTATTAGTTTAGGTGTTGTTCACGTTTTGAATACGATGCATCTTAAAACTAGGTCAGTTATCAAAATTCTGTTTCAATATTGTGCCATTCTGTCGATTCAATTTTGTTGTTAGTTCTGCTTAATCAAGAAGGATATTCGGAATTTCAATAAGCTGCTGATATCCATATGCAAGCATAAATTTCAATAATATTCATATTACTAAATATTTTAATATTCATATAATTACAAGTTTAATTTACTGTAATATAAAATGTGGTTTGAGCTTTCAAAATTTATGTTCTGAAATTCAACTCATTTTTCATACGAAAAAATTTAATACTTCGCATGTCATGTTCATAATTTCGCTTATTTATTCAGTTTCCGTAATTATTAATGATAATCATAAAATTTCTATTTCATACACCCGAAAATTATATGAGAGGTATATTCAATCCATTTACTAATTAATTAATTCACAAAAGTACATTTCATCACGATCATACTTATGTATTTTCGATCGAAGCAAAATTATTCGAATTAGCATAACAAAAGAAATTGTATGAATTCATTACAAAATTTATATAAAACTCAATTTTTCTGATAAATTACACATCGTCACATACTCGAACACCTGAATCGAATTTTAGATAAAAATCTTCTGCTGTATATACACTCTCATCAATTCGTTAAAGCCGTCGAAAAATTCAAATGAGAAACGACCCAAAAAAGAAAACATCAACCAAAAAAAAAATCGTCAATTTACAAACGGCTACCGGAATAAGTTCATTTGAACAAAAAAGGCGCGTTTCGAATTTCCCGCGGGATGCGACCCGTAATTTTGTACCGCGTTATTGTCATTGCCTTATTGCACGCGAATTGATACGGTCATCATAAACATTTTCAGTACGAATATGACATTTTGTGTCATCGTTCGACATGAAAAATATTCATTTGAAAAAAAAACAATCGAATAAAATATTTTTCATTTTCAAAAAACTTCACAAATAACAATAAAATCGTTATTTTCTGAGATATTTCGGTGCAATAGAAATTTTGAATTAGCACAATGTGATAAGCATTAACGTGTATCTAATGCACGAACTACATTAACATTATCTCTTATTATGTTTGAGATGCATGTTTCATGAATATGAACCTAAATACTATGGCCTGAATGCCCCAAAGTGCATTCGGTCAAAATGCATAGAACTGTCTGGTCAAATCTAATATTAGTTGTAGGTGCATTGGCCCTGTTGCATTTCAACTTTCACCGACAGTAAAACATTTATTTAGTTTCAAAGTAATGAAATATCTAAATGCTTTTAATATTATACTCATACAAAATTATTAAAGTGCTAGTTTAAGCTCAAAGCGAGTCCCAACTTTGTGTATTTGAGCACGAATGTGTTTGACATTAACGAATGCTGCTTCTTAAGATTTATTTAAAATTTTAAAAAGCTATTATTTTGATTGTTTGAGGATAAAAATCATTCAAATAATTATTGTTTATAGTAAAGAAGTATGCTAATATTTTTTCGATCAACAGATGAAAAAATATCCCATGTGACACGTAATAATTAAGTTTACAGGATAATATAATATGTAAATTGAAATAATAAATAATAATTATAATAATAAATAAAAAAAATAAATCCGTGCATTGATAAATAATGTTAGTGAATGTTAATATTCTGTCAGATTATATTAAAATTTTGGTGCTGCGATCGAATTAACAAAGAGTGATGTTGAAAAACTGCTTCAAAAAAAAACTCTTTAACAGTTTTGAAAAAAAATGTCAATCGTCATGTGCACTAGACTACATTGGTTGAGAAAATATATTAAAATCAAAAATATCGAATAACTCACGCATCAAATTCGCCTTTTATGAAAAACGTCCAAAACCTCGACCGCAAAATTTTCAAAACTATCGATCCAAAAATTAAAAATTCGAAAATGAAAAAAAACGTCTGACACAACAGACAGCCAGACACGAACTGCCGCTTTCAGCCCAACTCCATTCAACTTCAGCGCGTAATAATAAACGAGGACAACACGTGGACGTCAACGCAAGCAACGCGGAATCGAAACACTGTTGAAGTGCTTCATGTGTGTGTACGTTTTTTTTAGCGAAAAATAAGCTTAATAGAATAGAATAGGATGGTGCAGTGACGTGGGTTCCCACGTCCTCTGCATCCTGCTGCTTGCTGGATGCGGATGTGCTGTTGTGGCGATTTTGTCGTTTTTCACACAAGCCAATTGAAAGTGTTGGGCTCAACGCTGCTGTTCTTGTCCTGTGTTAATTGTTGGTGATTGATGGGTTTTGAATTTCGTTCGAGGCGAGTTTTTCGGTGGTTTCGATGTTGTGATAGTGCAGTTACCTCGGTTCAGTTGAATGACTTTATTTGCGTGCCTCATTTTTTATTCGAAATTGTCTTTTGAGTTTGAGAATTATGCCGGAGTTTCAAACTAAGCTCTCTGATATTGATGATGTAATTATAGTTTCTTTAAGTATATTATAGAAACTTGATGTGCTAAGCCGTTAACAGTCTGAAACTTTGTGAAACAGAGCATGTACTTAAGTATAGGTTCAATTGTGAAATAAAAATCGTATTACGTATCCTTTTTGTATACATACATATAATATCTAATAGTTAAAATATTTTGTATTTCACAAATTTCGTTCAAATTAAAAATCCAATGTTTCTCAAAGTACTATGTCAAAACAATTGAACCGTGAATTAGATCGTTTAAATTACCATTTTTCAAATTTGTTTAACATTATCATGACATTATTTAAACACAAAATTAAATTACATTTTCATCACATATCCACATTTTCAATTCCGCTCTGTTTCAGCGAATCGATACAAACAAGAGTACCTACGTACCTGCAATCGACAATTCGCCGAATCAATTCAACCGCCACATAAAAACTCGATTAATTAAAGCCGAATCGAATGAAAAGAAAAACGCATAATCGAGCACCAATAAACCAATCATTAACAACATTTCCGTTTTAAAGCGCGCCACGTCGCCCCGTAAATCCTCGCAATTTTTCCGCCGTTTTCCCGCCAACGGAAACATTTTTTCAACCCCCACATTTCCACACACAGACATCCCCTTCCCTATGGGGAAAAAACGATGAAAAATTTGCGGGTCTTTGTACGGCGGTGACCCGATTACACGGCGTCCCGGTCGCCCAATTAATTCAGACCCGCCCTGAAAGCCTTCGGCTCCAACATCTGATGTACGATGGAACGTCATGGTCACCGCAAAACCTCGGCTCGCTTTACAATTCAATTAAATCCTGGAAAAATTGCGGGAAATGTCGGAAAAGTCGGAAAAATCGGCGATGGACCCGCGCGGTTTCGAGCCGCGTGTTCATTAGAGTGATACACTATTCAGTTGCTGGCTGAAAATATTTTCGTTGGAAAAATATCGTTTGAGCTGTATTAATTTGAAAAGTAAATATTTTATCCAATACCCAAAAAGAGAATCACTTTAATTTAGGATGGATGCTGAATGACTGAAAGTAATTCTTTTTTATTTTCATATATTTCAGAATATCCTATTGAAAGTAATCTAATTTCATACAAATATGAGATCGTTAAGTTTTTTCATTGCAATAAATTATCAAAAACGACAAATGTAACATGTGATACGTATATATAACTTATCTCAATTATCTAGTAAAGGAAACCTTTATTAGTCTCATTACTTACTATAAACATACGAATCTAAGTTATATCCATTTTACTGTGTTGAAAAACAAGCGTATAATAACATTTTCATAACCTTAAAGCTTTTATTATCTTTGCTATATACATATTTACAGTATTTATACATTATGCAGCATTTTAATTTCAAATCGAGACAAAGAACGTGAAAATGCAGCTTTCCATTCAAAATGCTCCATTCGAAAAAATGGTTCAACGTAATGTCGAATTTCAAATTCGGTCAATTGCTCCAAATTGATCTTCCTGTTGAAGAACAATGGTCAAATATTGCCCTAATTTTCGTACAGAGAAAAATATGTAAATTTATAGGTACGCGTATAATTGAATAGGCGCAATAATAATAAAAACGAACCGGCGAATTTGTGTATTTATAGGAAATTAAAGAGATTTATGCGTTCGTCTGTTCTTCTTTCGCCTGGCATAAATAGCTTTTATTCGATTGAAACTCATACGAAAGCAGAAACGCCACAGTTTATAGAAGCCGTATTATAATAGCCCATAAAATTCCTTGTGAGTTAATCGATCCTGGAAAAAAGCTATAAAAAACGACCGTTGCCGTCGAAAAGCGCTGTGCGAAAAGAATTAACATATTTATATTGTTCGATAAAAATATTTTAAAGCGCCAACTCAATGTTTCTTTACATAAAATAATAAATCAACTGATGAGTTTGATTCGTTTTTTTTTATTAAAACATTCACAGTCAACCGAGAGTGTAGTGTGCAAATCATATCAAATCATATCTTTTTTTCTCTCAACAGGCCCAGGGGCCCAATTCCACATCAATCAATATTCGCCATTATGGCAAAGACTACTCCGAAGAGTAAATTTGGCAAGACTACTCCGAAGAGTAAATTGCAAGACCACTCCGAAGAGTAAATTATAGTGTACATACATAGATGTCACTTAATAATTCGAATTACTCGAAATATGAGGTGTAGGTGATGATCATTTGCGGAGCCGTTTCGTAAAGCGTTAAATTAACACTTTTTTTCGAATCAAATGAATCCAAACATTCGAAAGAAACGACCGTGTCTCCATATCAATTTTTATCAATTAAGAAAAACGACATTTTGACACTCGCCAAGATAGGACTCGAACTCACGCATCCCAAGTATGCTGAATCGACACGGCATGCACAAACGCTTTATACCGCTGCGCTATCGGCTGGCTAAATCCTGGCCAAAATAACATATTTTCCTAGGTTATATGGTTATTTCTGTCGAATATTTTATTTCCAATCATTAAATTTATCCTAAAAAATGGATCTCTCATCATATCTGTATCAATAGAATTCGATCGATTTCGATTCACCATCACCATTCGATTCACCATCTTTCATGCACTGATAACTCTTAAGAATTCTTAACCCTAGAAACTATTTCTTCACTTTAAAGTGAATAATCAATTGAGAAATATAAAAAAATGAGTACCAGTACATAATATAAATAAATTCTCAAATCCCTCTACAATTTAGGCCCCGAAAAAATAGACGCTCGAAAATTAAAAGCACAGCCTTGGGTCCGGGCAGGTGGGTGTTTCGGAATCATCCCCTAACCCAACCCTTGGCTTTCCAACCCCAATTTCGACCCCCAGAAGAAGGCTCCCTTTCGCAAGTTGCCGGCGCATTATATTCGCGAGGCCGAGGGCTTTCAACATGATAAATGCCGCGGCCCGCAGCAAAAGGACCGGCGTGAATGAATGCCTAATAAAAGTCACCTTCGTGAAAATTAAACGAAATTAATTCTATATGTAATTATGAGCCATTCCGCGCCATCAGTCAGGGCCGACCGTTTTTATTACGTCGGCGATTGTTGCGAATGTTTTATATATTTTACTGAAAATTGTTTCGCATGTGTATTTTTGACACTGAAGCCCAACACAGTGTACTCAAACACTTTCGGCTGGCTATACCTGAATGTGAATCGTTCGCTTTTTTGTACCATTTATTCCGTTCATAATTGATTTTTTTTATTGAAACAATGCACAATGACCATCATGTGTGGTTAAAGTGAATCTAATTCGGGTTCGACTCAAAAATAAATCGTTTACGAGCGAATGATTGATGTTCGATTTACGCTCGTTCGTAAAATGCGTAAACACTTTTTTTTTCGATTTCTAAATCGAGAAAATTTTCACTATAACTCTCGAAATAGAACGGCGATACGATCGAACGAAAGTTTCATTCCGCCATACATCAAAGCAATTTTCCGAACGCAAACAGTTCTATTATAGCGGAACACACACAAAGGGTCCAAAAAAGCACACACACATACTGATCCGAAGCAAATAAAACGCAGCAGAGTCATAAATCCCGTTTAAACTGCTGCACCCATAAAAATGTTAAGAATGAAAATTGCATCCGGCACTTTGCCGAGAATTCAATTTGCGAATCATTTTCTCGTCTCTCGGCACCGCAGAGTTCTTCCTCCTGTTCTAAAATCTTTCACGTTTTCCGCAAAGTCCGACTTCAGCTGAACATTTCCGAGTTCTCGGTCGACTCTAGCATCACAATCTACTATATATACAAGATTAACAAAGTTTGCATACGGATAACGAGTTTGATTCTAGATCTGAAAATTTATATCGATCCTCGAAAGGCTTCTCTCGTCAAAGTTTCTTTCACTAAAGGACAATGGCAAAAATGTGTGGCAGGTGTAGTTACCCCGAAAAACAGGAATATTTGTTCATAACTAATTCATTATGAGAGAAAATATTGATCATTTTCAGATCCAAAATCAACGGGGTCTCTTTATATGTATACTACTGTTAAAACTGCCAAATTGAACGATTTTCATTAGTGATTTTCTCACATATCTCATTGGGATCAGCATTAATTTTCTTTGGAATCGTCATGAGTTGATAAAGAATAATCCGTCTTGAACTTGGGGTACAGAGTCAATTTATTTCGTACGCGAAAAGTACTCGCCTCGACCGTCATTTGAAATCAGTTCATGGAGGGCTAGGTACATTTTTATTTTTTACCCATCCTATTTTAATCGACCCGCTTTTAGAACGTGTGCATGATGAATAAAGTTACTCAAATCACACCCGAGTAATTGAAAGTGTCATCTCGGCGGGTAATTGTGGGCCTCGAGCAAAACTGCTTCGGTGTCGGCTTCGAGGCGGTTGAAATCTCCTACTGGCAGGACTACCGCAAAATCCCAAAACCACCCCCTTTGGCAACAATTACACGGGGTCGTTGACGAGTTAATTGCCTCTGCCCGTCGCTCGGGGCTAAGTGTCTTCCAGCGATGGCGTACTGACGAAATTCACTTAAGCTTAATGCGGCATAAATGCATTACGTGCGACCCTTTCCCGCCTCGGGCCTACGATGGTGGATGATGATGACCTCTACGGTAGGAGTTGGTTTTGAGTTAATATGGAAAAAAATCTAATGTAATAATAGCGCTAATTCGTCTGATCGTATGACGCTTGGACTGCAATTCGCTCTACACTAATGTTATCAAGATTACATAAAATAAGTGCAAATTTTTATTCTAACCGTTGATATTTTCAACGGGTTGATTGCTTGATTAATACTAATATATAGTAGATTTGATATGTGTGTTATGTAGGATAAATCTATGATACACTTGATTAATAATTGTATAAAAATCTCACTGAGGTACAAATTATGAAAATAATATCTACTCAATAGCTGTATACTTATAGATTAAAATTGGAGTGATTACTCTTGCATTATGATTTACATATACATAAAACTTTTCATAAACCCCTCTTCACATTATGCATGAATATTTCTGTTTTATGAACATTTGTCAATGCAACCAATTTTATTATTCTATTGGTATTCATATTCAATTCAATAGTTCATTGCGCGAACTCGATATACATATGTACATAATATGTAATGTTGGATGCATTGAGAAATGTTTATATGTATATTACTCATGTAATGCGGGGTTGAAATCACAACCATAATATAGGTATATATTGAAATAATAAGAAAAAAAATAATATAAAACATTAGTTTATTTCGAATGCATAAGATAAATTAGGCAGATATTTTTCTGTTACAGGGAAAAATAATTTTGCAATTTCATATCTTGAGAATAACATACTTTAGTTGCACTCGATAGTTTTCATTTCTTCATCAAACTCTGAAAACCACTTGCGATCACTAGCTACCAATCCTGTTGCATAATCCTGAAAAGATTATATAATTCATATTTAATTAAAAATATTTTTTATATTTGTTCGGAATCATTATAATTATAAATAAGAATAATCTATTGATTATATAATATATGTAGCTTACATTGAATATGACATTGTTATGCTGCAAATATTCTCCGAATAAGTTCAAAAGATCTGGTCGGTCTTTCGAGGTCAGTTGGAAAACTGATAATATGGCATGTGAAATTGAATCTGTTGGTCTTGTAGCCCTTCCTTCTACACCCATCCAAGTGACTGGTGGAATCTTCAATAAATTGCAGCTTTCCCAATCACTTAATTTTGCTCGACCACCACTTTTTTTGTTCAGGCATAATAATTCATACCTCGATGAATCCAAAGACTGAATGTTCAAGCCTGAAAAAGAAAAATTCAGATATCGGAAAAAGAACTTTTTATAAAAATATATTTGTATTAGGTATCAATCTTATTAACTTGAAATAAAAGCAATATCTCCGCGGTCCTCATCTAAGCATTTTATTGGATCATTATTTACTTCTTTTCCAGCATTCGGTTCACATTGTTGAACAGCGGAAGCATATTCTGAAAATAGTCAATTTAAAAATTTATATAATAGATATATAAACATATTATAAATACACTTCAAATACAAGTATATTACCATTCGAATTTGTAACTTCCATCGTCGCTCCAGGAATACAAGAACCTCCTGAGAAGAATTTTGTTAAATATTTCAATCGACTACATTCATTTTCTTTGATAAAACCATTCTTCATCAGACTGTGAACTGGAGCTATAAATCCATCAACTGAGTTATATGGTTTATGACAAGATCTGAAATAATTTGTTTGTTAGTACCGTAAATATTAGATAAATTAATAGATTGAAAAATAGTGACAAACCGCTTTCCTTGCAAATCATGCCAAGAATTGAATGAGCTGCTTTTTTTAACAACAGCTACAGCATATTGACTAGTTTTTTTCAAATATGTTTCACTAAACAATGGAGATAAATTATATTGGGTTATTGCTCCATGCACCTTATCTCCAGGTATAGAAGCAGCATCTGCTTTATTATCATGTACCTGTAATCATATATAATTTACAATTGAAAGAAATACTGTTATATAAGTAGGTAGGTAGGTATTTATCAAAAAAAACAAAAAAAAATACCATTTTCAAACAATCATTATCGCTATTGTGCTGTACGCATTGTATTCTAGGTCTAATATCTCTGCTGTAAGCAGTCATAGACATTGTCTTGCATTTTGATAGTGCAACATCTGATGTTACACATAATCTAATATTTAAATTTAATTAGTGTGTATAAAGTTTGTTTAGATATATGAAAACAATGAAAAAAAATCAAGAAAATACATTATCACCTCACGACTGGCTCAGGATCTCCATGACCTCTTTCGATAACAAATGTATAATTCGAATTATCCAAATATTTTCCAGGTTTAATGGGAAGATTGTCATGTAAGTGATACAGTTCATCGTACATTGTCAAAACACTAGTCAGCCATGTAGCGTTTTTTTGTTGTCCTGCAAAAATCGATTTTCAGTGATTCTCCCATCTTAATCATCTTTATTTATACAGATTTTCACAGCATGCCTATTTCTCCAAAATCTCTAAGTTTGTTTCTCAATGGTGTCAAATTATCTAGAATATCTTGATGGCCAATAAATCCTGCCCAGGGTCTTGCAGTCCAAACGCATGGTTCTCCTTTTATAGATTTTCTACTTCCATCAGTACAAAAATAAGAATAATTATCATCATTTTGTGCCTAAAAATATGTTGAAATTCTGTCTCTTAATAAATCATAAATATAGGTACCTACCTAAATATGGTAGGTACATACAACTAAAATTATAAAAATATAATATTACAGCAAAAGGTCTGATGTATATCACTTTTGTGAAAGCAATATCACCATTATTTTGAGCTAGACATCGTAAAGCTCCATCGTATCCGCTGAAATTATCTGGATAGTCACATTTAGCAGGATCCTCACACATTGCACATAAGTTGGAATATTTTGTTTCTAAAAATTTCATCAAATCAGAAAATGTAGCTAGTCATTATCTATTTTAAATCAAGAATGAGCTTACTAAGTTTTCTATCAATTTGAGGATCAGCAGACCACTTTCCAACAATACATGATTTTTTAAACAAATTAGAAAGTGCTTTCAATTCGTTTTCTTTTGGAGAAAGGGTTAGATCATTCATTGGTCCAATTATACCTTTATCTTGAAAAATTGTAAGTGGAATCTACAGAAAAAGTAGTCAGTTTAAATTTATGAAAGTGAAAGTACCTTTTTAACATTTTATTATGTACCTAAGTACCTAGGTAATTTATTACCTTATATCCAACATTTCTATTTACACCTGTATGACAAGATTTGAGACCTCTCAACCCCTCTAAACTGTTGATATTCAAACTATTTCTAATCACCATGGCTGCTTGGTAATGAAATGGAGCTAAAATGTAAATTACATTTTTTAATACATGTGTACAGATTTCATAAATTTAATCAAATTTAATGAAAACATAAGTAGCCACCTGTTGGTTCTATGGGAGTTCTTATTTCTTGAAATATATAAAAATCTTCATTGGGAATCTGCTTTGCTAAATACATATCTTCGGGTTCAACAGAAGTAAAGTCGGCATGGCGTTGTTGAATAAAAGCTAAGCATTCCACTCTGCAATCACATTTAATAAAAATTGAAGATGCATTATGTATTTAAAAAAAAAAAAACAATTTTAATTTACCTATCCCGAGCAGGAATACATTGAACAACAGCATTAGTATTAGTTTGTTCTTCTACCATTTTTAGACATTGAGAATACCATATTTTAGGTACACAAAATTTGTCTATAATAGGTACAAAAAATATGTATAAATCATTTAATATATTGAAAAACAAAATTCCTTTTGCATAAATATATTGAAAATTTTATACAATATTAATATACTTACACACAGGAGAAATGGGTGAACCGTTACATGAAGAATTTAACAAAAAAAGAAAGACTAAGCAAAGAAACTTCTTCATTTTGGTTGGTGTATTTTCAAGTCGCAAATGAAATGTGTTCTTACACAGCGATATATATAGGAAAGAATTGCAGATAAAATTTGACCTGATGAGGTGAAAAACATTAATAATTATTAATTTTCATTATATCTGTTTATTATTACAACACCATATTAAAATGGGGAATCCCAAATATCATATATACTTTTATATATTTTGGCAGATGTTTAGCATCTATCTATAATAAATCTCCATGCCATTTAAAACTACTTATTTATGTAGATTATATATTTACCTATCTTGTTTCTATGCATGGTGTGAATTAATTAAATTATCAGCACATATTGGTACCTACAGATGTATTCTCAAACGGCTAGTAGGTACCTACCTAGATAAATACCTACATTGAATTTTGTAATAAAATTAAGAGAATTGGGGATTTTTGGAACATAGGTATCTATGAAAAATTTGAAGAACCCAAATAACAGAACTAAAGAGTGTTACATATCTACCCTAGTTTTTTTGAAGGTATTTAATACCTAAGCGGTCAAAGAAAAGTTGAATCTACTATCGTATCTGAGTTATGAGATGAGTCCCAGGGTTTATTGAAAGCAAAAGGAATCTAAAAGTATTATATTCAATCGCTCAAACATGAAATTGTACATAATTTTCAATTGAACGCACAAATATTCTAGGACGTCCGACGGTTTTTGGCATCAATGTTATTTTTCAGATTTGAAAGATATGTTCCTGTCTATCTAGGTAATCAATTCGCAGGGAATCCAATCTTAGGTGTGGCGAAAAAATCTCCCTTGTTTTTATTTTAATTGATAACTTGAAGACCAGAATACATATCTTTTATTTGAACTAAAACAAACATCATTATTGAAATTATTTTTTCAAAAGAAAATAGGAAACAAAATATAGAAATTACATATTTTCAAGTGTCTCTAGACTCCCATAAAAAAAAGTAACATGTATTCAACTATTTCTTCACTAGTAGGTACTATACGTATAACATTTTTTGTATAATGACAACACTCTATCTGTCACTGTTGTGAAGCGAGCTAAGCAAAAATTGTAGGTTATGTTTTAAGCGTTTCCTATTGAATTCTTTGAAGAATCCAAAAATGTCTTCGATAATTCTAAGAAACTTGAGGTTTTTAATGATCTTTTTTTATATACACATAAACATGATATGAATATACACCGTTTTTCACGAATATTCATCAATAATTGTTTATTTCAGAAAATCTTCGTCAGTGAAATCGTCCACTTCACGCCTTATCACCACTAAACAATATTCTAGTACCACAAACACAACAGAACCCGATGAAATTGTAGTGCCTCTACGCATTCACAGAAGTCCCACAGCCATTTTAGAGGCTTTAGCTTCGACTGTTAAACGCGATCCAACTGCCACTCATTACAAGTAATAACTCTATATTTTCAGCATTTATGTTTTTTAAACTAAATGTTTACTCTTCCTTTTTTAGATATCATGATGACCCGTATTTCATACCCATGTCAAATTATAAAAAACGAGTTTTTTCACTGTCGAAAGAGTCTGGTAGGAAAGCGGCGCATTGGGTTCGACAGCAGCACCCTGAGTTATTCACTCACAGAGAATTGGATCCACCATTGAGAATCAAAACATTATATAAAAGTGCTGATCCTCCCATTGAAGCGTTTATGCCTACTATCAATTACAATGAAAATAGTGAGGTTAGTTTCGTTATATTCAAAAGACAATGTGTAGCTTTCTATTGCGAGTAGATCCTTCCTTCATCACATTTGAATTTGTTGATAATTAACTCATTATGATCCTAAAATATTGCTATGATCACATTCAATTCCAAAATCAATGTAGTTTGTGAAAAAAATTAGTTTGCACCCATAGGTTTCGTTCGCCAGTGAACGAAAATTAGTATGAAAATGGAATTAGTTAAAATCCATTTTCAATGAAAACACCAAATCAACGGTGAATTTTGTCATAGTAAAAAATCATGAGATTACAAATAAATATAGATTTCAAATCTGTTCAGTGGAAGGGTCTGTTATTACTCATCCTCCTTTAAGTGCAGTTAAGTTCCTTATGAATGTTTATACCTACTTCTGATTTTTTAATCCAACAAAGTTGTTATGATACATTTAAGCTTATTTTTTAGGTTTCAGAAAAAGATCTCGTATCAGTGATGAAGAATAATTTTGTAAACGATGCTGTTTTAGTATACAATATTTTAAAATCAAAATCACCAGAATCTTTGAGCCGAGACTTGGAACAAGAGCTTCTGGAGTTTTTGTGTTTTTACAATGAAAACGAACCAATTTTCGAAGAATGGCAAGAAGAAAAATTTTTTTCATCAGATGACTCTGCAAACAAGCAACGAATAAAGAAATGGAAGTACGTAGAAATTATATGGATGTTTATATTTTTCAGTTTACTGTGAGATTTTTATTTAATTAAATTTTGTTAATTTAGAAATAATAGCACTGCTATGTCTATATTTAAAAGCATGAAGGAAAAAACACCCGCTGCATATTGTGCTATCATACAGGGGATGTGTAAACATTTCGAGGTAAAAAATATGATTTAGTAGTATTATGTACATTTATTTAAATTAATGAAATTTTACGTAATTCAGGCCAAAACAGCATATGAATTGTATTTAGAATGCTGTGAAAATAATATTCCCTTGAGTACAGGTGCTTATAATGGTCTATTATCAGTTGTTGGGTTTTTAAAGGAAAATACCGAAATGCAATGGCAGTTAATTTGTGAATTGTTAGAGCATATGAAATCTCAGGTAAACACGTTTTTTTTTTTATTACCATAATTGTGTACTGATAAACCTCTAATTAATTTATTTTCAATAATTATACTTTCAACTTCAAATATTTCAGAACATTTCACCTGATCTCGGCACATTGAATGCAGTATTAGAAAGTTTATCTTTAATGGAAGCAACTGATACAAAAGAAAATTGCAAAAAGGTGTTAGCAGAATTTGTGAATGTTTGCGGCATTGAGCCTTCGCTTGCTACTTGGCATTTTGTGCTTTCAATATTTTATAAAGACAGTAAGATTCACCATTATTATGTTAGTTATTTTTCCTCAAATAATTGATTTTAATTTCAGGAGGTTTCAAAAGCGATGTTTTGTATAGCATAATGAATCAAATTGAAGGTCAGTCGTTTAAAATGAGAGATATAAGAGATACTCTGTTTTTTTCATCTGCCATGGGCGTATGTCGGCATCAGTTATTTGTAATAACAATTTCCATTACCTTTTTATTGTAAATAAGTATGTTATCGCTCATATAATTACAATAATAGTTGAATGGTTTAATAGGATGTTCAGCTAGCACACCGTATTCATAATCTACTATTATCAGGATCAAATTATGATTTGGTTGGTGATAATCACAAGGAGAGTCTATATTATCGCTTCTATTTTACATTAATTTGCAAAAATGAAACGTTTGAAAATGTCATGAAATACTATAACGATTTAGTTCCTCATGTGTATACCCCAGAAAGTAGTGTAATGCTAGAAGTAAGTTTTTTTTTCATTATTGAATTTAATAAATCCACAAACATTGATATTATTTTGTAATGATGATATTTTTGGTTTGAAGATATTGAAAAGTATTGATATAAACATGGCTACTGATTACTATCCATTAATTTGGTCACACATATTATTATTCGGATTGACTCCGAGACAACAAATTGTTCAATCTTTGCTTCAATCAATGGTTAGAAATTTACCTCCTGAATCTGATCAACCAGGAATTCAACTTAAAGGTTAATTTCAATCAATAACTTGACAATATACAAAAACATAATTTGAGTAGTATAGGTACATATTTTGTTTTCATTTCATATTATTGTAGCTGAAACATCAACTGAAGATTTCGTTAATATGAGTTTCGATTGCATCACATCAGAATCTTTATCATCACTCCCCGTAGAAGAAAATTTTGCTAGAATAGCTTGGGATATTTGGATTAAAAATCAACATAAATCAGAAAATAGTGATTAGTAAGATAATATTATTGATCAAGTAAATCTTTTTTCAATTGTCGTCATTTCAATCCATTTTATTTTCAGTTGGAGTGCTGGAATGCTAAGTGACATAATATATCTTTTAACGAGATGGGGAAGAATTGACGATGGTTTTGTGATTATGAAAGAACTTCAAAGACTAGAGTCTTCTGTCGGAGTTCCATCGACGTCTGATTCACTTTTGCATTTTGCTAAAATGGCAACGAAATATGGAAGACCTAGTTATTCAGCTGTAATCTTTAATTTTATTCAAAATTCAACATAATGAAATCAGTGATATTAACGAACCAAAAAATAACTTTTCGATTGTAATTTTACAGGTGACATTAAAATATTTAGCTGAATGTGGTCATACTGAGTCGGTGGATGTTGCAAATGAAATTCTTCAAACTTTATTGAATAGATCGAAGTCAGACATAGATCAATTAGTCGTCGAATCTTCCATGAAAAATCTCAAAGAATGGACTGAAGATAGAACTGTTATTAAACTGGTTGAAATCATTAAGCAGTAAATAATATCATTCACTATTATGTATTCTGTTTATTTTTATTATATACCTAGGTGTAAAAATTTTAAATATTTGTACTTTATTAGAGAAAAAGCGGAAGGCAGAACAAGAAAAGCTGATTCATCATCATCGTCATCCTCTTCCTCTTCTTCAGATAGTGAAAGTGACGAAGAAACTGAAAAAAAAAATAATTAAACATATTTAGTGGTTTATGTTTATGTAGAAAAAAGTTAGCCTTTCTAAATTAATATGCATTTTATTAATGTTAAATAAACTTTTTTCTTTTCAAAATAAAATTGTTTCATTATTAACAAGGAACAATCAATACGTACCTAGTAAGAACCAAAGTTATTTAGATTTTAAGTGGATTAATTGAATATGTGGTTTTTCGAAATAAGTTATAAGTAATATAAAATAAAATGAAAGTGAAATAAATCCACCATCTACATGAGAGACATTTTTTGAGTATTCCCATAGAAGATCAGAACGTGCATTTTGATAAATCCGATTTAAAGTCTAAATGTATTGAGACTTTTTAAAATAAAGTTTTTTGAAAGAGAGTCAAAGACAGAAAATGAAAAAGGTTAATCATATCTCCCCACCCTCACATGAAGATTTTCAGGAAAAATAAAAAATAAGACGATGGCCGCATTTTGATGTATTGCAACCGAAAAGTCATTTTGAAGCGGCCATTGCAAATTTGAGTATGATTTGTGCAAATTTCTATTAAATTCTAAATGATCTATGATAAACGAGAATGGATTGGATTCATTGCAATGAATGCTTCAACCAGCCTACAGACGGAGTCACCTTTCTGTTGACTAGCTGCGGACACATGTTTTGCAAACCCTGCTGCGATCGAGGTTCTCCATCTCAACACTTCTACTTATTTTTAGCTCATATGTTCAATAAACCTATTTAATCCACCTAAAAGTCTGTTTAATATATTCAATAAATGAAATTACCTAGTTCACAAATAGATTAATTTCTTCCGTATTATTGAAATATTTTTCTATGGAAAATGTGATGTATTCATTACATAAACACAATAAATTTTTCAGTTTCATTAAATATTTTATTATTTTCGTTACATTCTTTTGTTTTTTATTTTTCAAATTAATTTCAATCAATTTGTTATTTAATTTTTTTCATGAACAAATTTCAGAACCTAATGATGGTAAATGTAAAATGTGCAACAGTGATTTCAGAAGCATTTTATTAGTACCAGAGGTATTTACCTTAATATTCATCATTCATATATTGTGGTTATACAAGTTTTCCATTCCAAGTTAAATAGTTTTCTACTCTAAATAATTATTCCTAAAATTGAACCAGATCATTTTAGAAAGATTTTGACTATGGCATATAATGGTATGACTCAATTTTTCAAATATCTTATTTTGAAATGATTTAACATGAAGTAGAAAACTCATTACTTCAATTTTAAATTTTACATACCGTACTTGATTTAATTTAGGATCTTTTCTATTTGACCACTGCACAATTTTATATCAAAAATCTTTCTCATTATATAGACCGAATAGGGAAATAAATTAGGATTAAATTGGGATTTTCTTTATTCAAAAAGGCTTTTTTCATCAAATTAAGACTTGTATCGAGTTGGGATAGGGGTTGGGTTATGTTAAAACAATGTTACATACCAAATCGGAATACACCTCAACTTTTAACACTTTTTCAGATGAAATCGGATGTTAAACACTTTTTTTCTGAACCTGATGAAATGGTGAAGAAGCTCATCGATGTCTTGGATTTTCAAAAACAACATAGAATGAGACTTGTTGCACATTGGGTATCATTGGTAAATGTCTTCATATGTTTATCTATGTGTTTGATTTAATTCTTGCATTTTTAATGAAAATTTTATTCTATAGAATAAGAAATATCAAAATTCTAAATCTGAAATCAAAAAACTATCTTCAATAATAGAAAAATTATGTAATGACTTGAAAGAAAAAAACAACCAGAACAAAATGTTGAAAAAAGAGTTGGCTGCACAGCATCACATGATACCGAGTAAAATTTATTATTTCATAATAAATATTACACATTAGTATGTGTACATTAATAATTCAATAGTTTTATGGAATTTTGTAGAAATAAATTCATCATTTAATGTGACAACTAACACCCCCGTTCCCACCTTTTCATATACTTCATCAAAATTTTCTACCCCTAAATGCAATTTGAATTCATCAAGACAGGTATAAATAAAATTAAATATTTACTATGTGTATCATATAGTTAAAATTATTAGACACATATGCATATATTTTTCAGAATTTCGAATCTAAGTTGATAACGCCACACCGTTTGAACCGATCTCGAGCTGGAAGCAGTAAAATGTATAGCTCTGTATGTTAGTTTTTTTAGCTTATTCTATTTAAATATAAAAGTTTTTTTTTATTAATTGTTTTATTTATCATTTTAGAGTGACAGTGAAAGACGTACAATCATGTTGACTCCACCATCTACTATTCGTTCACCTACAGATGATGATCTATGAATTTTAATTTCTCTCTTTTAAACAATTTTTATTTTAAAACTATTGATTCACTGATAATTTGATTTTACAGATTTGTTTTTATTTCCATTTGTGACTTATTAAAGTAAATTGTAACTAGATCATAAATGTCCTTATGGAATACATATTGTATCTATAATACATAAGACGATTACGTTAGTTAGAATTTAATTTGAAAATTTATCAACATGTAATATTAAGTATGATATTGAAAATTTCAATGAATTATCAATTCAAATTTGATTTCCATTGCTGGTTTTCGTTGCAAGTTGTTTCGAAGTTGCAATACCTCGTTTCAATTCAACGCTTTAAAATAAAAAATATATATCTTGTATAAAAAAGTTCAATAAAAACACAATTATAAAGAAAATTTTTTTCTTTGAAAATTTTTACATCATTGTTAAAAGATATATTTATGTACTTATATTATTTGTGTATAAATACTCACATGAAAGGTTCACTTGACGAGTATTGATATGACTCGGGCTTCATATATGAAGATTCATCTAAAATCAATTCCAGTGAAAATTCAACAACCGTAAATTTGCTCTGAAATTAAATACACCTTCATGTGAAAGAGAGATAATTGGAAAAAAAATCTAACATTAAGATAAATCTACAAAAACACTGAGCATTAATGTCGACACATATTTTTCCCGATTACACAAAAGATTTCATAACACAATGATACATTTCGGTGACAATGATAACTACGAATATGAAGTTTTCGCAACGCGTAATGGCGCAACATTTGATTATTCGAAACGAAAGCGCACATCAATTGTCGTCACAAACAATGCACCACTGTGTAAATTTAATGATGGCTAAGTGCTTCTAAGGCAGTGTTGCGTTTCCTGAATTGAGCTACTTTGACATACCATTGCGCAACTATGAACCTCTTTTATAAGCGTGCAGTCCACCGAGTGTCAACGGGAAGAAAAACTATCAAGAAAACTCAAATTAAAGCCCAGTAAAATTGTTATTTCATTAGTATCAGCATTATAAATATTAATATAAAGTACACAGCCTATTTTTTACGTATATGGATATTGAAATAACATTTTTTAAATATGTATCAAATAATGATTTGAGATAAATTTGCAGTGTTGCAATAGAATGATCAATAAGTTATACATAGGTAAATCTCATAACTTTCAATTAGAAAAGTTATAGTGTATTATATTGAATGTATTTTTTTTTGTTTCCAGACTCATCGGGATCTTATAATTCATATAACCACATCAATACGCAATACGAATTGTCGACGAATTTTCCCGAAACAGCGATTGTTCGCAATCATCGAAACAAGAAACGAAATAAAAACGAATGACGCAATTGAACATGCGGAATCATCCTCGCTCTCTTTATCGTTCAAACAATGACAAATGTCAAAACCAAATGTATTGTTTCATTTATAGCTCATTAACACTGTGTATAGCTACCCGAAGAATATACCATTTTACACCCTTCAAGTATGAATGGGATATTGCAGCATTCAATTCAATTTTAAAGATTAATAGAATCGTGAAACGTTTTCTCATATGCAATTTTCGATAAAGATCTGCATCAGGGTGTGCATATTTATTTCACGATGTAAAGATGAATCCCAATTTAACTTTTAACATCTTGAAAAAAAAATAAGATCGTTGAATATCAATACGTATTACAGATAGACATATTAGATAATATGTAATATGAAAATATTTTTTTCGATTTAATACTTACATATAATATTTATCTGCTAAATCTTGTTCAGTCATAAATTTTAACAGCCTAATAGAATAATTTTACATTTTCCAATAAAGCTATCGAAAGCTAATCGAGCATAATTATTGTAATTCGCGACGCGGACCAGAATATCAAGATGCCACTGTATTTGCAAAGTGGTTTTCGATAACAGTACCAAGTGCTAATCGTTTGACAACACGCGACCTACCAATGAAACTTGACCTCAGATTTACTAACTTAACAAGGGAGCTTTCGCCTCGAACTTTTACCTATTTATTTACCGATTCGCACTTAATTGAGAGTAATACTTATAATATTCATCGGAAACATTACAGATTCGCCTATATACGTATCGGACATGAAAATTTTCAGCGTGACAGGAGAAACGAACACGAACAACCGTTCATGTCATCACGATCAATCAACAAACGTTTATTTTTAAAACCTCAAGGTTACGAGGAGTCACGATTTCCAAAGTGGCTCATGGGAGATTCGATTGACTCCGAAGACATGAACTGGTGAAATTTTCGAAAATTTGCAACGTTTTCCGAAAAGTAACCTCGCAACGATCTAATGAAAATTCTTCATTTTCGAACAAACTCATCAGTCGAGATATTGTTAATTTTATGCATTCGTTTCATGTCAACGAAAGTTTAAGAGAAATTCCTTATTGCATTCACTTCTAATTAGTTGAAATTACTTTTTCTACATATTTATAAGACCTCACTTTCGGTGGATTCATACGCATTTTTCAAATTGGAGAATTAATTAGAAATAATTTTCAGACTGATGTTTATTAAGATTTTTAAATTCGTTAAAGTTCTCTAAAAATATGATTCGATTGAGATTTCTTCTTTAATAACACGAAGTCGATCCGTTTCTCTAATGTTCATAGATTAACTTGCATCTAACCGCGAATAATGTCCTAGACCGGTTCGAATGTTAGCGATGCGTTTTGGCGCCAGTTCGACGCAAAGAAGCCAACCTTCAGAAGCTTTGAATAATCTTGAAACGTCGATGAGGAATCGGAAAATCTCACTTCCTACCCGTTTACTTGCTCACAAACTCGATTCTAGAGGTGTTTTTATCGCGACTTGCATTTCAATGTAATGTGAAGGGATGGTTGCTAATATTATACGATATCAATATGGATAATTCAGGTTTTCTCATTTGATAATATAGTAAATAAATAATCTCATTAAATATGCAAATTCATAAGAGAACGAAATTATGCATACATACTATTGTGAGAAACAAAAGTGTCCAGAACTAAAATTGACATTGTATTAAAGAGCCCGATTAATTATCGAAAGACTAATGACGCACACGTCTCGACACATGTTAGCTTCGGACAAAAAGCGTTTTTCGATCGGTAATAATTTTATGGAAGACCCATTAAGAGTGTTCCTAGAGTTCGTTAAGCGGCAATAGGTTCAGTAGGTTCGTCTCGGAAATGGCACGATCGGTGAAACGTCTCTGAAGATGGAGGACAAAGCGTCTTCTTCGGATGGCTTTTATAGTTATTAAGTTTCACTGTTCGACCACATTTTTAGAGACCAAATATGGTGTGCGGTTACGGCGCACTGTGGATTTATTGAGACGCGCGTGACATACTAAATTATTTAAATTCGAATTTATTTACGTCGAAGAACTGATTGCCTCGGTTGTGATTTGTTCTTGCTGGATACATGTGTCGTACAAATCCCTTTTTTCATTCGAAACATTGTAGTATGTACTGTAATACTAATATCTCTAAACGTGTTACGAACCTTTATAACAATTCGAAAAGTCTTGTGTGATTTCGGTCGATAATTCACGCCTTAACTTCCCTTCAGGTGTGACAGTTCCGGAAATAAATCTTTCGTGCCATTGTTCACTTTAATAGGAGGAAAACTTTCACGTCGATGTTCTGTGTAATATGAAAAAATAATTGAGTTAGTTGTGTGAAATGTTTGTATTGTTTTGTCGAGGAAATTTTTAAAATATACGCGATCTATGCTTTCCGTTGTCAAATGTGAAATTTTACTTTGTTTTCTTTGTTAACATAAAAAACTATTTGGGTCAAACGTAATCAATGTCAAAAGCGTACGCCATTGTTGAGCAATTGATCACAGTGGGTGTAATCTCTATAAAAGTCATAAAGATTCATTTCGTGATGACAGCTGAAATATTGCAAAATATTATCAAATGAATTTTATATAAAAACAAACACATTATTCATCGATAACACGCAACCAGATAACGACATTCGCGGAATCTCAAACACATTAGCATCGGTTGTCACGTTGACAGCGATCCGAACTATCATACCGCATATGCAATGCAATATAACTCTTTAGAAAAAAATAAAGACGATATAAAAATAAAACGAAACTGACAAGAAAAAGCTCGAGAAGAAAGATCCGCTTCGTTTCTTTGATACCAATTGCACGTGATCTTGATTGAGCGATTCGATAAGCGAACCTCTCGACCACATCAGTCACGTTTGTCTTTCGATTTTGACTTTTATCTATTTTTTTCATCATACACTTTGCTTATGATACCCGAAAAATGTCTCATCGGATACGCCAAATATAAATTTTATATAAAACCCGTTGATTTCATTCAAATCGAGCGATTTATAAAACGTTTTGAAATCAATTTTTTTCGACAGCTCAATCTGCATACATTAAAATTATTTCGATTCGGACAATTAAAAAAAGCTTAAATTTATAGCAGTATAATCTCCATATATTAAAGGCGAGAAAACAACAATTCCCACACTCGAATTATGCGTTTCCTTATACAGATATTAATTCAATCGAATGTCCTTCGCATAGATTCGACCTTTGACTCTTTTAGTTTGCATTGCAGATTTCGACTCATATACAAATTTGGACATGGACCTCTGTGCGAATGTCGAACATCGTTTACCGTTGTGCAAACGAGCCTTATCCGAAATCGATTTATTTTTCGGTTCGATATGATATGATAAGAATAAGAATACGACCTCTTTACATTATTCGAAGAGAGAAACGATAGCACTTTCGTAGCGAAACGGTCGTAAAGTCGAGTCGAAAGCGAATAGTGCTGAAAATGCGAGGCATCTTAATTGAACGAATAAATAATTCATTGTTCTCGCCTTGTATATTCGAAGAGTGGCTTATTTCTCAGAAGCTGAAAAGCGAAATAACTGTAATGGGGAACGGACATAAGTTTAAATAACCTTTTATATAATAGACACGTAGACCGGGCATACATGTGCAAAAAGTGCAAATTGAACGCGAGCTTTTTTCGCATTATAAAGGAACCTGCAGAAAAATAAATCACATTCTAATTTTGGTATAAAATATATATTTCAATATATTTTTCTATATATTTTTTCTATTATATTTAAAAAATACAATTAATGAGAAGCATTATTAATAATTCCTATTATATTCATATTAATATTTTTCAAATAAGCGATACAAATATTTTTAGTTTTATTAAATGAATAATTTTTCAAACACAAGAGTACTTTATAATTTTATACAATTTTACGATTAAGTTCTCTTTTCGGACACTGTACTACGGTATGAACGTCTCGCTATAGGCGTACCTATTTTCGTTCATTTTTTTATATTTCGTTTATAACTATTTTCATTTCGTTTCGTCTGCTATTATTGTCGTGTTACCGTAGCACTAAAAATACATCCGAATTTATAAGACCGCAACCTATAAATATTCGCGGTTTCCCATTCGGAACTGTGGGAAATCGTCTAGTCGATCATCGATTTTTTATCGAATCGATCAGGTCTTTGGGTCATTTTTTAAATATGGATCGATTTTTTGTTAAGTTTTTTATTCAATCTATGAAATAACGATAGGTTCAATAAAATTTTGTTTTGGTTTGTTTATTTGGTTATGTCTAATCGTTTCAATTGCCTTGAATTTCAATGTCTCAGATAAGTATTCGAAATTCAATTATCAAACTAAACTTATCAAAATAAAAAAAAATAATTTATGTTATGTATTTAAAAGTCGTTTAAATCTAGCTGAAATTTATTTGATCAAAAATAACAAAAACCGCAAACACAAACTTTACTGAATAGCTCAATTCAACGATTAAATTAATTTATTTGCCTTTCTCGCTTTCATTTCACGAAAAAAACGTGAACAATACGTTTCGGACACAAGTTTACATATAAATTATACATTTTCATTTAATCGCAATACTGTCCAGTTACTTTTGTTAGTAAAGACAGTGCGAGTGTTCCGCGGCTTAAGCGCTAATTAATAAATGGAGTGTGGGAGAGCCGAGTAAAATTTCCATGAAGCTGCTCATCTCGGTCACGAACGCCACAAACGTATTTCGGATTTCCATAATCGACTGAAAAAAAAGAAGCATCCAGATTCAAGAAATTTTCGTCAAAAAGACCGACAATATTCATCTGTCGCTTTGCATTATAATAGAGCGCGAGAAACGTTATGCAATATGTCAAGTCTCATATAATGCATCCTTGTAAAAACCCGCAATTATAAAATTTCAGCGGTGAATAACCGATCGAAACCGTTACTAAACTATATGCAAATCGAACGGTAAAATTGGCGAAAGTTATACGAAACGGACTTGTGTGACGATTTTTACGTTTCTTGTGCAACGTTTCCATTGTCTCAAATGACATAACTGAAAAATTGCGAAGGACGTTATAATACAAAGTTCAGTTGCGACTCGAAACATTTTCGCATTTGAATGCATCCGCTTGATTATTCGGAATGTTCGATGTTTGCGTAACTGTTTAGTTGCGTCTCTAATTGAGACAAAATACGGGATCGGCACAATAGTGGCTTGAATGAAATGTATGCGCGTTTATCACAGACGTACTACATACGTTTATTTCACATACAGAATTAGAAGTATCGTGCTTTTACTGTGTTTATTTTCACATACTACTTGATGCTGTTAGTCGAAGATAAATAAAATACAATACTTTATTGAGAAATTCGTATTGTGTTCAACTTTCTTCTGATATTTGATATTCCCAGTTTGATTTTGTGCTTTCTCATACATCATTGTATAAGTCATAAATTGGATTTTTTTATTATTTTTGAAGGATATAAACCCAGTAGATTATTTATACTGCAAAAAATACCAAATTTCGCAACTCTGACAAGCATTACAGTATTACAGCAATATAAAAGTTATGACGAACCTCAAACAATCGTTTTGTTTTTCCCAAATTTTGTATTACGTAGTTTCCTTTATTTTGTATTCATTTCCTTTAATATTATATTATTGTAATGTTGAAAGATTTTCATTTAATAAAAATTAGTATTTCGTTGCATATTTCATGTCAGACTGAACGTATTTAAAAAATATAACTTAATAATCTCATGCTGGACATTCAAAAACGACAACCCAAAAGGAAGCTTAACCGAAAATGTAGTGCATTTTTTACCGAATTCGAATTAAAAATTTCGGAGCACCAAGTGCACGTATTCATTATATGTGAAACATATTTGCGCAAAAGTTGGTTCAGAGCCGTCCAGTCACGCTTCTCGAGTCCAACTGGCACACTAATCCATTCTTTCACGTATGTGTATCTCGAGCAAAACTAGTCGAAATAAATTTTTCATAACAGAAGTCACGATTCGAACTTTACTCACCACCATTGCACTTTCTAGTTCCGAAGTGGAGGCCTCCGGAAAAAAAGGTTCGAGAGCCGCAACAATCGACTTTTACTTTCGTTCGACACTTAGGCGTGTCGATGATGATGATGATGGACGGTTTCTGGATGTTTTGACGTCTTCTTATTCGTTTTTTTTCGTTCGCTTTAGGTGTCTGTGACTTTTGAACTCGGTTTCGGGTGGGTTTCTCCTCCTGGTCGTTGATGTTAACGAGCCGCTTTTCACTCGCTTTGTGAGAAGGCAGTCGATCAGTTTGTATGATGGGATCGTTTAAGTATTGATCGTTGGCGGTAATAATGATCGACGTTTTACATAAAAATGTTGCTCTTAATCGATTTAAAATTCAAACGAATTTAATTTACGTGGGTTTTTGTATGTACACTGTTAAAGAGTTCAACGAACGGTCAAACGAAACCTTAAATACAAAAATTGATTTATGTAAGTCCAATATAAAAAGAAAATATATAGCAGTGTATTACATCAGATATAATTGATTAATGTGTGCTTTATCTAAAGATATATGTTGCCATTAGACAACTAGCACAAGAATTTCACTTTGAATTTAATAAACCGTAGACAATGAAACGCTTCAAAACATGTAAAGGATGAATAAACAATATAAAAAATGGAAACATTAGATAAATTAGAATACAATAACCGATTGTTTAATCTGACACCGAACCGACAACCGGCGAAATTGAATCTCCCCATTCAACTTTTTTCGCATGCAAACGGTTCGATCGAAAAGGGAAAGTTCATCAATCGTCCAATGATTTATCGACTCACCCACAAAGGAATACCTAATGACCGATTTGTCATAGAGATTCGCGAATGATCAATGTGCCGTTTTTTTTATCATTCGCGAGAAAAATCGCCATTCATCAGCGTGTCCGCGGGGCGTATTGTTTGTTTTCATGATTTATTTGAGCAAGTTGCCAATGTCGTATGGATGAAAAAAATCTTCATATATATTTTGCACACAGTGAAAGTGATATGGTCTTTGTTGGGGTTTCTTAGAGAGGCTAATTTTGCAGATTGCTTTCGTCTTTCTCTTCGAAAAGAAAGCTGATCGAGATCGTAGACGGTAGGCCCATCGATCTCGAGAAATCGGGGATGCAATATTTGTTCAATGTTCATAAATTACTTTTAAAAACATCCCTGCTTATCGAATTTGTACTTTCCAATGCACATTTGAATTAAAAATAGGTGCAAATCACTTTTCTTATCGCTCCATATGCTCGAATGCCGATTAATTACACGCTTTTTACGATATACGAACGTATTGAAATGCTAACTAAACCTTTACTTAATTACGAATGTATGTAGAAACTGTCGCTATCTAAGAACAATCACTAATACCAATTAACCGAATGCACCGGCCGTTGTCGAGAAAAAATACATTAACTGCAAGAAAGAGCCGCTTGAATATTGCTTTCTCTTCTGCATCGGTTTACAATCGTAAAAAAGTATAATTCGATTAAAATGTAGAGATAATTGTATTCTAATGGCTCCGAGGCTATCTTCGTAAAAAAGAAATGGATCTGTATATTTCATATTAATGCTGTGCCAATTTCAATTCATTTTTTTTTAATATTCATACAAAAGTTTTTGAATTAATTTTATATTGATAAGTATTTTTTTTTAGGAAATAATATTTTTTAAATCATTAGATGTATAAATTTGTTATCTTGCTATGAAAAGAAGATTGATCTTAACAAGAAATATGATACGCATACACAGTTTTAAAAGCAAACACTTTTCAGATATTCACAATTTGAAAACTTTCCCAAACTCAACACGAAGTACTTTTCTACTCAAGCATCACTTTTCGAAACGGAAAAATCAAAAATGAAAAGAAAAAAATAACATTTGCTCCGGCGAATCGCTAATAGGCGAGCGCGCCCGTTTCGCGTTTTCGCGAAAGTCAAACGCACAATTTCGCCTTAATGTATCTACAGGCGAGTACATTCGTACCGTTATTCAATTTCTGAATTATCTTCAGCCGTTTTCGCAATAAACAAAATCGACAAGGAGGAAAACTTTCACCCCGTTCGAGACGGATTTATCGATCGCTTTATTGATCCGCCGATTTATTATTGCATCTTCGCGAAAACGGACGAAATCGAAACGGAACACGGCGATAAATTCTCGCCGCTGAAATACGATCGTCGTTTGCGCAATCTTATGCGAATGTTTACTCGTTGTTATGTGAAGATTTTTTTTTTCATATTTGCCAAAGATCGCTTTCTTTTTCGAGGAAAATCTCGCGAAGACTTGAGTCATTTTTGTGTGCTTAAATTTCGGATTGTTTGGCGATGAGTGTTGAATGTTTATCGTTTTGTTTTAAGTGCTCTTCGTGAAGTTTTCGTAATGAATATTTAATTATGAATCATTGATGCTTTTCAATTTGTACAATTGAATTAAATGCTTAATTAATCAATTCAATTCAATTCGAATATAATGAAGAGAAGTCTTCATAAATTTTTCAATATGAAATTTCTCGTTACAAGAGATTTATTGGCTTTCAAAGTATTTTATAAATGAAAAGTATACATATTTTAAAGTTTTATCATAATATATGAGTACCTGAAAGATCCTGAACATTGTTCGGGGTGAAAATCGAGAAAAGCCATGCTTCGTCGAAAGCGGCGTTGACCCAGTAACAGGGCCGTTTGACGGACATATGGCGAATGGTCGATACTGGTTCCAAACGATCCAGCTTCTTCTTTCCAAGTCTATTGACGACATAAGAATCGGCACACACATATCGGAGAGACTGATGAAAGTGGAGTCGTCGCAGAAGAAGCCCCAGGGAAGATGTCGTGATGGCTTTCTACAATATCCACCGAAAGACATAAGTGCATTCTGTCTTGGTCGTTTTCATCTGAAACATTGTTTGAATTGTTTTAGAATATGTTTTTTTTAATCGGTATATAAATATGGTTATTAGTTTAATTTAGAAAAGGGTATAATATGATTCTTATATTGGTCATACGAGTCGTGTTCTTTTCAAAAGTCACGATTCAATTAACAATCGATTTATTTGATTGTTTGTGTCGTTTGATAAATTCGTGATTTTTCGAACTAATCAAATTTTGAAAAAAATATCAAATATTTATTCCGTTTAAATTAAATTAGAAACAATTATTTAAATGTACTTAACAATTATTTGAATTGTGGAAATTGATAATTATCTATTTCCTCTATTTAAATTATTTACATAGTTGATTAGCCTATAAATATTCCATACATCTAGATTATTTACATGCTTGCCAATATATTATATTAAATCTATTTAGCAACTGAAGTATTTATTCTGACACAAGAATTATAACTTCTGGTTTGGTAACTGAGAAAAGACGCCAAGGAACTTGTAAAATAAACTCAATTGCCGTTATCAAAACGTAAATATGATATAACATTATGCAAAAGAATATTATAAAATTCAATATATTTTATTTATTGTTTTATCATATGTTTCTCGCTCAAATAAATGAGAAAAAAAGAATATATACCATTCAATAGAATCATTCATATGTATAATATTTACACTAGTGGAGTGAATCTTGAACACTATTAATAAATATGAAAAAAATTACGAAAATATGAAAACTAACCTGAAAAAAAGAATCGATAAAGGGTAGCTTTCGAATTCAACATCGTATACCAAAAGAACTCACTTATACAGAGTTTTCCCATGTCTTCGACCACAAACGAGTGAAACGCGGACATCCTTGTGGTTGTGCAATCCTCCTTGACTCCATTGCGGTTGAATTTTCCGTTCAGCCCGTATGAGGATTCGTTCTGACCCACATTTGTCATATACGACAACTTCTATGGAGCCGTTGCACAATTGTCGTTTTGCCTTGGTGCGTTCGGTAACAGGTGACGCACCGGATGAAACTCACCAATCATCCGATATAAGCAATCGATGATTTTTTTTTCGCTTTGTACAATTGTGACATTGTATCCGAAATTTGGGACGACCCGAATGTTTAATCTTGAAATTATGTTAAGTGAATTATCATTTTGAATGCATCGAATTTTTTCGGTCGTAAAAATATGAGGTTTTTATCTTCGGCGTGATACTTTATTAATTTGAGATGTTTGAAAGTCGACACGACTCATTGAATTTTCTTAAGATTTCTTATTGAATATGGTTCAAATTGAATTCGAGTGATGCTTATAATATTCTTCAAAGAACATGTATACGAATAGATTTTTCTAAAAAAACAATTACCCATTTCAGTCTCTATTTGCACTGATCATTACGAAATTAGCGTAAAACTATAGACTGAAAAAATAGATAGTATTTATTATGTTCATATTGTAAACTATTGTAATTAATTTGGTGTATTAATGATCGAATCATTTCATAAATACAAACATCAATTAATAAAAAAGAAAATATGACTCACCAGGAATGAACAGGACTCAAACCATTGCGAAAATACTAAAACCCGACACAGCATGCACAAACGCTCAAAACCACTATCGACAATCTATATTAAGGGCACATTTCAATAACGACTCAATCAAATCAAAATCGAACCTTTCACTCTCGCCCATTTCTGGAAAGCACCTTGCAGCGAAATACGACACCGGGAGCCATCACCGTCGTCATAACCCAACTCAGAAGAACCACGACCACAACCACAGCCTCGACCACGACTACAACAACCACTAGTGGCGACGGCAACGGCAGCAGGTTGACGGCAGTTGCCGCTCTCGTCAGTTGGACTGCGGACGTCCTCGAGAGCGGTGTGTGGTTGGTCCGCGAGCGACGGCAACTCGCACGTGCTTCGATCAGTGCTTTTACCATACGACAGTGTGTTATAATATTGTTCATAAGTTCGGATATTCGAATATTCAGAGGAGGTTTTCGTAAATTTTCCGTTTGGTTTTTCCGCTGGCCGGGAACGCCGGACGTCCGTCGGGCCTCGAGGGCCATGGAGCTGCAAGGATTCAAATGCGCCTTCGAATAAAAGGTAGTTGATTTGTGATTTTTTTTAAATAAATTTAGAACATTTAATTTGCGAAATTTGTAATAGTTCATGTGAGGTCAATGAAACTTGTGTAATAATTAACAGGGCATTGCAAAAATTGTGCGTTGCTCGCATTAAATAACTGTGGATATTTTAGTTTTGTGCCGTTTGGTACGATTTTAATTTTTTATCACAAATTCAATAATAAATATTAAAGTGCATTAAATAAAATGAGTCATTCATGGTTGATTTTTATTTAAATTTTGCCTTATTCGTGGAGTAAACTAGATATTTTAGTTCTGTATCATTTGGTATGATTTTGAAATTTTATCACAAATTCAATAATAGATCTTTAAGTGTAGGTATTTAATTTTTGACTAAATCATGGTTAATTAGAATTTTGCAAATCGGTAAATTAATTGTTTATTTCATCGAAATTATTATGTTCAAAATTTTATCACGTTTTAAAATATTGCAAAAAAAAAGAAGATATATTTATAGATTTTTTATAACTATGTATTTTAGTGTTAACAATCAAATCTACAAGAAAAATTTGAATCACGAATTTGAATAAATAATTCACTAAAAGCTAAAACATTCATCACTTAGTATAATGACTTTTTTTATGCGAGTTTTTTCACATATTTGCAATTCGAATATTGCAAATTTGAATAACTTGATCGTTCTTTATTTAGAGATAGAATTTAAAAATTCGCAATGCATCCTCAATTTTTTTACAACTGCGAAAATTATGCAACGTCACACGACATAATAAAACGTTCGCCGTAAAAGTCGCCGTTAAATTGCTCGTATATATGGATTATCTTTAAGAAACATCGATATTCGGTAGCCTCAATAAAATACTGACTGACACATCAAAATATCAGGAAATGTCAAAATGTATTATGTACCTACTGAAAAAAAACTGCTTTAAAGATAAGCAAATATCGTTATATTTTACTTTTATGATTCGTTTAAATTTGAAAATATGCATTTCTCATCAGTTATTTGATTCGATGTTCATTTATATCCAATTGGTAACAAATCATATAATTATTTGACCCTCAGGTCAAGATGATTTAACTAGAAGTTTTTCCACGACGGTAGTAACTCTGAAGTGAAGTTAGTTTCACTTCTCAAGAACTCTCATTTTACTTATTTAGTTACTTTACAACTTACACACAAATCTAATATATTTTCGAAAGCAGTTTTGAATTATAGAGCTCGATTGGTAACGAGATTGAAAGAAAACCTCAATGCCATTATATTATTTATAACATTTTTAGAAAATACACTTAATGCGTAAGCAATAATAACGATTCTATGAAATTTCACCCGAATTCGGTAAAAGTTTTCGAGTCATTAGCGTCTTTGGTGATTCTCGAACGACCTCAGTTTCACTTGTTATCGCGGCCGCTGTGTAATATGTGCCAGTCATCTGTCTCGATGAAACAATGCCGGTTAATGAGATCGCCTTTATTTTCTTTCGGATTTTTTCCTCGTGTTTCCGAGATAAAAGACAGCTCGTAAAATTGTGCAATTTCAGCTCAACCAGGGCGTACATCTGTTACATTGTGCGTCCGCTCCGATCGTGCGTAAAATTTCTTTATGATGAATTTCGTGTTCGCCAGTCGCAAAAATTATATTTTTCGTATTTATTTTTAATTTATATATTAAATTAATAGTTAATGTGTAATGTCATTAACTGTAATGGAATTGATTGTGCATACTTTTCTTAAACATTTATCATTTGAGTAATGTTCACAATTAATTTTAACACTGTATTTATGTAATATTATATATCAAAATATTATATGCAATATTTACTATCTTATAATATAGAAAATTAATATACGTAAGTGATGTTTATAAATCTATAGTGAAATTTTTTAAATATTCCATATATGTAAGTTAATTACGTACATTAAATTGCAATTAAATTAAGAGATTTTTCATTAGGAAAAAAATTGCATATGAAGTTAATTTCTTATGAAGAATTTTTAATGAAGAAAATTTTAATTGAAATAATTTTGATTCACTTATTGTTAAAGATTGAATATTTGATTTATTTCCTATATTAAGTTGAAATATTTCACGAAAAAAATAATATGTACGTTTGTTCGACTGTTATAAATTTTAATATAAACTGAATTCTTATCATTTTTGTTTTATTACACTAAAGTAATTAACCTTTTTTTCGATAATTGGGCCCTTCCGTTGATAAGCGACACACTAATAGAATAATCAAATTTCATAAAAACGCAAATAAATCAACGAAACACAAAAAAATACAATATAAACGAATACACACACCTATTCTAAAACAAAAACTGCAACCGAATCGATTTCTCACGCGTGCGCATCTCGCACCTTTTACGGACTATCGCGCGGAAAAATCGTAAATAACTCACTTTTTTCCACAATAAATAAATTTCATCGCGTTTTTCATCCACTCGGTCGTTTTTTCACGGTTTTCATCGTCCGATCTCGTCCGTTGTGCGGCGCGGGCACAAGAGTAGAAATTGCTCTTCCGCGTCGACTTTCCACTTTTATGATCGATCTGCAGATTCCGCGATCGGCCGACCGACAAGAAACGAACGTAAAAAAAAGCCGACGCATACGAGGGAAAAATATGCTTATCGATATATAATAACCTTGATTCTCGCTCGTGTGCGACCCACATTTTGGGAGGCGCGCGCTTTTCACTCTCATTCGGTGTCTCGATTGTGCGCGCTGAGATAGCAAGGGCCGATACACACTGTCAGGTGACAGCTGATGATTCTATTTTTTTATATGTGTGTGGTATTCTTTTGATTTCTTGATTTGGTCGATCGATAAGGTCGTTGATGTTCCGCTGTGGTGCGACAGGTTGCTATGATGTGCCACTATTGCTCGATTCTCGGTAGTTCTTTTCGTTAATGTTCGATTTTTGATCGGATGTTGTCGATTAATTAGATGTTATAACTGTCGAATTTGATAAGAAATAAAACATTGATACGTTGCTAAGTAGCTTAAACAATTTAAAAATTATCTCTTAATAATTAAAAAAAAATATGACTATTTTTAAATTTGATTATAATCGAACATTTACAATATTTTATTTGCCAAATTTTTATTCGATGCATATTTAGATAAAAATATTTATGAGTTATTTATCAATTATTTATTCCACGGTGTTGAAATAAATCATGGATTTAAAAAAGACTCATTAAATTGTTTATACAAAATGTGCCCTCTTCAATAGTCATATTTCAATTGATGATCAAAATGCTATCGATTGATTTTAAGGAACTTATCAATATTTAAAAAAAAAACGATGAATGTATCACATTATATATTTATGCTTTTAATAGTTCTTTGTTTAATTTTTCAATTTTAAGGTAGAATTATGTACAATTTTTAAAATTCAGCATTGCATGCGAATTTTTGATATTTCGTGTGTTCCGATTCGACAGAATCATCGTTTTTGATTATTGCTCAATAAAACAAATTGTGGATCGTTACGTGGAGTTATCTCGAGAAACGCTTCTGCATTACTGAAAGTCTGAGGTAATGATAATGACTTACAAAAATATATGAGCTGCGGGATAATGAGTCTTATTTTTTCATAGTAATCAAGAAAATATTTTGTGAATCAGATTATTGCCATATTCGTGATGACTTGTCGTACTTTTTAATTTGATTGCATGCGATTATTTAATTTTCCTCAATTCAAATATAAAACATAAGCGGTCGGAAGATAATGATTTAATATGTATAATATTTGAATTTTGATTCGTGCAGCACTTGAATGTGAATCTTATTAGAGTAAGATCGATCGTTCGTGCATACGATTTCTACGTGCAATTACTTAAATTTTACCCATAAATGACTTTGGAAACGTGATTGACTCTCTTTGGGTCATTCTGTATGTCATATATATATAATAGTACATATTCTTGAGATGATCATGATGACTACAAGAGCCGGTATTTGACGTGATTGATTGATTGATGCCGCGTTCGTATCTCAATATATAGGCAACCACCGGACTTAGTGCACTTTTTACTACTGAATAAAAATACATTAAAGATCCATACCTTTTATGCGTTGAATAAACGGCAATACAAAATCACAATGGATTCAATAATGAAACCAATCAGATTCGATAATGAGTCGAACTTTAAGCTCGACCTCGAATTTCACATGTAGTAATTGTACTTGTGCTTTTTTTTAAATCATTTTTCATTTAAATCAAAATCATAAACATCATTCATTTTCATTGTTAGAGCGTTCTAGGAGTATAAAGATTTTCATTCGATATAACAATTTGTACAAAGTGGAAACAATTTTGGGGCCGCACGCTCTCAGCTACCGAACGACTCATTTCCCACACTCAAATCAGATCAAACTAGTCAATCAAGAGATAACATTTTCTATGCACACGATCACTTTCTCTCGCATCGAAAACCCATGAAAATCACCATCGATTGATATGCGAGCATCAAGCGAAACGATAATTACAACCCCCGTATAGTATGCGATATCGACGATGGCGAGTCGAATCGTCGAATCGGTGTTTATGTCTTATTTATGCGTTTTAAGTGCATGTTTATAAGTTGCATTATATACACGTAGAGTGCATCTAATCTGCGGTGCATCGATGTTATCTATTCGCATAGTGGTTTTGCAGGATTTAACGGAAATAGCCCTCGGGGGCAGATGCGCGAACAGCAAGTTGTACGCGCTCGATGCACTTCGCATTTCGATCGATTATTATTATACTGGATGTCTAAATATTATTTTTTGAGCAGAGTTGTATTTCTGGTTTATCCTCTATTTTTTTAGATTTTAAATTTTAATCTTGTATGAAATACAAGGTGCCTACGAGGCGAGATTATGCGGCGCGTGCTTAGGTTCAATTTGTATGCATAGAACAAAATAGATGATATAGTGGTAGGAATAAATCATCGATAAATTGAACAGCGATATTTTTTCAAAAATTCACAAAGGCGATGAATTGTTTTTATTTATCAGAATAGCACATTTAAAATTTAATCAAAATTCACCAAATCGAAATATTTCACGTAGCCAATTAATTACCACGCATCGAATCGCTTTATTTTAGTACGCGCAGTGAAAGGGCGTCTAATCGCCGATCTTGTTCGAAACAAAGGCATTTCTTTTCGATCAGAACTAGAACCGAAGGAATAATGCATACTTAACATAACGAACGTATAACGGAACGGCGGTTACATTCTATTAATTCGATGTAAACACGAATCGAATTTCATACCATACTTAATTTATTTATGAAAAAAAAAACAATTGAATTGTCATTACTTTTGTAATATATCACTTGCTGCTACTGATAATATAGTGATAATGAAAATATGTTATAATAAAGAGTGAGAAAATGGGTAGAAATTGAATTCTTAACTAAATACGACTTGTGTAAGATGTTTAGTAAGAAATTTCTAGTGAAACTGATCATAAACGCTTGTTCATTTTCTATTTAATTTTATCATTTGCAGAGATAGGTACTATTTATGTTGATTTACATACAAGTCAAGCGATGTTAATTATAATGACTAATGCTGAAAAATCTACTGAAGACACAGTAATTTATTGAAGTAATTAATAATTAAAATGAAATTAATGTAAATTAAATATTTGATTAATTAGTTAAGTATTAAGTATTAATATCATATTATATTTAATCAGCGTTATAATTACATAGGTGGTCTGTTAACCCCTTAATAACTCTAATATCAGGATGCGTCTTTTTTTCTATAGAGTTCGACTTTGTGAGTTTACAAACACGACATGACAACTGTCAAATTCTATAGAAAAAAATGACACTAACTGATCAAATGAAAATAAATAAAATATCCTCTGAACTCATGAATCAGAATACAACCACCGATTCTCACCCCGAACATCCGATCGAAAATCCGGAACGGACCAAAGCCTCAAACTAGCGGTTCTCAAACATGCACAAAAGGGACTGAAACCAACACCGAGCGATACGATCAATCTATTTTCGTACATTCTCGTCGAACAGATGTGCATCGGATTTATGTGTGCCTCTGGTGGCTAATGAGCTCTCTCTTCGGCTATGTGCATTTATTTGCGGTTGTGTTGTGTGTGCATCGCGATGCACTCGGCGACCGGTCACTTTTAACTTTAAGTATACGACGATGCACCGTTGTTGCCACTGGAGCGGACCATCCTTGATTATATTCATTCGAGTTGTCGCTAACTGTTGCTTCGACGATCGCGGCATTTTTTTCCTCTTTCGTTTTGCCTCTTTTTAATGCGGCCGAAGTGTAATGACGTCGCGCATAAGCGGTTCTGGGTGCCATCCGATTAATTGCCGCTCGCGGGGCGCTTAACGTTCCGCAGAATGTGACCGAAGATAGGAATGGTTTTTTTTCTAATTTGTGATGATTAATATGACTAATTAAATAATTCATGATTAATTTAAAGAAATATTAATTGATTGATTTGCTATTAATACGAATAGAATTACAAGCTGAAAGATAATTTGATTTATCATTCATAGATCGATTTTTCAAAATTTGAATAATATTTATGGTGAGCGATTTACAGGTTTCTCGGAAAAAGAAAACATTTAATTTTTAATGTTAATTGATATTCGATTTGGTCAAACATAACATTAAAATTAATTAACGATTGATTTGAGTTAACTTATGGCGCGCTCGTTTTTCTGGTTCCGCTGCTATTGAAATATTTTATGTGCTCATTTTCACCACAGTAAAGTAAGTTGTAAAAATTTAAAGAAAATAATAATTATACACATCAATATTCCAAGTGGACTATAATTTAGCTAATGAAATCGAAAATATATGTTGTATCAAAATTGATCAATGATTTGCGAGTATATTCATATATTAAAAAAAATATTATTCATGACATCAAAACCTTAAATTCATAGTCATAACATTTGGCACATTAGTATTTTTCAATGAACTAAAAAACGCATAGAAATTAATTAAGATCTAAGCTCATTACCACCATTTCGCACAGGCGTTCGTGCAAAAAAGGCAAAGTCGCCAAATATGTAGGACGGTTTCGTTTCTAATTAATCCAAATACTCACACGTACGATATCATTTATGTAACTGTTAATCTGAAAAAAAATCTGCAGATCATAAAACATCCTAAATCTGCCAATTAATTATGGGAAACGATAAACGAATAGACTACATATTCGCATACAACGAGTCAGTTAAGAATAGTCTCGGTCACGTATTTACGATCGATTTTATATTAGATACAAACATAATTTTACGATGAACTTAACAAAATTCAAAATCAATAAAATTGCCGCAACTTGACACAATAGATTATAAATCGTTTTGTGAAACCTTTTGTATGCGTATTCTTGATTTTAAATAAGATAAATTGATCACATCTTGAAAACCGTAGTATCCTGATCTAATAGAAAAATAAATTAGAAAGTCGATATATCATAAATTTTGATTTAAATTTATGCATGTTTACTATTGTAGAAAAATATTAAAAACGTTTTTTCTTTGTATAGATAGGTATAATTCAATTTCTAATATGATTAATGTTGCCTTATATTTTTCATCCACTTAATTAACCTACAGATTGATTAATTAACGTTTGTAATGATAACATCAACGATAATGATGATGTTAATTATTATTATAAGAATATAACACTATCATCATAATCATTATGAATTTTAATTTTTGTTTCCATAATATGTTTATTTTTAAGAATTAAATTTAGATTAAAATAAATTGATTCATATTTTTTAATGAACTAAATGAAATTTTGAATAACCCATTTCTATATTATCGATCATATTAAATTATTCATAACATCGTATATCGTAAAAATATCTAAACTTCCTCTCGATCGTGCATATTCAAACACAAACGTCTAAATTAATTTCTTAGAGATTTATCGGTGCGAAAAGCCGATCATCAATGATCCATCCGATCGAACGGAAGTGTTCAATATTGATTGTAATTTATTGGTAGACGAGAAAAATCGAGTCCGCACATAAATCTAGTCGATCTTGGAAAAGAAAATTTAATGGGCGTATAATTGTATTAAACTATGCGTCTTTTTTACTCGGAGCATTATATTCGAACAGTAAGTGGTACGCCTCCGAGGAAATTTAGCGGGCTATTAACGCGATGCGCGTAAATTTTAGAAAGTAAAATTTTATCATAATACCTTTTGATTAAATCGTCCAGTGAGACGTGATTTATTGCGGGCCTTTCAGGTTAAAATATTTTACTAATTTGCTTTTAAATTATGATATTTTGACGCATCACTATTGTATTGATTTGAATGAAAGTGTGCCGCAGTCTCAAGAATGACTTTTCTAACTTTGTTATTATTTTACTTATTCTATTACCGACCGATGTGTTAAAATTTAAATTGAAAAATATCAATCATATTTTATAAATTAAAAATTTGTGTGATTTAATTTTGCACTATATTAACAGTTATCTGATTATCGGATTGATTTCACGAAGTAAGCGTTATACAGTTCAATCGTTAAAGTTAAATAGATAGAACTCTTGCAAATTTATTGCTTGTTCGATTTCGTGAAAATCTTGTTTGAATTATTTTCACTGTTGCTTTTAAGCATCGGTCGTAAAAAAACAACTTTTTTCTGAAAGACAATGAAAATGTGTATAGTCAACTCTTCAGGTTAATTTTTATCGAAAAAAAAATAAGATAAAGAAAGAAAACTGTGGCCTTGTTAAATATAAAACCAGTTTGAATGCGTAACAAGAAAAACTAAGAAAGTTGGATTCAACATATTGCAATACAACTAGTTAGAATTATACAACCGGATTAGAGAAATGTGCGAATCGTTCATCAATTAATTGTTGAATTAGACTAACAGTTTTATAAGTTTTAAATTTCTAGTAAATAAATCAACATTAAAGAAAAACCATTTTCACTTTATTTGTGTATAATGGAACTAATAAGAAAACTTCAATCCAATCAAAGAACATTTCAGTAGGTGTATCCGACTTATTAATCTGAAATTTCACTCTCAGAAGAAAACGAGCCATAACAGTCAACCTTTATCGCAAACGACCTATAGTTAAAAGCCGCGTGCCACTTCTTTGTCACAAGTCACGGCACATTTTACACGTTTTTCGTTTTCGAACAGTTCGATTGCTCGGCCTAACGATCGATTGTTCCACTGTCGAGTTATCGCACTCGACTTCGGTTTCACCCTTTGTTGTCCGCCGTTCCCGTCCCACATGTTAATGTCGACGTTATTATCATGAATTTCGAACTAGCGGGATAAATTGCCGATTTAGAATCCGATTGCGATATGATAAGATGTCTCCGCTGAGGAAAAGCAAGGAAAATCGCATTAAATGACAATGGTGAATGTGAGAATCGTCTACTTTCGTTCGCATGAGGTCGAATGGCAAGGTCGTCTTTTTCGCAATTAGTTCGCAATGCGATGTTTGTCAAGAAAATTAAAGAGAAATTGAGTCGATATTTCAGATAATTGCATTGTAATTTATAATAATTGATTCGACCTATATATGTTGTCTATTTTAAATTCAATTCAGCGTATAACAGGATGTCACCAAAAGATTAGGATTGAAATATTCTTCTACATTCAAAATTTTTAATACATCAATTAATTTTTTTAACAAATGAAATAATCAAATACCCATCAATAAAACATTCTAATGGCGACGACAACCGTGCGAAATAGAACACACGTGCTTAATTGCAAAGCGCGCATCTTCATAAACAGTTGCATATTTTCATATCCCATTCAACACCGTTCCCGCAATTCTTCAACCAACACCCAAGAACAATAAGACCACTTTGTTAGATGCGTTTGAATTTTTGTTTTTTCGAAAACGATTCGACACGAGGACGACGTCGCCATTGTTTTCGGCGCCATCGTGTTTTCGTTTTCTCCTCGTTACGCGTTTGCGAATCGTCAAACAATGGTATGACGATTCCGTAATTTACATGTGTTGGAAAATCTCTTTCGGAGATAATCTCTCTGGCACTTATGTGTGTGGTCGCTTTTGCTTTTTCGGTGTTTCGCTCGTTGTTATGATTTAGCGTTATGCATTTCTTTTCAGTTCTAATTGACGACACGCAACCGGCTTACGCCGTTCGTATGTTAACAGTTATTGATACGTTGCGCAACTATGATATTCGACGTGAGGAATTTGTATTGGTGACAACGACTCGATTTGGGGGAAATTCTGCTTATATCGCATTTAAAACGAAAATATTTTTCAATTAATTTCCAATCAAATAATAAAAAAAATCTACGCAAGTGAACCGAGAAGTATTTCACATATACGATTAAACTCAAGAAACAATAATTTTAAGTGTGGTATCGGAAATTTTATTAGTAATTAGTCTGATATAATTAAGGTTTTTTTATGTTTGTAAAAACACTGAATCAGTCAAGTGTCCTCTATGTATCGAAAAAATATAATAAACACATCGTGACGACTGTCGAAAAATGACGTATCTGTCGTAACATCTCATGAATAAATCGGATAAGAAATGCACAGCACGCAACCGCGATTTATATTCCCGACCCGGTGGCTATTACAGTTTTAATTGACAACATCTGACCATTTCGGCGTCTACATGTGTATATTTAACGTGATAATTCTCGGAAGAATGCATCGCGATGCGTTCGAGATGATTTAATCTGAATTTTCGATGATTGATTCGTAAGCAGAATTTCGATCATGGAAATAAGATCTTGATGGAATATTTGATTCATGGTGTTTTATAAGTTTAATTTATTCTAGTAGAAATACGAGTAATATGTTATTTTGAATTTATATCGTCGTAAATGTGCAGTAGCTAAATATTCAGGTTTGAATATTAACCGTGCGTTGAGCTTTAATATGTGCATCTTTTCAGTCTTGTCTTGATAGATTTCATTTATTTTTTCAATAAAAAAATATATTTCCTCGATATTTTCATAATAGGAATGCATGTTAATGTTAATATATTTGTTTTATTCATTTTTTAACGTATTTTTAGTAAATCAAGTGCGTGATTTAACGAATATATCATGCATAATATTACTCATATGTTCGAAAGAAACTAAAATCATTGTGCAATGTTGACGCAAATATAATAGTTACGCTACCGAGCGACAAAAATTCGTTCACGATTTTCGTGAGATAGCTGTTTGCGACAAAATCTCCTACCGAAATTGTAACATCGTGTAATAATAACAACATTACGACTGGCTTCACGGTCTCCGCGACGAATCGTCACAGCGTTTTACTTTTTTTTCCACACATACGAAACGAGAATAAAATCGCAAGGGATTATCTATGTATACAAGTGCGTAATCAATTTATCGTTACTAATATATTTCACGTGTGCGCGACTTTTTATTCCGTTCCATTAAACAAATGACACGAGTGAAAATTGCTTTCACTGGGTCGCAGCAAACCGCGACCAGTTCTTCATCCGATGATGGCAGACTTTTCCGATCAGTCAAATCCATCTGCCGGTCCAATAAAATGGAGAAAACGGAACGAAACGAATCGAAAAGTAAATCAGGTGTGTCTTCCTCTTCTACTAGATCATTAGACATGTCTTCTTCGTCGTGTATGTATGTCTTAGTTTCATTGTTCAGAAGTAGCTTTTTTGCAAAACATTCTATGTATTATTTTCTTCGATCACCATTGTTTGCATTGACCTATAGTGAAATGCATATGGATTTTTTTTTAATTTTCTACTGATCTTATACTATTTATTTAACATTAAAATAATTTTTATCATTGTATGAAAGTTTTTTTACATCTCTACATTTTTTCGTCTTTCAGTTTATAAAAAAAGATATAAAGCGCGTTCGAAATATGATGGATCGCTCGTGGTGTGATTTACGCCGTGTTTATGACCGCGCGTAAAACGCGAAACGTAATCGCCGTAACCGTAACGTTATCGGACTAAAAAGTAACGCCAATTCCGTAATAAAATTTGCATATCGGGCATCGCAAATAAATAATACACTTTGTCGGCTTTTTTTCGCATGTACACACTCGTGTCTATCGAATTAATCAATCGGCTACGTTGATTTATACGACGTACAAAAAGCGATCTCGTTTCCGTTGTGGAAAATTTACCCAAGAAACACAGGATATGAAAGCTCGTATAGTTTTGCAGTGAAATCTGATCGATTTGTGTTGCGGATGTTTTTTGAGGAAAATTACTGAAACGTTATTATCTCTAATATGTTATGTATAGGTATCTACTTTCATCTTGAGAATCAGATTCTCTCGGTCGCACGAAAATTAAATCATGCAGAAAAAGTACAAATTTGTATGCATTAATTAGTTATGTGTCGAAAATCTCTATGTTTAATAAGACAACCATACGACACATATGTCAATTCACAAATAAAAAATCTTAGAATCGATACACATATAAACGATGTGCGCCAAGAGCAAAAACGCTAGCAATAAATCTCAATCAAACGTATCTCAGTCGAGAATCTGGCGACTTTCTAGGATAGTTTCACATCAAAGCGAGCGCTGGCGTTTTCTCAATTAAAAGTGCAACATCGCACTCGAATCGCTGCAAATAATGCAAAAAAGTGCATACGTGTGGTCTCTTATTCGAGATTATCTTATCGTGCGATTCACGGAACGTAGTTCCGCGGATTAATTATTGTCTACTGTCAGGATTGATTGCGATCGTGCTCGTGTACAAACATACGTACATATAGACAAATGCATCGCTATAACGAGTGCGCTTCTCGATTATTTTAGAATCCACGTGTTGTGGTAAATGTGTGTGTACCGTTTTTGCATGGAATTCGTTGCGTGTCCGTAATTACTAGAGCGGCCGTAATGTAATCAATCGGATGAATAACTATGTCGCAAGGAGAGTGTGGTGACGTCGCAGAGAAAATCGCTCGTTATGTTAATGTGATGTAAAACCGGTGGATGTTAGATCTTTAAATAGCTATAAGCGATGATTAAAGTGAAATTGTTTGTATTGTATTTATTTTTCAATAAATGACAAAAGAGGAATGGACGCGTACCGATTTAAAGTGACTTTTTTCTCACACAGCAATTTCAGGCTGACCCTTCTATAACGACAAATGATACTCACAAAATAATCTCTTAACGACATACATTAATCGTTGGGTACATTTTGAATATTCTTATATAAAGTTCGAATATCTATTGAATGATTCGAGCAAAATATTTTAGTAACATTGCGAATTTTCCGAATAGGTCGCGAAAATGCATTTCGGATATGCGAGAAAGTTGCAGGTCGCCGTTCTGTTGGCCAGGTCTCTCTTTCTCTGTCGGCCACGGAGAGAGAGATGATTTGGAAGATAATCTGTGATTACTCGCGTATGAAAAAAAAATTGAATGCTCACATGAAAAGAGGTTAGCGGATCAATCGGTACATAAATATGGACAATAACGCTGACGTCTAATTTACATCGGCGTTGCATTGTAATTTCACGTGGAATTAATTCGGCGATGCTATTAAGGTCGTTTCGATTCCGAATGCAGCAAAGGAGACATTTGTGTTTAATTTCATTTTTATAAAATTCATTATATCTTCAATAAAATCATGAAAATATCCTTACTCGAGTTGAAAAAATACCATTTTACGACATTTGTCTGACGTTCGTTGAGACTCTACAGTCGTTCCCGTTATTGTACCAATACGAACAGGTTACAAACGTCCCGATCATATGAAACGACATTTTCAAAACGAAACTCGATCTAAAAAATAATAAAGAAAAATCGATTCATTGTGCTCGAATCGGCCACAATTAACGTGCATTATTCGAACGACAATGATCATTGTTGCGACGGACACGAATAATTGCCGTCGTTTAGCACCGGAGGCTTCTCGTTATATTTTTTCACTAAAAAAACGACGTCTTTTCTTCTATCTGTGTCGCATGCGACATGTCATAATTGATGTTTATTGTTCGCGGTAAGGAAAAACATTCGAGAAATGCGTGCAGTCGGTGGCTTTCAGAAGAACGGACGTGAGTACTGTGAGAGGAATATACGATTAATATCGTACGAGAGTAAAAAAAAACAACCTTTTAAATGAGTATTCACGTCGTATAAACTGTCGAATATATAAATGAATTATTACCGTTTTGTGTGTCGATGGTGTTTCGAATTTTTATGTGCAAATAAAAAATAATGACTCGAATTTTATTGTATAATAATGAGGATCGATGAAAATATGCCGAGAGAAATTAAGCCATTGACGACTCATAATCAGTTAGATTTATTCTCTATCGTCCATCTATATTTGATTTGATAACTTATGAATATCATTTTATTTTCATCGAAAGTCTTCATCTTTCAATCGAACATCTAACTGGTTCACATTCAAAAGATGCGGCTTTATCTTTCACAAATTCAAGCATAACTTGGAGAACTAACTCGGATATAAAAATAAGAATGAAATAGAAGCAAGACACGCGAATCGTTGATGCATAAGCAAATTATCAACGGGCACCCAACGGGTCTGCGAATAAATCAGTTTCTCGGCCGGTGCGTACGTGCAGCACTTGCATAATGGACGTTCACTTAACGGCTCCTCTGCACAAATGCACTTTTTAGGATGCAAAAGCGTCGAGGTCGTGTACGTGATGGCCAAAAGACAACCCTTCGCCTAGGAACGCGGTCATTCTCAACAGTTAGAAATTTCGCGCAAACATACGCAGCCCATGACCTACACTTGGCTGCATGTTCTCGGTTCTCATCTTAGATCTTCGTCCTATAAATAAATTTTAACGTTCAGCTTAAAATTAAACTCGATTGATGAAATCTGTCGTTTTATTCGAGATCGAGACCGTAAAAAAATAGACAATAATTCGTAGAAAATATCAAAATAACATTATTTGAAAAGCAAACACTAAAAATCCGAGAGAGAAACCACTTAACGATCGACATACGGAACAATCGTCGATTTTTATAATAGCGCGCGCCAAAGGCGAACTTTCCCGTGGCATTTTTTCGATGCGTACGACTTCTCGCCTGTTCGAATTGGGAATTGAGACGTTAAGTTTGGTCACGAAGTCGAGGAAAGGGCCGAAAATCGACAATCAAAAGTTTCAATTAAGAGCCGTAATGCTGCCGCTTAATGGGCCACGTTTTCCACCAGAAAAAGTTGCGCCCCGGGGCTGAAAGGTTTCGTTCGATTTTCACATTGAACGATGGCTATCACGCGATATATTCATTGTTTTAATTGAAAGAGATTACTGCTCGTTGCCCGTAGGTGTGTTACGCTTCAATTAATCTTCATATAAGCGTATGCATGAAATAAAAATGAAATATTCATCCGTCGGGTTGAATTAAATAGGCGTTCGTGTGGATTAATCGTTCATTATTTACCCATACGATCGTTGTGCATTATGAATGAATTTTTAATGATCTCGTTTAATAGATCTATCAATTAGTATTATTTTTTAATTAAAAAAATTTTTTATTATAATATTGTCGAACTACACAATCGAAAGCCTCGAGCGTAGTGCGCTAACGTCGTCACCATTACACAAATTGCAACTCGCCACACTGCAAACACGAACGAATATAGCTTTGTCCCATTGAAATTAGTCCATAATGATCGGGTGTTAACCGGCATGCGAGTCATCTTCTTCGTCGTTTACCATTCGACACAACTCACCGTATGATAACCGACGATGGTAAACCGGAGGAGTCAAGATGGTTTAGTCGCCTTGGGCGACGATTCGCCGACGCCAAAGAACCATCGTCGGTGTTCGAGATACATTAGCGAATTTCTAAACTTGTTATTTGGAAATTAATTAGTAATAAGCGGGTACGAAAAATGACTTGGATATTTCAAAGAAAAAAAAATCGAAGACTATATGGCACAAACGTTTCTCAATCCACGTTACATGAATATTTTATACTCGTATATTGTGCTATTAGATCGAATCAATCATATCCTTATTCGGAAACACTTTTCTTTTTCAAACTAGAAACTATTATATTTCTAATTTTAGATTCAAGCACTGGCTATAGTTTTCAGCTAGAGTCTATTTAAAGAGAAAAGCATTTGTCTTCGAAATCCATCCTTGCATACAAGACGCATAATGCCATTCATGCATATCTAGTTGTAATAATTCTGTACCGGTCATACGTAGGTAATCTGTCATCACACGAATTATCAATGAATGACATCGAAGCGCTGTAAAGGAATCTCGACGTCATTTCTCTTAAGCTGAAGGCTTCTTGGCTTCAGACCTTGCCACAAGAAGTCGCCAATGTCGAGGACGCATTTGCACATGCGAGCGCGTGCTTCTGGCTCGATTCTTGTACCGGTTCGTCGGAGACGTCTAACGGACGTTCGGTGTCGTCGTCGACATCAAACGAAAGCAAAACCGACACCGGATCCGTTCATTTGACGTGCTGCGGCGGCATTCTAATTTAATTGGACGCATTATTGACGAAACTGCTCGACTCAATGTGATTGACTGCTTCGAATATGATCTAGTCATAATTAAAAAAAAATCATCGAAAAATTCGAAAAATTGCCTCGATACGATAGTCGTTGCGTATCAATCAAAATGATTAAATCAAATACAAACGTTATTAGAATTTACATACATGTTATCAGTTTAAATAGTACAACTTTTACGACGCACCGAGTGCACGGTCGACTTCTTCGGCGATTACCTGAATCTACTTAAATCGAGACATAGAGGTCATTTTCCACATGTGAAAATCGTCATTTTCGCCAACCCACGAGTTCATAATTGAATGTTGTCTTCGTCGTTGTCGAGGTCGACGTGGCAAACACAACAGTGCGTTCTCACAGCGGAAAAATATGCTGTGACGGTATGTGGTTAATTTGTTGCTTTAATAAGATAATCACCGGCTCGGATATGAAACTACCAAGTCGGCGAAAAAATTATGAACGGAAACGCGCTTTTTTTTTCAGGCCAGATATGTCACAGTTTAGTGAAGACGTTTGTGCACGTGTTTGATAGAAACGTTTGCTAATTTTTTTTTCATTAATACACATACGATCGTCTTTAATTAATTTCTCGCAAAACGGAAATGCCTCGTATATACGACGACCCAATTCGAACGGATATCGCATTTGAATAATTGCGAATTTCGCTCGTTACTAATAGACATATAAGATTTTTTATTAATTCTGTGATATAGAGAGTTTATTTACTTATTTTTCAATCATTTGTTCACACTTTCTTTAATTCGACACATTGACAAAGGCGTTCCACAATAGATTGCATCAAAGACGCATCCGACGCGTGCCTCCACGCATACAATCAACTTTATTGTTAACCGTTTTTTCATTCCTTTGTGGCACTACAATGAGATTTCGGCACCTTTTGACACCAATGCCACCGAAAAACTTTGTCAAATTATTTCTATATACGTGACGTTCACGTATCCTCTTCGTTTCGGATCGGATCACCATTTAAGAAAATTGCTATTCGATTTTCCAATTTGAAACCAAACGTTTTTAAGAAATTGAAAACTTGAATTCTATAGTTTTTTTGTTAAAACCTTTTAGGAGGAGGTTTATCTCAGAAAAAAACGCAGTTTGTATATGAATATAAAAGTTAATTGATTCAATTGGTTGATTTTTACATGAATAATTCACAACTAGTCTCTATCATTAATATGACTTAATATTCTCTAAGAACAAAACATATTAATATCCGACCAAGTCAAATATACAATTAAGCAATCAGCCATCAAAAATCACACCCAATCTCTATCAAAACACTTTTTTCGCACCTGTCAAACTATCACGAACCAGAAGCGTATCGAAAAAAGCACCGAGGCGGTTCCTCTATCCGCGGATCAATTAAAACGACACGACACACGACACCGAATAAATTACCACGTTTCACATCGGTTATGATATACGCTCATAATCGGAATGTGCGAGCAGAGTCGAGTTTCGAGGCTATCGTTGAATAATTCATTTGGCGAGGAGCACGTGTCGGCTCCATTCAAGCGGCTCATTCAAAAGTGAGTTTTTGTCCGATCGGATGTTACCGTTCGTTCTGATGGCTTCGGATGGTTACGGTAGGTCCCCGCGGTTCGATTGTGGAGTGCTTTTCAATTTTGTGCCGGAATCGAGGTCTGTGAGGTGTGGAGGCTTAATGACGTTCGTGGTTTCCGATTGTTGAAAGTATCTGATTGTACTTAAGCGTGCTGCGTTCGGAGAGTCATGAAATAAATTTTATTGATGCTAGTGGTAATGAGTTCGAAGTAGTTGAGTAAGATGGTTCAGATACTCAGCTTTATAATGCGTCAAATATAAATCTAATCTAAGCATGCTTAGATTAAGGATTAGATTAAGTGCATTCTTCTTTTGAGATCACATCGCGTTGCTGCAAGTTCTTTCGAAGAAACTTTGCACTCCCAAGATTTCAACTAACCCCAAATTTCAAACTAATAAACTCAAACATCGACAGTTTTTTTTTCATATTTTTTAAATATGGTATAGTTCTCAAAAATACTGCTTTAATGTACCTTATTAAAGCTATCTAAGCGGCTGTAACGGTGGTATCTCTGAAAGCTTAGCATGAATAGAAAAGTACGAGAAAATGCATAGATGCAAATTAAAAGTGTTTTGAAATATATTGATATTCTCTACATATATTTTATAACTTTCTGAATGCATTGAGTATACTAAGTTCCCCAGTTTGAATCACGTAATTCTAAATCACGGAAAAAAGACGGGGACCATAATAAATATAGGATTTCAAGTTTATCTCTCTGTTTTGTTTTACTATCTCTTACACAAATTGTATATTATAATATAATAATACTCGTGAGATTTTAACTACTGGCGTTTAAAATCTTCTCACAGTGAACGAAAACAAAATGATTAAGAGCTCAACAGATTAACGGTCCGTAATGCGGAAATCACTTGATAACGACACATACGTTGAAATCGCGATTCGACGAATAAATAAAACGAAATGTTGGCGTTCTTCGTCAAGGGACAACGAAGCGACTATTGCAATTAGTCAGGTACATCCATTTAACATTCCTTTCCCGATGGTACACGTTCTGCGTATGTTCCACCACATATAATACTACTAAATGTTCGGATTCTCGGCTACGATACGCGCAATTAACGCAAATTACGTATCGAATTCGCATCTCAGAAACGTATATCTCTATAGTGTATAAGAGTATAGATGTAGTGTACCGAATAAAGCATATACATACATTGATTAAATTGGATTTGAAGAGCGAAGGGCCGCTTAACGGTTTTCAATAAAGCGTTCGGTCGCTAACTTTGAAATTTACGACCCTTCACAGTGTAACGATTATTATTGCCGGTGAGCTGGCTAAATTAATCACGGCTAAACAAACAATTTTGCAAGACAGATAACTTACACGGAACTATCTTCTTTGAATTTATGAAGAGATGAATCGAGTGTTAAACGAGCGTCGTAATTTCGCACGGGTATTGTTCATATCGGGTACAAAACGCTGTGCACCGATAAATTATCCGCCGAGAAACGATCGTTCATTCGAACTTATTCATTCGTTATTTACTTTCTTATATTTTGATTCGATAATTAAACGCTAATATTAACATTCAATTATGCATGCGGTCGACTTGAAATTATATAGTCGCTCCAGAAAATTCAATCAAAAACCACTATAAATCAAACAAGCTTATAAATCGTTCAAATTTGTATGGAATAATTAATCCATTTCTCACGATTTCACGCCCATTTGAAAAAAAATCAGGTTTCAATACGAGTATTAATTCCGTACAAAAATCCGAAAAATCAAAAACGGCAACATTTACAAATTTCTAATGCACCTAGAATACTTAGCAATGATTGCACAAGAACATCGCGTTAAATTACACGCCGCTTTGTTAGTTTTTTTTTGCGTCCACGTTTTCAAGCCCATCTCGGTCGCTGATATCTGACACTTCTTGATAATTGATGAATGCTAATCACACATCGTACCGTAACATCGAAGAGGGCCGTTAGTCCGTTGTATTATACATCGTGTATAATGCGAAGCTGCGTCGACGACTGCGACGGACACAACAATCGTGTGCTTCGTCTGGCAAAAGCAAACATCGCGATACGTTTCACGTGTTGCTATAATACTAGACGAGTGAGAATGGTGATCCGATGAGCTAATCAATCACAATTACGATCGGCGATAAGCTCTTTCGGTAATTGCGAGCTCTATTTATTTTGTGCGCGGCTCGCGCGACATGCGAGACGCGAGTTAATCATTCGCGATCGCTGCTAGGGCAACCAACCGCCCTTACATCGATGTAAAACGGTAATATTTTTATATACAAAGTATAATTTACTCATATAAATATCATCGATTAATAGTAATTTTGAAAATTATTAAGAAAAAAAAAAGAAAACTGAAAAAATAAGGTTCACGAATGTCATAGCATTTCAATACATTTTCGTTAACTATAACGATTTTCATAAAACATAAAATATAGTGCAAAGATGAACGTTCATAGTTTATCTAATTATAAATCATTACTTTTCTTATTTAAGTGCTCGCATATAGAACGAGAAAATCAATAGATTCTAGCTTGAGTCTAGTAAGAAAAGAAGTGTTCCCACTTATACTACATCTCTGTAAAAATCTATATCTATGTATATTAATAAGTAAATGAAACTTCAAGTTATATAAATATTCATTAAAAATGCACTTGCTTGTAAACTTATTGATCTTGATATTCTTGGTTTCTGAATCACAAATGTATCTAGTATGTTAGATGAAACAATGTTAAATTGAAAATAGTATTATTTTATGAGAATTGTATAAAAATTTCAAGATAATCTGATTAAATTATTGTGCTCATGTAGGTGTTTATACTCATAAAAACATAACGGATTTGATAAAAAAAAATGAAAATGACTTTATTGCTTAGAGTTGTTTTAGCATGTCATCATAAAATGGAATATATCTGTGTATGTGTTGCAAAATTTCTCATTTTACAGGGTTTATTGGAAATTCCAGCATAATTTTATTATAATACTATGCGAATATTCAAATTTGAATTACTAAGATCGTTAGATTACAATCACATAAAATTCTATAAATGGCGGGAAAATTTAAAATTATTTCTTAACTATGTATAGTTTGATACGTTTGCTAAAAAGTGAAAATAACTATAATTTTAATACACTGCTGTATTTAAAATTGTAAATTCAATAAATTATAACTTATTTTCACTTTTATTGACAACCTCAACGATAATATTGCATGAATCATCAATATATGCAAAACAAAGTTTTATGGTCAAGCTAGCGAAAGTTTAGCGCATACACTGCATTCTCGATGCAACAAAACCACAGATATTTTGTTCAAAATGTAATCTATCACATTTATAACATTCAAAATCTTTAAACCGCACCTATCTTCTGAACAATGTGACGATACATAATTATACACCGAATTTCTAAATTAATTTTCATCTCTGATCAAAAAAAATAGACACACCTTACCCATTAATTGACCCACATCCGCATTCATCAACACCCTCACATTCACACATCTTCGAATCCTTTTAATTACCATTAAATCAATTCATCCGACATGATTTACGACCTTCCGAAAGAATAAAGAGCGAATTCATATAACTCAATTAACATATGGTACCTTCAATTACCTCTCGCGTTACACACACACCGTATAATATACCGAAGGACACGTACGTGGACCGTTGTTCGCTCATTATACGGTTCGGACCAGTTCTTCAGGTGGTATTGTTGCACTGAGATGACTCGAGGAATGTTTACCGATCGGCAGTAATCAGTTTTCGGTGTGATTGTGTTGCCGCGCCTTTGTTGGATTTGTGTTGTTCGAATTAGCCGGCTATGAATTGAGCATGTGTTACTGTGAAAGTTCGTACGTTAATATGTTTTATATTCTAGATTTTATCGGTAATTTCTATCATTTACCGCGACAAGATGAGATAATTTTGAAAATCAGTGCCATTTCTAACTTTCACCGATGCACTTTGATGAATTGGAATTTTACCGAGATTGGCTAATTGAAATTCGTTCTTAATAGGTGCTTTTTTATAGGTTCATGAATTTTAGATGGATTTATAAATTATTTTTTTTTTAAGATTGAAAATGAAATAATCGACAGATAGTGGGACTAGTATAAATCTTTTGTACATACCGCGTCGGGCTCAGCGATCTCGCGATGCTCTATGTGTCCTAATTGTGCTCTGGAAAGAGTAAAATGAAATTTTCATTATTTTTTTTTCTAAAATCTCTGGCTTCATACAAGTTATTATTCAAAATTTGCACTTTTCACAAAATATTTTTTTTTATAAATCACATCATTCTTTTTGTATGAAAAGTGCAAATTTGATTTATAAATATGCAAGTTAAACATAAAATATCACGAATTTAACTTGGAAATGTATATTAGTTTAAAAAAACCAATTCGAAACAAAAAACCTGTATGATATTCAAGTACCAATTTGAGCTTGTGTGGAAAAAATGGAAATTTTCATTTACAAACATTTCATAGAGTCACTGTTGCATTCTAAGGATTCGCCTGTAAAACATAAGAATCATTAGACTTTCACCGCAACATACAAATGTAAAATGGTTCGTATCGGTGTCTTGTCTTTTCGAAAAGCAACAACTGTTCGACAATGATGCAGCTCTTGTGTGCCATGCGTACGTGCATGCGAAGCGATTCGAATTCGGGTTGACGTGTTTCACGGTGGTTTAATTGTCGACAAGATGAAATGTCTCGAGAAAGTTTATCGAGAATGTTGATTGTAATGTACAATTCATATGTAACGGAATCTCCATATGAGTTTTCGGCGGGTGTGTGAGTTTTCGCTCGGTCAATCGATTTGTCTTGTTTTTGAAATGTCAATCGAGTTTTGTGTGCTTAAATCAATGCTATGGAAATGAGTTTTGATTTTTTTCATGATTTTCAAATTTATGTTTTATTTACAAAACATGACATGAATGGATGTTCGTATTTAAATAAAATGCAGCTACACTACCGATAAACCACTGATTTCACATGTTAATTTAGAACATGAATTTGAATACAAATGTTATGTAAATATAGAAAAAATATGTTATGCAGACGATTAATCAACGTTATCACGTCAGATAGAAATGCAAAACATTTTCATAACAACATATAATATTTAAAGAATATATTCCATATTGTGATTTTAACATAAAACCTTTTATATTTCATATACCTAAACGTTACATCATTTATAATTAGTATCAAATATTTTTTATAAGAAATTCGTTAAAAATTCTGCGAAAACGCATAGCTACCATGCGAACAATTTGTTTAGGCGTATAATTTGCTCTGGGTCGTCACGGAAGCCACAGCTTCTTAAACTGTGCATAAATTTTTTCGACAATTTTCAGCATATTTTCCGAATAGAAATTTTCTAGGTTCCAATTGCACAACCGCAACTCGTGCATCTGCATATCGTTATAATACAGTCCTGTGCAAAACGGCCAATCTGCGGTTTATTCTGCGGTTAAATGACTAAATAACCGTGGCGACAGTCGTTCTCACCTTATTCAAACATCGACTTTTCCTATGGTTTCATCAAAAACAATAACCCATTCTTGGTTTTTTTATCCGATTGCAGATTGATATACCTGTAAGCTCTAGTTTTTTCGTTTACGTGTAACTGTCCCGAGGGAAATAGTTGAGAACCGCGGTTGGATAATGTCCGTTTTTAAGATTTGTGTTTGGTAATTAGAGTGATTTATGCCCGTTCTTATACAAACGATTTTGGAAATAATGCAACTGTAATGAAAAAAATAATTACGTAATTTTTTTACCCACACATATGCAAGTGTATGATTATGGTGTAATTTTGCGCTATAAATTATACTCATTTTTTTCAATAAAGCATTGTATTTAAATCGTTTAAATAATAGTATATATCTATTATTCACAATTTAATTTAAATTCCAAATGTAAAGAAAGTAAAAGGCCATTTCAAACAATTTCAATTCGGAAAAAAATATGTAAATTACGCACGGCTTACTTATGCTCAAATATTTTTATTCTCGATGTATTTACTATTATAGCGTTTCGAGTACCGAATTTTAATGCGTTTTTTCGTAAATTATAAACCCTTAATACCCAGTTTCAAAGTATGTTAAATTGTGCATATGTAAATAATGTCGATTAAAAAGATTGGTTTTAAATATTTTTTTTAATAAATGAAATATATTAACATTATGGCTACTAAAGCGAATTAAAAGTGATGATGTGTTCAGATCGACGCGTCGACAAGGAATTTCCGCATCAACATATCCCGATGAGTAGGCAATCTGCAATTATTATTGCCGTATCGATGCACCTGCCATGACCACGAAAAGTCCCAGACAGGAGTTAAAAACCTCCAAATATATCTTAAATTTTAATTATGCCTTAAATGACATACATTGAATTTGAATCATTTTATATTTTAAATGAATCAAACGCATCACGCGATTCTTTTGTTAATTTATGTTTCAATTTTTTTAATAAAAATTATGTTCTGATAATTTTTTTTTTACTGTTTTGGGATGAAAATGATATTTATCTAGTTTCCTGATGAAAATAGGTACTAATAATAAAAAAATCTTATACTTATGAATAAATATGACAATAAGTTTAATAAATGATATGAAATGTTCTTTAATACGATATAAGATGAACGCGCGGGTAAGAGCGATACCCAACCAGCTGATTTCGTTCTAAATTATTCAGCGTGTTCCATCGAAATCGGATCACGTTTATTGATCTCATATATTTCGTTACTAAAAGTGAATTTATACGAACACAAAAAACGTGACGCGCCATAATGGTTTTTCGTGTTCAGCTTTTTTGTAAATCATTATACCCGACGAAATCTCAATGGAAAGTGAAGTAAAGAACACAAGACGAAGTTGTTGCTGACAAGTCGCGTGTGAAACCACACAAACAAACATTTTGAAATGCGTTTCGAGAAAAATACATAAATATTTTTTTTCAAAACGGTTCAATGTCTACGCAAAAGAAAGTCTCTAGCGAAAACCCCACGTGTAGGTACTCTTCTTTATTTCTATCGAACGAGTACGTTTTATAATAACACAGATATTTCGGTTACCAAATCACGTACGACGCGGGTGTATTATTTGTTCCGCGACAATTTTACCGCAGACTTTCACTATGGACCAAAACAATCGGAATAATATACGACGAAAAAACGGAAGCCACATCTTCGTGCGGATTCGACCTCCGAGCCCTTGGAAACTGCTTTCGAAGGCAATTAACCATTATCTGGTTCGCGTTTTTTCGTTTTCCCGGGGAAATTGTCGAGGCAAAACGTGTTTTTACCATGGATAAAAAAAGAAAACGCTCTCTGCACATGATGCCGATGAGATCTCGTTTACGAGAGAGCCTTTATCGAGTGCGGAAGTCGGCTATCCACGTGTGTGTGCACGCTACTATTATTCGTTACTGGTTCGCGATTGAAAAACTGCGAGTGGAAAAAAGGTAAAAGCTCGGATATTTGCTGCGAAAGTGCTATGCGAGCTAACTAGGGTTTCTTTCTCAATGGGATACCTTTGAACCAACGATGAGTAATAACATGAAACGAAACATACCTTCATCATGTTCGATACATTCAAGGTATTCGAAAGCGTGCATTAGCATTCAATATTAAAATATTAAATCATCTCCGATTCGATTCGAAATATTAGCGGAAACTTTAATTCTAGCAAATTTGCGAATACGCTTTTGCTTTAGTGGGATGGTGATTTTCTGAGGGTCATCGCCCCAACGTGGCGAGACGAATCTTACCACCGATCATCGTCTTTAGCTCGGTGCTTGGTCGAGTATGACAGCTACCTGTTCATCCGAGGGTCAACCGGAGGAAGAGCACTTTTGCGGACGTATACCGTACGGTTAAAAGCCGCAAAATTGATTTCGTTGCGTGAATCAGCCCCGTGGTTATAATCGCGAGAGTCGACTGGATTACTACTACTGGGTGCTTGTCGATGGCGCCACGATGATAGTGGTAATTGTTTTGCTGTTTTGAGTGATGCATATCGCAGTACCGTTTATAATTATCGCTTTGAAAATTATAATTTATGAAATTAAATCAACAATTCTGTAGTCACACAACTCGAGAAATTTAATTGAAACACTTTTTCAAGCATGAACTTTTAACGACCGAAACTCACGACAGGACCTCTTGTAGCGATCAAATAAATAAATTCGGCGATAATGAACTTGGCTCTGTACCAGGTTGCTGCACATACCACATTACCACGTTATGTAAGATTCTTGTAAGGTCGGAGCAGAACCAGTTCGCGTATTGCGGACGAGTCGTTAAGTGCGCGTCGCGATTTGCACACTTGACCGATAAAGCCTTAAACGATTTTACCTTTTTTACAGATTTTTTTACTCTCGGACCGAAAATACTGTGAAATCGACGTAGTTTGCTACGGTGGAAATTTCATTTTTAATTATATGCCCGATATTTTCGCGATACAAATTGTTCGGGTGAAGTCGTGAGAGTGGACATGTCACCCAGTTTCGAAAATTATTTCCATTTTTTATCACAGGTGGGCTTCAATTTTGCATGGAATGCTGTTATTTCAACGATAAAAGCAGTTCAATGGACCAATTAAGGCCGTCTTAACAATATATGCAATTTTGTTTCCGCGAAAACTTTCATAATATCTACAATCGAGTGAAATTTTGAGAATAAATCTTCAACAGCCAATTTAATAAAACGCTCAGATTTGTGACTATAAAATGGGTTAATCGTTTACGGCATCGTAAAATTATTTTATTTTATAAATTTGATTGGTAGTACGCATTCTGATTTGCATAACGAAAATGCCTATTGATAATAAAATGCATTCCCCGTCTTTCGCCCGTTTATGAATTCGACGGGTTAACAGCTCTCCTCTTTTATTTATTGTATGAATGGAATTCAGAATGTGTTACTGCGACTGACACTATTTAACTAGTCGATGTACGAGGCCAGTTTGTTCCTCGTAAAACGTTATAATTGAAACAGTTAAGCCTTAATATATTCCTGATATGTTTTGTTGCAAATTAAATCACCTCATTTGCTATTCTTACCATCGAATCAGAGAATTTTTATTGAACCTATTCATTTTTAATGTCAATAATTGAATTATTTTTTTTTAAAAAAATAATTTGGATACATTCTTTTATTTAATTTATTATTTACCATATACATTCTATTCTATACATTTTTTTTTGCATTCATTGCACATTGTTTTGTTTCTTAAATCTTGATTTTCAAAATTTTCTGCTTATCCATATAACAAATGTACTAGAAGCTCTGCCTATTGTTAGCGGTACTTAACTAGGCCACCTCAACGATATTAGCATAACACATTAAAGCACATGTAATAGACATATTAGAATACTTATGTACCCGTGTTGTATCCAGTTACAAAACTAAGTCTATTGTTAAAAATCTTGTAGCTGTTACTTATTCGTCAATAAGGTATACGAAAATGATTAAGTTGGTACTGATTAATGACAAACGAATCGTGAATGAAATTATTTATGCTCATTATTGTAAGTTCTCAAACTGAAAGAAAGGATTAGTTTTTCCGTTTCATAAAGTAAGTTTCCACAACAGTTAAAGTATAGGGCGTATTTATTGTAGTCAGGATAACTGTGTATGACTAAATCCAACAGCAAATATCACAGAATTCCGAAACAGTTCCACAATTTACAAATTTCATGGAAACTTAGCTTAATCGGAAGTTGAGAATTTTAAGGAATCATCGTTAATTTTCGCACGAGAACGAACCCACCGTGCGAAAGTTTGGCGAATCTCATACCAAATGTAGGTTACGAAATATTTAATGAAATGTGGCGTGTGTGTGTTTACACGTCTTGTGGATGTCGGCTATCTCATTACTTTCTCGGTAATAGGCGCGGCAATTGAAACCGTAATTTTTGCCCGACGAGAATGGCTTTTGCCTCTTTTCGCGGGTGAAAGCACACACACATATATAATATTATATTATACACGTTCGAAAGAAGCTTCTTCTTCGGTAGCGGCGATCGGTCATTACGTTTTCGTATTAAGGGCGTCGAATTATAAAAATTACTTCATCCGATATCGAGCGGGTGAAAGTGAAAACTCGCCCGCGTATAAGCGAGCGAGCTGTCGGTACTAGTGTTTTTTTATTACGACTGTTGCTTAGATTGGTCTTTTAGAATTTTTATCATACACGTGTGATATGTTTTTAATGGATATTATTTTGGAAGAAATATTATATAATTTCACATCAGTTTATCTACAATTTGTTTTGATTGTGGATGATTTTTTTCAGATTTGCTTTCGCGTCGTATGTATCCCTTTAAGATTTAGGTTTTGGGATTGCTGAATATTGAATAGCTATTATATTGTGAACTTAATCGTTACTTTATTTTATTCATCGTTAACCTCTTTCTGTTCAATGATAGGTCTTTTTGAAGATACACTTTTTTTCAATTTTCGTACCAGTTTTTTAAATTTGAAAATAATGCAAATAGCACAATCTTAAGCCTTCTATAGCGATTGTATTTTTATATTTGTAAAGTTCATCAGATAATATAAAGATTTCACTTTTCAATTACGCGTTTACGTTTTTTTTTAGAAATGAGAAGTTTCTACGATATTTCATAACTGAATTAATCTCCTTAACATGTATGTACGAGCATATAACGAAACGATTGAACAGAAAGTTAATCAGCTACATCTAAAATATTGCAAATATAATATTTAGATTTATTGAAAATGAAGCACTTAAATCCATTCGAGGTTGTAAAACAGTGCGTTTATGTGTATATAAATATTTATAACCATTTGTGTCCGTTATTCCATTTTGAAACTGAAATTAAGCCGTCATCACGTAATTTCCATTGTTTTTATTTTGTGCGTAGTACTCATTTGTACTCGAATAAAAAATATACTTAAAAGATTTTTCGTTCCCGATTCCAGCCCATTCTAAATTCGTATCTAGCGTATCCAGCGGCCCTAATGCGACTTTCGTAAGATCTAATCGTAGACAATAAACCTTATTTTGTGGTATGGAAAATAGAAGTTGTTCTAACAACAACAAAAGAAGTGAAGGCGAAACGACGAATTAAAATATTGAAACTTTCCAAATAATTGCGCGAAAGATCGTTTTATAAGAGCCCGAAACAATTAGCTCGTTTTAAATCGAAATGTATGTCGAATATTTATGAATAAATACATATTTTCATATTATTCTTTATAATGAAATCATATTGACATTTCGACAAAAGACTCACTTTAAATAATAAAGAAATAAATGTAGGATGATTCAAATCGTTTACGGTTTGACATTTAAATTGATGGCTTTACCAACTCATTTCGTTCATCATATAAAAAAAGTTTGATATTATAATTAATTCGAATTGAATCGTCATATGAATGTCCAAATTATCTATTCGTATTTTTTTTATTATTTTAAGGATAAAAGTTTCAATTGAAATATGCACACATACCAACTATCAGCTTGCGTAATAGCGAAACGTAACCGATTAATAGAAAAACGACACTTCACTTTAATTAGAGGAAATTACTAATTTCCTAAAAAATTCAATGTTGTCTTAATTTAAATAAATTCGTTTTATCTGTCCGAATAATCTTCGGGAGAAATTGCTGGGTGAAAAGCAATTTCATTGAATTTTCAACGGTTAAAGTCAACCGGACGGACGTTCTTAAATAAGCGTTCGCTTATTTACGCTTATTTGAATAAACTTTCCGCTTTTTATTATCATTTAGTTAAAAATAAATAAACGGTTAAAAACATTTTACATAAACGAAACTAAAAACTATTAATTTGAACACCACATCCGAATATTTTTCGACATACCAGCAATAGATTTATTAACCCTTTAACTTCTAGATATGTCTAGATCGAAGTAATTGTCATCCATCTAACACGAGACCCATAAATATTAATCGACGATGTATAAAGAAGTGAATATATCAATAAACCAAAGGATCAGTTCGTCCTTAAGGGCTCGTCCCTTGTGCTAGATTGTGTTCCGAACCATAAACCGATCTTGCACTCTCCTCGGGGTATATATGGGTTTGAATTTATACAATCCGGGGTGGTCTCGACCCGTAATTACATATCGGTCTATAATTTCTCTATTGATCCATAAAATTGTTTGGTTTATTCGTCGAGTGCGTGAGGCACATATCTTACGGTGGATGTGAGATTTATACGTCGGACAGGTTCGTTATGTCGTTTGTTTGTGATGCCCTATAAAGGAAATCCATATATGAGACAGAATGGCTTGTTATTTTTTATGATAAATATTATTTTATTAATTATCGATGATAATTATCATTGTATTAAATAACGAAGCTTTACATGTGTAAAAGATCATGTGTGTAATTTGTATTCGTGTGACGAATTATATGAAATGAGTTAATATTGAAACTGTTTATCAGATAAAATGTTAGTTCTAATAAAGTCGAAATCATTAATCATTAAAGTTTATGATGTGCGTTCAAAGTTAACGTGTTTCAGCAACGTTCGCAATATGCGCATTGGGTTTACAGTTATGGAATATTTACTTACATACTCACATGCGTATTTTATTTAATATTTTTGTTCACATTTTTACACACACATTTCATTATGTTTGTATAAAATAACGGACACCTACGAATAATTCCAATATTTTTCCATCCGATTCCAGTTCGTACTATTTTCTGGAAAATGTATGCTTAAACGGTACATAAATATTAAGCATGTTCAATATTCACCCATAATTAATAATATATTTAGACTTGGAACTTTCAGACAAGCTGTTAAATAATGATGTATGAAGCGTACGTGATTGATAGCCAACGGTGGATAACCCACAGTATTCGCACATGAATATTGCACGTGATTACCGATGAACAGGAGATAAATTTTGCAAACGAAAAGAAACCAGATATGAATTTCGAAAGGGATATAATAATATGAATGTAGCTTCAAAACTGAGAGTAGAAAATTTACAATGTCTAGAATGAAACCATCGGTTAAAGAAAAACGTTTCTTGGTTCAAAAATTATATAAACTTATCCGACGAAGATAGGGCGTTTACCCACAACAATAAAATAGTAAAAGTGAGCGCAAAGCGTTAAATATTAGTCGAGATGTATTTTATTTGTGGATGGCAAAGTGGGTCATCTTGGCCACGACCCGCCTTCAGCAACAAACGGCAGACAGTTTCATTGTTGTCCGAAGAAACGACAACATCGTGATTTTGTCCATTTAAATACCACTAATATACCGGAAAATGCCAAAATTTTGATTTATTGAAAGTGAAATTTTATTCACATGAAAAGCTGAAAAATCTCTCAATTTCCGCATCGGTATGAATCGAGAGAATTTATGAGTGAAGTTCAAGTTTGACGACTTGTACGACTAATGACCGATTGAATTATTGGAATCGATATGTTTCACCAAAAAAGGAAATGGAATGGCATTTCTGAAAAGGAAATAATTGAAACCGAATGCATTTAAATAAAACCGTTCGTCAATGTGTCTATTGTGGTTCGCAAATATATTGCGAAAGTCGCTCGTTTGCTTGTCTCACAACGGTGTATAGAACAAGAATACAAAGTTGCGTCAAAGTGAAAAATGTATTTTTTTTTATTACTGCAATTTTGCAATATATACTAATAATAATATCTCGAGAAATCAGAAACACTACTTTGTATTCTCAGTGTAAACGATTTGTTTTTTGTCACGAATAATCCAGTCGATTTAATTTCGCCTAACCCAAATTCGATATGGATAAATATCGCATCGCGAAATCATTCCATCGAATTATCACGAACGGCGTTTTAATACGATCCAATTCTTTCCTAAAACGGTCAAACCATCTGAACACAACGGAGAAGTTTTGTTATTAATGCACGATTAACAATACACGATTTGATCTCGTTTGTGGAACGATTTGTACCGGTTGCAACTCACCGTCACTTCTTCTTATCTCGTGCGCTTTTCAACCGTTTACTTTCGCTTCCTTTTATGATATATTATAATCGAAACACGAATTCAGTCGATAAATATTATTTTCGTTCAAACAATCGGGCGTTTTATAATTTAATTATAGGCAGCTAACCGTCGCTGGCCCGAACAGATGATGTATGAACGTTTCTCTAACAACTTCATGAATAATGAAATGTGTCGAACGAATGCAACCTTAAGGTCAGAATGTATTGATGTCAAACAGTTAGCTTATTAATTGGACATTAGCACGATTTCGATTGTCGGAACACTAAGAGACAAGATCGTCCATCATAGACCATAGTTTTGACACCCATAACATCGATTGATAATAATCAACAAAGCACATAAACTGTCCGATATAGAATATTTGATTTGTTCAATGTTTCTGCAGGTGTTGACTCGACCCATTGAGAGCCGGTCAATAAAATTTAACAGCCGAATTCGAACCGTCGTAATCGCCATAATTATGTGTGTTTATGTATTTTTTTCCTTTTGCTACTGCCGCCAGTAATATAATGATTGTTCTTCCTTTTGATACAGAAGAATTGAAGAAAGTGGGCATAGAAAATTAATCGATTGTACTAATAACATTCACCGTGAAATCAGTCGTTAAATAAGTTTATTTATTTTCTTATAATTTGAGGATTGTTATTATCTGAAGTTAAATATATCAGTATTAAGGATTTACAATTTAATAATTGAAATTAATATTATTAATAAGTGTAACACATATGTGAATGATAAACACGAATTTTCAAATGGAAATCGAATACGTTGAATCGGCGTTTGTGGTGCGTAGAGATCTGCGATATCTTTGTATGACATCTTCGATGTTCTAAAACGTACAACCGATATTATTATAATACACAAATAAAACAGGATTATGTGAAAGTCCGGCACACGTTTTTGTGCACACACTTTGTACTGTGTGCATTCTAAAACTGTCAATCTCGTGTCTCAGAGTGTCGAGCACTGAAACCATATTTCTTGTTCGATACGATCGATGAGCAATAATCGCCGCGATTCGTTTCAAACACGACACACTTCCAGTTTGTCCTTTTTCACTAAAATTTATTGACTCTTTGCGGAATATTTGTCTAATAAAAACGCAGTCCGAAAACGGCAGTGTCGAGATCATTAGGCCGCGTGCGAAATCTGATTGCGTGGCTTTTGTTAGTGTGGCCTATATATTCGATTAAAAGATTGCAAATATTCACTTCGGCTTCGACGAATATCTAGGTTAACTATTAAATATTTTTGAATCTGGCTTCATTAAGCGATCGCAGCTTTTTATTTGCAGCGCTCTAAAGTATGAAACGATAAACGACTTATTTTTCGAATCACAATAATAAAGAGATGACGAGCGGTTTTTAAATAATTAAGTTCAATTTTATGATTTGTTTTCCATTAAAATTTCTGTTCCGAACATATGATCAACTTCATACAGATTATCTGATAAAATTGATGAACAAATGACTTTCACTGATTCACTTAATTCAACCTCGCGGCTATGTAAACCTTCAGAAGTCAATAGTTGTACTTCTGGCATACCCACGCAACTCGATCCGATGCTTATCTGCTTCATCGGCATGCGCAAGTTAGCGATAAATCTAGATTAACTACACCAACTTCCAATTATAATACATAGACGTGTCGAGATACCTTTTGCCATCTTATCTAGCTAAGCATTAATCCCTTACGTTTTATATATCGGCCATTGATTCTGAGGTGAAATTCGGCTTGAAATATAAATCATAAAAAAGGTATCCTTCATTTCGTTATAATGTTTCGTTGATGCGCTTACCATAATTCAATGATAACTAGTTTCGTTAATGCGTTTCATTAACAGGGTTGAAACACATTGGATAGTATAATTACGCTGAAGAAACAATATATCAATTGATTTGATACTTTAAATCAATTGTGTGAGCATTTATTTTACAAATATGTGAATCTACATGCTTTCAAATTGAAATAATTTTCACTAAATAAGAAAAAATAAACATGATGATATTTTCAATTATTATACTAGAGTTAAAAGTGTGATTGTTTCTGATTTATTTATTATTAAATCATGTCTAAATATGTTTCAACCCTTACATATATACATCGACTTATATCCGGTACTTAAAAAAAGGTTTAATGTATCGCCGAACATAAATTAAAACTTCCATTAACGGCCGAGTGACACATTTTAGAAAGTGAGTCTATCGAATATCGGGATTCTGTTCGAAAGTGAGATTACATTAAGATGGTGTTACGAAATGCTCCGTTCGAGCTTTTTGTTTTTATGCGTTCGGAAAGCAAACCTGATGTAATTTAATGTTTGAAATTCGAATTTTCGTATCTAAATTCTCAAAAGGCTCGAAGAAAGTCTTATTTTACGAGGATCGTACACTTGCATTTTATCGAAACGAAAGTTTCCGTGTCAAATTGTCTATATGTTTCGACAGTTTTGTTTGATTTATTCTCTTCTTATTTTGAATCAACTTGAATCATAAGTATTTAATTTGAAAAAATAATAGGCTCGTTAAAAAATATTTTATTTTTCAACGCTTAGTATTTTAAATGAAAGGCTGAGCCAACTATTTTTAATATTCAAAATATTTACTTATTGTATTGAAATCAATGAATCGAATAACGAAGATAAAAAAATCCGTTTGAATACAAATTTTCATAGACAAACTAAAATCCGTCATGAACGAAAAATTTCGACGTTCATCAAAGAAAGAATATAAAAATGCCTCCATTGTATTCGACCGCAAGAAATATAAAAGTGAAACTTTGCAAGAGAGGTGCACACGAACGGTGAAAATCGACAATGCACAAAGGCGCATAAAAACGCATCTGTCGAAGAAGACACGCACGGAAGAAAGTGCCTTCGGAGGACGAGAAATTCGTGTCAATCCTTCATTGTTCGCTCGTCTCGCTTTTTTACGATCGCAAACAACAGTTCGCAATGCGGACATGCCAATAACGCGTATACCAGTACGGGATGTGATTCTTCGAAATTCAATTTTATTCAACAAATCGGACAGGAATCGTATGTTTAGCCCGATGCGGCATGCACAATCGCTTTATTATCGTCTGGCTATTTTAAATTTGCATCCGAAGCTTCGAGCTAATTGGCTGGCAGTTTTTTGAGGCCTTCCGAACCGCAGCTTCTTTTGTTGATGATGATGATGAAGAAGCACTTTCGGTTTCGGGTCGCCAATTTCTTTTCTCGTTGTGTGACCTGATTTCGGTCAGCGAAAAGCTTTTTGATTGATTGAGTCTTTAATAGAGTGTGGAAAGTTCGTTGACCTTTGAATTTGATCATCATCATCATTGGCAATCATTGTTTTCTTGTATCATATTTAGAAATTCAGATGCACTAAAATGTACTTAAATTTAAGTAAAGAAAATATAATTCACATGTATTATATTATGCTCATAATATTCTTACTACGTTTGGGAAGAACTCAGGTGAAAATATTATATTATTTGTAGTAAAACGGTAGAAACGAGAAGTTCTATTTAACGAGCGAGGGTTAAGTATTTCTTTTGTCGATTTCTAACAAGAGGGTTTTTCAATAGAGAAAGCGAATCGGAAAACGTATTTACACACATTCAGGACTCGGAGGTGATAATTTAAATAAAATATATCGACGAAAGTGTTCTCGAACAACTTATAGACCGGTAATGTGCTCACCGTATTTTTTTTATAAGATGAATTCCATAGATACGCGCAGACTCGTATAAAAAATATGTCTGATTTACTATTGTGCTCGCAAATAACATATTTCACGATGACCTTAAATACCCCGACAATGCCATTGATCATATCAACGTTCGCCTGTAATTTATAAAAGGTGATAGAACGAACGAAATGAAAGTTTCGCTAGCTTCGATGACATTTGGGTGCGAATGTCATTTGAAATGTGTGAATGAATCCATTAGAACAATTAAAAAAATACTCTTGAAAATACATACATATCTTAACTTTCCATTACAAGGTCGAATTATTTAAAATGATAAGATTTAGAATTTTCTGCCTACCGTTGAGAAAATTCAAAAAATTCGGAATAGAATTTTACCGCTTTTCCGTGCCCATGAAAGGTGCGCAAATATTTGAAGTACGTGTGAAAACGTCTGTCAAAAAGGAAACACTGTTACATGTAGATAATGTGTTTGTCACATTCTTGCTCGGTATTTATTTGCTTGATTTTCTTTTTGTCTTTTGTCTGCCGTGTGAAAAATCAAACCAGAAACGATCTAATTCACTAAGCCGCTTGAAATTTACCGTAAAATTGATTTTTTTCGCGGCAAATGCCAACTTGATTCATTGTTTATTTTCACGACTTTTAATACTCGTGAAAATTTACGAGGTTCTAGGTAAAAATTTTAATGTTTTGCTCAAATTCGATAAAAAGTTTCGCGTTAATTCTTAACTTTATATGATTCTTTTAACATAGAAACGATTTGCTTCGCATTTTTTACCAAAGTTCACAGACCTCTATTCAATGCCTGTAAATTTCATAACATTTTTCTTCATCCGAATTCATAACGACGTGTTTACACGAGCCGATACAATCGAAAAATCTTTCAATAAATTTCAATTGAGTTAGTGAGCTCTGATCTTTAGATAAGTCGATCGTCACGTTTTTAAACTTTTATTGACATTCAATTTGCATCACATATCATATGAATGGGTATAATTTTATTTTTTTTATTTATCGTATTGTAGATGCTTAATGTTTCAAATATAAAACTATATTATAGCTCTTTTATATATTACATTGAGTCCCGGCTTCTATGACTCGGCTTTTCTCGAGATTTTATGAACTTTAAGTAATTTTAAATTGTCGTATATTATTTATAATAAATGAAAACCAATCTAAATGGAAAATAAAAGCAAAACATGTCGTGAATATAGATCGTGCTTAATACTTTTGCAACGTCTTGGTGCGCGAAAGTTACTACGTCAAGTTTTAAACATTTGTTGAGTTGTCGATATTATAATTAACAGACATGTAAATTGAAAATCAAATGACGCAGAAAACTTATCAGATGCACACACAATAAATCTGGAAGATATTAATAATTCATAGATAAGTTTTAAAGAAGCGCATATGGTACTATATCTATACATTCATATTTATTCATGTAGATTTTCGACTTAATTAAAATTTTAATTAAGGGAGGCATAGAAGATATCATAAATTCATAGCATGTATAATTATGACCGTTTTATATATTAATTTTACTTATTTAATTAATTGTTTTAGGTGCGGGTGTGATGACATGGTGGTGGGCGGTGCTGGTGGCGCTCGGCGCCGCCCCACTATGGCCCGCTGCAGCGCAAGGAAAACCACCAGGTAAAACATCAATAATCTAACCTCAAATAACGAATAATCGACGCGAAATTAATCGACACATCATATAAAAGTTTCTTGCGTCGTAAAAAAATCGAGAAAGTGCCGCGCAAGACAAACAAACCGAATTAAACGCGTCCGTATTACGGTCGCACTAATGAACTGTCGCAAAAAACCAATCGGTAAGGATGAAGACGTATCGATCGTGCCACCGTTTGAAAAGTATATAAAAAGTATACGTACGCGATAAGCATATAGAAAATTATTCGATTCGATCTTTGTTTAGTATGTGGGACGAGAGTATAACGAGTGAAATCTGAAATTAATATTCGCGATTATCTCCTGTCGCGATACCGTAATAGTTATATTGCCAATTTGGAATTAATACATTTGCTTATATTTGTCTCTTTGTATTTAATTTTCTCTTTCCAATTGCCTCAATTTCAAACTCATTAATATATTTGAAATATTACAGAATTTTATTATTTTCATCATCGATATTATTTATTTGATTACGACTAATAGAATTTTTCTATTCTTGGTGCCGTAGCATATCTTACGTTACACATACATTTGACTCATTCGAAATGCTGTGAACTTTAAAAAAAAACATCATTTAACCACTGAGGAAACACACGCAAAAAATAAAGCCTTAATTGGTCGAAAGTCAAATTAATAAAGAACCTATTGTCGAAGTGTTGTCGAAACGCCGACTCATCGCCGTCACCGTTTAAATTAGCCGCGACGTAAATAACGTTCGGCAATAAGTTAACAATGGTAACATAAGAAATTGAACCGAGAAATGGTGAAAAAAATGCACACAATATAAATAACGTCCGATGGGAAAATTCTAGCTTATTATGTACCCGCATAATTAAGCACTTTTCGCGTTTCGTTGTACTTAGACGAAATTTGTCATAGTTATCGGGCCGTGACCCGATTAATTTGTTTGACATGCAATGTGTTAAAAACGATCCAATTCGAATCGGTCGTCTAACCTGAATTTTCATTTCGAATGAATCTAGAAATTGTGCCGGAAAATTCGATGCAATTCGTATAATGATGGTTACGATTTCATTTTCCTTTTTTATTATAATGGTAAAGTATTTTTTATTTTAACCGTCAAATAACCGAATAAGAAATGACGGATAAGTTAAATGATTATTATTTTTCGATCCATTCGAATATTATATTTAATTTCACGTTTGAAATTATAAAGTGGATGATGGATTTATCGTTTTAAAATACGATTTACATATTATCTATCGCCTTGATGCGTTTTACATTTTACTATATGCAAATTTTGGATGTGTTCGTAATTAAACCAGTCTATAAAAATGGTTTCATTAACGCGGTTCAGTTTCACAGATGAATAAAATATTGAAAAATTTAACCTTATTTTTTTATTACAGACGATAATGAAAAAATGATATCGATCATAAATTTTGATATAGTATTTTCCTCATTTTTTATTTACATTATTCTTATTTCAAATTGATTTGAATATTTATAGAACGTTAACGCCTATCGTGCTGCTTTGCAATAGGTACTAAATAAGTTCGAGGTCATTAAAATTTTGAATTTAATCATTATGGATACATAAATCAATTAGTACAATATGATCAAATATTGAGTAGTTTTGATTTAAAAAATGTGTTTACATATTAGCAAATAAATTACAATATTAAAAAATCTTGCATTTTCATTAGAAGCTCTAAGATATATTGTATCGTCAAATGTCGAAAGACATGCGAAGTCGCTAACAATCCTGATTTATTGCATCGCACATAAATCGATTATAACGAAATGGCGTTAAAATAATTTATTTTTATTTTAGTTCGAATTCAAACCGTTAAAAGTAGTTTCTCGACCGAGCCATGATTGATCGCCTAAGCACGTGAAACTAGTTCGAATTTGTTGGAATATAAGACGTTTCGATTACTTTTCACACTTTAATAGATCAGGATTTGGAAGTTTTCAATTACAGCGATGTTAATTTGTCTATATTGTTATGTGAAGTTTTATCGTATAACATGTTTTTTTTTTGCATTCGATTTTTTGTGCGTTCTTATTATTTATTGGGCGTTCGATTGATTTTTTTGGCGATTATGCCATTCAAGTCAGATTACATCTCAGTCATAATATGTAAATATTTTTTCTACGATATAATTTATGTATCTATTTTATTCGCCTTCATTCATTATAGATCAGAAATTAGAGCTTAATGTAAATTTGTTTTCCTGTTCTTGAATTTCTTTTAACGATTTAAAATCGATTCTTTATGTATATTTTATTGAAAATGGATGGAAATTTTATTGAATTTAAATTAAACATCAATGTATTATGAGAATTTTAAAGATGTAAATTATGCAAATGCCAAATAAATTTGAAAATTATCTGAATATCTGTAACTGATATACCGTTTTTATTCATTCATTGATGATTTTAAGTTATCAATTTAATTCGGATGTCCTTATATTCCGCGAATCATTATTATTCTTAATAACAAGTTTTCATATCAAAATATTGTTTATATAAATCGAATTTTCATGACTAAAATTCACAAAAAACATCAGATATATTCAATAACTTCTGACAAATCGGTACATTACGAAGGGAAACTCACAATCCCACCTGTTACATTACAACTTAACGCAATGATAATGTCATAAAATTACATAATTGGAATACACTTACTAATTATAAATAATAAAATAAGATATACTATTCCTATCTTACAAACAACAAACGGGTAAAAAAAAGTCGAAGAGCGAACTTATGATGCTCGAAGCAGCACCAACCCTGGCAGCTCCTCGTCGGCAATAAATTGTCCACTTTTATAAGCCGTCGCTGCATTTTGATGAAAATCGATATCACAAACATCTCCGTACATGGACAGGACGTGCTCATTAAAAAGCATGCGTTCGCCCGAAGATGGACCTTCGTATCCTTTCGATGTACCATTTTTTATTTTTTCGTTCTTCATTTCGAGCTCACTTCTTTTGGGTTTTTTGCGAGTGCAACGCGGCGCTCTTATGCGTGGGCGATCGACGTAGGGCTGTTGATTTATTACACATTTTTTCGAACTTAAATCAAGAGTCAAACTTCCGTTCACTGGATCAATGACAATAACGCATTCCACCATTATCCATTGACCCATTGATACGGCAGAACTCGACCATCATAACTGAATCATAATTGCATCGAAATGGTAGCAGAATTGAATCTGGGAACGCTGCATGGGAATGTCCGAAACCGCAAATGTGCCGTTCTCACATTCGCACTCGAATTCATACATATGTGTGTTTGCAACAACCCATTTTCTCGAGACCGCAAGATAGCCGAAGCTAAAACGTGTCTCGATAATTTATCTGCCCCAAAGGTCAAAAAACGAAACGATCTCGTCAGTTTTGTACGGGTGAAATGTTTATTGCTGTGTGTGTTTAACAGTTCAGCGATTAGTTTGCCAACTAGATGAGATTATCCATAAGCAACATTCATACACGTGTACGTACATTTGCATATAAACATATTCATAAAAATATTTATATCATTACATTCCTTGATACTTTTGAAATTTGTTGTAATTATTTTCGAAAACAAATGAACTTTGATTGAAAATTTAAATAATTTGAATCGTACAGATGATGAATATTGAACAAATATTATGTTAATTAATAGTCAAAGAATTAATATCGCACGTAATTTTAATTGAAAAAGCTTTAAAAACACTGGAATAGCATAAATATACTATCATTGAATGAAGCTAAATCGTCTTGTAAAGGTGTCGTTGAATAATGATTATTCGAGTCGATTGGTCGTTAAATCGATGTTCCATGTAATATATCCAATTTCCAATACACTAAACAATCCGACTTGAGATTTATTTTTAGCATCTATAAGATTTATAAGATTCTTTTAAACGAAATTAACTTAAATTTATTTGAATTAATACAAAAAAATAATAAAAATCAAAACCTAAAGAACGAATTTCCCAATACCGACTTTCGCCACAATTTTCAACCCACGAACTCAAAGACACCTACGAACACCCCGTCTCTCATTGTCGACGTTGAGCCCGTGGTAGCTACAAGAAGTGAAATCGACCGAGACCGTTCGAACCCTCATTGTCTCGCTTATCTCTGCTTCTGATATTGTTGTCGTGTCTGACAATGAATCGAGAGATCGATGGACTCGATGCACATCCGTCAGGTGCTCTTTTGTGCAAAGAGCATTTATGTGCAATGGGTATTTTGTGCGACGAAGATGCGTTTATGCAAATGTTCCGTCGGCATTTTCGCCGACGTGGATGGTCGTTTCATGTAAATTTTTCGGCTCGAATCGGTATTTTTCGATCGTTTCGAGAAATTTTTATCGAGGCTTAATTAGTGAGGCTTAATTATGTCTTCTTCCTTGACGATGTTGAATTGTTATTTTGAATGGAGTCAAATTGGTTTTTTAATCTATACAATTTTAATGGCTTTAATTAACTCAATATATAGCTTTGAAGCGTTTTATTTAAAAAAAAATGTATTATATTTATGTGTGTACGAAAGAAAATTTTATATAAACCGAGCTTCTGTGATTTGGCGTTATTCAATTGTAATTCAATTTTATTTACATAAATGAAAAAAATGCGATATATATTACAAATACTCGATTAGATATGACGACTGAAAAGGCCAAAGAATACAAGAGACATTTTTGTAGAAATTGAGTTAGTAACAGAAATCCCTTCTATGTACGCTCATATATAATATTTGGTGGCAAAAAGATGCAAATGAACTCGGAACGTGTACCGAGATATATCATCGAATCACTCTACCTTCTCCTATTACAAGCTCAACTTTGAGTGCACTTTTCTCGAAGTCACTTGTATCTCTTGTCTTTTTCATTCATCATATATTCTCGCTCCTATTAAACCTCACATAATCCGATTTCCATTCAAGAAGAGCGAACTCAACCTCGAATCGATTACACGTAAACAAACGCAACAGTTTTTCCGCAATTTTCCGAGCGTTTACTTAGCGCTGCGAACTTTCGTCGAGTTGTCGACCCACCGTGGGAAATGTGACTGGCACACCAACACCATTTTCCATACAAACACCGTTTTTCACACCAACACCACGAATCCGCGACGTAAAACTGTCTCGCTTCCGTGGACAGAAGACAATGGGAGAGATCTTCCGCGGGTCGTTGTCGACGACGATGACGATGGCGGTGACATTGACGCCGGTGACGAAACGAAAAACACTTTCACTGTTGGTCGGATGACGCACGAAGGAAGGAAAACGTAGGAAAATCCGATTTTATCACGATTAAAATGCCATAAATTGATCAAAATTTCATTAAAAAAAAATCACTAGAACTTATTTTATGCCTGCTCATGTTATTTATTTTAATACAATTTCGATAAATAATCCTTTTTTCATAAAATAGAAATAAACGAAAACTTTACGCAATAGTTGTTGAAGCGTATAAAATATTTTATTGTACACTCTACGTCTTAAAATCGAATCAATGCACAAAAACAAGAGTTATCTAATAAAATATTATCGAATACACTACAATCTATTCCGAGCTTAATCGACTTTTTTCTTGGAAATAATATCAAATATTAATACCAAATGCAATATTTAGAACTTCAATTGACTAGTTTTCAAATTGTTAATGATATACATATATATTTTACTATATTGCGAAATTGTGAAATAAAATCAACATCTAACGTTATCGAGGACTGCAACTAATGAAATCATTCGTTTCGAGCGAATCGAAAACGCTCATTAAATTATCACTTCCAGTCTCTTACGTTGATATGAAATGAAGATCTCGACAGTGTAACGAATTTATCGAACACACAATCGTGCTATCGAACTTTACATACAAACGCGAAAGGATTCAGAAACGTCCGCGGCTTTCGATTTATCTCTCCGCGTCGCTTTAATAAAGCGAGAAAATTAATATGTTTCTATCATTCGATACGGCATTTTCTTATAATACCAAATTACACGCTTATGAAATGATAATTTAAATAATCGTAAATTACCTTTTACGAACTGAATTCGAAATATCTCGACAAGCGTGGGCGGCCGTTCCCTATCTGCAATAATAAAATATTTTACAATCGAAATGCACTAAAACCGATTGACGTTCATTTCTGTTCAGTAATCTGATTAATTTCACCAATATCGAAGCTGTGGGCGATAATGGTGTTCGTTTTAACACGTCGTTTAACGATGTGCTAAACATACGATTTTTTTGTGTGTATTGTGAGTCAGATCAACGGAACATTTTTTCGATACAATTAGCTGTAAATATTTGCGCAGATCGATATTAGATTCCATATGATTACACATATTAAGAATCCATTATATACCCTTGCATTATTCATGGGAGTTTTGTTGTTTGAATAATTTCAAAGGGGCTTGATTAGTATTTATTACTATAATCTTGGAGAACGCTTAAATCTCAAGCGTGTGTTTTTAAACCACTAATCGTCCGATTTACCGAATTTCCCCTTTAAAAATCAATCTGTCGGCTCAACATAAAGAGTACATAATGAACAAACTAGTATTTTTTTCCGCTTTGCACTTAATCAATGGATCCGAGAAAGCTCAACATTGCGAAAATACGTTCGAAGTGTGGTAGCGATAAAATATCGTTCCGAGTCCGCACAACATAACGGAATCGTTAAAAACAAATAGTAAAAAATTCAATGGTCTCAAAACCACAACTTATGGGAGGCATAGTTTATTATTATTGTATTACGGCGATTTTATTTGTTCTCACGCTCGGAATTTTCATCATTGAACATCCATTCAATCATCGTTTGCTTTTCGGTGCGAAAGTGGAACTCGCTAATGAGCGATTCAATTGTGTGCGACACTTTTCAGTTATGTCACTTTTTTCAGATAAATTTCATCCATTGTTTCTCATTGATTTATGCCGGGCTTAAACATCGAAACGGTATATTCAATTGAAGCTGCCACAGCATTTTCGCTATCGCAATTTCGACGTCTCACATAACGTGTGTTTTTAACCACGTTGATCATTTTGACACTTCAATGTTTTTTCACGGATAAAATTTCATATATATATAAATACGCGCTTTCTCATTTATCACCATCGCATAAATCAAAGATAAAATAAGTAGTACATTTGATACTGGATATTTTTTTACATTTTCATTCCCATAAAATTCTATCACAAACCCATTTCCCATTCGCTCGTCATTTTTCTATAAAAACAGCAATTGATGCAACTTCCATTCATACATACAAAATCGCAACGAATTTCAATGCTATTTGAATTTGCTTTCTTCCGCGTTACGCAGCCGAACATAATGTTTGCGTGACGTGCAATAACCCTAGTGTTAAATTACAGACACCGATGATCTAAAAGCGAATGACAACCGGAGAGCAAAGAGTCATTCAACCCGATGGATCGTCTCGATTTCATTTCTGCAAACAGTCACTTTATCATTGTGACGCTGAAACGATCTCGTATCTCAATCCGATCGATACGCTTGATCCATTGAACTCGATAACAGTTAAACATCGCAGTACGTGACCGTTGACTTGTCGATTCCGATGCAATACATAATGTACAACAGTTAGAGTGCTTTCGTGCCGTTATACAATAAAAAGGGAAGTAAATGGTTCCGAGCAGGGAGTCGGGTCCGAAATTCGGATAGTGCTCGCACATCGGCTATTTTCACTCGCATTGCATAACTGTGTCTCGATAGATCCAAACGAGCGAAAGATCCACGAAATCATCAATCGGCGATCACAATATGGGAAACGTTACATATGGTACGCGACGACTTCTTGGAGCAAAGTCGATGACCGGACGAGCGGATATTACATACATGCAGACATTACATCTCACAGCGTACACGTTCTTACAGTAATTATTGCTTAATAATCGATCGAAGCAAAGGTCGTTTGTGCCTTGTAAATGTCTGCGATTTTTTACATTTTTTCTCAATGCTAAGGTTGCGTATTCACTATCTGGTGCTGTCCGATTTGATCGGCTTCGATTCGAATCAACGCAACTTTACATAATTTTATCTTAATACTTAAGTATTATATTTATTACGATACTTTAAATGATTAATATAAACATTTTTTAATCTTAAATTTTTATATTAACCATGAAAGGGTTCGAGTTACGGTATCGAACTTTATTGATCATAAACAACTTTTGAATTCATTTATTTTTCTCTAGATGCCAGATGCATGAATTGCGTATTCAACAAAATAGATTTTTGAATGAATTTCAATTTGAAAAGTGAAAAATTTAATTCATCACCGAAATGAATCCAAATAAATTTTTATTCGAAAAAAATATCGCTTCATACATACTATCACAAGTGGTTAGTTTTTTAAATAATTTGAAAATTAATTAAAAATTCATATTTAAAATGAACACGTTATACTGCTGCTTTACAATATCTCGATACGAAAAACAAAAGGACAAACGCTATATTTATTATTATATCTCGATTTTGCATAAAAACACAACCTAACCGTTTTTCAAACTACGGGAACTAGAATAACACGTTATTTGTTAAAAATACTTCGATCGATACGACGATTAAATACGAGTATGCTATATCAATTCCATTTTTAAATTTTAATGATATCATCACATTTCTTTCAACATGTCAAATCGGATGAACGAAATAGGCACCGCAGCTTTTTTCGCACGACAAATCAATTGACATTTTCCGTTTCAAACGTGGGATTCACCCATCAAAAAAGGCTGGACGACTCATTAAGGATGTAGTCGAGCTATCTCGATATTTCCATATCGATCCTAATTAGATCGACATCTGAATTAGAAACGTAAAGTTTTTCGCCCACTTTCGAGAGCCTCTTCAACGGCCACCCGAAAGCTTCTGGCTTTTACTGTTATTGCAACGATTCTTTTATGTCTTTGCGGCGACGACCGATAAACATTAAAGTCTTGCCGAATAAAAAACTGGTCTAATTCCAGCTAGATGGACGACCCAATAAATTTCGCTAAAATAAAATCTGTTGTGATTTATTTCTGCGGTCCCGCCCAGTTATCGCTCCGGATGACCAATGTGATCCGAAATTGTTATTGTCCAACTATTAGCGATTGTTATCTGCGTCGACTAATGAGATCTTATCTGATCTAGACTGAGTTATCTTTACAAATCTTGCACAACAGATAGATCTTGATGTACTAATATAGCAACGTGTGATTTTTTGATTGCACTAAATTAATCAAGATATCGTGTCTAACCATAATTTGTTATAAAATATAAATTGTCGAGTACTTAAGGAAAATACGGCAATTCATTCTATTGTGTAGAGTAATTTTTACTTCCTTTCAACGCATTAAGCAATAAATATAATTTACATATCTTGTAAAAAAAACTATTCCCTGTGGACGAATCGAAGTACACACCTTCCTTAATGGGAACCAACAGTTGGTAACTGACATCGAAACTTTTTCGAACGAGTCTCTAGGGAAGACTATAACTGTAATGCTGAAGAAGAACAGCACGCTAACCTGTTCGTTTTCGTGAAAATTTTTACAGACTTATTCGCATTTATTTCCTTAATAAGAACTTGTTTCGAGCGCGATAATAAAACTCGCATCGTTCGCTGAAAGCGCCGAATAAATTATTTTTCACGATCACAAACGACGATATCAACTCGATCGCGATTTTTATAAATGCTCGCTTATTTAATTTACTACCAGTTTTAAGAACCGATCACTTAAGACTTGACGCCCGATGCGAAGTGTTTGACTTTAATGTTGGCAAATAAAAATTTGCAATTTATCGACATCTCGCTTATTTAATGTGCCTCGAATCGATCATTTCGTATACAATTTGTTGTACATGTGTTGTCAGTAATAAAGCGATCAAATATTTGCTTATATAAAATATGTTGATTTAATTTATAATAATTAAAATTGAGTATTTTTAGCTCATGGATTTTTTTATTTTTGTTGTTAGATATTGATCTAAGTATTTTGTAGTATGTTGTACGATTGTGAATAGGAATTTCCATTGTTTTAAATGAATTTAGAAAGCATTACAATAATTTACTCATTGAATGATTTCGCGTATTTCATTGTGGAAATTTCAAATAGTGATTAAAAATTTTATATTTTCCGTTTATTATTCATGTTGTTTATTTAATTTTGAATACCGAGATGTAAAGATTTCCGCAATTTCATGAATTTCAGTTTTTTTTTTATAATTTCCCTATAATTATGAAAAACTAACTATCAATCAGTGTAATGCTTTAGATAAGTTGTAATTATACAAGTAGGCATGCTAATATATCAAAAACAACGTTTAAAATTAATGGTCATTGCCTAAATGAAATACAACTTTAAATACAGAGTTCGCCCTTTATGTTCTCAAATATAATTGGAACACAATTTTCTCAATTAATTAATTGAAAAAATGGAACAAATTCTTTTTCTATGTGCTAGATTCAACTAACAAGTGAATTTTCACTTGTCCAATTTCGATTTTATCTAGCGAGTCTAATTAAAAAACGAGAGAGTAAAAGTCGTCGTGTCGAATTAACTTTACCGTATACGTCTTCTCAATAGTGAATTAATTTCGAACGCTTTACATACCATTTATTCAAAAATTAAATCATCATTAACTAAAAAAAAGCTCGAGCCATACAATTATACGTATAACATAAAGCGTAAAGAATACCAATCACTGTCAGTGTTTAAAGAGAATTCTTACTAAAAATATAAGGAGTTTGATATACCACCTTAATGTACAACCACATATCTTAATAATAAAACGATAACACGACCATAAACCCATATAATAATCACGATATATAAAACAAACATATCAATTCATTACCTTAAGATACTTTTACAAATACATTCCTTCATCGATTCGGCGAAAAACTCGAATATCATCCATCGATTCATAATGGAGATCATAAAGCACTGGCTGCGAGCTCGAATGATAAATTCGGACACATTTCTTTCGATTCTGAGAACTTCCACGAAAACCGTTTCCAATACAAATGACGACATTAACTCAGACCGGTGTAATTTGGACGCGGTGAGTCCGAGCTTTTGAGATAGCCATCGAAAGTGGACATTATTCAAAGTTTCGAAGGATACCGATATGGACTGTAATATCGGCAATTTTTCCCGAAGCGTTCAGATGTTTATCTGGTTCACGATATTTTTCAATAAAATGTCAATAATATCCTTTATATTTTTGCAGGATACCAAATTTCGAGGAAACCCTGTTCAGTGGGAGGAGCAAAAGGCACGTGCATGTTCGTGCAAGACTGTTTGAGAGGCTCAGGCCGGCACGTGGGCGTTTGCGTAGATGGATTCATGTTCGGATCATGTTGTGCCCTCGGTGATTCATCTCCAGAGACATCCCCAACATCATCATATCCCGATAGATCTACTACAAGTAAGATATCTTAATATAATAATAACACTAATTTGCCTGTGAGTCAAAATGACACGTGAATTTCAATCTAATTTACGCTGCTGATATGAAGATTTCATAAAATATGCGCAATTGATATGGTTAATAAATCTCATAATAATATTCTAATCAATTGTGCGTTGATATTTATAACGAATTTATTACTCAATTTAATGTAATCCCGTCAATTTTCCGAACGAACGGAGAATGACAAGTAAAAGTATTGAACATTCGTCGATGCCCATTTTTATAATTTTATAATAAAATTCATCTAATACTGATACAAATTTGTAATGATTCAATGCAATTTAAACAGAAAATTTTAAAACTATTTCAATGAAGCAAAACGAAATTTTCACCCAGAGAAACTCGCGTTTCTAAAAAAGCACAACTATTTATCCATTTCACGGACATTTCAAAACAAGCAGGATGCCCTCTTAAACTATATAAACAATACCAGAGACAGTACAAGTTTTTAACAAACACCTCGACAGCGTCACGGTCATTTCTTCTCACAACACCGTGTTTGCTCCCAGCGAGAAAGAAAGAAAGCCAACCGATTTTCGAACACCAAACAATACCGCTTCAGATTTATTATAATAACGGAAAAACGGAAAAGTCGAATTTTCAACACTCAGGGCACTTAAAATCCGCTTAATTTTTTCGCACAACTGTCAATTTTCGCCGCGTGTAATTTATGCCGCGTCGTTTAAGTTTCGTTATTTACGACCCGGTACAAATTGCGAATGCGTTTTTTTTTTGTTTAATTTATCTTCGCACTTTTCGGTTTGCACTGTAACGAGTTTTAACGATTGCAGTAAATACATATTTTCTGATTTTTTGGCGGTTCGTTAAAGGATCATTAAAACGGTCCTTTCTGTTTGTAAGGGTCGAAATAATTTCCGCGTTAAAAATTAACGGTACCTCATAACGAAAAAATTCTTTGACCCAATATTGAATATAAAATTTCGAACAATATTTTGATTTAAGAATGAAAATCAGTTTCAGCTTCAACAGCATATAGACCAATAGCGACAGCAACTCGTCCATATAGACCAGCGCACAGCCAAGACACGAACCTGACGAAATCGCCATCAGTGCCATCTGGCGTCACTCTCTCAAACTCGGCTTCCAGACCTCACAGTGGCCAAGTTTATACGAACAGCAGGCCGACGTTTGTGACGAAGCCCTCAGGAGGCAGACCGGGTCCGAAGCCGCACATGACCAACCACTACCAAAACCACCAGCACCAGCAGAACCAGCACCAGCAAGGCAGCAGTCACGGAGGCCAACAGAGGCCACTTCTGGCCACTAGTCCCAGCAATAAGATATCGTCTAGTCTTAGTAATGTAGGCCCGCAAAGGGGCACTGCGAGGCCGGCGGCCTCCATTACTATTAATGATATCGAACCTCAGCCCAGTATTGGTCTTGGTATGTTATTTTTTTCATTCCTTCTAATCAATTTGAAAGTCTAAATATATAAATTATATTTTTTAGTTCGATATTATTACAATAGATGACTCTTCTTTTATTTTAGAGTTTTTCACGTAAATATACTATGCATTATGAATACGTACACGGAATAATGCCAATTACATTGCATACGTCGAATTCAAATAATAACATTGAAATTCATACATAGTACCTAAATTGTGATTTTTTCAATTATAAACATATTTATAGACAAAAATAAGAAAGTTAAGGCGTAATTTTAATTAAATTTCATAAAAATATACTAAATTGAAAATAAACTTTTTAAAAAACGATAGTTTTAATCGAAAAAGTGGAATTAAAATATGATAAACATCTTAATGAAAAAAAATCTTTTTTTTTCTTTTTACCAAATAACTTTTTTGACACTTTTCACTTAATGAAGTTCTTATATTTATGAAAAGACGAGAAATCATAATTTAAAAACTTAACTTGAAATTAAGAAACGTCATATTTAAGATAGCGATCGGCTCGGTAGACACAGATTTATATTCATGAATTACAGACGAAAAATTCTCAAGTTCCGAAAAGTTGCGATTCCCTCGATTTGATAAAATCTTGAGATTACATAATATTCTACAACTACTAACAATCTAAAACAGGCAGCTTCATTCGACCTGTATTTTATAATATTTAATATTTATCAAAGAGCTTCTTTAAGAGAAAATGTTATCGATCCATTTAAATTTACACCTGTGTATATCTAGTTAATGGCTCGTTTTCAATATGAAATGAGTGTGAGGCATTATATTATAAGCCACCCGACAAATGAAATTCACCCAAGCAACATATTTATTATTCTGCTTTTTCAACGGGAAGAAAATTTGCGGAAACGCCGGAAAAATTACATTCGACACGCTCACAAACGAATAAAAAATAACACAGTACATTGAGTATAAACGTAATTGCAGTATATACTATGTTCTCTTAGGTCCTTCGTTCGTGAATTCAAATAATATTTATGTATGTGCACGGAAAAAATAATAAATAAATCCAAGTCAAGGATTGATTGATTCGATAAAGAAGCGATTTTTATTCTATTTCGAGCAATTTTACGCCGAACTCTTATTGAATTTCACCATCGCGAAATTGAAGGAAGACGATATTCGTGTAAAAATTTATAAATAAAATTCTATCCAACGAACGTCAATAATTTCATAAATTACTCATACGCCGCGACCTTTTCTTTCTACTGAATATTTTTTATTCGGTTTCGATTGAATTTATAGAAATTTTCCCAAGAATATGTACCGTTCCGTGCTCAGAATCTTACATAAATGTCATTTTGTATGCTAATGTAACAGCGAAATTTCGCATCTATAAAGGAGGATTTGAAATAGGTATAAACCTTATTATTAATGAGAGTTTTCAGTATATTTTTGTATAGAGTCACATTGAATTTATTTGCATCTGATATAGCTACTGTAGTTTGTTTGTAAATGTACCTTTTAAATGTTTTCGCACATACAAACATAGAGTGGTAGTTTGAACTTCAAACGACTTTATTAAAATTATTTCGAAACGAGTTGGATTTATTAAATTTTAAATACTAATATATTTGAAATATACAGATTCGATTTATGCAATTATATTTAAGTTGTCAAACTGAAATATTATTTATAAGAACCCTTATCTTTTATATTGAAAACATAATTGTATGAAATTGACAATCATATTCAATATGAAGCATTTTTATTAATTTAGATTTACGTATAGCTTTCATATTAAATAATTTTTATTAAAAATCGACCATTTTGGAAAATATGATAATAATATGTAAAATTACCAAAAAATATTATGCATTTCACTATCGATGACAATCTCTAATATAAACGAACACAATTCACTACGTGTTTACACCTATAAACAAGCGCCAAAACACAACAGACAGCATTTATCTTTATTCATAATTCGTTTATATTTTTTTAATTTTGAACGATCCCAATAATCGAGATTCTGCTATATTAATGTTCCATCATCACGTAAATTTACAAAATTTAAACTAATGAAAACCTTTTTTTTATAAAGGTGGTGCTTGGTCATCGAGACCCGGCGTGAACGTCAACACTGTCCATTGGCAGGCGACGACAGAAGCGAACTTCATAACGAAGCCTCGTCCTGCTTCGTGGGAGAAACCCTCGACAGGAAGACCGAAACCGACTAAAAAATTCACGACCACCACTCAAAAGCCACCGACGACGAAAACCTCACCTCATCCGAAGCCTTACACGGCCAAGCCGGCGAAAGCTCCTTCGACTGCGACGCCCTCGTCGACCACTCCTCAAACAGCAATCACTTCACATAACCCTCAAAAGCCCATTATAACCCAACAGTACGCCTCAACTGTGGCCCCCGTCAACAACAATGGGGTGTTGGGTGCTTCTTCTTCGCCCTCTACGTCGTCGTCGCTCGGTTCCATAGTCACCACAGCTGCTACCAAAGATGTCGGTGAGTGTTGATTTGAGATATTTGTCAAATTTTATTTTATAAAATATGTATATCATGTAGATATAAAGCGTTATGTGCATGTCAAGTCGGACTCTAGCATCCTTGTTATGCTGGGTTTGAATTATGGCGAGTCATGTGTCGCTTTCTGGGATTGATATGATGGCTCGATCTTTTCTTTCAAAGAATCAGTTTGAAAAAAGTGCTAATTTAACATTTTACGAAACTTTTACTATAAATATGAATACTTGCCATGTTGAATAATCAAAAATAAATGAATAAAATTCCAAATAAAGCAAAAAAATACGTTATCTATTGTTTTATGAAAAACGTGTGTGTTCGTATCGAGAATCGATATTTTTATTGGGAGTAATTCGAAAAATATGTCATACGCAGTAGCGCAAAGGACAGTCGCCTTTTGTCAATGGAATAATGAAAAAATTCATCGCAACAAATTTTCTGTATTTCATAAAGCTCTTTTCAGTTTTATTGAATCAATTCGACGAATCGATTCACATAACTGTTTTTTTCATTGACGTGTAACTTATGAAAGGTCCGTTCGACCATAATGTGTGCACACACTCGCGTCTCACTATACTCGTTCGAAACGTGTAACACAATGAAAAAATGATAAATTTTTAGGCCCCTCATATTTTTCATTTCATTTCTCTTTTATTTGTACGGATTGATGCGCGTAATATTTCCCGGGGGAAATTGTAAGCCGGAATTTTTACGTCGAGGATATTTCGCCGTAGTAACTCCGATAGTTTTTTTTTTTTTTTGGTTCGTCGTCAAAACAACGCACATTATGCCTGTGTTTTTCGTTGTTTCGAGGAAAATGTCCGAATAAAAATGAAAAGGGTACAACAACAGATAAGAATAAACAGCGAGCGCGAATTGCTCGAAATGTACGTAGCGCTCATACAAAATGAACATCGCCGACGTGTATGTTTCTACAATATTTTTACTGGAAAATCTAAATTTAATTCGTTTGTTTTTCAGAATGTGGAGTTCCAGCCATGTTCTCGAGGCCCGAAACTCGAATTGTAGGTGGAAAGGATGCTTCGTTTGGTAGATGGCCCTGGCAGGTATGTATAATATAAAAAAATAATATAATTCCACTCATCCGAAAGAATTTTGTACGAATAAAAATATATATTCAACTACAACGTTTAAATGAATATAAGATTATTTTAAAAACTAAGAGAATACGAAACGAGTTAGAAACACGTTAAAATTCACATACGGATTCGCACATTGCGCGGTTTTACATTTAACACTTCACGCACAAACTTCAACACCAAGGACTTTACAGCTGCCTCGTTTCATTTCTGAAACTTAACCGTATAGAAGTTCAGCGATATTCAAAATAGCAATTTAGTCATTAAATGTTGTATTAAAATAAAAAAATAATAATTAAAACACTGATTTGTAGACGGAAAAAATCGCATATGATACGAAACAGAAATATGTAATTGAAATGCATACTAGATAGATTTTCATCATTAATATCAATAAAAAAATTACATAAAATAGCAACATAAGATTATGGTATATGTAATAAGTATTTTTTAAATAGAATATTTGATTAACATAAAATCCGTGCCATAATTTGAGAATCCGCGTAGGAAACAATGCGTATAATTCACTATTCCCTATGACTAGGTACACGGCGAAGGTTAATCGGTTCTGCCGTTCTCGGAAACGGCATTTCCAATACAAATGAGTTTTAAGAGCAGGTGTGCTAATGATGGCGGGAAATAAGGCTTCGAATTTTACCACCCACCCTCCTATTCTAGCCCTGCTTTTCCATCCCTTCGAAGGTTTGGGGTTGGCGTAACGAGGCGTTCGCTCCTCAGATAAAGGCCCGTCTTTGATGTGCCCTCAACCCTTGGTAACTACTCGGCTGTCACTCTTCATTTTCCAATACGTTTTTCACGATTGATCGAGGATTTTTATGGAAAATGCTGGGAATTTGTTCAAAGACGATTTTCAGATTTTTCGTTGCGTAATAATTTATTTTTTTATTTGTTTATGATTTAATTGTTCGATAAATCGGTCTGATTAACTTTGAACTATATATCGCGTAGTTATTGTCGAGTTGAGATAGGGTTGCGAAGGTTGTCGACTAACAGTTATGCCGAATCGCTCGCAAACTCGCAGTTTATTTTTCCACAGAAGTTTATATTGAAGGCTTTCGCCGACGAGTAAACGTTTGCTTTTGAAGTTTCGGCTGTCTGAAAATCTAATAACTCGGCGGGGAATGCTGATTGATTTTCCGGGAAATTGTTTTCTTTGCTGGAGAGAGGAACGTGACACTTCCGGGAGCGGATCATCGATCTCACTCTCAAAGTCTCGGATAAATGCCACTTTTTTCTTAATCTGTTATTCGAAAAAGCGTTTCGCGATATTCAAACACCACATCGATCGAGTTGTTGTTTATTACTGACCGCACGGGCGATTTGTATTCCGATCGTACACATAATGCACAGACCGCAAACATTATTGCGCGTATCGATTTCATGAATACTCTAACAGCAATTAGCACTAAACAGATCGTTGCATGGATTTGATAATGAGATCATAATTACGAAAATTTCATGCAGTATTGTAAAAAAGAAAAATCTTTTCCAAGTATTCTATTAGACTCCGTAGAGTTAGTAAATAAGAACAAATCCCCTTTCCTCCACTCCATACAAACAATGACCGATAAAAGTCTTGCTTTAAGAGGAGGTCCTCATGCGTAGTATTTCTTGCACACCGGTGCACCAGTAACGATCCTTGCCAAGTCCTCTTGCACATTGCAGATGCAAATCCCTTACTCGGGCAGCAGCCAACTCCTACGTCTCAACCCTGGACGTACCAAAAGTTTCCATAGAATTTCCACAGTCGGATTATTCAGACATCAGTTTGTAGCAGATATGCTTTGATTGGGGTCGATTAGTGCTATGATGCTACTTCTGATGCTCCTGAACTTTGTCCAATTGGTTCACTTGAAGTTCACTCGACTTATTGTTAGCCATGATTGGAATTTCCTTCGACATGACGTACTTAATATATTCAATATGAAGAGATTACGTTTTTCATATAATATATATATATGTAGATGCATATATGAATACATCTCAAATAAAAATTAATTTATAAAAGCTCATATAAATATGACTGAAATATACAACGTTTGATGCAATATTTAATATTTATGTATTTTATGAAAAATTCACTCGTCGCTTTTTTCAAACAATGAAAATCCTGACCGACATTCAAAAGGATTTATCCGAACAATCGAGCGATTTTGAATACAAAAACTTTTCCCGTCCGAACTCACAAGCGATCAACGGCACAAAAAAAAGCGAATGTATCGCAAAAGTGCTTCAACAGCAATTCAACGCTAATCTGTTTGCCCGCGTTTAAAACAAAACTTTGACGAGTATGTATTAAAAATTTAAAATCGAAACTCGTTCGAATACTGGTCGTCGACGGGTTACCAAAGGATAAGCCAGGATTTTCGGGGACGAGCCGGTCTTAAGTGTGCGATCGTCGAGAAACTACGATATCCTTATGTAAAACGAGCCAATCCCGCTTCCTGTAATACACAATATTATTGTAAATTGTGTCGCGGAACGTTTCCAGTGATATTTGCGAAGGATTCAGTATGTGAAACGCGTAGGAGTCGCGTTTCCATCGAAAGGATCCGTCTTCGCTTAATCGAATCGTTCGATTGAATTTCGCAACATCGCCGAATAAATCGCTCATTTCCTATAGATTTGTATTCGAAAGGAGGGCGGTTTTTATCGAAAATAGACAGAGAAAACGTTTACATAATGAAATTTTGATGTGTTTCTAAAAACATTCTGTGAAATCTATATTATCATTGAATAAATTGTCTCCTATTCTAGATATAGAATATGTAAAGAAAACGTATTATTTTCATTCAAATCAAAGGAAACTATATAACATAAAAAACAATTGATAAAATTATTATTAACGAGATAAAATACGCTTGGTTAGAATTAAATTAAATTATGCGCCTGATTTATGCAATCTTCATTACAGCAGTGTATAGTAAATTGTGACCAGAGCATCATATTTAACTTACAGAAAATTTAAAGCTATTTTTTTATAAGATAATGGAATATTGTTTTAAAATGCCTACATTTAAAGATGGACGCTTCATAATAAAACCGAATCGTGTCTCGCTCGGGCTAAATTTAGCGTGAATAAAAAGATAAAGCGCCTTCAATACGCTCAGTATAACTCGTATCGCATTTCGATAAACGCTCGTCAATACAGTCGCGCATCATTTGCTCGCAAGTGTTAAAAATATACAAGACATCTTACGAAGAAAAAGAGCACATTTACCCGAAAAGAAGAAAAAAGAGTGGAAAAGCACACGTGTGCTCGAGCCTCTTTTATTGTCTCTTGAACGAGCAGTTCGAGAGTGGGGCACGCAAAGGGTTAACGACATATCGTGGGCGCTTTTCCGAAATAAAAACAACGCAAAAATGTTTTTACATATGCGGAAAAAAAACGCTAGTATGCGAGAGTTTATTTCGAGGATGGAACATGTGGGCTCGATTATTGCTTTCCGATTTTTTGCCGTCGTTGTTTCGGTATTTTTCGGTCGTATTTCAAATGTTTCGGTTTTGAAAATTGAATCGAATCGCAATTGAGTATGAATTATGTTTTCTTTCAAATAAGTTTGAAATAAATGATTTATCAGAAGAAAGTATAATGAAAGACATACGTTTATTAAAATAGTTTTTTTTAATAGCGCTACACGGATCTGAGCATCCACTTTTCAGCGCTTTACTAACCGTAAGATCTCTTTGGTTAGACCCTAGAATAACCTCCAACAACATTTAAGCTATAAAATTCATCAAGTTATAGTCACCACTCAATTTTCCGCAAGGAAAACTTTCACAAACTTCCACCACTATATCTACATAAATTAAAAAAACTAAAACGACCTACATGACCCAGACTAGACAAACCAAAACGGAGTTCTTCGGAAAGAGACTCCGGCTCGCTTTGAGTCGGTGTATGCTCTTTTCACGGTTATTTTTACTAAATTAAACCGAGGTCTTAAAGGGAGATTTTCCCGTTGATGTTTCGAGCTGGGCATGACCGCAAAAAGCTCTTCCTCTCTCCGGGCTGAGAAAAGCTCCGCTTTTATTTTTTTATCCTTTTTGCGAAGACGTTGAAATGCGATGAATTGCAGTTCTGCTAAATCGAGTCGGTTGCCCAGTAACGTTTGTCGGTTTAATTAATGGCTTCTTCGTGCTTATATTATCGTTTTTTTATATAACGGTTGATGTAAATAGGAGTTAAATCGAATGATCTTGCTGTTTTATCAAATCTTTTAATAAAAATTTCAAAGGATTCAAATAAAATATACATCTATACAATTTAAATAGACTGAAAATCTATGTAAGCTATAAAAAATATCCATAATATACTATTTCTAAAAGTACGATCTAGAACAAATCCAACTTGAACCGTTACGAAACTAAAGTACCTCGATTAAAAATAACAAAACGTACCGAGCTGAGCATCGAATCGTTAAAGTTGAATCGAAACGCTGAAAAACTACAACTATTATACGCAGAATTGCCCGAGCAAACATTAGTATGCCGTATGCGAAACTCAATACGAACGGAATGTTTGAAAGTTTCCCGACCGGCTGCATTCGTTCACAGGTGCATCTCCGCACAAAGAGCCAAATTTATAAGAATTAACATCGAATGCACTTTTCGATGTTCGACTCCGAACATTAATTTCCTTCCGCGGAGCGAGACCGAAATACGATTGTCAAAGCTGAGTGCTGAAAATCCAATCGAGCGCATACGAGATTGACGCGAGAGCATTTCGCTTTATAAATGATGTGCATTTGAGTGACGCTTCTGTATAAGATCGAAATAGTGATATGAAATATTTAAAATTTTATAAAATGAATATATTTTTCGATATAATATGAATAAGCAATAGTTAATCGACTCAAAAATAAGCAGCCCTCTTCCTCTTAAGGTGGGGTTGGATTTTCCCTAAGCCGATCGCATTTTCCGGCATTCCTTCGGCTCCGGATATTAAAAGGGCGACGCAAAATGACGATTGTATCGACGTTTCTCCAGTAATGAGGAAATTTCTCGGGAAATATTTCATCTCTGGATATCGGGCCGCAGCTTCCAGACCTACAATGTCGGTAAATAACTTCAACAGATGTGCACTGCGGTGCCGACTGCCGAACAAATGTTTAATAATCCATACGATATGTCTTGCAGAAATATTGTTTACTCTTGTTATTGGTTGGAAAAATATCCAATAATAAATACACTATCGAGTTTCAATTATGTTTGTGTATGCGATGTAATAGATTCTGAAAATTTTCATATTTATGTTTTAGTTAATGTTCATAGTGAAATTCATAGAATTCTTCGATAAACTATTTCGATGTTATATGAATTTTTAATAAAATATTCTCCGAAAAAATATTTGAAAATCATTTTCGTTACTTACAAAAACATGCCTGTGCTGTGAAATGTTTAAAGCACTTCGTAAGCTTTGAGTTCGGAGATAGTTTTTATATCAAAGTTAAAGTGTTTGTATATTTTATAACATTTTCAGATTGAAGTACATACTTCAATTGCTACCCCTAAGAAAATATTGTCATAATATACCGAAAGCAGAGTAAGTGAGAAATTGACATTTTAATGGAACACGGCATGTCTAGACGAATTTTGCAAATTGATTCAAATCTTACTTTAAAACTTCAATATTGCGATCAAATATAAAATTCATCGATACATACCTTATAAACATATATATATTTTTTTTATAAATGAGTAAATATAAATTTATCTGTTCATTTTTTTCCACTGAAAATATTCATATTGAATTCAAATTAGGTTTCGAAAAACTCAAAAATAAGTATTCACAATACAAAATTCTTCTTATGCAAAATAAGATATAAAGCTCCAGCTATCGATCGGCAGAAATTTTTAGTCATAAGCATATTTTTTTTGGGACCTCATAAAAATTTCACATCACGTTCGAGAACGGCTCTCATGTGAATAAGTCGCTCTGTCACTTGGTCTTTTTTTTTCATACAGCCTTCATTCTCATGTGTTATTTCAAAGTCGCTAAAACAGTTACTGGGTTTATATGCGTGTATCCCCTGAGGATGGAGAAAATGCTCATCAAATTCAGAAATATTGAATTCGAAACGAAAAATTATTCAAATGAAAAAAAAAAATACACGTCATCGAAAATTAATTAAAACTGTAAAAAATAATTTGAGAATGTTTTCATCGTTTATAATATTACGCGATTGTTTAAAAAAGTGAAATAAAAATTAATTACTCACAATAAAATTTTGGTACACGTAGGTATAATGCTGAGTGATGCTAGTATGTATAAAGCCGAGCCCTCATAAAAATGTCTAATTTTTCATTATTTACCGAACCGAAACGATTGTAATGCTATTGAATTGGACATGTAATATTGGACCTATGTTGACAGAGCCAAACAAAGGCAAAGGCTTTCATTTCGACCCGGAAAAACGAGGTAAATCTGAGCGAAGGGCAAACCGTTGAAAGAAAAGCCTACCAAAAACGGGAAAGCTTTTGTTCTGCGCACATTGCTCATTAACGAATTGATTAATTACTCTGCCGGCTCAAATTTTACACACACAAAAATGTTTATGGTATCATATTATATTCAAAGAATCGTGTATAACATTACGAATATTACGTTTCTTTCTCCTGACTAAATCAATAATTCATACTATTTTAAATTTAGACATAGGTAAACGAACGTTTTCCTCGATACACGTGTCGTTTTTTTCTTATAGTAATAAAATGTTTTGCTTGAGAAATAAATAGATTTTTATACGTCCCGGTTTTAAACGATATGAAAAAAGTTCTTTGTCGGGATTTGGGTAGCTTTTGTGAAATACGACTCGTTGAATTCTGCAATTCGTCCTTATCTCGAGCCGTGAATCGGAGTTTTATTAAACCGAGATAATATCGCGCAATACAACAACACCGCTACGTTAATAAAACTTTTCCAATTCGATATCGACTTGGAGAAGCCAGGTGAAAACTCGGAAAACTCTGGCGGAGGCGTGGGCAGAAGAAGAGGCGTCGAAAGCTCGTCACTGAGCTGAAAGCTCGTGCGCTCAGATGGAAACTTTAAGCACACCTTATATAAAATATACTACAATATTTTATAATTCCGTGGATATATTTTCATTATATTGAACTTTGATTTAAATCTTTACTTTGAGTTCAGAAACACAAAGAAAATCGATAAATTATCAGACGATATCTAAGATGTTTTCATAATATTTTTACAAGCCTGAAAAATTTCGATAACAATTATATGATTTAATGAAAATTTCAATATTAAAACGATTCTATCCGTAGTTGTATGTAGTGTGTCATATTTTAGTCCTGGTTTTCTTATCCCCTAGTTCTGTTCTCAGAAGGTGAGGATGAAATCTCAAAATGTGTCACTTAAGCGGTCGGCACCTCGAGAAGAGCATCTTCATTATAAATGTACAGTGCCATTAAAATTTATGGTCGCATTTGAACCGCTCGACGAAGCAACCAAGTAGCCTCTGATGAAGAAAAAACTGTGCGAGTTTATAGTAGATCATTTAGGCAACTTTTATCATTTTTTTATGGTGAAGACGAAATATATCTTTATCGATGCATTATTGAATAAATTTTAAACACTTAAAATGAATATAAATTTTGCATGATGAAAATTGGAGATTATTGTGACAGTCTATCTGTGTTGAATTAAACAGTGCATCCATTAAAATATACGAGCCTCGATCATTTTGAAAGTACAAACTCAACAGATGCACATGAAAAAACGTCCAATTTCAAATGAAAAATAAATTAAGAACTAACGACTGACGGCGTTCAAATGATTTTTCCCGCCAAATTTCGGTTTATACATACATATATGATATTTACATACGAAACAAAACACATTTATGCGTGTATAAGACGCGTACGGAGGCTTTCACGGTTGATTGTGTTGGGGTCCGGGTCGTTTATCATTTTTGTTGTGTGATACGTCATATCCAGTGATTGATCCTTGTGCGCCTCCTGCGGCCGAAATAATAATTATTTCGCACGCTTTGAGAACCGCTGGTCGGCTATGCGAATTTGATTAATCTGCCGCGATTATGGCACCGCGGTGTAATTGACAAAGCATTGTTTCGTTTCGGACTCCCCTTGTACAACGATACGTATTTTCGTTTACCTCAAAAGGGAACGAAATTAATTAATTCTTTTTTTTTTTCAAATGTGAGTTTTTTTTTGAATTTCCGGTGTTTATTTTGATTTTTTAATTAATTTGCAGCCTCTGTGTTGATTTCATGAAAATAGAATACACGCCTTATGTTTCATCCTTATTGATTGATATAAATAAAATTGAATACATATTTGTCTGTTTGTATCTTCATAGACTCCATAACGTTTGATTTTTTGTCAATGAAACATTCCAGAATAATTGTATTCACGTCTATGAAGGTTTTTGAATCATTTATGATTTGAACTGTTCGACCATAGAAGTATTTTTACGAACATCAATGGAAACAAATATTATTTAGGGTCTACATATGCATGGAGATTAATTACGGAAACAAAAAATAATAAAATACACAACAGATCACCATCGAATCAAAGTTCAAAGAGACTCGAGCAATTCTCGGTAAAAGAAGCTAGTAATATGCAAGCAATAATTATTTTTTGAAATTGAATTCAAATTTTCACTTCTGTTGCGAAAAAAACTGAATATTTTATCGAACTACAATCTCTTCCATTGGTCTAATCGAATTATTCCAAATGGATCTTCCTCGAATTCTCTATTTATTTATTTTATGCGATTGTCGGATTATGAGGGTGACGCGGTTTAACGGCGCAACATCACAGACAAAGAGTATGAGCAAAAACGGAATCCTTTTATCGCATTAAAAAAGATCGCTCTTAGCGTCCTTTTTGTCAGTTCACCGTGCAAATATGGGCGGAACGAATGTCGAAACATAAATAAATAAAACCAACTTCCTCGAAAAAAATGCGAGGGTGGAAAAAAAACCTATGAGAACCGAAAGCGTGAAGCCGACAAGGCAAATTTTCGCACCGCCGAGGGAAAAATTTCAATATTGGCATGAAACACGGGAAAACCGCGAAAATTGGCCGGATAGACGCTGACGTGGTGAGGGGATGCTTATTGTCGGATTTTCCCTCAAATGGGGTGGGTTGAGGGTGAAGAACGTCCTTAACAGATCCTTTCAACGGCCCCTTGTCGTACGATCCTATTAATATTAGAGGATCGTGAGGTGGGTCGGCGTTTTCGCCTCACTTTCTCGTCTGACGAAGTTCGATTTTTCAAAAGAATCGCTTTATTTCTGAGATTAATAATTGCAGAAATTTTCGATTATTATTTTGCAATATTGTGCTTTTGATTGATTATTTTCTATTATGGAATTTCATTATAGTCGAGTCAGAGGAGGAATATAAATCACATGAAAAGATCCCAATTATTTGAGATTTTCAAATATATTCGAACGCATACTTTTAATAAAATATTTAAACGATAGAATTTTATGTAAATAAACAATTAAAATTGAGTATGTAATTGAAATTAATAATTCTTGTGTTACAAAAAAATAACTGTGTTTAAAAAATTATTCGATTTCGAATATTTCGAATATTCGATTCGTGTACAAGTAAATAATAAAATGAATTACAGTGAAATTTTCGGAAACGCAAATTGAATTTTCAATAAACTGCTTAAGCTCTAATAACGTTTATAGTTGCATTCCGTATTGACAATGCTCAATTAAATTGACCTAGTTACGACAAATTTGTACCGAAGGGATAAAAGTGAGTTTACAGAAATGAAACAATTCATGATTTAAATAATAAAAGCTTTTGTTAATTTATCATCATAAACTTTTAAAAATTAAAACTTAATATGAATACATGATATTAAATTAATCTATTGATAAAATATTTAATCTATCAAAATTCTATATCAATTTGAATTTCATCAACTCGAATACGCTTCAAAATAGAAAATATCTATATACAGATAAACATACATATCCTCAGACTCATTCACTCAAATTCTATATCAACATATACAAATTTCAACCCTTATTCAAACTCCTTTCATTACCGCGAACGAATCGCGACCGGAAGTTGAACGGTGCACATTTCTAACGGAACCGCTCGTAAATTCGTCGCGCCCTTAACAAATGGGGCGCACCGTACGTACACGTGTTATAATATAAATAATGCACAATTAAACTTGCACGTAGCACGTAAATTTGTCAATTAGAGTGTGTAGCTGCCATTAAAGCGGGTCGAACTAACAAATTATCGGCCATTACGCGCCGCACGTTCCACGTCGAATCACGACCCGAATAAACGTCCGTTTCGGTGCTGAAAATCCTGAAAAAAATCGCGTCGATTGTGTTGAAATGTGACCGTAAATGTTCTGCGGTTGTTTGTGCGTTTGATTTTTTTTTTTGAGTGTTTTGTACTTGTTGAGATTTTTGATTGAGTGGATTGTTTGTCGCGTGGTTGTCAAAAATGGCAGACTTTAATATTGGAGTTAATTAATTCGTTTGATGTTTTGTTTCAGGTTTCAGTCAGGAGAACGTCGTTCTTTGGATTTTCAAGTACGCATAGATGCGGAGGAGCTTTACTCAATCATGATTGGATAGCGACAGCTGGACACTGTGTAGATGAGTGAGTTTCTAACATAATAAAATTAAGTTTAAAAATAAAAATTCAATAAAATATATTGTTTATATATTGAAATGTAAATCTAATAAGCAGAAGCGTAGTTCTTTCGTGAAAGTGTATCGAAAAAGACTTTCAATCAACGGACCGCTCGCTCGTCCCATTTAAGGTTCGAAATGGTCCTTTAAAAAAAAGGCTAGACTAGATTAGGTCCAGATTCGGGTTTCGATTGAAACATCTGTCGTTCTTGAGATAGATGTGTTTCTTTAGATATATGTGCAGCCTATATTCACTTAGCGAAATTTATCGGATACTCTCCTTCCTGGAGATTTACAGTGTCGAACGAAAGGACCAAAACACGTTTCCTCGATCGTGTCAATAAGATCGTTAAGGTGAATCCGATAAAAATATATTTCAACGATATTTTTTCACAATTATATGAATAAATCAAAATTCGGAAAACTTTTCAATATTCTCCGAAAGGAAACGAGTTTTCGGGCGGTTTTTCAAATTAAAAAAATCAATAAATTCACGAAAGCGTTAACGAACCGCGAAGTGCGAAGCCTAGGCTTTGGAGAGTTATGAACCCGCGTAAATCATCCAGCTTCCCCATTCGGATGGAATAATAAATGGCGCAATATTTGTATTCATATGCCATTGACGTGAGGATGTATATAATACATTCATACATATATTATTCGAGCGCATACATTTTTGTGGACGTTCACGCGCTCCCGTACGCATATTCGAGACGCTCACAATGTATACAGGATACATAATATTGTTGTCAATATTTCAAATCACACCCGAAAAAACATAGACAAAAAATTTTGTCCGTGGATGAAAATTTGAAAATATGTATTTTCAGATTTATATTCTGAATGAACAGTTGCATTGAGAAAATATTCATAAAATCAAATATTCAAAATGAAAGATGGATAGGCGAAAATGTATGATAACCGTATTCATCTTAGAACAAAGACGAATTCGAATATTTTCAACTGGCAAATATCTAAAATAAAGATTATTAAAATAATAATTTTCGACTCCAAAATCATTTAAGTTCGAAAAAAAATTACATAGAAAATTCTACTATAGAGTACACGACACGATTTTTTCGATGATAAATATTAATTTTCCATAAAAATTCTATGTCAACAGTGGTCATTATCATAAAAAAAAATTATTGGGCTGCAAATATTTATCAATTGAAATAATTTTGAAATGTGTCTGATTGATTTCACTTAAATTTTCACTCTATCTCCATTCCTCGAATTTTCTTTCGAAACCTTCAGAAAAACCAAAGCAATAATAATAATAGATACATATAAAAAAATCTCACTTGATGGCCAAAAACATACAGCACTACATGGAATATCTTATGAAGGCGAAATGTGCAAAAGTCGAGTGGTCTCTGTACATATGTGCGTAACAAGGCATATTCCAGCGCCGTTAGCAAGCACAATAACGACGGCGTTGCGGCCGACCGTTAACGCGACCGGCTCGTTAAACTACGTACGCAATAACGGACGCCGCAAATTTATCGCGTTAATATTGCCGTCGTCTAAGGGCTACGTCGTGCGAGGTGCTAACTTTTTATGGAAAATTGATCTCATTTTTAACGCTTGTAAATTTCAAATCAGACAATATTTCACTGCATGCAGAAAACTCGGCAGAAATGCGAAATTCTATATTAAAAAAGAAGATAAAAATCGATATCGTCCGAAGTCGGAAGTTTCTGCAGTCGCAGCCGCTGTTTGTTTGCTGTGTTCGCGCGGAGCAGTTTTGGAAAGTAAATAGAAAATCGTTACTGAAAAGTTTAAAAATTCAAAACTCGAAATGCGAAACTTCGGAAACGGAACCGTTCGGCTGTAATAAAAACGTTACGTGTATATTATATCGTACGTACGTTAACGTAAGTAACTGCGGAAAGTTTTTTGAATTCGTGAATACGTTAAGTCAATGTAGGTCCTCTGAGGACAATTCAAAAGTTATAACGTTCGAATTTCTTTGAAATTTTTCTTTATCGTGTCACTATAAATCGTAACTCTCATAAATATTATATATTTTTAATAATTCGTTAAAATAACGTGAAAATAGTCCATTTTTGAAAATTTAACTCAAATGATACAATATATCCTTACTTCTATTCACTCTCAGATTCCCGATCAAAAATCGAAAGATCAAAACAAATGCACAAGTGCATAGTTTTAAATAAGGAATGAATAAAAAAAATAAGACAAATTAATTGCAAAGTAAATAATTATACATATCTATACACGAAATGTGTTCACAAATGCATGAACATAGTACTACAAAAATGTGCACGTGTACGTCCGTCTTTATCTTTTCGTCACTTGACAGCCAATCAGACAAGGATTCATATAAAAAAAAGAAATAATAAAAAAAGATTAGAACAAAGTTTCAACTCATACTGAAAAAATAATCAGCTTAACGACATCAACGCACGGCACAGAGCTCTCGTGAAACTCAAAATTTTCCAACATTCTCTTCCAAAAAAGCACCTCACTTCCGACAAAACGATAAACGCCGAAAACGAAACACAACAAAGTGAAAAATATTGCACACTGAACTAAATGTGCGTGTGCGTCGGTCGAGTTCCATTTCTCACGCGACGTGTTTTCCCCCTTAGTTTTCCACGGACCACCTTGTACCGGCTCGAATTTTCCGTTGTCCGTTTCATTTCGGAAAATGGAAAAAGCCTCCGCACATAAAGAGCACTCGGCGGACGCAAAAAGGTTCCGGGCCATCGAATAAATCATGCGGGACCGTGTTTTTCGATATTTGTTGCCCCTTCGAGGTGCGTCTTCTAGCATATTTCATTTTTTATTCATTAGCGCTCGTCGTGCTCTGAATTATTCCAAAATAAGGATGGAGGTTAACGGCGGCGGTGATAAAGTGCTTTGTCGCGCCGTTTCGGAGAATCCAATCGGCCGTTTATTGTATTCCTCAGATTAAACGTTGCTGATTTTAATTTTGGACACTTTTCTAGATGAATTTGAAAAATACAGCATTTTTTATAAAATTCTACGTTCAATGGATAGGCGTTGGGAAAAAATGGAAATTGTTTTAAGTGCACTCAGGATTTTAAGTGTCTATTAACTAAGCCGCCTTTATTCTATCACACTTTCAGCAATATAAAATTGCTTTAAAATAAAATACATTTCTTATTGTTAATGTGCCGAAATTCCATTTCTTAGTTTTCAATCACTAAACTGTTATTTTTACATTAAATTTTATTTGAGTTTTCAATTGATTCAATATAAATATATTTGAAATGTCTTGTATTTTAAAAGTTAATAAAAAAAATCAAGAGCAATTATTTTCTTTCCGATAAAAGGGTTTTTATGAATTCTTGATTTCGCTTATTTATGTAATTGAAAGATCTTTTTCGGACAGCTTTTATGAGAGGTTCTTCATTTATATTAAAGCTGCCTTTCACAATATTCTATTTATAAGAATAATTCTGCGTAGCAGAATATTTAAAAACAACAAAAATATTTTTTAATTAATTTTCAAATGAAAACTTTTAATTTTGTTCTACGTTTTATTTGAATCAATTATATTTTTTTCATTGTTATTTTTATGAACTTTTTCAATGAAACGACTATCTCTTTCGATCATATACGATCACATTTCGAAACATAAATTAAAAAAACAAACTTTGTAGTGCATTATTGACGTACGTTTCGGAATTGTCGCAATAGAACTTCGGCCGCTGAAAACTCAGAAACTTATCCCGATGCAATTGCACACAACTGCCTTTGCACTTGCACATCTGCGGCATCGGCGAAACTTTAACGGCATTTCCTTAAAGCGAATCGCCTCTACCATATTGACCACTGCAAACCCCCATGAAACGATAAACGCCATCTCCGACCACCTTCAACTACTAATTCAGTTTCTCTATATCAGATATATCGTATTCAAACTTTCGAATTTCCCGTTCTGAAAACTTCGCTATCTCTAAACATCCCGGCATCTTCATTTATCGATCCTATTTAACATTCGAAAGTGGGAATATTTTGTGTATTAACGTTATTTTTTATTATTTTCAGCTTACTCCTATCGCAGATAAGGATCCGAGTCGGCGAGTATGATTTCTCTAACGTGCAAGAAGACTATCCTTACGTGGAACGAGGGGCTGCTAGGAAGGCGGTTCATCCCAAATATAACTTCTTCACATACGAATACGATCTAGCTTTAGTAAGATTGGAAGCTTCTGTAGACTTTGCTCCTCATATCAGCCCCGTTTGTCTGCCGGCCAGTGATGATTTACTAGTCGGTGAGAATGCCACTGTTACTGGTTGGGGTCGATTGTCCGAAGGAGGATCACTACCTTCTGTTCTACAAGAGGTGAGTCGAATAATATTATTTAAAAAATATATTTACGGAGAAACGATGGAATTATATTTCTTATTCACTTTCGCCCCTAAATAATATCGATAGACAGTGTCGAGCGAATTTCTCGAGAAACTTTCCTTTTACGCTTGTGAAGGATTGTTGCGGAAGGACGACAACTTGGACCGTAGTCAAACGACCGTATAAAGGTCAAGGAGTGTCGTACGATTTTAGTACGTCGAAACTTTTAATCCTGAAATAGGTGCGGTGCTTATACTTGCGCGTGTAACCTACTAAACTTTCTAATTCTAATTTATAATATGCGCTCGCACGATGTCCTTTTATGTACAGAGCTTATAAGACGATTTCGAATCGCAAGAACACAAGCTGTTGAATCGAATATATATTCTTCGATGCAGATTAATAAATAATCAGAAAAAAATAAGATGAATACGAAAAAAAATGGGAAAAAGTCGGAATAGTACATTCCTTGCGAGCCCTCGCAGACACGCGTGTATATGAATATGCATATATCGGAATTTGAAAGGCTCATAGTCAAGGGGTTGGAATATAAAGCAGGCATTCCCAGACAGATGGTGGCTCACAATAATACACGCGGCTTTCAAATACTGGGATTCAATCTTACGTTTCCAGACTGCCAGATGCGTTTTGATGTTCCGAAGAGAACCTTCATCTCTAGCCCGCGTGAAAAATATTCTAGCTTCGAACGCATTTCGTACGTGGAAAACTTTACATGGACTGAAAAACGCATTTGCGATTAAATTGCACCGCGCCGCACTTTTCCAGCTCTTGTTTCGAGTCACCCTAGCAATTTGGAAAGTGCACTTTCATCGCATAAGCGAAAGAAGCTTTTAAAAGCTCTGAGAAAATATATAGAGCGCACTGTAGTTTCTTGGCGACCCATGCATCAAGAGTATGCTCCACAACACCATCAATTTCGCTCGCGAACGCAAACATATAGCGAGAGATTTACATAGCTCCACAGTTTCTAACTTACAAACAAAATAAAACGTTTATTCTTTATTCAAAGAGTTAAGTTTTCTTATAATCCGCAGTGATTATAATGATGCAAGTGATTATCGACTCTGCCAATTTTTCCTGCTGCAGACAACAGCAGTAGATTTGTCAAATTCACCTAACGGAATCTGAAATATTCAAGCGACCCGAAACACAAACAAGACCAGGAATATCCGAAGCCATCCCCGATACACAGAGACACATTCAGCATTAATGCATAAGTCAGGACCGGTAATTTACCGAACTGGCCGCGGCTTATACGGCGGTCGGTAAGTGTTACTCGCCGCTTTGGAACCGAGCCACTTCGCCAGGAACGAATGTGCCCGTGTGTGTTTTCGGGCCAAATTCGATAACCTGCTCGGTTATGGAATAATTTAATAATAAAAGTGTCCGGGGAAGACCTGGAACGATGTCGTAAATATTTTTGTAGCGCGACGTTTTCATTGGGCCGCTTCCGATGCGAGATTGTCGAATATTATCTTGGAGATTTTCGGTAATAAAAATTATCAATTTAATTTCAATTTTTAATTCTTATTTAAATATTTCAAAATGATATAAATATTAATTAAATCATAATTTATACAGGAAATTTAACGAAATTATAATTAAAACGGCTCGAATTCAAAGTGTGCCATATTTATTTTCGCTTGAATTTTTTTCTTTATAATGAAAAAATATCAAGGACAGTACTAAAGGAAAGCATCAAAAACTCGTATTAGAAACTCTGAGAAAGGAAAGGAGTAAAAAAATATAATAAAATAGAACAAATAATGAAAAACCGTCCACGGGGTCTTAACGAGGCCACTTAACCCCGCCCGTTGAGTGGAAGCTCAAAAATAAATTACTTTCGTCTGGAGATATCCCGTCGAGCCTCCACTCTTTGGCTCCACGTTGACATTGATATCCTTCTTGGAGAGAGCCAGAAGCGAACGAAGCACAAGTAGAACATACAAGAAAGATCAGACCTCGCCATTATCCTCGATACGTTTGAAACCTTTGAAGGATGTGAAGTGCCTTAATTAACCTACATTCTAGAGTCGGCGTTCGAAAACTTTTGTTTCGGATTCGACTCGAATATAAATCGGGCTATGTCTATATACATTCTGTAAAATCAAATGGAAGATAATTCGAATTTTAATAAAGTCTGTTAAGTTTTAATTCTTTATAAGAGAATTTCATTAAATGTATTCTCGTTAATGGAAAATGTTGAAGCATCGTTTCGTATGACGTATCGTTTGCGCGAGCGAACAAATGTACGCTTTTGCTCGACTCGTTAATTTGTTTCGTTGAAAGTGATTTCTTAAATCGCATTTTCTTGAGTAATCTTAAAACTCAAAGCAAAATTTGAGAGAGTGATTTCTATAAACCCCTTTCATCACACAAAGTCCTTTAACTTCGCATCCGAAATGTTTGAAAGCCTCTGCGCAAAAACAACTCGAACGTTTTATGTGTTTTCCGAACGCATTTTTTTCCTACGTTTATAACGAGATCAAATAAATACGATATTTATTCAACATTTAAAAATTGAATATTAAAATGATTTTATCAATATTTCAGGTGCAAGTACCAATCGTATCGAACGACCGCTGCAAGTCGATGTTCCTCAGAGCTGGACGTCACGAATTCATCCCAGAAATATTCCTATGTGCTGGACATGAAAGAGGAGGCCAAGACTCATGCCAGGGTGATTCAGGAGGACCACTTCAGGTCAAAGGATCCGACGGAAGATACTTCCTGGCCGGAATCATCAGCTGGGGCATAGGATGTGCCGAAGCGAATTTGCCCGGAGTCTGCACGAGGATCTCCAAATTCGTACCCTGGATCTTAGAGACGGTCACGTGAAAATATGTGACTGTGCGATGACTGTTTAAAGACTGTGATATGTGAAAAGCTTCTCTGAACGAAAGCTTTGGTGTGAATAAGAGCTGTTTAGTTCGGTGCGCTCGTCGTCGACTGTTCGTTGAAAAAATGAATTTTAGGATGTATTGTAAATTGATCGAATTATTTTTAATCAAAAATTTAACTAACGTATTCACAGTACTGAATATTTTAAATATTATTTATATTCTATACTTTGAAAATATTATTCTGTTCAATTTAGATCATGAATTTGATTTCATTATTTTTTTAAATTTAAAATTATTTATATTAATACTTCAATTAAATGTATTAACTTCACACCCAATATAACTCATAGTATGAATTTGACACAAAACCTTCATCGAAAATCTTATTGCAGTTAAATACGTACGTATACATTTACTGTATATTAGCTCAATATTGCTATTTCTAAACACGTATTTCGTATAGTAATGGTAATTTACATATCAGATAATACGTATTGTGCTAGTAGAGCGTTACATGTGCGTATAAAAACATTGTATAATATTTGCATAGAAATAGAGCAAAAATTATATGGAGAACGAGCGTTCGAAGCTTTTCGTACGCTTTCATGAATACAACTCCGTATCCTTAGAATGGAAAGAAAAAGGGGGGAAATAAAAAGAAAACTCGTGTCATATTATAAATCACGAGAAAAGAGCGGGTTAGAAGAAAACGTTAATAACATGCAAAGCGGATAGTGCGTCATAAATATGTAACGTCCATAAATCAGTCCTCGTTATAAGCGGAGTGACCGCGGTAAAACAATATATAAATTTACCCTACGCACGAAAGCCGAAATTTATATTCTCAACGAAAGCCTTCAAAAGCGTCAAAATATTCAAAAGTTGAAAATTGAGCTCGTTTTCCTTTCGGAAAATGACTTTTTCAAACGGTTAACTCCATACAAACATCAAATCGCTAAACACTAATCTTCACAATTTCTAACTGAATTTCAAATATTAGAACGACTCAATCCAATCACGATTTAAATATTTTAACCGTAAAAAAATCTTCTCGATTCCAACGAAGGGGTGAATTTTCCTCAGATTCAACGAAATAAAAAAAGATGCGAAGATGCGATGGTGGAGGAGCGAAAAAAATTCGTATATGTTTTCACAGTACATTTCGCGGTTAGTAGGTCGGAAATTAAACAGATGGGTACAGATTTTGTTTTGAATTGCGTCGTTTCGTACGCACACTTTGACCCTTTGTGGAAATTGGGTTTTCTAGGGTCGGCCATGTTATGTTGTTACATGCGTCTCTGTGTATTAAACGCGAATTACAAAGTCTCAAATTAACGGACGTATTCAAAACAAAATTACACGTATTAGGCTCACGTGCGTCCGATTTGCGTCGTCGATATTCTATAGATTAATGAATTTTTAATTTAATTTGTATTTTAATCAAATGGAAGTATTGTATTATCAGAGTAATTCTTATGATTCAAATCGAATGTTCATAATTTAATGTAAATATTATTTTTTTTATATTTATCGAACTGAAGCTCTTGCCTTATGCAATTGATTTTTATTTGATTGGTTAAGCTTTAAATTTATAGATTAGACTAAGCGCTTGTATATATTCAAATATATTTAAATTTCTTGCCTTAATTATTCATATTTTATTTTGAACATAATGTAATTAATTTGTAAAATCTGTTCTAAAATTTAATTTATGTATATATTATGTAAGCACTGATCAATATTCATTTATTTAAATTGAATAATCGACTAATGTATTGAAGAATAAAAAATAATTATTTATTCACTATAATATATTTTGAATTGATGTATTATATGAAATAAACGATTCACCACTTGTATATTTTTGTAATAAAACGTTATTGTTTTACTGCCGCACAAATGATTTTTTCCTTTTCGTTTTACAAAAATTCTCGAATTTCAAAGACTCGACGTTACAAGAGGTGAAAAATCTAAGATTTTCAAGCCTAAATTTAAATGTTTCTCAAAAATAAGAAAATCTTACATAATCAACCAAATTTCGTTTCGAACAGCCTATCAGTTTCGATATAAAACTTATCTAATATAATAAAAACGCTAATTTATCTGTTTGAGTATCACTCTGGTTACAAATTTCATAAAAATTGCATATTATAAGCGCAGATAATAAAATTTATAAATTTCACAGCTTTATTCAAATAAAGCGTGTGTTAATTTTTCAACGGGAATAAATGAATTTTTATTTATTGTAATTAAAAAAAATCTAAGGTGCTTCAAAAAATGAAACTGAAATATTTTTTCACTTTATACGTGGCAGTGTGCTAGGGGAAAAAAAACATTTCATGTTGAATAAGTTGTTATTTGAGGTGGCAAAGCTCGCTTCACAGGCAGCTTTCTTGTTTATGTTTCCAATACAAGAAAATCATACAAGTGTATTCGAACCGTTGGAGCGTTCGAACCACTCCACCTTCCTAACACAGAAAGGAAATGAAAAGCCTTCGCTTTCTCGGGGAAGTAATTTTTCTCTCCCGAGGCGCGCCTACGTATCTTTCAAAAAGTTCCGAACTTAACAAAAATCTCGACTGTTTAATAATTCGTTCACGCGCCGAACGGTGCAAAGCTTAAAAGCACACCACCCCATCTCTGAAAGAGCTTCACATACTTCAATGGAAGCGAATCAAGGTGAGCAATACGTAATCATAAATAATTTGGAATTCGTCGAAAGCTTTCAGAGCCTTCACCCGTTTCTCGCCTTGCACTAAAGGCAGCGCAGAATTATTTTCAGTTGAAAATAACTTTTTTTTTCTTCGACGTATCAACGTATTATATGTATGTATATTGTTTTCAGATTAATATGTTAACATTTTCATAGAACTAAAATATTTCATCTTGTACGATCAGAAAAAATATCAACATTTATGATTGAAAATACTTTCAGGGCCAAAGTTGTCAAACTATAGAGTGTTGAAATTCATCATCAATGCTTATCGTCAATCGTAGATTTTGCTTCGTGACTATCGAGATCGCAAAATTGAGCTCTTGATCTCAATATAGCGATAAATAGAAACAAATAATTAACCTTTTGTATAAATCTTCTACATTTAACGATTTTAAAATCAACTATTGAAAGCTTCATATACATTTTAGAATAAATTAAACGAACCGCTTTTCAAATTTTCAGCCCCAGTCGACCCGAGCCGTATTTTAAGCGGTCGACTCTAATTGAGAGTTAGCAATTCGAAATCGCAGTATCGGCACAACCGCACAGAAGCATACCTAGAAGCATTTTTTTTTTCGTACCGAGCACTATCTCTCGATTTCCTGTTCCGCCGCTAATGGCCCGCCATCACGAGCCTCGCAATCAGCAAGAAATATTATCCCGGTCCGATAGCGTTGCTGAAATTACCACCGCTGAAAACCGTTCCCTTATATCGCGGATGTGCTCGGCAGGCTCTGAGGACGCGTTTGTACCATTTGGATTGGACGATTTTTCTTCAAATCGTCCTATTTGTCACAAAAGTGTCGTTCGTAGTAGAAACTTGCATAATTAGTGTAATTTGTTCACGAATCTTACTTGTAATGCGAATCACTCATTATGTTAGATGCTCGTTAAATGAGGTTTTAAATAAATAAACATTTAACTTACTACGTTATGACATTTGACGACTTAAAAGGCTAAGGAGTACATGCGACTTCACAGTGACTTCGAGAAGAGTGCATTAAAAGTCTAGCATGTACCTACACGTATTAAGAAGAGGTCAAGTAATTTGATAATACCACGTTCGAAGTTCGTTTATATCCTTTTGTTACCAAATATATATATGAACATACATAGAAGCGATATCTGTACATAGCTCAATTTTGACGAAAATTTCACTATACCCCTTGGCCTTTTTAGTAGTCATGATTGAAAATAAAAATGAGATATTGCGAATTTATTATCATCTATTATATTATACCTATGTGCTATTTATCACATTATGATCTATTTTATGACAATTTAAGAAACCAGTTAAGAATAGTTTTGTTTAAATATATGGCATAATAATGACTAGATTTTATATATTTTTTCAGAAAAATTATAAAATATCGAATGAAATAAATCTGTTTGCTCTCGTGTAGCTTCATCGTATCGTAAGAACGCTTCTCGTTTCGCTACTAGTCGTGTGTTGTAGGTTTCGTTGTCGGCTGATTTATAGATAGCGATCGCCGTACGTCTGAAGTGTGGGAATTGTGTAGCTGAAAGTGTGACTGAAGCAGGCTTTCGGGGCGAATAAAGAGCGTCGCGGCTGTCGCGATAATGAAAGCTCCGTTGAAATGAAGGCTGAAACGAAAGCTGAACAAGTCGAAAGCTAGACGTAAGCCGACAAAATCGAAACAATGCGACGTCTTCTAGAAATTCCATTGCAAACGCGATTGCATTCCGTACTGAAAAAAGTGACATATTACAATCAAATTGCTCCAAAATATAACATTTTTTTCACAAATATCAAATCAATCAATCAAAGAACTTAATTAGCAAACTTCTTCCCGAATACACAAATCAAAATCCAATTTATACGCATCCAAATATCACGTACAAACGATTAATCGAACCTACACGAGCAACAGCTTTCGATGAAATCTAATATTAATCAAAACAACGATGATTCGAAATCGACCTTTTTGTTCCGGCTAACTATCGAAACTACCCACACGATTAGGGTAAGCGCACATTTGACGGTCCGGATTTAAATCAATGTTTTCAATTATTAGATTCTAAGCGAGATTTTCGTCTTAATCGGCATTAAATGGGCCGATTATTTCGATATTATTTTCGTTCGGTGAGTTCGAAATCCTATTCAATACAATTTATATTGAATAAATTCGTTCGTCGGTACAATGTGCGTAACTTTACGAATCGTGAACCGCAAAAGGCAATCTGCTCCGTGGTCTAGCCGTTGAAACTTTTGCGAATAATTTCACCTCGCTTTACGATCGCATCAGTCAAATTCGAGAAAATTGCCCCTCGGTTTCGAATCTAACCACAAAACTAAGTATAGATGTAATATATTTCGAAAGTTTAGTTAGTTGAAGTGTCGAAGGACCTCACGTATATTTCAATCACAGTAAATAATTGTTATTAAACCAACCTAGTTTTTGTGCTCGTATTTAACTGCTGTTATATAATATTTTCTGATTGTAATTATAATATTGATAACAATTTAAATTATTACGTAATTATTTTGAAGAATATAAATGTTAAAGTTAATTTAATTTTAGATTAAGGAAGCAATAATATTGTATGTAATTTACCCACTGAGCTTCCATCATCCAGTTACAAAATTTCTTGGAACATCAATAATGCTCCGCTATATTTAGAGTGAAACATCAACTCTTCGGTGATTGAATACTAAAATAAGTTATTTTCGGAAAATCTAATCAATCTAAATATAATTATTTTGAATTACCAATATAATACTTTCAGAATGAATTGTTGAATTCGTTTCAAAATATATTGAAGAAAAAAATATTTTTAATATTACATGAATATACATTTCTTTTGTGAGACGCCAACACGAGCCAAATTCCAATATTAGCGGGGAAAAAAAGCGAGAACGGATTTACATCGGAAACCTGCCGAAGGATTAGTGTACGAGTTTTCCTTAAGAGCGTAGAGATTTTCACGTAGAGTGCTTTTCCGGGCAAATCGTGCGAGACTGTCGATACAATGGGGGAGACTTGCACGCGAGACTTTTCCACTTTTCCGCTTTTCCGCGACACTTTCCCAACCCCACTCGGCATCGGCTAGCTTTTCCCGACATTGAAATATGCGTCCTGCAAGCAGAACGAATCGGAACACAAAGCTTTTACGCTAATTGTCCAACTTTTAGTCCGGCGCGGCTACGTGATAAATCGTCGAAGGTTTTTTCAACCCCATGCTATGTCCCGACTCGCGCAAAAAGCGCCCTCTTTTACTTGGCACCGTTTTCTATATGGAATTTCCGTTTAATTTTTTTTTTACCAGTTCGAAATCGGAGATTTACACCGTTCGCGTTGAAATATAAATTTCGGGGGTGCAGTATTTTTGGCAGCGGCACTGCCTTTTTCGTAGTGCGTACGTTATTTTTTCACGTTTATTTTCGGCCGGCAATAAAAACGGTATACGCTCGACCCTAGGCAATTCCGAGTAACACTTTAAATTTTGAAGGGACCTCGGAATTAAGGTGAAAGTAGTTGTTGTACGCGAGGTGACTGTGATTTTCTTCAATTCAGATATTCTCAAAGTTCAGATCTCAAATAAATTAATAAAAAAAATACTTATTTCAGCAAAAGTAAACGAATGGAAAAGTAAAGTTGATTGAAGATAAAAGTTGCGAGAACTCTACTAGTTGAAAGAAAGTTTTGAAACTAGCACAAAAATATATGTATGTATATTGCAATACAATTATATGTAGGTTTGTGAATATTATTGATTTATCAAACAAAGGGTCGAAATATTATTATTATCAACGATAATGTTTTCGAAAATGGAGAATATTTGAGAAGTTATGGCAATACGAAAACGTCGAGTCCAAAAAGGGCCGACGTCGAATCATTTACGCGCGTCATGTTACACATCTGACAAGAAAAACTGTCAGAGAAAATCTGGCCAGAGGGAAAATTCTCATTTGGCACGAGCACACGCTGCATTCACATAACAACGCTAAATCCCAACATTTACTCTGGCGGGAATATCTTTCTATTACGTATACCCGTACATCTCTATATCCGCCTCGAATCACTGAGCCTTTCAGAACAAGAATTCAATATTCAGATTCGAATACGGATGCAAAGCGGAGACATAATTGCATATTCGTAAGGGAAAACTGCCACCGAACTACGTCGGAGCGCACAAAGGTCGTGCACGGTAGTTTTCTTCTTTGGGAAAGCTTTCGACGTAAAGCTCGCTACATTCGCGAAGCATAATTGATGTATAATAAATGATCCCTGGGTGGTACGAATCGTGCAATCCACTTAAGCGTATACGTGTAAAACTGCACACACGACTAGAAAGCTTAATATTTAAACACGCTCTTAGTGCGCTACATGATGAATTAATCTCGAAATGTAACCTTGACGTGTGTGAGAAACAGATTTGATTCGATTAATATTTCACGGAGTGTAAAATATTAAACGCTAAAGCTAGAGCGTGTTAAAATACTACGATTTAAAATTTTATATTTAATGAAAATAGTTAAAATTAGACATAACATGCTAATGTATGTAGCTCAGCGCGACTTGAGACTCTTTAAACTTTGATCTGATTGTGAACTGTTGAATAGTATTCCCCGCTTCTATAATAAATATCGTTGCGTATGTAGGCAATATATAATATTTGTTATGGATAGGTTACGAAAATACAAAAAAAAAACTTTTTAACTATAAAAATCCCATTTTTTGTAAAATATACTGATTAAGAAACCTTCTCAGGCGTGCATACAATTTACATTTCCAAAGGATCACCTGTTAAGCGTTCTATAAATAACATACATACAGTTTTACATTCAATATATTCATTTAGAAAACACATTATATATACAAAATCGAAAGTTTAAACAAACCAACAATCGTATCTAATATACACTCAATCGCCTAAGAACCAACAACCCGTCACCTTCCGACCGAATCGACTGAACCGAAATCGAAAAAGAAAATATTTGCACGTCATAAATATTTCGAAAAGGGCACACAGACACACGTACATACATATAGACATTCGAGTCGGAAAAGCAAACAGTATCCTTCGAGCGGGAGTTTTCGGGAACGGGAAACGGAAGTTGACCTTTGCCATCCGGCCGCCTAACAGCTGTTATGGCCATTCATCACGCGGTGCGAATGCGTGTGGGCAAAACTGGCTTCGAACTCGAACCGAGCCAGATGCTATCAAAAAGTAACGAGACCTTTATTATAACGACGTATGAAACGTGCGAAACTCGAATATGGACCGATATTCGCGATTTTGCGTAAGGTTCGGTGAATTGGGGAAGGACTTGTGTGACAAGTACCTATGAGGAAATGGTGTTTTGAAAATAAAATAATTGCTAGTTGATGACGTAAAAGAGTTGAGTGTTTATATTGAATTGGGTATTCTAGCTTTGTCACTTTCTAGTTAGTTATTTTTTGGGAATTTGCATAGAAAACTATATAAAAATTCAAATTATTATGAATGAGCTCATCATTTGTTTTCGGAAAAAAAATATATCGATAACTGATGAAGAAAAAATTCACCTACTTGAAACTCGGCGAATTCATCTTTACTCTCTTTGGCTTGTAAATTTCATAAAAAAAACATTTATACAATTGACGAATAGCTCATTATTTTCATAGAAAAGCTGATACACTTATATAATATTATCACTGTTTTGCTTCTTTTTTACACATATGTATCACTTTTACTCTGCTTTCATTTTATTATATGTCAAAAATAATACTACGCGATGATCTAGTGTTCATTTATTGCTAATTATTTTTATATTAATGAAATTCAGAATTAAGATAAAATCGAATCGCAAAAAGAAAAAATATGTATTTGAAACAGAAGAAAAAACCATTCACACGTTCATATCGAAAACGCTAACTGAAAAAAAAAGAATACACGCGAATATAATTTTCAAAATTTTCTTCATAATCAAGCCTACTGAAAATATTTTATCATATGCTATGATAAATTTGTGAATAGAAAAATAGGAAAAATGAGTTAATCATAAAATACTTCCACATTTCGTAGAATTTTTTGTTTTTGATTACTCTTCAGAATTTTTAATCCCAGCGGCATCTAATTCACATTAAAGCGAATGAATAATTAACAATTTCAAACATTAAAAACTAGTACGAATAAATAAACAAATTAACAAAACATTAAACGAATCTCTGAAGCCAAACGAATTGTAACGAAATTCAACAACAAACATACACACAATTCCGATGTCCGAAAGTGTCAACACGATTTAAAGGCAAACTCCTCTCGTGGAGAACTCCTGCAGCAAGCAGTTAAACTGTTTATTATTCATTCGTACAAAAACATCCATTCGCAGCCTCCTAGTCCGGACGTCCCTTCGTGGACAGGGGGCCCGGGGGCGGATTCCCCGAGGGCGGAGGCGTTATCTCCCCGAACCGGACGCCTCTCCGGGGAGCCTTTTCCAGCTATCTGCCCTCTCCTTGTGGTTTGCTTGTTGTGTATGTAATATTAAATGTGCCCGGCTATTTTTTCATACTCTCTTCTCACCCTAAGGGTGTGTTCTCATGTTCATTTTTTGAATTTCATAAAATAAATTCAAGTGACAAATTATTTTTTCATAAATGAGTATGTGTACAAAAGAAGATTCAATTGTATTTTGTGGGATAATGTAAGGATTGTAAGAATGTGCCTTTAGATGTGAAATAGGATGAGCTTTAAGAGGAGGATAGTAGAAAAGAATAATGCCGGTTTCATTTTTCATAGCTCGTTTTGACGATGCCACGAGTTCTTGAATGCAAGTAGAAAATATTATGTGGAAATCTAGTATAGCGGACATAAAACGCAAATTCGTTTGGATTATTGTATTGTTATGAATAATTTCATCATGCTTTTCTAAAAAATATTTAATATCTAAATTTTTAATTTGCAATGATAAAATTATATGTTTTAATGTATGAAGCTCCAGATTTTCAAAGCTTGTTTAAGGTTAGTCAGTTCGCTGAATATATTTTTTGTTAAATTCCGCCCTTCTAAGACAGAATTGCTCTGCGTTTGAAGCCGAAGGGAAATTCAATTCGGAATTATCTCTTTGATTTATATCAATGAGATATTATTCGTGTTTCCAAAACCGTTTCCGGGAAAACTTGTACCGAATATCGAGTACAATGGCGAACCTCTCTTCTCTTCAATACAAATAATCCCTCCGGTAATGGATTCCGCTCGAGAGCATTTATGAATATCTTTCAATTTTACAGCATTAAAAAGATTTGATTTATTATTTAAACAAGTGTATCTCCTCTTCTCTTCAATTTATGAAATCGCTAAAATTTGCATCGAATATAATCGTATTATATTATAAAATCTAAATTTATAACAAAAATAAATATTCAGTCGTAAAAATAAAATTTGTTTAAAACAGAACACAATATCTATGAAATTTAATGTTTTTGATTTTATTAAAGAACATCCGAATGAAATAAAACTTTCGGCACATAAAATAGCAACCTGGAATAAAAACCTTTACAATTTTAATCTCGGTTTACGAGTCAGATCAATTTGTTAATCCACATTTATTGTGCGATCGTAAAATGAAAACATTTATAATTTCTTGTGTCAGAACGAGCGTACGAACTGTCTATAACTGAAATCCCCAATGGGAGTCGAACGTCCTCCTTTCACATTATATTATTCATATTATCTTGTTCTATGTACATTCAAAAGTGCTGTGTATAAATGGAATTAAATTTCGAAATTAGGGTCGCCCGTTTACATGATAAATTTTAATTAACAGAATATACAAGTAATTAATTAACACTTTCAATAAAATAACATCATAAAAGGAAGAATTTACGGTTCCCAAGCAATGGTTTGCTCGTTCATTACAATTTTGTTTGATTAGTAATTTCGTTAGAAATTGCCTCGTCATATTAATTTAATCAAACTCCGTATTTAAATGAAGAATTTACGATAGTTTCACTCGCATCATGCTCACAATTATTATGATGATTACGTATAATAAATCAAATATATCAAAGGAGTCATGATATATTATGACATTTTTTTGAAACCGCAGTTAATAGTTCTTCTTGTTTTCAAATGAAGAATTTTGTGTAAATTATTATCTAATGAAAAAAATGATTAATTAATTTTGCAATAGAGATTATAATGCGGACCCATTTCAACTTCCTTTGACGTTTCGACGATGTAAAAACGTCCTAAACATTCATTCAAACGTCCAATCATTGACCTAAAACCTCGTCGTTTTCCTAAATTAATGAATTTTGTATTTAACGAGCGTTTCAAAAAGTCATTCATCTCGTCAAAATATGCAATGACAATGCAGATGAATTAGCACTTTTGTGTAGTACCTACTGAGTTCTTTTGTTCTACTAGGCCGAGGACGAGAGTCAAATACTCGTATTGTCTTTCATTATACAAAATTTTGGCCTCGTTTTTACAATTTTTCATAATAAAAATGTAGCATTAGCTTATAAAATAATATACTTAGAAAAATATAAATATTTTCCGATTAACAATTAGTTTTATTTAACGAAAAACATCTCAGTTGTATTAAGTATATCTTGTTGATGTTTCAAAGAAATTTCTTTCGTTACATTATGCTGAAGATTCTTTTCGGTACTAAACTAATCCCTTATGGGCTATTGTGTTGTAATTTTGCGATCGGTTTTTGTGTTTGCCAATTTTAGGTCGATTCCATTACAAGGCAGAACCTTGGAGAATAGTTTGAGAAAATCAGATTTTTTCATCTTAAATTCTTTTTCTTATCGGTGTTATCTGAATTCTAATGAAATTAATTAAAATATTATTTTATTTTTCAAATGAGAAAATGGGAAAACATCTTTAAAGAAAATTAATGCGTCCTTTACGAGTAAATAAAAAAATCTATATATTCATCCAAACACATGAAAAATCACATTCATACACGCCAGAAAGCAAAACAAATAAACAGAAATATATGAAGCAAAAAAAAAGTAGACTTTCTGGGACCGAAGTGCTCGAGGTGCTACGAGCGAAAAGGAAAAAGTCCGGAAAACACCGGTGATGTTTCCCTTCGGAGGCGGCGGAAAAGCCGCCGCATTAAAGAAAATTTAGGCCGCTTTTCGCGGTCGCGTGAAGAAAAATGCTTCTGTATTCGCGTTTTTTCGCATTTCGGCCGAAAGTACGTATGAAAGGGAAAAAATTGCGGGAAATGAAGATTTACGCGGAAGGCGCGTAACCGCGATTCATGGGACCGCGAATGAGCCGAGTCCGTATTTAAATTGCTGCCGTTATCAAAACGAAAAATTCGTTCGTTATTACAATATTTCTTTGGCGGGATTGTTTTGGTGTATTTCTCGTTTAATCATCTTTTTGGAAGTACGGTGGAACTCCGATATACGAACACGATCTTCTCCGGGAAAATGTGAATTGCAAGTTGAATGGATAGTGACAGATTATATGCGAATCGGCAAGTCAATGCACGAATAGTGAGCCAAATTTTACTGACTGACTGAAAATATTAAAACATAAATACATACCTATGTATGTATGTGATTTGCTTTAGGTACATAATGCTGTGTTTCGGGTATGTTAAAATCGATAAGTATTTTGTTTTTGACTATTTAATTGATGTGTGTTGTTTGTTCAAAGTGTGTACTTGAATTCTGCGCTTAATTTATAAGAGAAACTTTAAAGTTAATTGGTTCATAAATTGAAAACTGAGGTGTGTGTTCGCTTCGAATAATGAAATTTTCTTAAGTAGTTTCTTAATATTAAGGCGCCATTATTGGTTCATCTTTCATATTTATGACATTTTAAAGCTCCGTTTCATTGCACGTTCATTTACAATTAGCATAAATCAAAAAACAAATGAGCTTGATTCTCATAAAAAAATAGATTTATTCTCATATTTAAATATGAAAGTTTATTTAAATAAATGCGAATGTACTTTGAACGTATAAAAATACAAAGAGAAAAACACGGCTAGGCATGTTTTCTTTCGTTAGGAGAATATGTCAACTTTCAATTTAACGAAAATAGACCAGATATGATCTGAAAATAAATCTAATAATAATATAACATGTAATATAATATAAGATTGTTTTAGTGTCGTCAACCGAAATTCAATTTAAAATTTCCAAACATGAGAAGAAAACGAACTTTCATAACGTTCCATCTCCAAATTAAGTTTCGCCTACTTCAAATTGAATTCCCTTCGACCTTCTCTAAATCGATAGTTTTGTCAAGTTCAAGTGCGTCGTAACGCCGCACAAATTAACGGAACAGATAACGAAAGCTTGTAAGCTACTTAACTCCGCTGTTAAGACTCGCTTATGCTAATACGAAACAACCGCCCACTTGTCAAAGGATCAAAACTCGAAAATAACAAACGAGAATTCAAATTTTCAACAAGAGTCTTCCGAAGCGTCCTTCGTTCTCGGAGTATTCGAAGAATTTTGGATATTTCGGCAATCGCCGTTGTGTTCGTTCGCTAAACACGGATGATTTATATTATATTGTACGGTTTTCTTCCTTTTCATACACACTCGAGTTATGGGAAAATCCTTTTTCGGGTACGGTTAAGGGTTTTTCGGTGAATCGTTCGAGCGATACATCGCGAATTGGATAGACCGCTGTATAAAAATTGATGGATCAGTTTCGCTCGTGTATTCCGTTCGGTTCGATAGTAAAAATGTTTTAGTGCCGTTGTTTAATATTGCGAATAGACGAGATTTTTGCATGATTCTTTTATGATCTATTTATATGCATATAGACTGCTTCATATAAATATGAATACACTACATCGGAATGAATGCGAATAATTCATCCTTGACAGTTGATCTTCATTATACTACGAATCGATACATTTTGTGCGAGCTTATATATTTTAGTCAGAGTTCGCTGCAGTTAACTTATTCATACCTTTCATGCAAAATAACTTAGATATACAATGAAATCAAATTTGTCGTTCACGAAGTTTACGCTTTAGGTATATCACAGGACGTGTCCGTTTTATCGATACAACCCGTAAAGGAGCACACGCCTAAAACTATTTGCACGTTTTAGCGCCCGTATTACAATATACGCCGCTCATAAAATCTGTTGACCGTGTAATTTAACGTCCGACCAGCCAACACCATAAACTATCTCAAGAAGTTTAACCGTGTGCCGAGAGCGAGTGAATATTAATTATCCCGTGCCAACAATTTTCCATACTAATTTTGCATAGTAAACTCGCCACAGTTTTCGATAACTACTGGAAAAAATCGATATACTTAAATATAAAATAGGTCGATCGTTATATTTATTAATGAATTTTGTTCGGTTAGCTTTCTATAGATCCGCGTATAAATAAAACGTATAGGATGATGATATTTTTTCCGAGTTGTTAGGCGAAATCTTTCGCTCGAAGAAAATTCGTCGTAGATTTTTCGTATGTAAATATGGCATACGTTGGAAGGTAGAGTTTGGAAAAGCTTACGGTTTACCCTCTGCTGACATATCGACAATTGGCGGGAAAAATACGAGATACCCAATTTTTACGGGTGCCCGTTACCGGTAGAGGGAAAACGTAAGATATTCCTAGTGTCTGCGTTTTATTATTTCTTTTGTTTTTTTCTTTTTTCTTCGGTGGAAGCTCTGCGTTGAATACCTCGATACTGGGGGATTTGTAAAATGAATCATTTTCAGTGCGAGCGAATTTCATACGTGCGATTTTTTCTCGTTTCGGTAATCCGAGTTTTCTTTGTTGTGAGTAATGAATATGAGCGAAACTTGGCATGTGCTGATTGTACGCCATCGCTCCCCAGACGTTTCGTTCGATACGTGGAGAATGCTTTCAGAGCCTTTTAAATAATAATCAAATTGATTCAAACAAAGAAGCCTTTGAACATCGACGAGCATTTCGAATTCCTACCATACTACAGAACCTATGCGAAATATCGAATATAATTCATGAATTTTCGACCTTTTATTCGAACTGCATCAAATTGAATTTGTTTGACGGCGTCGCAAGCAGTCGCTCGGTAGACGACGCGATCTCGCAGCCATCTTCCATCATCAAAGTTAATTTACTTGTAACGACGACCACGGGGCGGGTCTTCACCCATCCATCAGGATCCCTCCAGGGTTGGGCGTTAATAATAAAGTAATTTCGGTTCGAGGTGACGTCGAAGTTCGGCTCGGAACCCGCTCGAGCGTTAAACGCCGCCCCACCATTAGAATGCTTGCCTGCTTTGATGAAGGTGTGTGCGTACTTAATGTATCGTATACGTATATCATGAATATAGGGTGTTTCGAATGGAAGTATGTGCGTCAGATCGATGGTCTAATGTGGCGTGTCTTCGCGCTTCGAGACGAGAGTTGAGTTCGCTTGTTTAAATAAGGACGCAGAGGTAAATAGCGCATAAGGTAAGGCAGAGGTTTTCAAGTTAATTATACGTCGTTTTGCTAAGAGGAATTCTTATGAATTGTGATGTATTTCTTCATAAACGAGCAGAAGTGCAATTTGATTAATCTTGTGATTCTAAATAATACTTACAGTAAATAAAAAAAATATAGTGGTATGTTCATTGTAATATTTTGATTGATTTCTATGAAATTGAGTACCTTTAAATATTACGTATTAATAGTTACAGATTATATTATTGAATGAACAAATATCATTTGAATGGATCCTACAATTTTCAATGACTAAAACCCTATCATTCAATCGTAAGTTACTCGGCACGAAATTACCTTTCTTTAACACGATCCCATTCACAATAAAATCTATCAAATTCTATACTAAAAAAAACTTAATACTCATTTCACATGATACTTTAATTAAATAATTAACAATTGAAACTTCGGCCCAAAGAAACAATTGAATTCACAACCCTGAGATTGATGCTTATCACAACGTCACGCATTATTGATTCGTAAGAACACTCGTGCGCATAAACGTTGTCGTTTCGGCGCATTTAATTAATCCAACGACACCTTTGAGCCGTGATCCGTGAAAGCGTATCTGTCTCTCTGTCGATGTAAATTTACATAGAGAAAAAGCCCACGGTGGTGGAAAGCTTCGGGAAGGTAAGGGGGAAAGCTTTGATGAGCTGTTCGTTTCGAACGTAAAAAAGGTAATGGCGCAAGGGCGCCGGTAATGCGTCTTCACGGAACGGAAACAGCGTAAAAACGATATCTGAGATGAATTCTGTCATTAACGTGGAGTAAGTGACGATTTTTTGAAAAATACATATATAAATATGTATGTATAGTGTCAAAATGTACAAACGAGGTACCATTTACAAAAACCATTTAAGAAAAAATATTTTCACATACTCGTCTATGAAAGAGCATTTCTCAAACTACTTTTCTATAGATTTATTGTACATCGAATGTTGCGAATTACATCGCTTCGAGGCGCATTTCAAGTGAATTCTTCATAGATACGTCGAATTCGAATAATATTTTCAAATCAAATCCAAATTGTATGAAACGACGCGAATTACATCGCATCGATTGAATTCTTCATCAAAATGCCAATTTCAAATAATATTTTTCAATAAATTATGGCTCATTTCATTAGGAGATTAGAATGCTGCAAGAGTAAGCACATACTGTTTCTGTATATTGATACTTATTATAATAAAAAATATCCAGATATCATGAATACGATTCGATTCGGTTAGATTTACAAAATTTATGCAACACTCTCAAAAAACAATTCCGTCTAAACAAGACATCTTTGGCGAACGTTTGAGACGTTCACGACAAGGAGAATATTTCAATTTCGGAAACCTCAAAGAGCGCAAAGTACAACAGAATCGCGGTTGCACTTCGGCAGTTTTCCGCCAACGATTTTCCCTGCATGCAACGGCTCTAGATTTGTCTATGCAAAGCCGACTATCTACAACACCTCAGAAGACGTTCCAATATCGGAAAAGACACATTTTCGCACCGAGAACAAACCGACGGTATAAATTTCAGGTGAGACGTTTACAATTGCGCCTTTCATTTCGATGCAAATGCTTTTCCATTAGCAGCAGCCGTTGGTTTCGAACTTCAAATGAAAAAATATGTACAAAATTATGAAATATAATTGTATACACTAATTTACAATATAAGAAAAAAACTAACAGATATATTTTCGCCTAACAAATATCATATGTTTAAATATATCTTACAAAATAATAAAATAGATTTGCATATACACGTGTGTAAATGTAATTATATTAGCGAAGTGTTTGAGTTCAATTTGGTATCAAATTTATGCATTAGACCTGCATCAGCTTCGTCAAAGTACCAATCATATGCTTGAAATGCGTACTAATGTGTCCAATCTGCGTTCGAGTTGTCAATATATTATTTAATAATGATATAAATAAATTCAGCAAATTGAAATACATAATTTTTATTTTATTCAAATTAAAATGCAGATACTTTGCATTTATTTTAACAGATACTTTTTAAAATGCACTAGGTGCATATAATTCAAAGAAAATATGTTGTCACACTTCATACATGCAGCAAGAAAATATCGAAACGAATACGCCGGTAGCGCGTTTTCCAACCAAAAGGAAAACTGTGTCGCGGTGGTTTTCCCGCCAAAACGAATCGTAGATACATGTAAGCGACGAAAGCCACAAAAAAATCGAAAAAGAGGGAAAAAAAGAAAGAAAACAGTGCTGGCGCAAAGTTTTAATCCCGGAAGGATCCGAAAAGACCGACTCTCGTCGGTTGCCAACGTATTTCCGTTTCCGGAAAAGTCACAATGGCGGCGGACGAGTCGCGGAAAAATTCGCATTTTCCATTGACGACAAATGCTTGTGCAAAAAGCAAGCAACCGTACATTTGTACAAAAATTTTCTCAACATGCTTTGATTTTTTTTCATATGAAATTTAAATCAAAATAAAAAAAAATAACATTTTTTGCTTTAGTGAAATGAAATATAAAAATCTTAACAATGATTACCAAATAAGAATTATTTTAGAGTCTAATATAATATTTTAAATATATAAATCACACTTTTCAATTACATTTTATATATACATATTTATATATCTACATATTCGTATACACGAATACCGATAAATTATTTACAGGTATTTTGCATGGAATTCAATTCCGACACATTTCTAGAAAATCTCACATTTTTCCACAGAAAAGTCACGACAAGCTCTCTCCCTCTGAGGGATTTCCCGCTCTCGAAGTGCGAAAATAATTTTCACCGATACGATTTCTCTCGGCGACCTCTTTGTGTAATTGAAATGTTTTTTTTTTCCACCCCGCTTTTAATTTTCATTTTATTTCAATTCGACTTCACTCCTTTCGTCGTCTTGGGCTGCTTTTTGTTAAGGCTAGAATGTCGGAGACGTAATGAATGGGTGCGCCTCTCAAGCGAAACGGAAAGGAATTCTGGGATACGTGTCGCGATTTTTTCGAGGAAATGTTTATACAAAAACACCGATACTCTAAAAACAAATCGTAAATCTAAAAATTTATTACTTTTTTTCATTATTTGAAAAATATTTAATTAACTATTTACATTATTTGACCCAATTACTGTCGCTGGATGCGCATTAAATCATGTCATTAAAGGATCGAGAGAATTTCGACACGAACCCCGATTCGAAATTAAACAGGATCAAAAACTAATTTCACCACCTAACAAATTAATCCATGCCGATTTAAAACCGTGTAGTGGAAACGCAATGCGAGTTAATTTCGTAGAACCAACTCAACGATACATCACGTCTAAAAGCACTCCTGAATGGAACTCGCTAAAATAGATTTACCCGGTAAACGAAATTACTTACAATTTAATCCGGTAAATTATTCGAGATGAGTGACGATGTATTACCTGTTTCTTTATAGAATAAATATGAAAACAACATATCTATTAAAGTTTCGAATATATCTAGTAGATAAAAATAAATTAAAACTAAATAAATATTTGTTACGATTCATCTCTGAATTTTCAATCTATTTACTACTTATAATTTACTGAATACATAGTTTAAAATATAAATTTAATACGTATATAGTATCCATTAAAAAAAATCAACTTATAAATAACTCTGATACAGATGTTTGCGGAAACTCTCAGTCAACTTCTATAGTAGCCTCTAAGCAAATTTAACTTTCAGTCTTTCAAAAGCGAAGCACATGAAAACGGTGTATCTTCCACTTTAAAGTATACTGCTCAGCGGGAAAAGCTACTATCTATAGAGTGTATAAATCAATTTAAAAGCTTTTCCGGAGACTCTTGCATTGTGTATCGACTGACTTTCAAGACTAAAAAACCTTTCAACATTCGAACAACTTTCATTTTTTCCCTCGATATATATTCCACGGTGATAAATTATTAATAAATAATATTATATTTTGTCATTCAATATTTTTCTTCCGATATCGACAGTTTTGTCAAGTTTTGTTTCCTTATAATAAAATCACAGAAAACCACCCGAGTCAGGGTTTCTGCGAATCGTTCCTTATTGCTGAAAGTTTGGTCGGGCTTGCATCCCTAGTTTGCCCAAAGTTGGTGCCGTTGCAGCCGGAAAATATTAATTTTGCAGCTTATCGCCCACGTCGCTGGACGAGTTTCAATATCGCCCAAGTTTGGCGCCAATTTTGGAAAGTGTGTCGCAAACATCCCCGGGCTACGTACAACATACGACCCCGACCGCAAAACATGTGTTTTCCGAAACATTGATGTTTTCATTTGGGTTATTCGAATCGGATCATTGTGAAAATGACGTATTTTTAAACGATAAATGCTCGTCTTGTATTTATTTTTTTGATTAACGATCGCTTTATATTTAATAAAGCGAGGGAATGTTTCATTTTTTCAACAGTAATTGAAATATTCAAAGTGAAGTGCTTATAAAAGGTTGGTTCATTTCATCTGTGAAATTAGGGATTAGCCTCAATTAGCGAATTAACCTGTTGAATAATTAACACAGGTTTGATTGTGTAGCCACACTCAACACGTTAAATAAATATTTTGTGTGACTGATAATACAAATCAGTACCTATATTATTATATAATAATAAATGCGCATCTAAATTCAGAATAATAATAAAATACTTATAATGAAACTTTTATCATATTCAGATAAGAATTAAAATATCAACTAAGGGTCGATCTTTTTATATCTGGTTTAAGAATAAAACGAATTTAAACTACTCCGACTATGAGCTATCAAAACTTCTGTTAAAAGAAACAGACATACTACAGTTTGTACAACTATACATTCTTGCATCTTTTTCCTCCATATTTCGACAATTGATAGTTTAAAATCGTTCAATATCCAAACCAAAGGTGAAAAGACTAGACATTAGTCACAAACATGCCATTCTAAATATACAAATTTCCATTCACTCACCCCAGACGCCCATCAGCACAGTATCAAAACGCAATAATTCCAACTGCGCGTTATTTTCAAGGGCCGTCTTTCGCCGAATCGCGGCGCTTTCGCGACTCGTGCACGCAACGGTCCTCGCGTGAATTATTCGCGGCGCAGACCGCGAGATAACCTGTTCGCAAATGGCCCGGAATAATTTGAATATAATTACGGGTGGCCATTTTCGCTACATCTCCAGGATATTTATGAGGCTGCGCGGGTGCCGACTTAATTTACTGCCGTCTGCGAGGAAGGACCGCAAACCGCCGGAACGCGGATTTCCACGCTCTGGATCAAGGATATGCGATGAAAAGTCAACTCTTATGCTCTAGTGTAGCTGTTGAATTTATTAATTTACTGTTTAAGGTACTAGTATCTATTTTTTATAATTTATCATTAAATCAATTCACTTCAAAGTGAAAAAAATGACACTAAAGTTCAATATTTCGAAGAGCAATCAGCGAATGAAATATGGCGATGAAATCGATCAAACCAAATCGACACAGATAAACAAGGAACTTATTTTCAAGAACTACTACTTTTTTATTAAATGAATCGAGTGTTCAAATTATGACATGTAACTCTTGCCAGGATCTGACAAGAGTTGAATCTATTGTTATGTGGATAATAAAGTCCGAACGGTGTGCATAAACGATTCATACAGTTACATTATCCGATGATTAATTATTTGTCAATATTAATCAGAAAGATAAATAAGTGCCTACCTTTTGAGTCTGTCGAAGGCGCCTAACTCATGAGTGAAAAACAAAAGAAGATAGATTATTCAAAATGATTTAAATAATAAATTAATCTGATTATGAATTAATATAAAATTCTCATTGAAAAATATGTATTTTTTATAATGAAAATATTTCCGACTAAATTTATTGATTTTGAACTAAATACTTATCGATACAACTGTTTATATTCAATTGCAATAAGCTTATCCCTCATCCTTTGAACCAGTTTGTTTAGAATCGATTGCGCTCGGCTAACACTGAAATAGATTGCCATATCTCGATTCAGTTCGATTGAAAGCTTTATGTGAAACTAAGAGCATAAATCCAGAACTACATATATCCGTTTATATTTTGATACGAATGAAAGTTTTCAACGCGATTTCGACAGTTAATATTTAGGTATCATGTTTTTCATTTCACATCACGTAACATCACCCCAAAACAACTTTGTAGAACATCGAAAACAACCACCGTTAACACATTAGAATTCCTATAGCATAATTGCCTAAGCAACACCGCATAATGCATAACAGAGCACATACTATGGGTAGGAAGCGGCGACGTAAGCGCAACGCACATCATAATATGATAATAGGGACGCGCCTCGGGCAAAAGGTACCCGAAACTACCTTATCCTTCCTATTTGTACTTGGTCAGGTCAAAAAGTTCCAAAATAAACCGTATCGTATTACTTAACATTCAAATCATATTAAAAAATATATAGATAATATTTGGAGTCAATAATTTTAAAGTCAATACTCTCTACAAGTTCAAGTGGGAATGTTTTTCTTTTGAGCTAGATTATTTTCTAACTATAAATTTTTGTACTTATATTCAACTTTTAACTAGAGTTTAGCTTAGTTATTAGTTCCCGAATAGATCAGCCTGAAATTCTGACATAGAGTGGAGTGCATACATAGCCTACTATCCACATTATGTAAATAACAAAAGTAATTGACTCAAGTTTTTAATTGACCCTTCTTCTGCAGACTCTCAACTCTTTCGGATTTTTGGTGATTGTATCTGAAGAGTTCTTCTATAATATTTTGAATTAATAAAAATAAATAAAATAACTAATAAAATAGTTTTGAGAATCAGCGAAAACGGTAACTCGAATCAAAAATGTTTGTCATTTATAGTGTGTACGACCCTTAAGGTCCGTTTTTCTTACCGCGGCAAGCAACAAGAGGCGCGCAGCATGCAGCCCGGTCATTGGGAACAAAGGGTACCTTCAACTTACAAAATGATAGGTATCCCTTCGTAATGCGTCAGATATGAAAATTTCAAAAAAAATCGAACAACTTAAAACTTGAACCGGCACAAGCAGACAAGTCCGATATAAGCACACACCCGCGGCTCGTTTATCAGCTTAGCGATGTCTCCCGTATGATAAAGCGGCCACAAAATCCGGCGTTTGCCCTGTACCGGTTTGCAGGGTGAGATAAGCCCGACAGTCGTTCGGTCACTCGGCCAAATGCCCCTATCGGTTCCGGACACACCCGTTCGCTGCCATAACCCAATATGCGACTATCGCTCGTCCGCCGAATGTTTTCGACCCCAATTTATGGGCCGAATCGGGACTGGGCTAAAAATTAATAATGTGTCGATGCTTTTATGGGTGTGAGATTTTGTGCGGGGAAAATCTGTTGATCCTCGACGGTGCGTTTTTATTACTGAGCGAGTGGGCTGGTGGTTTCGCGGGTGAGTTGTTTTGAAGTCGTTTCGTCACCCATCTGTTTTACGATGAAAATCTTGTTAAAAGAAATATTAGTGTATAGTTATAGTGGCTACATATCTATAACTGATATAATCATGTTTCTAGAATCGAGACGAATGAAAAAAAAGCACAGAAAATCTAATCGTTTTTACGATTTCAATGGTTTTTCTTCACACTTTTTTTGTGACTTGAATCAAACATCAATTCATCATTATCAAAACGCGAAAAAAAATTCATTCTCAGAGATGAAAATATCTTGAAAAATCACACTTGAAAATAGTTTTCATGAGCACCGATGCGATTTTCAACATAAAAATGAAATATTTTCACTTCGAGAAAACGCGCATTATCGAAAAGCCGAGCGTTCGAAAAACTCCACAATCACGATTGATAGACCGAATCTAAGCTTTTTCGTTTCGCAGTCCGATTTTTTGCACCGATGCACTCGATTGTCGTTCCTTCGTGTTTTATTCCCTTTTCCACAGACATAACGACGTATTTGCGGTCCTCGGGCAGTTCGTAGAACTTGAAGATCCCCCTAGAATTCCATTAGTGGCGACCTTGCCGCAAGGACTCAGCTCCTCCTCGTACATTTGTCTTATATATGTGTATACACTTTTTTTTGTATTTTCTCGGTGGAAAAGCGACGAATTTCAATTTGCTTGGGATGCAATAAAAAGGACACTTAACAGAATGCGATCTGTACCGGTACGCGTCGTCCAGGTCCTTCGACATTATTCCGAGACGATGGCAGTCCGCAGTTTCGGCGAATAAACGTTTTATTGGCGACTGATGGCACCGGCACCGGATATAAACGGAAGTTAAGACTCGAAAAGGTTTGCCATGAAAGTCAATGAACGCCGAAATTGCCTGGCAATAGTATAAAAAAGGAGTGAGGAGTAAAAAAACGCCGAGCGAAAAGCTCCGGCTACAGTCGGATGAATAATGTGCATTTTATATACGGAGAGCGTATCTGTTGAAAATTCGTTGAATATTTCAGCTTTCTTAAGCGTCCGTTGAGGAATTAATAAATCGTGGAAGCATTATGTATTTTTTCTTATTTTACTTTTAAAAACACTTTTTTTTTGTGTTCTGGTAATTTACAATCTTCCCTAACTTAGTGGAGCTTAATCGTTCGTATGAAAGCTCAGGTGTTCCTTTGTCGTGCGGCTAGAGTAATTAAGATGTACACGTTTCCGTGCAAACTCGTATCTTGTACAAAGTGTTGCTTAATAGCCAGTTTAACCGACGATAATAGCCTGAAGCATAATGCGATACCGTGTAAAGGAAAAATGCGTTCTGCGAGTTAGTCGTTCATCTTTTGTCGAAGTTATCGATTATCCTTCGATAGAGTGACTTGCAAATGTGATTCGGTCGTGACAAGAATATAGCTGTCATGCTCAAATATGGCTCATCTATCGCGAACGGAATAGACCTATCAAAACTTATAAAAAGACCATCTGTTTCATTCTTGCTCAACAATTTGAAGTATGTTAGAAAAATGTAATATTATAAAACAGAAGTATTCTCTGATTACTTCGATTTAAACAATACAAACTCTTTAAAATATAAAATAGTTTGATAAATTCATCCCAGATTCCATACAAAGCTTGTAAATGATAAAATATTAAAAAAAAGAAAAACTTTAAAATTGGTCAATCAATCATTTTACCATGAAATTGACAACCCTCAAGTTGATTATCTGGAGGGTTCCTTTTAATTGGTCGATAATTAAGTTTTGAACTCTTTGAAGGGTTCTTTAAATCCAAGCAAGATCAATATGAAATTTAAGAAAGTTTTATTCAAGTGCTTTAAAATAACTCGAGTACAAAACGTTTAATTAAATAATTCAAAAGAATCAAAGAACATTTTTTTCAATAGTGCTCTGATTGCGTCCACGTTATTAATTTTCCACGAAGCGCACGAAATTCATTCGACTGACTTTGAAATTTTCACTCAAACTCGAAAATCTCTAATATTTCAAAACAAGAGAACCTGCATTTGACGTAAATCGGTATATACATTCGTTTTAAATAAAACAAATTCGGATTTCGCCCGATCGAAACGCCACAGACGAAATCAATATGCGCCAGGCGTCCTGCGAGAGTTCGCCCTGCCGAAAAAAGGCACATCGTCTGAACGAAATAGCCGCTATTGAATCGAAAAAGGAAATTGGTGGTGTGTGTGCAATTTCGACTTTCAGAATCGTGGCCTCAATGCTTCCGACGGATGCCTCCGAGCCAAGAGGTCGTTTGTCTGCGAACCGCAGAGTCGCGTTTCAAAAAGAGAAAACCACCGAATAATATTTACATTTGAAACGCTTCTATATGTGAGTATGCGGGTGTGTTTCGATTCTTTGACGTATTCGAATCTGGCTGAAATAGGGGAAAGTATTTGTGCGTTCGAAGCCAATCAGCTTTGCTCGGTTACGGGCTTGCGTAAGCTCGTCTCGTCTATCTATTATTGACTCGCGTATGCGAATGTAAATAATACCCCGGGTTACATTCGCGATTTTCAGATATAAAAGTTCCAAAGGAAAACTCTTGCGAGTTCTCAGGAACGCTGCCGGTAAAGGGACATTCAGCAGGTTTCGATATATATATTTATCTACTATTTGTTACAGATATTTTCGATGACTAATTATTCTTACATTCATTTGAGGGACGATTCTTTTAATTAAGCATGGTTTGGGTTGTTTTTTTTTTTATATAGAGTTCGACAGTTGATCTGGTGCATTCATGAATTCACAGAGTTGATTTTATGGAAAATTATGCAAGTGAAATTCATTGATGAATGAAAATTCCAACCCCTAAAATGAATAAGTAAAGTATCTGGGCTATGAACTCCGACGAGTAATAATGATCGATCGACTTTAAATTGTACAAACAATATGGATAATCCATTTTTAGTAACTGTTTTATTAAGCGTTAAATCGACACTCATTCGAATCAAATATCAATTAAATTAAATTCAAAAAAACGACAAATGAATCGCAAACACTTTATGCAGCGTCATCTTTGACTGATACGATGTTTTGCATAAATCTAGATTTAATATTTTGTTTTTGAATTAAAACATAACATTGCTTGATTTAAAATATCTGAAGATTGTAAAGTTTGTTATGTCAATATCCTAATATATGTATGTCCTAAAAATTTATAGGATTTTTATATTATAAAGAAGGATAGTTAAAATAATAGCTTTGAATAAATTGATTTATTTTGTTTGAATTGAAATCGTATTGATATTAGCCATTTTTCCTCGAAATCCTAGAAGGTATACAAACATACATATGCAGTGATATTATATTATTTTATTCGAAAGCATGTAATCGAGTCTCTTTTCGGGTATGGTGAAAGCGCTTTCTCCCTTCGTGTTCCGCGAGCAATATGAAATTTGCTTTGTAATGCGCGAAGTGCAAAACCGTGAGCTTTGCTTTTGTATTTTTGACGACGTCGAATGATAAGATTCGAGCAATATAGCGAAATGTGTTTATTCAAGCGAGTGTACACAGCGAAATCGTCTCTGAAAAATCTGATTCGTTTCACGAAAGTGCTCGATGAATGCGAGCCTCACTTATTAAATTTTACTTATTTTTATTGTAAAGTTATTTGTCTAAAATTTTCAGTGTATATGTACAAAAAATAACGTTAAAATTAAAATAAATATGCACTTTGTTTTATGACATTTTAATTCATGCCGAATTCAATAGAAACGTTAATCAAGTTTTGGCCTCACAATGAACGGCGCAAATGAATATTTGCGAAGAGGTTCCAACAAAAGAAAAATCATTAGTAACCAGACGGTATTTTTTAATGAAACTCTTACCGGATTACAGTACTAAAACGTCCCACTTTCGCGAAATCGCATTAAGCCGTTTCCATTCGTCCTTTGTATCGAATTGTATAATACGTACTCCTAGAAGGACGATCATTAAAATTTGAAAAAAAAGCAGAACGATCGAAGCTCCTTGCCTTATCCTCATGCTTTTCCGAATAAAGAAACACGTCCATATACAGAAAAACACATACAAAAGCATTCACAGAAAACGGTGGAAAGCCACAAAAGGAGAGAGAACACTTCAAAGGGGACGCTCCCGCTTGATTACTTTATTTGCTGCGAGACTTCTCCTTTCTTTCTTCTGCTTTTGCGGCCAAATAATATAGAAAACCTTCTAGATTGGTGTTTTGGAGATGACGAGAACATCGTTCAGTGAATGGGAATATGAAATTGAAATCAAAGCCTGTTAAAAATTTATACGCCGCAGAGTTCGAATAATGGCGTATAAATCCACCGTATATTTTAGTTTTTTTATTATTAGATTTGAACTCGATCGTCTAAGCTGCAATATAAAAACTGTTGGAATTTATTTTTCAAGTAAATAAATTTCGTTTTAAAAATGACTAAAATATAAGCTTCTGTGAACTAGCGTTGCTCATGACTGTAAATTTTATAACGAATGGTAACTATTGTAATTACGTTAAGTGTGTAATCCATGCTTAATATGCTTGATACATTCTATAATTTAATGTTTCAAAAACCTTTCCAGACAAACAAATATTATAATATTCCTAAAAATTTCCACTACAAAAGATCAGTCGTTTAAAAGTCTATAAATAACGTACATTAATTCATATGTAGGTGTTAGTATAAACTATAATTTATCATATTTAAATATTATGAAAACGTTTCTTTAATTGTTATTATAAAAGAAAAAAAAATACATATTATTTCAAAATATTTTCAAGCTGAATAAACAAAATATATGACAACAGACATAGCTATTCCATTTCCATTACGGGAAGCGAACTCCGACATGAATCGCTGATTGCAAACAGTCTTCATTCCATCTTCGTGCATTTTCCTTACCATTTTCCGAGAAATTTCCGCATAAATCTCGAAGAAGGTCTCCGATTGCGGACGACCAACAACAGACCGGTGCGCTTCCATTTAAATTGTATCATTATAAGGCAGGGGAGAGGGATTAGAAGGGACTTTTGCCACTTTCATTTACTGCAGCCACCGCCGAGAAGCGGAGCCTCAAAAAGGGGGAAAAGTTTGAACCGCTTTAATCCGCCCTTTGGCCTCGGATAAGAGGAGCTTTCTGGTCCTTTTCCATGCTAAGGTTGCGTTTCTTATTGTTCAAACTGTAAGTGAAATTCTTATACACTACTACATAGCGGTGCTTAGCCTTTTTCTTTTAATTAAACGCTGCCTTATTGCTGGATTATCTAACAGTATTTTATTATTGCGTTTTTTTCAATGTTTTTTTTCAATAAAATATATTACTTTGATACATGTTTCATATAAAAATACTATTTATATTAATTCAAATCACGTTTTATCAATAATAACTTATAATGATTTAAATTCATATTTGAATTATTTTATAGAGGAAAATAGTAAAAATTAATATATTTACCTAAAACTCATATAAATAAAATCGGTATATACGATTTCTCGTTTTTGTATCGACCGTGAACATTTTTAATTATGAAAAATTCATCTGCGCTTTTTCGAACAGCGGTACAACAAAAGAAAATTAATTGCTGCGATGGTACACTAGCAAAAGTAAAGCGGTTAGTTTTAAGCAGAAACTCTCAGTTAAAATAACGAAAAGAATATTGTATGAGAGAATATAAAAAAATGAAAAAATCGAATAATAAAAAATGAAAAGGAGAAATGCAAGAGAGCGCATCCGAAATGCGATGTTTCGTTCCGAGAAAGAACCCAGTAATTGCCTCGTTCGGTTTAAACGGTTTGGTTAAAGGAAAAAAAAACGGAAAGTATTTAAAATTGAGAGAAAATATTTGTTTTGAAACTCGTGTAAAATTCTGTTTTTTTTTTATTTATTTCAATTGGAAAACCATCAATGAATCGATTTACCTTTCAAATGAAACGAATGCGCATTTACTTAATTTGCAATTAATTAAGCTTGATAATCATTACGCTTAAAATATTCGAAACATATTTCGAATATATCACAGTATTAAAATCGAATTTGTTTTTAATTTATAGAACCTGCACATTTGCAAATCCTATTAGAGTTGAACCGAAATTATCAATGCACATAAATAAACTGGCATATAAATAACATACTTTTGATTTGAATTCATAAAATGAAATTTAAATAATTTTTGTTTCGAATTTATAATCAAACGTATTCAAAATAGTTGAACTAATTCGAACATTTTTTATTTATTATTTGAAAAAATATTAGTTATAAATTCGTTTGAGAGAAAATGTCTCCATTTCTGTTATACTATCACACTTTTCACCATACAAGAAGTCTGCATTTTGTATTTCCTTTTTAGTTCTCTAATTAAGCCACGCTTGGCGACGAGATGCAGAAGAAGCTTGCACATAATAATATAGTTACAAATTAGCACCAAAAGAGAAGCTAAAAAATGTTTCGCCTTAATTAAATGTCTTTTTGGAAAGAAAAAAACATGGAAGACTTGGCTACATTTCGGTGTTTTAAATTCAAATAAGAATGTTCAAAGTTGATTTAGTGTGACTTTCTGAGCTTCGAAGTGTAGACTTTGGTTAATTAGTTTTTACAATTATATTTGAAATTGCAAAATTTTTCTTCCAAATTGAAATGAATACACAAATAATATTAAAGACTTGTATTATACTAAGGTTTATAGAAATTTTCTTTTCCGAAATGATAATTCTGGAAATATAAAAACTTTAAAAGCCCCATAAATTAATTCAAATCCTAGTAAAATATAATATAATGTGAAATTCGAAATTAATTTTGCATTTAAATCTTTCCATTACATTATACAACGGTTGTACGATCGCGGCGCATAAATTTCTCTAAGCTCATTTCGCTACGCGGAAATCCGGTCGACCGGAGCGTATATTATTTTTATTTGCGAGTTTAACTTTCAACGTAATTATTCGATGAAAATTTAACGCGTTTACAACGTATAACAACAGGCCGAGATAAGGCCATTTTTGGCATTCGACTAAAAAGGGTCGCGTCCTTCGAGGATTGAATTACCAACTTGCCGAAATTGCTATGATGTAATGTTGTACCGAGCCGGCTTTATACTATCACTACATTGTGCTGATAATATATAATGAATTGTGTTTTGCAACATACAAAATACTCTTGTTTTTACTTAGAAATTCATATACCTAGAATAAGCTGATTCATACCTATTCTAGATTAATACTAAAATATTATATCACGTTTAATTTTGTGACGTAACCTTCATTAAGTTCACCAAATATACTTTTGCATAACATTAAATTAATAACGCCGTGGATAATAAAATACAGAATATGAAAAAACTATGTACAAAGTTATAATATTATCTATATGAATTGCGTTTTTGTTTTCCGCACAGCTGCCGGCGATTATGTAATAAAACATGGAACATTTTCCATCCTCCAAATTAGACTGTTCCTTTCGAGTGGTCCATACAACATGCGAAAAACTCTTGATCTACTTTAGAATCTCGCGGATGTCCCATTAAAAACGAAAACAAAAATAATCAACTTTTGTAAAAAAATGAAAAGTACTTCTATTTACTTGAAAATGAAATACGCACATCGACCTTTTTAATATTTTTCCGTCATACCGTTCATGATACATTTCGAATATTCACTCGTTGAATATTGCATTTTTAATAAGCCGAAATTCGGAAAGTTCATTATGGATGCGACATCAAGTCATTTCGTTCCGCATAAATTTTAAACGCCAAACCCCAATTAAACTTTTCCCGCTCTTTTCCAACTGCTCGCACACCACACAGTAAACACAACACGTACTCGTATAATTTACTTTACACGTTTTCGCGCCGAGATAGAGGGTTGCGGGAATAAATTCGCAAACTCCGATATAATTTATAGTAATGCGATAGCTACGGGGATTTCACTATTCCCATAACGACTTTCGGTGGGTGGGTTCGGAGTATTTCATGCATTCAAAGGTCCCTCGTCCAGATAAGAGCGGGTAGCTAAATAACTGTACGGTTTAATTGGAAGGCTTATAATCGGACGAATTGCGAATTTTACTTTGTAAAAAAAATATCAAGTTTTTTGTTTCACGTCTATTTCTCGTAGCGTAGTAATTTTCGCTCGATTACTGCGTCCGCAATATATTAGAATTATGTTTTATGTGAGGGCAAGGCTCGAATGTGTGCATAATCCAAGCACATAAATACGAATTATTATGTCACGTCGCATATTTTATAGGCTTATAACGAAATTTCTGCATTCGTACTAAGTATATTATTACTCGGTGTGTGGAAAAGATTTTCGGTAGGGTTGGTTGTGATGTGTTGTTTATTAAGCGATGAGAACTTTACATTTACGACCCTCTGCTTGGTGGAAAGGTCTACGGACTTTACGGTCCATAAATACGACGTGAATTATGTATCGAAACATGCATGTCCCAATAAAATCTCGTTACGTTGCAATCTTGTTAATTTGTCTTGACTTTAATGTTCACGTTATCGAACTTTTATATATTTCGTAGAATTGGTGAAATATTAATTACGCTCTTGTTGAAAGCCTCATACGAAAAGACCAATAAAATTCAATTTCACTCGAGCGTCATTGAAAAACTTCAAACTCATTTGTTTTCTTCAGTTTAATTTACGAGCATTCAATACAGGTTCAAAGCTAATTCCGAACGTTTACAAAATAAAATTAAAGCCAGCAACACAACTAAAATAATTCACGAGCAGATGAGATATTCTAACGAGGGAATCAGAGTTAGCAAGATGCTTTTTCGGAGCTTTGGAAAATTTGCATAAATTCTTGGTTTCAGCATCGGTAAGATTAAATTAATATTTTCACCTCGGCTTTTCTCAACGTGGAAAATTTCACTGAAGATTCTCACACCATTGTGAAAACAGTCTCGTCCTTCTGATAAACAAATTAATTGCTGCCTGAAAATAAATGGCTTTACGTATAATGTATGCACAAATTAAAAACGACCGGCTGTAAAAAATATGGCTCATTGTATGGCAGACATGATTAATTGCATTTTCCACGAACATCTGCTAAAATATTTTCATATTCATAAATCGATCCGCAAATACGCTTTTTACAAACTTTATAATTAACAACAGGGTCGATTCAAACCGTGTTTATATTATTGATAAATATTCAAATTATAAAAATATTTTATGAGCTTTATCAAATATTCTATAAAACCACAAATCAGTATATTTTCTGTATGATGCTTTATTACAGTGGTAACATATAAAAATAATTCAAAAACATTTAAAAACATAAGAGGCTTAACAACTACGTCCATAAGAGCATCATTCGTGCCAATTAATGTACCTGCAGGTAAAAAAATAATAGATGGTTGTACATCGATATTTAACGGGTTTATTACTCCAATCTACCTAATATAATAATAGCACTAATCCGTCTGTGTATATGTGTATTTGGGGTAACGCTACGGTACTGTGACAACTCATTTATACAATATGATTGAATTCACTGTATTTCACAACAATGACTATTACACCATCGTGATGAAAAGTAAAAAGTAGTGACATATAAAAAATGGTATTAAATTAATATGTATTGATACTAAACGGTTTGATTACTCGTATACGCAATAATATCAAAATCCATCTTCGATCCGAAACCCGACATCTGCAATATGAAGGCAAACCGAAAACCGCAAGTCAAAGATCAACACGGCCGACATCAATCGGCACCGCACACGTATTTGAACCGTCAACCCTTAGCCGAAATCCCTCCGAGCAGGATATTGGCGAACCGAAGGCTTCGACGCTCAATTAGCCGGTTCAGACGTGCACTCGTGCACCCACAGTGAATCGACCCTTAGCTCCTATAGGAACAAATTGCCGACAAGGAGCATAAATCAGGAGTTCGAGAGTCGTGTGGATGTGCGGCTAGGAGCCATTGGGGCATAAATCAAAGAGCGCGAGCGACGATTTGTTCGACGTCCGAAACGATTCGGGGGTGTTGATCTGTTCGACAATGGTTGATTGGACTGGTTGATTTGTTGGGCTTGATGGATTTCGTTAGGTTAGTTTTAACTTAGCTTAACGATTTCGGGATCTTTGTGCGGCGTTTACGTATGGCTGCTGCCGTTCGTTTCGCTGTTACCTTTTACGCTTTGAAAGCAGGTTCACACTAAAGAATATAGACAATTAAGTGTATCTAGGGTGGATTTAGTCAACTAGTGAACTGTACTAGTCAACTACATACTGAGGATAGTAGATGGTCTACTTGACCATTGTATCTTATTTAAATTCTAGTTAGTATTAACATTAGTTCGGTTGTCTTTCCACTGTCTTCTCAGCTGTTTACTCTCTCCAGTGTAAACCAGCCTTAACGTTTGCATCTAGCTCTCTCTTGTGTATATAAGAAAAAAAATGATACATACATTAGAATGAGAAAGACAATGGGAACACAAATGATAACAGTTATATGTAAACGCTGCATTAGCTTTCGAATGAGTGAATTTACAATATCTGAATGGACCGTTTATTATACAGTACAAAGCAAATTTATAATTAAAATATGCAGATTAATATCGAATAATTTGATTTTAATAATATTCATGCAAATTTTTCATTAAAACGAGCAACGAGTGAATAAATCATACAAATATTTTCATGCAAAATACTTTGTCAAAATTTTATATTTATTTATTTAATTTATATAAAGTTCAATCATACATACATATATTCGCAATATTACAAGAATTTCACGAAACGTCAAAATTGTTAACGTCATTCTCTATACAAGACAGACTTTACACTTGCTATGGACCGAAGCGACGGAGCAAAGCTTGCAATTTGCAAATCAAATAACGCTAAGAGGTTCTATATATGGTAATTGCTGAAAGTCAGCACGAAGCAATCATCTTACATGAAACACGTCTATGTGCCGATAGAGCAGAACACCGCCACAATGGGCACTGAAACGTTATAATAATGGAGCACTCACTAGACGAACGTGTATTATATTGTATGTACCAAGAACCGATAGACGAGATGAATTCCTCTGTGTAAGGGTTGGCTTTTAATAAGGAATACCGTTGACCGTCGATGGCTTCCTGCAAATGATAATTAAGAGGGATCGACTAATGGACTTGTTGAATTGGTCGATTTTCTTCAGTGCTTCAGTATTGGATTCGAAATTCTGTTGGATTTAAAAGAGTATCGTTGTGAAATAAAAATAAATAAGGACAATTGTAAAGTATTCTATATTTATCATCGACTAAACATTCATAACAGAGGTAAAAAACTATCATTTATAATTTCTATTTCATGACATAAAGAGTCTGAAAATTAATGACACGATACTGCTTAAGCGCCCGCAAAGCCGTCGATTAATTCGCGAAGAAAAATAGGGGTGAGATCGCAGTTTTTTATTCGTTTTTTAGACGACGCACAATATTTTACAATATAATTTTTAAAAGCACGTAAATCCGCCAAGACGTGCCCTATCTTTTTGGGCCATCTGCTTTGGAGTTTTTTTAGGCTGTCTCCGCTGAAAAATAATTCTTTCCCCGATCATCTGAACGCGTTTCTCTCTATTTATCCAGCTGGATGTCCCCTCTCTAGGAGACCGCTAACCAATATTTGCATATCTTAATAGGCTCCACCATTGTTTATCGGCCAGATTATATATTAATTGTTATTTGCTCCAAATCTACCGAGCAGGATGATGCAAAGCCGCGGGACACCCTCCAAACAAAGGGACTATGAAAGTCTAGTTTAGAACTTTCCCACTGTTCTATGAATAGGATTCGTCTAATGTACGCGGATGTCAAAAGATAGATTAATTTAAATTTATCAAGATTGAGTGTAGAGTTCTTGCAAATTCAATTAAACATAACATGGTCGATACACTGACCCTTACTTCTAAACAGAATTATTTAATCAAAGGATGAAAATATTTTTCGACAGAAATATGTATTAGAATACACGTTACATACAATCCCATTGCAACTCGTGATTTCATGATACTAGGTCTATACATAAATAAATAGAAATTAAGCTATTTTGCTTAATTTAGTTTAAATTTACACAATCATCTAAAATATTGAATGTAGACAATAGATTATTTATCGAATGTACTGGATACATGCAATAAATACAGAAATTCGGGTCAAACTACCGAAGCGTTATGTATTCAGCGCGCTCATGAATAAACAACAAATCCTTTACGAGAAATAAGCTTCCCACTGTACTCCGGCCATTTATTAAGCATTTTTATTATTTGAACGTATCAATATAATATCAGATCGAATTCGTTCGGCCAGTATCTATTTTCAGAGCGGCGAAAAAAAGTATTCTACACATAGTAAGCACGTGCCGTTAATAAGTGAGATTCAGTGGAAAAAAAATACCGGGAAAATTTTATCGAAGGCAATTAACGTTGTTATCGGTTTGACATGAAACGACATCGATTTGCTGTCGAAAATTGAACGCAAAATATAAAAATATTTTATTTTTCATCTCGGAATGAAACGCTTTTCATGTGTGAATTCGTAAATTGACGATACATATTCTGATTGAAAAGCACTCAAAGCAATCATTTTTTTCAGCTTAGATTTTATTTTTTAATCCTCTATCACTCTTGAATGCCGAATTTACATATTTTTATTTTTTCATCAGTACATCCAAACAATAGATATCATCTTCCCATATAAACAGACAAATAAAATTTTTAAAAATATAATATAATGAGCGCTATATGAATGTATCTACAACAACTTATGTGACTCAGTGTTGTTCGAGAGTATAAGGATTTGAAGTCTGCCTTTAATATTTTTTTAATATAAAACAAATGAAATATAAAATTTTCAAATTTATGTATGTATGTCAAACGTTTAATACCCAAATGGTAAAATATAATGATGCAGAAATTATTCACATAAGAACTATCGTAATAAAATAAGCGGTAATGGATCTTATATAAATCGAAAAAATACCTAAATTTTCATATGAATGTACGCATTGAATGAAAAATCAGAAAGCAATCAATACTAAAATAGATCCGATCTAGATCCACGCCTAGGACAAAACACTAGATTTCCCCTGTAATTACACGAAGCCACCTCCTCAAGCCGAGCATCAAGATCAGGACCGAGGTGATTGATGTCGTCTCGTCGCCGACATTAGCGGCTTTTCCCACCACTATACACGAGGATATCCTTCGGAAAAGTCCCTCTTCGGATTGATTAGAGGCACTCCGGTTGTGACAGTGTGGGGCAAGCGCTACGTGTCCGGCATTAGCGGCCCAGGTGACAAATGTCTGTTGACTTTGTTGCTTAGACCCGAAGTGACCGAATTTTTCATGCCCTCTTTCTACTGGGGTTGTGTCCTTTTTTTGCTTTTTTATTTGTCTTGTCGCCGGATCCACTCTCGGGCATAAATCAAGCGATCCGCTTGTGTCCGGATAGGAGTTACGAAAAAAATCGAGGCGAGAAGGGTTGTGTCTTTAGGGTTTTGCATTTGTGTGTGTATAAATTTCTTTAAATTCAATTGATTTTATTTGAATTTAAATTTTATATAATATTTAAAAAAATCATGTAAGAATAATCGAAACGTAATGAAACGACATCAGATATGTGTTCCGCTAGATTGCGTTCCACGTTCGAGAGGAAAATTCTCGGAAAATCGGCTCTCTTTCGCTATAGTCGACATCCGAAAGCGATGCGGACATTTTCCTGCAGATTTTCCCGCGTCTTATGAATAAATAAAGCCGCAGAAGACTCAGCTCCGGCGAAAAATCACCGCCATTTCGTATCCGAAATAAAAAAGCGCTCCGCTCAGGCTTCAGGCTTCGGAGCCATCATCGGAGCGCGGTCACAAAGGAGCCTCGGCTGCAAAATCAAAGAGACCAGATGACGCGAAAGCTGTTTTTTAAATGACGAGAAAATCCCCTTTTGAAGGAGACATAGTGAGGCAAGAATTTAAGCTTCCCTTTGTGCGTGGATGCTGGAAAATCCCACGCTCATTCTTTTTCGAAGAGCGGAGGAAGTAGCTCTCGGTTAATGGCAACCTTAAGTTATTATCCACAAGCTCGTTCTCTCAATAACCGCTTTTTTGCGCACGAAAAACGTTCTCGAGTCGCATTCGACGCTCTCAAATTGAAATTTATTAAAGGAATCGTCGTAAAATTGCAGAATATGAGCAATTTGGTGCTCTGGAGTCTAGCTAAAAGCACGCTTTTACGGTTAGTGCAGTTGATAGACGCACTCACTTTAATAACACAAAACGCTCCCCCGCATAACAAGATGATAGTTATACATAATTCACTCGTGAGTTTTTAAGTCCGCGATAAAATATAAAGTTGCTCTAGTAAATTATATTATACACACATACACAAAATTGAAATTATAATACACACCAGCCACAAATCTAATATTAACGAAAACCCATTACAGACACCTTGATTTTAATACATTTCAAGTCTAATCCAACCATAAGAAACCCGCGAAAACTACCCTCATCCCCCATCGCCTAGAGTGAAACTCGCGTGACAAATGGAACCCGAAGACGGATGATTAGTTATCGGAGATTAGTCGCGGTAGTGAACCATATTAGACATGCCACAGTGTGCCACGAGGCCTAGTGCGGATAGACGTTCCGGGACGTGAATTCCGCATACGGACGTGTTTTCGAAAACGCCGAGGCTCAACCGCACGATACAATGCATGACGAGCTCGTCTAATGACGCATATATTCGGTTTCGAGGATTATTTGCACATGTGACTGGAAATCAGTAGCGAGGAACCTTTTTCGATTTTTTTTCCTTCGGCAGTACAGCTTAAGTTAGACCTAGACCTTAAGTAATCATTGATTCTTTTTGGTTATTGGTGATGAGTCGTTAGATTAACCTTCTTTTTTTAAAGTTTTTACCAAATTATCGACCTAATTATGCAGCAATGTTTCATATTATTGACACAATTATCAATTGCATACGCATGATCAACTCTAGTAACATTTTTCAGTAACAAAAAACTCTTTCCAAATATTATACATATATCAAAGCTAAGAATCTAGCTTTTAGTATCTGCATAATGTACATACTCACTATACCACTGCATTACCGACCTAGTTTTTCAACTTATTGTTAAATTCTAAAATCTAATTATGATAATTATTATTAAACGACTTTCAAGAAACGAATAAAATAACGTACTATTTCATATCAACCAGCTTTTGTTTTGAAATGAATCATTAGAAACTTTTGATATTCAATATTTTAAATTTAAAAATATGTCTGTTCCCATTAGTTGAGTATTGCTTTACTACCAAATTGACTACATATAAAATTCCGCGTGTCTTCCACTTGATAAATGTACATTTGTAATCTCGTGTGAGGCGCTTCACTCTCTTCGTATAAATCTAATAGCGCGCTTTGGAAGTAATTCAATTGAACGAGTTTATAAAACACGTACTATATTTATAGCAGTTTATCTAAAGTTGTGTAGTGATTGTAAAATAGATAGGAGTTTTAGTTTAAATCTATTTTCTGTGTGTGTTTAAATCTCTTATATATGTTTTCTTTGTGCGGTAAGATATTGAGTTTTAACGTAAAGCTCATAATATAGACTCAAAATATTATTTTTCGTATTGTTAGCACTTCATAATATATAAGTATTTGAGTTTAAGTAGATAGGAGAATTTCATTTCACAATGGATGTTCAATAGTTTTCACATACTTCGGCTTATATATCAGAATTTAATAAAGCTGTGGCTGAAACACGAACAACTTCATGAATTTCAAATATTGTATTTCCTATTACGAAACTTTGAAATGTTCACTAATTTAATTTTATATATTTTTCAAATGAAAAAAAAAATAATTATACACGTTTCTAAGAAAATTCGAAAATTCCATTTTTTTAATATCTACTTCTTTTTAAGTCATTTAAAGTATATTTTCATCATAACTTTATGAAAGAAAATGAAATATTTCCATCGACATATTTTAAGTACTTTTATGAGCGACATATCAAAGCACACTTTTGATGAAACGTAATATCAAAGAATATTCTCCGAATACGTCACTTATTAAATTTTAAAATTTTCATCACTTAAAAAAATATTCAAAATGAAAATACAACTTTTCGTCCTAATTATAAAAACCATCAAATTCCTATCTAATACCTATCTCATTTGGCGTCGCATCACATTTTACTCGGCGCACTCGCGGCAAAGCGGCGGCGGAAAATCCGCCCTCCGGCTTCTAAATAATGCGAAAAGTTGTTGAAGGGCGAAATTCGCCCCACACCATGGTCTTGCTGAAAAACGGCACCGAAGACTGACCGAACAAAGAGATAATCATCACTCACCGGGGTCGGCGAGCTCACCACTCAAAGAGGTCCATCCGTTTCCGCCCCGAACGTACATTTTCCGACGGACATCTTTCTTCTGGTAATACTGGGTTGGATTACGTCCCTCGCGAGCCTTTCTTCGGCTCTCGTGCACGACGTCGTTTGTGAAATATTTCATAAATCGAGAGGGTAGCGAAGGGTTGCTCGACTAGGGGATGATCGTTCTGGGGGGCGAGTGGGCGGATCCGTTTTATAGTTCAATAATGTTTTGCGTGAAATATGCTCGCATGATGATGCCGGTCTCAATGAAAAGTTTATGCGCATCGTTTGGGTTATACGATTTTTGTATGGGGAATAAAGGGTTTTTATTGCCTAATGAGATTTTATATTGTTTTTAAAACATTGCGTGCGATGGGGGGTGAGTGAAAATTTTTTACCCCTCACTGCATCTTAATCGACAGAAACATATAAGTATCCTAATAATTTAAACTGTTAAAATATCCATAATTGATTTAGGGAATTTATGAAAAATGTTATTTTTTATTCAACAAATTGTTTAATTGAGTTCCACTTGTCACTTTTTTCACAAATTATTTTAGATTATGTATCCATGTCACAATTTCAAACAAAATCCAATGAATATAAATACATTCTTATTGATTTTCTTACTCTAATGACTTGATATACATCAACATTCATCATAATCATTACTATACAACTGATTATGAGTCAATCGAATCCAAATCCACAAACGTTCGCGAATGGAAACTCCTCTCATACATTTCACTCCTTCAAAACTTAAAACTCGAAATGCAACCCTACAACCCACATCCAATAATCGCAACCCTTAAATTTGAATTGACTGGCGTGTTCGACCCGAAAACGCCTCTTCCATCGGAAAAACCTCAATGAAAAGCGTGAAATAAAATCTAAGAGCTTTTCGAATTTTGACAAAAAGTGGCATCGTCTCGCACGACCGCTTCGAAGGACCGTTCAACAGTGCGAACGGCTCCTTCGACTTGGGGCCCCAATAACGGGGCCCAGGGGAGCCCCGGGCCTGCGCCCCCATAGACTCTATGGGGCCCATAGAAGTCATCGTTTCGGGGGTCGTTTATGAGCAAAGTTTTCGGTAACTACTCAGACACGCACGAAGCCTCTGGCGGATATAAGACGGTTTTGAAAAATGATCGACTAAGGTATCCAATGGGCTTAGCATGGATTTTATTTATTTCGCAGGAAAATTTAATATTGAAGAGCAACCCTGATCGAATCGTTTTAATTATGATTGACGTTAATTAACAATAGGGACGGGATATGAAAATACTTATATACAATCCATAATCTGCTTTAGGTCCATAAGAGTTTCAGAAGCACAGAAACTAATTTATAATACAACATAATATTTAACGTTTTATATAGTAAAATGTAAATGTTTCAAATGTAAATGCAAAATACACACGTTATCCATCAGTATAAGATGGTGTCGATTTCGTAAAATGTTTCCTGATTCGAGTGCTTTGTAAATAAACATACGTTTCCGAAAATTCGATTTGTGTCATGCTCTGTATACAGAATGTTTTCTTAAAAAGTGATTAAAGGTTTGATATGTTAGCTTAATTTGTGAATAAAATACTATTTTATAAAAAAAATGCTATATGTTGGGTATATATTTAATTGTTCACTAAATGTTTTGTATATGCTCTCTTAATTAATCAATTATTCATCGAAATATCGGGTCAAAGGCTTCATATGCGTAATTATTTCGATGAAAATAATCACAACTATCAATTTCAATTTAAAATCTGATCAATTAAAAAGCTTTGCTTTGTGTATCTTTATCGTTATTATTTATTATTTTTAAATTCAAAAATATGAACTAAAATCTAATTTTTCAAAACGTTCTAGTCTGAAAAAAGAATTAAGCCACGGATAATGGGATTGTCGCATCTCATCCGTCTGTATCAAGAAAATTCGGCTGTGAAATTTTCATCGGTTTTTTGTCGACACGCATATGTGGGATCTGGATTGAGAGTTTTTTTCCCACATCCTCAATCCCGTTTATTTCCAAAGAGAAAGATATCCTTTAATACTAGACAGACAGATAAAAAACCGACTAATGACCAACACCAAAACCTTTTGTTTTTCTTTTCACACCCAAACCATTTCGTTTCAAAAATGGAGATACGCATATATTATTCAATCTTGAATCATCATCAATTTTATTACTAAGCAATAACAGAATCCACGAAAATAAATCGAAAAACCCTCGGAAAAACTACTCCTCGTGGCTTTTTCTTATGAGTCCTCGAGTGCAACCGCGCGTCCTTTGTCTTTGGTACGAAACAATACCTGAGAAGGAGGCTATGGTATTTTCCGATACTGAAATAGTGCCGAAGGGGTCGAGAGAGTAATTACGAGGGGCTTTGATTAAAAGTGTGCGTTGCGGAAAATGGCGCTGCGGAAAATTGTGGGCCGCGATTAACGGCGCCGGTTGCCGCCGACGCTACTAACGGTCACGTTAACGTATTTCACCGACAAATTGGGAATCGAAGCTACATGATATACGACATTGCACGAACGAGGTCTCTGGTGACTCTATTTACCAACCCTGAAATACGGTTACATGAAAGTGATATGAAATATCTGGGCTGTGTAGAAGATTCGGGTTGCATGAGATGAATGATTTATTTTTAACGTATTTTTTATGTTGAAATGTTATTTCACTAATTTTAATTCCATAAAAAAGTATAAATTTATCATAGTTGAATAATATAAAATATTATTTGACCTATGTATAATCCAAATTATGATATAAATGCACTGAAAAACATGTACTGAAAAAGTGATCATAGGTTTTAACGATATTACTTCAAAGGATAGGGAGTTTTCCGCGTAGCACGAAAAGCTCTCAGATTTATTGCCCAAGGGCGTGTAAAGAGTGACTGCGCTTTTCCGATGTTAACTTAAGCTAACAGTAATTTTAATAGAAAATTTTGTCTTTATATGCAATTTAAATTATTTATCATGTATGACGATGCAGTCTATTATATTTCAAGTCAATTTCGATTATAAAAAATTGTCATCGAAGTCTCAACGACACAGAAAACTATTAAAAAATTTATAAATACATTTTTATTTCAATAAAATAAAATTTAGGTATCACGTATGAACATAAATACAATTTGGAACGTTTGATTGTAGAAAATTTCATTGACCCACCGTCTTGTTGCACTGCGAGCGAGCGCATCCTACGAATCGAATGCGGCAAATCGAAATTGAAAATAAATCGAATGAAGCTAGTGGAAAAACTGTTTTTCCGCTTTTTTTCCAGAAAAGGATCCTCAGCCGGTGGCAAAAAGCCAACACTCGCACACGTACGTTCCAACAAGGGAAATTTTCCTTTTGCCTTCGGCGCCGTATGACTGGACACGTATGCGCTCACTTGTACGATACATAGTTGGCATTCGCTGAAAATATCGAATATTTCAGTTTCGTTCCCTGTACAGAGAGTTCCGCTTCGGCGTTGTATAATATTTCTGAATAAAATGGCGTAGATCGCATCTGTATGCTCGATTTCATCTGGCTCGAAAGATATCAAAATATTTCAAAATGATGATAGAATGAATGCGATCTATTGAAGAGAATCATTTGTTGCGATATCAAGTTTTCATATTGCAATATTAAACGAGTGAAATTGTATTGGATTCATTGGAATCGATGGAAGTTTTATCGAACGTTATTATTAAAAGAGTGAAATGTTAAAGGAATGAAATTGCAGATGAATATTATTATTTTATGCAATTTCCGTAAGATATGAAATTTGATCTCAAACTATTATTTGATACACAAACGATAAATTCATCTCAAGTATTTTTCATTAAAAACGCTCGATCTTTAAAACAGAATGAAACGAGTTGTATACGTGATAAAATCACAATTGATTTTGTATTTGATTTTCAATAATGTGATTTAGACATAATTTAGCAGTAGATTCACTAATACGACTATTTCAAAAACTAGCAAAGTTTGAACGTACCTACTCATCATTAAAACATCTTATATTGAAATACTTTTAATACAAATATAAATTAATTCAATTAACGAAACTTGCACCATAGTCATTGTGACGAAACAAGACCGAAAAGCACTTTTTCGACAATGACAGCCAATCACCGCCAATCCCGGCCATCGATCGAAGCAATTCGCCAACAATACACAACCGGAGGTCGCCTTGGTGGATTACAAGACAACAACAATGCCCATCAGCCTCGGAGACCCTTCTGTCTGTGACGCGGCCCTCGAACGACGACTTATAAATTAGTTTCCCGACCGGTGCTTTTCCAGGCCTCGAACAGCCACCGCGGGTTTTCTTCCATTTTCACCCTTTCAACCACCCCCTAAACAAGGTTTCTAAATCCAAGTGTTTCATAAGTTGAGAAATTTAAGATTAAATGCAATTTTGATTTTCACTATTCTATGATTATTCTGAAGAAAAACTATGTAGATACAAATGTTTATTGTCAGCAACAAGCATTTGAAAAAAAATTAATCAATTTTTTCCGACACAATTCAAAATTTAAATGATTAGGGAATTTAAGATTCTCTTACCACTCGAATGGCACAAAATAATTTAAAATGTTTTGGTACCACTGTCTTCAACGAATCTCCCTATTTAGCCACCCTGTGCTCACGCTGTTCTTGTGAACCTTTCCTGAAGTCGGTTGCTTTCAGACGAGTGAAGGGTGCGCAGAGTCAGAAGCCACGTGAAGTTTTCCTTGATTAACTTCCGAAGAAAGTACAGGATACGTACCCGTATACGTTGAGGGAGTCATTTGATAATTTGCTTAGTCTGCGAAGAAGCCTCGTCACTTACGGTTCGTGTATTTAGTATTTTTTGTAAACTCAACGATCTTAATTTTAATTTTACAAAAACTTCATATTTGTGAAAATACTTTTCGTTATAAATTTATTCGTTTAGTGAATAGATTTAACATTTTTGAACTGAAAATAAAATGAAGCAAAATAATACTAACAAGATAGAAACGCCTGTCGGGAAAAAACTATGCCCAAATAAACCTATTTCCCGTTCGAAAATCTCAAGTCTCGTTAACGTGGAAAAAAACAAAGGGCATTACGACCGTATAAAAGTTGGAAGCGCAATCCTAATGCGGGGCTGGGTCTTAACGCGTGGGCTTTGTTACGGTGCTAATGGCACGTAAAAGGGAGATCGGATCCACACTAACTATATTGGACCCTATCGATGATCCTGGCTCCGAAGCTGGATCAGTTTCGTCCAGAGAGGACGACGTACTTTTTTTACATATTTTTTTACTCATTAATTTAAGAATTTTGCCAGAAATAATGACCCTTATAAAAAATACGTTAATTACGCAAGTAACCTTAACTATAAAATATTCCCATGAATCTTTTACTAAAGCTTATCTTAAAATATAATAATATAGTAAATTTTATAAAAAGTTCTCAACTCAATACACTCTATAACAATCAACCTATTTAAAATACATGAATTTATTCAGATTTTCTCGAACATTCACGTAAATACAGAAGTTCACTAACTAGCACGTTCAACCCGTTCGTGCACTTGCATAATAAGTGCACTCGTGCACCTCTAGACAAAATAAGTAAGCACCCTCACTCAACACGCTATAAATAGAACTCGAGGCACAATTTTGCCATATTCACGAAATCAAAGCAGCTTTGAAAAAAAGCTCTCTCTCGTCTCGAGAAGCACACCTTATTTTCGCTAACCAGAAAGGGTCACATACGATTCCGAATCCGAATAGGCAAATGAGCGATATCCGAATCGTGGGGACAATAAATCTTCCCGGTCCGCCCGACCACACTTCGAAAGTTTAAAGGCTCACGTTTATTGGCCTCTTGTGTATCGTTTGGGAAAAAACAAACTCGCCTTTTAAGGTCTGGAGACCGCAAAACTTTGCTGCGAGCCCCTATCCTTTGCCGCTAGTGTTATTTGGGAAAATGTCTTTCTATGTATAGATCGCGATCCGTGTTTGTCGTGCAAACTTCTTTGTTCTCCGTTTGTCCTCGATGACATGATTTGTGATGGATTTTTCCCAGAAAGCCAAAGTTTGATATGCAACTTTTCCTCCCGTATTTTACTTCTCGCGTTTTCGTTGCAATGTAAGCTTTGATCTTTCGAGTTAAATCCGAACGAAAATTTATTCAAATTTCAAGTTCAAGAATAAAAAAATGCGCTGTCGATTCAAATCACACAATTGATGAATCAAAAATCGATTACTAAAAACCTCTCCAATTCTTAAATAACGAGCCCCTCTTAAAAAAACTGCCGAAGAAATTGGCCGAAGCGGAATTTCGATACTCGGAATTCGATTGCGCGAAAGAAGTCGAAAGTCAAAATTCCACGATCCGTTCAATATTTCATGCGTCCCTCGGTCGCAAATCCTCGGAACGAGTCTTGAATAATTTCAGAGCTTCAATTAGAAAAGCAATTCCGCAATAATGCCGCCCGGTTTCGAGTTTGGCGCCAAATCCGCCAAATCTCGTAATGCCGAATTACTGCGCGTGCTACAGAACTTCCGCGTTCGTCAGCGGATAAAGCCTTTTTTTTATTCGTTCCGATTCAACGTACGTGTATGTTTCAGATTTAAACGATTTAAGTTTTAATAGTGAATAAAATACGTTGTCAGCCGATAGTATAGCGGTATGATCCATTTTTTTATACCGCGTCGAGCTTCAGATTCCTTGTAATGTCGGGTTCTATTATAGTTCTGTCAAATTCCTATGAGAATAACATATCGTTTTTATTATGTGATATGATAATTCAATCGATTTTTGAATATAAATTAATTGAATATTGAAGTTTTATTCAAATATTAGCAAATAATAATTACTCATACCGAATTTAATCGTCAATCATCATAATATATTCGATTATTTTTTTACAATTATCCACACTACTTTCATCCCTAATTAGTTCGGATAATCAAGTTTCTACCGTATTTGATTCAAAAGTGTCAATTTCATACTTCATAAAACGTATTTGATCGATTCAGCGCCTATTGTGCACTATTATTACTCTTCAGAGCTCAGGATATCCCTTTTAGAGCTTGTTCACAATCATGTGTCCAGTCCAAAAATCTATGTAGATAGGTGAGAGAAGTGGCTATGAAATGACTATATAGCCGTCTTGCCCACGTATGTACATATTTAGGTCTATTTCGCCTAACTCTAAATTGGACATATGCATTCGAACTAACCCTTAAAGTGAATAATCAAATGATGCATTTAGAAAATTAATTAGGTAGAAATTCCCATTAAATAAAAAATGTATGAATATAGGTTTTTACGTGATGAAAAAAAGGTATCGCCGAGCTTAATCCTGTCGTGTCTAATAAAATCCAGAGGCGTCCGCCGTTCAATTTGTGTTTAGTGCGTCCCCCCGTACAACCGGTCACAACAAAGGGCAGTTATGCACGTCGGGGTCGTTTTAACGTTGATTGCTCCCCGGTTCGGTCCAACTGCGCTAAAGAGCTCGGATTAAGCCGGCTTTTAAACGAAACCGCATGCAAGTTTTCCGTTCGGATGACCACGGCTCAAAAACGTACCGATCCCGAGCGAATAGTCCGCTCGAATTATGTATTCGAGTACGTTGAGGTCCGTACGTAAAGTCGGATATGATTTTTTTGCAATTTTTTTCAATTTAAATCCAATAAAATAAGTGGAAATGAACATGAGACGTGTCAGGTTCGCGTAAATTGATACATGCACAAGCATCGTACAAGATGCATGTACGTATAGTATAGTATTCATACATCACTCATTTATGTTTATTCTAGTATTTGCACATAAAACAAATTTGTATAGCTACATACATAAAATAATTGAATTGCATTTCTGAATTCGCATACAATATAAATTTTAAAGTGAATTTTCAATTTGCGCATACTTATATTTTATACGTGATCAATCGTTTTTTTTTTTAATTTTATAATAAAATATTAATATTTTGTTTTTAAAATAATTTATATTTCACATGATATAGTTTGACCCTTATGCGAGAATCATTTTGACACTCGTTCGAAGATCGTGCTCTTTAATGGCTAACAGTTAGTGAGCTTAATCGTCTGTGTATACTGGGATAATTGAAGCTGTATTGCATGTAGCATATTGAGTTTTTATTATCATAATACCTACAAATGCTCTTCAGGGTCATTTAACATAATTTCAGATTATTATATTACATAATAACATGTATCTCGAACTGAAAATTCATAACCTCTCATACATTATACAGACATTAAACAAGAACTAATCCGGAATTACACTTGGCCGGAATAATCGCGCAGGACTAGTTCAATTCGGCTTTTCCACGTGTAAGATTTAGTGCAGTGCCCTCATACATATTTAATCGGACCAAAAACAATAGATCCGTCCGCGTAAATAATTTAATAGCCCTCCGGCCGAAATACTACCCCACAACACAAGTGCCGTAGTTTCGCCACAATAACCGGCTAGATCCGGATCCGGATAACTGGGCCGTATAAGCGTTTGTAAATCACGTCTGGGGTGACTTGCATCGAGGCCTCACACTACCGAGAATCCTTCGGATGGCCAATTATTGTTTGTTCGACCCGAAAGTCTATCGCTTCCGATTATATCTTGTAATTTAAGATTATACGTCCGGGACTATACGTGGGCCGAATGCGAATCTTCCGGGACGCCGATGTGAAAAAGGCGATGCTGAAAAGATTTGCTGTTTTTCTATGGCGTTTATGGTCCCGTCTTATCTGCTGCGAGGGTATTGAAACTTTCATGGAAAATTGTGGTGATTTTTCCGTAATTAGATCAGAGACGAAGAGCGGGTTGTAAGTTAATTAGGCGACGTCTCCGCTGTGCCGCGACAATAAAAAAGGGAATTCGTTTAAGAATTTGCACTTTTTTAACGTCGGACTTTATGGAATGCTATATTTCAGATTTTAATAAAATTTTATTGGGTTACATTCGGTTCGAAGATTGAAATAAAAAAAAATCAAATATATAGTACTATATAACTATTATTTTTTTAAATGAATTCTTAAAGATATTCAAGCGAATCTTCACTAAGTAATAGATTTATAAAAAAATCTTAACAATAAATATAAAAAGGAGGTCAAACCTTGGTTTGACCGAATGAAATTAACTTTTAAGGGCCGACCTTTCTCACAGTCAGCATATATTAAGGGCAGGCGCGAGGACAAAGACCCTAGGAAAACTTTCTTGTCACGCGCTCAAGCTCGGGGACGGGCTAAGGAACGAGAGGATTCCCCTAGGGCTACATGTGCCGACAATTATTCGCATCGTCTCAGGGAAAAAAGAATGAAAGAAAGAAAAGGGCCTCTTTGATAATCATCGACCGTAGCTCGTGTACCGCAAAGGGAACATCGCGTATCGGAACATTCTCGTCTAATTAACCATTTTTTTGAAGCTAATTTTCAGTTTGTTTCGATTTTTTTAAGTAAATAAAACATGAAAGCTTTGTTAAAGTAATGATGCAGTTCATTGATTTACTTTTTCGAAACTTTTACAAAATCAGATTAATTCTTTCGTAGGCGCGAAGATTTCCACGAGTCGTCAAAGCCGAAAGGGAAATTCGGTAATCAGGTGGGCTTTATCCCTAATCACTGTATACCCTTCTCAAAGTGCGCCGTCGATCTAGTACGACTTTCCGGAAAAACCTTTCCGTGTATAATATATTTTCCCGGAAAATATCCCGCGTATCTCTGCGTGACGTGAGCGCAACGTGAACGCAAAAGCTTTCCTTGAATGTAATGAACATGGCTCAGTTACGGTAATTGACTGTCAGTTAAAATATACGTTAATTGCTTTTTCTCAGAGTTATAAACAATTACTTGATTGAAATTAATTTTTACATTGTGCTCGATATATTTTAATTCACACTAGGGGCTTGAAAAAGTTTAAAACAGTTTGTCGAAAGAGTTAATTTTAATAAATATTTGAAAATTCAATACATTTTCAATCCAATTATGTTAATAATACAATATATGCTTTACAGGTAAAATTCATTTTTTTTTTCATTAAAAAACTCAAAAAAATAACAGTCCTAATCGGGTCATTTATGAAAGTGTTTAAACATTCGCATTTATACGTTGAACGCATACCTCGAATATATTTCGGATATTATTTTGTAAACGAGAAATTTTTCGAGAGCGTCTGGCATACTAAAAAGTGCATAATTAGCGTTCGTCTAATTGGATAAAAAGTTGTAAAATTCAAAAGTTAAATTCTTGTTTTCGCATTAGCTCCGAGCAGCAATAGTGACACCCTAATTATATTCGTACTTTAATGAGATTTTTCGTGCATTCCAAGTTTGAGTTTTATACTTATGTCACTTTTTACATTATCATATTTTATCGAGTCAGTATAAACGTTTTATACTTCACTTCGTATAATTAAACGAATATGTTAATGGCTCTGCTAAGAAAATGCAAATCCACAACTTTGTTATACAATTATTTAAAATTATAGAAGTTATACAAAATATTGTATTCGCAATGTGAGTGAAAAATTCAATATAATCGTTTCTAATTTGACATTCTTGTGTTCAAATGTACACAAATGGTTTGTTTCCAAGCATGTTCTAACGTCACTTATCTAAACAACTTTAGATTTGCACTAAGAGCATAAAAGATGCATCTTTTGCTTAGTCGAAGGCGAACAACAGGAAAATGCAAAATATATGAACCACTTTATCTGTCGCTCTTCATTGAACTTACATATGTACGTTAACACCAACGTACTCGTATTTTTGTGAAAAAGATTACCCTTCTTCACTCGCTAAAAATATAAAAACAAACGCTACATAAATTATTCAGTTTCAACACGATATTTCAGAATCGGATTCGGTAATGTTCACTCGTTTACAAACATAACGGCCGCTTTTGAAAAACACGCTATTTCGCATACGATATCATGAGTGTCATCCGAGATTCTATTAGTACAGATTTGTTTACCAATTTTCCGGGATTTCGTTGTTTTCATGAAAGAAAAGCGACTATTTGTGAAAGCGATCCCTCGTTATTTTTTATTTTCGAGTTTTTTCCCCGAATTTGCTTACCGTGCGCTAAAAATGCTTTGCCGCATTTGAATCGAGCAAATATTTGAATTCATAATTATGGCATATTTAAAATCGATTTATAATTTAGTCATTTGCTTCATTTAATAAAAGTGATTTAAAACACTATTGAATGCAAACACACATTGTTCTATATTCAATCCTTTTAATAATAAAATTTTACATCTATTATAACAACCTAATTGCATCCGTGTATCTGTTGAAACGCAATACTACGATTAATAGCTCAATTTTGAATATTTTGAATGACTTTGAATGGCTTCGAATGACTTTGAAAGACTTTAAACGACTTTGAATGACTATATATTTATGAATAAAATTGCACCATGCAATTAAAAAACATCTCTTGGAGTTTGATGTTTATGGATATAATTTGCTTTTTTTATACAAAAACTAAAAAAAAAATATTACAAATAGGCATGTTTTGATATTTTCAACTAGATTATTACGAATAAATTCTGAAGCATTCCAAATAATGCATCAATAATCGAATCGACCTTTCGACTCAGTGCTGGAAATTTTCCAATCACGAAAAGCAGCCAGAGCCTCTGTATCACAGTTAGTTTTGAAGGGATCGCAGTTAGCCAGGCGGACCCGAAACTAATCTACTGGTTAAATTTAATTAAGCACTCTCGACTCCACGGAATAAGATTTACTGGTACGAGCAGTCAGTCGTCCGCGAACCAACCCCTGGCCACCCTCGCCCATCACCTTCGACAACCCTCAACCCTGTTCCGACTCTGTCCCACTTTCAGGAATCCCACTGTTCGGGACTGGAGGTGGATCCCGCTCTTCGGGATCGAAGGTGGGCATAGTGTCTGATCCACGAGCAAGTTTCGATCCCACGTGTAGACTCTTCATTCGATTTATTACGCTCCGTTGCTTTGTGCAAAGCTGATCTGCATTGTTGGCGACATTTAGGCCCTTTGATTTCAAGTTTCGAGTTATTTCATGAGAAAAGTTCGTAGTTTGTTTATTTATATTTGTCGTTTTATTAATGAAAAAAAGCGGCATTCATCTATTTTAGAAGACATTGAAATTATAAATATTTTACATACAAGTATTTTCAGATTAATTTTCATCTGTAGCACCACTAAAATAGTGAGCCTGTTTTTAATTTTCGATCAAATAAAATATATGAATATCGAATGGCAAAAGGCATCTATAATATTTATTCATCACATATTAAAATTTAAACACTCATATTTTCAAAAAAGGGGCTTTGTATTAAAATTTTCGAAATATGAGAGTAAAATTCATTGGAAACGATTCAAATGAAAACGATGGAAAATTAATATTCAGTTTTGCTTAAAAAATCGAACATTTTTCTAGGTATCGACGTAATCAATTTTCGATATGCATCAAAATTGAGCAATGAATTATTTTCAATCGAAGTATAAATAAAATTGAACTCAATTTCAATATTTATATTGAAAAATAATATTAAATGACAAAAAATGAATAGAAAATCTGATTTCATCCAAAAAATAATATGAAGCGACATCCCAGAAAAATCAAATCGCATCACCATCCACTAAACTCTCATTCAAATTTCCCACACAATTTCCCATCAGCGCTTCGACGCCAAACGACATTAGTTCGACAACACCACACGACCACTTCCATCAACACTTTTTCCCTTATTATTTTCAATTTTTTTCCCAGCAACACTCTAGACCGCAAAACTGACCTATTTTCCGTCCGAGGCGCCGCCCCCGGCCCGTCTTATTTATCGTCCGATGGGGGCCCCGGGGGCCGAGCCCCTGGTCCTCGGCCCCCGTTCGGTAATTACATCCCGAGACATCGTCGTTTTTGGCGCGAGTCCTCCGGTTCGTAATGTCATAAATTACGGCACGCTGGATTTCTTTTTTGCCGCTTTTTCTGGTTACGGATCGGCGAATGGGGTCGTTCTCACCCCAAGCGCAGTCTGCGGATGCCGAAAAATTTAATTATTTCTCGCCAACACGTTTCGCGCTTACGTATCATCCGAATATTTATTATTATCGGATAAAATATGGTTTTTTCCGGAAGAAAGGGAAAACGGCGTTCGGCGGTTAATGGTACGTCGGCGAAGTCCTTTTTACGGCTTTTTTTCCTCGAGCGCTCGTGATGTTCAATTAAACTTTAATGATTTTTGAAACGTTCGCTAAAATATGATTATGTGAAAGAATTGCTTTTTTCCTGCTAAAATATTGTATATATCTAGGAGACGATAGGACGAGATGGACAATCGGGCAAAACATAAGATTTTAATATATCAATCACTGTATTTATATCTACATTATCTGATGCGTATAAAGATAATGCATCGAATGATGTATAAATACAGTGATAAAAATCATAATATGTATTACTCAATTGTTCTTCTATCCTTATTACATTATCCAATACGTTAAAATATTAACGTATTGATACATTAGAACATAACTTGTCTATTGCTAATTGATATTGATATTAGACTAGTTTCACTCTTACTCGATTTATAGAGTATAAATAAACATGCGTTTATCAATCACAGTAAAAATGTAAATATTTATAATTGTATACATAACTTGAATTGATTATATTTATAGAAGTATAAACATAAAATATTCAATGGATAAAACGAATTCTTCAGTCGTTCCAACTCCGCCTTCGGAGACGATAACGATCGCACTTCGAAGAGATACCTAATCGCCGGGGCAATTAAAATGGAAACCGTTGTTCCGGATAAAATTTTATTATTGTATTAAATTTGAAACAATAATACGTAATATTGGCCATTTTTATCAATTCTTACGAGGCAATAGAATACGCTTGCCGGAAAGGCGATAAAACTCTCTCGCCCCCTCGGGTAACGTTCATGGGAACATCCTCGGTCATTATTTAACGGTGTTTCTCTATTCAACATTGTAAGTTTCAATTGTTAACAAGTCGAGGTGTACGATGAAAAATATTTGTTGCAAGTTTAAAGTGTTCTCCAGTCGGAAAATGTGCTTTTAATTGCTAGCGCGAAAGTGAGCGCTTTTCTACCGTGTTTTTGTTCAAGACGTTCGCTCTTACAGTTAGATATTTCTTGTTTTCCACCAGTAAAGCTGAGTTTTTCTCAAGCTCAAATGTTATGTTCGAGTTCAAAAGTTCCGAGTAAACGTTAAATGTTTAATTTCAGGTGTACATGAAGATCAGTAGCGTACAACCATTCACAAAAATAAGTATAGATATACATAGGTAAAAATTCGTATCAATGTGGATACAATTGTAAACTTACAAACAACACAATTTCGTAAATTCAGTAGACTATTTTATGATATTTTAATAAAAATCACAGGATTTTACGACTCTTTCAAGGGCGGAAACGTGCGTTCGCCTAAACGCACTTTATTCTCAAACCGATCCGTTCAATTTGCGGATAAGGCACTCGTTCCCCGAAAATAAATAACCTTTATCAAAAATATCATCGAAACGAGAAGATTTTCCATGAGTGCCGCTTCCCAATAAATATAAAATAGATTTTCGAATGCCGGGGCACGTTTATCTATTACCGGGTGACGATAAATCGAATCGAGCGTCATGTACTTAAAATACATTCAGAAAAAATATATGTAAGTATATTTTCTCCATCTTATATCTGCCTAAACACGGTGATCGATTTCTCTCACATAAAAAAATATATAAGAATATGTTTTTGAATATATTTTTTCATTAATGTAATAACGAAGGTTGAAAAGACTGAAAAGTCTTTCTACGAAACTTAAATTCCGTCTTATTTTTTATAAGTACATATGCGCAAACTCGTATGTATTATATACCCACTTGATTTGTTCAGACAAATTCTGAGAATAAGAAACTCGATGAAGTAGCTCGTTTGTAATTCTCTAGTATAATTCTATTCAAATATTTGATCGTCTGTGGATTTACGGACGAAAATTTGTTGTTCTTACGCGCCAAGTCTTTGTGAAAATATTTATACGCTAATTGATTATAATCACTGAATATATACACGTTTTAATCGCTTAATAATTAGTATAATAAACATAATTATGTTTTACCGTCGTTTTAAGTAAGCTTACAAACATTACACAAAAGATTTAATATTAAATTTTACATATTATTTCAAACATTGTATACTTAAAATGTTATTATTTCAAGAGAATCGTTGAATGAGAATATGATTTTATTTATAGAATTAAATTATATACTATTAATAAATTTGTGGTTGGTCGTTCTTTTTAACATGAACATCGCTGTGATGTATTACGTAAATTAAAGAGGATGTCGTTTAAAAAATAATATTTCTCGCGTACAAAAGTAACCGAAATCGCCTTTGAAAACGAGAATCCGGGTCCACGGCGTGAACGGTTTCCCGGCTGAAACTTCCGTGAAATTCATGAATAATTTACTCTAATTCAAAAGTACGGTCCAATAGAAGTGTTTTCGGCGGGAAAGCCTTCGAATATATAATATACACGAAATAGTATACGTCACATATAATCAAACCAAAAAAGTAATTAAAAGAAAGAAAATAATATCAAATATTCAATCAAATCAAATGGAAATAATATCGATTCGTTCGGAAATATCTCATTTTTGATCCACTCTGTACGGTGCACGGACGTATCCGTTTCCGCGACCGGATCAAATATTGATGGGACCCACATTCGAAAACGGCATTTTCATTTTCGAAATGTTTGTTTGCGGTTTTCCCGCGCAAAATATCACCGATCGTTACCGTTCCGACGGCCATCGATTAGTATCGTATCGACACACCATACGTTATAGTTGGTCTTCGGCAATTTCACGAATGAAACGATCTAAGCTTCGCACAAATCTAGCTGAAGTTTAGATATAAGCAATTTCTAATCGATAGATATCGCTTACAATTGATTTTTGGAAAATAAAATGTATTAAAAAAAAATTTAAATGAAAATACTGAAGTCATGGATATAACTCTTAATATTTTTTTCAATGAAAATGCTCAGTTTTCAAGCCGCACCTGGTACATTTATTTGTATACGGATTTTTGCGTGCGGACATACCCACGTATCCGTAAGACGATAAAAGCCGGAGGACAGAGACAAAGTGAAAAATAACTCTTCGGGAAAAAAACTGAGGCTTTAACACGTCTTCCCTTCGAGGTTTTTGTCTAGCGGCGGATATTAAATACAGAAGGCTGAGCCCTTTCATTTGATTACTCGGAAAATGAGCCGCAGAGAGAAAAAGTTCAACTTAACTGCCTCTTTTTTGTGTGTGTGACATTTTTCCGCTTAATTGGATACAATGGAGTCGCCGGTTTAGCACTGACGAATGGGTTTTTCGCTCTATACCGTATTGGATTCGATACGTTTTATTGGGTTGTCAAATAATTATATTTCGTCGACCGAAATTGATATTTTTTTTTATTTATTTTGTGTAGAAATGAGACTTATTTTTTAACTTCGTGTAATTCAATATTAAAGATTTTCGTAGAAACGTACTACTCATATGCGTGGTAAATAATCTTTAAAAGCTTTTAAAAATATTTTTTTCTTTTATTCGCACATGACAAAATGATTACATCAAAAATTTTTCATATTTGTTTCGAAGCGAGTCCGCGTTGTGTGAATAATGCCATTTGCTCGCATTTACATATCAAATATTTTTCCAGTAATTTTTCATTTGCTTAAAAACGTGTGTTGTACAATCACGTGTACAGCATTGCACCCGTTTTGTTCCGATACAAATTGAATCACGCCATTGTGACATTTTAACTTTTAGACGTTTCCAACGAAATTAGACACGCAACGAATTACACACCGAAAAGCTTTTACAAAGAAACCGCACGGTTGAATTCTAAACGATTTAATTTGGGCCTTGACCTTTCTTTACATAATTTTTTCAACGGTTCCAAGAAGTTAGCGCGGACTCATAAATCTCGCCGCTTTCGTTTTAAATAAACATTTCGTCTCAAAGTCGCTTCGAATCAAAGGAAAAATCGATGATATTATTTTATTTTTAATTAATAAATTCGTGAGCGGCGTTTGAGCTATTTATGCACGACTCGTTCCGAGCAATTTTTCCTCGAGAAAATGCTTTCCGGATAATCTCTAAGGCCTTCATTAAAGTGACTAATATGCGGCCTATGGCGAAGGACTCTGGTAACGAGGTTTTTTTACCGGCCACTTCACCCTCTTGGGGGTATACAAGGACTACAACGTGTAGTGGTTGCGAGGGCTGTATAGGGTTTTAACAAATGTCCTCGAAAATCTACACAATTCCCGTACACGACCGTCCGGCATAATAAGTCCTTACGACGCAGCCTTTGTATATTTTTCCCTTCCATGTATTTTTCTCTGTCATCTCGGCAAGGATAAGCTTAATGAAATGATAACCTCTTGGATTGAATCGCTCAAATTTCTCATTAAATAATACGACCGCGTTAGTTAAGTAAAATATATATTGCTGTTTTCCGATATTTTAAGTTATACGGCTGCTTTCGATTCTATTATAGAAAACTGAATTACGCGTTAAAACTTTCAATTCATAAAAACGATAGTTTGCAAAACTTATAGCGAAACTCGTACAATACTGTCGCATGAATTCGCTATGAGCTCTATTGAATATTCATGAACCAGTAAAAACTTGTGGAACTATGACATCCCTGAAATAGTTTCAAACGTTCCAACTGAAAATTTATTTCCAAATTTTATTCTTTATCACATTTAGGTTTCGAAATTTTCAGATTTTGGATATAAATTTTTAATTTTCAATAATCAAAAAATTCAAGAAAAAATATATGCAAACCCGAATCGATCTTGGATATCGGAAAAACTCGAACGACGATCAGAAAAAGGATAATTAATCCCTCAGGGACGTTTTTTTTATATTTATTTTTGTTGACCTTTGAATCACGAAAAGGACTTGCCTAGACATCGTCTGGGGATTTTCAGCATATACGATGAGGCTAGCTAAAAGTTCTCTTACAATTCGAACAAAAATAGAAAAAAACTTCAAAGCAAAATTGACCATAGCAAACAGTCAATTTGAAACTTTGCGAACGATAATTAACTAGACTTGATAAATTCGTTTGTATTAAGAAACTTGTTAATAATGAAGCAAAAATAATTTATTAGACGTTATACAATTCAGATATATTCAAATGCGCGCACCGTAATACCCAATAGAAATGACATCGAGCATAAAGTGGATTTAATTTAATTCGAGCAGCATCTATTAGTTCTTATTAGGGCTCAGAGAGAAAAATATATTTTCCTTTAATGGAAAGACGTTTAAAAAGTTAACGTCGCATTCCGGCAGAGAGAACGCCTAATTCCGTCACATCGCGCCAGAATCTTAATGCTTCGACTGATAAAATCAACAACCGGCCCCGTCCTACAGCACGAAAATAACCCTAAATCACCGGAGAATAATTATCAGGACTCGAGTTTTGAGGGGAAAATGGGGAGAAGTGTCTTTCAGCCCGCCAAATTGACTCTCGCGATTCCGCGAAATTACTTTTAAAATTAATTTCAGTTAATAACGCTCGAGGCACGCCACTGCTACTGCTACACGCCCGGATTAAGGGTTGTCTATTTTTTTATGTTTTGACATAAGTTATCGATGTGGAAATAATGAGTTTTTCAGGTTGAAAGGGAATTTAATAAATTGATAATTCTGGAAAATTGCGTGAATGTGCATTATTTGATGGAGAGTTTTTAGTCTCGGTTCTCTAATTTAAATGATGAATATGACTTTCGTTCGACTTTTTCGTTTGGGTAAATAAAATGTGTAACTACAGAACTTCAAGAAAATTCTGAGAATTGAATGAAATATTTTTGTTAATAATAAAAAAAATAATGCGGCTTAAATCTTAAGAATCTTCGACGATATTTTTTTATAATAAGTTTAAATAAATGATAAATTAACTTCTGTTTTTTTTAATAATAATTTAGAAAGTATTAAAAATTCATTTATTCAAAATCACAACAAACTTCTAAACAAATAATACACAATGAGAAAAATAACCTTTTAAACAAATTATCTATGTTTGCAACGAACGAAAATTATAGACGTCACGTAAGCACACAATCTAATTATATTACTACGATAACTACCAATATTCAAAAATTTAGACGAATCTCAATACTAAGAATTCCTCTTTTAATACGTTTACATCAAATCCACCACAAAACCTAGCATTATCACACGAGCCAACCTCAACCGCAGGAGACGACATCCCTCAGAGTGCGAGCGAAAAACTCACCGCAAATCCGATCCTCTTCGAATCGAATCATCTGCGCAATTAATAAAGTCTGTACCACACCACACCGATGCGGCCCTGGCCTGTCGGTCCAGGGTCGGATGTCTTTTAATTCGATTCCAGGGGCGTCGTCGAGGGCGCTAAACCGCTTATGGGCGCGGCGGGCGTCTAATCCGATTTGGCCCCGCGTTTGTTTGGCCGCCGCCCTACAATAAGCCAACCCCTTATTGTGCAAGATACGTGTCCCTGGCGACAAACCTGTTCTTATTCGCATCGATTTTATATTTTGCAGTGATATGGTTTAATTTTTAATTCATTCTGATGTATGATTTATGCATATATCAGTAATTATTGGTATTATGCAGAGGTAAATACGTTTCGCGTCCAAGTAGTACAGCGAGACAAGACGAACAAATTAGATCTAAAGTGAAACATATACGTAATATGAAATCGCATCTTCAAGAATTACGAACTGTGAAAGATTTTTGTACTTTTGAAGTTTCATAAAATTGCAATTAGAAAAATCTAAACTGAAATTTCATAAATTTCATAATATAAATCCTATCATTTTTTTCTTTCACATTTATGAGAATTCCATAAATATAATATGTATATTTATTTTCATATTGTTCCCGCACATGACTTGTGTAACTGATCTCGATGAAATACAATCACAATAACAATATAAAAATAATCAATTTCTATTCGTACAAATTTATTAATAATCACATTGTTATTCTGCACGTTGCTTCTACTTATAAAATAAATACTAAATTTCAATAAGAAGAAAACACCACAAGGATCAAGTTCGCATACTATTTCAAAGCATCCATATACTTAATATTGAGGCTTTCGTTCATAGAAATCATTATAAGTAATATTCAAACATAATATTGACAATTCAATACTGCAACAACCACAAAACGTTAACGATCAAATTTCCACGAAATCAATACATGCTTTTGTAATATGATAAACAACTGATTTACATGTATCGAATACATGAACATAAAGGAGATTTACTTCACAAATGATGGAAATCCATCATACAGGTAAAATATCTTCACAAGCAAAATACTGAATAACAAGCTGTTTTGATGAATTTACTTATATAAACAAAATACACATTGAAAAGCATATATCACAATTTATACTCCGTAAAATAGCGTTTCCATCAAAACTGAAACATCAATCGAAACCGCACCGATAAATCCCCATCTAACCCAACGACACCAGCAATAAACTGGATGACATTATTTGCGAGCGAGCAGTAGTTCATCGTTACTGCACGACACGACGAAAAATAGCCCTCCAACACATCGTTGTATAATAATAACACACGTGTAACTGCATCGCGACAAACGATAAGTTATTATGCGCGTTGCAGCGCGCTTGCACCGTTTTGATGGCCGTCGCTGCGCCAGTTACGGCGGCCGTTTACCATGCGATGCGAGCGAAATGTAAACGCGCTCTATTCCCGGGATTTTTATGCGAAAGCTTGAAAATGCACGACGTGGATAACGTTCGAGTGATATATCACTTTTGGAAGCTCGAGCGAAGCTTCTTATTCTTAGGTATGTGGAAATATTATATGAACTCTATAGTAAAGGACTGCAGTTTCATCAGAATGTTTGCCAGTGATTTTATTCAATGGAACGTCATTTTACGTATAATAAATGAATCTACATAATCTATATTTTTGAATTTTTCATTTGTTATTCGGATTTGAAATATAATACAAAGAAAAACAGTACACTGTATGCATACGAGCTGCTTTGAAAAAAAGTCGATCAATATGAAAATTCGTTTCTAAACTTTTCCATTATCGCGCCAGTTAAAGCCGCGCGGATCAAACCACAATTTTCCATACACAAACGGGCTTCTTTAAACAATTTTCCGAGCGATCCAAAAGAAAATCCCGGCACGAATTTTCACCGTTTTCCGAAAAGGGTTCCCCGAGTAATCGGCCCGCATTAATTGAGCGAATTCATCATTATTAATCCATTACCGTCTGATTTGGGCGGTTGTTAGGACGGGCGCACACATTCATTCAAAAGCTTGGCGTGTACAGGGTGCTAGTGATTTATTGCATATATTCCGCCCCCGCATAGAAAACTTTACGCGTCACTGTGAAGTTTTTCCGACAGATTAATGACTTTGAGCGTTTTGTCGCACTTTCCGTCACCATATGTTACACTTGCGACCGTAAATTGAATTAAACACAACACCAATATAATACTTTTTTATAATTGAATTATTGTATAGGAAATTCGTGATTCGAGTTCGTTTTTGAACTAGTTTCTTAAATCATTCTTTCATCGTATATTATAGATAAATATTATTTTCTTTTGTCACGCGTTGTTCATGTTTTCACTATTGTTGTTTTAGTTTCAAAGTATATGGATGTTATGTAATCGAAAAACTCTGCACACAATGACGCAAAATAACTTTTTTCATATAATCGAATAGTATGAATCTTTCATAACCAAGAGACAAAAAAAATATCATTACAATTGTGAGAAATAAATATATATATTCGGAGTATTTAAATTGAAAATGTGAATCAAACTCAAAGTAATTTTATATTGTCATCGAAAACATTGTTTTATTTAAAAGTTAATTATCTGGATTTTATGGCTTTATTAGTTTTCTCGAATTCTAAAAATATTTAATTTCATATTTTAATAGTTGGGTACGTTGCATTCCATTCGAGACGACTGCTTACAACTACCACATTCAATGAAATTCTTTGAATTCAATTCAATCTTGCTTCGACTCTTATTTTTTTACAATTGCACAAAAAAAAACATTTAATTACCTCTACGAATTTCATTTTTTAATTTTTTAATGAAATTGTTCATCGAAAGAAATGAAAATAACGTCCCCCAAAGAGAAAATATGTAAATCGCTTCGCATAAGATATCTTTTATTCATCGATTTAATTTTCTGTATGTTTTGATGAATTATATTAATTTTTGGAAATATAGAAATAACTATTTAGATTGATTATTTTTTTCCTACTCAGATATCATTCTGAGCTTTTGTTTCTCAAGTCGCATGTTTCTGGTGTTCACACTGTTTATCTTTTCCCTTTTAGAGCGATACAAATCTGTCGAAAGTGGACCAAGTTTTCGCCCATTAAGGCGTGAAAGTGACCGAAAGCGAAAGACAATGTCCGAATCGTTGACCATTGTTTGTGGAACGGTTACACCGAACTCTCGAGAGTTTGTCCATGAATAATAATCCATTGTTGCGCAGGCTCTTCACAGGCGAAATTTTCCCTTTGGAAATTTTCCCCCATCGCCCTTTCACAGAGACAATGCGACAAAGCACAGCAAATCCGATTGCGGATAATTATGGAGATTTATGGAACGGGTATCGGCTTTTTTCGGTCGGGAGGCTGCGCGATTCGATTAGGCAAATGCGTCGATCGAAAATCATAATGTCGAATTGTTTCAGTGTTGCAATCAATTATTGACTTGACATTTAATGTGTGTGACGCATTTAATTTCGTTTCAGCGCCGAAATCCAATAACATTATAACGTGAATACATTAGTCGAAAGCACTGCTTCTCATACTGTGTTAAATCGGAACGCATCGAATACTTGCACCGATCACATTAAAATTATAACGATTAATCCGTTCGAAAATATTTATTGTTTCATCTTAACTTATTGAATTTTTTATATTACCAATGATATTTAATTTAAAATAATTTCTAAATGTTTGAAAAAGTGTGGTCTAATAAAATTATATGGCGCAGTTCGGTTCATTGAAAATCTAGATCACACACGCATGTTTGATTATTCTTGTTTAATTCCGATTCGTTATAATGATTTATTAATTTGTTCAGTTAGAGTACATACATTTTCTATGTGATTGGGGCTTATTTATTCGTATAATTCAATACTAAATACTACTAAATAAACTTATTCGATAAGTTTCATCGATAAATTACATATAAAAAACGAACCTAAAAGGCCTTCACATACAGAAATAGTATCGATAATATTTATTGATTCAATCGCTTTATACATACGTGTAAAAATGTTTCATTTTTACGTCATAAAGAATCATTTTGCCTTTTATGCGAAACCCACTCATGTTTTCACAAATGCGCAAAAAATCCTTGTCTGTCTTTCACTAATTATTCGTCGCGGATGAAAAATGTCGAACATCAATTTTTCCCAACACACCCGAATTTCTCGATTTGATTTATTCGCTGGAATTACGAATTGGACGTATATTGAAAAAAAATATGAATGTTTTCGAGTGCGTATTAATATTTATGCGATTTCGGACGACAATGTCGTTCCGTTATTTATTTGCGGTTAATATATTAAAGTTTATGCGCGTCCGGAGGTACCATAAACAATTTATATTTTTCGTATTGAATATGGTCCACTAAAAGGGAATATCATTTTTTTCCTTGAATATTCGATTTATTCATAATGGTTTCTGTTATTTTTTGTATACTTTAAGCTAATCATTCACATTAAAATGAAGAAGGATAGTCACTAGATGAAAAATTCCGAAAAAAAAGCAACTTTGCATAATAAGTAAAGCTAAATCGTTCGAATTCAATCGATACAGACACGTTTAATGGTGATGCATTTTTAAAAACTGTTTTACGAAGTGCTATATTAACACTTATTTCGAATCAAATATTCTAAAGAAACGACCAAGTCGAATCGACCAAGACGAATTTAGAAAAAATAAACTATGTACACTCATTAATAAAAACCTCGTTTTAAAAATTTCTTTCGTACAGCAAAAAAATACTTTCTTCGTTTCATTTTAAATGTTAGATTGTGCTTTCTAAAAAAAATGACGAGAAACCTTCAAAATAAAAAAAAAAAACCTCCGGAATTAGAAGCAGTAAAGATCGCCCTCGGAAGAAAAAAACCTCTCGAAAGTGGCGAACGAAACTACGCATTAAAGCCTTTTTTATAAGGACCCCCGTCCGAAAGTCGTCGGATTTATGGGCTAATCAAGTTTTATGGGGTGTGAGGCCAGTAAATAAAACGAGCGCAGAGACATCCTTTAACGACCGCCGCCGTTATAACGCGCTTCTTAGCGAATTCGTCAACGGATCTCTCGTACGTTTCGTGCTCGACCCCGTGGTGTAAACTAATAGGTTCCCCGAGTCTCATTCTTGCTCTGGAATGTTGCAGATGTGTATGTTGCCACGTTTTAACTGATGTAGAAGTTGGATTTTGTAAATTTTAATTTAAAAAGTTAAAAAAAAATAATGTTTAATACGGGAAATCTTACTTAACAAACACTTTGGGTAACGATCAAAATAAAACAAGAAAATATTTGCATAACGAATGAGATGAGGGAATGAAAGTGACAAGTATTCTGATATAATATTTACAGCATCTAGTTTGAAAAAATATTGTTTCGCATAACGAGTGTTTTGCATTATGAATGAGATTCGAGAACGAATTATGAACGTTATGCTATATGTTTTTTTTAATGCACATAGTGAAAAAGTTGTCGTTATGCATATGAAAATAGATGATATAAAAATAAAATCGACGTTTAGTCGTTATAGGAGTTTAAGGATACTTTTATGTGGTTTAGTCCAAATCAGAACGAATCCAATTTGCACCGACCCGAATTGTTCCAGAATTTTCCTCACGTATAGTAACGCCAAAACTTTAGTAGATTTTGATTTTATTTCTCTGATATTTTATTTGATTTCATCTTTGATATTAATTTAAAAGTATGAAACCTAACATAAAAAATACTTAAAAACTATTTAAAGTTAGTTAAAAACTTAATACTTTCTTTCAAAAGTATTTTCAAAACAATAAAATAATTATTTTCTATGAAATATATCTATTTCAAATCGATAAATAATAAATGGGAAAATGATAAAAGAAAGCTTAAAACTCTTCGAACCGTACGGTACATCGACTTGTACTAGTTCACGTATTCCGTATTATGTGAGAGAACTTTGCTGATTGTGTTTTATGGCCGTTCTCTTATTTTCATACAGTTTTAAAAATCGTTTTACTAACGGAACGATCTTTAGAGAGATAAAAATTTATATCGTACGAACGCGTTAATGTCCATCGGAAAAACTTTCAATAGTCAATCAACGAAATTTATTAGTGATTCATACACTTTATATATCGCACTCATATCAGCACTCACCTCCTCGGGACATCTGTTATTCTTACAATAATGCTTTCAGCGGTCAGAATTGTCATTTGACAAAATTGGGTCTACTCTTGATACAATAACATCCGAGTCTCAACACGACAACACCTGGCGCGCATTGTCACAGTCCGAACAAAGAAAACTCCAACATCCGAAACACGGAAGGACACACATTCATACATAAATTCATACGAAACTGGAGGACGTACGCATAAAACTGCTTGTCCTTATCCAGGGCGAAATATATTTATGCACCGCTGTAAAAACTTACATAAATCAAGTGCTCCAGCTTTCGACACAACTCCACATTCTCAAACTATGCAATTGAGTTTCGAATGAAAATTTTAATGAATATAATAGATTAAATATTGGTACAAATCTACAAACAAAATACAAATGAATGTAGTGAAATTTTGAGCTTTTTATTTTTTGAACAATTTGAGCTTACAGTTAGTTGTGTGTACACTAGTGGAATAACATAATTGTGTACATGTTTCATAAAATTTCATTTTTTCATGAAACTTTCACTTAATTGGAAAAATATTATTTTATATTTTAAGGGATGATTAAGTACGGTGTTTAATATTCCACTTTCTATAATATCAATATTCGAAAAAAATGTAACTTTCATCGAAATTATGAAGTGTCCACAATTTATTCTTCCAGTGTATGTATGTATCATATTAAAAATAAAATTATAGTTTGTTTTCTTTTAAAACAAGTCACTAGATTAGTCTGTGGTGTTTTTATGAACACAGTTGAGAAGCATGGAAAAATATTTCAGTACTTTCAACGTCGCCAAATTACGGCGTTTCGCGAACGCGGCAAGAGTTCGGTCATAAATATATGAATCGTACAAAAGCTTACGAAGCGAAACCGCTTTGTTTCTTCGGCCTTTTTTTTCAAAAAACCACCCCTGCCACCATATTCCTCATACTGTCACAGTAACCTGTACAAAAGCACACCAGTAATGAAATTGCAAGACCGCAACAGCAGCAGCACACAATACAATAACGTAATATCGCGTTTCGCGTTGAAACGCTCCGGCGCCTCTTCTCCCGTTATTTATGCGAGTAATTTTGACTTTTTCATTTCGGCCGATGCGTTTTTTCGACGCATTTATGTGTCTTTCGTGTATGTGTGCTTTTGCATTTTCGAAAAAACGGGGTTGTTTCGTTGTTTTGCGTGTCTTTCGGCCCGAAGAACGACGACCGGAGGCGCCTTCGGTTAATTTATAGTTTTCTTGCTCGAGGGCGGTTCTGGTGAATTCGTCTGGGAAAATTCCGAGGGAGCCGAAGGAAATTCCATTATAAATCTTTTCGGTTTTTCGGTAGTGTGGTGCATAAGCGTGTTATGTGTTTCAGTGCCGAACGTTATGAATATTTCATTATTATGACGCGTAAGACTCGAATTTATCGCGATACATTTTCGCAGCAATAGTATAATAATATAATGACAAGTAACAATTTTTTACCATATTATGGTTGTTTTTTTTTTAATTATTCACCCAATATTTTAAATATGTTTTGAGAAACGCTTTCAATATTTTATTTTATAATTACTAAATTGGCCATTTGTATGTATTTGAGTTTTATTTAAGCTTATTAATTTCTTATAAAATATTATCAGGAAAATGTTATACTAAAATATTCAAAACTAAAGAGGAATCTGACAACGTAAGAATCGATTTTATTTTATTTCTAAGAATTAATAATAATAATGTATTTTATATATTTAATGAGCTCGTGTTTTCCAAGAATTCGTTTCATACTAAAATAACTTTCAAACAATTTGTTATTCAATATTTTGTGTTTATAAATTAAATCCTACATTATTAAATATGCACCTAACTGTAGAATTCAAGTTGATATAAATATTATCATTTGATAAAGTGAAAAAAGATACTAATGAATGATGAAATTCATGCATCATTATCGTTTATTTTGAAATAATAACGACTGTTACCAACTGAAAAGAAAATATTTTTGAAAACAGCATCTTTCTTTTCATTGTTGCCCGTTTTCATAAATAACTTTCTTTTGAAATTTACGCTCGCATAATAGCGATATATTACCGCATTTCGGTTTTTCTTTTTGTATATTTCATTTTTTTGTTATAATACATTTGTTGCGTTTTAGTCTGAAATGAAACGAAAATCATAATTTACCCGTATTACACAGTTATACTCAGGTTTAAATAATACATACTTTGAATAATCAACTCATCACAGTAAAGTGAACTGTTAAAAGCAAACTTGTAAAACAAATATATAAAAATTAATTGAAATTAAAGAAAAAAATATTTCTATAAGCGCATCATACTTCCGGAAACCATTCCCACATAAACCTCTTTCAATACGCACTAATACGATTCTCGGCCATAACTGGATATCAAAAATATATTCCGAATCACATTTTCGCTAGTCGAATTTATTCATACTATCAACCCCCTTTCAATCTCACCCCTTTACAGACAGGGCAGTAGTGCTTTTCGGATATTCGCTTCTGTTGAAAATTTATCGTTCGCTCGCGCATAAAAGACCAACCCGCTTCTTTGTAATCGCGCGCGTTTTTTTTTTATTTGTATATACTTATTCCTTTTTTCGTTCCTAAAGTTGTATGTATTCTTGTTCGACCGGGTATAAGGGATGATCCTGAAATATTTAGGGGATCGGTTTCCTCTTTCCTTTCGTCCGAAACAATTTTCAGACTGATATCTGTGCGCTTTTCATGCTGGCGATGCACAGGAAACGGAATTTGTCCTGTGAAATCCATCCCCTGAAGCTGAAAGGGGTTGTGCCACAAATGGATGCACTATTGTATACGCGAAATGTATGACTTTTATTGAAAGATCAATATAACAAAAGGACAACCGATTTATTCAAATCTCGAACTGCGTTAGAATAGCTTTACGGTTATTGGATTCCGTAACAATATCGATGTTTCGTTAAGCACAATGTCATACATATTGTACGTAGCTGTTTACATTTATAATCTAATTGTTATTTCATGCAAAACATCGATATGGTTTCGAACTTCGCAATCTAAAGTTTACATGTTCTATTACGGTAGACTTAGCGAAACCCTGTATCAAATATGCATCTTAACTTCATATAATAGTTAACTTGTAAACAGAACTTTATAGCGCTCATTTCACGAAACGTATCAATCCGTAATTAGTAGAAAACTTTCGCTCGGGGACGAAATCGATCAGGCGCCGTTCTCACTTCCAAACGGTATACTACAGATCCTTTAGAAACTCGAAGACACAAAAGGTTTTGGGTTTGTCAATTAAGGCACTCTAGTGGTGGGAAGAATGAGCTCCATCGAGAGACTGATTGATGAATTTGCCGAGTTCGCCTTTTCGTACAATTTAGTGGTAATTACTTGCGGAAAACAGATTTCAAAACTCTTAAACCCGCCGCTTCGACATCACTCCTAAATAATTGATCGAGAAAAAAAGCAAAAATACATCAGAAGTATTCTTTGTACATTTATATTCACATAAAATGCACTTAAATTAACTCTTTTTCCCTCGAATTACAAAGATACTGATTCAATTTTTACATCGGTTCCACGAAGAAAGTAGAGTAGAGTAGATTTTCGTAATTGAAAATTATCCACTTGGCCGCTTCTTTTCTCATATTTTTCATTTTGATTCGAGGAAAAATGTTTATAATACATTATAAAGCAATTTCTCAGAAATGGTTCTGAAGTGTCACTTGAGGTCAAGCAAGCGTGTTATACTAACAATTGTATTAATAACATTTAACGCATTGTCGTGAAATAATCAGATGTTTAATCTGGCGACGCCATCGAAAAAAAAAATTTGAAAGGGCGTATAACCTCTGATCAAAAGAACCCACAGTTACGAAAGTGAAGATCCAGTTCCGATCCGAATTTTATTATTGAAAAAAAATGAACTATAGTGAAAAAAAACAAAATTTTAAAATTAAGCGTCGACACAATGTGCACGTTAGGTTGCACGAATTTTTCCAACCTATTCGCGTTTTCCTATCAATTTTCCGATTTATTGACGTTTCGGTGGTCGTTCTCCGTTCATCCATCGGTGACGTGACCGGCCTTTTGAACTCGAGGGACGTTTTCACGCCGGGATGCACTCGCAGATCGCCAATAATGATTTGGACCCTCGTAAATCACACCCACTCCCAAATTGACATATTCCCTTCGATTTTTCTTCCCATGGACCAATCGTATCGCTGCGTGTTAGGCTAGAGCCTTTCTTCTAGTACATCTCGCGAGAGTGAAAGATTGAAGATTTTCATTATAGTTAAATGCGTTTTGTTTAGCATAAATTTGATGTAATTATTCGTAAACAAAATATACACGAGCAGATCAACTTTGTTTTATATAACGGTTGCATTTAATATCACGCAGTCCTGCTTGAAACACGTATTTGAATTTGTAAAGGATTAATTCGGATAGCGTACCTGTTTCAGCCAACAATGAAATTGTTTCAGAAATAATTGCGAATTGTACACGGTAGACATGTATTAAATAATAATACAAGTAAAAGCACAAACCTCTTATGATTTTAATCCAGCATTGTTTCTTAGATTTCCACGGGAGCTTACGGCAGGAAAGCGTCTTAGGTTTGCTTTTGCGTCCACAATACAAACACTCACAATATACTTGAATAACAAGATAAAGTCGATGTCACACCCATATACCTATAACAAATATAATTTTTCATATAAAAAAACATATGTATACATATAAATAACTCAAAAATTAACTTTTAAATAAGAAAATAAATTTTTGCATCAAGCGAAGAGAGCTTGAATGGCAAAATAAAGTCGACGCAATATACATGCACATACAAAAGATAATTTCTAATATAAAAATATATACGACATATTAAATTCCGCGCCGAAAATTCATAGTCTTGCCAGTACAAGGCACGGCAGTATATAGTATAATAAGATGAGCTTCAATATACGCACGCAGACGTATTTTATTAGACGTATGAACAGAAATCCGCCGTTTTCAACGTATATTGAAACCCTTAAGCTCCATCCATCTGGAGGGATATCCGTCTCCGATTAAAATTGAATTTACATATTACACGTTTCGATGTATCGCTCCCCGAACTAAAGCCTATTACGCACATTCGGCACACAGAAACCTTACGTATCCATTTGCGTTTAATTAAACTATAGTCGCGATATTGAGTTCGATTCGGATCACGTCTGGGGGAAATATGTTATACTGTATTTATTGTGTTTAGCTTCTGAAATGGAAAAGGAGGTTCGGCACAGAAATAGGGGAAAAAATAAACGACTTCCGCCACGGTTGAAAGTTCAATTACTTACGGCGGTATCTCTGTACTCGATCGGCCGTTACCTATCCAGTTTAATTTATTGAAGAAAAACAGATTGATTTATTGTTTCGTTCGTTCGCCTAATGGAGTCTGGATGCTGTGAAAATTAAGTTGAAAAATTATTTAAATTTGCTTCGGAAAGCGTGAGTTCCCTCTCAATATAAATTTCATTTGAATGAATAAAAATATATGCATGCAATTTAAAAAAAAACCTACATCTTATTCTTTCACAGTAAAATTTTCCAAAGTAATTGTGTGTACATCTAGGGAGGTTTTTGCATAATTGATTTTCACATTTTACAATCTATGGGATTTTTATCAATTAACATTTCACAGGAAGAACTTTCCGTAATTGGTCCGTACTAATTATGTACGTTCTAAGTACGCGACGTAATTTGACGTGCATCGACAGTTACATAGATTTGTATTCATTTTACTCGTAAACAATTCAAATCAAAACCATTTAGTCTCGAGTAATACTGGTTCACAAAAACTTTAATCATATTGAAAATAGAAAATTACGTATTTGCAAATACAAACGGACAAATTGCATTATACATACTTTGAGCAATCGCTAATACAAACAATTGTATGCGACTCGTCTGTCTCTGGTCAAACAATGAATTTAATATATTTTCGCTGAAGCCTTAAAGCGTTCACCGTTTCGTTTTATCACACGTAATGAATTCACGTACCTCGTTTACGTTCCGTTTTATCGTTTCGAATAATATTATAAAATCGGGCAAATGTTTACTGTAGCGGCGCATTGTCTCGTCTGCCTTCTAGCGTCTTGTCTTGTCTTGTCTGTCAAACGAACGTTTCGTTTGTTCTATTCGAAATTGGCGGATTCGAATTTCGAACTGGATTCCCCGAGAGCGCAATATCAGTTTGTTTGAAAAAGGATCTCAATCAACGCAGGTCGTCTTTCCTAAGGTCACCTTTGAAATTTTGAATTTCTCGAATCGAATGTGGGTGTATTCATCATATTTTTCTCGTGATTTCTAAAGGTCCGTACCTATTTCGATTCGGGGCTTTTCATTAAATCTGTTTTTAATATTCGGGCTCAAAAGCGTATTTATGAACCGAAATTCAAGTGTGTACGCAATAAAAATGTTAATAATTACATCAACTTTTTCATTATGCTGCTGGATGAATACGAATTTATTTTCGCTTAATTTGTGCTAATCAAAATTCAACATATAAATTTTTAATACTTTGATAAAACATATAAAAATTAATGACTTCACAATTTAGAAATAAGTTGCTGATACTAGTATACAACGTGGAATATGCTTTTGAAAAGAGTTTTATTTAATAAAAAGCTCACGGAAGTGTATTCAAACATTTTCTTTTCAAAATTATATTTCTAACAGTTCAGAGCTACGTGGCGAGCTTAAATAGTTCTCGAGCTTATTATTCGCGGTTTCCAAACATGCTAAATTAAAATATAAATTATGTTAACAGATGCACACCGTCAGACTTATACTAAATTGCGACGATTAAAATGGAACAGAATATGTAACGAGATGCAGTTGCATTTCAATCATAAAAATCCCACAGCGAACATCTACATTAAACGTGTTTTGATGACAGCGACGTGAAAACTTTACATAAAAATAATGCGAATTTAACGTCATGTCGTTTGCAATATAATACCTACTCGTAACATACATATACAGATATGTATACTTAAACGAGTCATGCGTGATATTAGAGCATATAAATATTTAAGTTTGTTTCAAAGCAATAAATAAATTTTGAATGTTTAAGAGAAATGGTCATGTAGTAATGGTCATAAGTAGAATGAAGTTATAATTACGTTCAATGACTATTTAGTTATGTCCGTTACAAACATTATATGTAAGAACAAAATCAATGCTACAAATTACAAAGGACGCAGAACTTAATAATTTATACATATGATATGAAAACAATGTCATTAATTAAAATAATATTCAAATATGCTCATTGTATGAAAATGGTGAAAATCATTTCGAGACTATTCTTTCGCATCTAACTTACGATTAATTAGGAGTACATTTGAAAAAAATAAACTCACTTAAATAATTCTTTAATTTCTGCAAAAGTTTTAATAGATCATAATAGTTTACAGCAATTAGTCAGAAAAAAAACTATTTACTCTTCATTTTTCAATTTTCAAATTTCTACCATTGACACAGTAATGGACGCGAATATTATTGAACCTCGATACATTTTCATCGGCAAACGGCGCACTCGCCTAATTACTCAACACGTGCGTTATTAAAACCACCAGCCGCGAAAAACACGAAGGGAAAAAAACACACCAGCGTTGGGCAAGAGTAGGAGGATTCATTGTTACGCCCATAATATTTTCATATCTTTCGTAGGCGGTCATAAAAGGCTCGTTATGGCGCAATAAAACCGGCACCGCGGGCGCGATTACTTATATTTATTGAATGTTTAATGCGGCATCTCGGCACGCACCGAACGCTGATTGATGCTGAGGAACGGTGCACGTGAAAAGCCTGGAAAATACGAGTATTCCTGAAGGGAACCAGGTCAACATTGAGGGTGTTTTCGAAAGTCAAGGTTGAATTTTTGTCGGTACTACCACAATTTGATAGCGGTTTATTTGGGTTTGTATACGTTCTGCTACTTTTAGGACCGGTCTTTTCACATTTGGTTTGAAAATAAATCGAATTTGAACTATGGGCAGTCCTCCAACTACTAACTGACGAAATTCTGTCTGTCTGTCTGTATCTTTCAGTGCTGTTTTGACAGCTTACAGTTGGAAGGACCGCGTGTAGTTATTCTCAAACCAAAGGTGAAAAGACTAGCCCTAGGTCGAGACCGCATAGAAACATCAAAAATCAAAGCACATAATATTACTGTATTTTGATATAGATAATAAGCTGATATAGATTGGGGTGTATGTAACAATTAGGATGGTGGGTTTCCCTTCGTAGCGTGGGATGTATCATTAGAATAACGGTCACATAATAAAATATACGAGGTAGTACGACCTGTTTTACTATCGAGCTCGTTTTATACAAAGTATTTTAACAACATTGCAACTAAGCGAGATTTCCGGAAGAATAATATAAAAAAAAGCTCGGATGGATACGTACGCGTCACTGGACTTATCGTGAAATATGTGCGCCGTAAAAGCCTTTTTTTATATTTTTCGTCCCCGTTGTGACTTTCAAAGTCTGAAACGGGCGCTAAGTACTATTAGATACGGCCGTGAATTACGATCCGAACTTGCTACGCCGTGGCTGTAGACAAATTTTGCGAAAATGGCCAGATTTTCTCTTACCTGAACTTTTCTATTAGTCGTACACATTTATACATACGTAGCCGAGTATGTCAAATTAAAAGGATCGAGTGCGTTTTTACGTTCGGCAAAGAGCCTTTTGAGTATCGAATACCCCAGGCTGGCCATTATATTATGGCTTGACCTTATCTCGTCCCGGGACGAGGCCTTTTTCGCCTCAGAGGCCTTTGTGACCTGTGCCTCCGTATAAAGTACAAGAAACTGAAAAAACATTCGCCTTCCTGACGGATTCCAAAGGAAATTCCGTGTTTGACGCAAAAGATTCAATGCTTCAGTTTGTCTTGCGTAAACCTTTTAGTAGTTTTAAATAATTAAACTTGTATATTGGAATATAAATTATTTAAAAATATATATTCATACATGGTGCGTACATGTAAAACCTTTATTCGGTCACATAGCTATACTAAGCCTTACCATCATGACTTTATCTGTGCAAGGCATGCAAGAACGCGGTACTTGCAAATACTCCGTATCTCGCAAAACCCTTTCGGACCCGACTGCCATAAAATCAATAATAACCGTTAATTTCTCTTATCATAAGAACGACTCCGTTAATTTTTTCTCCGAGTCGGGGATGCGTTCCTTTATTGCCGCGATATCGCTCCGGGACGTCGTCTACTATTAAGAATGAAATTTAATTTTATCTCCATTTCAATAAAAGTTCAGCCGGAAAATTGCCGAGTTTATGCGAGCATTAAAACAAATTCGAAAACGAATAAAAAGTCCGCTTATATTTCCGAAACTGCACTCAGCAGTTAATTTATCGCTCGATAATTGAGAAATCAAATTTCTCATTTCAGTCAAATGCTTAATGGAATTTTAGCATTTTTCCCCTTGTATAAGTTCGAATTTATATCACACTTCAATATATAACACAATACAATAAATAACACGACACTTTTTCACGCGAAAACTCCTGGCACGTTTTCCTCAAATTTTCTGTACAGGTCGATTTTTTTATTTTACTTTTTGCATTTCACAGTGACAATTTTTCGTTATTCTAGTAACCGATTTTCTTTTATTTTGTCACAAAATTCAAGTTCTACGAATAATACGAAAAGAGTTTTACATTAAGAACATTTTTTTAATCGGCTATATCAATAATCGTTTCGTGATATATACATATTTATCTTCTGATATTATTTTTATTTGTATGATGTCTTATTAATATTTGATTCGATGTGCTTTACAACACCATAATAACATATATGCTCTTGTTGATTATGATTTCTCACGTATTAACTGAAAGGGAAATTAAGTCATTTACAGAGAGTAAATAAGCTTTATGATGTTCGACAGTGATGTCTTCTAAATTATTTATGAACATAAATTTTCAAAGCTTGCTTTCAATTTATTTAATGAAATTAAACCTGATTAAACGAAATCTTATGAATATTTCATGAGATTTTTTTATTTGATCACGTCAAAAAACACTTTTTCAGTCATATTTTAATAACATGATATATTATACAACACTACGGCAGAATATTATTCGAGTTCATTTCGCAAGAAAAACTTCGAAAACGTCAAACTTTCGAGAGACGTTTCTGAGATATTTACATTAGTTGTGGTTCGTTTTCTTTGCTTTTAGCTCGAGAGAAAATCTCGTGGAAAATTCGCGAGAAACGCCGAGTTTGTGCACAATCAAAATTTCTTTTGTGGAAAGAAATTCGGATAGACGGGTTAGAAAGCCGAAAACAAGACTCGCGCTATGTTAATGTACAATCGCATTCAAATTTCATACATATCTGATAAAACACTAGATTTTCATAAATTTCAATTACTTTTCTATTTTTAGAGGTACCGCCTATTTTTTTTTTATTTTTCAACTAATAAGATTCACTTCAAGGTAAGCTATGTGACTTGCACCAGTACCAGATAGTACCAGACATCTTAAGTATACCAAACCAACGCTTCATATCACAACACAATCGGCTAACTGTAATGACATCAACTTTATCCTAAACGAACGAAATTTGTTCTCAAATCAAACTCATAATTCGATACACTCATTGAACGACTCATATTTTTCATATTTCATTTTACTCGTTATGTGAATCACTCGTAATAGGTTGCTCTCGTTACATGAATTTCTACTATAAATTAACTGAAGCCTTATAAACATATATCATATGTAAGCTTAGATTCTTTAATATCTATATTTCAGTTTTTATTTAAATCTACAGCCATTGTGAAATTCGCTAAGTTTTACTTCATAGATTTTATCACTCATTTCAATGAAAATATCGACAATATCTCACATCAAATCAACTAAACGGATGTATTATCCAATTCCAAAGCTTAAGTATGAAGCAATCGAAATTCTCGAGTGCACCATGTCCAAAAAGCAAGTAGCACACAGTCTCACTTGATTATGGAGGGTCGAGAAGGTGGCTTCGGTTCGACTCACCGTCAGTCTGTCGGCAGCGAGCGTCGCGCGAGCTCGCGTCCGGAAAATCTCTCGGAAAAGCGCATCGGAAAACTCTCATTCAATTCATTCCGAAAACGCACAGTGGACACTCGATTTGTGTTTTTGACGGATGCATTGACATCTAATCGATTTCTAATTCTGAATTTTTCATCGATTCCGATCGGAGAAAATTGATAGACTTTTCCTGCTACTTGGATTTCAACTTTGTTATTGAGGTAATTTATTATTAATATTACTTTTTTTATTAATATATTTTTATGACTCATTTATTAAATTATTTTGATATTTGTGTAATTAAAAATTATAGAAACTTTCTACTATATATTTCTGTGTTGTACTTTGGGAGTCTTTCCCTTCTGTATTTTATTATTTCGTCAATATTGACTATCGCTGCAATTCAACCAATGCTGATATTTATAGCGTACATGGCATCTTGCGTTAAGTGGTAATTTCTTTCGTGAAAGAATCATAAACAAAGAGGAAAAAAGATGGGGTGCGAATAAAGCCCAACCCCAGCACTTGCATTCGCACAAACAGAGCCTCAGAAAGAAAATGTATAAACGAAAAGAAATATTTACTCGTTTTACTGTCGAACGTCTGTGTATTTTTATATCGCTTTTTACGATTTAAATCGAGAAAATTTCGAAGAATAAAACACGGTCGCGGCCGTTAATTCCGATATAAAAAACGAGCTCTCACCCCTTCCGCTACTTCATTCGAAACGTATACTGAGGAATCGTAAAACGAGGAAAACCCGTAAAATGGTCGAGACGATTTTCAAAGAAAAAAAAAGAAACATTTTTGGCCCACCCTTTTATGATAGTTTTTATTAAAGTCGTTGAAAGCGTGAATATGATATTGTGACACGCGTTTAATAGACCGTCATACTTCACAAACGTTGACAATTGTATCGAATTCCAAATTGTATCGCCTTTATGATTTGCTTTGAAACTTGAAACTTTTCATGTTTCCCTTCAAGATTTACTGTAATACCTTGCACTTATCCTTAGAGAAAATTGAGATTTAAAGAGAGAAATATTACACCTAAATTATTACACGATACTAACTACCTAGTTTGGAAAGGTGCACTTTAAAAATTTATAGTAAGAAACATCACAGTGGGTCGATAAATTCCGAAACTTGTCATTATGGTAATCCGATTTGTACCAGCGTAGAATTAAGAGCCGAAAACTTGTACGTTCTAAACTTTCTATGTGAACTAAATTAATGCTGTTTTACATTTTTATTAGTTTTCAAGTTGTGCCCTTCACTAAGTTTTTGAAGACGTTAATTAAACTCACTCAGACTGGTTTAAAAAAAAAACTGGGAAAATGCTAGACAAGAGCACGCTTGTTGAAAGCGATCGCACTTTAATGAAATACCTGAACGTTCGTTGGCATTTTACGTGTTTAGTGAACCATTTCATAATTGCTTCATTACATAATTATTCTGTTAACTAAAATATTTTTATACAATAAAATATGTAACTCAACTCGATTTCTGCTATAAAATTTAAAATAATTTAAAAAACATCGGTTCTGAAATCTGAATATTCAATGAACAAAGAAAAATAACACGCAAAAAAGCTCTTGCATTTGCAAATCTAGACAGATTTCCATATTAATTTATTCCATAGTTCAAACTGTAGTTTTTCAGAAGACTTTTTCTGAGCGAATATAATTTTTCCAATTCAAATCGCTTCAAAATACCACAGAACGTTTTTACATTCCGAAAAATGCAATAAGACTAAATCAAAAATTCAATTCAACTCCATCCAAGCGAGCTGCTATATAGTCCCACGCTAAGCCGTCAGAAAATTAAGCTTGGACGATAATAATTCTCGTATCAAAACCAGGTTATTGTCGGAGCTTTCAGAAGCACACCTTTGCCTGAAAATTACAGGTGTAAGAGGCGTACGTACCCGTCGGGGTGTAAATCCTGAAGGATCCTTACCTTGGTACGTAAGCCTGCAACGTTTCATGCCTGAAATTAAATTTTATAAATCCTCTAGTTTGGAAATTTTGTGAAATATCGACCTAACTCCATTTCCCAGAAACCCATCTTGCTGAAGTTTAATATCATAATGTATGCGATGCGATTAAAAGGCTTCTCGGTATTCTGAAGCGGTTCGCCTGTTCTTAATTTTGCGATGTTTTAAAATCAAATTTATCACCTTTACTCATACGAATTTATCACATCTACACTCACAGGTATATTGAAATGATTTTTGTACAATAAATATTTATGTACGATAGAATACAAATCCTTTTTATAAATCAAATATCCAAAAAACTTCTGTTTCAATATCATTTGTATTTGTTTGAGTGATTTGATATTAAAAAAGGAGTACTTTTAAGGAAATCAGCTTTTATTAAGGTTTTGTTTTTACGTCGTATTTTTATTTTGTTCAATAAAAATAAATGCCAAAAGTCATTGTTAAATATAAAACCAACCACAACTTCTCCGATATCTATATCGAATTTAATATCAATATCGTTCTCAAAATGCCCTTTCGCGAAGCTTAATCGAAAATATATTTCCGTATACGATCGAAACCCTACACAAACATTCTGTATCGAAACACGAAACGAAATATTATATGAATTTACGTTTTCGTTTATATTCATTTCATTGAAAAGACTCGCAAAGCGGCGATATCAATTTTTTGTTTCCCTCTTGTATACGGGATAAAACACCTAGTGCAGAACGTGTGTCGTATAAATATTATGGAAATAATAAATTTTCTTATCTGAAATATACGAATTCTTTCTCGAGCCCCTCCGGAGGGGATTTTTCGCGAGTGAGCTTTTTGTTGGGTCGACCAAGAAAAAATATGGTAAGAATCGCTGCGATAACGCGATGACTTCCGGATTTTCTCAACGAAAATTCTTCACAGGAGTTAGGAAAAAAATAGCTTTTCTGGATTCATAATCTAACGATAGCGTGTCGCCAATTGTTGGTGTCAAAAAATAAACGTTTTTTTATTATATTTTGTCAGTACTTTCACTTTGTAATATATAATCATTGGAATGATTTATATTGTGCTTAACAAAGACGATTAAAATTTAAATTAATTTTCCTTTTTACAAAAAAGTATCTCGATTAGATTTTTTACGATATTCATGATTAATACTTTTAAATTTAATAACAATGCTATCTTTTATAATAATTTAATATTTTTCTCTAAATTTAAATATCCATTAAGTTGCAAATTTATCAAAAGCACTTTTGAGTAATGGTAGACTCATTTCAACACACTGAATGTCATTTTATTATTATGATAGAAACAGTTGAATTATTCTCACCTACTAAGCGGTTCGCTGAATCTTTTGACTAACGAAGTCATTACCGTCTCTTTTATGATTAGATAATTTATTTTTGGCACAAGTTGATAATCAAATAAAGATAATTGTAAGTTGCTGTAGTCAATGAAATTTTTTTTTGCTATTTTTATAAATATTGGTCAATCGATTTGATTCATCTGAAGATTTTTAAATAGTCATTCATTTAGTTCACCGCGAGACATACATATGTATTTGAAGAAATTGAATATTGTACTAAAATTATAATTTCACTAACAATTTTAGTGATAAATATACACAAAGTTGAAGTCAAAGAAAAATATCCGATCAATTTTCATACATGACGTATTGCAAATTACTGTATTGCGCGTTCGGAAAAACTCAGTCGAAAAAATGATTTCATACATTTTCCGCGTTCGGCGCGAAACAAATACGATATGCGAGCGAAACAACTCGCGATTGAATTACGTTCGTTTTTCTCCCCATGTTTATTTATTTGCTTAATCCTTTCGTACCGCCGACGCTACGTTTTTGTTTTTCATACTTTTTCCTCCCCCCGAACGCAAAACCAAATAAAATACGACCGCCACCGATTCCGCCATCGGTCTCATTTTTTTATTTCACTCGCTCCGCTTTCCTTTTATCGCCGAATTGTTTGCGCTTTCAATTTTTGCATTCGAATGTGAAAAATGGCGAAAACACATTTGCGGAAATTCGCAAGATTTACTCGAGTTCTCCTCCGAGCACTTTTCTCAAATGATTCGAACGAATCCTTTTACGAATTTCTTTGTATTTGAATTTCCTAATGTTCACATTTTATTTATCAGCTGATTTATTTGTGAAATAAATTGATTATCGAGCCACCCTTAAACAATTTTTAAGCGACCTTCGCACAGGCCACTATCTAGGACTTATTTATATCCCCTTCGGCTCGTCATCCTTTTTCCATTTGCCCATCCTCCGTCGCGGACATTATTCATTCTCGGCTTTCCCGCAAGAATAATTAATCTTGTTGGTCAAACAAATAACGAAAAAAAAACAATATCCCGGCGGAAACCGTCGTGTTCTGCGCGGAGAGGATTGACACTGTCCTCCGAGGCAGGTTTTAACATTTCAGAATACATTACGACACCGTATGAGAAAATTAAAAAAAGTATAGTATTATTTCATTTATTTTATGAAAAAAAATTTTTTGTAGGTAAATTTCAATATGAGCCCTTAATCTTAACAGCGGTGTAAGTCCACTCACTTACGTTTCTAGATATTGAAGAGAGTTTGCGTTTGAATTTGTTAAATAGCATTTTCATATTTTATTTATTTTTTTTAATCTTACAGATTTTAAAATTATTTAACATATAAATAGATAAAACTTTTCAGAAAAGAGATACATTTTTAGATACGAATATCATACAAGTTTTCAATATGAACGAATGAATTTTTACTCTGAACGAAGTTCATTTGTTTCAATTCTTAAATCCGATATATTTTATCATTTTTAAAATATATATTTCTATAGATTAATTCAGTATGACCAGAAAAAAAACAACAAACTCATATATTTCAAATTATAAACTCACACCACAATTAAAATAAACGGCGCACACATGACACTCAAACCGCTTTAACAAACTTTTAATACACATCCAAATCGAATTTCAACGAACAAAATTTAATCTCACACACATTCGCACTCGAAAACGTACATTTTTCCCGGGAAAATATCAATAATTTCCCGGTGCGGAGTCGCAATTATGCCGCAAGAACGCGCGCGTACCGAAAACAATTTCCCAGAACGCACATAGCACATAGGAAAGGATAATGCGGACCGCGTGCGCGTTATATTTTCGCCGAAAGCAGATTAAATTGGCGCCGAAGTCTTCGACCAAAACACCGAAGCTGGTATATGGAATACCACGGAAAGATACGGTGTGGAGATTGCCGATTTCAAAAGGTGTGTCCGCGTCGAGAGAAGACAATGGCTGTGTGTCTGTCTGCCGAAGTCATTGGCGTTGCGAACGAGTGTTGTGGCGTGAAATAGTTGTGCGGTTGTTCTAGGTAGTTGATGTGCTTCTTTGTCTAGTGAATGGGTGGTTGAATAGTTTGTGTTTCAAGAAATTCGTCTGTGTATAAATTTTCTGTATAATTTTATAAGAAATTCAGAAAGAAATATGTAAAGATATTATTTTTTTTCATACTCGTATTTCTCAATTCCTATTTATTACATAGTTCTTTTCAAGTGAATAAGTATAACTGCTAAGCTATAAGCCCTCAAGATTGGTAACTGCACTCAATAAATAATATTAAATCAATTGAATTTAATATTTATATACATGGAGGGTGATCTATGTTTAGGAACCATTTCATAAAAAAATAAATGAAACACTTTTTTCGAATCAAATATTAAAATAAAGTCTTCATATCAATTTATCATTTAAAAAAAAACGACATTTGATTCGAACCAATAATCAAATATAAATATGCTTTATTGACGCATTATACCGCTGCATCATTGACTAGCCAATAATAACATCAATGAAAATTACACAAAATCTTTGAATGCAAACAACATCAAACACAATTTCAAACTCCGAACCATCCACGGCTAAATTGAGCTTTCAACACAACAAACACACCTCGTAATACACTATCACGACTCGTGCTTCCACTTTATAGTGAACGGTCGCTCATTTCATACAAAATGTGGAAAATGTGGGTGGGTTTTCAGAAGTATGAGGCTCAGGATGGCCACATTCTGATCCCGAGGGTGGTTGGTCGGTTTTCTCTGCGAGATGAACACTATTGTGGCAGAGATGAGACGCCTCCATTCGTAACACAATGGTTTGAACCACCGTAGGCGAGATAACGAAACGAAAGCTTTTCGATATGCCATTATTGCGTGGAGCACATACTCGTTGTACGCACTGTTCAGATCGGAAAATGCGATTTACCCATACTGAGTATAAAATTATTTTTTTAATATATTATGATTTAAATATATGTGTATAAATAATCATTAGAATGACTTCTTAGTATAAGATGCAATTTCATAGTAAACACAATTTACAACATAATAACATACTTCGAACGCCTTCTGCGACATGCACCACCAATTGCGCTTTACACAAGTTTGCTTTATGAATATTTACTTTATGACAACATGCACTAACGTGAATTGACAAAGTGGAGCATACACGACATCGTATCATTTCGAATCGCATGCTTGAATATGTGTACTTGCAACAAAGTCACCCGGATAATGCTCTCGAGTGGCGCACGTATTTCCATTTTCCGATCTGAGAAAATCTAGGAAAAGCCACCGCGCAGTTTTCCCGAGACGACACAATTGGCACTAGCCGTAAAACTTTATCGGGACTTGACCCACACTGAAGGACGTCCGTTAATTTTGTGGCCTTCTAGTAATTAACGGAAGGATATTAGGCGGCGTCTTAACGGTTAACGCCGCATAATTCGCCATTGTAACGGCCTATGGTGGACGGTATTAAATAGGGTGGTCCGCTCGAAATCTCTCCATAGAATGTTCCGTGCTTTAGTTAGCTCAGATTTGTTTTGGAGGTTCTAATTAATTTCTCATTGAAAATTTATATTCATTATCAAGATTCTGACATTAATTTGGCGCCTTTCATAAAATATTTATTTTAACGATATTTCATATTTATGACGTTCAATTTTCATATCGATATTGTAGTTGAGCTTACACAAAATATTTAATTTAGATTCTTTCATTCATATATTATATTTTCAAAAACAATAAAAAATCTATTATTTTCGACTATTCATTTGTATTTTAATTATTTCATCTCGAAAACAAAAAAAAAAACACTTTCATTTAAAAAAAATCGATTCAAATTTATTTCAATCAAAATGAATTCAAACGAATCTCTATTATTAACAAACTATCAAAACGTATCATACAAATTATTTTTTAATAAAAACACTCAAATTTAAAAAAATATTTCGAGGCCGCATACAATTTTTTAAATTCAGATTATCACAACCGAATAATCAAGGTTACGTCGCTTCGGAAAACCTTTAGAAAATCCCGTTCGACTTTCGAGCGAGATTGCCGTCGTTTCGACGATCCCACGTGCAGATTCATCAATTCTTATTTAAGACATAATCCAATTTAGTTTAGTAACGTCGAATCTTGCAAAAACGACCTCAGATCCCCTAATTGCCGCGAATCCCCCGAAACTCGAGGACACGCTACCGCGGATAATCCCACATACAAATTACGCATCCATCCACCTTTATCTGCCCGTCGGCCTGGAATAAGCGAGCAAAGCCTTCCTCCTCTCTACATTATTATATTACATGCTACTATGCTTGGGATCCGTTCACATTTGAGCCGAACAATGAACAAATCCAGAGTGACATCGCCACTCATACCATGGAAACAGATTTTCAATACATAGATCGATTTTTGCAATCAGCTATTTTCAATATATCGATTCTTTCCAGAGATTTTAGCGGAAATATTTTGAATCATCTTGAATTCGACAGAATTGAGAATTTGCGTGGGAGAGTCAATAATTTGAGTAAACGTCGTTTGTCATTTACATAGTGTGGATGTCCCATTATATGAACAATTCTGGAATACACCTACGATATCCTAATAAGCTAACATTGAGATAAAGCGCATGAATCATTCAGGATGATAGGTTTCCCTTCGTAATGTATGAACAATGTTAGGATAATAATCATAATTATTAATAGAATCTCTCTTCGAAATGTGATTATATTTCTAACAGAATATTTTTTATTCGAATCAAGTGTTAGCAAAGCTTTATCTTCCCACGACTATACTATTCTAAGGATCTGTCGGAGTCGGAACAAAGGCTCGACGACGCCGGTCAAAGCCAGGCACTTTCCTTCGACTAGTTTCCTTCAAACGTCAGGATTGAATGTCCCCGACACTGTGGATATCGGGACATATCTACAGTGTATGTGGATATATGTTTGTTCGTCATTCACTCCTCGAAGTTTGAATTTGTGGGAGAATTAAATATGTATGCGGGGCAGACGTGTGTGGCGAATTAGTCGGTGACTTTAGGCAAGCGTACGTGTGTTTCCTCTCTATACGCTTAATTCGACTTGAATTATGCTCGATTAAGGAGAAAGTTTTCCCAGTTTGATTATATTAATTTTGTTTCTAAGAATGAATTGTCTTTGCATATTACATGAGATAAGGGTATAGTTTCTCAATTTACTAAAGCTGAATCGTATTTTCTTTTTAGTGAGTCGTTTCAGATATCGTCCTACGTTTTAAAATCAAACAAATCTTTTATAATATACTTAATTCGCTTTGACGACGTTGCGTACTCAGAACTTGGCTCTATCTCTTTAATTTTTCAAAATTATACTGCTGCGTCCGAGATTGCCTTGCTTCGTTTGCATTATTTACATTAATAAGCCGGCTTTTATATAAATAATGCAAATGGAAGATTTTCCGCGAAATTTCCAATTAGTTTCGGCTCTGGGGAAACGTTGTTTAATGATAACGGCTTCCAGAAAAGAAACTTAAAAAAAAACTCTATGTAAGCGAAGGGTAATTTGCTTCCGTGTTTTGTTCACGTCGTTTTCCCTCAGATCGAATTCGGTAATAAAATTTAAATATTTATCGAGAAGCATAACGATGATAATAATAATAACAGCGAAGTTTCTTGCAAACAGTTAGTTTGGAGCAGAAAACTGCGATGGATTTAAATTTAAAATGTAGTCGTTACTGCGTTAAAGATTCGAGGCAGTGATGCGGAGGAAAGTTACTAAAATTGGAATTCCTTTTTATAATCCCACAAAAAAAATTGAATATAATTTTACTGTATGAAAAATGCAAGCAATTATTTACTTAATTTATATAAAATTACATAAACTAATTGCGAAAAAATTTAATTCAATACATTTTTCAATAATTTTTAATCTATTTACCACGAACAGACTACTTTTTTCCAAGTTTTCCCTTTTTAGCGCTCATCGTTATCTGAAGCAAGTTCGCTTCGTTATGACCGAGTTTATTATTTCATTCTTCGAAAGCTCGTTATTTACAGTGAGAAATTTCGAGAGAATCTCTTGCTTTGTCATAACAATTCGATAAACCCGAGTTTTCATCATAAAACCTTCGTTCTCAGTTGGTTATTATTGTATATACACATATAGATTTTGAACTGCATGATGTGCACCCTGGGGCATTTTGAGTGGCGTATGTTAATATGTTGTCGACAATTCACCATTTCGAAGTATGAATTGTTTTGATTTCAACATAGTCAGTAATTTTAGACATTGAAGCTAAAGTATGCATGAACACTTTGAATATCAAGAATGTTATTTATGCATAATATATTATATATGAAAAACTTCCATGTGATATCAAATAATACGACGAAATCACTTGAAACGATTACTGTAAAACATAAAAGATAATTTGAAGTATTTTACCCATTAATATAATCTGATAATAGCGTGGAACGAAGCGCTTCGAATATCGCTTTATAAACGACGCCACGTGTCGACAAAACCGAGGACCTTGAGCCGGAAAGACCGAAAAAAAATCCCAAAAGGACTCACTTACCTATACAACTAGGTTATTTCGGCAAGAAAAGGGCCGAAAATCGCAAACCGAGCTCAAATCGACATAATAGGGTTGAAATTTTTTTCGTAATGGTATTGTAGCGCACCTGACGTACCCTCAGGGTGCGGATAGACAGAAAAGCCTGTCTTGCAAAATATAAAATATAATAATCATCAAATATTTTATATTGAAAGTTCGTTAAAAACATAATCTATTAGTTCGAATAATTTGTATAAACAGTTTTTTATTTATTTTAAAATCTGAGATCAATCAAATGTGAACTCTTCAATTCACACTTAAACTATTATCGACTTAAAAAAAATCTAAATAAAATAATTTTCGCATCAAAAGTATCACATTCCACAAGTAGAACACACTGTCTATCGACACCCTTACATTGGAGGACATCGTTTCGAAAAGCTGGCGTCTCTGGTGATGGGCAAATGTGCACCGTGTCACTGTGGCTATGGAAATTGTGCGGTTTGGTGTGTGAATATGTAACGATTATGCGAAATGGCACATGTAGGTGCACCGTGGAACAATTTCCGACGTTACGTGCCTGTAATATACATGAAGGCACTAGGGTTATCCATTTAACTTGTTCCGGCTGTTACAGTTGGGATTGGCCGGTTCAAGCAAACTGTGAGATGGTTGATTAGAGGTTACTCGAGTGCTCATATTAATTTCAGAATGTTCGTGAATGTTTTCAATCGGTTTTATGCTCTGATTTCATGCTTTGTTCGTTAAATTTCTATGAAATTTTGTATTTCTATCCGTTGTCTGTGTATTCAATATTCTCAGCGAAATTAGCGAGAAATTTTCCTAACATAGAATTCTTTGAAAAGTGGTGTTAATCTTTAAACACAGACATATATTATGCTTAAAAAATTATCTGAATTATACATATAAATAAATATATATAACTTAATAAATGTATCGAAAAATTTCAACAAAAATCAATAAATATTAGGTTGGAAACTATGTCACTTTTATGCATAACCTCGATTTAAAAATAAAATATTACCATTTAATATTTTCGTACATTCCGACAACTGTTGTATTATCATTTTTTCCGAGTAATATTTTCATTTAATTGAATTTTCCATGAAAATCACTCCAAATGTTGGTATCAAATACAATATGAAAAACCGTACATGATCACCATTTCAACAATGAACAAATACAAATTTTATGAGGAAATTCAATATTTATCGAAAATCATTAAAATCATATCGAAAATTAAAATGAATAGTATAAATTTCATCAGAAATTTCCAATAAATATAAACACACGAAACTCGCACACAAAAAAGAATTTCCCAACTCGACACGATCGAACGAACTTAAAACCTAATTCATTTTTACAAACGACCCAACTCGAACAAAAACAATCCCCTCGCAACTCCGAAACCGCACAAGCCCCGAAATAAAAGAAACACCCGAATAAGCGAACTCGGATCGAATCGACCCGACCCACACACGAGATCGCTAAGTGCCACGATGGTAGTTCTGCGGGGTCGCCTCGCATGGGGGTCGCCTCATATGGGGTCGCCTTGTATGGGGGTCGCCTTGTATGGGGGTCGCCTTGTATGGGGGCGAAGTTAACGAGAGTAATTTGTCGCCGATGCCGCTCACCAGACACAAAGAGACGAGTCAGCTAGCCCTGTGGGAATATAACCCGACTGCGATACGTCGTCAAAGTTTCAATTGCCGAAGTATTGTTATGAATAATTTCCAGTTGGACAACTCGGGCAGACAACAATGGAAAATCGCGTGTGGGCTGACGAATCGGTGTTGCGAATGCGATTTTCGTCTGTTTGAAAAACGATCGAGTTATCTCCAGTTTTCGGTTCGGCGGATTTTATTTAGGGCTTTCTGTGTCTAAGAACTCTCGAAAGGGGCGAAATATTTCGTTTAGTGGTGGATATGAGTTTGAATAAATTGATATTGTTGTGATGCATATTTTGCGAAATGATTAATATTTTTTATTATTTGAAAATAATGTATTTCTATATGCGAAATATTAATTTTCACAAAGCTCTTTCAACTTGCGGAAAAACTACACCGTGAATCGAAAATTATATTCGTGTGCAACTCGTCAGTATTCTGCACCCCGAACAAAATGTTCTACTGCTAGTTTTATTCAGGAAAAAAGATCGAGTCTATCATAGCGTATACATTATGTTATATTTTTGTGCAAAATCAATAACTTCATATTATTTACTTTCTGTAAGAAAGCGAAACCGACAGACGTGAACTCATACACCCGTGAAATATGTGTGCTCTCTACGCGGAAAAAAATATTTTATTTATACAATATTACGAATTGAATTACAAAAATAGACCTATCTATAAATACATCAATACAGCTATTAATATAGAATCACTCCATCACGAATTGCATCATTATAAATAGAGCACCCACAAGGAAAATCCAACATCCATCCAAAGCCTCATTCATAGACGAGCTATTCGAGCGATACGAGACCTGCACAAGCAAGTGCACATATCAATTTGAATCGTACATGAATAGTCTATTAGAAGCGCTTTCAATACACCTGGGGTGAAACCCTTTGGCACTCCATTCAATGTGCCTAGTCTTAATTGCAATGTTCGCTACACATAAGGATATAATTAACGGCATGCACATTACCCGCGATCGCAAATTTTCTCGCTAATAAACTCCCCAACGGGAGATATCGAAGGGGACGGTCGTTATCGATGGAAAGGTCTGCTGCTTTAATTAATGATGCTCAAAGGGTTATTTGATATCGAATGGACAGAAATGTCGCTGGAAATGTCGATGATTTTTTCTTATTTTGTAGTCATTGAATATTTTTGAATCAATATGAGTGTTTTGTTAATGATAACGTACATCCTGTGCCTAGTTGAAATATACATATTTTAATTCGTTTTATATTTATAAGAAAATTAAATAAATGAATTGATTTAAAGCAGGCAAATTCATTTTTTTGAACATTTTGTTCGGAAAAGTCGAAAATTTTCACGCGACGTACCGGTTAACTTTTAGACACGTGACATGTCGCAAACTTTCCAGCGCACGTCTTAATTTTCTTACAATCCACAAGACTTCGAAATTCACAATCTGAATTTTCCATTTTGTATGTATCAAAGGAAACAATTTTATGTCTTATACAAGGATGAACTTCTTTCCAATTTCATTAGAATATTTTATCAATAAATTGAATAACTTTATGATATGAATATGATTATATTTTATCATTGAAATAAATCAATCTGCTTTAAATTTTCCTGTAGGGATACATTAATCAAGATTAATAGTTGACTTTCAGTCGTAATATTTTTTCATTTTCACAGAGCAAATATTAAATTTTACGATTCCGCGTTCATTTTCATCGCATAATCGCAGCCAAAGGAGAGACGGAAGCGGCTGAAAAAAGTCACGAGAGAGTGTCAAAGCTATAAATTCACCGCCGATATGACACATTGTCATATTACGAAGAATATATTATTCTTTATTAAGCATACGCACGCACGTGAACGAGGAAAATCCTCCTATGTACGAGCGCGCATGTAAAAAGCGCGAAAATGGATTTTCCGCGCAAATACGGAGAGCGCAACCTAAAAAATTATTTCAATATAGAGACCGAAAATTGATTTCGCCTCAGCGTTTTCCTTTTCCATTTTTTTTTTCCTTTCGATTTCCTTACGCCGCCGTTTCTTGTGTGCGAAATAGGAAGCTTTTTGTTTTCTAGAAGATGCGGCGAGATGCGCATACATCATACGCAGAGCACTATGTCTTTTTTATGTTCGCGTTTTTCAAGTTGGATGCTAGTGGATTCTTAGATTCTGTTGAGATTTCGCTAAAAAGTTGCCAGCGGGAGATTCGGATTCGTTTTGAAATTTCCGCACGTTTACGGTTGCAACGTCTAGTGCTCTAATGGAATATCACACTCTTGCATTTCCTGTCTAGTCTGCCTCGATGTTTCTCAAATTAACGTCTCTTCTAAAAGCGTATACACTTACGAAGTATAATGTTACGAAATAGTTTTAAAGATATTTCAAATGTATCCCCTTTTTGTTTTGTTAACAATGAAAAGTAAAGCGAGTGCATTTTCTCATAAAAACCCGGAAAACTTTTGTACGCAATATTTATATCATATACATTTATATATTGACGTAGGATTTATAACTTCTTATGAAAGCTTCAGAAAATTTTCACGGAAGGCGCATCAGTTGTGTGAAAGTTATTTACTTCGTATGCACGTAGCATATTTTTGCACGAATTTATTCCTGAATATGTTACATAAACGCGGAGAATTTCCATATTTAGCAACACACCTACAAACAATGCAGCCTTCTTGGATTTCAGCTCAGCATCTACAATAATAAGATCAATTAGACGACATACAACGAACGAACTGCTTCTGGTATTCCGGAATGTTTCAACTATGAATAAAATTAGTGCTGAATTTGCATGAGCTACAACTCTTGGAACTCATCAAGCTCCGAATCCTATTACGGAGCCCGATTCAATTCGAATTGTCTTTTTTTCTCAAATACTAAAGACAGCTTCGCTCGAGAATATAAATTCACATTGAATAAAATCATTCTAATGCTCAACAGTTGAAAATCAACTGTAATATAGAGTGAAAATATATATTATATTATGAAATTTTAGCTGATACGTCGAACTGAAGGATCTATGCCACGGTCGACCCTTTTTATTTCTATTTCGCAGGATTATATCGGTATAAGGTCCGACACCGTAAAGGTTAAAGATTATCATAATAAGAAAGTCAGAATTTTCTCCCTTTTCCTCTTGCTTATAATATGGCTATTGTTTTTAGGGTTATCGCTTAAACCGACCAACGTGCTCAACGTTGCATGGTCCATTTCTGAATTCTGTACACAGTTCAATATACTAAAAAAATCATTTAAATACTTTCAATTTAAATATTTTGTCTATAAATGTATAAAAATATTCTAGAAATTCAATCTAAAAAAACTTGTGAATGTTGGTGGAAAGTTACACTAAATATAAAGGAGCTACATAGAAACAAATTGTTTGATCATCCAACGACTTCTAAAATGAAATCCCTCGAACAACACAATCTAGTTTTTTTTTTCTAACGAAATTTCAATCTTGATCCTCTGGAAAACTATCATCGACGTTACGAAAGCTTCTCAACCTATACCGAGATATCGTATCGAAAAATCCCAGAGCCTGTGAGATCCTCGAACTATCGACCGTAGCGAGAGGAGCGATAACGGGCCGTAACGAGATAACGGCCGTTAACGGCGAGAAGCCTGGAAAACCGACGTCGTTAAGTCGAAACTCTTTTCTACAATCGTTAAAAAGACGCGCCTCTGACGACCTACGGAAACGTGTAACACTTTGAGAAATACTCGAATCACTAAACTATTAATGGTTGTTCTGACTATTTTTGCACTTTCATTATAGCGTACACTATTGTAAAGATTTCTGGGCATTTAAGATAAATTTAATGAATGTTGCATTTATTCTATATGGGTTTTTAATTTATTTTACAATTTGATAACTGATCAAATACATTTTACAATGCATCATTTGAGACATCTAAATTATCATTAAATTAATATCTTTGTACCGAAATTATTATAATTTTCTTAAACTAGCTGGTTTATTTACCTTCGATTTAATTTATTGGCAAATTTACACCAAATAATTCATCATTCAAACGACTTTACAATTTATTATTAAATACCTGTAATGTTCGTTGAAATATGGATTAACTTAAAGGTGGTTTTCAATTTAATCACTCCCTTTCGATATATAAAATGAATTAATAAAGAAAATGGTTTTCACGTTAAACGCGTCAGTCCAATTATGCCAAGTATAATATTATACTTCGATATGAAATAAAATCAATAATGGAATGATCAAAATTCGTATTTTTTTTATTTAATTATTTTTGCGGTCGAAATCGGAACGAAGTATTGGAAATTTTTCGCTCGGAGCGTTTTCGTCAATTAAATTCGTACGATTAATTCCAATTATTTCATTTTCCATCCGTTCTGCCTTTCCAAAAAGTTTTTTTTTTTTGTGTGTGTCTCTAGGCTTTGTTGTCGAGAAATAAATTGAAAATATTCGCGCGATATTATATTTGGTTTAATCAAATTCGAAACCGAACCCGACCTGAATTTTAGGATACAAATAAATACGTCTATAAAAACTTCACCGAGTGAAAAATTGAATTTTACAATAATAAAAAAAAATATCAATTTAATTTAACATGATTGTTGAATCTGTAACGTAATCCTTGAAAAAAATTGATCTAATCTAATAAAAGCAACTCCTTTTATGAAACTCATCGAAACGATTGAATGTGTATGTGCGTTTCCTCTAAAGCGTGCGGCATTATGAATAATGAATTAATAACGGCTGGCATAAAATTTTAATTCGACTTCATGCGAGGAATCGTTATACTCCTTTATACGCCGTTACACTCCAGATAATAAATTATTACACCGAGGCGCAGATAACGAAGACGAATACATGCGTCTTCGGCGTTGTTAATTTAATATTTTACAACTTTATCGTCGCTCACGTCAAAAACAAAGTTTCATAATTCGCGGGCTCATCCCGCACGATTATGTCGTTAACTGCGTGGGCTTTGCGTTAATGCAAGCCGTTAAATCAATTAAGAGCTTTTTGATAATTTTCGAATGCTATTTCGACTAAAAATATTTCCAAAATCATATTTTATTAGCTGAATTAAAAATTATCCTAAAACATAATTGCTTCCAAGCTTAAATAAAGTATTCATATGAATTTTCATTCATGATATATTTCAAAAAGTTTTAGTTTCATGCAATCACTAAAACAATTTTCTTTTATTTAAATTAAACTTCTGATGATAAATCAATACGAAAATATTGTGCAACGAAGTTTTCGCATATCTATCAGCATCAGGCGATTCAATTTAAATCGATTCAATTTATATGGAAAACAAAAGTGTAAACTGTGAAAAGTGTAATGAATATATTTGCATCGTTGAAACGTAACATGTTCGACTCTATTGAAAAATAAAATACCGCAAATCCAATAACACTCAAATCGATCGGTTCAACCATAAACTTCACAAACTGAAAATTTATATACAATTCATATGGTTGAAATGGAGCATTATTGCGGCGCTCGAGCAAAAATTTGTATTCAAGATCTGATCGAATCGGAAACTCCGATGATGAGTCAAAGAGGGTAGACGCACCCCGTCTAGAAAGAGGCCAAATAAACCATACGCGAAGGTTGCGAAGAGGTTCGAAGGGAAATTTATGAAAACGGGTGTAATTTACATGTGAAAGAGTGTGTATGTCAAGTTTCGGGACGGTTGTTGTAGTGGGGTGCGAGCGAAAGGGTAGTTAGGGGGTGGTTTAGAGGTGGTTTGGGGTGGTTGGGTGGTACGAAGTACAAAAGGTTGCGTAAGCGCAAATACAGCCTCCGGAGGCCTTTGTAACTGTTGAACGGAAAGAGCCCCAAAAATCGTATACCGCACGTATTATATGTCCTTAACTATTTATCCAAAGGGGTCTTGCTGATGGCAAATTTCATAAATAGGGTACAAAATGTAACGCTTCTGCGTTTAATATATGTATCTGAATGTATATTTTTTCAACGAATTCGAATTAATAACTAGCATTCATTTATTTTATTTTATTTGAATTGTTCGAAATGGAATAAATTTTATTCTTTAATATAATAATGATGCTAATTTATCTCTTTCTGTCTGATCATGTGATACTCGGGTTGCAATTTATTTTACACTGCATAACAATGAAAAATATATAGAATAGGCGTGGATAACATAGCGTGCTTTAATACTCAACGCAATGATGACTTGTATTGTAATAATTATGAGAAAATACTCTAAAAGTTTAAATATCATATTTCATGTTAATTAAACAATACGTCAATTATAAATTTTAAATTCAACGAAAACAATAAGATTTCGATTTACTTACACAAAACTTTTTGAAGCATACAAGTTTTACTCCATATGAAAGTTATCTGCATGAAACGTTAGATAAACGTGTTCGAATGAACTTTGATACTTTCGATATCAATATCAAACACACACATAAATATGTATGTATATTTTCAATATGATTTTTCTTCAGGAAAGTCTCGATTTTACATTCGGGCGTAGAATAAGCAGAAACTTTCGTTTAAACATGTTTACTCGTAAACAAACTAACCAACAAATATACAGACGTTCAAGCTTACCATCGGCCTATATAAATCGACAAAAGTTTATCTTTTCCGAACCAAAATATACAAATAAATTTAGCGTAAGTTTCATTCTACCGTTATTTTCTGTAATAAACAATTCATTCTGAAACATTATATAAAACACAAATACTTCTATAATACAAATATGTACATATTACATATAATTTTAACCTTTATAAAATTATATAGAATATATGAAAACGAAATTGTAATAATACCATACATAAATTTTTTCAAGATCGAAACTCTAATTTCAATATCAGTCAATTTTATAATAGTGATTTATCTTATATAATTAACCAAAATTATACGAAATGAAAAAACAGATTGTGTCAAAAACGGGGATATTCTCGCAGTCCGAAATGGGAAATTCAACTGACACTCTAGAGTAAATCTGACACTCCATTTTAACAATAAGTCATCAAAAATTTAACTTCTCGTCCTTGTCTCCTGTCTAAGTCGGACACGAAGAAAATTTTTCGTCCTACGTTTATTTTCGTTTTTTTCCATTCGTTCGTTTGTCGACAATTTTTATGGCTCACCCTCTTCCTGCTGTGCGAAAAGTGGGTTTTACTTTCGGTACAAATGACGTTTTGACGTTTCTCGACGGATCGTAAAATAATCCATGCTCATACACTTCGCAGAAAAGTTTCCGCACTCTGTTTTTAAGGCATCTGTTTTTCAAACGCTCCCCCTTTTTTCTCATTCAAAACTTTTTATTGTTCACGTCAAAATGAGGGATTCGAAGAAAAGCTACAGAGGAAATTCTTGTAATTGAGTTCGGCTACGCGTTCAATTTGATGTGAAAGAAAAAAAATGTCGCATTACAAACGACAAATTCGGAAAATTTTCAACTATATCTACACGAATTTCATTCAAATAATAATATAAAGTAATCTCGTTTCTAATAATATAAAATTTAATTCGATCCATAATTTAGATAAACTTTATCCATTTGAGAATATAAAACAAAAATTAAGTTAGTATTACTCTATCGATAAACAAATCGCAAAAGCACTCTTTGCTAAGTAGGTCAAATTTTAATTTACTCATTTCCATAATTTTTTCAATGAACTCAAAATCGCTTCGCCTCGAGCCAAACAACAATCTCAAAACGAAATCATATTATTATCGTACCGGATTTTCGTGCGAATGAAAAACACAAACAATACATTTATTATATTATACATTCATAATACGCAAAAAATATATACGTCGATCGATACGAGTGACCGGAAAAGTTTAAAAGGAAAAAAATATTTTGCGTATTGGAGGCTTTTGAATAATTCAAAAAGGGGAATTTTTCGATACGCTCGATTCCGGCAACAAAATCATTTCTATTATGTTCGAATGCTGAATCGTTTTATAGAAGTGAAGTGTAACAGCGTACAAATATTTGAATGAGTCGCGCGCGCGCAGAAAACGTTTTCGTTTGCCTTTCGAATGCTATTTGTTCGGCTAATTTAGCTTAATTTTCAACTGACGACAGAATATATTACAGTTAATGTTAGAAATAAGAACATTCGCTATCATTTTCAGTTTTGGCATCACGCTGCATACATTTGTACTCCTATCTTAAATGTAGTCACATTCAAATGGCGTTTCGTAATATCTTTTATTTCTTCGACTCGGTTAATAAAAAATATGAAATTATTAGTTCTTATTATAAATATAATATATTTATTAATGCAAATCCGTTTTATACATTATTTTTAGATCTAACAATCGATATAAACCTATTTCGAATCAAAGTAGTCCACTTTGCGAGTACTTTCGAGGCCAAATAATAAAACCCTCGTGAGGCAAATGCTTTTCGATAAAACACCATCGAAAGATAAATAATAATATTGACTTAATTTATTATTGAAAGAGTGGCCGTAATGTCCCTTTATTAGGAATTTTCCGAAGGAACCTATTTTTCCCGTCCAACAAATAATGTGTTCGGATTTCGACGGTTCAATCCTAGCGTTTGTTTGATCATCGAAAAAATCTCTTATTTTTGGCCGACCGCGCTTTTCTGAATAAATAATTGTTTTTCGAATAAGCCTTCGACCCATCCGATTCCTATTTTCAGATGAAAGCTTTCGCAAAAAGTTAAATAATGTATCTTTGATTTCGGGACTGGAGGATTTTGATGGAATTACGGTTGGATCGAGCGATTTTCAATCAAGCATCTTTTTTTAAGCTCGAATGGTCGCACATCGAAAATTGTTTCCTACGTTGAATAAAAATAAACTCACTATATTGAACGACAAAAAATATATTATAAGAATCGATCATAAAAATATAATGAAATAAAACGGCTCACAATTCGAATCATTGCAAAAATGTTATAATGGAAAAAAGAATTATCAAAAAAATGTACAACAGATATGAACCTAATCCTCACAATAAGCTTGTATACACTGCAATATTCTCTTTAATCCATTTCGAGTATAGGTACACGAAATCAATTTTCCTTTACTTATGCACGAAATCGCTCGAGTTCCATTTGCTACATTCATAATATGGACCGAGCGTACTTATATCGTACTCAAACACCCTGAATCAATACGAACCTAATTGATATTCGAAACGCACATTCTGAAAATAATTCCTTTCGAGTCCCAGAACATCGATTTAATAATTTTTCCAAATAATAAACCCAACATTGGTGACACAGAGTGACGCGCAGAGCTTACAGTGTAACACGCAAGGCTTTTAATACTCGTAACAAGTACATATTTTCATATTTCATCATACATCAAATTTGTTTTATAACTCAAAAAACAATTTGAAATACTACATTCAAATACAGAAGGCTATAATTTTCAATATTATTTGAGAGGTCTATATAATTTTTTTCATTTAATTTGAATATGGTCAATTTTTTATTACATATTACGTTTCAGAGAAACGGATATTCAATTTTATGTATTAGCTGCTCTTTCGTTTTCCACGATTGAATATTTTCCTTTTGTGCTCGACATGAGCGGAATTTTTCTTTTTTTTCAGAGAAACACTGTCACGTATATACGTAGGTATTTTCGTATTAAAACCGTTTCTTTTTTTCCGATACAAAAGTGTGGGGATTTTACGTCGGCCGCTATTATTCTATGGATATTATTTATACGGCGAGATAATGCGAAATGTGTATTACGATTTTCTTCCACTCTTTTTTCTTTGTGTTTTTTTCTCCTTTTCCACTGTCCCGTATCCTGCACCCATTGACCTTAGATCAACCGTGAAAGTAAATGCTTCGGAATGGGTTTTACGGCACACATTCCAGTAGCCGGATTTAAGGTTGTGTGGATTTCATCGGAGTATAACGTATTCGACTATTCGCAATGAAATATAAGAAATAAAATGCGATAGTAAAAATTTATTTTAAGTCCGATCCGTTAACACGCTACGTATAATATAGAGAGTTCATAGTTTAATTTCCTCTTTTGACGATACGATTGTAGGAAGGGTTTTATGTGCCCTCAAAACGACACAGCGGATATCGATTTTGATATTATTTCACATATTCATGAGCGTCGATAGTATTATATTATTTTTAACATTTTGTATCAGTATGGTAATGAGATTTAAAAATAGAAGCAAACGTATCGAAAGAAGTTATACTTCGTCACAAAACCGAATAATAAAGTCGCCCGAATGGAGACCGGGCGAAATCGAATCGAGCGAAAAAGATGATTCCATCGAATAACGAATCTGGCGAAAGTTTTTAATACACTCCGCCGAAGAACAACAGTCGCCTTTTCCACCAGAGAACCATCGATTTAATTTTCCATGAATTTCATTCAGACGCGGCGCGGATTATAATAAAAAATAACGGGCGAGAATAGTTCGCACCGTGTCGACGGCGAGGAATCGTTACGTTTTTCAATTTCCATTTAAATCGACGCAACTGAAAAACTTTTGTGTTGCTGCTTCTGCTACGGCGGGAAAAAATCAATTTCGAAACGTCCCGTCCTCGAGGGGTTAAGCTCTCGCACGCGTTCGACACTGAAACGTATCCATGTCTCATTTGAATTTCTATTAGCTACTAGAGCTCGTGACATTTCTAAATATTTATTTTGTTCGTCCTGTCGTGTACCGCAGGTTTGTCTCAAGTTTTGTACCGACTAGAGATCATTGTGAGTCATATGGACATTGCGAAGGAAGACCACCATCCTGCAAAGTTCTAAAATCATGGCCAATCAATGATCATCATCCCATAAATTACTAATAATCGAAATGTATATATCATAATAAACTTCATGATCAAAATTTCAAAATAAAAAACTTTAATACTTCTACATTTCTACGTATTATATGCATAGTTAATATTTGTGTTATAAATCTACTCGTTTCATTAATTTATTCTTGAAAAAAATAATTATCAAAGATTTGTTTACTTTTAGGTAATTTATCCGATATTACTGCATCTTCTCATAATAAACTAATCCAGTTTGAAGAACCAAACGATAAAAAACAAAACGAATCATTAAATATCAGATAGATTAAAAAAATAATTCAATATTGACGACTCCCTTTGAGAAAATGAAGTAAGCAAACCCGTGGAAGCTTGATTTGAAATTTCTTAATATGTAATATAGATATATTTATGCTCTCTTCAGTACACACCTTTATGCGTATAATATAACAAAATTAGCCATGTCATCCCAGCCCGTTAGGCAATAATTCGCTGAAGCGCGTTTTTCCTGCAAATTTGATGAGAACAAGGAGTCGAACAAAGTTGTACGCAAAATGCTAATTTGTTCGGTCGCGTCACAAACAACCAGTTAACTGCGTTATTACAGTTATCCTTAATTTAACAGCAAACTCTGTCGGATATAATTATCTGTATAATAATGAGAATTATTATCGTCGAGTTTGTTTCGAGCGTCGAACGTGCGCTGCTAGTACAATTCAGAAATTAAACGGTTGAAACGAGTGTGAGTTTTCACGTCTGAAAAGTTTTCTACAATCCTGTTTTTCGTGTGTGTATATTTTTTATTTGTTTTAAATTCCCTGTAAACAATTTAATTACTGTGATAATTATATCTTTAAAACATTTCGTAATCTCAAAAATAAGTTATTATTCATGTAATATTATTTTGCACAATATAACACATACATATAAAAGATTTCTTTTGAAATTTATTAAGATTATTAGATTTATGAATTTGTCCGAAATTTTATGTGAAAATAAGAATAATTATAAGATCGAATTTGAGCTATTTTTTTAAAATTCATTACCTTTGCTCAGTAGTAATTACTTCTCGATTATATTCTTCAATTTCGTATCCTAATTTTAGTTCATTTCACTTTAGCCCTACAGACAAAAATATCTTGAATATTTTTATACTTGCAAAAATAAGACAAAATTGAAAGTTATTTTTACGAACACTTTGTTAATTGAAAGGTACCTTTTTTCGTTTAATTAATACATATTGTCTTTTACTTTACCAATAAAATTATTGAGCTAAAACAGAATTTGTACAAGCTAAAATAAAACGAATAAAGAAACTTATTTACAAAATTAACTTACACTTACATAACAATTACAAAACTCATTTAAATGAAACAGTTCAACAAACGAATCCAACTAAATAAAACTTTCTCGTTTAAATTCGTTTTATTATTTAATTACTTACGAGTAGTGCTCGCGTTTTCGAATCGGCATCACTCCTTTGTAGCTCTTGATATATTTTTCAACTAAATACTATTTAGAATTATTCAGTTTCATGCTGTACTTATGTAATACAAACAGTTTCAAATAACCGCAAATACATCCTTCTCAAATCGGCCACTCAAACATCTATCGAACTTTCCAAATAGTGACCACATTACCTTCGTCCGAACATTTGAATAACTCGAACTAAACAAATCAAATTACATAAATTCGAAATAAACACAAAATTATTATTCGAGCATTGATTTATTTTTCTATACGTATTACAGATAAACGAGAAACTTCAGTATCCGTTTATCGGGAATTCAGACTATTTAATTACGAGAAAACGAAGTTTCGTCGATACTCTCCATGAATGAATATATGTTTAAGTACACTCATCGGTCAAGTACTCACAATTAAGTACTTAATGAATAGATAATACGAAGTTTACTAAAGCAACTTAGCAAACTATGTATGTTACACTAAAATCAATTTGACGCATAACCAATAGGTACCGATACGTCAAAGCTAAACCGGTCTATTGCCAATTGAAATTGATTTGTCAATAGGATAGTTTAACTTTGACGTATCGATATGCATCTAAAAACCAATTAAATGCATTTAGATTGCCAATAGAATTGTTTCAAAGTACAAACTTTAAATCACAATTGAAATATTAAATCCATTTGGATGAACCAGAACCATCTAAAAGTGATCCTCATGTGTAAACATACATTCGTCCTATAATCTATTCAATGTTCAGTATTGTATACATACGTGCTGCTATATTATCTATTGTGTATATTATGGATAAAATGGGTCGATCACGTTTCGGCATTGCGGTTCAAACCCCGGTTTTCCGGTTGCTTGAGACCACTTGTCGTGTTTTTCCCGGAAAATTCCTGAAGCGACCACCGGATTAGTGCCCGGATAGTTCTTTATTGAAAATTCTTCCCGATATAGGAATTCAGGACAGAGCCGTTTTGAACTACGGATGATTAATGAGATACAAAACTCAAAGCGTAGAATTTAATTTGATATAAATTGTTTATTATATAAAATTATTCTCAATATAAAAAAATCAATTTCCTAACCGTAAATCGAGTTCAAATGCACTTTAACAATGAAAACGTTTCGAATAAAAATTCTATAATAGAATTTATTCAAAATCGATTTCGAAAGAGCTTTTAAATCGAAAACCTTCCAACAGTCCTACATTATAATAGTATGAATATAATTGAATATGGGTCGTGCTTATTTAAAATTTATTTACGTCGTCGGAAAACGATCGGAAAATCTTTATATAATGCTCGCACATAAAGTGAGAGAGAAGCTTCGAGTAGGATGGATTTATTGTCGAACTTAGACCATTTATTTCTTTGTAATGGAAGAAAATACTGTAGGGGAATGGAGGAGGCCGATCGTTCGTTCGGTTGGCCTCTTTGATTACTCTTCGCTTCGTTTGATCAGATTTTTATTTCGTTCGGATTACGAGAAACAATACGCTTTTATTACTGTTCGACCGATCCCGATTTTACGTGCTCGGTCGTAACGTAATTTCTAGAACGGAGTGCAAATTTTCATTTACGACTGCTGTTGTACGACATCGCATAAAATTCCATTCAATATATTGCGAATTTTAAAAATAAATAACTTAAATTCTACTTGAAAAATCGATTTTAATTTTAATAAATTACATTATTTACAGATGGAGCTATCAAAATAAGGAGTCTCGCCAACCAATAGAGGCAACTAAGTCAACCGTGCGAACATGTCACGTAAGAGGCGCTTAGCAGAAATTTGACCGAAAGTGGACATTGCAAAAGTTTCGACATGGAAGTGTCGGTCAATGTGCTTCTGTGCTTGTTGATCGCCAACTGTTGGGTATCGGCGACGACAACAGGTTGCAAAGAAGGTGCCACCCTCGAGGAGAGACTCAGGAGGGCAGAGATTGCCTTCCACGGCGTCTTCATACCCAATGAAAGAAAGGTGAAAATTCGTTTTCTAAAACCCACTCCATTTTCCTCGATTCGACGGTCTCGAAGGCAAACAGAGAACGTGCTCGTGCAAACAGTATGAAAACGAGTGTTTGTTCTATAAGCATTTATCTTTCGTATGTATTATTATATTATACGTATTTTCCCGTGTAACTTTTAAATATTTTCTGTCTTAAACGAGTTTTTCCAAGATATCATAATAACTCGTTTAGCGTTGAGAGGTGTTCGCAGTCGGGGGTAGGCTGTGCGTTTGTATTAAGTGGGGCGCGATGGAAATCTTCCCAAACATAAGGGAAAACTTTGCAAAATAAATTTCGGGTTAAACACCGCGTGCTGTAGACTGTTCTCTCGTATCTCATCCCTTTAGTGTTTCTCGCTCGTGTTGTGTACATAAAGAAAATGTTCGCAACTGCTATAGTTCAGTGCGAAGCAGTTAAAATATGAAACGTTTGCTCAGGTTGGTCTAGCGTACAACTTGCGCCTCGTCTACTATTGTACAAGGTTTTAGTTTCAAAACGACAAACCGCACGCAGAATGCATCCACTACGTCTATGCGAACTTTACGGCTGAAGTAAAAGCTATTTCGTGCGCAAATATATCAAACTAAATGGTTGAGCGCGGACCAACTTCGCTATTTGCTCGTTTTACGCATCTCGTGAAACTATCATTCGAGGCCATTAATTTAGATGCATTTGATAATCAATATATATCAAAAACTTTTCTAACATTCGATCTATTCAACAAAACTAATTTTACTTAATTTCACAATTATTCAATTCTGTGTGATGATTTAGCAACATTTCGATTCATCCATTATACAATTCATTACCTTTTCATAATTACGAGTGTAAACTTTCTGAAAAAATATTTTCGCACAATTAATTTTTTTCAGCTTAGTGAAAAATTCCGACAGAGCACAATGTTAATTCTTACGTACATATTGCGGTAATTCTGAAATGTTTTTTAGTCCGGTCCACGGCATCTATGGAGTGTGGCCTAATTGAAGGGCCAAATCCCCTGCCAAATGGCCCAGCCCGTCCTCCGTAAGCTGGATTGATTAATAATTTTTGACAAGGGCCATTTTTCAATCGACGATACGGTCCGGACCTAATAATGTATTTAATGCCCTTTTATATATATGATTGCATATACCTATGACTAGCGATTTCGCTGCCCCCAGGGGCGATTACTGTGAGTGATGTCCGCGATAATTGGATATCAAGAAAAAGTATTAAGCGAAAATACCCAAAGGGATTGGCCACCGTTGACGTAATGTACTCCCCTGTCTTTCAGTCTAGTGTTTCACTATTTTTTCGGCGCTGAAAAATTAATCTGTTTTAAGGCCGAGGGGCACGTAGCACGCGCGAATAAATATGTAAAACACAGAGTGGAAGATAAATTGTACTGCTGTGTGACTTAACAATTTTCCGGTTCAGTTGGTATCGGAAAATACGACCCCAACCTCTCTTGCCCGAAAAATGTTGGAACGCTTCGGGTGTGCCTTTGCGATTTGTACCCATTAACCAATACATGCCGGAGGAAAAATATACCCGGCTTCATTCCGAGTGAATGTATTGGATGGCTCCCGACAAATGGCAGCACTTTGCATATAAGTTTTAAAATAGAGGAAAAAATACGCGAGAATTTAGAGCGAGAGCTTTCAAAGTAATCGATGAGTTGCATGATGTGAGTACATAGTTGATGGATTGAGCAACTACCGTGCTATGAATCCTGAGATAACATCGTATACTATACTCAATTAAAGTGTCTTTCATTTTTTTTATTTAGTCAATTTGTTTTGGAAAAATATATTTATTCGAATATAATGAGATATTATTAGAAATTTACTCAATTCCCGATATAATCCTATATGAATTACGAATAGGAAGTTTAATTTAATATGACCGATCTCGAGTGGGAATTTCCAGCAATTATACACAAATCATCCCGTACAAGATTTAATTGTTTTCTCGTGCAACTGAATATAAATCAGAAGAACATCTTACATCCAGCGGATGGCAAATTTAACGAGAAAGTAATTAGATTTGCGCAAACTTCGCAGCTACAAACTTACGATATAACTTGGGCGCTACTAATTTCACATTGTCAAACTGTAAATTCACAACGATAAACAATCCTCTGCAAACATTACCTTAATTATAAATTTTGCATAGCGAACTGAAAAATATTTACTTCGAGCGGAATTCCTAAAATTCTCGTTATAAAAGCTTTATTGAATTGACTTTTATGTACCGTTCATTGAACGAGTTTCGCTCCGGTTCCAAATCGATTTTGAAAAGTTCCAATCGAAAAATTTTCAGTAATATTAAAATTTGCAAATTGAACGTAATACATATTCCCGAATATTATTTCCCTGCATCAAAATGGATATAAAAAAATCATTTTTAGCCCGAAAACGTCGCATTGATGGATCGTTTCAATTTGACGACCGCATCGATCACGACCGCACCCGAAATTGCCTCTCTCTAAATATTTCATACAAATACGTTTAAATATAGGCCGAATTTTAAACGAACGCATAAACTCTCCGTTAATTTCCAATGAGCAAATCGGCCGTTGCGAATCCGTCAATATTATTCCCGAAGCGTTCTTTGCTCACTTTATCCTCTCTCTATTGACTAATCGTATTCGTGCTCACAATATTTCGTCTGGCGAATTCGGATTCGTTTATTAGCGTATTTTGCCCGAACTGAAATCTGCTCTGCTTTGCCATAGAAGTCGATTAATTCCGTCTGCGGAACGAACGGCCCTTATTACGAGGGCACAATCGATCGCATTCACAAGTAATTCATAGATAAGAGTACTCAATAATGATTACAATTTATGTTGCGATATTGTGTTCCGAAGGTTCCACGAAGCATTGTGTTATTAAATACAAGAAATAGTGTTGATGTTTACAATGGCGTTCAATTGTTATCCGTAATGAAAATACTTGATTTATGTACGCAACGGTAGCATTATCCTGTAGCGCTTCTGTATTTGAATTTAGATATGATTTTCATTTTCGAATGAAAAATTTAATATATAAAAGAGATTGGATCATTATCTGTTTGTAAATACACATGTTCGAATAATATTAACTTTACTTTCACATATTCTCCACTAAAGGGTATAAATATTTCAATTTCTACTAATGTATTGACTTTTTTATTATATAATTTAACTTCTACATATAATATAATATTTTCATGGATACTATTTCATTTCATTCCAATCAAGCTATTGTATGTTACCTGAACAAAGACAATAGTTCCGTTGCGCTTTCGAAGCTCCATTGGTCTCGTCAGCCGACGTCATCAAATGCGATTAAATGCGTTGATTTAACATTCGATATATCGATGAAAACGTACGTGAAATCCTATTCAATCTCATATATTTACAGTTCGGATGACGTACGGCCTTTGTGCGAATTTGAATTTAACAGTTGCGACACACAAAAGCTCGTTCGCTTCGAGGTATGCTTTCCGTTTTTTATTTGAATCGAATTTGATTTCGCAATGGAAAATGCATCAGAAATTCGTTGTCTATTTGTGCAATTTTTGATTTTTTTTTAATCAAAAATTTTCATTGTGATAATAATTGTTAAAATATCAACATCTATACGTTGTAAATAATATAAGTAATCGAAATATTTTATATTATTATATCTAAATAAATATTTATGATCTTGTTATTATCAGAAGATAATATTTTATTTCACATTTGGTAAATTTGGGAAAAACCGAATTTAGTCAATAACTATTATCGTTTTCCTATAATGCGTCACGTATTTAGTTTCTGTCATATTAGTGACTTTGTTATAACTTTTCCAATATCTATTTTATTCCGAAACATCAGAATGATACAAAAATATATTTTTCATATCAATTCCATGTCGACTATGAAACCGATACAATTATGAAATATTTCAAAATGTTCCATCAATTTTCCGTTAATAATTTGAGTATACAAATGAAAATATTTTCACGATCAATCAATAATTTCAAAATTCATTATAAGCTCAGTTTCAATAAAACGATCAAAATATTGAATTACATCAAAAATGAAATTTTTATATGCCATCTTATTTGTATTGATTAAATTCAATCAATTTAGCAACATTCATCATACATAGATACAATACTCTTCACATTTTCTAAACAAGCGGATCACTTCTTCGTTCTAAAAATGAACGAAATTAATTAATAAATCGAAAAAAAATAATTACCTAGCAAAACCTATGATGAATAAATAAATAAATGTTAAGATAATAACGTAATTACACATCGAAACACAAACTTTCACACATCCAAGGGGTAAGCCCTTCCCAGAATCGAACCCGCCGCGCATAGTAAAGTCGGTTCTACACACGGATCACGTGCCGGCTCGGTCGCTCCTAATCCCGATCCCGGTCCGAAAACGTCCCAAATTTATTCTTTTTTTTTAGTACGGGACCCTATCCCTTTCCCGTGGTCCGAGAAACGGGGCCTGTCCCGTAACGTAAAAATGAAAATTGCGGTCGGTCTTCTGGAGAGAGGAGGCTGTAAACCTGCGTGTTTACGTGCAAACTCTATAGTCGGTTTTTCCTGTATTTTTTCAGTATATGTACATTTTCTTGGCTCTTTTCCAGTGTATTATTGTTATTTTTTGATCTTTATAAAGTCGCTTTTTTATTAGGATAGTTCAGAGAATTTATTATTTTTAGGAAAGGTCATTTTATTCCGAATTAATAAAAATTCATTATTTATTTTTATAATGAAATACAATATAATTATAATTTAATAAGAAATTCATTCAAGATTGAAAAAATAATTTGCGGAAAGCTTGATGAAACAATTACATCGCTTCATAATCACTCCGCATGCAACAACACAAGCAGAACAGTTTCCAGCAGTGAACGGGGAAAAAATAAATATTATTTCAACTCAATGAACTGCGTAGCAAAACCGCCGCGTAATTTTATTTATCTTTGTCGAAAAATAAAAATGGCTCGATTTGAATATGAACCAGGCAAAAATCTCGAAAAAAGTCGAGGGTTTTTCCGAGCGGAAAATCGGCAATACGTTCCGACGTCAAGTACGAAAAACAATTTTCTCTGCAACAGCTGGCTTTTATTTATCATCGTCTAATTGGGTCAAGACGTTTTGCGCGAACGAAAAAATACATTTATACATACATGTGTATCATCCCAGATGTGTCAAGTCAAATTTACACTTGAACCTCTCTGCTAACACTCGACGTCGAATATTTGTCATCGATCAATGTATTCGTTATTTTCAGTAAACCTATGAAAATATTCATTGGAACGTTTGTCTGTTATACGAAAGTTTCAATATTTTACCATTTATTTTTGAATACACAGTTAAATAAATTCAAATTGACCAAGATAGATGTTTGTTGTTCGGTTCATGTGTGAAAATTGCTTTAGGGAATGTTTCACACGAACGTTATACCGTAACGTACGAGCGCCAGCTTTTTCCTTCACTCAGGAAATTTTTCTCTTTTTCAAGTGCGAGATCCAATCAAAAAGGTTTTTGCCTTCCCAGAAAATCTGAATTATTCAAGAAGCGAGTAAATCTCGAACGGTTTCGCATATGCTATGGATTTTGACGATTGCATTTTGTTTTATTTGTTTTTGTTTTTATTCATATCATATTTTTGTTTTTTCAGGAGGAAAGAGGTGTAGTTTTCTCATTAGAAACTATCTACAAAGGTGCCGATCAATTGTCGGATTTCAGTCCTTATTCAGGATCTCCATATAACACCACTGACAGGTAATTGATGAATTTCTACTAATTTTATTATAAAAATGATGATAAACACTATCAAACGCAAATACATTTTGTATAAAGCTTAGTTACATACTTTATTTATAGATTTCTGAAATGGTTTTATGATATAAAACGAACAGATAGATCTGTTCCACAAAAAACGAATCTAAAATAGATATTATCATTTTAAAGCCAGACTCCTTTTTATATGTTACTCGAATGCAAATAAAAATATTTTCAGACAGACATTTCCTTCAAAGAAAGTTGCTCCGAGGTGTATTCTGAGAATAAAAATCTTCTACATTCATACTTTCCTTCGATAAAAAAATTTTAGTTCACCACTGAGTATATACCTACGCATTATTTCAAGACGTAACTCACAAGGGACGTCAAAACAACGCACAAAACACACGATAAGTACAAGGATCAAATCGAATACAATTCCACATTATCTGAAAGACAATCCCATTTGTTCTAATTTGACCATAGACTCCCATATGAAATGGGATGTGCAAAGATAATTGAAAATATACGAGTATGTAATAAAATTTCATTTTTCCCCTCAATATTACATAAATATACAATGAAACTGAAATTCCGACCGAGCGAAAGTAACTCAATTAGCGTATAATTCTAAGAGCATTCGAATTTTCGCTTTTCACTCTTTTTCTTCCTTTCGGGTATTTCCTGAAAAAAATTTTCAGCTATCCCATCAAACCGTCGGAGGCGATGCGAAAAGAATCTTAATTATCCGAGACGCAGTGTCAATTCGAACAGATTCAATCTTTGTTTCAAAGGGACGAAAAAACGAGTTATCATAATCATAATATAATACAGTAATAAGAAATACCTACTCAGTTTTATTAAGCAATCGCTTAAACATAGAAAATAAAGTTTTTACACGTTCTAGTTAGTGTATGCTTAATTTGTATGTTAATCGTTTGATATGCAAATCAGATTAGTTCGCATCGAATGCTGGCAACACTGATTCGAATTCGTTTTATTGCAAAGTTTCCGAATAAATAAATTATTAGTAATATTATTCTCGCGTGCTCTGAATATTTTAAATTTAAATTCGCGCTATCTGTCGAGCGACGGAACGAATTCAAATTTTATTTTAACGATAATTTATATGAAAGTGTACGTGAAACGAAGTGTTCATTACATCAGCAGATTCCATTGCTTCATAATTTAAATATGAAATACTACCATATTTTTTTAAATGAAAATTCTTCCTCCAATTAAATTCAAATGAATGTGCATACGAAAAATATATCCAAATGAAACATAGATGTCGCGCTATAACTATTGATTTTTTGTTATTGTTATTAAACGAGAATTTCATAGAAAAAACAAATGAATATTATGTTTTCAATAAATTTCATATTTATTTGTATCTATGTATATTCATCCTTTTGTTATTTTATAATGAGAAAATTAATATTGATCCAATCGATTTTTAACGATCTAAAAATTTGTTAATTAACAAGTAGATGTCAATATAAAAACTTAAAAATAAATTTTATCTTTACTTATTTATTGTGTTATAATAGTATACGTCGGAGAATTTATGCTCGGTCATTCATACACATAACTATTTTTCGACTATTATATTAAAATTTTAAAGCATTAGCGATTAGTACTGAAATTAGCGATAAGTATTCGATAGAAAAAAAAAACAAATTCATGTTTCACAACTCTCATATTGTACGTAATACAATACGATTGAAATATTACTCTTTAATGAATCAATTTTTTTTCAATAACAAAATTAAAAACCATATATTTTCCCATTGTAAGTCACCGATCGTAAATGCGTCACACCTCCCCAAAAACCCACCCACCGCGAAATACGACTCGGAACATTTTTTCGCACCTGCTATAAAAATCTCACAAATCCGCAATCGTATTCCCAGTGCAATATAGGCTTTATTGCACCGGGAAGACTTGTCGGATCGCGACAGACAGTAACAGGTGGAAGCCGAAGATCGCGCCATGAATCGCAATAGCGAAAGCATACACAGGCCGAGGCTACTTTATTAAAATCGGCGAATTTCAAATTGAAATTCAATCCTCGACTCGAATCCCGAAATTAGCATTTATATGAATCGCGGACGCGAGCTTTCACGCCTTGACAATTGCGCCAGATCGATCGAATCATCGTTTCTTTTTTTTCGTAAACTTGGAAAAGTTCAAAAGTCCGCCGATTCGATCGGCTCTTATGATATTTTCGTATGAATTTTAAATTTCGAATTTCAGATTATCTACTCTTTAAATAAGTAATAATGCGCTCCGTTATAAAGAAGAGTCGCAATGTAAGATAAAAAAATATTATATCCCCTCCTTCATAAATATTGGACAACATCGCTTATGAAAAATCTCAGTTTTATAAAACGACGAAAAATTTGAATCGCCCAACATATTATTTTCTCTCTCAAAATTCATGAATATTCGATATTGTCACACCATGTAATAGAATATTCAAACGTTTCACGTGTTTTCACATATGAAAGAAAATATTTTTTTATGAAATTCGTTCAAAAAAAAAAAATAATTAACAACTAACAGAAGATTTTTTTTGTATTTCAGACAAGTCAATCTTACAATACCTAACAGTCTACACTCTTGTTTTGTGGCTAGACCACGAACGAGAACAGGAGCTTTAGCACCTAAAGGATTAATCGTCTTCGCTAGAGCATCAATCGGTAGATTGAAGGCAATAGCTGCTCCGAAGACGTGGACACCAGAAATCGAATCCACAGTACAACATGAACTCGGTAAGTTGACAAAATCTATAAACATTTTAATGAAATTTAATAAATTATCATCGATTCTTGAAAGAAGAGATCGTGAGGAAACATTTTTCGTTATAATTAGAAACCATTACCATTCTTGCTTTTGATGCAAGGACTAGAGCGATCGTTTCCTGTTAAACAAAAGAAAAGTGTCTCTTCGTATAATATGTAAAAATTCCATGAAACTACATACAGAACCGAATAGTACGCATCATTTTCAGCAATTATGCTCGAATAGAAACAAAGTTTTCATACTTTATTAACCTTTGGTGAAATATGAACGCGGCCGGACTGCAGCCAACAAAGCCCATTGTGATGCAGATGCGAATCTGCGAAGCACAATGGATCCAGTGCCTTTCGACGACCTTTTGTGCTTTGAACGAATTGCTTTCGCTGGATAATTAAATTTTTATTACATTGTCTTTTTAACGGGGAGGGTGCCGATGTATGAGTCCGGATACGCGGCTCATCCGGCGAATTTTCAGCTCGCTTTTTCTCGAATCCTCCGGCTTTTTGTATCTGATGAATTTTAATTCGAACGATCGCAGAATGAATTATTCGGTTATATTGTTTAAGCTTCAATCAAATTTTAATGAATTCGACAACATGCTCGCATTTTCCATGGAAAATTTCATCGCATGCATTACTAAATGCTTTGTGCGCATAATCAACTCCGCTGAGGTTTAAATTGCGATTAATATTATAATACATTCGAAATTCTAATTTTGCATAATATTACAATGTAACTGTAATGATTTAAGCGTGTAAACGTCATAAACTCGTGATTGATATTTGCAAGTACCGAATATTCAAAGTCAATTAAACTCTTATCATTTTATTCATATCGAATAAATTTTTATAATGAATATAAAAATAATTTTATATATTAACATAATTTTTAGAAATACTTATATATGAACTTCTTTACGCTCGGTTTATTCATTTCAAGGATAATTTTTAATTCGTCAAGATTTTCACCCTCTTTAATCTCGACACACATCTGCTTCGACATTAACCGAACGAATTCGCACGAAAATCGAATGTGCTCAAAGTAAAGTGCTCATTTCCAGGAACCGTTGACTCGTCAAAGTTAAAATACGATACACGAGATAGATCACGCAACGTATCCAATTTAACGAAACGCCGACTTAGAGGAAGACTCGAATATTGAATATATGTACAATCTCTTCATATCTTATGTTACCTGAATGTATGTTTTATACGTGCACAGAATATTTACGATCTCTAAATTGCTCCTTGAGTGCTTCAGACGGTTTGTGTCAATACGTGAACGAACGCTGCTTTAGACAAGAATCGACAGTTTATAAAATAATCATAAATAAACTAAATATGCATCCGGACGATAATCTCTTCCGAGTATTGTTTTACGATTAGTTTAATCAAATTTTCGATATAAATCATTCCAAATGTCGGTACTAAATGCAATAATATGAACCATAAATGATTAATCTTTAAAAGAAACTAAAAACCTATTTAGTAAAAATGTTCGAAAAGAATGCAACATTCATTGAAACATCCAGATTTTTTGTCAATGCCGTATTTCGAACGTCATATTTTTCCATATAATTACGAATAAAATACTAATTTCCATACAAATTGAGTTTGAAGCGTATCGAATTCGATTCCCGTGAACACATCGAATCAATTCAAATTGAATACGACGAAATAAAAATACAAACGAATCATCCGCGTGAAATTTCCAAGCGAAAATACGCACGCCTCGATATATTGAGTTAGTGCGAGTTTTCCGAAAGACGAAACGTTTTTCGAAGCGCGCAATAATTTCGAGACTACGGCTCCGAGGTGTTCAAAGTTAAATGCGAAGTTGAAGTTTTTATCTAAGCGGAGATAGGAATTTATTAAAAGTTATACATTACGTATTATATAGGGTGGGCCGCGGAAGCCTGGTAGGTTTTTTCTTACAAATAATTGATTCTTTTTTTTTGAATATCACATGAGACAAATGAATATTGTAAAAATTGATATCAATTGAAGAACTTACTTGAAATTCTGTATATCTGCGAAATCTTATGCTGTGTTGAGTATTTTGGATCTTTCACTTTCCTTTGAACACTGAAAATTTTCGCGTCGCGAGATTTATTTTCTACACAAATATCTATATTGATATTATTTTGAATGCTTTAGTTCAAAACACGTTGTTTATTCAAAATGTTCCGGTCGATACTGAATGCGATTTCATCAATTCGACTACCACCAAAATGGTGAAATTCTTAATCACATTACCAATTGATAACATTTTTATCGTACAGGTCAATTAATTCAATCGAATATAAACTAAAGCATAAAATATTTTCGAACAATCATAAAAATATAATTATTTTCCTTATCGATTTTTTTCATGTATATTCATTATTGACTATCGTTCGATAGTATAGTAGGGTTCTATGATCGGTGCAAAATTGCGCACACTACGACTTCAATTCCATATCAAAAACATTCAACCGAAATAAATTCTGCAGTGTGTGGATGCCTTTATACAAAAATTTCAATTTTGGCCAACATTTCAAATTAATAATTCGAAACGGAGAGATTTCCACGGTCCACCCGATGAACAGCGCATATACATAAAGGGCGAGAGAATGTGTTTTCCGTATTTGAACTCTGCCGCTTTTCCAGAGGCGGCACGCGGCGTACTACATTTTAATTTATGCCAAACTGAAAATTCGCAGGGGGGCGTTGCTTAAAATGAATTGAATAAGTTTGTCGACGGAACGATAAGGCCCTTTTCGCCTCGGCTCCTTGTGTTTTTCCGCTTTTTTCGTCCGACTTGGGGCCGGCTTTCCCGCCAACATGCTTCCCGCTCGTCGGTTAATGCGATACGTAATTTAAGGCTTTACTTTGTGTTGTTAGGGAAAATACGAAAAGTTTTCCGTGTGCGCAATTGTTACGGCCCATTTGCTGTGCCCGTTTTCGGTCGAGCGCGGCACATGATAAATTCTCTAATGGCGCGATTTTCAGATTTTTTTTTTTAGAAAATTTCGCACTCAATATCAAAGTTTCGAATTTGCTTTTGTGGTTTTTTCGTCTAAAACCTTGATATAAATCACTAATTCAATTATATTGAACGATCCTTTGGAAGAATTAAAATTCAGTTTCGAATATTTAATCAAATAAACATCAAATACGCTTTTGAAAATAAAAAAATACCGATAAAACGCTTGATTTCTCTGTATTTGAACATTATTTTTAAGCGCGATCGCCTGCGGCGAGATAAACCATCCGTTCCGATCATTTTATTTCTGAAAATTTCAACGAATATATTTGAAATATTCACGTTTTAAATCCAACATTTATGCCGAGTAATTTTCTCTTTTGAAAAATGTCAAACGTAAAGCTCGTGTGCAACTTCCATTTTGATGTAACATTGATTGATGAAGCTGTATTTTACAATTTTTTTCACAAATCTGCTGATAGCTGGATTTTCACAAAACGAAAAAAATCAAACCCACGAATATACTTACATAACTGTATCATACATTGACATTAATATGAATGTGAATAAAATTACATATACATGTAAAGTTCGAAATATGAAGTTCGATATTCGAAAATTTCCCGTCTCTAAACAATGCGGTTAATTCCGCGGCAGTCAGGGGGAGGATTTAGACTTTGACGTAAACAAAGCTAAAGTCCTTAAACCGTGTTTGTGTTACCAACTCGTAATCCTTACGTGCGAAACTATTAGCTTTGTAGGCACGCGTACGAATTCAAATATTTACCCGTATCGGTTTTTCTTTCGCTTCGAACGCTTTGTGCGAAAGATACGTTTCGCACTTGAATTTTTCAAATTTAGGCCTCGCTCGCAATTTTCAATTTCGCTGAAAATCGCGGCGAAAATTTACGCATTTTCCATATGCCGAACGGAGCCACTTCCGTTTCCGCTCTCATAATAATTCACCCTCCAGATATTATTTACGGCGTACAAATTAGCCGGGAAAGCGATGATTTACACGCCTCCCCTTTAACGTTCGCCTTCTTTGCCAAAGGGAAGTGATTAACACGTTAAAAAGACCATCTGATGTTGTTTTATGTTTTATTTTTATATTATTTTTATAAATAAATTTTATTTCACACTAATTACTATTATCCGGTCATGCTCAAAACTCTATTTAATTTGAACAATAGTGAACTGTTGTATAGTATTTATAATACAAAACAATCTAAATGCGAAATATTAAAAAAAAAACATGTTTAAAATCATGTGTGTAGGTTATACTTAATATTTTTATGGTGCACGAAAGTATCTAAATCGCAAGGTAGATGTTCCATGTTTTATCAATTGTAAAATATAAAATAAAATAAATATGCTTCATAATGATTGAATAAGCAGTAAAAGAGTGTATAAAATACAAAAATAAGCATGTTCATTTTTATTTGCATGCGACTATATGAACATTCGCTTTGTGCAAATACAAGGCTATATGAACACACATCGTTGCGAATTCACCAACAATTTACAATCGTAGATTATTCTATGTAGATCGAAAATATTATTAAAATCAAAATAAACATCTATAATTAAAATTAAAACATCAAACGATATTTTTTTTCATTTTAAACCAATCGAAATCGATATAAAGCGATGATGTTTTGCCCAATATCCTGTCGAGATGTAATTATCGCCGCAGGCCGGAACCGCTCCAACAGGAAGCGGAAGCTGGAACTCCTCTGCCTGTATAAAAGGACCGACTGCAGGAACAACGACCAGCAGCACTGTGAAAAAGAAAAAGAACAAGCAGCCGATCCAATTACTGAAAGTGCCATCGGGAGTGTCTACCCACCGCGACCAATTGATTTTCAGAAGGGCATAAAGCGGATTAAGCCTAAGGCGGAAAAATCCAACGAAATAAGTAAAATACGCATCGTACGTGGGGCGAAGTGAGGCTTCTTGGCTTTTTCATGGACTTTCTATTGTACGCGTGTATGCGAATTGCTAGAGAGATTTGTTTTATGCGCAGTTAGTAATTTATTAAAAAAAAAACTTATTTTCTACGCATATTACAGATTTTATTTTATATAAGATTAAAATCGATAAACTTCAAAGGCGTTGTCTAATTTCGTATGGAATTTAATTAAAGGGCGTGGAGATTCCTGAGAATTCTTCGGTGGAAGTGTCGTTTCGCAAAACCGCCACGACCTTTGCAATGAGACACTTTTCAGTTCGGTTTCTATTGTTTTAAAAGTCGTTATTATTTGTGCTGAAATTCGTTAGCTTTGTTGCGCTAACAATAGGTAACGTTGCGATGCGAAAAGGCTTATTTGGTTTCCTTATAATTTAAGTAGCTTTTCTATAAATTAAAGCCGGTTAACGTTTTAAGCACGTAGCAATTTTACAATATAATTTATGAGTTGCATAAAACAGAATTCCCGAATCTCTAAATGAAGAGGACAAAGAGCGAGAGGCCAGTTTCCGATAGTGCTTTTGGAAAATTCGCATACAGCGAACCGAGTTTCGAAAGTCGAACTTTCCAAGTGCCTCCGGGCCACGAAACGAAATGTTATAAATCGTTGCTGCGTTGTTGTTGTTGTTGTTATAACGACAGAAGCGCCGTTAACTTTTTCGACCCCGATATTGCGACGCCGCTCCTCCTCTACATATTAAAAATAATAAATTCAACTATACGAGCTTATTGCGTTTGCATACAAGAGCATTCTGACCCATTTTACAATCGTGCTTTTTGTCCGCTATCTGACGTACAATGAAAATATTTAATTTTAAACGAAAATGAGCACAGTCGATTTATACACGCGTCGAGCGGATCTGATGCGATTTTCCGAGTATTTTATGAAATTTCATATTTTATGCGCCGTAAAATAAATACACGTACACCTAATACACATTGAATTCAATTACATTACTGGCGCTCGCTGTAACGTCACCGCAATTTCCCGTCGGCAGTTTGACGCTCGCAAATCACCCAGGGGATTTCAGAGATCGTCAAACTGTGCAGCCGCTGCTGCAACACACCCCCACCTTCATAGATTCACGTATATATTCGTATTTTTATACGAGCATATGTGTAGGTGAATTCTACTTACGCCTTTGTCATACTTAGTACGATGTATTCACTAACAAGGAGAGGCTTCATAAAGAAACCCACCGATTTCCACGAAAAGTGAAAATTCAGTGTAAGGAATGAAATAGTTTTGAAAAACAAAAAAGCGACTCAAAACAGTCAAAGTTTGGTATTATATTCGTTAGGTGCACTAATTGAATATTTTTTATAAAACGTTCCGACATATTTTCAAAGGACTGAATGCAACAATAATAATGAGGCTCAACGTTGAACAAACCATCTGAAAAACTTCACTTAAAACATTATGTTGTTAATATTATATACTCTTAAATATCTATATATCATATAGATATTTACATTTCATATAAATCTGTCGAATTCAATACATAAAATAAAATAAATTAAAATCAGAGATGTACTTTTATTGAATGTTTTGTATAATAGTATTCGTTTCTAACATCGATTAGTAAACTATCTTTTATATTGGAAACATTTGTCTTTGTAACTGAACATAAAGACCTTTCTAGAATGAATTGTAAAACGGTTGGGAAAATTTACCACGCGGCGATCCTATTTTACTTTTCAGAAACAAAGACTTTATACGATTCGTAGAAATAAAAGGACTGTAATATAGTTCGATAACACAACTACTACTAGCATGTATTACTATAAAAAAATATTCTCGTGTATTCATTGTATGTAATAGAGTTTTATTTGTGATAAAATAGTCTCACAGTACAAGTAGTTGCTAAAATAATATGAAGCCATTATTAAAATGGAATTTTTTCAGTGTTTATAAAACCTTTATTAATTAATGCACTCTATATGAGTGTTTCCAGTTCTACTTCCACATTCACCATTTTGATTTTGTAAGAAAAACATTTATAAATTAAATAAAAGGTAGGTACATAGTATTCGTGTGCATGTAACAGAATACATATGTATAATCTTAGAGGTTTAAAGGACCCTTCGTGCATGAGATGGTTGTGGCTAAATTGACGATCGCCTTGTGGTTATTGTCATAAACAGAAACCTAATGCACATCTCAAATGTATTATGCATAATACTCATATATTAATATACCTACCTGTATGTTTAACATTTAATGTGTGACATGTATTATATATGGATGTATTGGCCCGATTATACTCAACGCGTATACGTAGATATATGCATTATTTTAAGTAAAACAAATTCGTTAAATTAGAAATCATCAAAAAATCTTATCACGAACTCATAGAATCATCAAAATATCAACTCAAAATTCATCGAGTTTCAAAAATTTGGTTTTCTAAAAGCTCTACGTGCAACACGACCACTAAACACTACCGTTTCGCTAAACTTTTCTTTTTCGCTTTCAACTACTTTTCGGTTACTCTGCTTTAACTTGGGGCTTTGAAACAAAGTTATGTTGTCTTCCGGGCAATCTTTCCCCGTTGGGCCTTGAAAAAAATTGATTTAGTCATCCCATTCCTATCGTAAACTGCTATCGAAAAGGGATGACTCAATAATCCCCTAATACAAACTTCAACACTAAGCTGCCAAACATTAAGAGACTGGTCGTATCTTACTACTTTCACTCTGAACATATACATTTGAAGTACATATTAAATACAATTTTATATATGAAAAATATGGACATCGAAACATACATAAATGTTACAAAATTAAAAATTACCTCGATTTTCTTAACACACATTTCCGATTTTTTTTCCACATTTCATATTACCATTTTCGCGTGATTTATCCACATTGACACATTCTATGCATATAAATTTGTTGGCCGCCGAAAAACAAGTATTATCGCCTTTCCGTATGCAAACATACCCTAATGTCTAAAAACTGACAGAATATATTGCAAATTCGCAAGGAATCTTAAAGCAGGATATAAGACATGTCAGTCATTCGAATCTGTTTACATCCCCGTATGTGTATTCTAAGAATTTTCTAATGTTCAATTTTTATATAATACATGCATATTTTTCTTTTTGCACTAACATAATATATGTTTGAATTAATTTCAGGGTGGAATGATTGGTCAGAATGGACACCATGCAGTTCAACTTGCGGTGGTGGAAGTCAAAGACAAGAAAGGTCCTGTCAACGTCACCAAATATCATGCCCAGGTCCTAGAGTGAGATTGCGAATATGCAACACATTCAATTGCAAAGGTACATTCACACAAGAAAATCAATTAACATCGTGTATTTGACACTCAATAATTACCTTATCCGATAGGAGCTGTCAGTCCTTTGGATGAAAAACAAGAACGTGGAAGATCGTTGCAGGGGCGTGCATCATGGGGCCGAGTGCCAGGAAGGCCCAGAGCCTGGAGACTAAGGGCCGATTCATACGTGTGGCTACCTTCGGCCCAGCTCTTCCATCAGCCTGCTTCAGCTGCCCCAACGGGTCCAGCCCAAGGATTCCCGAAGGATTTCACCCTGTTCCTGTCGCTGAGGCTCAGGCCAGAGGTGAGCCGAGTCACAAGCATTAATCTTCCCGAATATGACGTACATTTCAATTTTATTCTGGGGGGCTTTCGAGGGTAGCGAAGGTTCGGTACCTTCGGGTGTTTGGTGGCGGTCAGATTTTGGTCTGAAGTCGCAAATTGGGTTTGTCTGTAATGCCTACGTGTCATTCGAACGTTTGCTCCAAATCCTTTGTGACGTGTGAAACGATTCGTAAGTGAAATTGAGCTAGATTTGTGTAGGTTCTAAGCTTTGTTCAATAATCGCTCTTGAGAGGTTTATTATTTTAATATTATTTGTACATTATTACTATCTCATTCAATTATATAAAATCGTTATGAATTTTTATAAGTTATATTATTATGAATTCAAACAACATCGCTAGTCAATTTTCCGATATGAATTAAATTTGAAAAATATTAAAGGCTTAATTACCGCGTAACCTTTTTCCTCCTTTAGCTTTATCTAAATCTCTTGTGAAAGCACCTGCGTATATTTATGGAAATTTGCAATTCCGAAATTAGCAATTCAAAAGAAAAATTGATTCCCGTCTCCTTTTTTCTTCGAGCCGAAAGGAAACTCCCCCTCAAATTTCAATTAACGCCGTCTCGAACGAAAAAAAAAATCACACGGAATAAAAGATCCCCCTCCCTTATCCTTCTGCGAATATTCTTCTTTTTTTCATATATTTTCGATTATTCGAGAAATCGTAAAATCACACATTTTCCGCTCACCCTGTATCCGTGCGATTGGAGGGAGAGAAAGGATCGAAAAAAAGTGCGGCCGAAATGCGAATTCGAATTCGAGGTGAAAAAGGGACGATCGTCCCGAAAAGTTGTAGTCGTAAAAAGTGTAAAGTCGTTAGAAATAATTGCAGTCGACCGTAATTTGAATTTATCGCGGTTCGCTCGGAAAGGTTGAGAGCACCTGCCGAAAATTAAATCGAACCGATTTTATTTACGCGCTCTTTAGTATCGGGACGTCATATTTTGCGCTCAAATTCTGATAATTTATAATAAAAAATTAATGAGTCTGAAAAATCGCCCGAATTGCCTTTCAACATATCTCCATACCAATAAATTGTATTTAATTGCATTAGAAAATAAAATTATTTATTTTGTTATTAAATAATTTTTATTTATTTCGCATGAATATTTTTTTAAACGAACTGTGCGTTCAACATTCAATTCTGTAATGAATCAATTATATTAAAGGATCGATAGAGACGTCACTTTCCTCGATACGGAAAATTCGCATTGGAGAAAACGAAATTACCGAAGGAGACATATGGTCGGCTCGGATCGAGACACAAAAAAATCAAATAATATAAAATGAGACCTTTCTTCTGTGCTATCGAATTAAATTTCAATTACGTTAACAATATCACTCTGCCTCATTCGAAATCGTTGCGCCCTTTTGTCCTCCCGAATTTGACGCTTTACTGGATCCTCGTTAATTTTTTTCCTCCCTATGCGAAACACGGTATATATTCTAACCTATTGTATTATACGTATGTATTTCTTAGTCCAATTTTCTTTCCAGAGCGGTGGAGTGGGTCAGGGCACATTGTTCAGCTTACGTTCTAGAAGACAACAAGATGCCTATTTGTCTTTGGAGCTTTCGGCTGGTGGTGCAAGATTAGTCCATGCTGGAGCCAACGGTTCTGAAGTCATCCACTTGCCGACTACACTAAAAGATTATCATTGGCATCAAATCGCCATTAGGTTATTACTTTAGCTATTTATTCATATTTGAACTAGATATAAAACAAATATTTAATTGTATCTACAATAAATCGAAGCAATGTCTTGTTAAAAAAAATAGATACCTACTTAAAAGTTATCAGATCTGAGTGTACATAAAAAAATTCAATATTTCTTCCCACACAAAATGATATAGGATGGTACGATATGCATATTTACCTTTTGCGGAAATTTGATTTTAAAAGGACCAAAAGATGATAAAGGAAAAGAAATAATGATATCCGTAATTCATTTATAATTCCTTTGGAGCAAATATGAATCTTTCAATTTTCGCAACTCCCAAGTCAAAATGTTCTGAAAAATTTAAGCTGAATAATGCGTCAAAGAAAATTCTTGCTTGTTATATTTTTAATATGATCCATCGAGATTTTCACATCATAACCATCCATATCACGATAATCAATATGTCGAAAGCACACAAATCTTTTATAAATAATTTTTAAATATAAAAATCATATATTTTCATCGAAACTTTAAAATGCGAAAGCATCACTAAAACATATTATGAATCTATGAAAAACGCAATTTTAGGAAAATTGCATTCTACAAACAATGAATCCAATTACAACAACGCTTGGTGGAAAATTAAGGTAATATCCCGTCGCCCTTTTCTCGTCCGAATTTCGCTCCTGCGGCGAGGGACAATGAGCGATTAAAATGTTACGAATTTGTGGCCAGGGGGGCTCTTCGTCCCATTTGTTTTCGCGTCAAAAACACAAGCCGAAAATAATTATGAATATTTCAATGTCGAGACGCCGTTGGTCCAAATTTCGCTAAATCATCCCCGACAGCGGGTCTTGATCCTTTGTTGTCTTCGCGTCGCCGAGGGAAATATAAAATTCCATTGCCGTTGAAAAGTGGCTGAAACGTTATACAGATGGCCGATTAGGGGGTGTGATGTTTGGATTTGTGTCATCTAAAGAGAAATTTTTGTTTTTCATATCGAATAATAAGTATGCGTATAAAATTGTTCATGAAAATATTGTTGTATCTGAATAAATTCATTTCGTGAAAGTTATGAGATATGTTCCGAATTTAAATTTCAAATTGGTTTTATATTGCGAAACGGAGGAGCTCCGTTATTGAAAGTTTTCGAAACACCTGCGATGAAATTAATATAACAACAATACACAAGTAGTATTTCGATGCTCCGTTTTAAGTAATACGAAAAGTTTCCGTGCGCTATGAAAAAGCGTATTTCGCCTCATTTTTCCGCGTGCAATCCCCGTCACGTAAACTCTCCTAAAACCCCCCATGCGCGTTTACATAATAAACAAGAAGCCTGTTAAGCACTGCATTTAATATAATTCAAAACTTTCAATCCTTTAAGCGGGAGCGTGCGAAAATTTACAATTAAAACTTTCGACAAATTTCCACGCCCGATTTAGCAACTTTAGAATTAGTGCACGCTAACGGCACAACACGCAGGCGGACATGTTTTGGCAAACGCCAGCCAGATTTATGCAATGTCCCATGACAATATATCATAACAGGGGTATTAAATCGAGCATTAATCGAAGCTGAGTACCACTGAACACGAGGATCTAATCTACGGTGCGCCCGAGTGATTTTCGCACGTGTTCCGTACACGTGCCTCCGTGTAGACGCTCGTACATTATACCGGAAAATCTATTATGTGTTTATTTGTGTGAAAGTGAGGGACACGTGTGTTAATGGTCTCGTATTGTTGAACAGCGTTCATGGGGACAGCACAGTCAGAAGCTACGTGGACTGCAGATGGTTGAGGACAGATGTCCTGCGCAGAAACTCGCTAGACACTCCCAAAGATGCTGACCTCATCATTGGATATCTTTTTTCGGTGAGATATGTTTTGCTTTTCTTTTTAATAAATCTCATTTTGTGCATCCTTCGCAGCACGTATACAGCAGCCTTTATTGCTATTCGCACTCTCACTAAAAGGGTTAGAAATAGAACATCATGCCGAAATGAGATTACTTTTTTGGTATTCATTTATTTGTCTTTTGTATAGTGTTTTCGTAGAAATTTATTAAATTTGTGCTTTAATATTTACAGCCGTTAAATATTCAACTTCAATATCTTCTTGAAACTTATCATAAAATAAAATATTTCAGAATATGGTTATAAGTAAAAGAATATACAATATTATGTAAAGAAAGTGTATTCTAACGAACGAAGTTTCAAAAAGCTTTTCTCCGTAATACTTAATTTATATGCTTTAAAGTTATTTTTACAGAAATTTATATATTTAGCTCAATTAATTTTAACTTTCCTTCCCTGAGGTGAATTAACAATAAATGGTTCATTCGTATCTACTTTCTGGCAAAATTTAAACAAGCACAATTTAACTTTTCTTCATCTTTGAGTTAAAGTTAGATCGATTTAATATAAAGACAACAAAAAATATTGAAAATACATTCTAAAAAACATCGTATTACATTTACGAAACATTGTCGATATATCAAATCTGACAAAACCAACTCACGAACGGACAGCAAACGAAGTCTTTCAAGCCCATCGCACACCATTTCCAGAATCCAACTGTCATCAGCACCACGGCGATCATCGCATGCAGCATTCGGCGAAGTCAAACACAACAACAATATTTAGAGCGACCACGACGAAATCCAATTACGCCTCGCCGAGCGTGCAACATTGCTCCCCATAGCCACGAAAGTACGTCGCTCGCAATAACCGTTCATTCGATCCGACACGTTTTAATTACCGCGACGACAAGCGACAAAACATCCGGACCACCTCCGACAATATCCATATCCACCAGCTCGTCCATCCGACTAATGGTGCATTAACGTGACCTACCAGCTGACGCTGACCTGCAGGCTGCTAAGGCTTATAACTGCATCAGTGTTCAAAGGCTATCCAAAACATTTGTCTAAGTATAGGTTGGTCTAGGGGCTATTTATTTCTAACCAAAAGAAATATGTTGATCAGACTTGAAATTGTAAAAAAAAACTTATATTGGAGGAGAGTGAAATCGACGTGTTTCCCTTTCTACGAGTAGATCTAAATGCACCCCTAAGACCTACCCTTACCCAAAATCTTATGCTTTCTGCCAGCTGAAACCATAGACTCCCGTAATCTCTCGGACTATTATGACTGTCAAAGAAAAAGAAAATAGGTTATAAAAATGAAAAAAGTGATCGAAATATATGTAATGAACGTAAACTATAGCACATATGAAGACTTAACAATCGATAAGTTTCATGCGCCCATCTTTAAAGCTCGATATCTCCATTCCTACATTCACCACGATAATATGCCCAGTGTGAAAGTTGTTGCTTATTAAAAATACTTTCATTTGATACTAATATCATTAGTGGCCGCTCATAGGTAATTCTGCTCATCCTCTTTTAGCAACACACCACCGATCACTAGTTTACCCCGATTATTATATCTGTCAGTGCAAGTGGTGGTAACCAATTCGCCAGGACCAACAGCCAAAGTAAAGGGACACAAAGGAGTCGATCCAGCGACTCTGGATAATTACCGCAATTTGTTAATTACGAGCCACCTCCGAAGCACTGTCCCGGGGCGCTCGCCGACCATAAAGGGATGTCGTCACCCTCTGCGTTTCGTTCGTCGGCTTTTGTTGCTAAAGAGCCGGTGATAAATAAAGATAATTAATCCTGGAGCGTCACCGAGGCTCCAGGAATTTCGCATAGTCTGCGATTTACACTAGAGTGAGTTTCGGCCATAATAGTTTCGACGGCTTTGTGTTTCGGAGTCGATCTGATGGATTTAGTATTTTCTGAAACTCTCGAATTTTGCATTTAACAAAATTGTTTTGCGCATATTAATCAAGTAATAACATTTCTTTTATGAAAATATCTCAATTTCGGTTGCGGAATGTCTTGATTTATTTTCATTAGACTTGCAATTTAATATCGCAGCAGCCATTTGATAAAACACGTACCGAAGCCTAAACAATGTGAGCAATAAAAGTAAATTGTACATTTCTGTAACGTGCACATACACACACGTACCTATATGCGAAACGAACGAGCAACCCGTACGTACGAAGGCGTACTAAAAATTCATACTCGGCAATATTTTTGCAAAATACGAACCGCCGAAACGTCTAACTATACACGGCCCTCCAATTTCGCCAAACTTTCTCGCGAACATTTAACAGAACTCATTTCAAAAACCGCTGATTTATCATGGCACCAATACGTACGTTTCGCACTTCTAAAACACTCGCCCGCTTCCATATAACGAACGGTTATACACGCTCCAGAAGAAGGAAAACATAAAGCATTTTCTTTTATATTTTCGCAATTGAAAAAAATACTTTCGCACGTATTATTTCATAACGGGATTAATCATGAAATTTGTTTTTATATCTTTAATGAAACTAACACAACGTTTACGTAATCTAGGGATCAAGCGAGTTTTCTTTGCACAAGCAAAGCGCAAACACGGAAAAAAGGCACAGCCCCATAACGGGGTCAGTCAGGATAAACTTTTTTACGTACTCGGCGCAACAAACATCGGAAAACGATAAAACCCCACATACGGACACACATTCGCATTATCTGAAAGCACGGACAAACACAAAAAGCACACTAGTGGACAACAGCGCAGAACAACAACGATACACGTTCGCCGTGTACTGGGTATTATGTGGTGAGACGCTGTCGAGCGTGAACTTCTGCGATCCCTAGGGAAGGCTCTAGTTCTATGGCTGCGTTTTCACTAGCTTTCTGTATAAATATATTCTAGTAAACAGAAGCGTATAGATGATCCGGATTTTGAATGAAATCGTTCGATCGCTTTAACCATTTATGTGACGTTGCATATTTGATACAGAACAATAGAAATGGTATGTAAACTTAAAGCAGGAATCATATAATATGATCGATTTACGTGCGATGTCAATATTTTACGATAGCTACCGTAAGTTAAATGGTTTATGACAAGTCAGGCAGCACATTTTTTCAATATTAACATGTTAAAAGATTTAAAAATAAAATCGCATAACGATCCAATTGAGAACTCCATGCATTATAAGGATTCTCATCCAGATTCCAGATTCAATTTTGCTATGAAGTCCAGTCAGAATACCTCTGATACCTCTAATCTCTGATTTTACATAAAATTTTTGATGATCTGACTGGCATTCACAGAAACTTAATCCGAAATACAAACCAAATCCTTAAATGCACCGTCCACTGTAGAGCGGAGCGTACTGTTTGACTCGTAATGCCTGCCATCCACTAAGAAGCGGAGCGGACCCCATTAGATGACACATCTATTTGTAAAAAAAAATGATTATGTAACTTTTTTCCTTCTACCGTACAGGTGTGTCTCTATCGGCAATCAATCTAAGTGCTCAGCGGACATTATTGTACCCATTAAATTCACTCCAAAATCAATAAAAAAAAAAAATCTTAGACATTAATTTTTGTCGAAACATACGAAACATGAAAACACACCCTACGTAAGGGTAGACTGTGGGTTTGAAAGTTGTTTGCCGACCGGGATCCGGAGCTAATAGAGGCCGACGGTCGAGTGGGGCCATCGAGGACTCGAGGCTCCGAGGGCCCCAGGGTCCCAGGGTCCCGAGACCTTCGAGGAGCGCGGTAGAGCTCGAGTGGACCCAAGCACCTGCTAGCTGAACGGCGCCATTGAAAACTATCGACCGGAACAGTGCCTTTCGTGCAAAGGCTCTGCTAAAGGAGCCTTTTTCGAATGCAGGATGGAGTGTGTTGCGTGTACTGGGCGCTCGAGAGCGGAATGCTGATGCGCAGGATGTTTTGTGTTCTCGAGTGTTATGAGGCGGTGTCTAAAACGTGAAGAATGTTTCAATATTTTATAGTCATTTATTTTTTTTATTATTATCGATATTTAATTTAATTTTGACATGAATAAAACTGGAATCGTAGTAATGCGATTGATTTATAAATGTATCGAACGATGCCACATTTTCCCGCTTCGATATGTAAGATGGCGTTTATATTAGGCACTTAATTACAAAATTGAATTTGACAGTTAAATTGGCGCTCACAAACGCGAACCAGTGGCACCTTCACCCGGAAAATGGCATGAAAAGTTACTTAATCGAACTGTATCTGAAAAATTCAATTGTAGACATTTTTATTCATGAACTGTCACTCAATTATTTTCCGCTAGAAATTATGTAAACAGACAATTTCAACCACTTTGTACATTTAGGAAAATTTTATGTATTTTTACTCATTTCAGACTAATTTTAACATAATTTCAATTCAAGTATAATTAATGTATATTTTAATTTGTCATAGGGGGATCTGGAACAATTGACAGTGGTTCCAGCAGCAGGATCAGCGGCCCTCCAATGCGGGGACGCGGAGCCCCAATACAACGACGGCCCAGTCAACGACGAACCCACTTAGAGCGACAGACAATGGCCGACAGCCGAATAAATTTTCGAAATTTAAATTTATTTAATTCAGACGCGCATGGCCGCATGTTGTACCATCCGAAGTTATTGTGGAAATGTTGAAATAATGAAAAATTCACATGACATGCTCTGAAAAACTCTGAAAACAAAATAACTCTCATGAAAAAAATATTATATGTATATGTTGAATGTGATCCCCCTCACCCCTTATCGCCGTTCCCCTCCCTCTACCTTCGTTTATCGCATTGATGAAAATTAAATATTCCATTTTTCAGCCATTCGTTTCTTTTTCGCTCTATGCGATTGTATAATTTTTCGTTTCAGGCTTAAAATGCCTTTGTGAAAATCGTACCAAAATAATAAGTAAATAATACTATATCAGAATTGTATATTTTTAATATTAGGATTTTTTATTGTATCGGATACAATTCCCAAGGTGATTTTCTAATGAAAAAGAAATAAAATACGTTTAGATTGCCATGTATGTAAAGATGTATTGTTAAGCCTTTTCAGTATTTTAAAACTGTACATATATTTAATGTTCATTTTTTTTTTATTCATTTATGTTTCTGACTTAATATTCAACAGTGAAGTTTTTTCAAAAGAGAAATCATCATTATATCAAGTAATATTATTATAGATAATTAACATTTTTACACATAAAATTAATTATTTAAGTATGAGATGTGCAAACGTTAAAAAAGATAAAATATAAATCAAAACATTAATTTTATCTTTTTTCGTACAGTTTACAAGAATCTTGATATGACAGCATTTCAACTCGGTTGTAATTAAAATATGAATGCCCCCATTTCAATCTTTTAATTACGAGAAAAATATTTTTGAATTTTTCATTCCAAATAGTTCAACGTTACATGTGAATATTAGTTTACTCATATATTTAATATTCCAGCTCATTTTAATGCATACTTGTAAATAATTATTACAGAATGTCGTAGAGAGACTTTGATATGATAAATAATAAAAAAAAAAGTTGTTTACTTATATGAAAAAAAGCTTAAAGCTTGTCGCTCTCACTACGACTGTGTAAATTAATGTTAAACTTAAAATGAATGTAAATAAGAAAAATGACTTTATGTTAAATTAGATTCATAGCAAACCATTATTATAACACATTATAAACATTTAAATGAAAATTTGATAAATTAACAATAATTAGAATTTATTTTACAATGAATTGTGTTACATAATATGTACAACTTAAAATGTGTATGTATCGTTGGATGAGTGAAATAAATAAATTATAGCTTAAGTTGAATCACTGAAATTTTCTACATCACATTTCCTTTCTTTCAAACAAAAATCTACTCAATTGTTTTTAATCTTAAATACTTTTGTAACACAGCTAAAATTTTGATTAATTTACAGAAAATAGTTACCTATGATACAGGATATAAAAAAGAACAAACTACATTGAATTTGACAAAACCACCTTTTGATCATTCAAACCACACAAATTCGCAAAAAGCACTCAAAGGCTCCCGCAAAAGACAAAAGCTCGGACGAGCAAAGACACACACACCCCGTATACAAATGCACAATGCTCTTCCTGCACTTACAGACAAACGGACACACAAGCAAGCAAACGAACAAACAAACAAACAAATATACAAAGGGCGCACGTTCGAATTAAACAAACTCCATCTCGGAGCCGTTCGAATGGCATTGTCTCGAGTTGCCAGCTTCGCCATTGAAGTTCACGGTTGAGCAAGAGCCGCTTGTGTTAATTTTGACAGAGACGAAAGTTGGCCTAGGCTCGTGTTTGGAAGACTCCGCGAACCGAGAAGATGGCATTCGAACCGACAAACCAGAAAACCGGCAAAACAGAAAATCGCCAAACCAGAAAACCGGCGTCAGATCAAAGACGTGCAAATTGTGCGGTCTGTTCGCAGTCAAAGGACAAAATTGACCTAAGTAGGAATAAATTGACTTGAATTGTGAAACATGTTGAAATTCAAAGAAGAATTTCAATTTTTATTCAATATCATTCAATAGAGATATATTTCATCGGGATTTTTTTCTAGCTAGACTATATCTAACCTTTCTTACTCTAGATATATACATAAGAGCAAAAAATCTCATAGTTTCTCTTTATCCAGAAAATAAGCATTTCTCCTTGCAATACATCTATGATTTCATACATATTTTAATTATCATATTTGCAGAAAAAAATATTATATAATAAAATGGCATTAGATAAATAATAATTTGTACCTAAATATGGAAAAAATATAAAAAAGATTCGTTATTTTTCTATGCATGATAAAAATTCTCAGAAATAATTTCACAGAAAAACCGGGTACCATCCTCAGGAGATTTTCTATTGACTATTCAATGTTCAATTGACCATTTCTTGGTAATGGAAAAATTTTCGTTCGTGATATACAAAAAACTACTTTGCTATTCAATGAATTATTATTTGTAGAATCTACTTCAGAATTGAAATAATTTTTATATTAATATATGTATAAATCAGCAAAAAATATTATTTGCAGTAAAATATTATGAAGATAAAACGAATCTAACATAAATTGGCTCATTACCCATCTTTCATGGTCGTTACATTTTTTTATTTTGCATATTTACACTTTTTTCCTTTTTGAAACCCAACAATGACACGAGCGAGGGGTGCAAATGCAAATTTGCGCTTTCCGCTGACCACTTTTGTTGGCGCCAAATTTCAAACTGCTTACATGATTAACCTTAACTGTGCATGGGACACGTTCTAAATCGTCGACAATTTTAAAATTTATGAGCGAAAAGTACAAAGAAGCAACGTTTCAAAGTTACGCTATCCATTATGTTAAATGTGCATTGTAATAAAACGTATGCACAAACATGTCTCACACGTAATTTAGTATAATACATATTTGTATTTTTTGACACAATTCATTTTTTTTTTATATTTAACCTTTCAACGTAATCAAGAATCTCTTTGATATTTGACTGTATATAAAAATCCATTTATTAAACTCGTCTATTGTGAGAAAATTCACGTCGTCGAAGCATGAATTCAAAATCGTGTTTAAATTCGAAACCTATAAATTTCAGACGTCAAACGAAATTTATAATATTGATGAAAAATTTTGCTTGAAATTTATTACATTAATGACGCAGACGATCGCTGGGGATTAATTCTATACAAAATTAATACGATTTATCGAACGAGACAATAAACGAACAATAAATCTATTCTCGATACACACAGGCTAAATTCGTTTCGGGAAATATACAGTATTATCATTATATTATTTGAAAAATGTATGTTATATTTAAGATTTTTATTTATAGACAAAACAAAATTATCGAATGATATACTTTCGACAAAGACGGCGTTTGTAACAACTTCGTTAAACGCGTCGCGCGGTTCCGTTAATTCCGCATCCGCGCGAAAGTTTAAATTGCTCGAACGAAAAAACGCGAAAAGTAAATAAACACACGTACAGCGGTACGGAAAAAAATTAAATTGCAAAACAAAACAAAACGAAACGAGAGCAGACCACGTTTTCCCGGATAGGAGTTGTCAATGGAAAAGTTGAGACGCAATCAGACCGAACGCTCGTTTGCATCGCTACCGAACGTGAGTGAAACTTGGCTGAAAAGCTCGAGGAAACTCGCTGAAAAATGCCTGAAGACAACCTGCTGGAGAAAAAAAGCGTATGCACAAACAAGTCGAACGACAAACTCGGTCGCTTTTACGGCTGATGAAAAAAAAACGTAGAAGAGTGCGTGAATCAGAGCAAATGAAGTGTTTCTTCGCATGTGGTTTGAAGAATTTTCCGGAATAATAGTATCGAATGATTTCCCATTATATAGTAACCGTTTAATAAACATAACATCCTTGTATGATCCACTTCTGTATGCTTTTGAAGATAAATGCATCATTCAACGAACACAAGGATCGAATCAGAACATAGGTACTCGAACACATACATATCTAATAATAAGCGAAATACTAAGCGGCTTATTTTCACCTCTCGCATCCGTTCCCACTTTAGTGTCTATTTTACAAAGTACTTACACACACTGTACTGAAAGAACATATAACCTATTGTATCTATATACGTGTATAATAGAATTGTTTGAACCATGAGCTTGCCCCACTTATATGCGGTCACCAGTTCTCCTTTGGGAGATTAATTCTAGCTGGGATACTCAGACCTGCTACCGATTGATAATAATATTGAAGCCATAATTCTGATATTCCCATTTCAACCGATCGATTGCTTTTCCGGAAAAGCGATTGGTCTAAATGTACTGATTTGTCAGTTATGTCACGTGAAAGCCACCTAGTATGAGTGGAAAATAAGATTCAAGGAAATCCAATATTATATTATACCTTCAGAAAGTTCATTTATTCATATAATTGATTTTTATTGTAATAGATAAATTTCATTTCTCTCTTAATGAACACGGTGAGTGTTTTAAACTGTAACAAACAACGCAGTGGGACAAAGATTTAAGAAGGCAAGACAACTAACTAGACTGTGAGATACAAATCTGAAGATTTATTTTATATACACCTTAACCCAGAGGACAAAGTTTGCGCCTTTGTAGCAGTGAAGGTGGAAGACAATTACAGCATGAAAAATGGAACTCTTTCAGGAAGCATTTAAGAAGTCTAACGGCTGAAAAACTTGATACTCTTAAACACTAAATCAAAACGCTTATTAACAAACAGGAAATTTTCACAAAAAACACGAAAGCTACACACGCTAACAATAACAACGCGAAACGTTTAATTATCTTAAACAGTTAATTCCCGTGTAACTCCGACTCCAGTATTATTGATCGTTCGTTAATTAACACAGGAAGATCGTTTTCGTATCTCCAGAGCGCAAATGTACGAAATATATAGATACTATATAATGTAACACGTAACACGCCATAATACGTTACTAAGCGCCAACCGTGTACCGGCAACACGAGCACACTCTCCTTGCCCGAATGACAATATATCATACGAAAGCTAGGTATAAATTAAAATGTGATATCGGTTAGACTCGTTTATGGTTCATTAGTTCTTTAATAACTTACACGCTCGCCACTTAATCTTATCTTGTGTGTTTTGAAAATTCCCCTTGCGCCACTTATGGAAGTGACTTGACAAGCGCGTCCGGGGCAATAATAACACGTCTCGTAAAAATAATTCTGTCGCCTTTTACGTGACGAAAATATAATATCGCAGTCACTATGTTAGTATTGATTTTGGTCGAGAAAAAAGCCTTGCACGAAAAGGTGTTTACTCGGGAACAATAACGGAATCGTGTGACTTTTGTGGATAAAACGGAATCGTTTTCACTTAAGTACAGCTCATGAACGAAAACCGTTTCGTAAAATAATTCAATTTCAATAAATCACTCAATCGACACTATAATCTTAGAGATTGATTTTCCCTCCATATCTATACATCCTTTCGTATCCCGGAAACGGGAAGTCGTACCGTCTTCCGAAAACGTCGTAAAGATAATGAGCACTTTTAATTTCTTCCATTCATTGTGCTTTCTTCTCCCTCGTCGTCGTTCAAAGGGTGGGTAATTAGGAAGCGACAAAACGCACCTCGTCTCTTCGCGCCGCCAGAAGAAGAAAGCCCGTTCATTAGCACGAGCAGATTAATCTTTTGTCGAAGGTGGCCACACGAACGAAATGAACGAAAAAAGACGCCCAGATTAAAAGCATAATACGAACTGATCCCCGCAGAACCGTCGAAACGATCCAAATGAAAAAGGACGCACCGAGGCAAAAATTATTGCTTACTTAAGTTCATATCCTTCTATAATCACCTGTATAAGATAGATTTAAATAAAATATTCCATTCGATTTTTTTTTTCATTTAAATGGAATATAATTGAAAAACTTTTTATGTTCAATTAATTTTAAAAAACTATTTATTTCGATTTCTTGTAAACGTATAAACTTTTAATTGAAAGTCTGCCACGATTTATATTCGATCGATACGCCCTTCGAATTAATTTATAATTCGTCACGAAAGGACGAAAATTTCCCCGATAAGTTTCACCAGTCGCTTTTGTACCTTTCACAATGGATGTCCTCTATATAAGAAATCTGTCGATTATCCGATATATATAATAAAGCTAGCAGGCCGTTATGATTTTGAGCACTTAAGACGTCTCAAGGGTTAACTCGGACGGTCGCCGAAAGCTTACTTCGAAAATAAACTTCGAAAGGAAAACCCTGCGTCATACAAGGTTAATTTTGAAACATCGTACGTTCATATTTAATCTTCATATGCTTCGAAACTATACTGTATTTTAGATAAATAATCTGCTTTAAAGTAAAGAATCAGCCTCTAGGCTAGAAATTCTGAAAATTAATACGAACGCATGGAAGGTAGCATTAAATCGAATGAATTTGATTGATACAAAGAAAGCGAAAGGATTCATATAAGAAACTGTTTTTTGAAGCATTCATTGATTTAACTCATTTTTAAATTAAATATTCAAAAGCAATAATCCAGCCGTCATATCAATTAAGAAAAACATCCATGTTTATCTCGAACGAATATTTATCAGTTCATCGAAAGAGGTATGAGTGCAAGAGTTATTCATTCGACTGGTAAGGAAACGGCTATAACTTCGTCAGGGTGAAATTTGTGGATATAATTTAAAACAATTTAACCTAAAATTGGAAAAAAAATGTTTTCAAATAAAAAAATATAGCCAACACATGTAGACTTACTTATTTAATTTAATTTAAAAAAAGTCAGACGAAGCTTCATACAAAGACAAGTTTACAACCTTACACCATGAATTAAAAAAAAAATGGCACATCACTACCCCAGCAATGAACCTAGCCCAAGTTAAAAGTCGACAATAAACGAACATACACAGACACAACTCACCGCGGCCATATAAATAAACGACGATCCAGTACACTTTTTTACGTGCACGGAACGGACTCGCTATGAATAAAAACAATGCGAACGTTACGCAAGGGACCCTCCCAGGAATCGGCATGCCCTTTTACGACACAGTGCCGTTCGCGGCCCTTCAAAACAATTCCGAAGGTGGGATCTTCGCCGTTATTGTCGTCGTGGAAAGCCGGCCGCGTGCTCGCCGTAAATTTCCCGGCTTTGAAGCTCTGGGCTGATGGGAGAATTCCCCCGGTTCAAAAGGAGAACGACATGATAAATTCACGACGTGTTCCTCCGTGTACTTGCATGTAGTGTGGAAGCATCGCCACCGTGTGTATGTGAATCATTAAAAGGATTCCCAAATTGGTCATTTCGAACGGACCTAATGGGCGCTTTGCGTGCGCGACTCTAATCTGCGACTGCATGGATTATGAATTTTTCATTTACTTAGTCATCGTAGTTTGCATTTTTAAGTTTAAGATTTGCACATCGCTTTATCGTTACAAAACACAAATAATTTCTTCCGTAATTTCCACACTTAGGTTTGCAACTTCCGACAGCCAAACACAGTATACCTACTCGTACCTACTACACAAAATATATTTTCATGCATAAAAATCCAACTGTAATTTGATAATTTGGATTGATTTAGATGCATGAAGATATTTGACGACTGAAAAGGCCAGAGGGTACAAGTGACATTTTTGCCGAAATTGAGTTACGTACAGAAATCACTTATATATTCGATGGCAAAATATCATCAAATCACTCGACCTTTTCTTCATAATACACGTAAGTACATCCTCAATTTTGATCGCGCTTTTATCGAAATCACCGCTAAGTCACTTGTACCCCTTGGCCTTTTAAGTCGTCATTTTCATGCTGCATATTGCATTTTGCCTCTGAAAGAAATATTTTTCAACCTAGGTGGAAACGTCATTATACTCAATTATTATTTGATCGTGATACATGTATGTAGATACACAAGCAACTAGTTCGTCTATTCAACAAATTTTAATGATGGTCGAAATTTTCGAATATAAAACGCAAGTGCACTTATAAATATATGAGTTCAACTATCTGTTTGATTTGCCCAATTAAAAATACATGCGATTCGAATTCGAAAACCGACAATCATCGTGTTTGATCGGGCGTTTCAGTTGCGGCTTCGCCATGACGTTACCGTCCGACATTTTGGACCGCACAAACGCAATATTCGCGTATCCGATTGCAACTGAATTTGCATTCAACAAAAATGGAAATTTAAGCGAAAAAAAATGAATAAAAACAACACTTTCGATATTCGATTAGTCGAATCACACGTCGACAACGACTCACAATACTACATATCACAAGGCACGTTTTCGATTCAAAATTAAATAACATTCGTGGTGATTTGAATTTAAAGTTTTTTCGCTTTTCAAATGTTGAAGTGACTTTGATACTGAATGTGCTGTATACTAAAACACGAAAAATATTTTATTAATTTCGCGTAGAGTGAATCCGTAACTCATCACGTGAAGCAGCATCAAATATAAATAGGTAGATATAGTGAGTTTCAATTAGTTGATTCAAGCTGCGAAAATTACATGACAATCTGAAGCAGAATATTAAAATATGTAGATATTCTCTCTAAATACATATTTGTGTAAAGTTCTTCGACGAAATATGGACTTATTAAGTATTAAATATAATACTACATTAATGTTTTCAACAATTAAAATTTATTTTCATTTTATAATACATACTTATATAGGCTTAAACCACTCACGTTCTATTGAATAGCAGTGTATAAAAAAATATACATGTGTGCGAACGAAATCTCAAACATCCCCGTATAGTAGCGTTACGAGTTTTCCCAAAGACAACACAAAAGGCCGACTCTCGCGGGAGGCTATTTAAACGCGTTATCATTTTTTCAACAACCAGAAACGCAAGAAAATTGAATTCAAAGCTTCCCCGAAACGGGAACAAGGGGCGGTAGAATGTGAAGTGACGAAGTAAAGCACGTCGAGATGGGGGATGAAAAAAAACTAAGTTTCCGCGTCGCAACTCCCACGCGACTTCAGACGCGGGAAAACACCGAATTTCCCTCGATGAGGGAAAAAAAGGAGAAATAAAAATAAACAGGTGTGAAATTAAATCGACATCTTGTTACAGCCTTGTCGTACCAACTACGTTGTATAGTTGTACCAACCTTAAAGGACGTGGACTAATCCCGAACGGGGAACTGCTTCCGGCTTCCGGGAAACTCCCGGAAAACTTCGACTGAGGAAAAATCGCCCCTCGAGTAAAACCTTTCAGAGTAAGCGTCTTATACAAGGTCGGACCGAAAATCGAGTGTCTTTAAAAAGAATCACTTTTGATATTTTTAATAAAAAAAAATACATCTTTGCTTCTAAGAAAAGATATCAGTTTTATGTTTATTTTTATAACATGTATTTTTCAAAAATATTCAATTTGAGATAATACATGTATATAAATATACGAGAAAAATCTACGTAGTGATAGAAAATCACGTATTTCTAAGCCCAACCTATATTTTGTTTCTCCTTGGATACCGCGGAAAAATCCCACACATAAATTCGACGCTTTCTTTACGGGATGTTTCGCTGATTTTTCTCGCTGGGAAACGCGTGCGTATTTATTATTTTTGTGCTTTTCGGCTTTGTTGCATTATAAATTGGATCGTTTAGTTTCGGGACGTTTATGCTCCTCGGTAGCATTTCGTTTGAAAAATAACCACCGTATCGGGGTTTATATCCGTGCTCTTTGACTTTGTGGCCTTTACGACGTGAAGCGTCCATATCTAACGCAGATTAGGTTTATATTATTTCATTAAAATAAATTTTGAATTTTATGTACATTTCCGCAAAATAAAACTGGGAAATTTTTGAGTCGTTTCAATCATATTCCCGAAACAAAGTTGCATAATAAACATCTTCAGATCTCACGCTGAATGAGAGTAATTTCTCAGCTCGGAAAAAAGGCCGTGTTTACACCAGAAGAAAAAATACGAGATCGTTAATATGTCAAGACCAGTCCTCGCTTCTGGCCCATCATCGGGGAGTACGACGATAATGGATATACGAGCTTTTTAGCTTCTTATTTATAATATATCCCTGTGTGAGTTTCGAATGTACCGAGTTCTATTCGTGGACATATGGGGAACGCGCGAGCTTTGTAAAGACTGCCCCCCGCGAACATCTAAAACGGAAACCGGCATGGAAAATGTCCTTCTACCGGTACATGGATTTATATTGTGCATATGGATCATTTTGAAAGTGAGCTAAGTCCATTATAAATCAAATTGTACAGAGATTTCGACAATATAAAAAACATATTCAGAATTATAGCTTACTTGATACCTACTAATGAAATTCTTAATAATAATGGCTTGCCCTGCTTCGACATATACTGAAATTCATACGATACATACATATGTAGTTATAACATCTATATTGAATATGTATTTATAATAAAGAGAACAAATAGATTTCAAAATCAAATAATTATTATATAATACTAATCAAGGAAAAAATCGAAAACAAACATATCAATATTCGGTTTTCAATGGAAAGAAACCAATTTTCCGCCGATTTGAAATCAATTAAGTTAATTCCGTACATTAATCTCCCAATTAGATTTTCCTAAATGACTTAGTCCTGTCTTCTATACAAATATACGAACTTACAATGAGATAGTTCGTAGAACCTTAGGAAGTGTGTGAAATCGTGTGGCAGGCGTCGCGACGCATTAGTCAAGTTAATGAAGCGAGTCGAAACGCAGACGTCCTTTCGACTTAAAATGGATCAAAAGACGTTCATTTTCCAAATAAAAGACATATATGTTTAGAAAATCAACACCCCGGCGGGTTTTACTTTGATAATTTTCATAAGTAAGATTTGCACTTATAACATTCAAATAGAAAACTTGTAAAAAAAACTAAGTTTTCAAGAATGAAAAAGCTCGTACACAGTTCCAAGCAAGATAATGCGATGAATAATTTTGGCTACAATCCCATGCAAATCTCGTATTCACTACACAAATGATGTTCATATTCATTTCAAGTAGGCGTCTACATTATTCGTTAGTGCAAAAAATATATTAATTTTAACAAAAAGATTTTTTCGATTACTATTCATTCTGCACGTAGCAATTTTGAAGTTGCGATACGCGTAACAATGAAACTATTATTTGGGCTTAATCACTATCGAAATTTCGTTGAACACATTTTGTTCGCGAAGGATCATTGATCATTTCAGTGCCTCTCGCAATATCGCTAACTACCCGCATCCATTGTTGTGATTAATTAAAATATCGCATACGCGATGCACGTACTATTTTAATTGAATCCGATATTGGATCCAGAGTCCCAAAGTTTCCCAAAATGCTTTCTATTTACATAATGATGTAATTCTACAAGTTTTTTTAAATAAATCAATTGATTGATTGTAGTAATCTTCATGTTAAAGATGACTGACACGTTGTGTATGATTTTTTTTAAAACTGAAAAGCTTTACGTGTCGAAAAATTTTGAGAAATACTGCGATTTAAAATATACACGCTAGTTTGGAAATTCAATTTTTCATCAAATTCGCTCGCAAACCAATCGTATGAATACGAAATGTGAATATAAACGATAGAACATAGGAAGCGAAAGATTGCACTTTATTTGTATCGCATGACGCATCCGACTCGTTATGCGCTCGACAAATGCAACTATGCAATCGGATGCAACTCGGGGATGGTTTTTGTCGTCAAGCACAGAAATAAGTACACCTAACTCACACACGAGCTCACGTATATTATACTACATTGAAATTTTTCAAAACCCACACATTTGCGGCTATGTTTAGTTCGGCGATGAGCACTCTCGCTTTCGACCAGTCGCGACTAGACGCGTGCCGGCGTCGGAACAACCGCGTTCATTTCAGTGATCCGACTGAAAAAACACACTGAAAAAATTCCTGACTAATCTCGACTAACCCCTTCTCGGTGTAGTATAGCAAAAGTAACAAAAAGACGCCGGTCACAGCTGTTGAAAAACATTCAAACGAACGCGACTCACCTGCTTTAATCTAACAAATTACCTATAGGCCCCGTTCAGGGCTCGCGGCTTTTTAAAAGCTTCAAATAAAGTTCCTCGCATAGCTTATTATGTTTATTTAATTTTTATTTGTAAAAAATATTCGCTTTTTAAATGAGTTCGAGCATATCGAGACTTTGACAAGACGTTTCATATGGTATGTTACATTCATTTTTTTTTTCGTTCATTTTCTTTTCAGCGCACAATAACGTGCTTAATATTCGAGGCATGCACGTTTCTCTCGTGATATTAACAACAGAGCAAAAATGACGAATTTTCCCTGTTTTTTTGTGTTCTCATTGTATAGCGACGTACGCGATTCGCGTGCGCTGTACGCGTGTCGTAATATAATGAAAATATTCGCAAATTACCAAAGAAACCAACGAACAAAAGAATTATTCACTCAAATATTTTCGCGAAACCGAAATATTGGAAAGCGCACATATTTGCGCTTCCGCATGAATTTTCAATTTTCTTTAGCTTTTCCGCATACGTTATACGCTACGTACAAATTGAAACATGTAAATTTCCCTTCGACGTATTCGAAGCTCGAAATGAAAAGTGTTATAACGCTTCGCCGCAATCGATACATCTCGTAGAATTTCTCTTACCAAACTACACGATAAGAACACATCAATTCGATATTAACCAACAAAATATATACAAACACATGAATTTAAATCTTTTCATAAATTCATATTAAAAAAAACTATATAAAATTTCATAGAGCCTTATTCGTACGAAACTGAACCGTTAGTCATGTACACATAAATCCAAAAAAGTTAATCATGTAATCAGTTAATTATGTGAGACGCGTGCCGTTTCTCAGACAATCTGGAAAATTCTCAGTAAGCAAACCTTTCGATGAATTAAGCATCACTACTTTGCTCATTTGTATTCGATATGCGAAGTTCGACCTTTCCCAAAACCAAAGTACGGGGCGCCGACTAAGCAAATTTTTGATCCACTCACGCACTTACTTACCGAACACGTAATATAAAATAATATATTGAATTTCACAGAAAAAGTAAATAAAACAACAAAAAGTCTTCGACTCACTAATCACCCATCATACAACGCATCTCACTCAAACAACGCAGTATATCGAGCATGACATTTTTATTAAAAAATATATTTTGTCATGTTAATATGACAAGCCATCTCATATACGATATTGCAGGATTTATTCTTCATTGTCGTACCTAGCAGATAATACTCGGTGTACGAACAAGGATAAACCAGGGTTTTGCCGTCAGGATCAAACCGCTCGATCGAGGTCGGCTTTATAGACATCTTGCTGACCCTAAATCGTCCTGGTTACATAAATAAAACATATAATAATAATATACTTCGAAATAATGTCAGTTATGTCGCACCGAAGCTTCATAATATCCGTACAGGAAATACCGAATATGCCTAGTTCGGAGCTAAAACGATACCTACCCCACGAACACCGAAATAAATCGTGCACGGCGTTTAATAAATTTAATATTTATGTATCTTACAAACTTCGAATATATTAAAGGGCGTATTTTACGCAAAATATTACGATATTGAATTTACAAATTATGTTTATTTCAATATCGAATTTATACGTAAAATAAATGTTGAAATGATTTTATTGAAAAATTTATATATACGAAGCATCATCACTCAAAATTTCAGAAAATTCTCAAGCTTCCCTCGGGTACAATAGTCCAACGACCTCTCGAAAATGCGCTCCCCATACATTATTATGATTATGCAAGGGAACGTGGCCAAATTTACGTGCACCACACGTGGTTCGAACCGAGGTATTTAATACCCGACCAGGGGGGCTATATACGTGTTGAGTTTCACGGTTAGGTTAGGTTAGTTTATTTTGAGGGTTAACCCGCCCCCGAAGCTCGTGTCGGAACTTTAGAAGTGCGCCTCGTGTGTACACTGGAGTGCTGCTTTATTATTTCTGGCTATTTTTTTAACGTGTGTATGACATTTAATTGAATGTATGGTTTCGGATATTAATAGGAAATGAAAATAATGACGAATCCATAAAAGTTGAAAAAAATACTTCGACTGAAATTGGATTTTTCTGTAAAAGTTTGATCGTATAAAATTGGCTTTCTATACGCGCAATTCGACTAAGCTTAATCGAGTTTCACAGTTCGACAATTTTCCAAATAAACAAATCTCTTCGTGAATAAAAATTCGAAAATGTTCTTCATTTCGAAATATTTATTTTTGTTGAATGGGAAAAAACAATTCTGAAATAGAAAAATACATTAAAATAATAAGCTTTTGGGATGTCGAAACATATTATACATATTTAGGATTCGGAATAAAATGAAAATTGCACGTATTTTAGCTTACTTTCATTTTGGTTTGAAACGAAATTAATGTTTAGGAATCTTCGATTCGCAAAGTCACGTACATATGTTTTGAATCTCTTCCAAAAATATCGACCAGAAGTAAAATTTTCAGCAACACGGGCGTTGGCCTTGTCCTGTGTATCTAACTTTCTATTTATCGTTTGCTTCAGAATTTTCAAAAATAGAATATTTATATTTTTCTAAACAAAAAATTTACACTTCCTATAAATATTTCCTACGAACATCGAAATAACCAATTTATTTATATGAACTGAAATCAACAGTTTTTTTATACAGTTTAACTTGTTTTAATTATTATACATTTTCAAATTGTTAAATATTATTTCTAGGTTTCTGAAATGTAATTTAAAAAAAACAAGGTCTGTTTATAATCACCTTTCGTATTTGCACAGTAAACGATGACTGCCTAGTTCCTAAAATAAAACTCTCTCGACCCGTTTCGTTCTGTTCACTCATATTTTTACAGCAATATTGCGCATTTAATTTTCTCAAGCGGGTCCGGTAAAAAAGGTTATATATATCACGTAACTTAACGTTAAAGTTTTTAAACTCTTCATAAGACTTCTCTTAACGATATCAAAAAAAGAAGACTCCGTCGTACTTAGGTGGTCACGTTCAATTTTCTCGCCCGGGAAGTTTTCCGAAAACTCTAATAACAAACTTATAAAGACCAACTTTGAGAACATATTCCCTTAACAAGTTTTTTTTCCATCTTTAAAACATCGCCATATCGAAAATTTTAACTTTACGCCATCGAACATGCGGTTAATTAAATAAGTGTACATACATAGCTTTTCAGTTTTTCTGAATTTTCGGCTACGTGCAACCTCGCAAATCCTTCGCATTAGAGAATTGCGACTAAAAAAGCACTCATTCAATTAAAACCCTCGATTTTCACCGCTTAAAATTGCCAAATCATCCGTGATTTAGCAGTGGACCGTTTTATCGACGAACAATCTCGACGCCTGCAAAGGATAAATCTCACCGGCTGAAAAAATACGCGTTTTCCAACATCGGTTTTCAATTCCCAGCACGGAAAAAGTCCCCGGATTTTTCGGGGATTTCCCAGGGAGAACCCTCCCTTATCGGTCTTAAATGCAGATTATCGCTTGTAACTTCCGAACATAATCTGGATAAGGCGAATGCGAACCCCTTTCACTCGCGTCCATTGTCTGAATGGGCCTCACGAAAAAACGAACCTCATTTCCCATTCGGCGTTTTAGAGTTCGGTATGTTTGGGTTTTTGTCGGTTTTAGAAAAAAAAAATGCTTTATTTGAATATATTTCGATTGAAAAATGTCTTGATTTTAACAATCATAAGAAGTTTGCTTTAAATTTTAATATTTGATCGAACACAGTTGTATTGATTCGAAAAATATTCAATCACTCCGTTTGCAAACATACCGGATTTATTTCACATTCCGATGTATGCAAATGATTCGAAAGCTCAAAGGAATAAAATTCTGTGAATTTTTCTGTTCGGGAAATGAAAAAAAAAACCTCACGCTTTTGTCTGTTTCGCTTCCTTCGTTCTTGTATAAGAATCGATAAGAAACATGTATGTATTATTTAAATTTTTCGCATTGAATCCAACATATATAAAGCAAGTACATGAAAAAAAATTATGTATATGCCTAATAGTCAAATAAGAAAATATAAAATTTTATGAACGAACCCTTAGGGGCATTAATTGTCCGCGACCGCGTACAAAATTGGACATTTCGCTGACCTCGGCTCAATTTGCGTACTTTTATCATATAATTTCGGTAGCGATGTGTATTTTTGTCCTTTTTTTGCATTTAGTCCACGGATGAAAAATTGTCTCAATTCGCTCAATTGGCGCTTTCTGCTTTGTTTAAACTCGTTAATTGGACCCCATCGATTGCGTCACCGGTTTTGCTGCCCGAATTGGCGAATAAACATTCATCAAACATTTTTTTATTTTGTTAAAAATTCATAATTCGCTTATAAATATATCAATTAAATCTTCAATAAATTCCGAACTCGAAAGAATCGATAGTTTCAACAAACTATGTTCGTAACGATTCAGACACGTCTACTATAATTTACATACTTTGAAAAGTTTGCAGATATTTTTTATTATGAAATTAAAATTCTTAGTAATGCCTAAAAATATTTTCATCGTTTAGTCAAAATTACGCAGCAGTTAAAACTCGAAAAAGTTATAACGAGCTTATAGCAGCTCTTAGTAATTAGTGATTGTTCGGTTAACCGTATAACATTATCGAATTAACGAAAAATTTGAATCCTTGAAATTGTGAGAAATTACTTTTATTATACATATCTATGAAATCACTGCAATAAATCGAAGAAGTATTATCTCCAACTTACTCTGTATAACTTATTTATACTGAAAACTTTTCTTATTCTTCGAATCGGTAAAAAAACTATTATGCTTTGAAAGAAGAGAATATTATTATAATGTAAAATTATTCATTTTCTCTCAAAGATACTCTCTGCACTGTATTACTCGATTCTTTATATAAGACTATTTTCTGATACAAACAGCTCTTTTTCTTATATAAAAAAACCACTCAAAAACCTGCGTTATACAGTGTTCGTTACATAATGAAAATTATAATATCGTGTCGCATAGGTATACACAATATGCAAATAAAAAAAGCAATTTCAAAAGTTTCACGTAAAGTTAAGACGCCGGCGAAGAAATCGGTCCGTTCCCCGAACGGGAGACTTTCCCTACTATATTTAAATAACATGCGAAAAACACGACTCAAATATTAAAATTAGGACAACGAGGGGCAATCAACGATTTCCAAAATATACGTATAATGTTATTTTTTGCTTTTTTCCATCGAAAGAGAGAGGAAAAAAGCCTGCCCTGGGGAGAAAAATTCGCGAAACAAATTCGCGTTACTTAAAATGGGACATCTCACGCGACATGAACTCATACAACCTGCATAATAATCTTAGAAGAAAATAAGATATTTCGCTTCTGATATAATATTTTTGTAATACATATATGAGACAAAAAGATAAATGGAAAAAAATATTAATTATGAAAATTAAATAATTTAACTATCAACCCTTTGCTAGCTTTAAACATTTAAAAACTAATTATGCAAAGTTTAATTTTAAATATTTACACAGATTGTTAAGAAAAATGATTTTGTAATGCACGAAATATTGCAGAATTTTCCTCAATCATAGTTAAAAAACTAAAATCAACTTACACATATGCATCTATGCAATGTGATAGAAATTGGATTTGAAATCTGCACAATTTGCACTGAAAATCTAAGCTGAACTTTTCCGCTTTAAAAGAGTTCGAAGTCACCAGTTTCTAGACATTTCGAAAATCAAGCGAAATATCGTCGAAGAAGTTATTCGCGTCATTCTCTGTGTAATTTCATTCGATCACTCCAGCTGTCGTCAGGACTTTCCGACCTGAAAAAATATTCTATAGCGAAACATTATAAAGCTCTATTCACATTATATCCAAAATCACCACTCAAAATTCATTCAAACACTCTTGATTTTGAATGACAAATAAATTCGCGATGCACATCAAAAACATATAGACAAATTTATCATCCATGATTTTGAGTATTTATTTTTTTTTTAATTCGTGTAATTTAAATGCAGAAATAATGAAAATAAAATGTTTTTATTGAATTGGAAATATTTGCATTTGGCTCGAAGATCGGTTCGAATGTAAATAGGACTTAAGGGTGTCGATATAAGCGAGTTTTTCCTCGGTGCAAGGAAAAGCGGGACTTTTCGAAACCGGGACACATTGGAAAACTTTACTCTCTTTCTCATTCCGGAAAACTGAGAGCTAAGTGTTGAAAAAAAATCGTTTATTTTCAACGCGAAAGTTTGCCTTCGTCTCACTCGCCGATATAAGATTTCTGCGAACAATTAATTTTTCTCCGCTCACAAAGACGGCTCTTTCTCTTTCAAATTAAATTCAATGTATAATACACATTGTTTATTTCTAGATTTAAATATATGTAGATATACTAAAATTAATCGATTTCATTTTCATATAACTGAAATATCATTATTTTTATTATTTTTTCATGTTACAGTGCGTAATCATTCCATTGAAAACTGTTAAATTAGCTTAATGAAAATAATCAAATTTGAATTACGCTCGATTATTCGAATTGAATTATAAAAAAATAATAATTCATTTATTTTCATGTACAATATTTTAACTATTTCCAATTGACGTCATTATTGATTATAAAGATTAATTAATTTCCAATATTATAAATGAACGAAATATTAATAATCTGAAACGCTCCAAAAATGAACACAATAGCTGTCATATTAATCGAAAATTGAAATTCATTTCGCAAAAATTTTAATCAAAAAATGTTGCATTTAACTTAATGAAAATAAATTCGAAAGGTTATTGCATAGAAATTCGGTAAAAAATGTATATCTAAATGTTTTTAAAATCAAATCTACGTATTTTAATGTAACAACAATTCATTTAAAAAATTTGGCATATGATTTGAATACCAAATAACTTGCATTTTTGGTTAAATCGAGGGAGAAAATATGTGTTTCATTTTACATGTGCATTCATAGAACCAAATGTCACCTTGTCTACATGTATGTTTAATTTATCTAAAACATTTTCTAAAAATTCTAAAACGTATAGAAAATATTATATCTCTATGCGCTTTGTAATTTTGTACATTCCTGAGAAATCTGCGTAGACACATTTTCTTATATGGAATAAATCGCTTACGAATCCGTTTTCGATTTCTTTCGTTTCTCGGCTGCAATATTTTCTTATTCTTGAACAGTTCGCATCAAATATCTATTCTTCCTTAGCAACGTCTGTCTACCGTTTGAAGATCAAAAGATTTCCAAAGCTTAAACGTCCCTATGAAAAAAAAAGGGTTCGAAGAAGAAGATCATGTGACAAAACCTTTTCTTAGAAATGAACAAACTAGAACATGCATATGAGAATTTTCGCAATCACTTTTATGTCGATTATAAATCTTAATCTTTCACAATGAAAACTTATTTTGCAAATTAAAACGGCGCCTTTAGCCCCTATTAAATATATAAACGATTCGAAAGCTTAAACAAAAGCACTTAATAACAGATAGTTCAGAAGTGATTTAACTAAAATTTCAAACTGCATATTGATCAAATTATATAAAAGCGTTTCATTTTCTTGTAAAATTAATAACGGTTTCAATGAATCATTGTTAAAAAATCAGTTTCAATATAAACACGCGATTATAGAGTTCAATAAGAACCTAGTACGAAAACATCGATTCGACACAAGGTTTTTCCAATATTTAAACATAACACGATCCCATCCGTGGAAACATCGCTTAACCTTTTCCGAAACGCACTATGCGTACCACTTACAACCTCCCCGACGGCCATTCGGGTAGGATTAGCTTTGAATAATTAACTGGACCGCTTCCATTATTTGGACTAGTTGAGACAGTTAGAAATTGGCCTAAATCCACACGGGCTTAATCTCCGCCCTTTGTTTGCACTTGGAAAGTGTACGAATCCGTTAACAATTTCGACATCGGGGCTCGAAGGCTTATGAAATATGATGATAATCAGCGGCGCTGGAAAAGCGTCACTATTTAAGGGTCGATGAATCAGCGGGTTCGTCTCGGAAACGAAAATGTACAGCAGCTGCTTTTCGTGCTTCGTCGTCGCGTTCGTTGATCGCTTTACCCCACGCGAACATCTTCAGTCGTTCTCAATCTGAGACTTTTTTATTTGAAAATTATTATATTTTTTCAAAATATACTTTTGATTAATGATTTCATCGAATTGATGTAAATTATTGATTAAAAAGTAAGCGTTTTGATTTAATAAGCATCGTTTCAAGTCAACACACTACTGTGAAAAATTTGACACTTCATTAATGTTACAATTTTTTGCAAAATTTTCAGTAAATTGGTATGTAGTTTCTTATCAAATTTGATAATTAGTAAAGTACGTCTCTTAATATTGAATTTAATATCGATATTTGGAATGATTTCCATGGAAAATTCAATTGAAGGAAAACATTACTTAGAATAGACTGTTGTTGGCATGTACTAAATTTATATTTTATCGTACAACTCTTCTTTTTAAGAATTATCTTGATTTTTCTAGACAGTTTACATAAAATGTTATTTTCTTACATTCTAAGAACCATTTTATAATAATCTGTTCTGAAAATGTTTACGATATTTCCAATTTTTCCATGAAAATCAATATAGATATTGGTGTCAAACGCAGTATTTATTACCAGTCGTACTTGATCACTCTTTAAATTATATTATGATAGAAGTTTATGATGATTTATTACATTTTTACGGAAAAATGTAACAATCCTCAATTTATTAATAAAAGCACCCAGAACTAAAAACAGTAATATACGTTTCGGAAAACCAAAATGAATTTAAGGAATACTCTAAGCATTTCAAAAAACATTCTCAAAGTGTCATGTACGGGTCAACATCTGATTTTAGAATGTTAATGTATGTGAGTAATTGGATGAATTTTTTTATGTAATTCGATAGTCGACAGTCGAAATATTGATAACCACTGAAAAAGACGGCGCCTTGAAGCAGACGCCGCAAATAGCGTCGGAAATGCGACGACCGCAGGATCCGGCAAGAACGGCGTCTGCGACGTCATTAACACACATTAATACTCATTTCAGAATGTGCATCTACCATCTTCTTAGGGTACGTTCACACCGTATCTCTTTCTCTCTAGTATCTGATAAAACCGCATATACTCTGACAGCATATTTATGTTCATTTCCAGAACGAAACGTACTCTCCACATATGAAAATCCGCGTTAAAAAATTTATATGCATTTGTCTTAAGCGTCTGTGTTTTGGTTTCGATTTCAAAGGATACCAGATCGCCGGTTAATTGTATATGAGGGAGATTGGTGCGTTTTCGTTCGCGGGGTAATTAAGGTCGTTTCGTTGATTTATTTTTCATTGTTTTATGTTTTTTTTTCGGTTGAATAACGAGGGTGGTATTTTTAGCGAGAAGAGTTCACTTTTAATGGGTTTGTCTTGTAAGGAAATGCGCGCTGCGTTTTCACTCTTTCGAATGAGGAAATGCGAATGATGGAAATTTACAGCGAACAAATTTTGTTCAAAAGAAAAAAGTAATATTAAAGCAAGAAAAAGATTCTAACTGCGAAATTTAATTATATGAAAATTTATATACGACTTTGTTTCAACTCGCTCATGATAAAAATATGACATTTAAAATAAGCACTCGACTAACATTACTTATTCTCGTTTGATATTCGGAATCCCGTCTCTAAAAGATAAACAAAATAGATGAATTTTCAATTTAAAATGCGATTCGAAGAACACTCAGAAACATTAATTTCATGCGATTCGTATTTATTCGGCTATTTCAGTTCGAAACTAAGATTAACCAACACAAAATCAAAATTTCATTTTAACAATGAAAATTCTACTTGAACTTTATTGAATTCGGAAAATTAAACAATTTCGCCATTTTCGAGATATTCAATAATTTTCTTTATTGGATATTATCAAAATGGAAAATTCTATGAATAAGCACAGACATATTATCTGTTATATATTCCGAATCTTTAAGTATCGCAATATACAAGTAGTACATAGATATATTTGACACTGATATACTTGTGTATCGAGAGAATTTCCTCGACATATTTCCACTGAACAAACACTCCACGTGTGGACAAATCGAACGAACCGGAAACCGATCGACAATCTGTGACTCGAACGGAAGTTTGCTCCGCAGGAAGGCCGCAATGATGTGGAATTCCATACGGCACTGAAACGGACGAGGCGAGAGGAAGTCGCCTCTTTAATTATTTTTTAAGTGACCATCGTCATCGACGCGTCATCGTCACAAATCGTCCGGAATGGGAAGAGTGCCGGAGGGAAAGTCACTTTCCCGGAACAAAGGAAACACTCTTTCGTCGGTGATTATTGTCGTCGGTGTCTTTCGACGACTTCCTTCGCCTGTGATGTATGAAAGAAAACAGTCTCGAGTCCGATTTTGTGCTAACACTCGAAATGATCTGTTGAATTATACAATGTGTTTAATGCGCGTCTCGGATATTTAAAGATGGAGAGGAATAGTCATGCAAAGCATCTCTAATAAGAAGAGTGGACTCGTTTGCTGAATATTTTATTGCTTTCTTTTCGCTAGAAGGACAAGAGAAGTCGAAGATTCGCGAAAAACAAAAACAAAACAATTATCGAGAGAGAAGGCGGATTTTTTTGGGCCAGCGAGTATCTATTTCTGATTCGTTTGGGCATTCTTGCTTGCGGCCAGACGTCTGGGATCGTGAGTACTTCCGTTCACTGAGTTAATTCATGCACTTGATTTGCTAATATTGAAAATATCAAATGAAATATCGAATGGGAAACAATATGATAATTTTGTGATATCTTGGATATTAGTATATAAACAAATTTTCAATTCAGTGTAGAATTTCAATATGCATACCTAATTAAAACGTCTCTATGTATGAAAGATAATAATGTAAATTAACAACCCAGTGTTGAAATGCGTTTGAGTGAGCAATATTTTGAAAATAATTCGGAGTATATGCAGATTGATAAAAATTAAATAACTCACATGCAATTCAACGAATCAGCAAAATCCATGTTGTTTAGAGCAATTGGGATCTCACACTTATGCACTCACATATTCACTTTAAGATGGTAACATTGGCGATAAGAGATTTAATTTTATGATAATCACATTTATTTTATGAAATTAATTTGAATTCACGTCATTTGTTTTAAATGTCCGGATCGATACTAATTTCAGTTTTGTGATTTCTACAATACGGAAATGGTGAAATACATAATTGCTTTGTTATCGGAAATATTTTTTTGCATGTCCGCTTCTTTAATTTTTAAAATAATATGAATATAGTTTTGTAATTTTTATAAAACAGAAATGGTGAAATACATAATTGATTTGTTATCGGAAATATTTTTTTTGCACGTCCGCTTCTTTAATTTTTAAAATAATATGAATATTGTTTTGTAATTTTTATAAAACAGAAATGGTGAAATACATAATTGCTTTGTTATCAGAAAAAATTTTTTGCACGTCCGCTTCTTTAATTTTTAAAATATTAAGAATATCTTTTTGATATTATTATCGTGTTAGATTTGATTATTGAGTCTTTTTTTTATAACACAGTTGGCAATTGTCTGTTGTTGTGAAGACGCGGATTGCAGGTTAGGTACGTTTTGATTTTTTATATAAACAGCCGATCATAGATCGATCAAATTGGAGAATATCAGGGCAAGGAATAGCGATGGCCAACAAATCTTATCTTTCTAATTTTATAAAGATATTATAAATTATTCTAAATTGTAATTGATAATTTTAATATTTTAAAATTGTTCTGATTACGAATCTATGTGATGAACTTAAATTTAAATTTTTATATCATTCTCCAATTTGCATATATTTGACGTTGTCACGTTAACTTTGAAACATATCACATTGCATGTTATAATAAAATACATTATACAAGACTACTCAATAAACTTTATAAAAATATTGACACTTCTAAACAAGTCTCCAGACGAGTTATTTTCTTACGGCGAATTTTGGGTCAAACCCTCGAAAAACAAACAATCGATAAATAGCTAACATATTCAGAATTGCAACTGTACCGAACGAACTTCGGCCATAGAATGAAAAACAAAGGCAAGAAAACGAAAGTCGTTCTATTTGCGGACCGCAGACCCCTCGTGGTTCGTCAATGTCTATGGCGATACATTTAATGATTGTCTTCCGTCACCGACAACATCGTTCTCGTGTTCGCATCCGAATCTATTTGTCATAAACCGAAAATATTCAGAAACAGGGGGTCGAAAATTCGAAAATAACCGCCGACACTTCCCCTCTTCCTTATAAATATTTCTAAAAATCAAAGTAATTCTAAATCTTCGGCTCAATTAGCTTTTAATATCGCTCCTTCTATAATGATATGGCTGAATCCGGCAGTCTCTCCTCGGGGACCTATTATGCTTATCCCCGGGATATGGGGAAGGTCCTTCGGTTCTGGCGAATTTGAATGCGAACGTACAATGGCTAACTACGCGCCATTAGTACTACATTACGGCTCGCTAGGTTGAAATTACGCAATTATGTGGCGGATGGAGTTATTAGCCAAGTCGTGGGTGACCCTTGAAAGGGCCAAACTACACACTTGCCTCAGTGTCCGATGAAGTGTGTTCCTTTTAAGGTGACCACGCACTACGAAGACGCTAATTTCGAAATGCGTCGTATTTCTGCTTAAACATAGTGAAATTAGTTTCTGTGAAACTTTAGTTCTTTCGAATAAATCACATATTTTCAAGAGTTTTAAATATTCAACGTGCTCCTTACCGCCAGGTCTCTCGCCGTAAAATTGAGTTTTCGGCTCTGAATAAATTTTCGCGCATAAATCTGACAGTTTTCCGCGAAAATTGCAAAATCCTTACGACAGACGCTTATTGCGGTTCCTTCCTCCTCTTCCCGGTCATCATCATCATCATCATCCTGCTAGTCCTCTTCTCGGAAGAAGGCTATAGAACAGGTGTTGTGTTATTCTTCGGAGTCTCACTATTATTTTCGGCTTTCCATCGATCCTCGGAAGGATAATAACTCGAGCAGGTGCGCTTTTTCTCACCGCAAAGGAAAATTATTCAAGGCTGCCGGGAAATTCCTCTTTTCTCATTTAAATATCGTTTAACCCCTTTCGCAACCTTTTTTCCATTATGAAAAAATACACGATACAAAATTTCAATAAAACGTTCTATATCGAGTATACATATTTCTGTTTTCATTGTATGAGATGTATAATAGAACGAGAAAGTTCTATAAAAAAAAATGAACTATATCTACTTACATACATTTTGACAAGATAAATATTCAAATAATTCGATCGTTAAAAACCGCGAGAAAACTCAAAAGCATTTGGTGAAGAAAAAAAACATTCACACCAAAGTATCGTAAAGCGAATCGGTACATTTCCGAAAAATAACATTAAAAAATACATAAAAGACCAACCCGCCGTAGGAAAAAAATATTTATAAAAAAAAGGAAACATTTTCTTGAGCCGCTACAAATTGGCCAAATTAAAGGTCCAAAGCGGACGGTCGTACCCATTTAAAATTTCTCGACTCCGAAGCTGGCTGTTTTTTTTTTCCCGCGCAAAAATGTGCTTTCATACTGTCAATGCGAAATTTTCTTAGAGGGATGAGGACGAAGGTGGCGAAATTGATTTGATTCGCTCGATTTTCGTCGAACTGAACTGAAAAGGGTGGTTGGAAAGTAAATTTGGGGTGCAGGGGGGTGGTTTTAGCTCTGTTTACATTCGGACAGATCTTCAATCGATTTAAAATAGATTAAATATAACTTTCGAATCGACATAATCAAAAATCAAATGAGACTTAATCGAGTAAAAATAATATTCATAGACAGAATGATTAAGTTCTTTAACGAATCATCTTGGTTATCGTCGATGACACGATTCTGTGCATAATCAGAAATTCATTGTTGGGATCACAGTTCAGTTCTTGTGTGTATAAGGCTTCGGGGAGGGATTCGGTATCGCTCGATTTTTTTAATTTCACTTTTTTCTCGAGCCCAAATCGAATCACTTTCCAAAAAGCATTTGTTCCGGTCGATTTCTGCGCGAGTGAATTCGGCGAGATTTACGTAAATTTATTTATTTCTTACGTAGAAAATTTTACACGCAAATGGTCCGTATCGACTGATGTATCCGCTCTTTGTTGTGTTCTATTTTTCTCAAACGGAGCGAAAATATATGCGCGTTTAAACGTTAAAACAGTGATGTCGGCTTTTTCCCTTCCTTGTCTTTTGAAGTTGAGAAGTATTTTTTTTTCCGCGTAAAAAATATTTCCCCTCTTTGTGCGTCGATAGATTTAAGTACGACTTTTATATTAACGGGAGGGTTTTTTTCTTTCGATAGTATTTGTCGTGGTTGCGGAACGAAGGTAGGGAAAGCCCTCGCTCTCAATGTCAAAGCGATTCTTATGTCAGTTTTCCCAAATGGATGGGGCACTTATTTCGATGGAATTTCAGAATTCGATATTTACATATATGCACGTAATACAATTTTCGATCTATGATGAAACCCTTCATGGAGAATTCTCGACTTGAAATTATAAAAAAATATGGTGAAATATTCGTTCGTTTTGTTTTAAAATAATATTTATTTAATTCAAATAATGGCCAATTAGAAACGATATGAACTCGTTTTAATATTAAAACGACCGCTTGCTATTTGAATAAAATTATATTATCTATTTTTTTTTCGTGCTAAAATTATCAATATTTATTCTTATCTTTCAATATTATCGACATACAGATTTTTTACGTTTAGTTCCGGCGGATATGGATAGTTTTATCAACATAAATCATTATTGAATGTAGAATATAATTTTCAATTATTAAAATCAAATACTTTGACTAAATATTAAACTGATAATCGACAGGTAAAATATCTACCTATCAATAAAAATAATTGTTGAAAAAAAGTTGAATTGTATTAAAATTAAATTAAATTAAGTGCCATCTATGCGCAAAAATTTAAAACTAATTTCACAAGAACTTCTTTAATATGGTTTACGTATTTGCTAAAAATTCGTTAAAATTCAAATTCGCAAAAACAAATTACAATTCTTTTATTTATCTCAAATGAAATAGATAAACGTCAAATCAAAACTTCGATGTAAATCCGTCAAAAACACAATATTTCCTTTGAACACGATTATGTTTAATTGCTCATTATCGTCTAATTACAGGATGAGCCAAACTCATCGACGATGGACACCTCTGGGGAATTAGCGTCCAAGAGGAGCATGTCCTCCCAAGCCGTTGCCGGTCAAGCAACTCCAACAAGGACATGCTTCAAGAGGAGATCCTGCGACGCCGCTCTGATGCTGGAGTGCTTAGACGCCGAACACCACATGCTCACGAGCAGCATCGAGGGTGTATTATGGTCCGACGAAGAAGAAACCGAGTACTTCTACAAAGAAGAAGCTGCCACCGTATGGAGTCAAGGTACGACTTTTATGATTCTAACCAGTTTTTTTAGTTTTCGCTGTGAGGCTCTTGTGGTCGGGAATATTACGTTGTGTTGAGAGAATATAAAAATAATTCTCGTATTTGTATTTGATTTTGAAAATGATTTCATATTGGAAAAAAAACGTTTATACGTTTCAATAAATATTAAAAAAAATAATAAACGTGAAATTGTTGTGGTAAAAAAGGCAACGTATTCATAAGGATCTAGCTGAAGCATCATTACTTCGCTCATTTAGTTCCAGCTAGCAATTATTTCACAACGATTATAAACATGCTGAAGTTCGCGCTAACTGCCAGAGCATTCATTATGCGATTTTCACCTCTAAAGATTTCAAAATTAACGACTAAAAATTCGCATCTGTGTAAAATGTAATACTCAATTTTAGTACAGAGGATACTTAACACTAATACGTAACGTGAACAAAAATTGTCGTTAAAAGTGTCTGCTTCAAAGTGTCTAGCACTCCCAGAGGGATAATTCCGCACTAATTACGCGCATTAATACCGAAAAATGCTTTATGTTTCCCACATAAAAATGTCAAAATGAAAACGCCAGAGGTGAAAATCGTTATTTAGATAGAGTGCTTCAATCATCTACCTCGTATTACACGACACCAACGCATTTGCTACCGTTTGAAAACGCGCCGTTTTGATCGTCAACACTTCCAACGTCAAAATGTCAAGGCTCGTTTTCGAAAATCATAACCGTCAAAAATTCAGTGCTTAATTAATATAGAAATAATCGCAGTGAAAAGGCGATTGCTCGGAATGAAAAAGGAAAACTTGTCCGAAAATATTTTTTGCTCTCAACGGAAGCAAAGTGGAGTGGGCAGATATTAGAAGCTTTTTTATTTCTGTTTACGTACATGTGCAACTATTCGGCCATAATTGTATTATAAAAAAACTTTGAATGTTTTGTAATGACAGTTACACAAATTAATTGCATAACGTTCTTAACATACACTATGAAAAAAAAACAGTTAATTGAAGGTGACGTCGTTGTTTAAGCACGCGGTTTTTTCTATGTTTTTCACCAGATTGAATTATTCGCTGTCATAATACGCTTGATTATTTTAAAGAAATTCAGTATACAATGTGTGTTTTAATGAATTGGAAACTAAGTGGTTTGATAAGCGAGTTAAGTGGGTCGTGGGCAATATTAACTTACATTCTTACGTAAAGAATGCTCTTCGATTAGTGTCATTCTTCTTGGTTAACTTGATCGGATTTTGCTATAATGTAAATAAATATTCGATAAAACCATGATGCAATTCAGTTCACACAGTGAAGGCCATTAAGTCATCTACTGATATTTGTATACAGATAAGATTAGAGTTTCATCCAATCATTCGTATTTCAACAATCGATTGATTCGAAATTCTGTTTTACACAACTCAAGTCATATCTAGTACTTTTTATTAACCCTAATAATAAGTTTAATTTTATGATTTCTTTAGAAACATTTGCAACAACGAAACTCATACATTTTCCAGTCATGCATAATTTGTTGCAAAAATAACATTTGAACAAACGTACGATACTTTATGAAAACATCTTCAATACGGTCGTAAACTTTTTACATCCCATACAATTTAAGGGCCCGAAAAATTTTCGGAACGCCAAGGGCAGACTTGGAGGCTTTCGCGGTTTCGGCCCAGCGAAAAACGAAAATACACACACTCCAAATAACCAAAAAAAAAAATCCTCGATAATTTATTACGATCGTAGCGCATGTCGAGAATCATTGCTCATTCAGAGTCCGGGGGTAGGAGAGATGCGAGTTTTTATTGCGCGTATATCACTCCGAGATGTATGTTCGATTTTTTCTCCGGGCCGTAAATCAAATTCGCATATTTCGCGCCGAATACCCCCGTGAAAATAACGAATATTATAATTTAATTGTGTAAAAAGTGTTCGCGAAAACCCCATAGCGAATTATGGCCGTTGAACGAACTCGATGCGCTGCGTTGCAAATGAAAAATTTGCATATGTTCTTGTGGATTTTATTTCGAGTTTTCGCATCGGGATGATTGAGTTTTATTTTATGCATCTTTGATTTTCTATATTTTGAAATCGAAAGATGTATCTTGAATTTATCGATACCCAATCAAATTCATTGCACTAATACTTTGCTTATCGTAAAATATATATACTTCCACGAACCTTTTAAATTTTCCTTATACAGAACAATTGATTCCGCGAACATTACGAATATAACACGTATTTGCGTTCAAATTGTAATTTAGATAAATTCAATTTAGATAAAGCTCACACGCTTCACTGAAAACTGTTGACCGTAAAGGCGTCGAAGTGTCGATACATTCGGTCGCCTATGAATGATAACATGACGCCTCTTAATCACTCTATTCGTTGTTATAATTATAAGTAATAAAAATCTTATCGAAGTTATTTTACGCAAACGTCTGCCTTTTCGATATGTTCGTTTCATTCATAATTTTTTATTTGTCCCCTATTGTGTATTGCGAGATAGTGTCTTATATAAAGCGTAAGTTTCGTAAACTCGTGCGAATGTGAAAATGTGTGATTTAGCGCTATTTTATAGCCCCGAATATTTTATATAAATGTAAATAAATCTATATAAAATATGCGATCACAAAAACAAATAAATCTATTGGCGATTTCAACGATTTTTATCCAGTTCAGAGATAAATCACATTAGCACTTTTCTCATACTAATTTAGAAAATGTTATACGATACTTGATTTATTTTATTGTCAGTTTACATCCAATACCATGTAGAAATCGATGAGGATTTATTTCCATATAAAAGCCTAATTTTCCTATTCACTAACGATTAGATATCGTCAGAAACGCTAATCGCCATTGACACGCAATGACCGAGAATCAATCAAGATTTCACATAAAAGAAACCGTGTGTAATTCTCAACCTTTCGAACCGAATTCTAAACATTTTCTCATATAGAGTGGACCACAGAAAGCATTCCCAGACTCTAAAAGGGGAAACATTTCTGACTCATATCCGGCCACATTTTCAAACCCATCCTAATTAGATGTTTCTAATGCGCAAAAAATGCATTCGAAACCATTCTCAAATACGCCGAAACCGATTCGAATTCCTCGAAACGGCATTTTCGCTCATTCAGATCGAAAATAAAAAGAGAGTTTACCTTTTGATAAAACGCGTTTTATTGATATTAATCTGTCGGTGACCGCTTAAGTATTAGATGGCGGATAAGAAACGGGAACGCAGTAGAGAGAAAATCCGCTTCGTTTTTGTTTAAGATTTATGTAATGGTATTTGTTGATCGAGTTAAATAATTGAATCTGTGTATTTTGCACCGGTAATTAAATAATTGTAGAAATGTTCCTTGTTCGTACATGATTTGAAATCTGATCGTTCTCGATAGTATCATAGTTGAAAATTTCTCCACTTAACCGTAACGATATTGAGTCGCCTATAAATTACTTTCCAGAAATACTTCAAAAATTTTATTGAACTTGTGCAACGGACAACGAACGACACATTGACTAATGACCGCAATAGGCCAAGGGTAATCAATATGAGGAGAAAGGAAAATCGATCGAAAAAATAAAACAACAAACAATCGCTCCACATATTTAACCTGTAAAATAATTCTTAGTATGCACTGAACTGACATGATTATAACGCTTTTCGTATACCGTTTAAAATCAATGTAGCAATCGGAGAGACACATGTATATTTTTTATTAGTGAGACAGATCGTAACTTTTCTGAATGAAATCGTGGAATTCGAGTCACTGATTATACGACATTTTGACCTTCTTGTACTATGATAATGGGGTCAATCAAATTTATTAGATAATGATCGATAATTGACTATGTTCGGCAACAATCTAACGCGTTTCATGTCATTTTAATTCAAAAATTTGTATGAATGGTTTGTAAAAAATATCAATGTCGATATTTAGTCAAACTATTCACTAAAAATACGATTATAAATATTTAAGCAGTTTTTTCATATATTTACATTTGATTGAAATAAACTCTACATATTTATTTACATAAATTATCGAAGTTTTGTGATATCGAATATTATCTGCTAGCAAGTAAATACTCGTAGTTATTAGATAAACAACGCTTCCGCTATTTATTCGATAAAATGAAAAAAATAAGAATACTTCCTTTCTTTGTCGACTATTTTAAGTGGCATATTGACTATCTTATTTATTATAACCGATCACCTCTTTAATCTTCATACTATTTCTTATCACTTGTATGCAATCATGTATTGAAATCTATCAAGACGGCACAATTTCCCTCGTTTGAGAGCCGCCGATCTACGAAACATCCATCCTATGTCGAAATAACACGAATCCATCATTACAAAGTCCCATATCCGACGCGAGATCCGCGACAATGACCATTAACAGTCCTCTGGCAGCAAAGAGGCTGACGTTTCATCTGCGACAATAATTGCCGAGATCCCATCATCACGATCGGCAAAGGCAACCGTATCATTGTCGTCTGGGGCCGATGAGCTTCATCTCTCCCATACATGGCGAGATGGACCCGGTCCAGACGACTCCGTTGCTGGCCGCTCTTCAAACTGGTATACGCGAGGACGAAAAGAGTGAATCACCGATGGTGGCAGTTACAGAGGTAGCGGTGCTCTACAGGTGATTCTAGATTCATATTGAGACCAGCCGATTGATTGTAGAGTGTTTGTGCACGCCGCGTTGAGCCTCAGTGTCTCAGTGATGCTGGATTCGAGTCCTCTCAGATCCTGGAGAAAGTCACATGTCGTACTTCTCATTCGATTTGATGATTCGATACATCGAATATTGAATCAATTTGATTCGAAAATAATGATTACAAAATTATTCCTACAAATTAATCTCTCTACTTATTTGTGACGATTAGATTCAATCGAATTTAATCTAATTTTTTGCTCTTCGAAGGCACTAACTCTAGCGATTATTTTATTATTTTTTTAATAGGTATCAGTACTTGTAAAATAAAAATTGTATAAAATTCTTTGTCTCATGATATTTCAAAAATACCTTCATTGCTAAAATGTATTGAATTAAACGAACTATAGTCGGTATTAGCGGAAATCCTCATTGTAAACTTTATTGCTTTCACCCTTCTCATTTGTGCGCTTTTTCGCTGTAATATAGCTATAAAATTCATAATAAAAATATAATAGGTAGGCAATACTAGTTAAGTAAAGGGATGAGTGTATATCGAGAAAGCTTTTCTCTCGGTCCTAACGAGACGCTAAAAAGGAAACTTTAACGATTTACGCGTTGCTCCTAACGGGGAAATGATTCCCAGTTGGATTTTATGAATCGGAGTTTTGTTTTATTACTACATGTACATTGGGTCCATTTATCCTATTTGATCGTGTTATAGTGAAATTAGGTCAAATATAAATCGAGATATTCACGATTATTGGAAGCAATTTCATGCGAATATCCCTCTTGCTGATACGCAATACAAATCTATGTATAAGATTTGATGTTATCTATATTGAATAATTTTCTTTTTTTATTGGTTCTTATCTAAATATCTATGAATATATACAATTATTGAACCATTATCATAAAAAAGTGTTAAAAAAAACTCAATCGGAAACAATTCAAAACAACACACTACTTTAACGACTTACACAAAGCTCTTCGTAATTCCATTTTACATTCAACAATTACGTCACCATAAATAAATTCAATTCGGAACACAGCAAAGCTCTTGTTTCACCTATTCGCTCGGATTAATCCCAATTAAATAATATAAAGCTATCGGTCCAATTAACTCGTAACTTCCACGTACCCGGCGACTTTACATTTCGATCGAATGATATCATCCTAATGCCGCGTGTATTATGCAGATTGGATAAACGGCTTAATTGCTCGACTTTTGCCATCTACAAAAATCCATCTATAAACACTCATATTACGCTCGATACAAAAAGGTTAAGCTCATGGTGTTAAATGTCAGTGCGAGTTTCTCATCGATGCTCAACGAAGGCTGTTCGATTTCAGTATGTCAGATTGGATTACTGATAATCGTAGTTGTTCAATAGTGATACTTGCCGGGTTATAATTTTCAAAGAATTGAAAATCGTGATATAAAAATTCACAGTAGAGCGGCGAGTTCTGTAGTTTCTTTTTTTCCTCAATTAATTTGCAATTTTTAGATACTTATATTGATTTGTTCACGTTTCCGCTTATCTTCAGACGGCGCCAAATGATGAAACATATATTGATAAACGTTTGCGGAATTGTGTGATAATAAAATTTTTGATAAGGCATAGATTCGTTTATTTCAGGAAGCGAATCGGCACTTTCAGAAGTGCAATAATTTCACTGTCAAATCATTAGAATAAATTGACTTTTATCTCAATTATTAAAATCCGCTTTATGAAAATGATCAAAGTGCTTGATCTTATTTTTATCTATTCGATCAAAGCTACTGAATTCTAGGAGAATAATCTAATCAGTTTTTTCATATAATTAGTTTCAGATAGTTTTATCTAAATAATTCCAAATAATATAATATTACAACAAGACTAAATGTATTCCAAACCAACAGGCCTAAACGCAAAGTACATTTCATTTTACTAATGTCAGCAACACAGCAAACATTTTTTTTTCAATTTGATATCTAAAACAATAAATTTTCTCCCTTGTGAAATTCGTTTCTACATTCCTACGAATACAAAAGACTTTAAATTCAACAAAGGGAAAGTCCCCTCTTGTTACCATCGCTCCATAGCAAAATACCCCAACCGCTTTGCCGGAAGTATGATATCGCAGGAAACTGCTATGTCTAAAATACCAGAACACTCAAACATTCTAAAACCAAATTCATGGAAGCAAACGCCAGTTAATCGAAGTATTCTTATGTTTTGTACATTCGAATTACTATGTCTGATTACGCCAATTTATCTCGAGTCGAAACTTTACGAATTCTCTCGAACGCAAACCACCTTTACATAATATTATTCGATTTCTGAGTCGTACAGGTGTACGACACGAGCCCGGAATACACCATTTGTATCCACAATTGTGAATACCATTGTCTGTGGCGACGAAGGGTCTCACCTGGGAACGAAGCTCGAGGGTCACGACTCGGACCGCCCTCCAAGGGAATGATATATACCGAAACTGGTATTATTTTATATCGCGTAATGCTGTTATCTTATTGTTGTACAAGTGCAAGAAGGATTCTAACGGCCGCTTCGAAAACTCGTTTCAGCCGCATCGGTATAACATTAGATGGATCCTTCTTGGATATCTGTGAAGCGGAAGCAACACTATTCCGATAAATTTTCTTAAAAATATTCCGTACAAATTCATTGTACTGGAGACATCGACGCGTCGAAGCACGAAACCCGCACCCCTCCCGGTTGATTAAAATCGGACGAATTAATTAATCGAACGACCGGTTTCCTCGACTGTTTGACGGTATGGCATTGCAAAAATTAACAGACATAAAAAAAGTCGACAAAACACTTGCTGAAGCCGGTATCGAAACCCCTCGGGCGAAAAGTCGTCAATGCTGTACTATCCTTAGAAATCGATATTATATTTTATTGGATTACTAATCGCGTATTTATGTGTGTACCGAATCGAATTTTTATTTATGGTCGTTTGTGTGTAACGCACACCTTGCAATTACAACTTGTGTTATAATCGTATATCACATGCATTAAACGGCGGATTAGTCGTTCGAATGCTTCGGGGTACTGAATATCCTACATATTATGCTGAACGCCATTGTTTCGCATGAATTTTCATACGTAGCGACGTTTCATTTGTAATAAATCACGTTTTATTGATCGTATTTCGCATTTTCAATACATATTGCAATTTTCGGCCGTTTTTATGTCTGTTTGTAAAATCACCATTATAAAATTGCGCGTTTCGAAATGTTTGCGGATTGAATTTATCCTTTTTATTCTCGATTCTAGATGATTTGCATTTCAGTACTACCGATAAAACATCTAAAGCTTACAATTGAATTGATATTTATATCGTTTGATAATGATATGTTTTATTTCCTAGTCATAAAATATTGTATATGGATCGTTTAGAAATAATTAATTAAAGAAACAATTTGATTACCGGTTGTGTAATTAAAACATCAAAAAATATAGCTATTACAATATAGAAACATAATGTTCAATCAATTTGTTAATTAAAATGTTCACATAAATAAAATGTGATATAAAAATTTTTGAAAGCCCAATTCCGTGTTACGTATTTGTTCCCACGTTTGTTAGGCGTGCGTTACATCGATATAGATAACAATCTGGCGCCATTTATCTTATTTTCCATATGAAAATCAGCATTTACACACACATTTTACTTCACAAAATTGAAGAAATAAAATTTTCAGACCTCAAAAACGACCGCTTTTATAGATAGATTGCGTCAAAACGTATAATTAATTAGCGATAAACGTTCGCCATTCAGATGCTATCGTAAATTGACAACGATACGTATTATTTTTTTCAGAGGAACAGGTTCTTTTTTGCGCGTTTTTCATTTATATACGTCGACGTAAATGAAAAGTGAAAGGTAACAATTGACGAAATTGCCAGTCGAGCCTTCCCATATACTGAGGTCTCTTATAGCGTTGAGTCATATGTCCGCGAATATGTAAGAGACCGTCAACGACAGGTGTCCTTTTTCATTAATATGAAAATGTAGGCTTCTATTCACAGTAGATCCTATTTTATCAGAAAAAAGCAATCGAAATTAAAATTTACTTTCACGAAGAGATATTTCAACTAATCTTTACTGCACCGAATATGAAATTGCAACTCGATTTCCTGTGAGCTTGAAAGCTTTTATAAAATTTATGCGTGTTGACATTTTCGGATTTTCATATGCGATCGTTCCGATAAATTGGAATCTACTGTACTAAATATTCACATGTTGTGTCTGCGATATTATACTATTATATTTTTCGTATAGTATCTGAGCATAAAATCGTGCATTTGCATTTTCGCACTGATAATAATTTATTATTGAACGCCTATTTAATGACATCATCTCAAGGCGAACGGTTCATGCTGTAGGTACGGTTCAACTCGTATATAAGACGACAATGTTATTAAATAAATTCAATCTGACGTTAATGTTTATGAAATCGTATTGTATATAAACCTTATTTTACTTTAAATAATTTTTCGATATGACGCATCTTCGTATGAATGAAATCATACAAAACTCGTAATGGAGCACAAATTCTCATGAGTCAGTCAGTGTGCTATATAAAAAGCAGATATATCCATCGAATCGACTAAACGGACTAATTTATCGATTCTTGTTGCATCTCGAGACATAATCGAATAAATATTTCGATTAAAATTGTTTACATTTCAATTAATACCGAACGGAGAAAAGGCGTTACTCGATTCCGCAGCAATGTTATTTCAAACGTCTCTATTCCGAATCGACTTTGATGTTTAATCAGAAATCATCGCTTCTTGTGTGTTATTTTAGCGCATGAACGAACCGAGGCTTGACCATGTTTTCACAAACATTCGCTTATCGTATTTGCTTAGCACTTGTGCATCGTACGCTTTTCCAGATCTGAAAATACCCTTTTTTACATCGGCATAAACGCCAAACCCGGTCGTCACGCTCTTCGCGGATAAAATACTATAAAACCCGGTCATACCATTCGTATTTTACGATCGAAATAAGAATATATGGATCGACTGTGTGAACTGCATGATCGCACGAAGACTCGAAAGTCAACCCGTTTCTTTGGCTAGTGAAGCGTGCAGATTGCACTATTGCATTCGAGTAATATAAACTCCGAACATTCGATATCTATGTAGGGTTAGAGAAAAATATGTTTTCAGCTTATAAATTGTTAAGTTTATTGCGAGTTAGATTATTAAGGCGCATGTACGCGTCTTATCGATCATTAATCGTGAAAGTATCGTTTCGGTATGTCGATTGATTGAAATTTATCATTCGGCGGATATACGGAGAGATCTTGCAATAAAATGATTTAGGCGCAAAACTGATTTGCGTCTTTGATTAAATGCAGGTGTGAATGGACGCAGTTAATGAAGGAAATGGATGCGGATTTCGAAATGCAATTTTTAATAAAGAGATACAGTTATAAAATAAATTACGTGCCGTGTTTACTTTGGCCTATTCTCATATTTATTATTATATTGAATTGATGGACCGCATCGTTTATATCTGTGAGATTAATTCATGGAAATGCATCAGACTTTATCTGCAATTGTTATTGCGATATATAAACTTGATTTCAAAATAACAACTAACTCTGATATTATAATTGTAAATGTGAAGATGATTTATGTATTTCGAACTTTACAGAGTAGTTTTCTACATAATATATGAGTGCTTCGTTTGAATCACATAAAAAAAGCAACACAATATCAAAAATCTCAACGCGAAAAAAAATCAACCGACACTTATCTAAGATCAATTGACGCTTTCGCGACGTAAAAGCACCTTACACGTTGTATCGATTGTAAATTTCCTTTTAACATAGAGTCGATCGTTGACAAGAGACCGGATTCGAATACGAATAAAGCAAACCCGAAAGTCGATTGGTACTCACTTGGTAGCTGACATACCTACTTATTCCTTTTTTAACTCTTTCTGTTAGTTAGAACGTGTTCCGTCGAGGTAAGACAACCGATGGCATATGCCCACATAGGCCCACATGTTTAATTAGCTGCCTGATGGGATTCTGAGCCCTCCGAAGACGTGTGAGAATTCAGAGCCTTTTGTACTAAAATGGGGATGTCAAGCACGTTCTGGTGATGAGTGTATGTGTTTTGTTTTTTCTCGAAAAATGACGTCAAATTTGGTGAAAACCAGTAAAAAACCGTTACCGGTCAATATGAAGCATTCGGGTCAACGCTAACGAGTTTTTGCCCATTTTTATATAAATCGTTTGAATCAATATTAGTCGACGTTTTGCTTTATCTATTGATTGATCTTAATTTTTTTCTTGCGTTTATCATTTCGGTGTAGAACAAGGTTTTATTGCCGAAACGATACGAAAACGACATAATATTAATTGAATATCGAATATTCCCATTAAAATAAGTTTTTCATGAGGAGTTACGAAATGAATATGGATATAAAAAATATCATCACGTGTATATCGTTATCTTCTAGATAATGCTAAAGAAAGCCATACACGCTTATATTTTTAACCGTTGTTGAAATAAATGAAAATTCGATATGAAATTATTTTGTATTATAGATTTAATTTTACTATTTTTATTGAGATTAATTAATTTGAGGACTAAATAATATCAAGAGTACAAGACATATTTTTTTATTGAAATTGAGTTAAGTATAGAAAATGGTTCTGTATCAAATATAGAACCATTTTTTGTCACTTATACCCTTTTTGCTACTCAATAGTCATTTATAAATTCATAATTTGAGAATGTTTTCTAAAATAAAGATATGTTTTTGAACATTTATAAAATTTCTAGGATTTTTCTTATATTTAATTTTTCTATTTGTTTATAATAAATTGACAGATAAACGTGTATAAATAAGAAATATCATGAAAAAACTTCATACCAAAAATAAAACCGGTATTGAACGTGTATGGCTAGCACTAGGAAACGGAGTGGTGGGGAAAACTCAATGAACGAAATGTTGTGGAGTGAGCGAGTCAGTTGACTCCACGCGAGTCTGCGCGTTGCACTGTTGTGTAGTTGCATTCGTATCAAAAAGTGCATTTTTCTTCTCATTGCAACGATGACTGTGTCATTATTCGAAACAGGATTCAGTGATTATTGGTGATTTATTATTTTATCATACGACTAAAAGTGATCTGTGCTCATTAACCCATCGAATAACACGTGTCTTCCCGTCGAACATGGATAAAGTCATGATGAGCCGACAGCTGGATCAGCAGAGACCGGATCGTCTCAGCATCAGTGTTCAAGGTTAGATCATTCGGTTGTTGGAATCGGAAATTCGGTACAGATCGATTATATCAGGTTGAACATGTGCGAATGTGTTGCAATATTTCTGTCGAACTGGTTGTGTTTTATTTTGATTCGTTCGAAGGCTTTTTGTTGTGACCTTAGTTTATGTAGTGGTCGGGTATTTGTTCTATTTTTGGTTGATGATTGTCGATGTTGAAAATGTATGAAAGCTGATGATTCTGCGGCGCGAAGTTTATGCAAAGTTGATTCATGTCCTCGTTTTCCACCTGTTAGTCATGATTTCTGTTAAAACAATTCGATGTTGCATTCTCGTTACTAAATAAAACGTTATCAGCTAACAATTCCGATTATGTTCCGAATGTTGAGCCGGCATATAATTTTATCTGAATCAATCGTTTGTTCGTACGTATGATTACGTCTTAATAATCTCGAGAAAATGAGGGTTTTTAAATTAATCGATGATTCATCGACAAGTCTGCATGATATTTTAGTTTTTCTTTACACATCGAATTCAATTGAATCCTAGAAATTTGAACAGTTGCTTTTGTAGTTGGCTCGTTTATAGTTTCATCGGATCGTTGTATTATACAATAGTGTTTAGAATAATGAGGATTGATAACATAAACATTCCACAACGTCTACGACGCGTTTCAGTATTCACATTCCGCATTATGACACAGCTGTGCCTGTACAAACTTTTTATTAGTTCCTGTTAAAGTTTTTTCAATAGTCATACAATGTTCTCAGAATTTCGAGCAGCAGTTGGTGCGCAGTTCCCGAAAGTACATACAGAAGAAAAAAAGCACTTCTCAGCCGAAACCAACCACCAACATCCCCGAAATGGATCGTTTACCCTGGGGGATAGTTGAGAAAAAACTATCCCAGGCATTTATTTCAAAATATCTTTTAAATATTGATGAGTGCATATCTGTAGAAGCGATCCGCCTGATGCATCAATCATTTTTTATTCAGTATAATTTCAACCCAATTCAATATACGAAAATATTTAATTTATTCTGTTTTTCTATATGCATACTGGTAATTTGACGTTTTAGGATCACACATCCGATAGTTATAAATCTTAACGAATCCATTAATAAATAAAATGACCTTTCGACGGTTCCTATTGAAGCGCTTCGAGTTTCCCACACGCACTGTAATAAAAGTCGAGCACCTGTACGACTTTGTGAGACTTTTTACAACTTTATAAAAGTATTAAGTTTCCCGCATCGGGGAAGGAAAGGTTTAGGTTTCGTTATGCTTGAAGGATTCGTTGCTCACATGTAGGGCGACCTGAAATGCTCAGATATAAGCGCGGACACGGTTCGGTCATTAAATGGTCCAGGTAGACTAGAATTCTCCTTGTTTTATTATTATAGAGGTCCGATCCCATCGGGTCTATGGTGGTTTCTTCAACGTGTGTGCGTTTCGAAACCAGTCCCTCTTCTGTACGTAGAAGGTTCCGACAAAACAATCAAATTAAACGTGGCTTTTTTTGGAAACTGCTTCACAGTCGCCTTTGTTCGGGCTGCGTGATTTCGAAGGCGTTAAGTAGTTGTTAACCTCTCGGGACCTCTTTCAGGAATGGAATTCAAAACCGATCCTGTCTAGTTTCAACAGTATGTAAATCGATGTGGTTTCCACATAAAAACAAGCGAAATTTCTCAGATCGGAATATTTTAAGTTGATAGCACATAAATACGCACTCAGCATAAAGTTGCAGCGTGAAATAGAAAACTTTTTAAGTGGGCAGAGCGATTTTGATAAATATTCAATCGTCGATAAAACAACATCAGTTTTATGGGTTCGAATCGAAAGCTCTTGACATTTCGCTCATCTGAACGACCTTTTGTGTCGCTAAAAGCTTTCGTGGAACTCGAGTTTGAGCGACAACAATGAAATTTGCTCATTTTATTTTCATGGCGTCTCGGAATTGTGTTCATGCAAATATTCGCATGTCGTGCACGAAAATGCACATGCGTATGCTTTTTAGCGCACGTTTCGAAATACCGTTTTTACCAGTGTCGATTTCGAAATATTTCAACAAAATCATTACCGATGCTTCATATGTACATTATTTAAAAGAAAGAAAAAAAACGACATTTTTGTACAAAACTAAAAAAAGATCATGACTCAATCTTTAGTGGATTTCAATGTTTAAATCAGGCTCTCGAGGTGAAAATTCGCCTATTTATCAAAGCGTACACACCTAGGAGCGTTTGAGAATCACGATGCGCATTTTAATTGGTCGTATGAATTTATCTGTCCGAAGAAGCCTTCCGTCTTCGTGACGACGCCGACTTAATGAGTCGGCAATAACATCGGCCGACCCCGAAGACAAGCTTTTCATAGGTCAAATCTAGACGATTCGAAATATTGTGCGGCGATAATTGTCGAGTGGCTTCGACCATATACCATAATGTATAAGCGATTACGAAAATCGCTTTCCCATAACATTCTAGATGGCATTTTCGAACAAATGTCGCAGAAGTTGTGGACGATCCATCAAATGCTGCACGAACTGTATGATAACAAATGTAGTCAATGTAAACATACAATTATCTCATTAGATATGAAGGTTGCAAGACGTTATGTATTTTTATAATAATGTCGAATTAACTCAACTGGAATTGTCGACCGAGTTCGCAAGAGCAAAACTATGGCAAACGCCCTTTTTTCCACAAACGAATCGCTCGTATTTATAAGCGTATGAATGCTCGGTACAATTACACGAGACATTACGATCGTTATCCAGTTAGGAGAGCTCTCTAATTGCGTCTAAATCGGAGTCGAATAAACGCGTTCTAATTGTATGTATGTGCCACCGAGAGAAGATCGCCGCTATCATTAGTGCAATTTTCTGGTTTTGCTTTCCCCGCACTTGAATGCTGTTTCTCGTGTAAGTACGTCTCGTTGGATATGCTTCGGTTTCGGAATTTACACAATTTTACCGCAGTTTCGGTACAAAGATGCATAATGGTGCACGCGCCAAATTGCATTTGCACGCCAACGTGTTTAGGTTTCGACAGACGCTATGCAAATGCAACATCTTTTCCTTCTGGGGTTTTCAATCTTAACCGTATTCTCGTATTGAATTTACACGATTTTTAAATATCATTCGATGTTGATGTAGAATATAAAAGTTTATTTATTATGCTTCGTGGAATAGATTGTAGTTCTTAATAATGGGTTCAATACACAATTGTTAATTTATTAGTTTCATAAGCAATTAATATACAAAAGACTTCCTCGAATCTACATTTGAATTTCATATTAATCACGTCCATAAAATAATGAAACAATGTTAATCAATTTTCAATATTCCGCAGAATAATTACGGTCCATTCTAAGTACCCGTTCGATGCATTCAATTGAATTCGCCTCACGATTACTTCACTTTAACACATAATCAAAACGTTGCGTCACATCGTTTAGAACACAGCAAGAAAGAGTCACCTTTCGAAGTGCAATTTTCGCCGACAATGAGCGAAAAATGAAGCAATCGCGTCCAATTGCAGTTGCAATCGAGTTGCATTTCAACTAGCGACTGTTATTATCCGTGTAATAACACGTGTTGGGATGAGGCCGTAAAGTAATGCAAAGTAGCTCTCTATCCTAGGAATCCTTTTACCGTAATTGCACAACTGTGTGCAATTGTCCGTATGACTTGCTGTTTCGGTCTGTGAGAATCGATCGGTATTGCTGAGATTGTGTCGAAAGTGCAAATTTATACTGAGTGCTCTATAATGATTTTTAAATAAGGCATTTCGTTGGAATTCACGAAAGATAAAAGCGTTTCATAGAAATACATGAATGCGTTGATTATGTTTCATATATTTTTTCGATACAATAAATCAATTGTGCAATATAACAATAAACACAAAATAATTCAGAAGTACACAGATAAGACCTTTTTGTTTGCTTAGAATCAAATTGAATATTTCGGTGCAATGTAGCGAGAGTACGCGAAGATTTCTTCGAAATAGCGCATCAGACGAGCATAAATCTCCGTTCGATAGTAAATATTTACCAGACTGCATAAATAAACACTTTCAATCTCCATGTGAGGTCAATACACGTTCGTTATGTATTTGTATAATTGGCACGTTCGTCATATCAGTTCGATATGCAGTCATTTATGTCGAACGGGCGTCTCGATGGCGCCAATAAAGTTGCAATTAGACACGTAAAAAAATTCACAATCATCGATTTCATTGTCTCGATGATGCAGTTGTGTATGATTCAATTTTTAAAGGCAGACGATGTGATATTTTATTATTAAATGTGCATTCCGTGTTGTGAACAAAGTGACCAACTATGCAAACATTTTATACAGCCGTTGAGTATTTTAATAAAGTTTATTGAACTTTTTTAAATTTACTTTGGGTTAATCCGATTAAAATTCATATTCATAACACACTTGAGAATTGATGTTTTTTTGTAATAAATTTTGAATAATTCAAGTATGTTTGTATTATGACACGGTAATAAATTGATTAATCTTTTCGTATGCATATCACGCATATGCACTCGTTCTCAACGTGCAGGATTTTTTCCGTTTGAAATCTGATACGTGGACGTCTCTCGTATTTCTCACCTGTGCTTAAATTTTTTATATGCCAAAACCTTTCGTTTTCGTTTTGTTTCGAAACGTTGAAATATTTAGTCTGAGAAGTAAAAACGAGCTGAAAAAATCGACCCTTAAAATGTTCGAAGGGCTCTCTCGTAGATTTGTTTTTATCTCGCATGCCAATTAACCGTGTGACTTTAAATTAATCCCCCATTCGTGAAACGTTAAAAAGTCGAACAAGCGAAATGAACAGCCTTTTTAAACGCGATGCATTTATTTTTTTCTTATTTTTTAATTTTTAAAACACACCAACAAACAACGGTAAAGCGGTTGCTTTCTACGTCGCGTTAAAAGCTTTCAAACATATTAATGCTTCGCGTTTTGGAAAATTGTGCGAAAAAAATTGTATGTCATCAATTTAAAGCCGATATCCAATCGGATATATTTTTGAAAAGGTGTCACTTTCGTTTTTTCATAAATAATAAACTTTGCACATGCACTTGCATAAATTTTGCATTAACGTTCGAGAAAACGATCATAAGCCATTTTTTATTCGGTGTACCAAATTGAATATTTATTATGTTATGACAGTTATTAATACGAGCTTTTCGAATTTTTTCAAGCACATATTCTTAATTGACATACAATTTATCCGATTATTAACTTCGAATTGATCGATGCTATTAGTAACATTAATTATACACAAATATAATTAATGCTTTTCGTCGAACTAACAGCACCTTTATATTGAACGTCAACAGCTTTATTCACCAAACTATCTAACGATTATATCAAACACTGCTAATACAAAATTTAATTTCATTTGATATAGTACTCGATCTATCGTATTATGTGGAATGTTACGAAGTAATACGAAAAAAAAAACGAATGACTATAGAATCAAAATGTGACGTAGGTCGAATTTGATCGACTTCACCGATCGATTAATTAACCGTTAATTGAAAATGTGGCAGTTCAATTAAACTTGTTACTCAATAGAAAATATTGAATAGAGTTTGAAGTAGGTCTACAAAATAGTCGAACATAAGTTATCACAATGTTTTGATGATCAACATCATTATATTATGTTAATTTTATCTATTTGAATGCAATATGGACGACACATCCATTCCAGTAGTTTGTCATTTTACACAAGGTATATTTTGATGAATCTGTACCCTATGTAAACTCAACTTCAGACACGACAAACTGCGAAACTAACAAGTTGAAAAAAAATGTCTACAATCTAACTTTCTTCCAAATCTGACTGTTTAAAGCGCCGCATGTTTCGCAATAGCGAATTTATAGCTTTATTTACATACAGAGACAACTGCCTGGCTCTTTTGGGTGCCGTTATTCCATTTTATTTATTTTTTGCTTCGACTTCTTCTAAGCGTGATTGATGCACGTTTCGACGAACTGTATAAATATATAAATACACAAAAAAAAATCTATCGTCCAATACGAAATTTATCGGCTCGACCTTTCGCCGGCCGCGATTTCGAATCGTTACTTTTTAGCGGCCATTCATTAGAACCTAGTAATTGATTCGTTTGTATCGAATTAGCGCTTTCGCCAAGAAATATTGCTCTTTTTTTCTTAATTTATACTACAGTCCGTGCCGAAGCGATCAATTTAGGTATTTTAGTGCGAAATCTATTAATTGAAAGATTCTGTTCGTAAATGACTTCTGAAATATAATGGTCATTGTTAGCGAAATTGTATTTCATTTCGGGCACAATGGAAAACTAGAGCAGGTTGAATAATCTCGAAACCTTCAGTTCATTGAGGGTAGAAAAAAATCTTATATACACTTCTATAAAAAGGGAAAAAATACACAATGCCATATGTGGGCCGTTTTGTCAAGTGTGACCCACCTCACTATGTACAATGGGACCCAAAAGTTATCCGCGAAACAGGTTGATGTGTCTATATAGCATCGTGTTTTTTGCGACCCCTACGGCTTTTTTCCCTTTCTATTTTATTTTTATAGTAATTCTGCTAATCTGTATCGGTCGAACGAGAGCAATAGAGATAAAGCTCCGTTGTTAACAATGGACCTTTCGCGATAACCACATGTTACACGTGTATTTCGAGGGTTTTTTTCGCTTCGGTCGAATGCTTTTCACGTCGAATTAATTCCCGGATATCCGAGGGTGTTTTACGAATTCAATATACAAGTAGATCGATGCGATAAGTCGACATCGAATATATTGGGATCGTTGTGTGTTTTCATCGCCTCCGGGTCGAAGATTGTGTAGATCCAAGGATCGACTGCATTTTTTTACGGTTGCAAACAACAGTTACGTTCGAAAGGATAGATCTGATGATATGAAAGTCGAAAAACGAAAGCTATACGCGTATAAAACGAGGTACACGAAACCGTTATTCGATTGGAAACGGAACATCCCGAAGTGGTTTATCGATACAGCCATTGGCGTTAATTTACCAAACATTAGAGTGCATTAGTCCAAAATAAATGATCGATAAAAAAATAGTGCGATAAGCAATCTGCAAACATCGAAAAAAGTTGGACGGAATAAATCCATGCAAAGTAGAACATAGTGAATCGATATTCTCCGGCCTGAGGCAAACTGTTATTATCTTGGAAAGATCGAGTGTTTTTAATCGCTCATTGTTTTCAAAACTCGAATATCTCTCTCTTTGACGTCCTTTCAACGTCACATCGCACCGAACTTGTCTCAAGACTGCTCTTTCATTGTTTTATATCGCAGTATTATAATAAAGCTTTGGGCAATGTGAACTGTCGTAGAATAATAATTTCGCAAAGCAATGTTTAGAAAGCTTTGTTTCAAAATACCATCATTTTTTATGTGGGTGAAATAAAAAAAGGTAATAACAGCTATCTGTGTGAAATAAATGCAAGGCTGGTTGCAGATACATTATAAACTTTTTGTGGTGAAATTATTCGGAGTGCAGCATAACAGGTATATTCATTCAAACATGTACCCTGAGGTATTTATGATATACATATCTAGTTTTTAATTTTTTAATAACAGGCTTATAACGCAAGAACGATGAATCCTTATTAAGTCGTTATACAAATTTAAGTTATTCATTTTCACAAGTAGATATATTTAATAATGTTTCAAAATAATTTATAGGCATCTAGAGTTGACGTTTGAAAAATTTCTCAGGAAACATTCATTCATAAAAAAAATGAATCAAAATGTCTTTCCATTATAATTGGACATAAATTGTGAATAATAATGTAATGATTCGCTTGAAAATTTTAAATAAATATTTTCATCGGATAAAATGAAACGAATTGGCTTGAAATAGGATCGCAGTATCGTGGGCGCGATGAAATGTAATTTCATACTTTTTTTTCAGAGAAAAATTCGCAGATGGCTTTAAATAGACCGAAACCTGACACAAAGTTCCGCGAAATTACTCGATATTAATCATTGCTTCGAATAGAGGCACGTGTACATTTCAAAGCATTTCGTATTAAGTCACATTATTAAAATTACCATTACACATTAGAAATTATGAATTCGAGAAAAAACCGCACATTTAAGTGAGGGAACCATTATATTTTTAATGTGACGTTTAAATCTTCATAAAGCGCTGTTAAAGTTATGGCGCAGTAAACCGCAACGAAAGCATTATAAATTTAAACATATAAAAATATTTATATAAAATGTTTAAAGTGCGTAAAATGTAACTTAATGTGTACTTATAACAAATGTTTTGAATTTATTTAAAATTATCAGATTCGCCAATTCATTTCTAATCCAAATGAAATAATTTAAATTTCATTACTAGAGTAAAAATAGGGATCTTTTATATCTTGATACGAATGGTATAATATTCTTTCATACATGTATATTTGTTTGCGTCAAATCGTCGATCATCTGCGGCGTCTCAGTTCAAATAAGCCTCATTTTCGAGTCACGATCCCATCGTCGGTTTGATGGTAAATTGCATGTCGAGTTCGCCCACTATACACGAGAGATGAGGCTGTAAATCAGCTATTAAACGGCGCTAATTTGCTACATTATCCGAATAGTCGATAATTTCGATTCCCGATAGAGCAAAATTGTGTATTTTGCGCTGACACCATTGTTCGCCTTTTCTAATGAGCAAAGAGCGATGACGTTCAAGAAAAATGTGCAAATTTGTCACAGTTGCTCATCGGCGCCGATATTTGATACTGTTGTCGCTGAATGGTTTCATTACAGTGGCAAATAATTTTTGTAGTCTTTTCTTTGAATTACGTGAATATTTTCTATGGAATTATTCGATTCTACGTAGTGTTTAATTGGTGTTGAAGAAAATACGGTCACACACTATGCAACGTATCATCTAAATTGATTTATGACATTTTTTCGAAGTGCACATTAGAATGCACGTGCTCCATTTTTACTAGGCGCATGTCGTATTCATATATCATTTTTATGCTGCAATTACTGCGATCTTTACTTCAAAATAGACCTATTTTCGTTCTAGTCGAATGATATACGATCTATTACAGAACTAACGTTGTTATTAAAACGAACTTATTTAAATCGTTCGACTGCAATTATAAAAGCTAAAACAATAACGAATGACTCAATTCGAGCGTAATTGGCGTTCTACGTGATTTATTCGGGAACGTTAAACGTTACACAATCGACTCAAATTAGAGCCAACAATTTTCATATTTTGACGCCTCAAAATTAAGCGTATATCCGTCAAAATCGGCTTTCTAACATTTACAGTTTGCTATACAGAATGAAAGTCTATCTCGTATTAATTAGACGCAGCGCCAATTACGCGCTAATTATAAAGCCACCCGCACACGTTCGGTCGGTCGGTCGGTCGCCCACGTCGACGAATTCGCACACTATTCGCAAAATAAGGCCCTCTGACTCATTTGTCGGACATTTCGCTTTAACAATCGGCAGATTCTCGCACGTCCGAGACGAGGAGTGACTCGTGGGAATGCAGACGGACCTCCATAACAATAGAGGGCCCGCCGAGATTTCTTTTTTCCCTTTTTATCCTCTTTTTTTCGATATATAGGCGAGGATGGGGTGTGTGTAGGGCTTGTGCGTTGGCGCACATAACAAAAGTCGTGTCGAAAGTGGGATGGACTGGTTTCCGAGAACCTGTTGTTGTATGCGTTTATTATACGGTGCATATGTGTAACGTAAAAGGATGCTCCCGTACAGTGGCGCAACGTTTGTTTACTTTGTATCGGATTACTAACAATCTTATAGAATTGTTTGTCGATGTTGCAGTAAATACATATCCCTAAATCCATTAAGTCGACGTTTTCGAACTTTCAACGAAAATAAGCAATTTCAATGTATCTGCTTCGCTGCCGAGTTTATGTTCGAACTCGCGCATATTTCTGAATCTCTATTTTCCATTACTCGGATTGGAACAAACTATCGAGTCGCGATCGCCATTATCAAAATAAATAAGCATGTATTTACCATAAACTCACCTAAACGGCATTTAGTAAGCTCCATTCAATTTCCCCAGATACGTTTTTACATTTGACTCATAAATCTCAGGTATGCATTGTAAACGAAATTTACGACCCGAGACGTCTCAATCGTTGAATGGAGCACTCGAAATCGAAGCGGCATCTTTTCGTCCTTCCTCGAAAATCCTTTCAGGGGACCGACCAGATAAGCGTTGAATATGCCTCCCCGGGCTAATTTCAGGGTATTTATCGACTCTCGAACGGCTCGGATCTTCGGATGCGACCGCAAAACGCGATCCGGGAAACGAATCCGAATACACGGCGCCCATGGGCCGAGACGATTATTGCTCGGCCATGAAGAAATGCCTTTCTGGGGCTGTTACCTGAACCGCAGCCCTCGAGCACTTGAGGTTTTGTCCCCGAAGGGAGACAATTGGCGAACGATGGCCCCTTTTACCGTAGCCGGTAGCACGCTTCGTTGCTCCCGTTGCCGAGTCGCGGGTCGTTATCGCAAATTTGCTTGTAAAATGTAAAAATTGCCTTTCGAAGAAATTTCGCGGTTGTGCGAAACGTGTGCGACGCGCATTATGCGAGTATTCGCTCGATGCGAGTACCTGTCGTTGCAAATTAACACATTCTATTCGAAGCTTTTGTCGCTTTTATCTATCTTGTTTATTGTCGTTATTCGATTGAATAAATACCGATTTCCATTATATTATTTCGTTTAATGTTATATGAGAAGTGCATTTTTAACATTTCATAGAAACCAATAGTAATGTTTCTCATATTCAATATGCTTTTATGTAATTGAAAATAGATTCTTTGTTATTCCAATTCGCTATTTATAAAATTCAATCTGTCTATCTATTTCTGACTATTAATTTTAGCTATGATCGTAAATCATTTAATATCAAATTGTACAGAATATACGTTTAATCCAGTTGAAAAAGCTAGTGTTAATGATTACCTGGAATAATATTACAGATTCAAATGGGCGTTTATACGTACACTCATGCATTACATTATCCGTATAAAATTTACATACAAATAATCGACTTAAAATATAAAACGACCCCAGCTTTTTGGTTTCTCTTTGTTTTTCTCACGGTATGAAATATTGTATTCAAAATTAACGGTTTAAGATAACGATAGGTTATAAAAATATTCGCACATCGTTTGGTTTATTAAATATTTCGCTTACATTAATCGCTCGAGCATTGTTTTTATTGCCTTATTTTGATACAATGAACAATATTTCATAAGAATTTGTACAAGAATTGAGCAACAAATTCATTTCGTCTGACAAGCCGAATGTAAAACGATTAAAACTCAGCGTGAATACATTACTGAAATATCTACTGAACTGCAATTAATATAATAGTCTAATATTTTACTTTTTATACGAAAGGTTCCTATATCAAGATTCATAAAACCAAACAAATTGCATTAGGTAATCTAAAAAAATGGCATTTTTAATTAATACTAATGCATAAAACGTTGCTGAACAGGTTTCATAATACGTACATGTTTCAATCTTTATATTAATACGAAACATTAATAATGATTCAATGATATTTGTTTAATCAAAATTTTCGATATTGAAATTTTCTATACGACACTAACATGTTCCGAACCTTATCTGACAAAAATCATGTTCTATGCAAATTAAAAATATTTTTTTTCATATTCAACTTTATGAATTTCGACCTCAGTAAAAAAAATCCAATTCAACCCGCATAATAAATACGAAATTTCACATTCCCTCGCAGCTTTTTTTCTTTAATTTTGTTCAGATTCCATATCATCTTATCTCGATCGAGCACATTTCTTCTACGTGTTCATAATGCGAAAATAACCGAGAATCGAGAAATGTCTCGAGACGGGAACATGTGCGAGATAGTGAACGGAACGAGATGACTCAGATGATGATCGTATCTCGACAAATTGTTCCTGCTTTTTTATGAAACCTTTAGGATTTTTCATACGAAAAAAAATTACTTGGGAATTTTCAGCGCATTTTATACTTACTATTACGTATTAAATTGTATATGATTCGACCCGTGTCGTGTTGTTTGATTGACGGTATCGAAAATGTGTCTTGCGTGTTTATATTGTGATGTGTATGGAATATAAATGGAATACGAGTTAGCGATTTTTATTGATATCCATTACGCTAAAAATATTTAATATCAAATATAACTTTTGAATTATCTTACAAAAAATTTATATCATTAAAAAAAACAAAATTTATACACTACTCATAGATAAGAGCACACACATCCCGGTGTCCCCCTTCAAGATATCATTATAACAACATATTTTCTTGTACAAAAAAACGACCTCTAGAAGCGTCAACTTTCCTCACATACAAATCTAGATAACATCACATGAAATCAATTACAAAAAAGGTTCGGACCGACTGAAAGCAGTCACATCGCGAGAGTTAACGCTGATCGCATTTGACAGACGGACAGGAAGACGTAGGTGACATCTCGACGCCTCTATTCTTGGACGCAAACGTCACATTTTGCCGTCGATCTTTCGTGTGTAATCTTGCGAATTCGCCTTATCGACATATGTGTGTGTTCCGGCCTTAAAATAGCTGGTGTCATTCAATGCTGCGAGCTCCTGAACTGTCGAGGAACAATGAACTTAATTTTCGTGGATTGAAGCATTTATGCGTGCTGCATCAGATCTCAATGTTCTTGAGAGAATCGCGTGTCTTTTTCTTAATTAGTGTGATCTGAGCTGTCGTATTAGGTTAGGGAAAATACACATCAGTTGTCTATCTATAAATTGTTTTCTTTCTTGCTTTAGTACTCTTATTTATTAAAGTAAGAAAGACAATCATTTCTATCTGGAAAATATAAGTATTCCTTCTTGCACTATTACTTTGGGTATGATTCCTTGATGATTTTTTTCGTCTCGTTTATCTATTTGATTCGATAAATCAACGCTTTATAAAACTGTTTCTGAAAACCGATCTGTGTCGATCGATTTTAGCACCATATTTCGTGCTTCAATTACTCTTCAGATTTCCTAGTCCTAGCGACTGCTTCTTCATTTTAAAGTGAACGACTAATAGAGAAATTTAAAAAATGAATACCAGCATTTGCGAGATAAATATATGTCGGATCTATTACTGAAATTCGAACAATCTAGAGGATCTCTTCCTCAATAAAATATCAGCAATCTCCGAGATGGCGTATCTAGCCGTTTACCTCCCTCTGGTAAAATCCACCTCCATCGTCGGTCCTTCATGCTTTCAGCACGCCGATGCCGCACGAATTCTCCAGATAAGAGACAACGGCACGAAGATCTATTTCTGTCCGATGATCCATGCACCACGAGAACTTGGCCGTCTCCAGTTACTTCGGTCAGATGGCGGCCAGATACGTATGCGGCACGCATTGCAATTTCGCGGACGATCCTCTCGTATTCTTTCCCCTCGAATCTTGATGCCGGAGCCATCATCGTCTCTGTAACCACGCGAAATATATTAGACAGATCCGGATTGTTATTCACTGTCTTAAATTTCATGCTGTACTGAAATTAAGCTGAGCGCCATATTAGCAGATATAGGTGTGGGTTTAAAATCAGGCGTCAACAAAGTTCATTCAACAAGTACATCGGTTTAGAGTTGAAATTCGACGAGGATAGTCTTATATGAAAGACGCCTATCCTTCTTTTACTTTTAGTTGTGTCCTTAGTCTGTTCCATTCCGCTCAGCAGTAGAAGCTCTACATTAATTACGTCTTTTCACCTCTGGTTTGTGAATATAACGAATTTTATCAACACTCAGTCTCTCCAACTATGAGATGTCAAAACAGCCGCTGTAATAAATAGACTTACATTCATCTTTCCCTCAGATTTTAATAGTTAGTAATTGGAGGGCCGCGTATAGTTCAAATTCGATTTATTTTCAAACCAGAGGTGGAAAGAACAACCATAAATATGCAAATCATAAAAGATTTTAAGCAGCTGCATTTTGTGCAGTTTTTGTAAATTGGAAGTATGCTCCATTTGGGCAGCTGATTCTTCGAACATGAATCTTTTTAGTCTTGTTCGATTTAATAATTTTCTAATTCAAACGACTATCAACACCTGTTTCATCCTCAATCCGACCCTGACGAAGTGGGGATCGTGACGTCTGGCGAAATCGGGGGCCGCGCTTTGCCCTTTGCTCCAGAACATAATTCATTTCGTCTCGGGCGAAAGTTGTCCAGATTGCTCTCGGACGATAAGGAAATTGCCTTTCGCAAGGATACGCAACAACCACAAAAGCGGCATCAACAACAACAACAATAATCAAAGGCGCCTCCCCCTTTTTATTCGGACTTGTCGATGATGATGGCCGCACTCTTCTCGTAACTTACTTAACACCTTCGCGCCAGATTGGCATCGCTCTCGAAATTAAATGTTAAATTCGATCGAGCCGCTATAAATCAAACGAAACGATGCCATTTATTTAAGAAATATCGTACGTGCTGACGCCGAGTTGCACTTATGCGCAAATTTAATTTATTAAGCCTTTTGATCCGCCATATTGAAAGAGTCGGTTGAATTTCTCATGTAATGCTTCACCATGAATTTTTGTGATATTAATATATTTTTTTTTTATTTTCAGGTGAGTCAAACAATTCTGCTTTAAAACATCAATTGTTTCAACTGTAGCAAGGTATATAATTTATTTCTTGAACATTCAACTGCCCTTTAAACAGTAGTGCCAAAGTCACACGTCTCGCGTGACGAACGAGCTTAAATTTCACGAAAAAAAATATTACCGAAAAAACGCGTAATACGACCTGCTAGGGTCAACCCAGTGTTCTGTACAATCTCGCAAGTGGCTTTCCGACAATTTATTCGTTTTGATATATCTCGTTAATTTTTCACACCGTAGCGAATCGGCAGAGCTTTTGCCGAAAGCCGATCGATGAAAAAATGACGAAAGTTGTGCAAGTTTCCTTCGGGGCTCGAGAAAAAACGGCGCTAACGATTCACTTACGCAATTTTTTAATTACCGAGTTCGATTATTGTACAGAACTTGGTTCAAGTTTCCCAACTGTTGCTTGCATGCTTTGTTGTTTTATTTTTGTACACTGGATTTTTATGGTCCATCTTGTGTACCTACTACTGTTTACGAATATAACACTTCATTTTGATTACATTTTTTTACGTAATTAATTTTGATCAAAAATTAAAAATATTAAAGTTATTTCATTTGATAAATTTATCAATCGTGTTTATTTCAGGAAGTGCATCGTTTTTATAGCACTGTTTGTCGTTTGACTCTGATAACAAAGTTCAAATGCGTTCGAGTGTTTGAAATACTCAGATAGCGTTTCATTCAAAAAGCCCTTGACCCTAATGTGCTTGTATTCTTCAATGAATCCGGATATTTTTTTTTTCATCGCATATTGATTTATTGTTTTATCGATCTATTAAAATTTCGGATTTATCGTTGTCTAAAGTGATAATTACATGTTGAAACTCATTCAGAACAATGTTGTCCACCTACGCATGATTTTAGTATGAAATATTGATTTATATCATGGAATAGAGCGATAAATCAGTCAAAAATAAACAAGCTCACCTTGATATGACATCACTAATTTTAATTTAACACATTTTTTAATTTAAAAAATATTTTTTATCACCCATTAGAAAGAAGTTTCTTGTTTTCGACATAAACAAACATTTTAAAACCGGTTCGACCGAAATCTCACCTTTTGTCATAAACAAAGCTAAACGTGTAAAATTACATTCGGTAAACCGCAAATCGAAGATCAGAAGTTTGCATATGAATAAAGATAACTCCGATCGACCCACAGTAATAATTCACGTGATCTTTTTCAGGCACCGTTACATGAACTTACATAAGTTAAATTGAATTGTTTCTTAAGTTCTGCTCGGGGCTAAAACGCATTCATTATTGCATAAAGCTTTATCGATGCACTTCGATTGTTCAAACATTGCACACACGTACGATTTTATTGTCTTCGCCACTCAGATATCTCAATACAATAATTTACATATCCTTTTAACATTTGTATTAAAACACGTTCGAAAGCTTTTAAATTCTATCTAAAATCACGCGACCTATTAACACTTTATGGGATTTTACGACTTTTCTACAGATCACGATTTTTCCGCGTGAAACTCCACTATAGATCTATTTTAGATTGAGACACGTTTTTTCAATTTTTTTTTAGAAAATAATGTCTTTTATCTTTTATTGCTATAAAATATCAATGCGCTGTTTTTTTATGATATTTTTATTGTTGTTATCATTTACTTTGTTCATATTAATGATATCGACTTCGATTTGAATAGATTCTTCTTTAGAGCGTTGAAATATCCAGTTCCAGATGTACATACTTCTCAAGAAATCGAAATATGGACACACCTACTTTTAAATTGAGATTCACAGTCCATTATTTTACCGATTCGAAAGTGGAACCGATCTAAAAAAAGGATATTTTCATATCGATGGAAAGTAGCGGCAATGATGGAAATTATACGAGATGAGGATGCGATCGTCTGGCGCCTAGATGATTGTACCGTCATTTTCGCCTCGTGTCATTATCCCCTTTGCCATCCAATGACGCTTCTAATTCTCGTTTATTAGCCACGATAATTTACTATATCCCTCGAGCTGGAACGGATCTAGATACCTTCTATCAATACGTATAGATAAGACTGAATAGACGCCTTTTACTCGAGTAATAACTTGAAAATGTTTCTTCAAAAAAAAAAAATCCCGTTTTATTATTTATATATTTTAATAATTTTTCATTCAAAATTATACGTGGATACGTATGTGAAGTTTGTAATTCGAAATGGTAGTCGTCGAAGAAAGCGCGCCGCCCGGGAACTTTGATCCAATTTCGATACATTCGCTGCTAAATTGAAGTTTCGAGTTCGGTGCAAAATTCGATTAAGGTTCCAAAGAAGACGTTGAACATGATTTAGTAGTACTGTATGCTTTCGGGATTCGCATTCGAAAATGCACACAAAGAGCGTTCGTTGTGTTGCGAGTTAGTTGAGCGTGCGATCGGAAAATTGCCATTACGTGAGCTATCATTATCGATTCTAAGAATTTCGCATAACCCGTGTGTGTTATTTTAAGATTCTTTTCCTCAAAGCTCTCCGGAAATGTTTCCATAAATATCGCATTTTTTTCGACAACCGAGCCCCGAATTAAAAACTTAATCAATCTACCCCATTTCCGACCGCGAAACGACTCTTCCCCTTGTCTCCTTTCCGTTATCAGTCGAACCCCATCAAAATCACGTCCTTAATAGTTTTCTCGACCGTAATTAAAGCCTCGTATAAAGTTTTCCACTCGCTTTTACCGGCGCACACACATAAGAGAGTCGAACTTTCTCGCGTTATCTCTCGGACTTATTGTATTTTCACCGTTTTATTTCGACGCCGGAGAACAATGAGCAGATACCCATCTCTGCGGATCCATCCGAGCTGGATACCCTCGCCGAGGAGGTGGATTTTCTCTATTTCTCATTGTGCGATTTAAAAGCCGCCCACTCCGAGGATCGAAGGATGGTTCCGACTTTCCGTACAACAATTGCGCATTATTGAATCGGTCATTGTTGCGAGTTTGACTCCGACGAAAGAAAGGTCGGAATCGAATAAGTGTTTTTATACAATGTATTGTGTTTTTGCGATATATAAAAGTTTAATTATTTTATGCTAGAATATTTTATTTCGAAACAGTTGCACAGTGTGCCGAAATCGAACCAAACGCGTATCGCTTACCATCGGCATCCACTTCGGGCGTAATGGGCATTCAATTACGTTCGTTGCGAATGGACATGTCGGAAAAAAACGCACATAATGATACGAGTTGCCGAAAAAAAAGTAGCCAGACCATAACAAGAGTGAGTCATGGGATTAATAGCGGTCATAGACTCCTAGGTATGAATCCGAGCAGACTCCCATGCGTTTCGTACACGTGACTCATAAATCTCGGACGGACCCGCAATTTATACAACATCCATATCAAGAAAATGAAAATCGAGAACTGTAGAAGGCGAAACGCGCGTGTGAGCGTTTCGCAGAGTCGGAATTGGGCTATTTGGCAGACTAAGCTCATTCGTCTTGTCATACATACATCGAAAACTTTCAAAATTTGCTCTCGGTATTTTTTTTTTCGATTGTGCTACATCGCAATTTGAACCTGAACCTCTGCTTTCGAGCAGTTTTGTAACCATAGGTTCTTTCATTTAGTCCTTTGATCGATGTGAGATATGACGCAAGCATCAGAATCACCCTGATTGCTGATAGATGTTACCCAAATTGACCAGTAAACAGACATCCAAGCGACACAAGTCGCTGATTCAGTTTTACATATTATCAATACAGATATTTTATTTTACGATGATTTTTTACAAGAAATAATATTTCAAATGATTCGGTATTTCTACTTTTCGTTCCTTCAGCCGACTCTGCATACGCAGCCGAGAAAAAACCAAATCAAGCCGAATTTCCACCTAGGAAGATTTATCGTGTTATTATCGCGCCGATTCCGATTTGTAACTGTAAATAGATTAACGACCGCAGTGAAAAATGACGATGACCCGATTGTGGAGATCTTTTCATACACAAAGGACTCGCTGATCACGATTTTTCTACCCGATCGCACAATTGACGATGCTACCGACGATAAAAAGGTCACAAGAAAGATCATCTCTTTGATCGAAGTTGAATTAAAATTGAAGGAAAAAAAATGGTGGATGGAGGCGAGTAAAAGTCGCCGTGCAAATATTGACGTATCGTCATTCAATTAAGGTTTTCTCCGTCGAGAGTATGAAAGGTTTCGTATTCGACGGTTGTCAAATTGATTGTGTGATAATGGAAGGCTTTCAGGCGATATGCCTCATGGTAAATGACTTAAAGTTAAAAAGGATTTGAATTGAAGTTTTTATCGATAAACATATTGTGTTTAAAGATGAATATTTTTTATAGTTGTCTGATTTTGAAATTTGTGAGATTCTTCTGTTTTTTCAATCTGAAAAAAATAGTTCTTTTATTTGATTAATGTTGATAGAAACATTGAACATCTGCCTTTTATTTCCAACATCATCATAATACCTAGAAATATAAATCAATATCCGTTTAATTCTGATCATTATAGAGGCGAAAGGAAACGAAGATTAATGTCCAATATTGAAGAAACTGATATCAATATCCGAGACGATAAATTCACGTTATGATCTCTCTTTGAAAATATGGCTCGATTCAGAACAAGATAAAATCTACACGCACAATCCGAACTAGGTGCACATCTGAACGACCAGAAACGTCATATCAGTTTCAGACAGTTTCGACTGATCTGACCGAGAATCGAACTCGCAAACAGATATGATCGAGAAGCTCAAGTTCTCCAATGTCCATGATGGGTAACGCGAATCAGAGAAAAACCAGTCGATCTTCGATGGTAGCGTTCGTTATGAAGACGTCGGATTGATAACGTATAACCGGTCTATACACTCGGATGGGTACTTAGGCTAAAATCTGCTCGGCTTCGTGATCTTGATGGTGATGATGAAGGTGTTCGCCCCTCGAAAACGACCGAATCGAATCTAGGAACTCGCGAAATGATCTAGCAGACCGTAGGCTTCGAGACTGTGTTGAGATAAATTTCAAACCCTGCATTATCTGGAGCTGTTATAATAACGATTATGCAAAGGCGAACGATCATGATTCGATTTCGCGAATGGCGAATTAACGGCGGTTCCGTTCATCCTCACTTAAAACTTATTTTATCTTAATGCGTTTTTTATTCGAACTAATGAAGTGTGTCGATAGCGTACGGTATATCATGTTCGATTGGATCGAATTAGTTATTTTTGATTCGGAAACATCTTCGAAACTCAATAGTAGAATTTTCATCAGTGATTATTTTTTACATGAACAAATTAATAGCGTTTTAAATCATATCATCGTTCAACTTTCACTATAAACGTACACAAAATGTATTTAAAACTTCAATACACTTTTTACACCATGCTATAATAACGGACACGTCTACCATTGATAAACATTTTCGATTAACCCATAAAAACTCCATCACATCCACGAAACAAAATAGAAAATCATCAACCTCATACCAGTCGATCGACTATCCGTCCAATAAATGTCATCTTCAGGTTTTTACCACCGCGCCATAAAAGGCAACAACTTCGCCGACAGGACGACGAATATTTTTCAAACTTTTTAGCGAATTCTCATTTGCACTCGGATCATTATGCAACTGACAAACGAAATCATGACTCACAGTCGAGTTTCGTCTCGACATGACACACATAAAGCACGACAGCCAGTTTTAACAGTTCAGCACTCGCAGCCAGTTCTGCTTCGACGACTTTTTGCTTATCGGCGCTGAAATGGGGAAAAAATACAGATCTCCTTATATAGATTTGATAGCGGCCGGAAGAACAGATAAGGCCATCATCGGCGGCTGAAGAAGTGGCCCGGTCACAAGGCGACGGACGGTTCTTTGAACCGAAGCCTTCTTTCTATTTCTTGGGAGATTTTATTTTGTATGTTTTCTCGTGTCGAGAGTGCATCGAGATTTATGGATGGTTTCTGCTATTGTTTTCTTCTCGGGTTCATCGAGACGAGCTTTGGCCGTCTGTCACTCTGCGTGAGCTTTTGTGCTTTCGCTTTGATTTGTTGGGTGTGGGCCATGTTTTGTTTTAATTGCATAGATATAAATATTTTTCATCTTATAATCGGATTATTGATTCTTTAAATATGAATTTTACTATCATTAATTGCTTATAGTTCACTGTGGAGCATCAAATCTTTCAATCATAAATAAAAAAAGCTATATTTTATATTTGCATTATTTATTATATTTACCTATGAGTCAAAAAATAAATACGATTATTAAAAAAAAACGCTATCTTTACTTAAATAATTTTAGATAAGATAAGTAATGCCATCTTTGACACTAATAAACATGCACCGAATCAACACTCTTATCTGAAATGACTAATTATCTCGTTAACGAATGCATCTTTTCAACTTTTCATATCATATTACATTATATACGTTTAATTGTCGACTACGAGAGTTGGAATAAGTGTGTAAACTCGATCGAGCTTACGCGAAATAACTGTAATTATACAACTTCGTATAAGGCAGCGGTCGCAGCGGCAGGTGTTGCATTCTCGAACAACTGCAATTGCACATTTGATAAAAGTTCAAAATAAAACATTTCGTAAATGACACGTGCTACTTGTCGACCATTGAAAAAAATATTATTTTCAACGAACACCTGTTTCGAAAATATTCGACATCGAATTCATTTTTATGATCTAAAAAACGGATTCATTGAAAAATCACTCAATTTTTTTCCCATTTTGAATATTTCCATCATTATTATGTCGCTGTCGGCTTTGTGATAATTATCGGCGGTGCATATAAATCATTGCACTCGAACGCATCACGGTGCGTGATTACCTCGCAAATGAGCCACCATATCCATTATATGGCAGACCTGTAATATCGCCACCATACAGACGTAGACGAACAACAGTTATTCAATTTGTTGTTTGCACAAAAGATGCTGCAAATGCATCGAGCTTCCGTGGCTACAAAGCTAACGCATCCGTTCAATTTAATATGAGATAATCGACTCGTATTGTGATGTGAATTCGGTCTGTTTGTGCCGAGTTCAATCGGAAAGCTTAGAATATGCTTTTAGAAGAAAGTTTCGACGTTTCTGCATCGAATGCTTATTATTTTCGACCCCGATTTCAATTGAAAATCCGAGTCTGCAATGCATTTATATGGCGGCATTGAATAGGTACCGATCTTGCGCGTTGCAACCGACTCTATTCGAATTCGTTTCAATCAACTTCCAGTGATCTCGAGAGGAATTTAGGTGGCAGGAAGTTTAGCCGTAGATCGCAGGAAATGCCCCGAGATTAAACGACCGTTTAATAGCGTCTTTTGACGTTCATTAACACGTTTCGTGAGATCGATTCGTCTTTAATCTTTGCGCTTGTTTGCCGATGACATGTAATGTCGTACAGCCAAATCGATGGGTACAGTTAAACGCACTGTCAAAATAGCTTCCTGTAGATTCAAAGCTACATACGTTCAAATTATATCACATTAACTAAATGGTAACGGTAGTTAATCGAGATCGATTTTGATACAATTGTCACTACATATATTTGTATGGTATGGATTTTTTTTATATGAAACATAGTGTGATATTTTATTTTATTTTTTTCATACACAAAATATTCTTGCAGCATAATTTTAGCCCAACAATCCGCTCAATCATATTCAACGCAGCCATTCATCAAGCGTTATCTCTTTTTGGGGCGCGAACTCTAGCTGCAAACAAATCATTAAAGTCGTCTCGGTTTTCGCGGCATTTCGGAGACTGATGACTAGCAGTTAGCCAGTTAAGAGCTCAAAGAAAACATTTCAGCGAAAATATAAAACAGCACAACAATTTGTATGCCCATCAGCATTCATCACTAGCAAAGTATTGAAAACGATTTGTTGCTTTGTCGATAAATTTAATATTACTTTGTATCTATTAATTTTTGCTGAAACTTAGATATTTTTTCTGGCCTTTTTCTGATTTTTTCCGCATGCAATGAATTCTTATATGCTTACACACCATTATACTAAAATAGAAAGAATGCGTCCAGATGAAAAATTACCAGGGCTTGAAGATGATGCGCGAAAAAAAAACACAACCGTTGCAGAGAGTGCTGTCAGCAACCTATGTTGTGGCCCTCCCATACGTTATAATTTATATGTGGAACTTTTTCAGAGGATGATTAACGAACTACCGACCAACGTCCAAATTGGTCGCCATGTTCTAACCCTCTTCACTGACCGAAGGCTTTCGCGGTTCAACCTTCGAACAAGGGTGCCATCCTTTCGACCCAGTAACGTTTTAATACGGAAACCATGATTGTGTAAAAAGTAGTGATGTTTACGTTTTTTGATTTGATTGAATTGCCATTATAGAAAATTGCAAGTATAAATACGAATTACATCATCGCTTATACATACTAATAAATGATCTTTGCTATATACACTACAGTTTCCTTTATTTCTTCACACTGCGTAAACACTAAACAAAACGAGAATTACTCAACCGAAGGCAAATAAAGTATCGCTCATTAAACAAGCAGAGATCGAACATACACACGATCGAAAAGCTTTACTTATCTCGTCGAAACAATAAACATAGCACCATTTTCTCTTATCCTTGATATGATATACGGCGCTCGTTTCGCACGACATTTGACTTTTTTGTTTCGGATTAATGCGAACGCGTATCGAATCGTTACGAATCGTGACGTTCGCAGTATTAAAATTAAATCGAAGTTTTACAAGTACGCATGTAATATTTGGCTTTCACCGCATTATCTTAAGTGAAGTTGATTGCTTTATTACACGCGAATTCGGCCGGAGGCGACGGCCGTTAAAAGGGACACGAAAGGCCCTAAACGAGTGCAATGTACATTACATACCTCCATTTCGAAGAATGATATTTCTCTGAATCCTATTTACGAGGTGAGTAGTATCGAAACACCGGTTAAATGTCGGCTCTTAAATTTCAATAAAATGCGAGTGCTCAGACGTGTATTTTTGCAAAAGTAATTGGCTGAAAACGCTTTTTACAAGTATGCGCACGTTCATTCACTCAACTGAAATCTCCAATATAAGAAATAACCGATAATTCTAGTCGTGTTTAAATTTAGATTCATCTTTTAAAACTAGATTAAAATTGTTACTTTTGACACAGCATCCCTCTCATATGTTCAAGGAATAAGAATATTCGCGTTCGATTGTGCAAGAAGGGAAAGCAAGCGGACTTTGCGGTTTCAACTGTTTGTGCACGTACGCGAAACGAAATAAAGTCGAGACGAGTAAACATAGGATTTTGCTCGTGTGTATATTACGCATAAAGCCCCATTCATACTCGTTCCGAACTTTGATCCGGTCGATCCTAGCCTTCCATCGATCCGTTCACGAGGCCAAGTGTGAACGGGCCTCAACGCTTCTTCGGTGTGTGGGTTACTTCAGTTCGAACGTTCGGTTTATTTTCCGACAGCAGACAGTAATGACAATATTGACACTGGCAACACTCTTCTTCTTCGTGTCGTTCGGAAAGGCTCGAGTCAATCGTGACAGGTCTGAAACATTTCATATTGCTCGCTTTCCCCGCTAAGGAAATCCACCTTTTCGATGTGCGGTTGTCGAAATGATGTTTGACGATCACTAGAGAATTCGTCTGCTGATCGAATCTATTGATCGTTATTTAAATAGATTATATCAAAAGAATTTTAATTTATTAAGCACACAAATATTCAAACGATTTGCACTACCTTACCATAAATTAATTGAATTTATTTTCGTTTTGTTTTCAGGTAAGCTTCGCGACTATCATAATGCGATTCCGCGCCCACACAATCTCGTCTAATTGAATCGAAAAAGCGCCGATTTCAAGGTAAGGGACATTTCGTTGCCGATGCAAATTATTTCTCGTATATTTAAATATACACATTCAGATCGGCCAGATGGCTTCAATAAAACCCATAAAATTAATTTCGCCATTAGCGCTCTATGTGCGCGTTCATACTACAGGTTTTAACTACTATTTTTGGGCATACGTAATGACTCATAATGAAGCCTGGTTATACTGCCGCTTTCGATAATTATTATAGTCCTAACGATTTTGAGACTTGGATTATTGCACAAAAAGTTGAAAATACATATCGATCGAATTACATACATATGTATGTATTTCGCTACAAATAAATTTCTATATACGTTTTGTATACAAATGTTGATCTTTTGTTGTTGGCGAATATCCGATACTTTTATTTATTGATTGTTTCTTTTTTTTTCGCGTTAACTAATCCTTTTCTATACAACCAACAATGGTTTCTATCGTTTGTTACTTCTTTTGTGTTTAGCCTTTTTATTAATCGCTCTCATCAACACGCCTTGACAGCTTAATGCCTCAGTTCTTCCACACATTGTTTAGCAGAAAATTAACTGAAAACGCGTTAGCAGATTTTATATTTAGATACGAACAAATTCGAACACGATAACATCGAATATATTCTGAATAAATAATCAATGATCACACTCTCAGTCAATATTCAGACTAGCTTTCTACAATATTCATTAGATGCGCTATAACAAAGACTGCCATTTTCACATTTTTCTCATCGTTTCCTTTGTGATCCACCTATGTGTACTTTTCCTAAGGAATTGACGGAATGTTGCGTCACTCATTGACGAGTTGTCTTTTTGCAAAATACATTCGGTTTTCACATAGATATAAAACGTTCGCCACTCTCTTTGTTAGATTGGTACTATATACCTACATTCGTTACCTTTGTTTGTATATTTCCAACTGTATTGCGTGTATCTTATTTCTTCCGTAAAAGGTCGCCGATACAATTGACTCCGATAGAAGATTCTCTTATTTCACAGCTAATGGAATTCAAAGTTGATCAATTGCTCAATTGTGCACATTCCGTTTCCAATTCGTCAATCGGTTACCAAATGTACGATAATTCCGTACAGATTATCTGAATGGTGCTAATTTTTTCGTGTTCATTTCGAAAAACCAACAAACGATCCGGTTTTATGAATGAATGCGTGAAACATTATGGCTAATTCTAGTACACGGCACTGTTTATGGCCGTCCGTCCTACGGAAACGCCTTTGCTCGTATTTGTATTCATGGTGAAGTTGTGGGAAGTACTTTCTTCCGAGAAAATCGTTATAAAATCTTCGAAATTCGGATAGAGTCAATATTTGATCTTACGGCGATTATTTGTGCCGAGCCAAGTACAAATTTTCCATTCATATTAACACTGGGTCGTGGTTATAGGTAAATATTTAAAAGTGTGCGTCATATTGACCGCAAAATTGTCATTTCCCCTTCTAAAAACAAGCGCGTGTCATTTTCTCAGATTATTAAATTTTTATAGAGGTGACTTTACCAAATTCAAGATAAAATTTCTTCGCAGCATAAACACCTCTGTGCGGGTGGTCATGTTGTTTTATTGATACAGTTCAGAGTAAATTGATTATTTTTTTCATAAACGTATCGCTTTCTTTCGCTGATAAGGTTTAATATATTTAGCGTTTCTTTGAAAAACTGCTTCGAGTTTACACAGTCGCGTTACGCCAAGTCGACGCCTCAAAATCCGTCAAATCCGAATCGTAAAACGATCAATCGTTTTCACCGAGATCTCAGATACGAGAACAATTTATTTCATACACGTAAAAAAATACAATATCTAATGAACGGTATCAAAATAAAGGTTCGCATCCATAAAGCGCGACGTCCAAATTATAGAGCTTGGATTCGGTCGAAAAATAAACACGGGGCGTCAACGTGGGCTAAAATTTTCCCAGCTGTACTAAAATCGAATTTTGAATCCAAAAGCACTGGTGTGTATAATGCACTAGTCATCGTTGGCGCAATCGCATATCAAGATTGTGCAATAGATCAATGACGTTCACCAACGCGCTTTTTCAGCTCCCCAGAATCATCGGATTTTCGTAGGTGTCACCACCTAAATACGATTTTCCATTGATTTATGGTGCTTCCATTTACGTGATTTTATTCGGCATAGATTTTTGATAATGCAAATTCATGAATATTTCGTTTGAGATAAGATTTTCTGTCGGTATTGTGGAAATTGGCCGTTTAAGTGCAATTCGATTCATCGTTGAGGAGGTTGCACTTAAAATGCAACTGGATCCAAATGTGTCATGCGACTCTCAGATTGTCGTAGGCTACCAGTTTTCGAACCCACGAACAATGGTCTGACGATGATGAAGCACGAAACTGTCAATTATCATATTCGTATAGTTAGTTTGGCCCACGCTCTTTCGACGTTTAAAAGAGACATCGAGTTTTCCAATAAGTCCATATATTTTTATTTATAAATTCATGCAAATTTTTATCACTCGAATCGTGTGAAAAGAGTCAATTTATTTAGTGAAAGGTGCTTATAAATGAAATATTTACGACAAGACATCCGGAACAATTGTATAAAAACATTTTAAAAGACTATACGGATAGAGAATAGCGGAATATAAAATTTCGCATGCTCTAAAAATGTCTATGTTTCTTTATAACGGGTTTAAAAAGCCATGTTTATTTATCGCGAGAACGGTTAACATCTAAACCCAAGACTCCTACATAGCAAGACCGTTAATCGTAAAATCAATCGTTAAAATATAATATTAATAGAAATCACAAAACGAAATCGCTCCACGACTCTCATTCACCTTCGATACATTTCGTTACCTTAAGAGGCTAAACGCCCATGTTTAATCCGGCATTACGAGTCTTTTACATAATTTAAACATAGGCCCCCAATAAAAGCTCACATAATCTAATAATTTATGCATCTTCAAGCCCACGTCTTCTTCAACGGAAGATCGGCAGTAGTAGTACATACGTAGAGTAGTAACAGTAGTACTCCTCGGACTCGAAATCCAACTCTCTTCCTCAATAAATCTCCACTGAATTCTTCATGGTGTCACCCTCGTCTTCGTACCTTCAACACTTCTACGCTACGAAGAGTCCATTTCCTTTTTCGGTCCTTTCGCATGTGGCACTCGAACGTCGTCCCACCTCGTTTTGTCAACTCTTGTATGTAAATCACTTCGGATTCGAAAACGTCTATATCCGGCGTGGTTCGAGGAGGCAATAAATATCGTCGCTTTGAGAAGTACTTGTAGAGCCCTTCGTCCACAGAGAAGACCAAAATCGAACTATACGATCGTCCACTAGTTTAAAATAAAAGCCGTCGAATGTAAAACCATCTCTATTTCCTCTGTGAGCAAAGGGCCTTAGAGAGCTTAAGACCTAAGATGTAACAACAACAAAAGCAGGGACTATATCCTACTAATTTATAACGCTTCAATGTGAATATATGTCCGCTTACTTGTTTTGTATCGCTCGGTCTGTAGTACATTTAGTACGTGGGAAAAATACGTGAAAAACGAAACAAAACGTTCTTCGATACGTGTAATTAATTCGTTAGAAACATTTCGTGTTGTCGTGATTAATGACGTTTCTATAACTGGATTTTTTTTCAAATAACCTTTGGATGTATAAACTTCGATCGGACACCTATCATGTTTTTGATTTGGATTGATGAGATCGATATTTTTTAATACTCAAATATTTATTCACTTGAATCCAAAAGTGAAAGTCGTGCAAAAAATAGCACTATAAGGACACGTTGGCATTTAGTAACATTAATTGCTAATTAATATTTCTAAAAAATATTCACACATTCGAATTGTCTGGTGCATTTATTATCATATTATCAAACTAGCTCTCAATGTCAAGCATAAGATAAATACGTACACGACGTAATATAGGAAGAATGAAATATTTTCTATGCAAAGAACAAAAAAAAATTGAATGGATATGTAGAAAAGTAAATAATTATTATATGCCAGCATATGTTAAGATCATCAAATCTTCGCCCACAAATGTCACCAGATTCATCTTCTGATTATACAAAATTTTCAACTCAGCACTTTTGAACTAATCACTTGTCTAAATTTGTATCGGTTACCTAAGTGTGAATAGAAAATCCGACACTTGTACGTTTTCTAAAATCTATACGTCCGCTGAGGAAAATAATCCCTTTCGGAAACGACAAGCAACAAAATGTCATCAAATAGGAACGGATTAATATGCACATTAATATATTTCACCTCACTTCTAAATTAATACACCTATTTTTTCATTCAATAAATATCACTACTGTGATCCAAAAACACATTCATCGAAGAGAAAGCTTTCATAGACAGCCAATCCCAGTAGAATCCGACTGCCATATATTTTTCTAACATACCTAAACGCTATATTAGAGCCGATGTATCTCATTCGGACACCGACAATCTAAATAGCCCACTCGTGCAGTGAACAGCACATAAAAGGTTTCCTCGAAACGTCGAATTAGCGCCGCGAAACCTCCACCTTCCGAAGGCTCAGCTCACACATAGCCCTCGGCCAAAGCACCATTCGAACACATCTGAAATTGACTGTATAATATAGGCTTGCTGCAGCAGCAGTAGACCGTTCACTGTCGCAAAGCAATCTGGGACAAATACGTGTTAAAACTATTCCACGGCGTCGCTCTGTCTTCCAGCGCCGGTTCATTGAAATTCATCAAAACACTCGAGTTGCGTTCACTCGAACGTATTAAGAACTGTTTGTTTAATTCAATATTTAATTTTTTTTTTTAAATCTGGATCGAAGGATTGTGACCAGTGGTAAATTTCGAAGTGCTGGAGTGCTCGATTTTGCACAATCTTCTTTCAGTTGCCTTTGTGGAAACAAATACGTTTAAAACTTTGACACTATTTCGATATTTGAAATTTTCAAGTCGGAGCGCGCTCCGTCAAGGAAAATAGGTGGCGGAGCGTCGCTCCAGTACTTTCCGGTGATAATGATATGATTTTAGTAACCTATAGTTCTAATTGATATAACCCATTCACGATTGACAATGTGTATCGGCCCTTACTTACACTAGCGTGGGTTGGACCGGTATTGCGATTATTTTTATTTGCTTATATTTATACAAGTCGCCCACGCGCCAAATAAACGGAGACAAAGGGCGCAAAGATGGGTCGCAGGGATCCATTACACCGAGACGTCGTGTGAGATTAAAACTGAAAATAAAAACTGAAAAAAGGGCTTTGTACGTTCTGGGTTGAATTTATCAGAGACCGGTCCGGCACTGACTGCACCTTTCATGCGATATTTTATTATGCATTGGCCAATTATCAGCTCGAGAGTTGTGGGACAAGACACGGAGGATAATGTCGCGGGTTCACGTGCTCTCGCTCAAGAAAGCCATTCGATTTTGTTTGTGTTTTTTCGAATCGAATCGCATTATGCATGCAACTTTGAACGCTCTGAACTTTATATTGAGCGTATATTTATTTCGACTTTCCACTTCTGAAGACGGAAAATTAGTAGTTTAATATCAAATCTATGATTTTTCGCTTATATTTGACATGATGTATAAACGTATCCACGTATTGAAACGGTTTATTAATCGCAAGAAAGCGAACCCATCTTACGCTCGGTTAGAAGTAAAAGCGCGCGAACGTATGAGCTTTCGAAAGCTGTCGTTAAGCAGATTACCTCTTAGCGACAAACACGCTTTTGAGTTGGCTTTGATGAAAATGAATATGTCAATTGCGTATCCTACAGCGACTTACGAATATATTGAAATATAAAGCATCGCATATAGTCAATTATGGTTTTTCAATATTTTCATAGGTATAAATAGAAACGCTCCTTTTTCGATTTCTTATCGTTGAATTTATCGTTTTCGGTTTTATGCATTTCACAATTAGTGTGTCGAACAATGCCGTTCTTTCGATTCATCTCGCGTCAACAGTTAAACTTCGATGAAACGATAAATGAACCGTTCGTTGATTTTCAACCGAAACGAGTCGTTGGAAACTTTCAACTCTTTCGATCGGGGCTTTTGTTCTTTTTTATTTCCTTTTCGTGGATCGATGCGATTTTGCGCTAATTTAATTGACGGTTTTGTTCCCGTTTCTCAAGAAAGTTCTCGTTTTCTACACGTGCAATTAACGCGTTTCCACAAATTAACATAGCTTGCACGCTAGACGAAAGTTGTGAATTAAAAATAAAATTTCTCTATACGAATTAATGGGGTTGTTGGTATCTGTTTTGACTGAGATTCTAGTATTTGAAAAATAGTAAATTGCGCAAATACGTTGATAATTCTATAAATCCTCAAGATAAGGCTTTCATTGTATGATTCTTGTTTTGTTAGAAATGACATCATGCACACGTAATCGCTAGTAATTTTGCCACATTGTGAAATTATCTATTTACATTTGCATGTAGATATATGCAAAATATTGCATGTTTGAAATAACTTCACCATTCACGTAAAAATCCTTCGAAATTAATTCGGTCGTCAAACAATACGTAACCATATTAGCAGTGCTTGAAGCGTATTCATTCGTCAACTAATACAATAAAATGTAAATGAAAAACAACATATGTATTGTGTTAATCTTTTGAACAAATTTCGATCAAATGGCATATAATAATTCTCTTCATGCAAATAATAGCAGTAAATGATACGTTTTAGAGGTAATCAGTATAAAATTCGATCACGACTTTCGTCTGACTCCTCGGGGATACTTTCTATCATGCAATCGATAGAATCGCAACGAGATGGACATCGAAATTCGAAAGCTATAAACTTTATTATAATCTGGCCAGTATCTTACCGGCATGATAAATTCGAATTGCTAACAAATTAAATACGAATCATGATGACCCTCGGAGCGGGAGACGCTTTCGAAACCAGACTTGCAAAAAATCGATTGAATTAATCTCGATTTCATTTTTTAATGGTTCAGATTGAAATTTTCGATTCATATTGAATAAAAAAATATCGCTCAACGGTCGATTTTTACATCGACTGCCTCGTTATTTATCGTACGATTTAATTTTCTTTCGATTTGAATTAAATTATTACAGTGCAAAATGACGCAAAGCGTTCGCAATTCGCATGAACTTGAGCAAAAATCACAATCGCCACATCTCAATCCATAAATCTTCATTACACAAGTCGGGCATATTATGAGCTACCGGTCAGCCTCCGAGCGGCGCGGAATCTATCGATTTTATCTCACCACGCGGACAATACTGTTAACTCGACATTATGCGGAATCGTTAACTCGCAACATCGGCAATAATAATATTAATATTGTATTAAAACATTATTATTTATTGATGTAGATCGTGTGGGGCCGACCCATTCACGCTGGCCGGGCCCGGCCCACTCTCGACTTGCGACCGGTTTCGTTTTATCAATGAAAACTGTTGAGAAACCTCGTACCTAGCCACAAGAACTTACAACCGAAACGAATGCGAAACTAGTGTCGTGTGCTCTGCAAGAAAACCGAAGGAAAAGGGTGTGTCGGTTCCGTAGAAAAACGCCTTTGAAGTGGAGCGAATTTGTCGATATGTAGATCAAATTTTGCAATTGATACTTTTTTATATAAAAAAATATACTCAGTTGTTCTCGTGTATAAATAATCTCGTTTATTTGCGTTGGAAATCATTGTAAACTGCATTTCAATTAAATTTAATTAAACTCGATCTATTCAATTGCGCATAGTTTTAATGGCGGTCGTTACGCCGAGCTTATTTGATCTCGATTCGTTTCGCGATTTTTTACCTACCACTTGAGCAAGAATTAAAGTATTTATCGATCTATATACTGACCGAATAATGGTCATTTAAATGTCGTTGAACGTCTGCGGCTAAAATAAGCAAAATCGCATCATTTTTCAAGTATTTTAGCGACGCTTTTCCGGCGCACGTCGGGGAATACTCTACAACAAGGAATTTCCTGTGCTTTATATCACGTTGACATTTTGCGGTATTTGCACTCGTGTCTATGGAATAATGAGCTAATATTATGACTGGATTTTTTTTTGTTTAAAAATTCATTGAACGTCGCTCTTCACGCGCAATTGTTTTAACGAGTCGCTGAGCACGCGGGAAGTATTTAAATGAAATTTGCACTAAACTCAAAAAAAGGCGTACAAACAATATGACTAGGTTAATAAATTAAAAATTATTCCATTCCTATATGCTATATTTAATGTCAAGTACTTAAAATAAATCTTACAAAATCAAAAACAAAAAATTTCAAATCAACGTTTTTATTTGATTCAAATTCCATTCTATATTTTTTCAACGACTCCACAGCCCTTTTATGATAAAAAACGTTTTCATATCAAACCGTTGATCGTTTTAAGGCTTCTGTGCAAAAGGCATAACAAATCGTCGTTCGCTCAAAATTCATACTTGGCATTGTGACTTCCATTCGAACGGCGCATTACGGCAATCTATCAAATTTTAATCAAAAGAAGATAGATTCCAGCCTCTCCGTCCACATTCCTCGTTGCCATTAAGGGCAGAAAGGTCAAAAAGATAATCCATATAGAGTCGTCCATTCAAATTTTCCCGCTTGACGGACGCATCAATCGTGCATCATCATCGTAGCTCAAATTGAATATTACAGCACGATTCAGAACATGGCAGATGTGGCTGGATAATAATTCATATTTATGTGATTGAATCGAATCTGTTTGTAGGTACTTAGAGTGTTGGGCTTGTGCTACACTCGTGACGAAAAGTACAGATGCGCATTGTACGGTGGCCTCGAATCCACGCGAATTTCCCTTTCCAATTTTACTCGCTGAGTTTTCTTCGTTTGTATTGATTCGTGTGTATTTTGACTGTGTTTCTTAAATTTATAAAAATCTTGAAATTTGAGACTTCACAATTCGATTAGAAATATTTGTTTATTGCAAATTTGCTCAGTAATTTTCCAATTATTTCTATAAGTGAAAGATCGCATTATATTATGATCACGAGAAGAACATTCAAACTATCTTTTCCCCGCAATGATTATGATTTTCCTTATTGCATATTATATTACTTACTGTAAAATGAATCGCGTAAAAAAACTATATTTATAGGTGCGTATAACTTTCTAACGACCCATTCAATAAATACAGTATTTTATTTTATTAGATTTTTTCTACCCGCATTATTCCATTATTCTTTTTTCGATTATAAAGTTTTGTCATGGGTAATTGATGATAAACGGAAACGAATCATACAACCAACTGCTAGTTCAAAAGAACCTATCTAGTGCTTATTGTATTTCATTTACACCGTGACATTTTATTGAATATCAAAACGTGAGACGAAAATCGAAAAACTAACATCTACTACATACATTTTACTGTAAGATGTTCCTAAGTCGGGTTAACACGTTTAGACGTCCTCGTAATTATTTATCTGATTTTTCTACTTTTATTATCGAAACTTGAACGCCTTAATTATCGCTTTTTTCTAACAGGGCCATATTTTACAATCTCGATAACCGAGTGTCTATAAAAGTGCCTTCTTTTATTTTTATGTGATGAATACTGCAGTGATCGATCGAAGCTTTTTTTGAGAACTCGTGTGAAATTCCACATATTTTTTATCAAGATTTGAGTTTGAACTTTTATGTTTTTTTTTTATTAAATATTTTATGCGTTCATTTGTGAGATTGAAGTTAAATGTGTCTGAAAGCTTATTATTTTATATAGTCGATTAAATGCTCGTTAGTGCTTTCTTACCGATAAAACTGTTTAGTTTCGAACCTGAACTGCGTTGACAACTCGACTTGAAACTGGTCTTGTATGCGTATTATACGAACGCGTTCTTGCCTTCTTTTTAATTGCATCGTATCTCTTCTTTTTTAATTCTTATTTATTTTTTAATAAAGACTTATTTATATTTATACAGCAGCGATACGTTTTGCTTTCGCAGAAGCTGCAGAATTTTAACCCTTTACGACCGAAACGTGCAAAAATCGCTAGTAGCATGCCTTTATACGACATTTTGCTGATATTTAAAATTTTCAACAACGGAAAAAAATCCAACAATAGGTACAAGTAGAAAACATTTAATTTTATAATTATGATCGTTTAACACCGTTTTAATATACGTAGGAAATGCAATCGATTCCAACGTGATGCTACTAATAAGATTAGTTTTATAGTGCATCACAGCTGTTGTTAACTCGATGATTGTTACTATGGAAATAAGGTGTTGTTTTTGAGTTCAGATAACAAATCCGTAACGGATTTCCTTTTATGCACTTCCATCTTTAACACGTCTTGTATCGATACGATAAATATTTAGAACTTTCTGCTCGTTCAGGCATTTCAGTCTATAAGTAAGGAATTGTATATGTGGCTGTAAAATTTTATGTTAACGTTCCGTGCGAAATTTTATTGGTCTTTAGCGAATTGAATAGCTGAATCGTGACAGTGTGAAGTAAGATGAATAAAAATAATAGGCGATAGAATAGAACTGACAATTAAGTGTGTTTTTTCGATAGAGTGGCTAATTTGAATTAACCAGTGAATGATTTTGCGATAATGACTGTGAATATCATTAATATTATATACTAATTTTCTCAATATTGTTGAGCAATAAATGTGTTTGAAATCTGCCTATTCATTGAGAATAAAGTGATGCTGAATTAAGATTGCGCTTTTAAACTAACGTGTCAAACCGTTGCGTAAATGACAGGTGTATACAACTGTTGATTCGCGATAACTTGTAAATCGTAAGTGTCTGCGCATTTACGATATAATCACGATTACAATAAAAATGCATTAGCGGAATATTCACCATTTCCTTATCTAAAAAAGAATTAGTTCACATATCAATCAATCGTCGTTTCCACTTCTGTTATTCATCTGGACCGAACTACATGATACATGTATTTCTCATTCTATTATATTATTAATACATATCATATTAAGTGCAATTCGACATTTATATATCTTTTTCACGATTAAAAATCAATAGATTATTTATCTTAATTTTGCTTTTAATGCTTTTGATGCTGAATACCTTTTAAAAAGTAAAATCTTACTAATGGCAGATTTTCATTCTTGATTATAGGTTTCATGATAATATTTATAAATCAATATCCAATTTTTCGCCGACTTGATAACATGGCATAGACTTATTAATCATTTGTGCATGCCGCGTCAAACTTCAATGTCCTCACAATCCCGAATTTGAATCCTGTCAGATTCTATCAAGAATTTCATTCGAATGATGAAACGGTTCTTAATAATGAATTTCCTTCTTTATTTGTATCAATTAAATTCGATCCATTTTAGCACCATCTTTTGTAAGCTTGAATTACTCTTCCAAGTTTCTAACCCAATGGCTATTTCTCCACTTTAAGTAAATAATTAATTGAGGAATTCTGAATTTTCAAATCAATTGCCGATTTCATTCGCATGCACTAAAACACAAACTGTCAACAAGAGAGCAGCATTCAGAGAGCATTTCTCTCTCGGCACACACGAATATAGCCCGGTGAGTCATCGTCGTCAACCAACCAGTGGTTCAAGTCGGCTGCATGTGCATGCTCATGTCCATGTTCAGGTAACGCAGGTCGGCAACCTGCAGCCAGGGACCGGCTCCCGTGATAAATCACCGGCTCTCCTCATATTGTGACGCCTCGATGACGCGTGTTATCTCATGTTTTTCGGATGGTGTCCCGCAGGTGAGAAGCACGGTGTCTGTGTGTCTACCTGTACCATTCGTTCGTGCCTCGCCATTGTGCGGTGGTATTGTCGACGGTTGGCTGTTTTTTGTCGAGCCGATGGCGTCTGATGGAGATGTCGGCTCGGTTCGTTATCGTCTGATTTGATCTGCGGTGTTAATTTTTGGCAGATATGTGGTGCTAGGAGGAAAAATCATTGTTTTTCTATGTTGGGTGCTCTAGTTTAGCGAAAATGGCAATAATTTCTAGCTAGAGTTTAGCTAGAAAATATAAACATACTATATTTGATTGTGAGTTACATTCATTTCATTTTAAAGTAGATGAAATCAGATTTGTATCGAATATCGAAAACGGTTCATATTTACGAAATCGTAACTCTCCAAACGAATTTCTCTCGCCGAGACGTATTTCTCTTATTTTGAATCGGCACAAAACCAATCGCCTCAACATCGAAAGCGCATCGCCAACTTTCAATCCATAACTCCCGCTGCGCTTCGAGCTATTAAACATTCAAAGTTCAATAATACCATAGAAGGGTTTATATAATAATAAGAGGCGTTCCGCAATAATATATAAAAAGTTTTCATGCACCGAGCGGCACCGAGCGATGATGCACCGTTACGGAAAAGGTTGTTGACCACTCACCCTGTTGTGCAGACTGTATGTACTTACTATATAAGAGATGCGATCTTCTTTTGCGCAAAGCAAACCCAAACGGGTATCAACCGTCGTCTCTAATGTTATTTATACTTACAAGAGTTCAACACGGAATCCGAACCTAAAAAATAAAACGGAGGAAAAAAATTCGCTGATTTAAGCTCGGACGGTCAGTATTTAGTCCCTCCTCGAAAACGTGTGGGGTCTGCAAATCTAAATTAACGACTCACCAAAGCTGCAATAATAAAAATCATAAAAGTTTATGAGAAAATTTAAAAAATAAGTATATAAATGCATATGGTAGAAATAATGCCTTATTTTTATATTGTGAAATTTAAAATGTGAACCATTTTTGCATCACTTTGTTGTATGGTTTCTCGGCTCGATCTGAAGAAGCCTTATCGTCGCTAATTGATACACGGCCTACTCCCATTGTTTTTCTCGAACCTCCTTATCGGATTCGATTCGAGATAAAATACTGACCTTCTGAACTCGACGAATGTACCCTGAGCATGATTCATCGTCGCTTCCTTGTACGGAGCGTGCCGATTTTTTTTTCTCCTCGATTCCTCGAGTGCATTAACGTAAATTTAACGAACTTTTCGAACCTCTTAACGCCGAGTGTCGGATCGTTTCCGTTCAGCGACCTTCGAAGAGCAAACCGACTTCCAAATAAGACGAAATTCGAAAACGATCAGGTTGTTCACTTGTCGAACGACTCATGAATGGGTCTCCGCGGAATAACGTGGGCGAACTATGTACGACTTCTTCGAGAAACTTGGTCGACCATTGTTCGATCGTTTCTTATTTTAAGGCTTTCGAAGACTTCCGACGACCCACTCTCTCTTCATAATATTGTAATGAAGGTGCTTCGATACTCCCGAAATTGGTTAGTGTGGCATTTAATGGTTCATCTGTTCTGGGCACGATCTGGCATATCATGAAATCTGCTAATGGATCCGTAGATCTCTGTCGAACCATTAATATGAGGTGTTTTGGTAAATTTTCACTAGACGTAGCAATAGCATCACCTTAACAGGGTCATAGCATCACGTGTAGAAATTTTCGAACCGAATTCATTTTTTTTTAAATATTCAAATATTTTTTTTAATTTAACCAAATATTTTTTATTTAACTAAATATTTTTATATTCGGAAAACTACCGTTGTTCTTAATAGTCCTTTTTATAAATCACGTGCGCACTTAAGTACACATATTAGCGAACCAAACAGGATTTTTGGACATGGAAAATTCATGCTATTTCTTTCCTTACAATTTAATTTCGAAAGTACAATAATATTTACATGTTTTCATATTATTTATATTTTATTTTATATCTATTTTGTTAATAATACATCATTAACAGATCACAATCGTACAATATACGGTTAAACCTTTCATCGATCTGATCGCTATTAGCATAATCGCTATAACAGCACCGAACCACGCGAAACTCACCTTCGCATTTGATCATCTCTAACGCTGAGTTTTCGTTCTATCCCAACACTCAGCAGTTAAATACACAGCTTAACACTTTATCTATCCCTAAATCGAATTGTAGGGATGCGATCACGCAATCGTTAGTTAGTTACGTAGTTTTGAAAACGGGTCCATGCGACGACGCGTGGGCGGGAAAATGATTTCGATCTCGATTCCCGGGTACGCATTGTGGACCGGTCATATCTTTTATATTGTACTGCTTAATATGTATAACTATGGCGTTATAATAGTGTGTATTGATAATTTATACGACGCCCAGGATAGGGTCCATTATCGGACGGACAATGATATAATTAATGGTGTGGATGCACAGGTTCGTTAAACTTCGATGGTTTGATTTGAATATATAATACGTGTACTGAGGTTGAACTCGATTTTGATTAAATTGAATGATCGTTAAGTTTTTATTTTTTATTTATATCGAATCTTATCTGGTACTTACTTTGGTATCATTCAAAGTGCATTTCTTCAATTACCATTCGGAGAAAAATCAGATATATTTTTTTTAAGTCACGTCTTCATTAAATATTGTAAAATTCGGATTTGTTATTTTATTTTATATTTTATTGTGAGAATATACGTATACCTATTATTTATAATACGCTTTTATATAAAAAGGATCTGATAGCTAAGCTTTCAACCCTAATGAATAGTTCCTTGGGGCAGCACGTGTAATTTATTCAAATGAAAATCAGTCATAGTAAAAAGAGGATTAATGTTCCGAGTTTATTGCGTTATAAATCAAGTTAACTTTTTTATATTGTTATCAAAGTATATAAAAAACGGAATGCTCCTAATGTGGAAGAGGCGTTTAATATTTCACAGCAAAGTGGATTATTCGACGCATTATCGAACTTCGATGTTGTAAACTCGTGCTGTACAAGAGTATCCGAGTCAGCGTTTGTTTCAGCACAAAGTTAAAAGCTGCTGTAAAATTGTGTGATACTTAGAGAGCGTTTTCGAAGGCTCTCTCCAGCAAAGTGAATGTGAACTACTACGAAATCGTGATATCTGAAGATCGTGGATCTTGTTAATCCAATTTTTTCGTCTGTGGGCGCACAAAGGAAGCTCTAGTCTTCGACTTCAGTAAAAATACACTGGAGAGATTCTAGATGTGCGATATGTACATTGATTGATACGTTCGTTTGTTTGTTACAATCACTGAGAATTTCTTTATACATTGTTGTTATTGTTGGAAAAAAATCAATAAAACTACTTAAACGTGCATTAGAAATTTTAGCCAGAGGCATTCTCTCTGCCTATAACACAATGCAGCTTTTGTTTAATTAACTAGGTTTCTATTGTAGTGCTTTTTCCAATAGACCCACATCTCGTTATATGGATGAACGCAGACGGTTATATTCAATAATTATACACTTGCGAGGCTAATTTTCAAAATTTACCGTCTATTGATACACGTCAAATAGACACATTAAAAACAAAAAGATCGGAAATCACGTTCGATATTGAATATCTACCAAATCGGCTATAGTCTTATTCGTTTATTTTTTTTTTGAGATCACATACGATATCGAAATTCGCGCACTTGCTCCAAAAAACTCGAGTGCGATTTTCGAACAAAGTTCCCACAGGGTCAACGAATTGTCGACCTGGCATCGATCACTTACAGTTTTGATTGAATTAAAACGAAACTTTCAAACCGCAAATTTTGATTAATGGAATTAATCGAATGGATCGGTCAAATTACACGGTTCTTCGCAATAATTGCGCGATCGGCATCGATCATATTGCACGTTTCTCTCCGCCGTTAAAAAAAATAAGCTTTTCTTAAACATTATTGCTCAATACTATGTACAGAGCGGGTATGGCAAATATGTAGGTTTTGGACCGAGGAAAAAATATTGTATCGATAGAAAATACGGGTCATTTCGCTGTTTGATTTATCGAAATCGCTCTCGCTAGTGCGTGCTGTTCATACTAATAATGTTCGATTCAAACTTGTGTATTATAACATGGACTCTTCACGTTTCTATAATTTATTCAACCTAATGGTTCAACTATCGCTTATAATGCGTATCTAAACGTTTTTTTCGATATGAGGATCATAGTTTACGTGTAATCGATATCTAAACATTGATTTATTGTCATTTGTTAAGAGTATCAAAGTTTGTGTAAAATAAAAAAAAAACAAACATAAATCAAATGAAATAATACTGACTTTTCGAATTAAAAAAAAAAAAACTATTTTTTCCACAAAAAAATCACAAGTCTATAATATATAATTGCTAGAGAGACAAGAGTCTTTATTTATAGCTGTTTTTTCGCAATGCGTCCTCATAAATGTGACCGCTCCTTGAAAAAATGGGACTTTTTCGCGAAAATCCGCACCACCCCTAGAACTCACCCCAGAAAAAATATGATGAATTCTTATTACGGGGTGTGTGTGTAACATGCCGAAAAGTTAGTATGACACCGTTTCAGATTTATACCTTGGGTTCTGATGGTCGTAAATTTCCCGAGTCGGTCTTCGTGACCTCGGAGTCGGCGACAGGATAAACTCGACTCGACTCGGTGAATCTCAACTATTTTTCAACAGTCACCTATGACCGAGAACCTTGGAAATTTATGCTTCGATTATGTTATGCTGTGAACGATTTTCGCATTTCGTATTCGGCTTGCGAATCGTTGATTTCTATTATCTGAATTCTCGAGTGCGCTTTCTGTCAGTGTGAAAATTTCACGATTTAAGCGCACAGAACGTTCGAGTTGTTTCTGTATATTTTATTTAAATTTTACATATAAATCTATATATGTATTCACCTGTTCTGACGTATTTCATGGACGAACGAACCCGTGGGCGTTTAGTTCAGGTACTCTTCTTTACAAGTTGCATACTAGTCCTAGGAAATGAACTCTCAACAAAGGACTAACTTCACTTATGAAATGAATAAACAAAATCATATTTTGCAATTTCATAAAATAATTTTTCAAACGACCATTTCTAAACATCAACACTACATTATACGACCAACTTAACAAATTTCTTCAATCAATCTACGCGTAGCGAATAAAATGAACTTTCTCTGAATCCAATAAGGAAATCCAACTGATTGTGAGATAGAGCCTCGATCCAATTAAGGAGCCGCCTAACACCAAAGTGCCGACAATTATCAATCAAGACACACATTTAGTGTACACTGGGTCAACACCTCGCAAAGGTCAACCGCATTCTGTCTGTGCACTTGTACGTCGGCTACCGTTGTGCCTTCGGTCGAACAATATAATTATCTCGGTGTTTTTTTATGTTTTTCAGTTCGATCATCGTTCCAGAAATAGCCGTCGAATCGGTGTCATGGTGTTTCGAAACTGGAACCCTGAAAAATCATCGTCGGTCAATTAACAACGTGAAAGTACAAGGAGCTACATAGCCGCATGCAAATAATATAAAGATCGTAAAACTGAAATATGTTCGACTTCGAGTTTCATCCGAAAATGGATCTGGGATTTTGTTGATATAGTCTGGGTGGGATTAAGATTTTATATTAAAAAAATGTATACATATTCTATTTTAAAATTAATCGTTGTTTAGACTAATGGATGATTTATATTAAATAGATTCATAAAATATTTTAATACGGCCCTGTTTTTATATAAAATACACGCCAGTTCACGATTTTTAATTGAATGTCAGCGACTGTACTTAGTCGAAATTCCTACAGACCTTTTATGGGCATTTTTGAGAAAATTGCGACCGAAAAGCTTGACCGACTTCACTTTTTTCTTCTATAAGAAGTGAGATGTTTCTTTGAAGCTGTGCAGCTTTTTTCGCAAATTGGAAACTCGCCCCTCGAACGTTTCCAAATTTGCACAACATTGTAGTTACGAGAAGGTTCTATATACTTTCGATTTTGATACTTTTATCACCTATAATGCAAAACCGAGTCTTGCCATATACGACTACCTTACGCTGTTACGAGATTAAAGGTTGTAAAATGTGCTTAAAAATAAGCATACAAACGTTCGCGTATATTTCGTATTAAGCTCGTTTATATGCGTCAAATTCAAAATACACAATCGCACATAATGCATTCATTTTATGGGCGTTTTGAAATGCATTTTAAAGCTTTCCAAAAGCGATTGTTCGGAAGTGCAATCGGGAAAATGCATCCGATAAATCGTTCGATGACCACGCGAATTATTTGTTGATTTTATTTTTGAAATTCTCGTTCGAATATAAAAATGTATTAACTTATATATTATACATGCTTTTATTTTCGGTGGCTTGAGATTCGATGAACTCCAGTTGCCCGGGAAATATGCTTTAATTCGACGCACGCCCACTTTTCGCTAGGGAAAGTGTTCACATTTCATAATGTAAAATTGTGCATTTCCTCAATAAAGCAGTGTAGTGAATCATGAAATGATTGCAAAAATAAACGCTAGACGGAAAAAAACATCACGTACTCAATAATTTTAGATATATAATCAAATTATTATTTTTATACAGTTCTGCCAAATTTAATAGAATTTATTTAATGAATATTTTTATCTTTTCAGGTGAGTTATCAGTATTACACTCAGCATACTTCAATTTCCGCTGACAGAATTCAATCGGTAAGAAAATTATGCATCGAAACCAGGATAATCAATCCGAAGGTAAATTCAAAAGTGTCATAAAATCTAATTAGTGATCAAAGTAATCAACCATTTTTACAATCGTACAGACGATTACGATACATTTTACATTTATCCGGTGCGATTACGAAACTCGTTTATCAAACTACTGAACATTCGTAGAGACGCTAAAATTACAGCATGTCTGTAGCATTTTACTATCTGTCCGCATGGAAGAGTGACACACGTAATTAGATAGACTGAGCTTTACGACTTTGGTCTTTTTACGAGAAGACTAAAAAAAATATCATTGAAAGACTATCGCTCACGCAATCGAGCCTGAAACACGTCTTCTTTTGTTAAAAAGTATACTTTTTTTATTGAATCGATAAAAGTCGTTGAGAGTCATTCGTATACTTCTCACTTCAATGCTATTAAATATTAGATAAATCGATTTTTATTGAAGCGATATTGACGGCTTAACAACCCGTATTATGTTGATTCCTGTTCTTGGAGGAAAATGTTAATTTGTACAGAAACGAGTATTTATATTATTCGAAACTAGATTCAAAATATTCAAACATCACGATAAATTGAGCTTAACTTTTTCTTCACAATACATATGAAAATATTTAAATATAAATTAGTTTAAATCGAAATTAAGGATGTAACTAAAGACCTCAATCACGAAAAGACTTTTATATTATACTTAAATAACAACTAGCTCAAACGTAATTCACTGAAGTCCACTGAACCGCAGCGCACTTAAATTATATCCGGTCAGTCGCGTCCATAAACGTAATGAGGACGTAATGATCCCACGGGTTTCAAAGGAATAAACCCCTAACGACACTCCGATAGAAGGACGTCGTTAAGCCCCAACCCAACACAATAGATCCGATCGAAAATCACGACCGAATACGAACGCATGAAGCGCTTATTTGCGTACAAACTTAGACCCTCCGCGGCCCTAATTGACGAAACGTGAGGCTCGGCTCCGGCCAAGGATCATCATCGTCTCTCGAAAGAGTCATTGTCCAATATGACATCGTCTCGTTGCGCAACGTCCGTTGGACTCTCGTCCTTATTGGGTCGAGTTGTAAATTATTGAATTCGTGGAGCTGTTGGGCGTACGAGAGTAAACCACGTCTGCCCACTCGGCCGTTCGGCTGTTCCTCAAACATCTGCATTTAGCCCACGTTTGCGGGGGGAAAATCTTGAAAATCGCACTGACGAGAAAGCAGAAGCGGATGTCGAAGCCCACTCTGATCCTTATCGCGAGCGAGACACCTACGGAATACATCAAAACGCTAACAAACTCTCATTACCTGCGATTAATTAGGCTAGCGCATAGATCTGAGATTTTCAACGCGTCCCCAGTCTTTGAATAAGTCATCGAATGATCAGAAGTACTAACCTAACTCAACACACTGAGATGCACAAGTAGAAGATAGGACACCTCTCCACTTGTGCAAATGAACACGTTGCATTTTTTCGCAAGAAGAATTAGAAGAGGGTCTTATTTTCTTCCTTTCCTTTCCTTGCATCGCAAGTTCGAAAGATCATGTCTCCGAAAATTTTTCATAGAACGAACTTTGAACTTTCATCAAGTTGGTTCTTTTTTTTATATATTCGGGAACGGTTGACTTTTCTAGTTGCATTAAAACAATGTTCGGTTAACTTTGAATGCAGTCTTAAACGAGTTCGTCTCTCGTTTATCTTCGCAGGAATTTATGGCGATTGTTGAGAAAAGCGGCTGCAGTTTGTTCAGTTCTTATCTTGTTCAAATTGGTTCAATCTCTTATCTTCGAAAAACACGTGTCGAGCTCTTTATGAAATCGTAACTCGAAACAATAAACGATTCAACTTTTGATTTGAAAAATTATTTCAAATGCAATTTTGAAAAAACAAAAGAAAAGCAACCCAAACGGAGCTCGAAGACGTTGGATGACAGTTGAAGAATCTGTTGAAGATAGTGGGCGTTTGCCCTGAACAGGAAGACGTTCATTCATAAAGCTGGTAGTGGTCAGCGAAGTTGCACCTTTGCCAATTTGCATGATCCTTCGGATTTTCGAAATCATCGTCTCCGAGTCGTAACGACGATACTTTACGACGGTTTTGATTCATTTACTGCTATGTCTGTTCGTATGTACTTTGTTGGTAAACTCCTCGGATGTAACATTTCCATCGTTTTTATTCGATTGCGTTTCGAATAAATTCACGCAGATAGACGTATATGGGTTAATTTGAATAAATGTATGTAAAATCTCCGCTTCTTTACAATATTGTATTTTATCTACATCACAGTTCCAATGTCAAGACTGTTAAGAAATAAATTGCATAGTATGATACCTGCTTAGTGTAGGAAAATTTTCAATCCTATTACACGATACATTAATATAATCGGTTGGAATTATTGATTTTAAAAGGTTAATTTCAGGTTTTACATTGTTATATTATATTTCGTTTGTGCAATGATATTTTCTTAATCATAAAGGGAAAATTATTATTATTTTTATATTGTTTTATCAATAATATGATGAACTTTTCTAGAAATTATTATTCGAAGTCACCTGATGACTTTCAGTTTCAAAAGAATGCAAAGTAGTCGAATCTTGTGCGTGAGTAATGCCCGTGGATCTATGATACGAAAGATGAAACACCCACATTATTTTGCGAGTTTCTACTTGCTAATCTCATTTTCATTTTCTGACTCAGATTCACCGTTTTATTTACATAATCTATTTCATGCTAATGCGTCACTATAAAATAAATAATATCGATTTAGAAAAATCCACGTTGTTACTGTTTTTTACGAGATTTTTCACGTCGTGAACGACTTTATTGTGTTATAAATCAACGACATTGTTGCGACCTATTGCGAACGATCTTGTTTATTTTATACAACGTGAGCTAACTTTTCTAAAACTGAATATTTTATAATAACTATCTTGCGTCACAAACGATTATTGTTGATATAACAAACACGTGTATTTAGAAGTGCACGACCACTATTAAAATAATCGCGAAATACTATTCGAACAAAGTTCAATATTGCAATACGGAATACACTATATTTCACTAAAATAATAATTCCCATTAATTAAAATATTAAACGGACAAACCCTGTTTATTTTCGATAGATCATGAGTTAGGTGGCATTCTCGAGAAATTAATAACAAATACATACACGTCTTTTAATTACCAGTTGATCGCAATCTGCAACGAATGGACGCTGAATACAAAGCTCGTTAACGTCGACCAGATAACAGATCGGACTTTACATAGCGTTTTAACGATTATTATTAGAAAGAGAAAGGACACCTTCCACGTACAGCAGATAAATCAAGGATACGCGATCACCTGACAAATGTTGCATGTGCAACGTGCAAGTGCAACACTATAGGCAAAACCTCCTATAACGCGACAAAAGCGTAGGATGCTTCTACGTCAACCCTTTCTTCGGTCCTGATGCTAAATTCGATTGTGAACGCATCTGATCTTTTTATCTTTGTTCAGGTCGGTTTCGATTCGATGCACTTCTATTTTGGGAGCACGGAATTATGTGCTTGCTTTCGATAAAGCGCTGGAAAATGTGAATAACGAACACAGTAGATGTCCTTTACTCGGCGAGGAATTTAAATTGTCGTTTCGGTTGAATTTTTTTTCGTGAAATTAGCATGCGCTTAATTGGATATTGAAATTTTCCGCGAGTTTCGTTTCATGAGCCCGCGCAAAAACTCTTTACGGTTTTGCGCGTATTAGCATCGCAAGTTGCCTAATTGCACCTTTGTTCTTCAAACGGTCGAAATTAAAATTTTATTAAAATTAAAAAAAAGAGTAGTCTTTGAGTCTGACGTTGTGTCCACACCTAAGCAAAATAATATATTAATAAAAAAAATTTCATACTTATATCATAATTGTGATTCAATTTAAATCTTATTTAATTAGAATTAAGATTAAGTGTATTAGATATGAAGATTTTTTTTTGTGCAATTGTATTTTGCCGCTAGAAGCCGCCGGCCTAGGTGTGGACACGCCATAATGCTCGAGGCAATAGAAACTTTCCACAAGTAACATAGAAAACAATCTGAAAAACATCAACAATTTCGAGAAAACACCTCAAATCCACGTACCCACAGTATCATACGTGCCGAGCAAACACTCGACAAAGCACTTGTTTACACAATCCCGAAGAGTCGTGCCGTTCTGTGGGCGCTCGGTGTTTGAAAATGGTCACAGCTTTGGCTCATTGTCGCCGTCGAACAAAACGGCCGTGAACGTCAAAAACGGCCTCTCCGGAGGCGTCGGACAAACAATTGTTGAACGGTGTGGTGTATCCTGAGGAAAAAGCGACGATTGCCGACCGCCGAAGACCAGTCGAGTCGAACGATCGAACGAGCGCTAGCGTGTCCTTGTCGAACCGCTAATAACGAAAAGTGTTAAACGATTTTCTCATACTAGCCGCTGCGAGGCTTTTCCGATGTAAGTCAGTTCATTTCGTACAATCAGTCGATGATAATAAACGTTTGTGTGTGCTGCATCGAGCTTCAGCGTCTTCGTGATGTTCGGGTTAGAGTCCTGTAGGATTCTGGCGAGAGTCGCATGTCGTTTTTTTTTAATCGATTTGATGGGTTAATTGTTTCTTTGGAACATATGATTTAAAAAAACGGTTACTAAAAATGAATCACCCGTCTTGTGTATTTCAATTCAATTCGATCGATTTTAATACCATTTTTAATGCACTGATTTTCAGAGCTCCTAACCATAGTCGTTGCTTTTTCACATTGAATTGAATAATAAAGAAAATAGGTACCATTATTTTTAACAATCATAAATCAGAATACGTTTGATATTTGTGTCCAATTGTAAATATAGTGTAAATTGACCTTTCAGTCGTAAAACAATTGCATATTATTAAATAGCAAGGAAAACTTTCCCTGTTGGCATTTCCACTATCTTAACCAGAAACATTAATTTCAATACGTGTTGTGCGTATCGATTGATCCATCGCATCGTATCCACTTTCGAAGGAATTAAAAAGGCCTCCGAATCGAAATGTAAAAAATACGTACCGCGCTTATGAAAAACTTTTGAAATATTACAGATTTAAGTGCAAGTAACGCGTTGAATTAATGGCCTCGAAATCTGTGCTGCGCAGGTGCAGCGAATGACGCGTATTTATTATGTCAAGTAATTTTTACACTCGATTTGTCTCGAAGTCAAAAAGCGGTAAATGCCCAATAAATTAATTGAAATCTTACTTAAGCGCGTATATTTTTAAACGATCGAGATTAATCCTGATTTTACATTCGTCTACGAAACGCTTGTTGAACACGTCGATGTTGAAGAATCGAATCGATTCATCTCTCGTTCTTGACAGCTTTGATCGAGCTTAGCGAATTTATCGCATCATCATCATCGTCATCGAAAGTCACACTAATCTGTTTCGATTTGTCGATTCGCGAATCTTATGTAGTACAATGGATCTTTTATTATTATCGATCGTCAGACTCGAATGTGCCCGGTCATCATTTCGCTCCATATACCGCCTCCGAAAAAAAAATCAACATCATAATTCCTTTCGTTCGACACCTGAAAACGTATAAAGTACCACACCGGCTTGACGATTTCTCTTCTTCGAATTGAAATGGCGATTTTTTCGCAGATCGTGATCTCGTTAACCCCTGCTCCGAAGCTATGTGGAACAAGAGCTTTTCAGGCATTCGGACAATCCTAGAGTTCTGTTCTCAAAAAGAATTGTACACGTGAAAGGACGCATAGTTCCTTTCTAGAAAGTGCAAAATGAGCTTTTGGCTTCGAGGCAACGGCTTCCGATCATTTTTGTCGATGTTCGTATGGAAATTTCTCCGCTCACTTTTGGCCATAGAACCTCCGAGCTATAGACGATTTATCTCCGAAGAAAGTTCGATCGATCGATCCATGATCGCTCGCATTATCTCGTATACTTAATATGATTTTTTTGTCGTTGTGGACAATAAAAGTTTCCGCTTTTCAGAGAGCGACGCTTTCTTCTACCGGTAATTGCTCGCTCTTAAAACCTTGTTTACACGCGGACCGATCTTCAAGCCAATCAACACACACCTTATATGCGAATGACATCATCACTTCAAAATTCTATAATATAATTTCAAACTTGACCGAAATTCATTATGCTCCAATCGGTACATTGGTGTTGAGTGGACGATGATGCCATGATTTGTTTACTCTCCAGTTCAAAGATCGGTTTGAATGTAAACAGTGCTTCGTTAATACAAAGTGTGACATTTTGTCAAACGACAGGACGTCGCTCATTTTGTCCGTTAATGACCCATTCAAAGAGAATCTTTCACTAATAAAACATCACTTAAATATACATATTCGTTTTATAACAAATTTCAAGAATTTGTTTACTGCTGCATCATATTTCCTATTTGCCACCTATGGCATCATCCACTCGAAATATCAGTTATGACGCGTTTTTCTCTATTTATGCATATTTGATTCCAAACATTTCCATATTTTGTACTCGTATTATACGTAGATTTGAATATTTAATACGAACGCGATCGTAATTATGTGCATCGTAAATTCGCTCGATTCACCAAGTCGAATGTATTGCTTTATAGTTAAAATAAAATATAAATAAAATTACTTCCAGTACGCGCTTATAAATTCCCATTTGAAAGTTATGATTTAAGTTTTGTACAAAATTATTACATGAATATTATAATGTAGCTTACATGCGTACTTGATGTTAATCGAATATAAATTATTTAGAATGTTCCAAGAAAATTTGCTACGAACTTCAAATCGATGCCGAGATGTTGAAATGTATAAAATTTATATTTTGAATTTAAATTGATGTTTTACCGAGATATTTTTCATCGTTACTAGTTATACTAAAAATTCAATAAGATAAGTTTATATGAAACATTGAATCAATATTCATATTTCGATTATAAAATCCGCAGAGATTTTATATCGCACCTTGTACAACATAAAAAATGTGTATTATCGGCATAAAATTCATTTTTCTCCAACACATTTCGTATTAAATTTTAAATTCAATATCGACGAATCTGCCATATATCGATAAACCACTCGACATAAACGCGCCGATACCTCGTGTTAACACCTTCGCGAATTTTCGAAAAAAGCAAACACAACCTCACTTTCCGTTGCCCTCGAGTCGTTTTCGCGGATCCGAAAACGAATAAAACGAACAACCTCTTTATTAATTTAATTTTCCGTAAGTGGTCCAAGTTCGGTGATGCAACCGGGGCGCGATTTCGCAACTCGGGCTCCGCATTTTCGCACTTGGATCGAATTGAATGAACGCAATTTTAGCGAAATTAACGATCGCTCGTATATTATGTTTTGATACAAACCTTATCATTATTGGCTGTGTCGAGTCGTCAGGTGCTGCACTTTCTCCCTCGGCTGGCCCAGTTCGAGATGCACACTTCTTGCATTCAGCGCACGAGTGCATTGGCATACTCATTTTATGGCATATATTCGATTTTCGACGATGATGATGATGCTCGTTCGAACTGGATTTAGAAATCTCAATATTGCTAGAAATTCGATGTCGCATGTTAAGATTAATTAGCGATTTTCTATTCGCTTCGGGAAATAGGTTAAAGTTTACAGAGAACATTTTGAAGAAATTTATATTTGTATTGAGATATATTTTATTTAATTTCACAATTTAAAACAATGATTTTTCATTATTTTAATTAAAAAATAATTCACTTTTATTTCATCATCAAATAATAAATTGTACGTTCTGAAAATTCGCACGGTCTAATTTCAATTATTCACAATGATATCAAGATTTTCTTATTATTATATGTTTCTCATTTCTCATTAGATTCAAATGAAATGTATCAACATTTCGATATCGAATCTTTCTAATGATTTTGCAAATATGTTGTGCAAATTATACATTAATTAATACAGATTTTTTTTTCTCAGGCAATAATTATTTTTTTTATTCTGTTCAATTGAATTCTTAATACAATTTTCCTTGCACATTTCGCTCAACTCTATCTCCTAACATCGGATCTCTCGAAAGGCGGCATTTTCACTTTTATTATTCTGGTCTCGTGGCTCATTACAGTAATCGGCATACACGATATGTGCTATAATATAATATGTATAAGCAGAGGCAAAAATACGAAATTGTCGAGCGCGTAATCCGGCAGCCCAACGTTTGCGCCCGGAGGCTGTTAACTCGGAGCCGGTCCACTCCGATGCTGGACCAGTTCGATTGCGACCACCCTGTGTACATGTTACATGGAAATATTCATGTGATCGCACTGACGAGTTTGTAAATTTGCTCTGACGAGGAATCTCGGAAGTCGTGCCGGTGCTTAGCGTTTTTTTCTTCGGCCGTCTATCGGTGTGTTTTGCAAGATTAAGGCGATTTGTTTTGAAGGATTTTTTTTTCAAAAAAATAACTTGAAATCTGATATTCCTTTAATGATAGTATAAATATCATCGCTGATCGATATCGCAAAATTTTCGCTTTTTAAACTTTCGCGAAATGTCAGAGTGAACTTTTGGTAATTTTTTAAAAACTGTAATAATTTATTAACTTGACACAGTTTTCCATCGTGGAAAAATGACGAAATTACGATCACGAAAACGTTCTCGTACATAATTTTTTGATAAATAACCAGAAAAATTACAGTGCAACGAATGCGATGCGAAAGCGCGCGAGGTTGTTTGGCGCCTCTCGATCATCCTAGCCAACCTTGGATGCCAATAACGCAATTACGCTCAAACTCGCATTTCGTATTTATCTTGTAGCGAAATAAAAAACGATGTTAACATTTGATTTTCGATGTTCACAGATCTGGCAGCCATACGACAACTGCTCGAGAGCGAAACAGGGGGAGTGAGTTGTCCCAGCTGCAACATGCCCTTCGACAAAGGCAAGAAGCGGAAGTTGATAGACACGTGCGGACACGAACGCTGCTTCTCCTGCATGTTCAGGAACGAAACTTGCCCCCTGTGCATACCCAATCAAGAGCAAAAATCGAACCATCGCCAGCAGCAGCAGCAACCTTGGAGCGATAGCAGATCTGTCACCAAAGTGGAAGTGCACGAGCCCTCCAAAGGAAGGAAGAGCGATTTTATGCAATCGCTTAGAGAACCTTCCCCTAGTAGATTGCCCAAACCACCAAAGCAAACGGCTCCTATGACTCAGAGCTGTCCCACTCCTCCACATAGCAGAAGAAGATTTTTCCTCAGTCCCAAAGCTCTCAGGAGTCCTTTCGGTCACAGGAGGAATAACGAAAATCATCCACCACTTTCCGGTGAGTACTTTCACTGTCGGCGCCTGTAATTAATTTAATTTCAACGTGCATAAATAACGTAGCAAAATTTTTGACCTTATGCAAAATATGTAGTACACGATGATCGAAAACGGCAAATAATTGGACCTCGTCGATGGGTGGGTTCGTAATTTACAATCGACGCTGATTGGCGATTCGAGATACTCGATTTTTATCACTTTCATTAATGGCTCAACGCTCATAAATCATCAAGGTTTTAATTTTACTTACTTTTTGGAAGCTGCACCTTCGGTTGTTTCTGTGCATATTCCACTTAACGATAGCAATAAAAGCTGTTTATACAATACGATGACATTTACTTTAATGCAACCAAACCGTTAATGAAAACATATATCATTCGAACGATCCATAAATTGTCCGACCCGACAATTTCCTTGATATCGTTTACTCGAAAGCAGCGTATTCCGGGAAGAGAGATTCATTTGAATATGCTTCACGACTCTAGCTAAATTCTATAAAATACATCATGCGATTATTGGCGTTATTTGTCGATGGATGAATGGTGGTCTCTCGAAGCCAGGGATACTTCTGGTGCTGCAGCTGCAAGACCGGCAGCTTCGATCCATTTCTTCTGGTTAACCTCACGGGCGTGGGTGTCGTGGGGGCAGCTTGTAAATACAATATAATCTTGTACGTGCGTACTTACGCAATTTCCATGCAAATTTCTGCCGGCCTCAACGACCGGTTCATTAATGAATTCAAAATTGAAAAGGCTGCTTCGTCGTGTCGATTCCGACATTAATGTATTCAAACGTTTTCCCCTCAGCCAATTGTGCGTATCAAGAAGACAAGTAAAACGCCTAGAAATTGAGGCTTTATTGCCTTATAAACATCTTCGAAAACACCTTCGTCGTGTTGCCACATCTTTCATTTCAATATGCACTGCCCACTTGAACAAAATATATTTTTTGAAACTCGTTATGATCAACTGACCTACGCTTCGATGTTTCAAATGTCACATGCTTTCAGTACCAAACTTGGATTCTGTTTGATGAAATATCATTACAAACTAATCCTCACTTCAATTTGAAGCTAATGAATAAATTATGTCATTGATTCGGTTAATAGTATCATGTCTTTAATTCAATGAATGGATGTATGTTAGAAGACTCAGATTAGAGAATAATTTGAAAAATACTTTATGAATAGCACAACCATCGGCTCAATCTATGGATGTTCAACGTAATAACACCGGAACATGGCCCAGCATTGTGAACAAGATACGGTCTCTCTGGTCAGCCAACACTTCCATATCACAGGGACTCAACCAGTTGGCTGGCAACGAATGTACGATCTGTTATAAACTGTATCGTTGTTTTGATAGCGTCGTTGCACCTGAATGCAAACACCTGTTGCAAACTACTATTGCATGACTTAATATATGCATATGCACTAATAATGACTGACTGCGAAGTGTTTCCTCACAGTCCCATAATATGCCTACACAATAACAGTCAATTTCCATATAAATATTGACTTGTTTATAATTATTACCCTGTTGATTTGTTACTAGATGTGTGATTTATGCATGTTTACTTAAAACAGTAAAAATTTCATATGATATTGGTAGTTGTTGGTAGTTTCTTTTTTTTCTTCAAATATTTAGTTGTGTGCAATTATAGTCTTTAGTTTTTGATTGAAAAATGAAATGTATGTATGTAAGTATGTTCATATTGTTCATACATACGTATGTACCTAAGTGTTAATTTATCATAATTAGATTTAATTTTAATTGTATTCAAATTTTCATTTTCAGATGACGAAGGTGGAAACATAAAACCATTAGGTTTGTGTGAAAACAGGAAAAGTAATCAAAATGATCTCCAAATGCGGCTAGGGCTTCTCTTCGGTGATGGTATCAGAAGCAAGAGACAAAAACAGAATAAGTCAATAGTCAGAGATAGCTGCACATCATTAGCTAGTCTAGACGCTAACACATTAGCTTCTAATAATACAAGTCCAGTAAGCACACTAACTGGTTCATCAGAAGCCGATGTAAGTGTTATGGCCCACAGCAAAGAACCAACATCTGATTCTATTGGATCATTGATGTCCATGTCCATGTCTGGAAATAGTAACTGCTCATCAAGTCCAGTTAGCAGAAGACACTCAGTCACAAGTGAATATTTAATTTTGTTTCGAAATAAATATCAAAATTGGATTTATTTTCAATTTCAATTTTAATTTCAGCATCACAAAACAAAGTTGATGAATTTGGATATTTCAAAAATAGACGAACTTCAGTTCGGCGTTCTGCTAGAGCTGGTACTAGACTGTCCCAAAATGCCGTTGATGCAAAAAAATGTAAGTTTTACTTATATTTATAAAATATGTAGTTTATTTATACAGTTTTGCTTATTTCTCTTCTTGCATTTCAGTGTATCCTCCAACTCCGCAATTGACTTTACGTCCTTTATTCTTTGAAGTTCCTATTCCTGAGCCAAATCCATTATTTGTTGGAAGAGAATGGCTTGTTAAAGAAATGGAAGACATAATGTGTTCCAATTCTCCAGGAATTATTATAGCTGGAGAACCTGGTACAGGCAAATCAGCCATAATTTTACAACTTGTTGAAAATTCCTGCTTTGGGAGGAAGAAAGAGTCTGTATATGAACAAATGAGGGAGTCTGATGATATTTGTTCAGATTCAGAACAAAATGATATTAGAACAGATCTTATTGACTTTGCTTCTCATGTAGTGGCCTATCATTTTTGTCAGGTACATATTTGAATTTTCAATGCATATAATTATCAAGTTTCAATTAATATGTTAATCATATATATTTCTATTTTCAGGCTGATAATAATAGCACATGTTTAGTCGGCGAATTTGTTCATTCGTTAGCAGCACAATTATGCCAAGCACCAAGATTGCAAGCATATAGGGAATATTTATTAGGAGAACCTCATTTATTAGCTTGTTTGTCAATCAAAGAATGTATTGCTGATCCAGATTTAGCATTTAAAAGGGGAATTATTGAACCATTAGTAACATTGAGAAGAAGTGGCAATATTGATCAAACCAATAGCATTATATTAGTAGATGGATTATGTGAAGCAGAATACCATAGACCAGACCATGGAGATACAATTTCATCATTTTTAGCTAAACATGTTCCTGATATGCCACAGTGGTTGAAAGTTATAGCAACAATCAGAACACCTTTTATTGATTTGACGACAAAACTGCCTTATGCTCGAATATGCCTAGATGAATTTCAAGAAAATGAAAATGTGCACAAAGATATGATTGAATATATAAATTTAAGACTGCAAACAAACAGTTCTATTCAAGCTAATATGAGATCAGCTCTTGGAAAGCAAGAAGGCTTGAATAATTCACTCTTCAAATTTTCACAATATATACTGCAGTTGGCACAAGGATCATTTTTATATATGAAATTGATTTTAGATTTAATAGAACGAGGAAACCTTGTCGTTAAATCTTCGAATTATAAAGTTCTTCCAGTATCGCTAGCACAAATATTTTTACTGCAATTTAATCTCAAATTTCCAACTGTACAGTCCTTCGAAAAAGTCACGCATATTTTGAGCGTTTGCCTTGCTGCTCTCTATCCTCTGACATTAGTTGAAATATATTATTCAGTCAATTCACTATTAGTAAATACATTTTTGCCTTGGGAAGAGTTTCTGCAAAGATTTTCTACTTTATCTGGTTTTTTGGTTAAAAGAGTTGATAGTACATACATGTTTTTCCATCCATCGTTCAGGGAATGGTTAATAAGGAGAGATGAAACAGAAAGTGGAAAATTTTTGTGTGATTTAAGAGCAGGACATGCAGCCATAGCATTTAGAATGTCAAGAGTACAATCTCCATTGGATTCTGAAAAAACAATGGAACTTGGACACCATATTTTGAAAGCTCACCTATACAGAACTATGGGAAATACTGGAACAGGAACATGCTCCAGAGATTTACAAGCAGAATGGGTCTCAGAAAGTTCTCAAAATGTTAGTCAAGCCATATCGACATTGAGAAATATTTACAATCCTAATGTGAAAGTATCTCGTTTGATGTTATTGGCTGGAGGCTCTCCTGATTATATTACGGAATACCTAGGAAAAGCTCCATTATTGTGCATATACGCATACCAAGGAATATTACCAATGGTTGGAATGCTCATTGAATTCGGAGCAAATGTATCATTGACAAATTCTCAAGGATGTACAGCTCTTATTCTTGCTTGCCAAAAAGGTCACACTGACGTTGCTCGACGCCTAGTTGCAGCAGGTTCGAATATACATACATGTACATCTGATTAACGAAATAATTCAATTTATTTATAATTATGATACCTACATTTTCTCAGGTGCTTCATTAAGTGACATTGATCAAACTGGACAAACAGCTTTAGTACATGCTGCGAAGAACGGTCATGGTACAACAGTGGCATATTTGCTAGGTTGCGAAGACAGAAAACAAACCGGTGATGATATTCTGGGCACTGTCCATGCATTAATAGGAGCATCACAAGCCGGGCATTTGAACATTGTAGAATATTTATTAGACACTGCTGAATTAGAGGTAATTTAATTGCTCAAAATTATTTATACCACATATTATGTACATATAAGTACCTATATACAAGGTTTTTTAATATAATTAATAGGTTGATGCAATGTGCAATGTTACCGGTGAAACTGCACTTACAGCAGCTTGTGGATCAGGTAGTTTCTGCTTAGCAGTTGTAGATGCACTCATACAAAGAGGAGCCGATCTGTATATTGCAAATGAGCGTGGAATGGATGCTCTTTACCTAGCTGCTAGAGGAGGATATAATTTTATTGTTGAAAGGTTACTCATCGCTGGAGTAACTAACACAAATCCAAATAAGAACCCTTTGATTATCGCATCTGCTGAGGGTCATCCAAATGTTGTTGAAATTTTATTAGATCATGGTAAATAATTGATAATTTTATAATAAGAATTGTAAAATGTCGGTTACATAATTAAATGCCTTTATATTTGTAATTTTCAGGAGTTGATATAGATGCTATAGATTCTGAAGGTATTTCAGCTCTAGGCTGGGCATGTTTACGTGGTAGACTTGGGTGTGTTTCTGCTCTTTTAGAAAAAGGAGCTTCTGTGACGATTGCAGATGCTGCTGGTCGAACTCCATTGTGCTTAGCATGTGGAGGACATCCAAATATTGTTGAAGCGCTTTTAGAAAAAGGTGCTAAAATCGAATGGGTCGATCATAATGGTATACGACCTTTAGACAGAGCAATTGGTCAAAAAAATATTCAGGTATATATTGAAAGTTTATTTTTTCTATTTCTCAATTTGTTTTTGATCCTAATTTTCATATTGTTACAGGTTGTTCAATGTTTCCTAAAAAGAGGAGCTAAGCTTGGACCTGCAACATGGGCTATGGCTGCTGGAAAACCTGAAATATTGTAAGTTTTCATTGCTTTGATTTCTTTATTTTTATGTGATTCCTCCACAATTGTCTATCATGTCTATCATTTTATTTATTTAATTTTTCAGACTGATATTATTAAATAAGTTACTAGAAGATGGAAATGTGCTTTATCGTAAAGGACGCTTGATGGAAGCATCACATCGATATCAATATGCATTGAAAAAAGTAAATAATGTAATAAATGATCCCATAACTACTGGAGCAACATTGTCTTCAGAGCATTTATGTACATTTACTCAGCTAAAGACAAATTTCTTATTAAATCACTCTAGATGTAAAAGAAAATTAAACGTAAGCAATCTTTATTCGCATGAATATTTTATTTAAATGAAAATTGTTGTTTACTTAATGTGTTTAATTTCTTAGGAATTGGAAGAATCCTTAGACTTAGCAGCCCAAGCAATATCATTAAGACCAGATTCATTCGAATGTTACTATGCTAGATCTAAGGCATATTTAGCATTAGAAAAATTCAATGAAAGTCTTCAAGATGTAAGAAAAGCTCTTTTACTTACACCTCAAAACAACGCAAATGTGAAGAAGATTCTCTCATCATTACAACAAGAAATACTCAATAAAATCACCAACAAAAATGTATCTGCGAGAGAAAGAAATTTGTATGACACGTTGAGTCTCAATTTGCCTTGATAGCATTTTACATTGTAGGTACATGTCGATATGTAATGTGTTAACTTCTACTCGATGATTTATGTGATAATATATAGTTTTCAAATACTACTTGTATAGTTATATATATTTCAATTGCTTTATGAAATAAAAAGAATATATTTCAATGTAGTGTAAGTACTAGTAGATTAATTTTCAAAATTATAAAAAAAAGAGTGTGCCTTTGTTCTCATGAAAATTTTTGTGCCTTATGTACCTTTCGTTAATGTTTTATGTTAATTTGTAGTATTTATATTTTAAATCAAATGTTTAAGATAAAGTTTCTCATTAAGTTTATTTATTTATTGGATGAAACAATTTATAGAAAAAACATGAAATCTTATTGTGAAAGACTGAATTGGTGGTAAGAAGTGTAAGTGGATATTTTGTATGATTTAAATTAAATAAAGTACACATATTTCCATCAATGATTTATTTTATTCCCTATCAATTATTTCTAGATAATTGTATGCATATGGTAACTATACTCTAATTATAAAATATTAAATAATTTCAATATGAAGGTAGTCATTTATATGTATATTTATGTATACTGAAAATATCACTTGTTCCTTAATTATAAATTCAGTCCCATCTTAAATGTTATATTTATAACTAACATGGCATTACATAATTATGACAATCTACATGCTTTTCAAGCATGTAGAAAATATATGTACATACATAAAAGTAAGTAGCTAGACATAGTTAATTTATTGAGTAGCTAAATTTTCTGTTCCTGCATTCAAATTAGATTGATTTCGACTACTACTTATGTTCTGATTGCTTGGAATGTCTAGTTCAATTTGTGTCCTACAACATAATCTATTCAACCACCGTCTCCATGGATAATGATCTTTAAAATTGTCTGTTAAAAATCCATATAAGATTGGGTTTACAATTGTGTTGATAAGAGCTAATACTACTGCCCATATAAAATACTGATTCGACAAGAAAAACTGTTCATCTTCTCTATGACCATCTACGTATATTAAGAACATTACTATTGTTATGGGCAACCACATAATTAATACTGCAATGACATTTAAATACAAAATTCTTACAGCTCTCTTGTGCTTTTTCAACCTGTGAAAACCTCCACTAGTGGAAATTCGAGTTGGAGAACAGGGTGGTACAGTTATTGAAGAATCAGAATTTCTATAACTTGTTAATAAATTACCAGCAATAGTTTGAATACTCTGTCTCAGTTTGTTAGGTACAGAATCTGCCACTCCAGCCTTTTCTTCTAACCTACGCTGAATTTCAGCCAATTTTTTCAATATAATATGACAATTTACCACTAATATCACCATCGGCACAATACAAGATATTATAGCTATAGATATAGTGAAAGCTAATGATGAGTTAATATTTTTTATCACTGGAAAGACTAATGTACAAATTGTTGCATTCATTATTGTCATAGGAATCAAATCGCCAGTATTTTTATCATGTGCGGTGTGATATTCAACTTCTTGTTGTCTGAATAGTACAGGAACTGGTGAGTACAAGAACAAGGCGAAGATCCATGCAACTACACACACTATAGCAGCTGTTTTGTGATTTAATCCTGAACGGTAAGGAGCCCTGGTTAAACATCGAACCCTGTCGAAGCTGATGGCTGTAAGCGTCCATAAGAGAATTGATCCACATACAAACTGAAACAAAACAAATTAAAATCAAAATGATGATTTGTGAAAAGGTTTTTCTATAGGTACCTACTCTTATGCATAGGAAATTGATGCAACGTTGATCTGTCTCAGTCACGATCCGCTACTTGCGACATTGTTGACAACATTTAGATTTTAAAGTGTAATTATGCACTAAAATTGTTAAAAAGCTCACGGATCATTCGGTCGTTTTGTTTGTTACGCAAAATAAAACAACCCGCAATCTGTGTCTTATTGTGCAACATTTGTCGGTAAATTCGCTAAAGAAGCGCGAAACGATGCAATGTCAACATTTTGAATTTTACAAATCGAACGTCTTACAGTTAGCACAAATCTAAAACGATAAATTTTCTTCTCAATTGTGATTCAACGAAAGTTTCATCTGTGGTGCAAGCAACGTTACAAAATTCGAAGAAACGAATATAATGCCTACCTCTGATCAATTATACTTATTTTATTGATAGTTATGAAACCGTTCACAATGTAAATGTCAAATATTTCTATTATATCTACGATTTTGATCGAGTTGTCTCAATAAATTCATTTTTCTAACACTCTAAAAGGCATCAGAATAATCGAATATCGTGTTTTAGAAAGTAGCTCTTCAAAAGCCGATCGATGCAATTTTGAACCTTTCGAAACAATAATTATTGTTTAATAGTTGAAAATAGCAGTCGGTAATTTAGTTCCGGTGTATATTTTACATTAATTCGTTCTTTTATGGTGAAGCTAAATGAGTAATTACCACGAACTGATAATATTATACGTTCATTTCATTTTAGGACCACTTCGCAATTTAAGTAGATATTTCTATAATATATTATCGCTTTTAATTGTCTTATCATAATTCAGCTGACCGCAATAAGACATTAAACTCGATTATTCACGCGTATAAAATAGGTTTTAGATATTAATAATTTGTTAAAGTTTTTAAATGTCCACAAAATTACAACATAAGTAGACCAATTTTGTTGCCCTTTCAATATAAACACAATCCATCAATTATAAAGATATTCATTTCGCACAGATTCAAAAGACGATCGAGAACGGATCGCATTCGAGAATTTACGATTACATTGTACAAAAACGAGCACATACAAATAACAACACGTAAAAAATCAATAAGTCTGTACAATTTACTACGAAACGGTCGACTAGTGTAGGTCGGACGCACCAATTTACCTGAAAGCGCAATAATGGTTAATGCGAGTTGACGCGCTGCTCGTTTGGCTGTCGCTCGCGGGCCTCGCTTGATTACACCTGACTTGTAAATACGCTTTATGTGTGTGTGTTCGACGTATGTAATTCGTACGACGTTTTGCGGTCAACACTTCCTTTGGTTTGAGGCTCGAACCCTCTGGTGTGACGCAGGGAGACTCAATCTTCAATTCTCATTTTGATTCTGCACAATGGCAGGGGGTGCTGAAGTACACGGTGAGTCTTTTGTTAAGTAATTACGTAAAATTTGGATAGTGTGACTTTCCAAGTGAAACTTTTCCGGGTATGAAAGTACGAGTCGATCGATAAGGAATCGGAATGAAACAAAAAGTGAAACGTCTTATAAAGTAAAGTTATTGGAAATACAATATTTATTTATAGAAATCAAATGTTTAATCTTCGTTACCGCTTTTCGTATTGATATAAATATATGCATTGTGTGGTTTACATTATCGTATTGTGTATTACTTTGAACTTTGTATTATAAATTCAATCAGGCGTAAAAAATTCAAGATAAATCAGTTCATTTTTTCATTCTATAAGATTTAGATTACCGTTGTATATGAATATCAAAATTTTATCCGACGTAACAATCGATTCATCGATGCATATTGAAAAGACGTATCATATAAACTAATATTTGAAACATGATACAGCAAGTGCATGCAATTTCATCTTTGACCCAGTGAACGAACTTTATGCAAAATCACTTCAATAGCGATGGCTCGGTAGCGATTAGATCGTATTTAAAGATAACCAAGAAAAGCTTCATGACTCTCAAATCAAGAGTGCGACGATCAGCACCCTTTCCTCGTTCCAGTTCCATCGCTCATCACCAATTAGAGATTTTCGCATAGCGGGCTAGATACGCATCTGAGCCGAATTCAGATGAAGCGTCCAGATACAGAAACGAGTCCGGTCGAATTTTTGCACGTAACCAGATTTGAATAGGGGACAATGGCGCCAATAGATGTCAACCGAATGGTGATGGCCGCGTGCCGAGACTTCCTAACGAGCTGCATCTTCGTCACTATTAGTATTCGCTTTTGGTATTCCGGCCTTGTGTCGAAGAGGGCGCCCGGAAAGTGGGCTCTGGCCCACTCTTGGACACACTACAGGCCCATTGTCAACGATCGGTCAGTGTCTCGTTGGGATGAATGGACGTTGGAACTGACCGAAGGAAAATTTGTCCGAAATGTTTGCATTACGAAGGGAAACCTTCCACCCCCCTAATAAATGCACCCTCCCTTTATGTCAGCTTATTAGATCAGCCTAGTTGGGCATCATATTTATTGATGCAGGAAACTCTGCATCAACAAACCAAAATATTTACGTCATTTTTGCCATTTCTGAAAATTGTTCAACTGTTGAATTTTACTCTTTTTCTAGTGTGAGATTTTTTCTTATTGATTATTTGAAAATAGTCTATTAACCTAATCTATTTCTATGGAAATTGTGTTTATTTGAAAATATGTTTTTTTCTGCGACCGTTTGCGGTCGGTTATTTCATTCGAATATTTTTCAACCAAATTATGACACATCAATAAAAATCTGTGTTAGTCAACTGAAATACTACATAAGTGAAACCTCACGGATGGGGAAATTGTGAAGGCTGTTTTTTCTGACTTCATGATTATTAATTATAAAGGTATTTTCCTCTCACCGTTCTGAATAATACACACATTCATAAAATATATTATTTTGTGCAAAAATCGATGACTTATCAATAAAAATAGAAGCCACGGTCATTTAGCGTTCATACGATGATCTTAATATACATATTTGCACAATTTTTCATCTGATTGATCGATCGTTGAGATCATTGAGTAGTCTTATGGATGTATAACGAACATGATATGTCATTTATACTCACTTGAGAATATGGCAATATTTTGCAAGTGAACGTCCCTAAATTCCATGAGGTAGTTGCTCTGGCAGCTGTGATGGCAGGAATGTTGAGCACAAAAACCAAATCGGCACACGCCAGGTTGATTATGAAGCAGTTCGTCACAGTCCTTATCTCCTTTCGCCTGCAAACATCATCACCATCATCAACAACAGTCACAATCATTACTCATTCCGAATTTCTCTTTTGACCACGTTCCGACTGTCCAATTACAATATAGATGTGTCGTTTCGCCAAGTCCGAACTTGGTCCACTTTTGAGCGGACAATTACCATATTGGTATGTCACGAAAAGAGCACAAAGGGCTATGATTCATTCTCGTTGATGAGACGTTGTTAGATCAATTGGTTCTTTCTTCATCCAGAAATATCCGCATTAGATAAACAAACAAAACGGTTGTCAAATGTACGAAGAAGTTATGATTATGAGCAAAGCGATGATTCATTGACGAGTCTTAATTGTCTCTACAATTGTTTCAATGAATTTACAAGCAATGTGTTCACGCGTCGAAATTGTTATCATTAATTTTATAATCGATCGAATTTATTTCCTATTGTGATTATTTTAATTACAGGAAATTGAAAAAAAAAACGACTTCCTAATATGCATTGATATTACTCACAAAAATAATAAACGAAATAGAAACTCTTTCTTCTGAGCACAAATTTTATCGCGGTTGTAAAAACAATGTTTGCATTTTTTTATCGAATTATTAGTAAATTTATTTATCGTTATCGCACACATATTTTAAAATACTGAGCCAGAGGAAGTTGATAATGTTATATAAATATTTAGAAACTTAATAGGATAAAAAATGAGGTAAATCCGCATTGATACATGTATGGGAAAATCCAAATGCATCATGTACTGTTACCTGTTATGAATTGGTTTTGAATAAAATATTTATTAAGTAACAAATCAAATGAACTATAAAATCTTCGAAAATTGAAAATGCAAGCACATAAAACAATAATGACACACATGTACAATTCGAAAAGGTGAAAATTAAGAAAATTTCTCTCTTCTAATGACTTAAACACTTCAAATATGAAAAGCACTTTTTTCAAATCCAAATTCAATTTTGTGCTCAATGAGATTCACACAATGACATATTCACATTTAGAAAGCCAAGATTACCCAGAAAACTCAGAAAAAATAAGGCCAAAATCGAAACTAGACTCAACGGAAAAACCGCCTTGATTTTCACACAATCCTATGAAAACGCACCTCAGAATCGCAATGATGATGCCAAGATTGGCAACCAAAGATAGCACCATGATAACAGTGAACAGAATAGTCTCGGCGCATAACTTTGAACCAATCCTATGACCCAGGGTCGTGTAATAGGTGAAGTAATGCCTAGGTGGCCATCCGTCTTCATCATCACTGATCCCCCAGCCGTACGACGACTCCAGATCGGGATGCATCTTTCCACGAAGATCCAGAAAGATCTCTTCTGCGATGATCCAGAATGATATCGCCTATGATGATCCAAGATCGAAACAGCAATCGATCGTGACCACCATAACCTTTAAGGAGCGTGCGTCGCTCGCGGTCGCGTTCGTTAAATGAACCGGGCAAATGTTGGAAACAGCTCAAAGTGTTGAATATGAGTGTGTTTGATGATGATGACTAATTGGTTCTTCGAAGAGTGTCCCACGCGGTCGAAGGAAAAAGTCCTCGCGTCACTCTTTCGCATTCGCTCGCTTGCGGTCTACTGGTTGATATTGTGCGAATCGTTTTTGTATATGGAACGAATGATGGTTGTCAACTTGTGTGAATTTGAATATTCATGCATTGTAGTGTAATCTGTTATTTAATATGACGGCGTGAAAACGTATGCGAATTGTGTGCGATACTATTTTATGTTTGTATGTACATAGCGTTAAAGTCTGCTGTTTGCGTTTATGATTTAAGATTTCGTTATGCGGTTGAGCTAAGATAATTTCTAATGCAGACAAAATAAATATAAGCTTTGTTTTTTTTTCAGTGAATCATTAAAGAATATTGCATGTTTAGTATTAAGAGATTGTGCAAACGCGTGATAAGACAATTTTGTCATGCGCATTCGTGAATCACAAATTTATTTTATTTTACTTCGCTTGTTTTTTTTATTCATATGAATAAATTATCGGTAAAATATATTAATTTCGTAAAATTCATGTCCCATGGAGAATCTTTGAAATATTATTTTAATGAAATATGGTGTGTAACTCTATCCACATAAGATAACGATGCTTACCTCAGTTAGTGAAATGCTTTCGTTGAGAAACAGTGATGTAGGGCTATAAATAATATTATTTTCCCCATTTATCTCAGGAAGTATCTGAATTCAATTCCGCAATCGGATATGTAAAATATCGTTTCGTACCGTGTATAACTATTATTCGGTAAAAAATACTTTTTTTCCATTACTAATTTCTTATGAAATGTTCAGAATTAACATATTTTCAACAGAAATATATATTTTAGCAATGTGTAAATAATGAATTCACAATACGCAAAACATCCTGCTAAAATTACGTCAAACCAATTCCACTTTCTTGGATAAACCTCAAACGGTGAATAACAGCAAATGCATACAAATCGACAGTTTCATCATAATTTTAGGGTGAAAAAAAAAAATCAACTAAACGTACTATTTACTTACAGTTACCGTGATCTAGTTCATTTTAGATCTCACGGATATACAACAGGAGAGGATGTTGAAAAGATCATTAGACAGCGATTGTCGAACTTCCTCTACGTGTAATACAACGACGCTTAGATCGCTATCTGATATTGGTTTTTAATGATCTATCGATCGTTTATAAATATCAATGTCGACGTTTTTCGAACAATTACACGACCGACATACTCTTATAATAATGGGACACTCACACTTGAACCGACCTTTGAGTCGAACATGTGTGGACAAATGTGGGATTCTCAAAGCATTTATTGTAACATGTGACATATAATCGTATAAAAAATATTGTGAATGTATTACAAGATTGGTGTTAGAATTCATTTAAGCTCAAAAAGATCGTTTTTTGGTTCAGATGTGAACAAACTATAATAAAAACGACGTAGGAGTCAGCCAAGTGATCTAGTGATCTAGAGGCGATTGATTCGTCCGATGTCAGTTTGATCTATAGATCTATCGATATGTCGAATGTGCAGAACGCTTACTAAGTTTCGATGAAATCATCGCGTATACTCGAACGGTTAAAATGATAAACATCGAACGTAAGCAAAGTAATGAGTGCTTGTGCAAATATGGTTTCGGACAATTTCGATATAGATCAGCATGAGATCTAAGAAATCTTAATTGAAGGTTAATCTTTGATATTTTAACAGTATACGGCAGTGAAAAATGTTCGATGGAGATAAAAAAAGTTAACTAACCTTTAAGTCGTTAAATTTGTTTAACTAAATTTTCCATTATAATTTACTGAAGGAAAAGAATGTATATTTTATAAATCATATTTCGACCCGTGACCACAGTTTTTCCGACATTTCCACATGATCGAAACGAGTTTTCGAATATGGACCGTTCCATTTTCGGCATTAAAATATACAGTTAACGGAATATTATCGTAAATGATGTAATAAATCTCTTCGTACAATTTGTTTTGTTCTCGTTCTCGATAATGCGGTTCACATTTTGCCCATTGTTCTACTGCGGTCTCTTTACCTGAAAAACCATGATATGATTACACACTTTTTAGTGCGAAATCAATTTACATTCTCAGTTATGCCGATGAAAATAAAGTCGTATCGTCGTCCAACAGTCTGTGAATCATTTTGGTATACATTTTAATCGGTTTCATACACTCACATAGTTGGAAAAACCAAATAACTAAATTTTAAATAAATCACGTGATAAGAAATCGTAATATGTGAAAAATGTTTATTGTTATCGACCAAAACATTTTTTTCAAATTCACATATTTTTGAGGTTTTGATTTTCAAATCTCGAGTCTCGATTGAATCAAATGATGCATTATAATGATATTCAATATGATTTTCCTTTTTATTATTCAAAATGATAAAAAATACATACGTTTAAACAGCAAAGTAATAATTATAAATAGATTTCGAATCACTGCGGTTTCAATAAAACATTCGATCACAAACAAATGAACTATTATTTTATTTTAACGAATCAAATTGAATCAACACAAACCAGAACCGATAGCTAGACTATTCAAAATTTAAATCGTATGGGAACCGATGTGTCCTTTAATCGAATCTATTATGGATTCATAAAGCGATTTTTCCGAGTTATCCTCGAAGAAGGTCGTATTCATCAATTCGAGCCAATTTTAAACGCGCGTTATCAATTACGTGCGCATAACGGCGTGACATAATTCTCACACTTTTGTGTTTTGTCTTCTACAATGGTGATTATATTCGATAGTGTACAAGCAACAATTATCCATTGCCCACAGCGAATCTCCCCATTAACTACATTATTATATTACACGAATTATATGTGTGTTGCGCACATTTCATAAAACATACGTTTTAATCTGAAATTGTGCACGAGGTCTAAGCGATTTACGAGTCTCTAGAAAATCGTACCATCATTGTGTTTTGTGAAATAAAATTCTTCACAATCGTTTCAGAACCATGTTGGTAAATACCAATAAAGTTTCATTGATGTGCAAATTGTGACACGATCTTAAAGGCTAGACTCAAATTGAATCAATTAAAGCATTTTTGAGCGATAATTCAAAAATATCAACATTTTCTTGAATTTATTTATTCTTCAATAGCAAATTTACTTTGCATATTCTTCAATATGTATGATATGAAGATGAAAGCAATACATTTCAAATAAAATAATGATCAAATCTACACAACAAATTCAAATGCACACATCAACCACACAATTTGCAAATCATTTACGACAAATATCACCACGATCTCATAGAACACCATCGATGCTAGAAACAACGCGTCAATACGGAAAACCACCACAAATCGAACGACACCATCGTGACCGATTCGCAACAGGTGACGCAACGCTCATCATTTTCCACTTGGATAACGCGAGTCTTCTCCAGAAGAAGAAGAAGCCTCAATGTGGCAATCGTCTGAAATCAGAAACGCGTCGTCTGAAAGAGGAGACGATGAAGAAGAGACGAGTGAAAGGTCATCGTCGATGGTGCTTTTGCGTCACGCCCAGAAGCGCCCACGAGTCGGTCTCGAAAATCCCACGAATCTGTGGGAAACGACTTCTTTTGAATCTTTTGGCGCTGTTTTATTTCGTCTTGGTGCTTCTGGCGATTTGCACGAGCGCTTCTTTTCGGGCTGAAGAAGCTGCGTAAAAAATAAACGCGGTCTTTTGATTGCTGAGCGTGTCTGCGACGATTTTTTGCATGTCTATCTAGGATATAAATAGTTTTCGATTGATTGTTGGTTATAATTAATGATTTACAGAAAATTTTAGAAGCGATTTAATTCATGTAGGAGTCATTAGAATTCACAACCGCACTTTAAATTGGATTCATGTGTTTTAAGATTTTTTCGTTCTATTGTTCGAATGGACGTTGAAAATCGTCAGACGATTTAGTCATCGAGTTTCTACTAGAGAATGAGCGATCCCGAAAGTCGGACGTCTATAAATGACAAAATCTAGAACGATTTCCTTTGTGGGACACTGCACAACGAATGAATGTCCTATAGTTCCAATAGACTATTTCTGATGGTAATCTGTTGCATTGTAAGTTTTGCAGAAAGCCAAGTGTTCCACCTTCACCGGAGGTAATGCAAATCGTAAATGCACATTGGCGACTTTGATCCGACACTTTTTAGTGTCGCTGCGATTTATTAATGTCAAAGTTAGACGGCGGCGGAAGAAATGAATTTTCTTGTGCGGAAATGGTGCGTTTTTCGGCTACTTTTTTCACCGAAAAGTGTGCCGACCGCGTAAAAATATTGGTCAGCGTATGTTATGTTTTTTCTGGGAGTTGACACGATTTCGAAGTGATTTCGTACTCTCGTTTGTTTGATCTTTTTGTTCCAGATTTACTTCATTGTGTCATTAGATTTCCTTCATAATATTCCAACTATCATCATAATAAAAACAAACATAAGTAAATAAGTATTACTGCTTATCCGCATTCAGAATTTTCATTTTTCATTTTTAAAGATACGAAATCATGTTTATATTGCATAACGAATAAAAACCGATTGCTTATTAAAATTTTATAACCGAATTCGAAAGTTCAATGATCGCGATTTACGGTAACCAATATTGATGCAATTACGGTAAAGTAATCTCATTATGCATTGTGAAATTGTCTTAATTCGATTCGCAGCATCTTTTTCGTTACACTTCCATTTTTTCAAAAGAAAAATTTATTTCATTTAGCGGCTCTCGTTCGCACCATGAGAACTAAAACGTTCAAGTTGCAAATCTAAAAAAAAATATATTTAAAAAATTAAACTACCGCTGCGTTCGATCTACCGAGATTTTCCGGTTACCAATGGATTTTCTTCGAATCTATGAATCATTCGAAACGCACAATTATCGGGTCGTTGCAGATCGTGAATCATGGACCATGATCTTGAAAATTAAATCGAAAAAATACTAACGTACGAAGAAGTGTTTTCCCTAAATGACAATATTCAAGAGATGTAATTAAAGTTAATAATCTCGTGTCAACGGTAAATTTATTTTCCGGTGTTGTTGCGTTGTAATATGCCTGAAAAAAAACATGAAATTATGCAAAACGGGTTATTTCGATGAATGTTACGGATATTAGCGGTTCGTTCTTTGTGAATTATGTGTCATTAAAATAGTGGTTAAACATGTTGTTTTTTCACTTTATATTTAATCAATGTTTAAAATATTGTATGTTGAACAGTTCGATTATGAATCAATAATCAATTATTCACATGTATGGTCACGGAAGAAAGCAATTAACTTTTTTTCTAATTTCCTTCATGATTGTTTATCACAGATAACCGCATTACTTATAGATATGAAACACAATCGACAATACTAGGATAAATTCGACACAAAAAAATCAAACACATACTCACATATTAGTAACAGAACAGGTATGTAGGTATTAGATCATGCATAATTTATTCACTGTTCATCGAGTTTACACACAAAATGTTTTCGACTCTATCTTTCAAACTTTGAATCAAAAAAACGCCGATTGTGATTTTGAAATTCAACAGACTACAATTGAGTAACTCAACACCTGAGGACCCTCAGGTGCTCAGAGGCTAAAGATCGGACATGACTTTTCACCCTGTCGAGGAAAATGGCAGCCGATGATAAATTCCTTTCGCTTCTATGTCGGCTATGTGCAGCATCAGATCAGAGGCGAGGTCATTGTCACGGTGATGTACACGTAAGATGTGGTTAAGTGTGTAGTCAGTGACCGGCGCGGATCGGCCTTCAGGCTCGACCGGTTAATGACCGGCTACCGGACGGACAAATGTAAGCATTCGATCCCTTGTATTGTGTTATGTATCGCGTCGAACCCGGATTCGACCTTTTCGGGTTTGTGTCATCTGATGAGGTTATCTGAAAAATCCAGGAAATCGTACTCGGATAAATGCCTGATCGGTTTGAGAGTCCTTAATCCTTGTATATTGCCTTGAAATTGGATTCAATCTATTCTTTTTGAACTCATAAGTTCATTTGATTGAACTATCATAGTGAAAATGAAAAACCTAGGAAGCTGTAGTAAGAAAAATGCTTGTTCACTTTGAAAGTCCCGAATGCTTGACAACCCTAATCTGAGTTTGCAATGAGAATACATATAGTGGATGTCAATCTGAAGTAATTAAGTCGTATTATTTAGGGCTGGTACTTTAATCAACAGTTAAGCTATTTATCCGAAATTCAAAGATTTTTCTTCTACAGAATTTCAAATCTCTTATAGTCAACTAATTGCTTATCAATAATTAATCAATCTAGCCTTAATGTTAATCTAGAAAATGCATATTCATGTATTAATTTGAAATTTGAATTAGTTGTATACTTTGATTTATTTTTAAATATAATAACATATAACTTTTAACCACATACTTAAAAAATGAAAATTTATACAATTAGTATACAATATGATTAATGACTTGTTCGATTATAGAAAATTTAATATCCGGTAGCATATCCGAGCGACCGATACATATTATATTGATTTATAGCAACATCTGGAAACCATCGGACAAGTCGAACCGATGCACACGTTAAGCTCAAACAATTTCGAGCTAATCGATCATATTCCGAGCTGCGATCGCTAAACCGCATCGAAGCTCATTTTCCACACGGCCGAGGAAATACCGTTGAAAGTTCGCCTCGGAGCCGGCTCGTCGACCTCATTTGGAATATGGGTCTGTCGAAAAATCGCATTCACCTCGTTCAAAGTGGGCCATCCCTCGTGGCGATTCCTTTTTTAACATTTTCGTGCGCTTTGTCGACAACCGGATCGCCGAAGACCGGTCGACGCGTCGCCGAACTCGTTTCCATCATCGTGCGTAACCGAAGATGTTTTGTAACCGCGAATGTTCGATTGCGACTAGGGGTTAAAGTTTTCAATGACGAGGCCGTCGTCGTCGTCGTCGTCCGTGGTGATGATGATGAAGATGTATGGTTGTCTGTGGACGGTGGTTTTCTCTCATTCGTCTTGTGGACGTCGTACGACTTTCATGAACTTCCGTATGTCGATTGAGAGGCGACCCAATTTCTGAAATGTTTGATTTCGTTGAAATTTTCTTATATGTGTTAAATTGTATGCGAGAGCTTTTGATTCAATAGACAGTGAATATTTTTTGCAAATTATTGCTGCATAAAACGTAGTATAACGTATTAATGAAACGTTTACGATTTGGATTTTCTTTCAGAAATTTCACACTTAATAAATATAATAGTTGAAACTATGGCACGTATTGAAAATTACGAAAAATGGCGGCGTAATAATATTTGAATTGTAAACGATTGTGTTAGAAATTCACATTGAATAATATGAGAAATTCTTGGTTGAAATGATTATACCATGTTTCAATTAGTAAAACAATCCCTATATACGTATTACAAAACATAATTTATGATTGGACAGCATGAAAAATCACAGCTCATAAAAATAAAAATATTTTTTGTGTGATGAGAATTTCATGGGGATAAATACAAAAGCTTATTCGTGTAATAAGTCGGATGTGTGGCAATGTATTTATGTACTAGTATTTGAAAAATAATTGTTTTTCCATCACCATTTGACGTTTTTTGTCAGAGTTGTGCAAAACATTCGCAATATCAATAAAGAAAAATACCCATCTTTACGACACCGAAGATTTTTCATACAATAAATTTTATTGCGTCAATAAAAAACGAACGGCAAAATCAAGCGTGACGAGAAAAATCAACACGTCTATATCGTGACTGATTATACGAAAAAATCATTATTCTACATAATAATTGATTGATTATCATTACATAAGGCGTCTATTGTTGGATGAAAACGCGAAAAGCGTAACGATGACGTGCGTTCCAGAAACGTCATTAACGATTTTTGCCATAACGTATTATTTAACGCTCAATATTGATAGGATGGTTAGTAACGATAACGGAGAATGGTCAGTAACGGAACTGAAAATCAATTTCGTTAACGACCTTAACGAAATCAGGAGCGTACCGTAAGTTGATCATTAACGAGATTTCGTTCTATTAATTAGGCTCGAATTCGGTTATTTGCAAGGCGCGGTGTCAACCTAACGGATTTTGATTGATGCGAAGTAATTGATGGTGGGAAATTCGAAGTTGGCTCAATGAAGCAGAAATTCGATCAAGTGCGCCTCTATCATTATAGATGCGCCTCAATTTGAGAAAATCTTCAAAGGAACTTTAAATTGTTAATTATCTGCCGATGATACGCTTGAAAATGATCATCTCGGTACGGAATATAATATATGCACGATTTTTTTGAATTAGTTTAAAATCGAGTGTAATTTAACGAGTGATATGATTTCATGAATACAAAAAATATATGTTTCGCTTTTAATTTCAAATAACGTTTTTGAATGAGAATTAAAATGATATAAGTATAGCTTAAGCTCATATTGTAAGACAATTTTCGCTATTAAAATTGTCACATTGTCATCTAGTAAGAGAAGAAAAACGTTGTTACAGAAGCTTAATGTTACGTATCGCCCTATTATTATATTTACTCAGCAGTTACATAAAAAATACATCGTAATATGAGCACATATGAGAAAACGACATTCGTGTGCTCTACATTTTGCGGAGGGAACTCGACTGATTTAGAAAACAATCGCCAATTTCATTAAATAGTATTAGTATTAGTGTAGTATCAGTATCAGCGAAAAATTTAAAATAAATTGATGATATTTTTTAAAAGATTATGATAATAAAAATAAAGTATTCATTTGGATTAAATTCCATAAAAACGTTAAGTGAAAATTTTAAAATTATGTATTCATGAAGTTCAACTCATTTTATTTTTCAGTTAAATTACAAGCGATACGAAAAAATGAACACTTATATGAGTAGCCTAAAGTCATCAACTAGAAAATACTATCAATGAAAGGTCTACCGTAAAAATTACAAAATTAATTTTCCACAATTTTCCTTACAGTTGCGTCGCGTGTGAAAATCCGGGAAAGTGTTGAAGGTGAGAAGTTGATACATTTTCGGATGTTTTTATCGTTTTAAAATTTTTTTTACCCAAAAAAAGAAACAATGGACTATTTTGAATAATTATGTTATTTTAATTGTTCGCGATAAAATTAATCGGGTACAGAGTGAAAAAAGTTCACAACGGTTCGGAAGCCACTGATCATAATTTATAATTAAAATGTGGGTAAATTAAAATGAAATTTTTACCAATTCAAATTTGAAATGAGATATCGTTTTTTACAATTCATATAATATTATAAAAACATTTTTCTCACACTATCTATTTTTTTTCGATACATTCTTTCATAAAATATAAATAATATTATATATCATCAATCATATTATATTAATATACTATTTAACAGTAAAAAAAGTAAGATCAGCTTCTAAGAAATAGTAAACTCAACAAATATTTGATTATTAGTATGCAAATTAGTGCCGGGTCAAAGTCGTGTATAATTAATTTCACTATTTTATTGCACCACAGTATAGTGACATGAATGAAAATATTTCAATAAATTCCAAATCGTACCGAACTATAAATAGCAGATACGTTAAACTTGTATGGATTCATATAGTAGATACGTACGTGTAATTTCTAATTGCAATCGCTACGTTGAACTTGAACCGAATACCTGAAATTGCGCACACATTACACATTCGTCACGATCAATCTACATGTAATGAATGGACATTTTTACACGTTTTTGCTAGAGATGATTCGATTTATTTGCAAATTGTGCTCGTTTCGATACACGAAAATCAGATAAATAACGTTGATCCTAAAATAGATAAAGCTCCTTGCGTCAAGTAAAATAAATCGATTAAAATACATTTATTTAGATTTCTTTATAATATTTATAGATCTTGATCAATCGATCGTAATAAACAACGTACTATAAAGTATTAATTAAAAAACTGAGATACAACTGTCACGTATAGAAATTGAGTCCATGATGTCTTCATCTTTTCTTGAGACATGTTGTTTTTCTTCGCTTAATGAATCTGTTTTTCTTTCGATCATTTCCTCGATCGTTTTTGTATAAACCAACGAAGTTTTCCTATACAATATATTGCTAATGTGATAAAATTTATATCGATATCGCAACGAGGAGTAGTCGGAAGTGTGCATTGTGTATTAAGAGCAATAATGATATGCGTGACAGCGTTCGTTCTTTATATGAAAGTGGTTCGCTTGGTACGTGAGAACCTTGTCAACTTGGATCTGAGAGGTTTCAAAACATTTGTGAAACTAGGAAAATCAGAGGTCGAGACAACGAGATGACACTTTTGTCTAGATTTGTGCTATAATGCGATCGTAACCTTTTCGCATTTCGAAATGTGAAACCCTTTTGTAATCCATTATATCAGCGAATGATGATTGAAATATTACGATTGTTAAAATGACATTAAATATTCGTCACATTTTTCAACGTTTCATTCCATGTGCATCGAACCTTGGCGAACCTATTTGTTCAATCGTCTATCAAACCCGCGGTCATATCTCACATAAAACGATAAAAATGATCGATCTACCGAAACTAAACGGCGATACCGTTAATGCCATTTTCCAGACGAAAAGACAAAAGCCGTATTACAAAATATGCGATGCGATTACGCTCGGTCGATTAAATAAAACAGAGAAAATAATAGGAGAACAAGCCTCAAAATAAGACTAATTACTCGGACGGTACGTTGTTATGTTACACGAGTTTTGACGAGAAGAAAATTCGTTCTGTCGCAAGCAGCTCACATACTATCCGATTGTTTTCAGAGGTGTCTGTAAGATCGGGTTATTCATAATTTTACTTCCGTGCCTTCACTGAACCGAGTTATTCAACCGATGGCGAAACTGACTAAATCTCGTATCGATTTTCATTGAATTATTTATGAGATTTCTCATTGAAGATGGATGTCTTGATTCCTATCAATATTTATTAAGATCGCAATATTTGTTATGAAATTATGCAATTTTATATCATCAAGTCGATGAATAATCATAGTTAGAAAAGTTAGTAAAATATTTCCAATATAATTAGGACAACGAAAAGCTTTGAAGTCTAATCTAATTAAAATCGACACTTCCGCACAACGAAAGCATTTGTATCCTTTTCGAACAATCGACAAACATTCAAATGCAAAATCCCCCTAATTAGTGAAAGTGTGAAGTTCTGGGTCACGTCCAGTAGTCCCTATTCATTCAAATGACACAGTTTGAGGAATTTTCTCGCAGGGCGACATATGCGCAAGTAAGAATGTCCGATTTTACGCTTCTAGTCTTTCGAGACCTCAAAGTATGCGTGCTTTTCTAAAAACTTTTCAAATAAAAAGAACTACTGAATGAAAGAGGCTCGAAAGTGTTTTGTGGTCACGGTGAACGTATTTTCTTTTTCTGGTCTCCTAAATTCTTTTTTTTGTGGTGCAATCCGGGTATACCTATATATGTACATATTTGCATATATTCTCGTTCTGCTGTATTGTTTTAGTTTTTAGAACTTTTCACACGAATGTACCCAATTAAATTGTGCTGTACTGTTTGCTGAAAACGTACGATTAAAGACCGCTTTATGTGATTGCTGTACTTGGAAAATCTAGTAGTAAGCTTATAATGTTTTACGGCCTAGAAAATTATTTTATTACTCAATTGTTTTTTTTTCCGGCGTCTAACAATTTTTCAATAAGGTTGGCACTTAATGAATTGTATTATAAAAATTCAATTAATGTATCTGAACATGAAGAAAATTTCATTCAACATAGTTTGTTGTTTGTACAATTTATTATACATACATACATATTTCAGACATATTATTTTATAAAAATGTACAATAATAGGTTTGTGAGTGTTCCAACACTCATTTTAATATGATATTTCATATGATTTTACCTACGAATCTAAATCGGAAGTTATTATATTTTTGTATCTCATAATCTTTAATTATACATATTTTTTAAAAACAATATATGATCATTTTTCACAAAAAAGATAAATGAGTTTCCTTGTAAAGTTAAGAAAAACATATATCAAACAATATAAATGAACGCTTGTTTACTGTACGAAGTACCCGGAAATCAAATTTAAAATCCCAGGACTATAATTCTTTACATCAAACAATACATTTTACGAAAAAATAAACAAAATTTTGATGACCGAATGATCAAATACAATAAAATTAATTAATCCGAGCATCTTTAATAATTAATCTGAAAAAATATCACACAATCAAACATCGAATCATTACACGTTCATGCATTTTTGCACATCCAAAATAGATAAATAAAAAAATTAACAAACTCATTCGCAGAAAATCCAATTTTATAAACAAGACAATCAACGGAAACCGTAAATTTCGCCTCTCGACTACTTCACATGATCTCAAAAATACCGCAAAAAAGCGTGTTAAGCTCGGATGCGACCTTTGCTCGCGGATTTAACCGCGAAAATTAAACCGATTTCCGAAAAAACAGTCTGGAGGATTTTGCTATTCACGAGACGTAATTTCGTCCGTACTTTGAACGGTTTAATTGTTTTGTAATTGAGTCTATGAAAGAGTGCGGTGTGTCGAAAATTGGCTCACGACATTCTGACTTTGGATCACGAAAAGCCGTTTCTTAAGATATTCCAAGATTGTTTCAGACGTTGTGACATTGTCGTTTATGAACTTGTATAGCGTAAATTGTTTGCATATTTGACGTTGCGAATTTGTAATGATGTTTTTGTAAACTCGAATAACGATTGTACAAAATATAATATTCATTGTAAGACTTAGTATTTACTCTGAAGCCTAACCACCATTTGTATCACGGAAAATTGAATTCTAAAATCACTGTTATAAGAAGCAAGACACAATTCAAGAACAGAGCCTATTCACGATAACATTGTTGCATTTAATCGTACCTTTCTCAGTTCTCATATTATAGAAACCGTATGAATAGATTGAATCGACTACTAAGCATCTACATTTTCAACAATTTCTGCAGACTTTACTAATGATATTTTAATATCTAATCAATCATTTCACTCGACTATGATGAAAACATTAATATGTATATTGCATGTGTGAATTAAACGATGAGTATGGCGATTTTCGTATGATATTTTTTTTTTTGTAAATTGAAAAAAAAATAGTCGATCGTATTTCTTTTGTTTCGCTTTATTATGAACTATCATAATATATTTCAAATTAATAAAAATAGGTATTTTAGTGTGATATTTATTGTTTTCAGCTGCGCTCCTAACGAAGTTGAATGCAAAACATTAAATAACATACATAATTGTACTATCTTGGAACGAAATAAAATGAATTTACACCCTTGCCATAATTAAGAGCACATACTTTCGTTGAAACTGCTAAATCTAGACATTGTTGATTTCTCGGTCAACGAAAATTCTCGAATATGCGAAAATAACTTCTCGAAAATTTTCGAGAACCGAAAACCTGAAATACCATTAATTCTCGAGAATTCTTTCTCACAAGACACAACCATACGAAAATAAAAGCAAACTCCCCTAACGACCAGCGCAGTGCTTCCACCATCGACCACGAGTACGCAAGAACCCCAACCGACCGTCGCTTTACCCATCATCGAGTCCAGCTCCCAAGAAGAAGAAAAGCAGTCGGAAGGAGTGGGTGGCGATGGAGGAGTAGGAGTCGACCAGAGGCTGAGTGGACCTCGGCATCGACGACCGACAAACAGTTAACGACAAGAGGCCGAACCGGCTCGGGCGACCCGCGGCGCTCCCGGAACTTTGTGACAACACCACCCCAGTTTGTTCTAGTGTGAACGATTATCTATTGCATATCGTATGCAAGTGAAATATCCGTTTTAGCCAAGCCTATTTATCTGTCGATCGTCTAGAGTGCTTCGAATTGCAGGTGAGTCTGAGAAAACTTTTGAGCTTTTGGCGGATAGAGCTTTGACGAGATTCGTACAAAATTTTCACTTTGAGTTTTTTTTATAATACATCAGATGATTATTTGAAAAATAATATTAGTAAGTCAGGCATTCTAAATCAATGTGAATTTTTCGTATTTTATAACATTTGTGTTGAATATAATTCAGTTTTTCACGAAGAATCTTTAAATATTAATAACATAAGTAAATAGTAAAAAAGGAACTTAGGATAGTTATGATATAGAAACAAGATAGAAACTTATAAAATAATTTATGATCATATTATGCATCGCATTCACATAAATTTCTAAGCGTACAAGTTCCGTTATATTGATTTATCATACGCTTTAACGCGGAGCATCTAAATAGTACAGAATCGTCATAAAACGATAATTTCTTTTCAACGAATTTCCAATCAGATTCTGTAACGCTCGCACGCTGAATACTAACACTGCCAAATTAACGTGTTAATATTCAAATCAGTTTCTTCATCGATCGACCATAATAAACACCTTCGCGAATATTGATCAAATGGCAAAAGCGACGATGACCCAGAACACGGACTATTAGAAAACTTCCTTAATTTCAAGCTCAACCGACACATAAAGTAAAAGGTCCAATAATGTTCCTTGTTATAATTTTATTCGTGACCTTCAAAAGAGAACGTGAATGTGACAATAATCGCAATCAATACGACTTCAAATTCATATCGGTGAACTAGTATGATCAAAAATCCCACTCGATATCGTAAATCCCACGCTCAACTGAAAATGTTCAGACTGAAATCGGAAAAAACCAAGGCTGACTTGTCATAAATAATCTCTCCATAGAAAGATTATTATAAAAAGGATAGTTATTTATTTTCGAAATCGCAAATCTTTTCAAATCATTGCAATAACATTACACTGTCGCATACTTTTGATTTCTAAATCGCAATACGAAGACCCCGATGTTTATCTGTATCGTTTGTACAAACTTAGTGTGCGAAAAGAAATTAAGAATGCATTTTCTCGCTGAGCGAATAGTACACACACTCGTTTCAAATGATGTAATTCGTTACACAAATAACTGTGAGAAACTCGAACGAGAATCGAGTGATATATTGTATCGATGCGAAATTCTAAAGCTTTTAAAATTGAAAGTGGTCGAATAGCATTGTCGCTTTTTAGAGCCTTTGAAACCTTCAGGTTTCGCTCCGACTAACCGAAAACTGGTCCTCATTTACGATCGGACAATATAGGCTTTTATCGCGATTTGATCGACTCTTATCGACGCAGTATAATTCGGGTGTAAAATTCTCAGCCTCGGGCGGAAATCGTGTTAAGGTTAAGAACCCCCTCGTATATGTAATATACACGAGGCGTATATTGAAAAAATATACTTACGATTTTATTCTGCCGTGTTTATAAACCAGTTTGAAGATCGCCTCCATCATCGTCATAGGATACTGAGCGTCTCGTTTGTACATACACACAGAGCTGGTGCCGTTTTTCCAACATAAAATATGACTTAGATATCGGTTAATGTTTGCTCGAGAGTGCCAGTAAAACTTGATTGAAATTAACAGCGCTTCAGATAAACTTTGATGTGATTATCAGTAAAGCTTTAATATGATACGATTAAGTCGATCCATTACATGTAAGATTTCATGCATGCATTTTAAATTGTATTTTTTTCGCTAATAAAAAATATTTAATCAATATTTTATTTAGATATGCTATGATAAAAATTTAATATTTTATCATAGAATTAAAACTTACGATCAGTATACGTATAACAATCAAACCGGTCAACCGACGAAGAATGCAAATCTCAGAAGCAATCCGAATCTAATTTCAATCGTATAAGATTCACGTTTGCGGCGATGCGATGCAATAACACTCGTCATCGTACTACATAACATAAAATAAATAACCGGAGATAATCTATCGGCATTCCTCCAGTTCCTTGACTACTATAGATTACATACACCGCCATAGGACGTGGCGAGAGATGTTGCTGATCATTGACCTTTCGATTTCATTGCCTACCGGCCGAAGGCTAACTCGGCCGATGACTAATAGAAAACTTAGCCGGCCTGCACCTTACGTAATAATGCAACAGCCCACTGAAAAATTCTTCCGTCTTTGGATCATGCTTGTACAAATTATATTTCGTATGAAAAAAAAATCTTACTTAACCTTTAGAATATTCGAATAAGTGGATATTGTGAAGTTGTTTAATTCAAACATATCTCGTTAGATATTACCGCTAGATCAGAACCGTATAACATATGTCCGATGTGATAAATTGCAATCCGATAAGTATTGATAAATCGATATATCCTCACGATTTTTTTTTCAATATAATTTGAAACATAATCATCGCATTCAACTGGGATCAGATAATTTTCTTCAAAATCAACTTATGAATTTAATTTTTACAGTACTGTTTCAAATTAAAACACGAATTTAACGCGATGACTTTTCATTTCACTGACATAACAACTACCGAATTTCCCATCGCCGTGGTGAAAACCGGCCACATCAAGGAGCCGACATTCGGCATGCACCTGTCAATGGCGCTACGTCGACCTATGCTTAGTTATACGAATCCTTATGTCTGTCTGTTGTCTGTTGAGTTCGTGAGCAGTCGTCGGAGAGGTCGTCGTGTAACGGTACAAGCACGGAGAAGCGCACTCGTTGTTTGTCTTGTATTTAAACGGCAACGGCACCCACACGGTGGATGGACGAGATGGACTCTGCGCTGAAGAAGATTGGCCGTTTTATTTATCGAAAATATTGTTAGAGATCCGATCTACTGACGAAAGTAAAATTAAATTCGTTTTTAATTTGATTAAGCTAACGATTTTGAGATGTTCAATATTGTACAATGAAAATAATAGTTCTTACTTATAGGGCTTAACGATATGAACGCACGGTTGAGATTCAAACCCATGAAATTAGTTGATACAATCTCGTATCGAAATGATAATATTTAGTAATTAATAATCAATTTTCATATCGTTGATACTCAAGATTATATTCTCATCACTAATAATTATGTTATTCTAAACAATTGATTATAAATTAATATTTTATCAAATACTTATTAATATTATGGTTTATCAATCTATCTATGTAATTACAATCTATTGAATATTCAACGTCGAAAAAGTAGTTCACGGATTTCATTCAACGTCACGAGAGCGTCTATAATAAAATAAAATAGTGGTAATTACTTAGAACATCTGAACAATAGAAGTTTTGAATATATCATATCGTCAATTTCAAATTTCGAAGAAGGGACACCGCATTTCCGACCTACATTTCGACGAGGAAACGGCGGTTTGTTTAACTGTTGAAGAAGAATATTAACATACATTCGTTCGTAGAATGCGTGTATATGCACTTGTCACTATTGTAATGCAAAACATTAATGGAGCATCTGATAAACTAACCGCAATACGAAAACTTCATGTCTAATACAATAGCGCGGTTTGACGCTTAAACGCCGATGAGTTTTTCAGGAAATCAGGTGATTTATATATTCGATAATTTAACAGTTTTTCTTTACACTATTCACGTTTTTAATGAAGTATTACATCGATTTAGTGAAAAAATTGTAACGTAATGAGCGCGGAGCCGTGAGAACTGTGTGAGTGGATTTTCAGGCATTCCACAACAATGTGTGGAAAATCTGTAAATTTGCTCATTTTTATTTCAGATTTACGAAATTTATGATATCGTCAACTGCCCACTGCTTCGGTCGATTTGGGGTCAATTTTGCGAAAACCGCTATGGTTGGGAAAATTGTCCTCGATGACGCGTCTCTTTTCGCGTTAAATGACCTCGATATAAGAATTTTACAGCTTTTGATATTCATTTCACCTAATTCATAACATGTATTAAATGACATAAGTGTGAAATGAAAAATAACTTCTAAAATATAAAATAACGCATGTAGATTGATTCATGAAAATGCATAAATATTTTCTAAGAAAGCATAAGTCGAGAGTTATATGTCAATCTGCTTTTGTTATGTTAAACTATGGAATAGGTTTGTATGTATTATATCTTCGAAATTTGAAAGTATAATGAAATAAAAAATATACATAAATATTTTTCATTTTCATTCAAATATCATTCTTAATGTTTATATCATATAGATTATTCATCTCCGATATTAGCAAAGTTAGTTAGTATGTTATTTATTAAAAAAATATGTACATACAACATATATATCTGGTGTTACTTACCGCCTATAATTATTTCCATATATCAGATGTTTAAATATAATCAGTAATAAAAATGAGCGTAAAGTCATTAAAATAATGATCATAATTGAATTTGCTTAAAAATAAAAACAACATGCAATGGGTCATCGAAAAAAATTACGGTCATTGTCGTAACAATTTGGTATTGTAAGGTTTAATTATCTAACAATTTAATAACAGAGATTCTTAAAAATTAGACGTCTAAAAATATATATACATACGTAAAATTTTTCTTCTTGTGAGATGAGAAAAAAAATATCATTATTCAATTATCTCATTGTGAGAATCGCGAATTGTTTCGGTAGCAGACAATTCGAAGGCCTTCCGTAATTCAAATTCCTTACGTCTCCAATGCAAATTTTGACAAATCACGGTAATTTGCCAAAATTCGCGGTAAATCTGAATTACCTCACAATTACGAACCTTAGGTAAGAATCGTGAGGCTAAGATTTAAACACACTGGCGTCAAATCTAAGGGCGATCCCCCTATAATTTTCCTTCAATTTCTTCTTGTGCACACAACTCAATTAAGAATTCAAGCGAGTTTAATGATCGAGTTTGCGCAACCGGCCATTTTTTCCCAATGCGGTGAAAACAAAAGATGTGTTTAGTTGCCGTTTTGCAACGAGAAAAAGGGAACGAGTCGTTTCGGAATTGCCGCGGTGAAATTGAGCTCTATATAAATTGTGTTTGGATCGCCTTATGAGAATCTCATTGTCTCTTGCCATTTTGATTGGCTCGACCATATTATATTGTGTTATGGAGAGTTTTATTATCCACCTGCATTACTTTCTGTTTTGTTGCGCCGTATATAATATAATAACGTTTTATAAACACACCGTGAGTAATTAATGCCGTGGAAATCATAACGATATGGAATATTTTGATAATCGTAAAACAATAGTTTTATTAAGTACTTGTTGATCATTCGAAAGTTATTTTTTATCACATATATCAAATAAGAATTTATCTTAGAATAAACATGTAGATACATATTTACATACATAAATCCGATTTTATACTAATTTTCATATCGAGTTTGATTAATTCATTTGAATATTTAAATTTTGTAACATAACAAATTCGATATTCAAAAACGGAAACTATAGAAAGTTCAACTTTACATAAGACTATCGAACGAAAGCTCATCCTTTTACTTTCAATGATTGGATCGTCTTCACGAAAGGTATTTTAATTTCACTTTCAACTAACAATCCGACGAATTTTATAACTTTGAATGCATCTCATATTTACGCAATGAGAAATTGACTTATCTCGTGATAACTTTCATAAAAAAAAAAATTCACCATTTTCAATGAGTATAATTTTTAAAATTCTTGACGCGAAACTGTTCTGTTCAATACGTAATTTTCACCATTTTTTAACCGAAAAAGCTCACCGTATTGCCATTCATCAATCAAAACACAGAATAATGAGAATCGAGACATTAACGATGAAACAGCCTCTGTAATTTGATGTATACCCAACGGATGTTGATGCAGAGTGCGAATTATGAACAGCAATCAGAATTCCAGACACCACCGTTAAACGATCGGCTCATTATGGCCGTTTATTGTATATTTTTTTCACTCTAGAATTTTATAAATGATGTGAATTATTTTTATTTACAGATCACAAAAAATGGGTTGCGGTGTAACACTTAAGTTTCTCATATTCATCTTGTCGATGAATCTGTCAATTGGAAGAGCAGCTGAGAGGTAATATGAATTCAATTTAATGTTAAATAAATTTATTTTCGTACATTGAAGTTGATACAAAAACATTTTTTTATGAAAATAGGGATCAAGAAATGGCTTATGTTGCTGACCCTGTAGGCAATCCTCTATCGAAGCCAACGAAAGCTCCAGCAAAAGTTGGAAGTCCTATTCATTTAATCCGACCAGATCGCTATGAATTTTACACATTTGATGAGACCGGTGAACTTATCAAGCGACTTATGACACTAGAGGAGATACAAGAAATAATTGCAACTGGAGATGGTGATGATGGGCATATGTTGACAGTAGCTCAAGCGGATTCTTCCAAGCCTCCTGTTACATTCAACTTTCAACCACCGACTCATGTCAAAGTGCATACGATCGTCAATAGTGTCCAGAATGTCCTGAAAGCTGAGATGGAAGCACAAAAAACTAATCCTCCGAAACCTGCGATCTTCGATACTCCAGATGTTTCATCTTCATGGAGCATGATATTACCAGCGATTTTTGGGAACACTGGTGGCAGTATATCGCCTGATTCAATAATATCGTCTCATGTAGAACCAGAAACTGACGTCATAAACGTTCCGAATAATTTGGATCCCGAAGAAGAAATGTTTGATGATGTGGAAGACGACTACGCTTCGACTCTAGCACCAATGCATCGAGAATCTGACGATCGTACTGTCAAACCTGATATCAAAACCGAAAAGACTACATACATTCCGATCTATGATAAAATCAGCATTACATCAGCAACACCAGTAGAAATCAAGTCAGCAACAAAATCTTCTGTTGACGAATCATCTAAAATTACACAAGAATACTCTACCAGTAAACCTACAATTGAAACTAAAACTGAAAAAATCAATCCCACGACTGTAAAGTATGTACCAATATCGCATTTAAGTGGCACTAGTTCAAGTACAGAGAAAATTGTGACGAAAATTACATCTCCTATTACGGAGAAAATTACAGAAAATCACGTAAAAGTCACGTCAGAGTCTGTAACTAAAGCGACAACTACCACAACCAAAGCTGCAACTACTACAAAATCTTCGATTTCAGAAAAGACAACAGCATCAGAAAACGCTACACCTAGTACAACAAAAATGACAACAACGCCTAGAATAGAAACAACTACAAAAGACAAAATTGAACTTATCAAACAAACAAGCAAGACTCCAACTACTTTGGAAGAAAAGCCGATTACGACAACTAGACAACCTTCAACTTCTACGACTATGTCTTCAATAAGGCAAAAACCGCAAGTCAACAAAGTAAATGACAATTCATTTGATAAAAACAATCCGAAACCGATTAATGATAATAATAATAAACTAGGAGAATTGAAAAAATCTAATGAATCAGTAGTGATACCAGTTAAAGAAAGTTCTACTTCTACAATTCCTATCATGGATATCAATGATATAATTCACAAAATTGCAATGGACTTGAACGATGAAGGACCTATCGAACAATTGGTATCCTCTACAGTGTCTGAAAAACAAACAACGACTACATCAAAGCCGACAACTATTATTACAACTTCTCAGGCAGCCGTCACAGTTAAATCTATACCTCCTCAAAAGACTACAGAAAAAATAATTTTGCAACCTGCAGAATCAACAACTCATAAAATGTATTCTACTATAGAAAACTTGATCTCAACTCAAGAACCGTTAACCACAAAACAAACAGAATTTGTGAAAATTGACTCGTTTAATAAAAACAAAACACCTATAGAATCTAAGTCAACCGAAGAACCAGACAGTACGACTAAAGAAATCGATATATTAAACGATGACGATTACTTAGAACGAAATAATCCTACAACTTTAGGATATATAGATGTTACTAAGCCCGATTTACATGAATTATCCGGATCCATTACTGATTTGTTATCTCAAATTGCCGAATCAAGACCAACACATAAATCAACTACGATCAAAGAAAATTTTTACACCCCAACATCAACAACTATTAAGTCAGCAGCTTCAGTATATTCAACAACGCAAAAAATTACTACGCCTGATCAAACACCAGACTCTTCAAAAACAGAAACAAAACAGAATAATGGAGTGATAACCGATCATTCTACTAAAAAACCGTCTGATGTATCTTCGGAAAAAGAAAATCCGGATAATTCTACTTTATTGATTATTGTAGAAGATTTAAACGACTCCGCTCAAAATGATACTATTGAGTCACCGGTGACAACCTTTGATGATATAATTCCAACAACTTACAGACCTGTGCCATTATTCTTTAGAAGCACTACGACTGCTCCCACAACGAAAAATTATGTGCAAATATCCGATAGTACACCGTCCAGTGTGCTGAAACCAGTTGAACATGCAAACAATACTTACGAAAAACTTGAAAATGTAAATAAAACATCACACAGTCAAGTTACTGAAACATTGACAACGATTCCACCAACAGAAGACGAATTTGACGTTGATGTAGAACTTGTGACATCTGATACATTCATTGATGATTATGAAACAACCACAGACAATACCATCCAAGACGATGAATTGATGGACATGATCAATCAGGTAAGTCAGTTATTCCAGTCAAATTCTCCATCCAAAATAAGAAATGATGATGAAACACTCAGCAATGAAAAGAAAACTTCGTACAAGAAAACTGATGTAACTGTAGAAGATACACAATCAACTACTGAAAGAAAAAAATATGTGAACAATGAAAGTGCGACTATATCGCATATAAAAATTGATTTAATTGTTCCTAATCAAGCTGAAAATGTATCGCATTCAATCAATACCGAACGAAAAGAAGAAAAAGATAAAAATAAGATATCGTCTCAAAACACCATAGTTGTTTTGAAAGAAGAAAATAAATCAAAAGAAGAAATATACCAAAATCGAAACGCAAGCAATTCGACAACTACAGAACTTCCCAATAAAAAAGTTTATCAACATGAAAAAATAGCAACAAATACACAACATGACATTTTTCGGTTAGACACAGATTTAATTAAGAATCAAAAAATTGAAATTAACAAAAATGTAACGAAAACCAATTTAAAAGAAAAGGTTGAATTTGCACCGAAAATAGAGCTAACCGATTTAGAAAATACGACAAAAATCAATGACAAAAGAAAAGTTGGTAGTGAAACAGATAAAAATGAAAATAAACTCGAAGCAACAAGTAAAAACGAACAAACAACTAGCATTACAAAGTCAACTCCTATAATTTCTTCTATATATGACACAAAACAAAACGAAATGCTTCAAACAACAACTCAATTTTATGTATCAGATGAACAAAAAGTACAAACAGAAAAAATAATTTCTGGCGAAACTACTGCTAGTCCTAATAATCTAAAACACACTACTACGACCAAAACTACAACAGAGACTGTTTCGAATATAAGATTGGAAAACATTTCACCAGTAAATGCTATAGAAATGAGAAATAACTACAACAATTTGAACAAAAATGATACATGGAAATTAATACCGAATGTAGGATCATCAAATATTACAGATGAAGTTACAACTGCTAAAGTTGAAAGCACAACTTCAAAACTTGCAACTGGTAATTATTTTTCTAAACCCACTTCAATCATTAACCAAAATATTCATAGGACACCATTACCGAATATTGATGAATCTGATAGCATTGAAACATCACCACAGGGTTTGGAAAAAACAACTGTAAATCTGGGTCAAGATGTTTTACAATTTTCTCACCTTTGTAACGAACTAGCTTTTAAATATTGGGAATCAGTTTCATCTAATGGTGCAGATATTAAACGAAGCTTAGTAGTATCACCATTTGCGGTGACTTCTATATTAGCGATGATGTTCTTAGGTGCTAGAGGTGCTACTTCCGGAGAAATGAATGATATATTAAAGCTAGATGAGATGGTAACATTCAATCCACATATTGTATTTAAAAACGTTACTGAATCGATAGAAATATCTAAAAAATCTGGTGTTGCAACATCTGCTTTTGTTCGAGAATTGTACAGTGATAAATCGAAGGGGAGATTGCTTAGTTTTTACAAGGATAGAGTTCAACAATTTTACGGAGGACACGTAGAAGAAATAAATTATAACTCAGTAGGAGATATAGTGAGAAGAAGAACAAATTTATTAGTCAAAAGGCAAACATGGGGTAAAATTCCTGAATATATTAAGGGAAACAATATGGTGATGAGACCACCATTATCTGTATTTTCCGCTAATGTATTCCAAGTAAGTAAATCATTATTACCTCTTCTTGAGAATTTGTATTATCGATATTTCATGAAATCAAATTTTCAGACTGACTGCTCTGGTGCATCTACTGATGGAAGAAATGGTGAAATGTATTTTGTAGTTTCTCCAACTATAAGACAACGAAGACTTATTCCAGTGCCAGCTGTATTATACAAAGATGGATTTCTGGCTGGATATGTACCTGAATTAGATGCTACAATAGCAGCTATTAGTGGAGGTGAACAAGTTATAAGTACTATTCTTGTTATGCCTGGTCAACAAGGAAGTACTGCTCATGGTGATGATATAATAGATCTGCAAAAACGAATTATTGAAACATCATTTAAAGATAAAACATGGAACAAATTATTGAGATCTCTTTCCCCAAGACCTGGATTAGAGCTGCAAATACCAAGATTTTCTCATCGTTCGGTCGAAAATGGATCTTTAGCTCTTCAAAAAATGGGATTGAAAGACTTATTTACGCCAGAAAAAGCAGACTTAAGAGGGTTAAATGGACAGTCTAACGATTTATATCTATCTGATATGACTCTCGTAAATACATTCACAACTTGTGGTGAAGGATATGTTGCTGAACAACATCACATAGAAGTTTATCCTGGTGAACCAAATAAAGCACAAAGACGACTTTGGCGCACTCCTCATCGACCAGTAATACAAGATATTGTTGATCCACCTATAATGACAGAATTATTAGAGGAACCTCGCGATTATCAACGTGCATTCCACGACCCTCTTCACGACAACAGTTATTTATCTATGCCCCTTCATTTGAGGCCGCGCCAAGCGAGATTACCAGAAATTTCACAGGAAGCACCTAAGCTTAAATTCGACAGACCTTTTATGTTCTTTGTCAGACATAATCCAACTGGCTTAATTTTACACATGGGAAGATATAATCCAAGATTATTACCATAAATTTTTATGAAAACCAAATGTACAAAACAATTAATTTTTGTATATTTTAAAAAATATACAGACTCTTGTGTGGTCAAAAAGAAGTGGGTGAAAATTACTTTAAGATATAAATCTAAGTACATATATTTTAAGAAATTTGTTTTTTTGAATAATCGTTGAGTGAATCATTCAAGAAATAGTGTTTAAAAAGGTAAATTTCTTAAATAATAAAAAATCGTGCCAAATTGGTATCAGAGTTTGGATCTGGTGAAGGGATGAAGTGGTTTATATAAATATTTATGACTGAATTCAAACTGATGTCTTTCATTTATCGTCTAATAGGGTATGTGTATGTATTTGTGAATGGTTTATATGATCTATGATCTCTTCTAATAAAATTTCAACTTGCAGTGAAATGTAATACTGATTATGAATGTAAATATGAATATCTGCATGTATAATTCGACTTTTTGTAATTAAGTATAATAAAAAGTGTAAATTTTTATGTGAACAGTTTGAAAGAGCTGATGTATGCATGTTTGAAGCGTATGTATCTAAATCAAGAAAATTATTTAAGACAATACTCAAATTAAATTATCTCTATATTTTGAGTATTAAGCGACGTTCGCATTGTCATGAAAGCGAACCGTACCAAACTTAATGAATGAGACACACCTATACAACGAAACAGTCATCTCTTTCTGAAAATGAAAGGGCAATTTGCTTCCATGGCAATATGAATGCAGCATTTAAGCATTAAAATTAAAACTGTTTAATGAATTGTATGTACTATAAGATGAAAAAACAGAAAAGTACGCATGAAAAACTTATTTTAAGTCACTAATGAACTATTCAGTTTGTTAAATGGAATGGAGCAATGATTTTCCTTCAATTATAAAACAAATATTTATGTATATTATTATTTTCTAATTATTGTTGTATTTGATTAATAAAATAAATTTGTTAGGTATTGTTGTACATAATTTTATTTACAAGGTTTTCTCACATGTACTTAATTTGTTTTTTGTTTGTTTTTCTTTTTTTGGCTTTTACTATTGAGTATTGTAGAGTTTTGAGAGTTAGGTAAGTATACCTGATGACCAGTTTTTTTTAAATGGTCAAATAGTTTATTTTTAGAAGGAAACTCATTTTTACAAATTGCACAACATAATGACGTATCTAAGTTTGATACATCGATTTCGCTAGGTACAAAAATTTTTTTATGAGATATTTTTTTGTCTTTCTTCTTAGACTTTGACAAATTTGCTTTGTTAGATTCAGCAATGGGTATATCTGAAGAATCATTAATATTAATTTCATTATGAGATGTATTATCTTCATTCGATTTTTCAATAATTGATTCTCCATTGACTGCTTTTTCTTTTTTCACATTATTTTCACATGATTTCGATTTATTTAAATCATCAATTTTTTTTGTGCGCCTATTTTTTCGACTATTTAAGTTGAGCTCCAAATCTGCCAATGTTGTTTCTTCATTATCACTTTCTAGATTGTGAACTAAAACTTTCGGTTTTTTGCATTTTTTCTTTTTACTTTTAGATTCAACCTAAAAAAGAAATACATGGAGGTGTAACACGAAAAATATTATCTAATAGCAATATTAATATGAAATATCAAATTACTTACTTGCAATTTTTCAATTGATATTTCAGAATCAGATTCGTGGGCATTTTCTTCATTAATACTATCTTTAACATCTTCTCCTGATATAGACAATTCCGCTTCAAGCTCTAAATTCATAACATTTTCTTTATGTTTTTTACTTTTCTCATGATTTTCAAATGAATTAATATTCTTAAAAAGTTTATTGCATGCTGTGCAGTATAAATTTTGCAGGTTCTCTGGATTAAGTGGAATATCCTCTATTTTTGTCTTAGAATGATTTACGTTCTTCTAAAATGAAAAATAATTATTTCATAACACGGATAGTTAAAAATGAAAACAAAAGCAAAGTAAATATTTAAATATGTTCACTAACAGCATTATTTTCATCATCACTGGATTCAGTTATATAATTATCATCATCAGAATCTCCAAATTCCTCGGCAAAGTGTTTTTCTATTTCTTCTAATTGTGCATTAAAATTATTCATTGTGTATACTCCAATATCGTTGTGTCGTTTTTTAGCTTCTTCCATTTCTTGTTGTCGTTGGCGCAATTTTTCTTTTCGTGATTCTTCATTCTATAAAATAAATATTTTTCGTAAGGAATAACAATTGTTAACGTTGAATATTAATTATCGATATATGTATAGGTATATTGATGTATGTAAATAAATATGAAGCAGTGTGAATGAGAAAAAATTATGTTACTATTGTAATACCTTTTTTTTCAGTTCTATGGCTTTTTCTTCCATGAGTTTAGCGTGTGCTATGACTCTTTTATCTCTTTTTCGAATGAAATTTACCAATTCTCTAATTTCTTCGTTTCTTTCTTTTCTCGCTTTTTGTCTTATTTTATTGTTTTCTTTCTCGATAAGTTTGAGAATTTTTCGATTGTCTGCTTCTCTAACGTCGTATTTGTCCAACCAAACGTAACCTGAAGAATTAATAAGATTTTAGAAAAACTAATAAATTAAGTTAAGAAAGGAGTCAAAAATGCAATACTTTTGGAAGTAGAGAAAGATGACCAATAAGAGTAAAATGATTTCACATCATCATATATGGTGTCTGATTTCCCAAACGAAGGTATATCCTTTACATCTTCAGGATCGTCTAAATAATCGACCTCTTCAGCGGCTAATTTTTGGAAAACCTTAAATTTATAATGCGTTAATCATAAACATATACGACGTGTACCACAACACATAACAGAAACAATTACTTACTTCTCTATATACGGAGTAAAATCCCTTTTCATCATCACCGAAACCTTTATAACAGGAGGCCACAAAGAAAGGGATGAGATTGAAGGTGTCATCGTTGAAATCCGATCCGGCTCCGCGAAGCAACTGTTCTCTGTGAGAATCGTACCTGGCGAAAGGTATATAACAACATAGGTTAGGTATGTGGCATTATAATGAAATGGATGTCTTCTAAGATACGAGTAAGATTGCGAACCAGGCTCGCTCTTGAGGATCTGAGAGCACTTCGTATGCATTTTGAACGATTTGGAACTGTTCTTTGGCTTCATCCGCGTTATCGAGATTCTTGTCCGGATGCCAACGGAGCGCGAGTTTCCTATAACACGATTTTATTTCGGCGGCGTCGGCATCGCGAGCCACCTCTAACACTTCGTAATAACAACGCATCTTATTTGTGACTTTATATCTTATTTTTATACAATTTATACGTATCAACCGATATCTGACAAAACCATGCGACGACTGACAGATGACAGATGTATTTATTTCGTAATTATTCGACAGCGGCCGTAACATACATATATACAGCCATTAATTTAATTTTAATTTCAAATTTCAAAATTTATAATATTCTGTACCTCCTGCCTATTAAGGTATTATTTTTTATAGTTTTCAATAATTCAAACAATGTTTTCATATTGTAACTTCAGTTTTGAGAACAAAAAAATACCGATTCGCGGGTCGCAAATTGCCGAGTTCTAGTTCATTTTAGTTCAGTTGCCAATCGGTAGACGTCAGAGTGACATATGCATGTGTACACATTAACGTAGTGCAAGTCTAGTCAGCTGGTTTACTCCAAAAATCACATATTTTACTATTTTACCGTTTATTATACCGATAAAATAGTAGAATGTTTCGTCTGAGGGTTACTTCTACCTGTGCGTAAATATATATTACAATAATATTTTGATTTTCATTCAGAATCTTAAAGAATTTTTCGTATTTACTTAATACCAATAATAATATTTAAAATATGAAAAACCCAGTCACAATATATGTTCTAAACGAAGAAAATTTGATTATTTATATTCACGTGTTTATGCAATACATAATCTAATATAATTTTATTTTTTATTGTGATTGTTTTTTTTTTAAATCATTTGTTATTTACCTGCTATTGATTATGTTGCCTTATTGAAAATATGAATATTTGTTTACTATGAAATTTTGGTCCAGTTATATTTATTTTTGCCCGGTCAAAGTCCACATGACATAAATTGCTTTTAGAGATCCACTTAAGAGATCATTGTGTATAAATTGATTAATTCTAAATTGTTATGTATATATTTGTATTTTAATTCAAATTCTATTGCAATTCTTGTTCCATAGAAAAGTTCAAAGTATAATATATTCTTATCTTAGTAACCTTGTTTTTTTTATCTATGAAAACAAGTTAATGCAAAAAATCTTTCTGAACATTTTAAACATCTCAAAAACGAGATTTGATGAAATTCGACTGGCTATATTCATATATGCAAATTATCTGATTACAATATTTTTCAGCATTACACCAATGGCGGCGTAACTTTTCTGATAATGTGCCGAAAATAACCACTCACTACACAATACACCCAAGAGATAAAGATCCTAGATGGAAAGGTGTCGACTTAAAAATATGATAATAACATACATACCTACTTATTTGTAAATAGTATAATTTTCACTCACACTTAATATTAAATATTCCAGATGTGAATATGGAAAGGGCTGTCGATGAGACTGACCTGTTGATAATTGGTGGTGGACCTGCTGGTTTGTCAGCTGCCATTCGTGCCAAGCAAATAGCAGCAGCAAAGGAACAAGTAAGAACAGTGTGACGTTTTTTTTTTTTTATAAGACTTACATAAATTTAATTTTAAATAATTATCTTTCCTTTAGGAAATTCGGGTAGTTGTTCTCGAGAAAGCATCTGAATTGGGAGGTCACACTTTATCAGGTGCAGTAATAGATCCGAAAGGTCTCAATGAGCTCATACCTGATTGGAAAGAGCTTGGTGCCCCCTTAAACACTCCAGTCACCAAAGACAAATTTGGATTTTTAACAAATGGCAGTCGAATTCCTATTCCAATTTTTCCAGGCATGTAGCAATACTGTTAAATGCCTTTTATTATATATTATACATTTGAAATTTTGAAATCATTTAATATTACAGGATTGCCAATGTGGAATCATGGTAATTATATTGTGAGATTAGGACGTTTAGTCGCTTGGTTGGGTGAACAGGCTGAAGCTCTCGGTGTAGAAATATATACTGGGACTGCAGGTGCTGAATTATTATGGGATGGTGAAAAGGGAAATGCTAAATTAATAGGTGTAGCTACTGCCGATGTAGGTGTCGCTAAAGATGGTAGTCCTAGAGATATGTTTGAAAGAGGAATGGAATTGCATGCAAAATCTACAATTTTTGCTGAAGGTATAAATCGATTTTGAAATATTTTGAGGAACTCAAAATGCGGAAGAATGCCAATTTAACAAAGTAAATTTTATCATCAGGTTGTCACGGTCATCTAACTAAACAAGTGATAAATCAGTTAAATCTTAGAGATAAAGCTGAACCTCAGACTTATGGCTTGGGATTGAAAGAATTGTGGGAAATAGATCCTTCTAAGCATCAACCTGGCTTAGTCGAACACACCGTTGGATGGCCATTGAACCGAAATACGTACGGAGGTTCATTTTTGTACCACCTTAGTGAGCCAGATGGTTCTCCGCTTGTAGCTGTCGGTTTTGTCGTAGGATTAGATTATGAAAACCCCTATATTAGTCCTTTTAGAGAATTTCAAAGATTTAAATTGCATCCATCTATAAGACCCTTATTCGAAGGTAATATTGACAAATTATAACTTTCGATAAATTTAACAACCATTTGACGAAAACGCTTTGTGAAAAGGTGGAAAACGTGTAGCATATGGAGCTCGAGCATTGAGTGAAGGTGGATTGCAATCCTTGCCAAAATTATCGTTTCCTGGAGGCTGCTTAGTTGGATGCGCAGCTGGGTTACTCAATGTCCCCAAAATCAAAGGCACTCACAATGCTATAAAAAGCGGTGAGTTTGACAATATTATATAACGTATTTCCAAAATTATTTTTATGATGAAAATGTTTTTTTATATCATAGGGATGTTGGCAGCTGAAGCCATTTGTGAAAATATCATTAATCGAGCCGATGCTGGTAGTGAACCCTTAAATTATGAAAAAAATTTGAAAAGCTCTTGGGTCTGGAAAGAATTAGTTGCTGTTCGTAATTGTAGGCCATCTTTTCATTCACCTCTTGGATTGTATGGTGGCATTGTGCATAGTGCATTTTCAACACTAGTTGGTGGTCGTGAGCCTTGGACACTGTCTCATGGATGTAATTTTTTTCGTTTTATTAAATTGTAGTGATTATGATAGAACTTTGCTACAAAATATGTGTATTTCAATTAAACTATTATTTATGTTACTTTTACTTATTAACACATTTTAAAAATTCTCGCTAAATGCAACATTCTGTTTACAGCTCCTGATCATACTAGGTTGAAAGCTGCGGCCAATTCAGTTCCTATAGATTATCCCAAACCTGATGGAAAAATCACATTCGATCTGTTATCTTCAGTCGCTCTTACAGGTTTCAAATATAAAACAATAAACATTCCGTTCAATTCATTTTGCTTACAATTCATAAATAAATTTATAAATTTCAAAGGTACAAACCATGAAGCAGAACAACCAGCTCATCTCACTTTGAAAAATGACAGTGTACCTATAGAAATAAATTTATCTAAATACGATGGTCCAGAGGGTAGATTTTGTCCTGCTGGTGTGTAGCACTATATGATGAATAATACTAGAGAAATTACATATCCATTTTAATTATTGTTAATAAATTTTCAGGTGTATATGAGTATGTACCCTTAGAACAAGGTGAAGGACAACGTCTTCAAATAAACGCTCAAAATTGTATACATTGCAAAACTTGTGATATTAAAGACCCTACTCAGAACATTAATTGGGTTGTGCCTGAAGGTGGCGGTGGCCCGAACTACAATGGAATGTAATTTTTATGTTTCTAAATTGTGTAATATATTTAATTTTTACATCTACATTTACATCATTCCTTTCAAATCAACAATGAAAGCTTTTTGTGCCACTAATTATATTCGCTAGATTTGTGTTTTATGAATTGTATTTCTATTACTTTTGCCTGAATATTTTTTGATTCACGATTACAGTGATAACTTAGGTTTGTTTTACTGGTCGATTATTCATGGTTAGTAATCATATTAAATAATTTGTTGTGTAGATAAATTTTTTAAATGTGCATTCATTTTGAAAAACAGAAATGTCGTTTTTTTCGATAATCCATAGTGTGCCTTATTGAATAAGTCAGATTGTTGAATTAAGATTGTAAGAATATGAAAGTTTTCAATATTTGAAATGAAAAGAGTGTTCACTGACAATGAGTTTAGAAAAATGTACCTATATAGGTACCTACATACATATAAAGGCAAATTTTCAATGTATTGTGGTAGCTCTGTGTTCTATTGTAGCTCAAATAAATATATTGTATATATTTTATTTGTATACTTATTAAATTTTATACTGAATTATATATAGATTTTATATAAATGACGTTTTTGTTTTAAATCTACAATTTAAAGTAATAAGTTAGTGTGAGTTCAATTAATGTATTTGAAAAGTACCTATAAATATTTCTTTGGAAAATGGTTTGTAATGAAACTGTGAAAAAATATGGATAAAAATATTTATTAATAATTATCACATTAAATATAATATATATTCACAAGGTCGCATAGAAATTAGGTGATTCAAAAGTTATCTAGCAATGAATGTTATTATATTTATTTTATGTACAATACAAATATTAACAGGTTTATTTAATTGATACTTCAAATTAAGTGATGATCAAGCAAAAATAAATTAATATTGCAAAGGTATTGATAAACTTACATGTGTATTACATACATATTCTTAAGCAAATGTCCTTTCAATTCCCACACCTGATTTAAGCGTATCATTTCAAAATATAAATCAATTTAGTTATAAAATTAAACATTAATTATACAAATAAATAAATAGGCTAATTTTTCAAAATATATTATGCGTATAAAAAAAATTGTGCTACTTAAGCTGCCATAATATGAGTTTCAGCATATTGTGGTGTATATTGAATAGAAGCAGATCCTCCTAGCCTTTCGATCGCAGCATGTATTTCAGCTAATTGTTCTCGGCTTACATGAACAGCACCTTCATTAAGTGGTGTAAGACCAGGAGGTAAAATATACTCCAAAGTACCAACATCGACACATCCAGAATTATTGATGTTCTGTAAATGAAAAATAAAATATAGGTAGATAAATATGTATTTTAAACAAATCAACAATGTAGGAAAATAAAATACATACCCTTGTCAACTCAGGAGTGGAAAATTTAGCGAAATCAGCTTCAATACATCTCCATGGTCGTCTTCTTAAATATTCATCACGCACTTCCTGCTGTATTTCATACAAACGATCCTAAACAGAAGCAAAAAAGATACACATTTTGAAAACAACATTGTTTAGACGTATTGTAGCAGGCCTGAAAAATTACAATTGAACATAAATCATTACCATAAGTTGCTTTCTAATAATTTTTTGTTTGGCTTTATGGTCCTCTAATACTTTTTCATATTTTGAAGGATCATCAGGAAATACACACACACCAGATTTTGCCAAAAACATTGTCCAATCCTAAAGAAATATATTAATGTTTATATTCACGTTATGTTTTAGATAAACATAAAAATGAAAGACTAAAGTAACACTAACAAATTGGAATTTGGTGAATTTTTCTTTCAATTTATTGAGAGTTGCAGGCTGAGCATTAGGTTGAGGTAAAGGAACCAATCTTGAAAGTAATTCTTTGCAATGTTTTTGTTCCAGTGCAATACGTTCCATACGCTCTTTTTGTAATTGACTATATGAGAAAATTAGATTAAGTATAACAAAAAAAAATAATTTAAAGAATGAAAATTATCATACATATATATTTGACATACATTTGCAAAAGAGTAAGTTCTTCATGTAAACCATCTGAGCTTTCAGTGGATGACCTGACTATAGTTCTTTCAGTCAACGATGCTTTTGGACTTCCAGGTAGAGACGTATCTCCAGGTTGAGATGGCAAAGAAATGCTTTTATCTCCCTTTTTACCATACAATTTGAGTTTATCCCGTAATACACCCTTTTCTAATTCCAGAGAATCGATATCCTTTTGGAGATGATCCATTGTCTCTTCGTATTCTTTTTCTTTCCTGTAATATATGTGAAATATCAGTGAGCACAGAATAAAAACAAAGGGCCAATCTTTTCACTGTTTTAGTTAACTAACTACAGAGTAACAGTCAGCCTTTCCATAATGAACTGTCCAATATCTGTCTCTGTTTCGCAGATTATTGACAGTTTATAGTAGAAGGACTAACTGAAACTCTCTGATTAATTTGTGAAAAGACTGGCCCTGAAAGAAATAAGTAAAATTATTGGAAGAGACCTCTTCAATTGGTTTGTCGCATCTTCCAGCTTTCTAGTAAGTTTTTCTACATGAAGTTCTTGATCTCGAGCTGCACTACTTAATTTCTTTTCAGCCAATTCTTTGCGAATTTGCATTTCAGACATTTCATCTTGTTTAGCCTGAATTAAAATAAAATGTATTGGGAAAAATGAATATTATAATGTAAAAATTAAAATCTCATTGACGAAAGCATATTTTTACCTTTAATAATTTTTTGAGTTCACGTAGATCTGCTTCTTTGTTTTCTAATTTAAGTGTAAGAGTTTTAGTTTCCTCAAGTTGTTTTTTCACTAACTGTGCACGCTCCATAATAGGAGGAGTAGGCTAAAATAATTTAATATGTTACAATCAAGCATTTATGATTTATATTTTTAGTTCATTTCAAAAAAAAAAAAAATCAATAACCATCGATTCTTGTTTAAGTGAACTGTTGATTTGATATTCTTGCTGTTGAGTGAATTGAGCCAGTGAAGCAACTTCAGCACAAACAGTTTGGAGAGATTTTTTAATTGATTGCAATGGCCCCAAATCATCCTAAAAAGGTAAAACAAATGAATAACTAGTTCAAATTAAAAAAAAAGACAGAAGTACAACAAACTTGTTGGTAATGTTTATCGCTGGCTTGAGCCCACAATTTGCGTAGATCTGTAATAGAAGGAATTGCTGGATCACACAAAGCAGCTGCTGCAGCTGAAGCTCTAGCACCAGCAGCTGTGCAGCATGCAGCTCTTACAGCTTCTCTTTGAGTTATTGCTCCAGATCTTTCCCACCACTATTCAATATGAAAAAATATAAATAGATAGAAATAATATAAATTTGAAAAAAAATACAAACAGATTTAACAAACTTCTGAATCCAATCCAAGATTTGAAATATTAGGATCTGTTGGAAGTCGTCTTCTAATTGTTTTCAGTTGTTGTAGTACAACTTCAGCTGTGCTTGTGAGAAATTCAACTAATTGACTCAATTCTTGAGATTCTTCACCAGTCTTCAGTATAAAAAAATCAAACAGTTATAGTGATATAAAGTTTCTAAGTGCATAAAGGTATATATAAAAATATTTCTTACTTGTAATAAACAACGAAGCATGTTTGCATCATTTGCCAATCCATCCATACTAGAAGATATAGCAGCACACCAAGCACGCATAGCTTGGGCTTCTGAAGGCCTGCTTCCATTCCCTCCGGGTCCTCCACATCCAAGCAAAATTGGCTGCATTGTTATAAAGTATACATAGCTCTTTTCCAACCCTATATTCAAATTCATTTTCAATATTAACAAAAATATATGCCAGAAAAAATAAATAGGAATATAAACCTTCAGTTGAACAATTTTCATCTAGTCTATCCGTTTTCAGAAGTTCAAGAGCAGCATCCAAAGGTTTCTCTTGCAAAGAGAGTTCAGGAAGAGCACCTGCTACTTTTAATAAAATATCTGGAGTACAGATTGTGATTCCTTGAGCAAATTGATGCAAAATCGACTAAAAATATGAATATACTTCAAATGTGAAAAAAAAAAACATAGATGCACAAAGGGTTTTAAAAATAACTAACGAGTAACATGTGTAGATGATGTTGCATTTTGCATCTAAAACTATATTGAACAGCTGTATGAGTTTTAACAAGCTGCTCTCTATCGATATGCAATACAGTTGGGAATCTGAAAGTGCATAAGAACATGGTTAAATGAAAAAGAAAAGCTTATAGTGATTTTATATGAAAATAAAATAATAATGGATCCAAACTTTTCTCTGATTTGACTAAGCAAAATATCAGCTTTACAAATCATTCTTGGAAGTAACAACAATGTTAAAATGGCATCATGATCACCTGTAAGGAAGAGGAATGTGAGACTGATTATATTCCACTAAAAATTTGAAGTAGATATTTATATTCATACCGCCTCTCAACATAAGATGATCTGGCATGTATGCTTGCAATAAAGCAGCATGCTCAGCAGCTTGCCTCAATTGTAAAGCACGCAGTTGAAGATCAACAGCTTTGGTACCAGAGCGTCCCCCAACTTGATTCACAAGTTCTAATTGCTGTTCTGTTACTGTTCGAACTTCAACGCTGCCTAAAACACCAAAATGAAGAAGATACATAAACATATCTATATCTATATAAAACAAAATTCTATGATCTGAAATAAAATTTACCTGTTTTATTGTCCTTTTCATTTAATCGATTTCGATAATCTGAGCATTGTTCGTTCAATCGTTGAACAAGCTCTCTGAATTTAGAAATGGTCAAATCTTTATCAAATATATTTTCTAAAGCTGCTTCTCTTTCTCTTATAGCCTGTAATTAAAAAAAGATTGATGTAGACAAAATAACCAAAATAAAGTACATTTAGATATATGTACTTCTCTAGTAGCAGCATGAGCCATTTCTAATTCTTCACGCAAATCCATTTCTAGCTCATGGTTGGATTCTACTAATTGTTCATGAACTTCTTGCAGTGCTTCCAATTCTGCAACTTCTTCTTTCAGTTGTGCAACCTATAGAAAAATAGAAAAACAATGAAAAAATAAAAAAAATCATATGAATTTAATGAAAAATAAACCTCATCCTCAAGAGCCATTTTCTTTTCTCCCAATTGTTCTACCATTTCTTCGGCACCCAAAGCAGCATCCACCTGAAAAAGAAAGAACAGAATGAAATGAAAAACTGCGAGACTATAAAAAGATCACACCAATGAAAAATAAATAAATACAAATAAAATGCACATGGATTTTACATGTAGGTACAGTCTGAGGGAAAGCAATAAATACATATACGTATATGAATAAAACAGCAAAAAAATAACATAAGCGACATTAAATATTTTCTTTTTAATATGAAAAATAACATTTCAAATAATAAAACGAAACACTTACATCATTTTCTCGAATCTCCAATTCGCGAGAAGAAAGAAATAATGGCATAAAATGAAAAGAAAAATTTTGAAAATTCAATCAATTAAAGTTCTTTGAATTTTCTGAATTTAAAAATTGGAATTTCGAGTTAAGAAACTATTTCTTTCTAATTCACACATGATTCTAATGACCGAACTAGTCAAAATACCAAAGAATATTTTTTATCATTAATCTAATAGATAAAAAAATATGTTGATTGATAAAATGAAATATTCTGTGCTATTATATGAATATATTTACATTATTAACATATGAAAGTTATAAAAGTTATGAAATTATCACCTGCTCTTGAAGATCAGCAATTTGCACTTCCAATTCTTCAACTCGGGAACTGAGTTTTTCTTTAGTTCGTCCCAATTCAGCAATCTCAGAACGTTTCTGGTCTAAATCCTGTAAAAGTTTTAAGTGATATTTTTTATTAAATATCAAAATATGATATATTTTAAGGGATTTCATTCAACTTAATGAAAAATTGCAATTATCATGCAATTTAGGGCACTAGATAATATTATACATCATAATATAATACATTTCACTATCATAGGTAATAAAAAACCTTAGAGTTAATTACATACAAAATTGGAATAAAATAGGGGCTCAAACAAATAAAACTGTTTTTCATGAATAAAAACAAACCTTTCCTACAACTTTGGAGCGATTATCCTATAAAAATAATAAATAGTTGTAACTCGTTTCTAACTTAAGTTAACTAAAACTCAATTTTATGTGATATACATATAATAATAACAGAAAATATGTGAAAAAATGAAGCCGAATATCAGATATGAATTTAAAGTTTTCATTATTTCATACCTTTTGCATTTTTTGCATATGATGCTTTTCATGGGCAGACAAATCTCGTAAGCGGACAAGAGTGTCTCTAAGTCTAGCATTCTGTTGTTCGAGTTGCTTAAGTTCATATGTAGAAGTACCACCACCGGTTTCTTTGATACCTAAACAGAAAAATAAATTAACTCATGAACTATATATTTGAATTTTTATGAGAAAAAAATAATATTTTACCTGAAGCACCACCATCTAATTCAGCTCTCAAAAGCTGCAAATCTAATAAAGCCTCTTCCAACTTCTCTCGAGCAGCATCCAATTCCATCTGCAACGTTTCAGCTTTCTCTTCTGCCATTTCACGATCTAGAGTTGCCATTTCTACAGTTTCTGATAACTCAGCCATTTCTTCAGCGTGAGCATCGCGTGCAGCAATTGCTTCGCGGGCCTGCAAAATGTACATGTGAACATTATTGAATAATTATGAAATTCAGATAAAGCATACTTCTTGTTTGGCTCTTTGTAAATCTCGCTGTAAGGATGCTTGAGACTCCATTATTTTAGTTTTGAATTCAGTCAATTGATCTAATTGCAAATGCAATCTATCCAACTCCTTTAACTTTTCCCTTTCTTCTAATCGTTTGATTTTCAACGTTTCTAATTTTTCAGTCAAGTCTTCCACTTGAGCTTTCAGGTTTACATTCTATGAAAAATAAAAAGCAAATACATATGTAGTTTTATTTTCCAATATGTGTGTAAGAGATGAAAAATCTGAATAAATTTACTTCTTGTTGACATTGAAGATATGCGAGTTTTTCTTCAGCAGTAGGACCCGCCGGAGTCGCAGTTATTTGACTAACAGGTGATGTAATGCTTTGGCCGGGAGTAAATTGAGGATGAAGAGTTTCAACAAAATTTGTCTGAAAATATATATTTAGAAAAGTATGTAAATAAATCCTTGCAATAAATATTTTCAGCAATGTTTATACATTTATATATTTACTTCGACAAAGGAAGCTCGCTTGTTAGTAGAATCCGGAGTAGATGCCCTTTCATTTGGAGACTGAACAGACATATTAGACAACGACTGACGAGATCCAGCAAGCGATTGTCGAGAGCTGAAATTCAATTAAGAAATTTTAAAGGAGGGATATAAAGAAAAAAATTTAGAACAAATTAATATTTAGTAGGTAAATATAAAGAAAGTGGTTGTTTTGAAATTGTCATGTATTTTAGTATACCTTGATACCGACAAAGAAGAAGGTTTGGGCGATTTCGCAGGTGAAGTTTTCCTTCTCACTCTATGTAAATCCAAATTATTTTGAAGCAGCATAAAATTTAATAACCAATTAACAGTGAAATAAACTAAATTAGTTATTTATTTCATACATCAAAGAATTGACACAATTCTATCATGTAATGAGTTAAAGTTATCGCATATAAAAATTAAATATTAGTAATATCATCATGAAAAATGAATAAATCTTATAATTAATCAAAACATTAAGTAAATTAAAAAAAATTGAAAGTGAACATTATAAAATATAACAAAGCTATCTCTAATAAATCAATATACATAGTATTAAAATTGAATGAGTATTATATGAATACATACTTAGGTTTTTTAAAACTAAATTATAGCACTGATTTTTATCAAATTATTTGTATTTGCTAAATGCATAGTTGAATTTCTACTTACTAGATGCTATGGATCTACTCACGTTGTAGGTCTAGATCTTTGAGCCTGAGTAATACTGCTCCGAGAGGAAGATTGGGAAAAAATAAAAATGTGGACATTTAAAAAATCTTTTGAAATACAAATATCAAAGTGACTGCTAATTAATTTAAACAATGAAAAAAAAACTAAGAATAATACATGGGAAAAACAGATTACAGAAACAAAGTGACTATTCTAATTACAATACACAAATGATTAAACAGAGTGAAAAGCTTTCATCAGTGCTATATACATGATATCTAATAAACATTTTAGAAATAGACAGTTACAACACAAAATATAAAATATCCACAGAAAATAGATTTAACAGTGAATGAAAGCAAAATCAAGTTATACATTAACAAAAAAAAAAAATGTAATGGGAAAGAAATAATTGTGTTAAAAAATCATGGGCTGATTTTGCTTTTGTATAGATTTATGTACATGAAATAATGTAAAAGCTAAAAAGTATACAGATTCTGCTTTTGGATAAATTTATGTACATGAAATAATGTAAAAGCTAAAAAAGTATACAGATTCAAATGTGCTAAATGCAGAATATTATCTTAAAGTCTAATGTGAAAAATGAAATATCAATTTTCGACATTAAACATTCAAATTAATAGCAAAATTTTAAGCACGTGAGATGAGTTGTGATGATTTTGAAATCAATTATATGTATGATATAATCAAATGTTCCAGAATAAATGAAAATATATGAAAGTACTTGCTTTTTGTAAGATATTGATACTGAAAATTGTTTTGGTGTTTCAATTGAATTTTTATTCTTAATTTTGACATCGCTATTAGGTTTGTTATGAAATGTGTCCATTTTCAGATCTAAATTAGGCTGATCACAGTTGCTTTTAAGTTTTTTTACAGTTGAAAATTGATTTTTAGAATTCAAATTATTGTTAACTATTTGTTTAGGAAACGGAAAAGCATTTGTTTTCGATTGATGATTTTTCAATGCTTTTAAATTTGCAAAATCATGATATGAGGCATGATTTAATGAAAAATCTTTCTTTTCTTCAATTTTCATCACTGGGTTTAAAATGTCAATTGAAGATTTGATTGAAGGCGTGCGTTTAACTAAAGAAATTATTATTTTCGTCGTGCTCGTGCCGGTCGGAGAGTTTGTGCTATGCGTGTAATAAAAATTCGACACAAGAAATTGTGAATTAAATTAAAACAAAACATATAAATGCAACTAATAGTTCAAATTGAAAATAAGTACATATGAATAAGCATACATATATTAAAATTAGAAAGTAATAAGAATAAAATTATGTAATTATAAAGATGAACTTATAATTGATATTTTGTTTATATTAAAAAAGTTCACAGTAAATAATAATTCATCAAAATTATTGATAATTTTAAAATTGAAATTGCACAAAATTTAAAACAAAGGCTAAAATTAACATATGGAAAAAAGATAGTGATCGATAGATACCTGCTGAGTCTAGATCTAGATCCTTTCACTTCTTCTGGGGTGGTCGCGGTCATCTCTAGAGGATTTCCATCCTCGTCGAGCAGAATCAACTGAGAGGTTCTCACGAACACGCCGTAATTTTCTTCACACTAGAATATAACGAGACGATAAAATCTGACGGTAAAACGGATATACAGATTCGCAGGAAGAGATATACTGACGGTGAAGTACGCGTGTCCCCTGATGGTACCGTTGTTTTTGCCCTTCGGCTCGTCCAAGATTAAGCCGACCCATTTGCCCGTGGCGAACGTCGGATAGCCGAAGTAGGCGACGGTGCCGCGCACGTCTTTGCCCGTCACCTTCGCCCGTTGACCGATCCTCAGAGGCCTGTCTTGGTTCGACATTTCGCTTCGACTTCGGCGGTAGATCTGCAATTTCGTCGTTTCATAAACGTATACGTATGTGATCGTTTGTCCGCTGTCGAAACCGCGCGTAATTTTTGGTTTTCGTTTTACGCGAAGATATTTAACGGAGCGACGCGCGTGTCGAAATTTTAATCGATTTTTTCGCGTCGATACGTAACACGCTACTTGTTTTAGTAAAAAAATGGTTTTTATAGCGATCATACTCACCCGGACGTCGATTTGAAAAAGTGAAGATCTAAAATATAGATTTCGGAGCGAAAATTGAACGTCGAAGTCGAACTGTCAAATCGTAAACGTCAAACGGACGGCGAGTGAGTCGACGTTCGATTTTTTTCAGGCCATAACGTCGAAAACGAGCGTGTGGCGAAGAGCGGCGACGTTTTGATTTGACAGGTGTTGCGGTCGGTCGGTCGGACGCGATCCCCTTCGTCATCGTCCGGTCGATGTGCTGCGGTCGTTTGAGAAGACAGCGATGGCCGTGTACACGGCGATGAACCGCATCAAGCGCGAGCTGCTGGAGGTGGGTCGCGAAGGGTGCGAGGGCGAGGGCGAGGCGGCGGACGCGGTGCGCGTTCGACCGAGGGCCGACACCTGGACCCAGCTGCGGGGCGACATCGCCGGCCCTCCCGACACCCCCTACGAGGGGGGACGCTTTCTGCTCGACATCGACGTGCCCACCACCTACCCGTTCGAGCCGCCCAAGGTGCGCTTCGTCACTCGCCTCTGGCACCCGAACGTCTCCTCGGCCACGGGGGCCATCTGCCTCGACATCCTCAAGGTACGTCACCGATCGTGAGAATCCTCACCGCAAAATATACACACCTTTGCGTAACGATGCGAACGTTGCAGGACGAATGGGCGGCCACGATGACCCTCCGGACGATGCTGCTGTCGCTCCAGGCGCTCCTGTGCGCGCCCGAACCGGACGACCCCCAAGACGCGGTCGTCGCCCGTCAGTACAAATCCGATCCGGGCATGTTCGCGTCGACGGCCCGCCTGTGGACGCACCTGTACGCCGAGGGGCCCCATTCGCATCCCGAACTGCAGAAGCGCATCACCGACCTCACCGAGATGGGCGTCGAGCACACGCGCGCCGTCATCGCGCTCTCCTCCTGCGACTGGGACATTCAAAAAGCGACCGACTATCTGTTCAGCTAATTTCGTCCGACGATCGAATTTGTCTCGTTCGTCAACGTCATTATGTACGCGTGCACGAAACTCGGTCGTTTTCTCAGCGACGGTCTTGAATTTTCCATACGTTATGTATTTCCGTTTCCCCGACTAATCTTCTATTCGACGAACGCGCATTCCACTTTCGATCGGTCTCTTTTATGTACGCGCACGATTTTCGGTCGCATTAAATCTTCTAAATCAAATTGTTTCAGCGGACGAATCGATTTAATAAAATATCCTTTTAAATATATTAATTTGTTAAGTAATTATATAGCATTCTTTATTTCTGATTTTTTAATATGTGTATATATGTATGTAGATCGACATAGGAATTTCCGTTAGATTATTTACTCTTATAGTCTCTTTTGTTTACATTTATTAGACAATTACGATATGTTCATTTCACAATTTTCCTGTATTGTTTCTTCACTCTTAAATTTATTGTATTTTTTTAATGACTCCTTAGCAGTTTACATGAGGTTTCATTGCCGTGCATCGTATGTACAATAATTTAGCCGTTTGAACTGTTTAATTTTTTTTACGAAATACCTAGATTTACTTCAAGTTTTCCAATCCAATATTGAGTTGCCTCACACGATTTTTTTCATATTGTATAGAATAAAATCTTTCGCCATATTTATTCATTTTTGTTTAAGGTTTTGGTGAACTTAAGATATACAGTGTTTGAATTGATGTCGGTTGTGATAATTTTATTTTTGTTATACCCTTTCTCAACTTAATTTTATTTAATGCGATTAAAATATATATATGTATAGGGAAATTTTAAATTCACCCTAGAAAATCTTAAATCTACCCTAGCTACGATGGCGCCTTTGGTAGCTAATATAATTATATTGTAATATAATAATCTCTTGGAACAAACAAAATTAGTTTGACAGTTCATTTGACAGTTGGGTCGGTTTCGACAATTAGCCACCAGAGGCGCCATCGTAGCTAGGGTAGATTTAAGATTTACTAGGGTGAATTCAAAATTTCCCTATATATATATATATATAATATATACAAAAAGGATTCTATTACACACTTATAAATAATTATTTTACAGTAGAAATTGGATAATCAAGTTTATATATTTGCCAAATTGTTTATGTATATGTTGTATGTGTATGATATGAATGATAAAAAGGTTTATATATATATATATATATATGACGACTAAATTTCATAAAGGGCACAAGTAACCTTTTTTATCGATATTGAATTAAGTACAGAAAATGGTTCTGTATATGATACAAAACCATTATCTGAACTTAACTTAATTTCTATAAAAAAAGTCACTTGTGCCCTTTGTGAAGTTCAGTCATATATATATATAGGGAAATTTTAAATCCACCCTAGTAAATCTTAAATCCACCCTAGCTACAGTGGCGCCACTGGTGGCTAATTGTTGAAACCGACCCAACTGTCAAACACTAGCGCCCCTAGTGGCTAATTTTTGCATAGATCCTAGAAATAACCTACCGATCGTTCAAATTGCTTCTGGAAATTGTTAAAAAATGCGCTTTTCATAGGATACTGCGCTTTAAATGCAAAATCGGATGAAACCAAGCTGCTGATTTGAAGTGTGATCGTGTAGGAATATAAATTCCTACACTTCAAAACAGCGGAGCACTTGGTGAAGTGAAACATAACATATATGTTATATTTCACTTCGGTTCACTCTTAGCTTCTAATATACTCATTCCTCGCTAAAATCTCATTTTATATCTGAAATATACTTATGAACTTTGGGAGGAATCTAGTGAATTGATCATTATATCATTGGAATCAATAAATCATTATTAAATCAAGTGAGACACCAAAAGTTTTTCAATTTCAATAATTACTGTTGAAACATAATGATAAATCATTAACTATATTATAATATAATAATCTCTTGGAACAAACAAAATTAGTTTGACAGTTCGTTTGACAGTTGGGTCGGTTTCGACAATTAGCCACCAGTGGCGCCACTGTAGCTAGGGTGGATTTAAGATTTACTAGGGTGGATTTAAGATTTCCCTATATATATGTGTGTATGTATGTATGTATATACATATACATAGATATGTATTTGAAAAAAGAAATATGTATTTTAAGTATTGTGTACATGTATGTATTACTTCCTGAACTTCACACTTTTTCAATTTTATATGTATATTTTTGTTTCTGAAATTGATTTTGTCTATATATATTTATAATCCCGTTCATAGCTTGATTACCTTTGTTGCTTCAATTATTTATCAACTTTTTTGTTCAAATCTAAAATTTCACAAATTTATAGAAATTGGATATGTATTAGGCTTTATATTTCATAATTTAGAAAAAGAACTTGTAAATAATAAACGAGATGTTAATAAAACAAATCAAAGTATTATAAGTATTTTATTTATATTTTTTACATAATAGCAAAACATTTATAATCCTTGAAGGTATTATGTAATATAAAACAATTTTTTCAGTAAGCAATCGTTCAACTTAGAATTTTGTTTCATGAAATTAACTTTTTATAATTTTGTATTTTTAGACTTACTTTCAAACTTTCATACAATATAAAAATATTTACATCATACGTACACGTAACATCTTTTCTATATGAGGAAGTTCTTAATTTTCTCTATATTTGAATGTTATTAAAGATTGGACCGATCGATATTTGTTGAACATTTTATACATTAACAAGCATTTTGATCAAAGTATCAATGCATATATATTTTTTAAATAACAATGCAAACTTTCGGGATGCAAAAAAAGGAAACTAAAAAAGTCAAATCTTTCAAAATACATTTATCACAAGTCATTAATTATAAATGCAAAATTAAATAATCACTTTGTAAAATGTCAAATAGAAACCAATTATTCGATATTTACAACTTACAGGTAGGTACATAATCTATATGTGGAACAAATGTTAAAAACTTATGGATCCATTTTACGATTTGATTACAAAAAAGAAAAATTCAAATAGGATTTGATTGAACTAACAATAAGTAATAAAATAGTTCACTACTTCAATACACTATGTAATATACAAGTCCAGTCTTATTTTTTATGTATACATACATATATACATGTTCTTACGTTTCAGCATTTTAGTCGAAATTAAAATTACATACATAGATAGGCTTTCTTAAAAAAATCTTCATATTGTAAATTTTGGCACAATTTTCAATTGATACAATATATGATGATGGACTATTGCAAACTATACATCAAATATATGTTTATACATAAGTTTGTATTTCGATTTCTTCTTTCAATGGAAGACTGGTATGAAAAAAAAAATTAAATAACTACATAAGAAAAACTTAACTTTTTTTAAGAATAAAAAATAATATAACTTAAAATAGTAGTCTGGCGATAATATTTCAGCAGGCATTTAAAACGTTGGGAATTCAGAGCACACGTTTCGAAATAAAAAAACAAAACTAATTTTTATCACTGATCAACACTAGTTCATTTTGGTTGAATGTTTTTCTTATTCTAAAATCTTTAGTATTGGGGTAGTAAGTTTCATGGTGAAAACCATCATACAATTTCTTTTGAAATACATCATGAAATTTAAGAACTCACAGCACGTTTGTTTAACTGTAGTCATTCCACATTCACTAGGTTGAACAAAGCACCATTTCTTGATTATTATGAATGTACCAATATTGTTCGTACAATGAGTTTAAGCAATTCTCAGACTTCCGTACCATCCTCTCCTTCGTCTTCGAACAAAGGTCCATTTGGATCTGAAGGACTCTTCTTCTTAGGTTTCGGTGGTGGACGAGGAGGAATTTTGCCACTTCTTGAAGGTAGTGTATCGTAAAATGATTCATTTTTAGATGAATCAAATGCTAATCCATTTGATAAAAATGATAGTGGTTGAGGTTTATCACTTTCATTATATTTTTTTACAGGACCTATATCAGAGTTTTCTTTTAAACGATTCGGTCGCTGTTCGAGGTCATGTAATGAGGGCGATAGTTGAAAATGCATCGAATTACTGCCTATCCTAGGTAATGTAGAGCTGTACGGAGTGCCAGGTGCTGGAGATGGTGCTTGTTCTTGTTCCTCTATAGAAGCATACATAACGGGAACTGGTCCTTGAGAATACCCTGGAGTTGATGGTAAAGGACGATTTCTCATACTATTGGGAGATAATTGTTGTTCTAATCCAGCCTTATTGAGAGAAAGCACTGAACTACCATCAGCTGTTGTTCTCAAACCCAGATTATCGTATACAGGTTCAACACCGTCTGTCGGTGCTACTACAGTCATATAAGAAGCTGTGCTAGCCCAACTAGGTACTCTTGGCCGTCTTGGGATTGTAACATAACCAACTCTTGTAGCAGCAGTAGGAGCACAAGGAGATGTGAATGGAGATTGAGATCGAGAATGAGTAAGTGTTTTGAACAGATGTGGATTTGTTCCATAAATTGGAGAGTGAATCGGACTTTGTTGTACTTGAGGAGGTAAACGAGAACTGTCAGGAGCCGTAGATGCTGAGCTCGCTGCTGGTGAAGCTTGACCACCTCGTGGAGGAAATGATAAAAGATCTGGTGGATATGTTCGTTGGTCTCCGTGTCCAGATGTACTAACATTAAGCATGTCCCGGGATCGTTTAGGATGCTGATCTGCTAAGTTTAATGATCTTGTTTCATCTTCATTGGGCGCTGAAAAAGTTAAATAACATTGTTAAGATGAGTCGGAAATAAAAAAAAAAAATGTTTCTAATAGAATTTCAAATTTTTACTAACCGAAAATAGAATCGCTATCGAGAAGCGTTTTATTTAATTCAGACATTTCAGTTCCTCCACCAGAGTTGGACATTGGAGCATCGTAACGTCTAGGTGGTTTAGTGAGTGGATTTACTGTGGTAATAAGACTTTTTTCCATTTCTGGTATAACAGATCCTTCTATTAAAGCCTCACCATTTGAGGAATGCATGTCAGATTTTATGTGTCTTTTCATGTCTTTTCTTTTACAAAAGCAATAACACAATAAAACAATTATTATTAGCAAGAAAAGAGCTCCTATAGAGATTCCAGCTATGAGCAGCAAACTTTCATTAGCACTGACTCCTGTTTCAACAATTCCTTGATTGCGATTGACTATTAATGAAATAGTTCTAGTTTCAGACCCGCCTGGATTTTTCGCTACACATGAATAATCGGCACGATCTTGATATCGAACATTCACAATAGTGAGATTTACCCAGATTGTCAAATCAGCTTCGCTTCGCCTAATAATATGTCTGTTTTCTCCATGTCGTCTAGATAAACCATCGAGAATAATAGTATTTTGTGACCAAGTAACATCAGGTTTAGGATTTCCTGTTACTTTGCATGATAGGGTGATATTTTGATTTGAGGCTTGAACAGATGTACCCTGTAAAGGTTCGATGATGATAGGCTTGCAAGCAAATTCACTTGAATCGAGGTCAATCCAATTTCGATTGTGTAAACGTACTGGTTCAGCACAAGATGTTGGATGCGTGTATAAATGACGGTCAATTACCCAATTTCGAAATGCTTGAAGATTACAATCACATTTCCACAAATTATTTTTCAATTCTACGCTAGTTAAATTTGAAAGTTTTGTAAGTACTTCAAGCTTAATGTGAGTCAAATTGTTACTATCCAAAGCTAATGTTCTCAAAGCTGGTAAGTTAACAAATGTTCTGGATCCTATTTTGAAAATACGATTATTACTCAATTCAATTCTTTGTAGATATTTAAGATTAGTAAATAATTCGTCTTTTAACTCTTCTATGAGATTATTACTCAAGAGTATAACTCTAATTCTTTCATTGTAAATAAATGTATCAGGATGCAATGTGTGAATTGAATTATGAGAAACATCAATTTCAATCATGATTGTCAGGTTTTTAAACCCATCTTTGTGAATTGTTTGGATGTTACAATTTCTGAGAAAAACCTTCTTCAGATTTATAAGTCCAACATTTTCAAATGCATTTTGGGCAATTTCATATAGTGGATTATATGATAAATCTAGATTCTGAATTTCATTGCTGAGTGAATTGGGAATACTGTCTAGGTTAGAATTAGCACATGACGCTGCTTTATTCCCTGAGAACCATTTACAATCACAAGATGCAGGGCACTTGGCTGTAAAATCATCTCCATATATTGATTGATTGAAGACAGTGCTTATAATTAGGCATATGAAGATGATTTTCATTTTTAGGTAAACACCCATTTTTAAAATAGGCTGATTTCATTCAATCATCAAGGTGGTTGACTGGTAAATCTGAAACAATATAAAAAACAATATATAATATCTATGTGAATTTAAATGTTCAATATTTTGATCAGTAGGTACACGAAAAATTAATAGGTAGATATATATATTTTCAATACAAATTAGAACTAGGTACCTATTGTGTTTTTCCTAATCTCATTTAGGTACAATAAACAATAATTTCTCAAGTTGATTTTCCTATCTGAATAAAGTATTGTTATTAAAAAAAAAAATAAACGATCATACCAAAGATAATGTCATGTGTTAATAAAATATTCAAAAAATCCATCGATTAACATAAAAATTATTAGAAAAAGGCGAAACAGTAGAGGTTTCGAGGTGCAACGATCACACTTTATTACTTGAATGTAGATATGTGTTTGTCATTAACCAAACAAATGATATGTTATCAATTGTATAGATACCTACCTATCAAAGATTCTAGGTGTGCACAGATAGTGTATTAGGAAATGCAAAGAGTGGGTACATATTTCATAAAATGGAATCTAATACTGTATAAATATGTATATTGTATAATGAAAGCAAATCATAAAAAAATCAAATGAAATTTACTCATTGTTAAGTTCTCAAAAATATTATATCCATATGTACCTACCTATATTTTATTGTTAAATTAACGAAAATATGTAGTAGGTAATCAATATAAATGATATAGAATTATGTACAATGTATGCAATTAAATAAATATGTAGTTTTGAACTTGGCTAGGTACCTACCATAGAGTAATACTTATACTATTATTATTTTTTCCATATTTTAAAAGAAAGTTAGGTATATTTAAATATAAAAAAATATACATATAAAGGTTTTCCCTTAAGTGAACGTCATTTCACCATGTTCCCCTGTATTTTTCGTTTCTATACTTTATGAAAATTAAAATTGTAGGTACGCCCAGTGGTCGAATGATGACATCACATCTTACGATTAGTCATGGTATATTTAGAAATTGTTTATCAGTTAGGTAGATTAAATCTAAATGATTGAAATGACGTGCCGGATAGATACTGTTTTTCGTTAGAGCACAATATCAATACACCTGCATATGTATGTAATTGTAGTTTTAATATTGTATTAATGACATCTACCTATGTATTTTTATATTTTATTGATGATGTTAATATTTTAATAATTAAATGCATATATAGATGGCAGGAGACATTTTTAGACGCAATAATTACGAGTAATTTTATTTTTCAATATGAAAAATAGCGCAACAGGCGAAATTTTTTTGTCATAGGTTCTGAAAACGTTCCTTTCGGACACCGAGACTCAAAACTGGTGACAGTCCCGTTTAAACGGGACAGTTGGCAACCCTATGTATTGCATAAGTACTTATAAATAATATGAAACATGGAAAAAATAAGTTCATTTTTAAAAAAGAAATCAAAGAAAAACGATACATCATCGATTGAACTTTATCACCACGTAAAACCCCAGTATTAATCTTGAATGAACGTCTGAAGATTGAGATAATAAAATCTTCAAGTCATAATAGATGTGATTGAACATTGTTTAATAATTAGAACAATGAAATGCGATAATAAAAAAAAAAAAAAAAAAACACCACATATACTCTAATACACGATACAAAAAAAAAAAAAGAAAATCATGCCTAAGTAGTCTAGAAAAATACAGTTTTCATCATCAAAACTTCGAAAAAAAGTGAACCAAAAATTTAAAAATAATTTATTATCGTCTTAATTTATATCACAACAAAAATAGCGAGGTACAATAGGAATATAGGTAGAAATGATAATAAATATAATACCTACATATGTATAAGTTCAATAAAATATGTACAAGTTCAATAATTTGTAAGTACGTTAAATTCGAACGTGCAAATTATGAAGATAAAATTTTAACCGTTGATACTTGAATAGTCAGAAACTAACTCATTGGCAGTGCAGTAAATATTGTATTATATTTCATAAATATATGAACATTAGATACTAACATATAATATGTTAATCAGTAATGAGATATTTTCAAAATATTTGTTTGAATATGATTGCGTTAAGACGAAGATTATGTCATGATCTTTAGGTAATGAGTATTATCAACAGATTAAAAACGATAAATATTTGATATAAAAGGAACGACATTATTATAAAGAAGATTATTCGTCAACATGAAGCAGTTGGTGTTTTTGTTCCTCGTGGCGTTTGCCTTTGTGCAAGCTAGTAATGATCACTTGATTGGGTAAATTATAATATAAAATATTTATTTCAATTATTCAAATAAATTTAATCTGTTTAATAACAATAATTATTATTTTCTATAGGAGCAAGGTTTACAATGTAAAACCTGTGACCAAAAGGGATTTCCTCGTGGTCGAAGGACTCGAGTCGCATATCCCTGATTTGGATATTTGGCAAAAATCCCATGTTTTGGGACGTGAAGCTAGAATACTCGTTCCTCAACATTCTTTGGTACTTTTCGAATCTGTACTCAGGTCAGCTAATGTACAATTCGAAGTTTTCATGGAAGACCCCAAAAGGTTAATATCATTTAGAATTTTTAAGATGAATTAATTCTGTTGTCAATGCTGATTTTCATATATTTTATATGACAGTGTACTGGAGAATGAAGTGAGAGTAAATGAAAGGGCTAGAGCTCTAAGAGGCGACGAAAAGATCAGCTTCACAAGTTATAACAGACATTCTGAGGTAAGAAAAATTGTTAATATAGAAACTTTTGACATATTGCATATGTAAATTCCACATACCAAATATCAATATTATTACGAAATGTCGAAGCCAAACTATATTTTTTCTATTTATGAATTTAACGTTTAATAGAATATTACAAATGAACATAGACTTTTCCGTTTTGATGTGTAAGTTAATTCTAAATATAAGAACCAGGTAATAATGTATTATCATTGAACAAATCTTCGCTATACATACATATAAAGTAATGTCTTAATTTCGTTACAAATGTACGCGAGATAATGGAATCACGCATTTCCATAATGGATTAATTGGTTTAAAAGCTTTACGATAAATTGATTTACGTGTTTTCCATCATCTGAAAGATAAATAGCACAATCTGTTGAATCGATCTATCGTTGCATAATTCGAATGGATTCGTTCGATCCGGCGATAACAATAAATCGAGGTCGTTTGTTTGACAAATACGGAAGATAATGATACAATTAATTGAACACGAATAATACGCGGGACATAAATTATTTACTAAATCTGTTCAGTAATATAATAAATGAAAATATTTACAGATTAATGCATATTTAGACGATTTGGCCGCAAGATATCCGGCTAGAGTAAGAGTAGTGAACGCAGCAACAACAGCCGGAGGCAGGACACTCAAATATATTGTTATCTCGTCCACTGGAGGAAACGATCCTAGCAAGCCAATTATAGTTTCTGATGCTGGTATTCATGCCAGAGAATGGATTGCTCCTTCGCTTGCTCTTTACATGATCAACAAATTGGTAGAAGACATCACCGAAAGCGACGTCGCTAACAACATCGATTGGATCATCTTCCCTTCACTCAACCCTGATGGATACGAATACAGCCACACAAATGTATGTATTAAAATTAAATACTCATGCATATATTAATCGATCGTCAGACAGTTTTTCAGATAATTTACTTTTTGTTATCGCACAGACAAGAATGTGGAGGAAGAACAGAAATACTGCAGCCAGCGGCACATGTCCAGGAGTTGATGGGAACAGAAATTTCGACTTCCACTGGATGGAATCAGGATCCAGCAGCAGTCCATGCTCTGACATCTTTGCAGGACCAAGAGGTTTCTCCGAAGTTGAAACCCAAGCATTGAGAGATATTGTCAACACCAACAAAGCTAGAGTTAAGGCTTATTTGGCTATTCACAGCTATGGAAGTTACTTTTTGTACCCATATGGATACGATGGATCTAACCCACCAAATATAAATGAATTGCGCAGTCTTGGAATTCAAGTGGGAAATGCCATCGACGCTGCAGCTGCCCCTGGATCCACTAAATACTTGGTTGGAAACTCTGCCACAGCATTGAACTATGCTGCAGCTGGAGCCAGTGACGACTGGGCTATGGGAGTCGGAGGAGTTTCCTTATCTTACACCATTGAATTGCCAGGTGGTGGAAGTCAAGGATTCGATTTACCACCAAGCAGGATCAATCAAGTAGTCAGGGAATCTTGGGCTGGAGTCCTTGTTTTGGCTAGATACGTCATCAATCAAGCAGTCAGAGAAGGTATGTATGAAGGACAATAAACAAATATTTTCTCACAAAACCCATTTTGTACACCCGAAAAATAAATATGTTGAGATAACATTGTATTTCATGAAAGTTTTTTTTATTTATTATACCTTCTGAATCTCTAAAAAATTTCATTTGAAATAAGAAAGTCACATATATTCAAATAAATGAGTAACGAATAAAATTAAATTCAGAAAAGTATAGAGTATTTATTTATATTTCATTTATTCCGTTGAGAAATCTAATATCGAATTGCGTAATTCTTACTCGATTTGTCAACCAGTGATAACGAAGCAGAATTGATAGAGCATCGAATTGCCGACAAATTGGAAGCTACGAGTTTCACAGTAATTCGACTCCGTCAGATAAATACGAATGAGTAATGAATGTCGACTATATAATATTAATATTATATCTATGTATATTAGAGAGATAGGTCAATTTAGGTCTACTTGAAACTTCGTCTAGTACTTGTAAACGGGGTTGTTGAATCGTGTCGGAAATGCGGCTTGTTGGTGGGATATGCGATACTGCAAATTTGTCTTGTGACCACTAACAAGTAACACTAGTCCATAGTTGCATTTAACTGCACCATTTACACGAGGAACATGAAAATTTATAGTGTGATAGAAATATTTATATTAGTTATCGATATAAACACATATTTACTGTAGAATACAAACATTTCAAAAATATGATTGAATAGGCACATTTAATCAGATCGACAACATTACCACGAAAAATTTGTTAAATATGAATCGTCTTGAGATAAATTTACAATCTATAAGTGTTCACTTTATCGATATTTTCAGATTGTCAAGTAAAATGATAGTATGAAAAAGGATCATTAAGAAATAAGATTTCAGCTGGCAACATGAAAGTGCTCATGTGCTTTGTCTTTCTAACTTTTGAATTCATAGTAGCGAGTAGCATTGATACAAAAGGGTAAATATTGTTGTACATTTTATGAATTAATTTAAATATTTTAGTACACAGAAACATTAGAAATACATTTTTTAGAAGTAAAGTATACTATGTAACGCCGGTCACGGAAAAGGATTTTGCGGTGTTGAAAGATCTCGAACATAAAATACCCAAATTGGAAGTACGGCAACACGTTCACCATAAAGTCAAGATGGTGGTCTCGGAGGAGTCGGTGACTCTGTTAGAATCTTTTCTCTTATCGTCTAACGTGCATTTCAAAGTCTTCACAGAGGATCCCATGAGGTTAAGTTCCTTGTTCTTTTCTCAACCACATTTTATGTAAAATAGTTCTAGTTGTGCAATTGTTGATTTTCCAAATAGTGATTTAGAGGCAAAAGCAAAACACGCGGTAGTTCGAAACTCAAGGGATAATTCGTCTATTAGTTTCGCTAAGTTCAATAGACACAGCGAGGTAAGCATGTATCTGAATTTCAGTATTTTTTAGATAGTCAATGATAAAATTGGTGTTTAATAAATAGTGATTATTTCAGATCAATGCATATTTGGACGGATTGGCTTTGAATTTTCCGGATAGAGTGTCTGTTGAAACCGGAGGCAGGACAGTTTCCGGAAGGGAAATTAAATTTATTAAAATTTCTTCATCTAAAGGAATCGATCAAGACAAACCAATCATAATTGTAGACGCAGGAATGAAAGGCAGAGAATGGATCGCACCTTCAGTCGCTCTTTTTATGATAACAAAACTCGTGGAAAATATCACTGAAAGTGATATAGCCGACAAAATTGATTGGATAATTGTTCCGTTGCTCAATCCTGATGGATATGAGTACACTCACGATTCGGGAGTAAGAATTCATAAATTATATACATGTAAATAACTAGATTTTTTTTAAATCCATCTAAAATGTATTCAATTAATAGGCACGATTATGGAGAAAGAATAGATCGAATCCTTCAGGCACCAATTGTTTTGGTGTCGAGATCAATAGAAATTTCGACATTAAATGGATGGGATCAGGATCGACTTCGAATCCTTGTTCTGAAATCTACGCTGGACCCAGTCCTTTTTCTGAGGTCGAGTCTAGAGTTTTAAGAGACATTATAATTTTAAACAAAAAAAGAGTGAAAGCGTACGTTTCGCTTCACAGCTATGGAACTTTTGTTCTGTACCCCTATGGCTATGATGGATCGAATGCTTCAAATGCTAATGAATTACACACTTTAGGGAAAGATATAGCTTTTGCAATGCACGTTTACGCCGGTCCCTCAGTACACTACGAGGTTAATAATTCAACATCTTTGGAAGAGTTTAACGCTTCAGGAACGAGCGTCGACTGGGCAATGGATGTGGCCGGTATAGATTTGGCTTATAATATAGTGTTGCCTGGAGGTGGAAGTGCTGGATGGAATATACCGCCTAGTAGAATAGATGCAATCGTTCGGGAAACTTGGTATGGATTCATCGTATTGGCGAAATATGTAATTAAAAAAACATCTAACTAATTTATATAACATATTTCATGTAGCAATCAAACGTGACCACGAATCAAATTTATAATATTTTTAACAGTGAAATATAAAATCGAAATACGAATGAATTTTAAAATATAATACTTGAATATGTAATTTGTATAATTATAAAAAAAAAACAACAACAAAATATTATTTTTCTTCAAAAGAATTCCATTCATATTCACCAACAATTTCTTTTGTGTACAAAGTATACAAGTAGGTCGATTACGCAAGTACACAAAATTGAAAGGGGAAGAAGAAAATCGATGGGGAATAAATCATGTGAAAAGTATTTTAGTTGAGAGTAACTTTTCGTGTCTATTAAGATGAAAGCTTCCGATTGGCTCGGCGGTAAACGCGCCTCCGTGAAAAAAAAAGACTTTTGTCTACCATTAAAGGACAAAGACGTAGATTTATGTGAGCAATGCATGAAAGATGAACGCGGCGAGAGAGAGGCACTCTATTTGTTACGCAGACGAAAATCTGTCTGAAAACTGAAAAAAAAAATTTTTTTTTCAGCCGAAAAGATAAATATTAATTTACATTATACGGCAGGGGGCAAATTGAAAAAGATAAGCGCGTCGTTTTTACGGGACGTCGGGGGACCATCCGTCAAGACTTTAATGGGAAATTAGCGACAGCCCGAGGGCACCATAATTTAAACAAATCATAATTGAACACGGGATCGGATCGGTACCTATCGGATTAAAGGAAAATTTATTTGAAATGCTCACAATTATCTTGTTGCCGTTTTTCCGCGTCGTACAGATAAACATTTTCATCAATATCAATAGACAATTAAAACGCCTTAATAGGTTTTACATATCTATTTTGATACATATCAAATGATGATACAAATTGAACGAAAATGTTTTGCTGCATCACATATTTTTCCATTTCAATAGAATTATTTTCCATTTGTATTTTCTAATAGTTCTAATGATTAAATTTTATCTAAAATCAGATCATCATGAAAATGATATTTTGATTCAAATCGTTAATATCAAAAATCTTATCAGAACACAAATACAATTATTATCAAAAAATTCATCATCAACTTTTCAATCCCGAGTTATAGCAATCACAACCAGACCCAAATCGGAAAAATTTAAATATAACCGCCCGGAACCCAATTTAACTCCCGAAAGAGTTGGATTTAGATTGGAGCAGAGTCTAGCGAAGCTTGAAGCGTGGGCTAAATTTGGTATAAAAACCGTGGGTGGGTGAAGTCGCAAATTATAGGCGATTCAAGTCAAATTGGGTCGTTATGGGGACGTGTCGGGTCCCACGGGAAGACCCTGGCGTCCCATAAGTTAACGCCTCGCATAAATCATAGTTTGAAATTTCAGTCGTCACATTTCAGAGTTTGACGTCAATATTTACGCGATGGAAAAAACAGAATATGGCAAACGTTAATGTTCGATTCGTTCAATTGTAAGCGAACGTTTAAGGGATCTATAAATCGAATGGATTTTGATTTCGAAGCAGGATTATTTCACTTATTCTTTGTCAATAAATTGCAAAAGTAAACCGCATTAAAATATTTTCATTTATTTATGAGTCAAACGGTATGGTTATCTATATGAAAAACAATTTAAAGAAAAGTATTTCGCTGACATCGACGATGTGAAACGAAAATCGCCGGATAACTTCAACAGAATCCACTTCGAAGTTTTCCAGATACACAGTATTTCTAGCAGCACAAAAGAATAGGGGAAAAAATTTTTTTAAATAGAATTGAAAACTTTTCGTTTCATCGTGAAAAATGTATATTTATATTAAAAATTAATACCATTTCATTTCAAAATATTTTTAATATTTGTATTCAAAACTAATGTATTTAAATACGAATGTTTACAGAAACATCACTTTATATTTATATTAGATATTCCATACTAATAAAATAGAGATTTGCAAACGAAATCTGATTCATAACACATATGTACACAAAATTATTCACGAAATATTTACGAAAAAACGCATGAAAAAGTTATATCGCAAAATAAATATTGAGATTATTCGAGATTACGAGCATGTACCTACATAAAAACGTACTGAACCGCAGTCGATATTAACATGACGCAGCGAAAAGAATAATTTAATAATACAACCAATTTAAAAACGGACACTTTTATATCTCGGACGCGTAAAAATGCAAAACGTTTCCCGGAGTAAAATTAAATTTTCAAGCGGAAAATCGTTTTCACTCGCGAGTTTCCCTCGGCGTAACGTAGTGGCGCAGGAAAAAAATACATACGTACACGTATAGGAAACTTTGCGGTCGCCTCCGACTAATCTTTTTATCCAGATTTTTTCTTCGTCGAGGATCATAGGTGTTTTCTAGAAGGTTTTTCTCTCCGTTCGGGTTGGAAAATAATAATAAAAATAGCGGAAAAGGGCGTACGCACCCCGTTTATAGCGCGTTTTACACGAGTGTTTAGCCGGGAAGGCGTTCGCCGATTTTACGGCCTCCATCCACACTTTCATATGAACGAAAACGGAGTGGCAGAACTAACGGGCCGCAAAGTTGTTTTTCGCAACGGCAACTTTTTAATCTGATAAGTTTTCCACTTTTTGAAGCGAGATTGTGGCGCTCGAACGATAACCGGCTCCGGTTAAGAGTCGGTAAACGCCGCCACCTTTACATGCATTTACGTTACGTACGTACGCTTTTTACACTTTAACGTGAAACAAAAACGTTTCGAAATTAACCGAGTGGTTCGTGTGCTCCCGAAGTCAAAGTTTCAGCCGCGAGCCGTTAAAATTTATAAAATTGTGGCGTATTTTTAACAAAGGCTAAAGTCTCTCAGGGCATTGTTTGGGATGATGCGGCTGTTGAGTCACGGCTGCGACGAAAAGTTCACATTTCGACATAATTTGTTTTCCTTTTAATTTCATCTGTTCAAACTTTTTTTTCATTTGTTTATTCATCGCTAATGAAATGGTGTCGTGCGCATTTTTTTTTCCGTAAATGCATTGTACTGAGCTAGTTTCAATATGCTAATTCGAATTAAACGAGTTAGCATTTTGCGTGTTCAACTTGACTATATTAATTAAGGTTAATTATAAGATCTTTAAGTGATTATATATGTCAAGTATGCATTTTAAAAAATCTCATTTAAAATACTATTGTGCGTGTTTATCGCTCGTTCAAAATATTATATAAATAAAGCGACATCGTAATACTTGCAAATGTGGCAATGACAGTTTCGTTTGGAATTTTTGGAAAATTTAAGTCAAAATGGCAGGGTTTTTTCACAACATAATAATAATTAACATAATACTACAGTAAAATAAATTTTATTTATAACAGGATAATTATTTATAATTATAACCACAAAGGTGAAGAAGGTTGGTAAAAGGATCCTCACGAATACAAAATTATTAAAAAATCTATCCATTAATGAAACCATGAAAAATGTCATTAAATCGGTCCTGATCGGATGTGTAAGAGAATATATATGTACATATTATATATAGATGGATGAAAACGTGAAAAGCCGGCGATCGGAAGAAAATTGCGTCCCACTGATGACGACGATTGCAACAGCTGCACAATCCGAATGGAAGCAAATAAGTGAGAGATTCGGTGAAATTCGACAAGAGCAGGGTCACGTCGAGGCCACAAGCTCCCCCAGAGGAGGGGTTGAACGTTTTCCCACGTTCGTCCTTATCTGGTTGTATGTCGCCGCGTCATCGCGTTACGGTCGCCCATAAAGATTGATGGCTCCAGATTTCACACTTCCTTCGAACCCATCATCGGCGGGGTTCATTTAGATAAGGGCAGACGACTCCGACCTCCGATACACGACCGAGATGATCTATATCTGCACTCCGCGCCAATCAGGGGAACATCGATCATGGCTTGTTCGACGCCTTCAGGGGGGAATGAACCCAATCGATTCAATTAGCGATGTATCAATTTAACAGTCGTGATTTGATTTGAATCGATCGCCGCGATGCGATAAAGAAATGTATGTATTTCAGCGCGCGATGAGCTTCGGGACTTAAATTTGACGTGCGGTAGTGTGTAGGAAGTAAATATTGTACGCGAGAGAAAGAAGAAACCAAATATTTGCTCGACACTGAGATTTTCTTGATGAATCAAACGGTCCGATTCAAAGGATCGAGTTAATTCAGGCGGGTATGAATATTTTAGGCAAACGTGAAAGCTGCGAATCTTTTGAGGCTTTCGTGAATAGTTCGACGTGACATCGACTGTGGGAAGAGGACAATTCAGCTCACGTTTCCTATCCTATGAATAAACGATTCGTCATTAATATGAAAGGTGCAGATTATTACATATAATAACCGGTTCAATTTCTTCCCGCAAACGTTATTTCCGAAAACTCGCACGAAATTGAATTGAAAATAAAAATGGCATGTATCGAAACAACTTTGTATTCGATTTATGCTTCTCAAATAATGGAAAACCAATGGTGAAAACACGAGCAATATTGAAATACAAGTATGAATTCGCAAAAGGAATACTTTTACGATCTCCAAATACAAAATCGAACGAAAAATCGGACAATAAATGGATCGTGACTCGAAATTGAAATCAACGAAAATTTCCCGGGCGAACATTTCAGTCACGAATGCCGACGGATAAATCACACGCCCGAACCCCTTGGCTTACGAAAAAATAATACATGAAAATAAATAAATAAAATCGAAACGTAGCCGAACAACACGAATGAAACGTGAAAGTGCACAAATCGAATAATTTCGTCGCCTTTGAGAATTTTCCGACACTTTTCCGAGCGCTGAAGATTAAGCGCGCACAGAATCCTCGGGGGGAAAGAAAATTCTGACGAAAATCGTATTTTTGCAAATCGTTGCGGTTATATTTTTCCGAGCTTCCTTCACATTTTCGCTTTTGTTATTTTCGATAAGTTTTCGCTAGATGGATGAAGCGATGCCGCATCGCGACAATACCGCGATATTGCTCGCTTTTTCTCAGGAAAAATGCAATTCTAAGAATTCTTACACATTGCAGATAGTCGTTGCACCTAGACGTTACGGGTACCGAATTCAATTTTGTGCAAGCGCTGTTGCATGTGAAAAGCCGTAAAGTGGAAAGTGATTGGTTGCCAGCGATTTCGCACAATCGTACAGCGATATTGTAAACGAAAATACCACTATCGACCGCTTTTTAATAACAATCTCAAAAATGAAAATATAACATATTTATGAATGTAAATAATAATGAGAAAATATTTCGATGAAACAAAGAATTGAACTTACACAATCGAAAATATATTCATGGGACTTTCAAGTTTTTAATATTGAACAAAGTCGAGAATGAAGCATCAAACGAAAGTACCATTTCGATTTTGTAAAATTTCTTAAAAAGAACCATCCGTCCACTGAACGACAAGAAACATAAATAATACAAAATAAAAGAGGGAAAAAAAAAAGAAAAGAAAAAGCACAAAAGTAGACACAAAAAGAGTGATTTTAAGAAAATTGCGAAAAAATCGGTCGGAATCCGCGGAATTCAAAAGCAACAAGACGCCAAAGTGGCGAATCGCGCCTCCGATGAATTAGCGAAATTCACGCTTCTATTTATACAATAAAAATATCCTCTTATAACAATTTTTTCAGCCTTTTTCAATTTTCGGGACACGCAACGCGTTTTACATCTACATTTTTCTTTGGGGTCGTTTCGTCCCACACAAACACACCCCCTATACGACGAAAGGGATGCCGAAAAGTGGAGAGAGAGGTCGTCTCGATTTCGGGGCAGAAGCTCGCGAAATAAGGGCTGTTTGTCCCATTGAAAATTCGACTGTGAAAAGGCGTTCCGTGTTTGAACACGCGAGAGTTGGCGCTTCTGAGCGTGGCGTGAACATTACAAATGGCTGTTTCCCGCGCTTTCGAATTTGAATTTCGAAAATCGGCTCGATATCGCACACTGTTTAGTGTGCTTTAATAAATTATGTATAATGTGTTTTCGGTGTAGTTTTTAGCTTTGTGCGTGCGCGAAAGTTGCGAGCAATTCTCCGGATTATCGGATTATTCGATACGCATCTGAAGTTTCGAGAGAGGTTTAACAAACTCTGCGCGATGACGCATGAAAAACTTCAAGGCTCTATGAAATATTGAGAGCTAATACGTATTACGGGCGAGGGGTTGCGTGAACGTCAATTATGTCTACGGGTTGTGTCAGATTATTATAGTATTATATACTATGCATGTATATTTTTCAAAAATATTAGCGAATCGTATGGATATTATTGGAGGCGAAAGCAACTTTATTACAAAGCGAAACATATTATTTTTTTAAGTAATAAAATTATGTTCATGTATTCATTTTAGTAAATGGCGTAATAATCTAAATTATAATATAAAATGAGTATACATATATGTATAAAATAAATATGTATGAATATATATTGTGTGCAAGGATAGAATTTTTAAGCCTTGTTGAAGTAGGTGAAAATAACTTTTTTCATATGCACACATTTTCATTCGACACTTTTCATAAATCATACGTTGTATGTGAAGTTCTTTTTAGTCTAAAAATAACTTTGAAATGAAAATAACATCATTCATGTGAAAATGAAATTGATGTATGCTATTTTGGATGAATACATGGAGATGAAATGTAAATTCATATTTTAAAAGGTCACGAATCACAAAATGATTTAAATCAACCACGTACTTAACATAGTTACTATAGATAGATATTTAAATACTGGTTAACTCAAAATATAATTTCATACAATGGCTCGAATAAACAAAACGAGACGTCCCCAATTAATAAACTGCACATCGCCGATATTGGCCACATTTTCGTGCGTACAAAATGATAATTATGAAAATTGGTACACCGCAAATATTTTACGCAAAATAACGACTTTATGATAATAATGGAATTTAATTAGAGGACCAGGTGTGTGTGTACCAAAAAGCAACCGGCCCGATTTCATAGGCGGCTTATACGCGCTATTTTAAACGAAAAACATATCAAAGATCCATAAATATTTTTTATTACGTGGATATTCATTTTTTGTTTAAATTAAATATAAAAATCGATCAATAGGAATTTACATAACACGAAAGAACAGATTGAAAAATACGATGAAAGTGTAACGCAACAGTTGTGAAGCCAGGATTTTCCGAAGGTAAAACTGTTCGCTTTGCTCGCGCTAAGGATTTATAGTATATAGTGTATTACATAAATCAGAGTATATTATTGTGTTCCGAGGGTAAATCCTGAGTTTTGCTTGATCTCGGTAAATAAAAATGCGAGATGAAATTCATATTTGCTTTATATTTTATGTGAAAGGTGATTTATTTTCGCGAGAATGAAAAACCAAATGCTACGGCTTTTATTTCACCTTACAACTATTGACTAAAAATACATGTAGTATTATATTTTATGAATTTCAATAAAATTTGCAGTACTGCGAAATAACTCAAAAGCATGTGGGTTATGATGAGAATATTTGATGAAAATAAACCGTTCGTTTTCGACGAATTTCCCTGGATGGAAATAAAATAACATTTATTGTATGTTTAAATATACATATTTCGTCAGTGGTAAATCCGAAAGTATGCAAACGAGATAGAGAAAACGAAGGAGATAAGGACACATGGCAAATTACGACGACCGCAAATCCCTTTTAATTACGCACAACGAAAGGAGCAGCTTTGCCTTGACTAACGTTCATACGTGGGTTTGCTCTCAAATATCCGAAGCTCAAACCACGAAATTAACGAGTGCATAAATTAGCCTAGCTTTGTTCTATACGAAAAATAAATAACGTAAATATACCACATAACGAGGGCGCAAACGAAAACGACTTGACCAGGTTTAAGGTGAGCGTAGAGCTGGAACATTTACAGAATATAATATTTAAATTAATGTAGGATTTTTCTAAAATATTACACTGTCAAAGTTGATTTTCCATTACAAATATGTGCACTTATTAATAATCAATTGATTAATCAATCAATGAATAATAAATAAAGAAAAACGAAAGTAGTTGACATAAATATTAAAAGGACAATCACGTAGAGCGAAGAGGTCATTTTTTCGGTAAAGATCGTAAACTGTTTTATTTTCGATTTGATGAAGCACTGATTTTCATCGCAGATTCGTGTTTGAAGTTCCGAGAAGGTCTACAGATAACTTGATTAAATTGGCAACCGAGTCACTTTTACAAAGGTCAAGTGTTTACAACAGACGTAGGGAAAATTAACTCAGAGTTTGAATACGTTAATTCAGTCAAAATTAAAAAGGAGGCACACATTTCGTCAAAAAATTAATGAAGAATGAAAAACTTATTATCACATTTTTAAGGTGAATACGACTTATCTTCAATGTAATATTATATAGGGTTTCACGTAGAATGCAAATTTAAGTGAAGAGAATTTTTAAAATATTATTTTTCCATAGTAGATACTGAAAAACTTTAGAAGTAATAAATTTAAAACATTTTCTTGGTAAAATAACATCTCTGAGACTAGACCGAAGTAGAGCACGTGAAACGATCATCGTTTTCCCACAATTTCTGTGAATTTTCTGCAAGACTGACTCTAGAACGCTGCAGAGTAAGTCAAAAGAGCCTCCAAAAGCTCACTAAAACAGGATACTCGTCTGGCATCGTATGAAGGCGAAACGTTCAGCAGCACTAAATCATAGACGAAAAACGTGATTCAAAGTTCCGCGCTACATAACACACAAAGGTTTTATTTTTCATCGTGTTCAAAAACTGTATTAAAATAATAAATATCTATATGTAGGATGAAATTTCCGAAAATACCGAAAGCACGATCGTGCACTTGAAAAATTCATGCACATGCAAAACGTGCTCGAAGCTTTTCCGTCTAATTATTCAAAAAGGATATTCTTGTAGCGCGTTAGACAAAGTGTGTCCCAAAGGGAGGATTGTGTGTACAAAGAGTGTGGGCGGCCAACAAACACGAACGTTATTCAGGTAAGCAGACGACGTAATCTGATGGTCATTTTCATTGCTGGGTGTGGTGCGAATTTAATGCTAACATTATTATGGGGATGTTCTCATTATCAAATAGTCACATTTGACTGAAATTCATAAAAACATCGTAATTCCAGTGAATATGATCTGATTTTTCTTTTATTAGAAAGAATACGGTGAATATATGAAACAGAGTGCTGAGGATTGCAGGACACTTAGATATTTATATGTGTGTATTTCGAGGAAATGGAACGCTAGAAGACTTGTTGCTTAGCAATTCAAATTCTGCAACATTTTCCGCGCTTCTTTCCATCTTTGGCGAAATGCTATGTGCAATTATTTTAATGGTGCTTTAGTGAGAACACGCCATATTTCTAAATATATATATTATATTATGTTCACAATATTCGCGACAAAGGAATATCCTTTATAAAATGAAAATCAAACGCAAAATTTGTAAATAAGCACGTTGAAAAGATTTTTTCCCGATGAATAATATATCTTTGAAATATTATACATTATATTTCATCGAGTCTAGACTGAACGATGAGGATTGCATATTTAAAATAAAACACACACACACACACACAGAGATAGATATACGTACTTATGACAATGAAACAAAAAACGAGCGAAAAGCCGAAGAATATAAATAAGCGCCATCGTTTAATTGAATGTGTGCAGAATTGAAATGAGAATTTATAACTCGGTCCAAATTAACGGCATCGGAAAAAAAAGTATTCGAAAATAAAAACGCGTCGTTATTTACGCTACGTTGTTGAGCGGTCGTGTATGTGCTGCGCATATAAGGGACTTTGTTCGATTTTCACACTGTAGGTACTTTTTTTATTCACCCCTGTGCGCCGACATCGATGGGTAAATAAATGAGGGACGCCAAATTCGGTAGGGCGAAGTGGGATTTTTCATACCATTTTTTTTCGATATTATTTTTTACATCCCTCTGTACCTGCGATCCTTCGGACGGCATGTAAACGACACCCAGAGGAAGGCGAGAATAAATGAGGTCGAGTTCACCAGAAGACCACGAGAATTAGCATCGTCCCTGGATTTTCCTCAAGGAAAATCTAAACATATTTTTAAATCAACTCACATATTCGATTTTTCGTATATTTTCATCTACGATTCAAGAAGACAAATAAATAATTAAATTACCACAACAAAAACAATCTCAACGTTGCGATAAAATGATATATAAAAAAAGCTCCCAAAAAGATTTATTTTCGCAAGAAAGTGTTTGTAATTTAATGAATACGTCAATCCTACTGTTACGTGAGAATATAAAATGTTGAACAAAAAGGTTAATTAAATCGGCGACGTAAGCAACTTCTTTTCGTAAGTAAGTTCTAAAACTCTCTTAACTTTTCACTGAAGTAGCTTCTAGTGAATAAAAAAGAATGTACGAGAGTTTAGGACTAGAATAGAATGTCGTCGGATTTTCCGGTGGAAAAGTGACGACTGTCAATTGGCGAGTTTTACGCAGTTCAAAGAAGGTGCAATGAAGGAAAGTGACCATCGGGTGTTCCAGAAAAAAAAATACTTAGCACGAGAAAAAAGGCCAGCACCCAGGAATATCGATCGTCTATTTTCTCATCGGCTGAACAAATGTTTATCTAGTACATAAGAGGCTTTCACGGAAAGGAGTCCCTTTTTCTTTTCGTTTGAAGGAAACGTTTTCTTTAACGTTGTCACGATACACCTCATTTTTTCCTTGTTGATACGAGGAAAGGTTCTTGTTTTAGGGAGCGAGAAAATTAACTTTGCGAGGGTTATATTATCCTATATATAGTAAATACATTCCTAAAATACATACGAGACTTTTCTAATTATGATTTATATGAGGGTCGAATCGTTTCCTAATTTCGGATGATATTTATTCAGTTAATACTAATATCGCACAATGAAAACTATATATTTATCATTGAATATTACATTTTCACTGAAAATTTATATAATACATTCGAAATCGCATTATAATAAAAAAAGATTATTATATCATGTTAAATTCGTTAAATCTTGAATTGATTATGAACTTTGTTTTAATAAAAAAAAAAACGAGTTGTAAATAATACATTGAATTCTATACAATATGATAAATGTATGGAAGTTTATTTTCATATAGAATGAATAAAGTGAAATTCTTTTCATCTGGCCAATCCGTTTTTGGATCTTTACGTATACAGAACACACACATAATGGCGGATCTTTCACAGAACACATTCCGTGAAATTTCAAAAACGAATCACAAAACAAAGGTGCCGGATTGAAAAACAAACAAACGCGGGAGTTTTTAGGTATTCGAAACGCGATCTGGACTCGGTCCTCGAGGATACCGAATTACCATAATGGATATGGGTCTGACCTGAATATTGACACGCAAATGTGCAAATATTGCGAAACTGAAAGCCATTCCCGACGATTCGGTCGATTTCTACGAAACAAGACGTCTGAAATTTAAAAAAAAATCAAATTCACTATGTTCGCAAACTCCGCGACGATTTCTGCAGGACAGTGGTAACTTTATACAACGAGATAGAATAGCAGCCGAGAGAAACTTCACACGCTGAAGTGTCTCGTTACCAAACTTTACTACAGGGATTTTCGAAATATAGAATATGAAATAAATATAGCGAACAATTTAAATTAATGTACATACATGTATTTCAAATTAAGTATTAAAATCATTGTAAAAATATTTGTGATCTTTGAATGAAATTACGTGACGAAAAAATAAATGTATAAATAATTTTTATTAAATAATTTACAATTGCAAAATCATAAAATATTTAAATTTGTAAAAAAAATTAAACGGTAGCAATTAAGGAGTGTTTCATTTGTTATGCAAACTTAATGGACGTTACGGAGAGCAGCGGCATTTGTCGAACCCACAATTGTTAATAACGAACGTAGTTATGACCAAGTATACATTTCGGCTATTATTTGCAATGTTGAGACACGGAGCAACATCAAAGGGCTCCCGTGGCAATTAGATATGCAAATTGAACTAGTGCAATTGGCGGACAAACATTCCGTTATTCCACGTCCCCTTAATTGAAGAGTGAACTACGCATCCGAAGGAAACTAGTCTCTGTAAAGTGTAAATAAAAAAGTGAAGATAAAATTTTCACTCCTCAACGGCGATTCAAATTATGAGTTTCCGTTCACAATAATAATAATTAAAATATGTGATTTTATTGAATCCAATAATTGCGCTACCCATGTGGAATTACAAAATGAGAAATTCGACTGACCAAAATGAAATGCAGTAATTAAACATCGATTATGTGTCAACAAATTGCTCGTTGAATATAATATTTCTGTGTTCGCAATGATTAAAATTAAATACGTTGAATATGAAATTATTCACAGCGATTTTCAAAATAGAATATAGCGAAGAAGAAGATACGTAATCAAATCGAACATCACTCTGTGTACTTAATTGGAAACATGTTTTAGTAAAAAAGCAAATATTTACACGCTATTTCCTGTATACATATAATAGGGTGTGTTTGCGCTAATGTAATTTCCGTGTGTTTGGCACAAATTCGGTTCAGCTTTAATGTAGTGCACTCGCGGCACCTCTTTGCTGATATGGTTTGTATTATAATTACGACACGGTCAGTTTATACCTCCTGTATTATTTACGTTTATGTATGTGGCGCCGAAGGGTCGAGCGTTTGAATTATCCATAGGATTATTTTTTAATCACGCGAATGAACACATTCAAAGATGAATAAATAAGAGAATTGTTCAATTATTTCGTATAATCACTCAAAATCGATATTATAAGAGTTTCTGTGCTAAAAATAACGAAATATTCAGATTCTAATTAACTACATGTGTTGTACTTAATTTGAATCTGGATTAATTCGATATAGATGACGTTGAAAGTCAACTTCTGTTAAATTAGCGATTTGACATATTCAAGTGAATAATGAATGATCAGTATTCCAATCGCATTAGCTAATGAACCCGGAATACAAACTGAGTTTTCCTCGAACGAAGAGCTCATAAATTAACCAAGTGATACAATAACACGGACGTTTTCACTGTAGAAATTTAGTTCATTATCAAACTAATCAATTACAAAATACTTACAATGTTTGTTTCGAATTGTGAAGCTGTTATTTTCAGCGGACCTGAAACAAAATAAAACTGTTAAGATTTTAAAAAGAAATTAGTTGAAAGTGAAGAAAAATTGTGGAGTTAAGTAACAATAAAAACAAAGGTTTACAGTTTCACAAATGGCTCGATCTCAATTAACCAATTAAAACGTTCTTTTTTTTTGTATTGATAATGTGCCCAATTTGCATGCCTTTTCTTGAAAGCTAAACGTTGAACGAAACGCTCCCTACGGCGACGTCAACTTCGTTTGACTCATTAAAAGTCGTTTCGAATACTTAGAGAATTCTGCGATTCGAACTTAATAGTCTTAATAACGATCTTTGAAAATTTCGAATTTGAAATTAAATGAATTGCCGATAAAGTACTTTTTAGATTAGATTCTTAAGCAGTGCCATTAATTGCGATCGATGTTATAAATTCTAAGTTATAATAAAGTAATATTGAAAACGATAATTCATTTGTTTGTTATTATATGTATAGTTCAAAGTTTATATGCATAAAATTGAATTATATTATATAAACAGGTATGTACACAAGTGGTAGTTGTGTGTGGAAAAAATCAATATGGTTTTTTCCTCTATTTATGTGGCAAGTTTTCCCACTCGAGCCGCATAACATGAATAAAAACGATATTATTAGAAGGGCATAAGGGCTAAAGAGAGACCCATAGAACCGTTTGCAATATTACCCGCGAATGAGAAATCTCCCAGATAACTTTCACCCCGTACTTTTTTTCGCGTGTACAATGTGTATGTTTTTTAAGCCGAAGCACATGAGCTATAAAGAGTTTTCCTTTTGACGCAGGTGGATGTCTGAAGTGGCCAACCAGTTAATCCATGTTTTAATTAAGATTTTTTTTTATTAAGTATCTTTTTAACATGTATTGTAGATACAATTCATATTGAAATATTCCATTGAAATTCGAGATGAAGCAAAAAAAAAAAAAATCTTGTATTCGGTATCTTATCCGAACTACATAGTCACAACATATTTATTGAATATTAATAGATTGTTATTCGCGATTTTGTTTTAGACCCCTGCAACGAAGAGTGTAAGAAAAGCCTACCATAGTATACGAATAGGTCCAGAGTCTCTCTTTAGGGTTTCGGAAATTTCACTCGACTATAAATCCAGTTACGGTGAGCAAACCAGATGCGGCCCTATCCACCTTCCGCCGACGAGGGTCTGGTGAAACACCGACGGAGAATGGGACGAAGGATCCGGTTTAAGTTTCCTTCGGGCTCCTCAGATAGTGAAGGTCGAGGTTAAAGCCATTGACTGCGTAATGGGGTTGTATATTGAAAAACAGCTTTTGCGATAAGGCGCTTCCACAGAAAGCGACAAAGAACACATACACACCCAGTTTCGTTTCCCTGCCTCGGTTCGGCGCTTTTAATAAAGCCGGAAGACTAATTTCGAGGTTCGAGCCAATATCCACGTCGATCCGTGAACTGAAACGATCCTAGTGCAAAAATGTTCCGAACCGGTATTGTTCGCGATCTTTTGTCGACTTCGCTCCAAAACGACGTAATTATCCGATTGGCGAAATCGAAATGTTGGAACGAAAGAGGTTTTCTTTTATTACAAAGTTGTTAGCGTATCCAATTTTGGAGAGAATATCCATTTATGTTTAACTAAAGTGTGATTAATCTGAACTTTGCACAGTACGTGCTCTGAACTAAAAACACAATTTTATTATTTTAAATATAAACACGTAGAAACGAATCACACAATAGGCACATATATAGATGTTATGCATCATATTAAAGTGTCAGCGATGATATCAACAGTGCAATATAAATAAATTAACAATTGAGTCATTTACACGAATTTAATCCATTACGACAAAATTGAATGACCCAAATGTGTCATTCACGTATTCGACAAACGCAATTATTACATCTCAATTTTTTCCTGTATATAAAAAAAATGAATATCTGTATGAATTGTACCATATATAATATTTCACATATACGATAGAGGCATATAATGTGAGAGATATTTCCGAAAAAGCACACTCGAATCACCGTTTCCAAATGCGAAAATCCGCAAATATGCAAGAGAGCAGACGTCTCGACGTGTCGGGGTCGGTGACAAATGCGGGCTTTCCGCGTTTCCCGGGACAAGAAATCCCGGGACGGGCATCAGGCACACCTGAGCGAACATTATTGGATTATTGTGACCCATTGGCCCTCTAACGAACCGTGAACTCGCACAATCGCAGAACAAAACCCGGAGCGTGCGAGGCCCTCCTCATTTAACCGCCGAACCTATGTATACCTATGTAAAATGTTCCATGTGTTGAGTGTAGAGGTATTCAACCCTTTCGCATAACTTCACTTTTAGACTGAAAGTATGTCGGGAAAAAATCCGGATGAAAAGCGCTTATTTTTATGTTGATATTGATTTTTGTGCGGTTCAAAGCTATGCGAGTTTGATTCGACCTTGTATTTTTGTTCGATATACAAAAATAACATTCATTGTTAGTGGGTTGTAGGAAAATTTAAATATTTTCCACTTGGTCGCATTTAAAATATAAACATTCCGTTCGAATCGATTGATTTGATTACGAAATTATGAAAAAACATTCTATGTATATGTACATTAAATGAATCTCGATTCAGTGAAAAAATAAGTTCATTAAATCCATATCAAATGTTGAAGATGTGCCAAATCCAATTGAAACACTGGCAAAATTGACACTAGCGTAAAATTAGCGCAGTTCGGTCAAATATTAAATGACTACAGAATGGTACTAATGGTGCTCTGCATACTCCGAAATACATTCGCATACGATCAAACGTTCATACATTCAGAAACGAATGCAGATTGAAAATGCAAACAACTGTATGTGCATATGCACATGCACCGAATATCATACCGTAAAATACAGGTAACATACCTGTATATGCAGAGTAATGCGCAATTTTATCCCACCAATTTGTTTTGAGAAGTATTTACAGCATCCTTTATCAAATGTTATAGGTATGTATTATCAAGTCGTTATTTTAAATAAAAATATATGACATATGCATAGATATGCATTTGGGTTGCAACAGTATCAAATTATTGAAACCCATGTTTCTCAAAAGCAAGCGCGTGTTCTAGTACAACTACGTTATGGATAATGCAACTATAACTGGAAATGCTATGCCTTTTGCGTTTTGACGATGCGGAAATTCAACTGAAATTGGCACGTTTGATTCCGGTTGCTGAAGTGAAGTTGGTGAGTAGGATATATGTATATATGTATTTAAATATTACATAATTTTAAATGTACCTAAAAGCTAATTTACTGTAATTTTTGATAAAACTCAAAGTGATTTTAATAATTAATCGATAAAGAGAAATTTTAGGTTTTAATCAGGTTTAAATAATTTTGAGAAGTTTTCATGAGTGCTTTACAAACATTTTTCGCAAGTAATGCAAAATGATTTTATAGACTTGACCCGATGATTTATTAATGTAGTGGAAAAAGTGTATGATATAAAAGAGCAAGTCATGCAATCAAAACGATACAATTAATTTCATGACAGAAGAAAGAAACTATTATATAATTTAACAACACACATAGGCGAAGAATAGAATCGATACAGTAACCTACATTATAGTAGAGACAATATATTATACATAAAGTACACAGATAATGTCTTGTGAATGACATTTGAAATTCATCCTCACGTTCCTACTGCATGATGTATTTCCGTAACGATCAATACGAGAACGTTAAAAATAAAAATATATAATACTCATACACGTGCACACAAATACTAGGCATTATACACACAGGATGATTGTATTATTGTCGAATGGGACAGACGTGCCATACCCGGAGGGTCAATAACACGGTCGAAGGATCCCAAAGAACCAACGATCATTATTCGAATCGGGCGTATCCTCGAGCCCGAATCATCTATACATCCTTTAAACGTCCAGTCCTCGGTCTCTAGTCCCTGGTCCCCAGTTCCAAGTCCCCAATCCCCAGTCCCCAAAACCTCAGTCCTCCATTTCGAATCCCCATGGTCGGTGAAAAGGAACGGATCGGCGATGCGGATGTGTCATCGTCGATGGAGCGGCGCCGGGTCTAGCGTTAATTGGATTTTAAGGATACCCCAAAGGGGGTGGAGACCGGGACGAAAGGCACAGAAAATCGATCCGTCGAAAAGGAAACGGGGTTATGCTGTTGGGGTGGTTTAATGAGGTTGTTAAGTGCAGCGGTGGCGGTTTGCGGCCGACCCGAAGATCGCTGCCGCCAGCCAATATGCTAATCATATTTGGCGACATGTTGTGCGGAAATTTCGGCAAAACAATCGCTCCTACGGTAAATATTGGCCTATTCGATGACGATGGCATCGTTGCGAGCGTAAGGCAAACTGTACTCACCCGGGTGATAAGTGGGTGCGAACGGGTATCGTGCGATTTAATGGGTCAATGTAACGTGAGTGCTCGCTTCAGTTATTTTTTAGTTATGATCTCGAGTGAAATATCGCTCAACTCGAAATGCTCAATTAAGTAATACGATATTATCGAATCGAATCGATGAGCAATAAAAGCATTTGCGTGTTATCGAAACGTATGTATAATATTATATAAACGTGACATGTCTGTGCAAACTTCAATATATCTGAAGTAAACAGTACTATGTAAATAATTACAAATCAAGGAAATTGGTTTACATTGACCTGTGAGTTATCAACTAATAGGAAAAACGAAACACCTTTGTGTAAAAGACCAATGGAATGACCGACATCAAATATAACCTTTTCCCGACCTCACAAAGACCATCCAAAAACGTTTACTTAATTCTTTGTGCCCGTCTGGTGAACACGAAAAAAAATTGTCTACCTAACGAGCTCACGGCTGCTCTAAATTTCAGACTAGGTAAAGAATTTAAATCGTATTACGTATGAAAAAAATGAAAATTTTCATAAGTTTAACTTGTTATGCAGTGTGCGTCTCACCCGTTTTGTGCATTGTTTAACGCGAGACGAGACGCCAGCGAAATGTTAAAAAGTTAAGCTTTAGCTGAAGTAGCTTTTTTGAAACTGAATCTTTTATGCTACTTGTTTTCTTTTAATAATGGTTAAATAAGAATTCCGTGACCTACTTTCTCAATTTGAATAGAATTTTCACAAAATACCTATAAGCTTGCATCGAAAATTTTTGAAATATAAAATTTTAAACGTTATGATGAAAAAAAAAAAATAATGTAGAGTAAACGTTAGGCATGCATGTAACAAATTATAATTCCGCTAGAAAAATCGAGTTACCAGAGTGAAACACAGCTTGGAAAATTTTCCGCTGCATTTCTTATGAACCATGTTTATTGTGCAGCACACTATTCCAGCGTAGCTTTCTGTCGAAAGAGCTTTCTTATTACATGGTCCGTATAAGCAGATTTGGCAATCGATCTTGAAAGCTTTTAGCATAAATCTAAGACATTCGCTGCGAGTCGTGTTTATGAGGGTAAAGTCTTTATGGAGAATCCAATTTGCAAAATGTTGCATATAAATTATTTTTCTATATTTCATAAAATGTACGACAGATAAAAACATTAATTTTTCGTATATAAATCTGCTAAAACTATGAATTATTAATTTCAATACAACGATATATTAAATTCGCATATTAGAATGTGTTTTACATTCGATTATACGATGTATATGAACCGATAAAAAGGAAAAAAAAATCTTTCAAAAGGCGATGAATAAATTGCATTAATTTACGTATCAATTGTAGGCGCCTATTGTCGATTACCAGAGCCCATCTCTTTCAGTAGAGAAGATGAAACGAAATAAATTGGAGGGGAAAAAATAGCGAAAAATAAGCTCACGTCAAAGTCAGAGTGGCAGATTTTCGCATCGTTCTATTGATTTATTACCGCGCTGCGTGGGTTGGATGGAAAAGCGTCCCCGGAGAACTAATGTTTGAAAATTTTCAGCGTCATCCCGGTTGACAGATAAGCACATACCGGGAGTGGGACACAAACAGGAAGCGGGATTCTCCTTATCGAAACGGGAAAAGCCTCCGGGATGGCGAAAATGCGACGTTAACCCCTTCGGGGCTGCACGCGTTAATGTCGCGCCCTAACCACCCGAAGGATAACTGTCAAAAGTGCATTTTATCAGCAAGACAACAACGGATGTTGAAGGCCATGAAATGTTTCTTAGAAATCTCTTTTCAACACGCCAGAAAAATTTTCCTTTAAAACAAAATAAAATACTTTTAACTCTAGTATGTATACGCAACACAAAAACTAAATTGAATTAAATAAAGTCTAACTTAAGTCGAATTATGTGAACCGAGGACAAGGTAATCACAGAATTATTACTGGGGTGTCTCACGCCACAGGATCGGTGAAAATATTTAATCGGTAAGAGGGGGTGATTCTTGCTCGCGAGGGTACGAAGGCGAAGACGATAACTTGGGGCAATTTTAAAATGATTAGGGGGTGAGGGGGTTAAGCGACACGTCATTAAGCTGCCACAGTTTGGCGGAGGGAAAGTCGGAGCGCGTTAATATTTCATCTGTTTCCGTTTCCACGGCATACATCATGGCGCCGATAGCGTCGCCCAGCTTTCATAGATCACTTGCGATATCGCCACGGTTATCGGCACACATATTCGAAACGAAAAAGCGTATACAATTTTCAACAGAGACGTTTCGTAAACATTTTTTATTAATAAAATGCCCAAATGCCACGATAAGGCGAAGCTAACAGAATTTTAGTTTCTATGTGTAATATCGCACAATTGCTGACAAATTAATTCTGAAAATATGAAATAATTCCAACGAAAAATTATGTTATGGTTTTTCTTTTGAACATTCTAGTGTTGAAAATTTCATAATTCGCATCATAGCTTGAGAAAATTGCGAGGCGGTTCCAATTTTCTCGAGTTTCATATTTGAGTTGGCCAGGAGCGCGAGTGTACAACCTCGACGAACAATAAAATAAAGACGTAAAAAAATGCGTATAGAAATTACAAGACATTTTTCGGTGCGCGCTCGTAAACAATTGGAAACGTGTCCATTTGTAAACGTCGCGCGGGGTTAACGGGTGAAGAAAAAAATCCAAAAAAAAAGCAAAACGAAATACTTGTATATAAAAAAGGCAAAATCCGAAAGCGACCCGCGTGACCCAGAAGAAGAAAACGGCAGTACCCAGAAAACAATATGAGACGTACGCATCGCAGAATTTCATAAGAAAATTTTCATATTGACAACCCCTCCTAAGGCACGAGCTCATCTCGAGCAAGTCTAAAAATGAACACGCACATTTAAAGCAATATAATGAAATGGAATGCCTATTGTTATATGTATGCGTTGAAAATGCTCAAAAGGATCAGGATGAATTATATTTTAATAAAAGCTCGCATTCTTTTCGCATATGCTAAATGGAATAGCGGTAAACATAAAAAAAATATGTGTAAAATAATATGTATGAGCATTATTAAAAAGAAAGAAGCACTAGTTGCATGCATCATGTCTAGTTTTCTAATTGCGAAAACCACAAGAGCGAAAATTATAAGTAGAGTTTCGCGAAAGCTTTCGAAAAAACAGAGTGCACCGTTTGAAGATCGCTCTGAATAAAAAACGAACAATTTTTCAAGCCAGTCGAGCATCCTCTTTCGGGAAGCATCATCGCGCATATGAAAGAACGCTTCGCTTCTTCGACTCGAGGCCCATAAAAAGGTAGCTGAGGTAAAAAGAGGCAAAACGAACGGCTGCAAAAAAAATACATAAACGTATGAGAAGGTGAATGCCATAAATCAAGAGGAACTACTCACCGGTACTAGGTGACATTTACGTTCTCAGACACGCGCATTTGCATAAAACACGCGGAACTTTATTGCTCAGCGCGTGTCCAAAACTGTTCGTAAACTTCTACTCCGTACGAGTCGGGCGAACAAAGCCATTCGACCGAATAGAATAAATATTAATTTATTTCCGATACAGGTGGCGTTTCGGAGGTGCTTTTTCTACTCGTATGCGCATATTGACGAAGTTTGACGAAGTCGAAACGTTACGGAACACGCAACTTTCGTAGCACATTACGCGTATTACGCCTCAGATATTTAATGATGGAGAGATTGCAGTTTGTGGGTCGTGACCTAAATCTGATACGATTATTCTGTAATAAAATTGACTTCAAAGAATATATTATATTAAATTATTCGATTCATAAGTGGTGTTGATTCATGCAGCGATAATGCGACCTCTTGATTTTGAATAGAAAATAATAAACTACATATATAGTAATTGCTTAAATGCACAATAAAGAAAAATAAAACTTGATTAAAAATAACCATCCACGCAATAAAAGCGCTATTTGTTTTTCAAGTCGATGATACGAAGCGTATCATATACGCCACTTTAGGCCGACCCAGTTCGTGACGAGGAACGCAAATTTCCTAATACAGAACTAGAGTGTGTATCTGAAAAAAAGCACACACTTTTCCCAAATCTAACCTAGAAACTTTCAGCCGACCTCAAGTCGGCATAGCACGAAATAACTCCATAATTAATTCGAGCCCAAAATGCGAACGGCGACAAACCCGTCAGTCGCCAAATTGATAATTTCATTAAACCGCCGTGTCAGGTACAATTAATCCGCTCAACGTCACACAACTAGGCCTAGTTTGCGTCTTTTACAAATTGGGGACACGTCGACCCTGGCTTTTGTCGAAGCATGGCGCTAGATGGAAGACTGATAGGTTGATGGACTCCGATATTCGTTTATTTGACTGATAATGGAATTACTGATCGACCTTATGCAGATGTACCGTTCGACGTATCAATTGTGTTTTGATGAAAATTTTCATGAGAAAATAATCGCATTGGCCGTAAAATAAAAGCTTTGATATATTTTAACCATTGAATCGTTTAATTACCAATTTTCACGAATATAAATATAGGATTAAGTTATTTTAAACGTTGAACTATGGAATTAAAAACATTATTTTTCATATCAATTTTACAAATCACTTTACAACGAAACATAATACCGAGACGTAATGATTTTTTAATGAACTTTTAATTGAAAGGAAATTCAAAGGTAATAATTTACAGAAATATCGTTTAGACTGTTTTCGGTTGTAAATCGTCGTATTTAAACGAAAATTTCATGTCTGAAATGTCTGACAAAGCGAAATTTACAATTTGACGTTTTGGCAATGTCAGCGAAACGTTCTTATAAATAAATTAATTATAAACAGAATACTGAAGCGGTGAAAAAGTAAAAAGGCTATAAATCAATAGTGATGCGTTGTAAAGGACGCGAACCGCAAATTGAGTACCGAGAACAACCAAATTGAAATTGATATAGAGCGAAAACGCTCATCGAAACCGTCTTCAATCTTCACTAGAAACATAAAAGTTTTTTGACTTATCTCTGGTGTCTTTTTTTTCAACGCGGTGACTCAAAAACGAAGCTATAAAAACAGTGAAAAATTTCTATTTTCTAATAAAGGAAATTGAAAAGGCAGGAGAAAAATTATTGCCAGAAAACTCAAAGAGTAATCGCTTAAACGAGAAAGTATCCGTAAGATACCTGAAGATGGGTTGTAATTTCTCGTAATCATATCGATTTGATGTTAACTATTAATCTAGTAATATGAAAATTTAATCTAAAACAATATTAGAAGAATAAATAAAGCCTTCAATTATAAATTAAGAATCGAATACAATTTATATATCAACGTGGAAAAATAATACTCCGGAGAATCGATTTGTAACATAATTAATCGAGAGGTTCTCTTCATACGTTGTTTGTTCACAGAAATGAAACTGTGTTCCGTTTTCGTTCCCACATAAAGTTGGAGCGAAGTTGTTTGATCGATTTCATATTTATTGCGGTTGAACTCGAGCTAGTGTGCGTTAAATAAGCGATGGAATCGACACGTTTTGTTTCTATATTAAAATGCGGCTGTTCCATATTAAAATTTGACTCCGCATGCTGTTTATGTTGAAATGAACTTTTCAAGCGGTTCAACATTACTTACCGACCGAGTTTATCCGAGAACATAATTTATACGCTCGTACGGAAGCCTTCAAAAAAATAATTTAGTAGTATGAATACTTTATAAGAGAGTATCGCTTCTCCGTGTGCCGTTTTCCCTCCTACGAATTACAGTAAAAACTCAATTCGAATCGAGCGATTTGCTACAAAGATAATCCGGATAAGGAAAATTTCGTTCGATTGAAATCTGAAACGTGACGTACATTGATAAAAAAAAAATCAAGATGTAAATAAATTATTCGCTAATAGCTTTTTTTTCTGCTTCTTGTTCATAAGGAGATTATATTAAAATATATTTACTGTTTAAATTTATCAACGCTAGACAAAATATAATGCCAGTTTCACACTAACAGATGAATATGTAATTGGTAAATCCTATTTAAGCAGTGATTAGACTGTATGACTACACAACGAAATAAACGTAACTCTAAAACTAGACTCAAACTGTAACGTGTACAACACATATGCGAAAAACCTCAGTATACATATTTTCAATAAACTGCAGTGTGCACTTTACGAAATCCTTTACAAAAACCACACTGAAAGAGCACAATACATTTTCAAAAAAGCTGACTTTTCTCAAGTCTGTCGAGTGCTGCGTGGTCTTGAGACATCTGACATCGAATGTGTGTAACAGAGTACAATAAATAGACATCGTTTGAGGTTTTCTGAACTCGTCCAAAATTTGAAACATCCCAAAGTAGAAGTACGTGCCAGAGTTAAAGGATCATATATACACGAAGGCGCCGAGTTATGTGCATTCGCGCCAGAATGCAAATTGTGTGCAAGCATGCACCGTGGATTTTCTCTGTGTATATAAGTTATAATATGCGGTTCAGAGTATTCGCATAGCTCCTGTTTTATATTATATCTATATATGGACCGGTGTACGAAGTGGTCTCGGCTAAAATATCGCGCGGAACGTCCGGATTTATGACGGAATATGCGAGGTGAAGGATCCTAGGAGAAAAATCGTCCTGTGCTCGATCGGATGTCTTATGAATATCGTATGACGTGTTTAGAAGAAGATTGAAAAATTCAAATAAAGAAAGGAATCTCGATATTGAACATCGAATATAATTTCAAATGTTTCCAAATTAAGAGGTCGTCTTCGGTTGGATTAATAGAAACATAAATTGTGTAAAAGTCGAATCGGACACATCAGCGGCTTAAATCCGGCAAGAACGGATAGCACTCGGCTGTAAATCTGGCATCGTGCAGCAGTACGTATTAGGGGATGAAGATAACCGAAGCGGATTCGAGTTGAAATTAATGCAATGCATTAGAGGCGAGTTGCAGTGCGCGGATAAAGCCGTTGCACGTATAAATCCTGCACCCTTTTGTGCGGAGCCACTGTTAACTGGTCACTTATTCTTACACACGAAGTATTTTCTCGTGTAGCTGTCATCGCGATGTGCCCTATCCATTACGGGCCAAATGCGAAAGCGAGATACGTACAAGCCGACGAAAATGTATGACTGACGCGAGAAAATAAATAAATAATCCTGAAAGGGTCGAAAACTCCGATTGCCGCGCGTTCGCGGGAAAATTTTCAGCAACATTAACGAAAATTTATACGGGACGTTCGGCGCCGAGCGTATGCCAAGATTTTGAAAAAGCCGTAACTGAACAGAAAAAAAAGCCGTAGCTGTATAAGGAATAATAAATAAAAATGCGTCACGCCATTGCACGTTATACGCAATTTATTTTTATGGGGTCACAGATGCATCGCGCGATAAACAAAAATGAGAGAAGGATCGTAACCTACATTTTCCGAACAATTTTCGTTGCGCGTTTATTGAATGTTAAATTGTGGAAAATAAACGCTTTTGCGATTTGACGACCTCCGCATAAAGCGAACGATATCGTTAATGTAATATTCGTATCGTAAAACATGTTATACTACTAAAATACACATAACATACACAAGTTTCCATCTTGGTGAAAAACGGCATGCGCTTTCATTATATTTTTCCAATTCAAATTTTTAAATCGAGTTTTCATTTTATTCGAAACTGTTTCGATCGCAGTGCGCAAGAAAAGCCATCGCGGTCCATTATCATATGGACGCTGTGCTGGCAAGCGGGCATATTTTTCCGCTCGATTGGAAATATTCCCAACTTTTAATACGGCTCATGGTGCAGAATACGAAATTCGAGCCGATCCAGAAAAGACTAACATTTTCGTCGAATAACACGTACACTTGGCAGTATATACGAGTACGTTTACCGGGAAAAGTTCTCACGTGAAAAGTCGGGCGCGGACCCCACATTCGAGCCGCGTACTTCGGAGTACTCAGCCAATTTCATAAATTTCAATAGACTACGGCTCTTATCTTTATCCGGCTTCATCTAGTCTCGCTCCTCTGTAAGTGAGAATAATTAAAGCAAACAACGAACCCGTTTCTCTCGGTGCACTCCTACGAATTTTTGGACTAATCCTTAAGGTAAATAGACCGAGACGCGCTGAAATCCCACGGCGAAATTCGATGGGGGAAATAAGGAAGTCGGACAATCAAATCCCAAAATAAAACAAAGCTTTATGGCGTGTTTATTTTATTGTGTTTGAGCGGAGCGCTGCGAAAGCTCAACGTATACGCGAAACATTAACGAATTTAATTTCAGTAAAACGTTAAGAAAACGAAACACCCTTACATAATACATATATCTATTTTACTTTATATCTATATGATAAAAAAAATATCACGTTTACAATCAAAACATTTCTCGCGTAGAGTACGAGTACGTGACAATAAGAAGGTTTTCAAGTATGCGGAAATCGTTCGATTTTCTTTTGACATTTCCGTCACTGTAGGAGATGATTTTTATTTATCAACGACGTGAACAGACCGCTTAAAGTTAGTAAAGATTTGTAAAAAGAGGAAAATTCACGTTGAAAATCTCCCGGGTGCGTCCCGAACGGAACTGAAAAACTGGGTCAGTAGTGAAAATCCGATTAGACTCCCGACAAAATACCAGAAATTGGGTGCGAACTAGCTGAAAACATAAATTGAACGCCGAAACGTTGGCGTTTTATTTATATACACACAAAGTTGTCACGTAACGAATAAGAGCATGAAATTATGTCGACCGAATTAACCCTTGTGATTCAACATGAAAATTCCCGCCCTTATAACAAACATACGAAAATTATGAACTATGTACACACACATGACACACACTAGTTTTCCTTGCCAATAATTTAAATAGATGGCAGAAAGAAAAACCAAGAGTGTCCCAATGAATTTAAAATACTTTTATTACATTCTCAATGTTTTTGTATATGGATAAGTATATGAAACTTATACATAATAAAAAGTATTTTATAAAATGGTCCCAAAGAGTACATTAAAAAAATGCTATTTTCTCAAAATGACCGTGTCGAGTCCTTTAATGGTTCAACATACGAAGGTTGAAAACAATTAATATAAATACACACAACCGTAGTAACTAGACCGGAACGTAAAAAAAGATTTAAACGTACATTCGTATGTGGGTTAACAACTGAGTGGATTTGTATTTTGCTCGTGCACGACACGAAGCAACGAATTTCCACAAGGGGTGGCCGAAGGGAAAACCGCCCGGAAAAGATATGGCCGCGGTCTTTCTGAAAAAAAGCGGTCGTATCGTAATGGAATTCCACTATAATTACTAATTAGAAATGTTATTACGCAGAATAATAAGATGAATGTCTCACCAGCCCTTAACGGGGGCGGGTCGAGATTTATGAGCGGCCGAAGCGAGTATTTGTTGTGTGGGGTGGTCTCGACTCAAGGGCGATTCGGCTATAATATATTAATAATTATATAAAATAGCGTACGAAACGATAAATAATTATTCATACGTACACGTATAATGTTATACGTAACATATAATCCAAGAAGTAGTTTTCTCGGTAGTCAAGGGGTCGTTCGATGTATCACCGAGTGTTAGTAACGTGGTTAATTTGACTCAATATAAATGCACTAACGATAAAGCCGATATACGAGGCGATAAATGTGATTTATTTTATGACAGAATCTAAAAACAAAATGATATATCAAGAGGTTTAGTTCAACGATGGAATAATTAGTAAATAATAAGTATTATATGTACTTAAGTACACTATGTATGTATTCGAAAAATATCATAAATGAAGATTGAATGAACGATATTATGAAAGTGAGTTAAAACTTGTCAACTATACATCTTGAAGTGGAGTAAAAGAAGAAAGAAAACGTTCAGTGCATCCTCGTTGAAGTTTAGCAATTTGAACTTCGACTTGAAGTTCGCTCAAATCCATCCATTTGCATCTGGAAGCTCTTCGGTTTCGCGACGAAGTTGAACCGCAGTAGTGGCGTAAATATTCAAGACGTCGAAAATTCACAAAGAAGCGTATTAATTAATAGAAAAGTAAAGCCATTAAATAAACCGTCTTTTGTAATTTCACGGCGAGTACCTAACCGAGTTGCAGCGCGGGAGCGGAGAAAGTTTACGGCTACGTAGGTAAAAATAAATCCCGAAGTCGATGCCGAAAAGACACCCTATTCAAATAAAGAAGATTGTTTAAAGACGAAACTAGGAGAGCGGAAACTGAACATAAAGTCTTTTCCATAACGTTGTCTTATATCGACCTCGTGGGAACTGCGAGCTGACCTCAGTCAACGTGTGGCGTACCAAGAAACTCTCGAGTATTGAAATGCGATTCCACCCGAGACGAAAAAAAGCTAATAAATTCAGCGAGCATGTGCGCGCATCGAGGATAATGTCAAAGAGTCAAAAAGAATTTTTACATATTTTCGAAAAAGCGATAACATACACCAAAGCATGCAAGGAGTACGCGCCGTCGTCTTTATCGAGATTTTCTTTTTGCGGAAAAGCGTAAGCGCGTACGTTCGTTCGCGCATACACACATCGTCGTAAATTTTCATACTGAAAATTTGTGCCGGAATTAATTTACGGCATCAAAAGTCGGCGCTTGTTACATTTACATATTCGAGACGTCGAAAAAAGGCACACTTTGCATAATTCCAGCGCTTCGGAGTGAGGAAAGAGAGCGAGAGCCGAACGCCCTAAAAGCAAACAATATTATTTATATGTACCAAGAGAGCATAATAAACATAAAAATAGCGAAATATAGGCGAAGAGCAACGTTCGGAATACATAAATTAAAACCGCAACCGAGTACGGCGATGACATTTATCGTCCGGTTTTTGTAGCCAGAAATTTACATGCGACTGTCCTGCATGTTTTTTCTTCGATTATTTTCACTGTACTGCCCAATAGAGGAAGTGCTACAGCCAGATATTGCCGAGTCGAAAAAATAAACGATTTATTCAATAAAATTCTAAATCGGATTAATGTCCACATTTTTATAACAATGGAAAGCCAGAATGTAAATCACTGCCACGTATGCGTGTTCCGGAAAGATTTTCTTCTGGGGTTGGCGTATTGTTGGTCGTCGTATAAATAAATACGATTCATCCTTTTGATGAAGAGCGATCCGTTTCCGTTGAAGACAAATCCGATTCGTCTTTCGCGGTCTTGATTGGCGCGTACGTGGCATTGTCTTCAGGGAAAAGGGGAAAAAATTACTGCCAAGGATCGTCGGGCTGAATAATACATAAAGGCAAAGTAATATAATGGCGTTTGACCTCACGACTACTCCGGCTTCGGAGATCGTATGCGTACACGTACATATTATACACACGTATAAAAGGGGATTTATGCCCGGATTTGCCCAGTTGAGGGAATACGCTCCATCTGTTTCACCTTGCGGGTCAATCAAATATACCGCACGAGATTTTCCGTAATTTCTTCCCCGGCAATAATATCAATAGTGATGTATACGGACGCGATTTGGGGAGGATAAACGGCATCGTTTTTCTTCCAGATACCTATCTGTGGCCAAACGATTGGATTATTAACCTCGTAAACTTTGATAGCTGAAAAAAATCTCAAGATTAGATAAAATTCTATTTTCGAGTACGAAAACATTTTATTTGAAAAAAAAAAAAAAAAAAACTAGCAAGTGATTAATCGTTTATTAGAATACTCGGAATGTATTCGCCGGGCAACAAGTGAATTAGTTCCATGCGGTAGTGAGGTACAAAAAGTAGGCAACCTGAGGTCCGAGCAGAGAAAGCTCACTCTCTCGGAAGCAAACAACATTAGTCCATGGCCTAAGAACGGAGTCGGAGGACTGTGAGCCTGCAATTTGCTAGGCGCCACGTAATGCTCCCTATATTATTCATGGAGGGGTCAAAGTGACCCCTCGCCGTGGGTCAAACAAAGGGAATTTACAACCCGGAACGCTGGCCGCGGATCCTCACACTTTGGGGATGGAGAATTAGGCAAATGACAGTCTCCGGGTGCCTTAAGCTTCGATCCGAAATCGAGGGTTCGACGAGGACGAGATCGAACTTGATTCATGGATCGGGATGATGTCTTCATGAATAGGTGATTCAATTGAGTATCCTAACGCGGGTCGTACCCAATTAATTGATTAGATATTTTTGGTTCGGGAAAGTTGAACATATCTACGAATTTAGATTGAAATATATTATCTGACGAAATAATTAAGTACATAGATACATATGTTTATGTAATCAGTGATACACAGATTTATTTCAAACGGAATTTAATAAAAAAAATAGATTTTCGATATAAAATTGATGGATTACGTGATACATTACATGAATAATCGTTTTTAGATAAATGTGTCGCGGAAAATACAATTAGATTAGAGATTCGTTTGTTCAGATATTTTTTCGTGATGGTGTGCGTGGTTGGTCTTTGGATTTTCGTTTCAACAAAATCGACTGCGACGGGAGTCGATAAATCAATCGAGGATTTCCCGTTTCCTCCCTTTTTATACGATATAATTAATGTTACGTCCCTTAATATGTTCCAACGTTTATATCTGCTTTTTGTCTCCGCACATTTATATTAACCACAATAATATACGCCCCAGTAGTCGATATTAATCCTGAAACATCGACGGCGAAACGTATAAATTTTACATAAGCTAAAGAAAACAAACGGGAAAATTATTCACGAGAACACAGTTTGACAAACGTGCAGAATCAACAAAAGGTAAACGACGTGTGCACGGCTTTTCTTACCGAGAAAACAAATAGCGCAAAGGGCAGAATATTGTACAGCGATATTGTTTTACGAAACAATCCGATTATTCACAAAGCGGAATAGAATTCACAACTAAATTGTTTCAAAAAACAACGTTTAGAAAACATTAGAGGACAAAGGGCTACAAAGACAATCCGCATTTTTTAGAAAACACGAAAACATAAAGAACTAAGGAATGCCATTCGAAATTTCCAGATTAAATGACACTGTTACATTATAGTAATTACTAACAGAGCCATCTATGATAATTCACGTTAATAAATAAGATATAATGTCATATTAAAAATTAAATTTGAGCAGAGATAAAAACAACGAAACTCACCAATCGGTAGGAAGGTCGAAAATAGTTGTCGAAAACCTGAAATAAAAATACAAAACATAATCAAAATCGAATTAAAGAAATTTAAATTATTAAAAAAAACGTAAATAACATGTTTAGTAGAAACGTTTGGTAGACACGTCAAATTTCGAAGTCGCGTGTAAACCGAACCGTGATCGCGTCCCATAAGTCCAATGCAAGCGATGCATTTTATATTTACATTCGAAACGGTTGTTTTCTTACCGATCGGAAGTCGAAGAAAATAGAAGGGCTGGGGTCGAATAAACCCCCAGTAGTCGTTTGGAATAACGAAATCCAATTAGTATAGTGGGTGGGTGGGGGAGGGTTGAACGATGCTAGTAAATAGCAGCTTTCGGTCCGAGGGAACCGACGTTGGATAATCATAATATCGTATGTACGTGACGTGTTTACTATAACATAATGACGATAAGGAAAAACCCTAATGCAAGGCGTTTATTAAAAAAAAATTAATGGATGTGTTGAAGCTGTATTTATAATTTTCAATATGGCCGAGCTGACCGTTACGTGACCATTGTGTGTTTCGTTTTTATATTATGCTCGTTCATTGTTTTCGCACTCGGTATGATATTTCGGTATTAATAACACGAACCCGAATGTTTTGTATAATAAAAGGGAATAATGAAATAATATTTAACAATAGTTTCGACAATCATCAGAAAATACATACGTTACGTTTATTAGAAAATTGACGTTTCAATAAACATCATTTACGAAGCGTTTGATTGATAAAAAAAATAGTAAAAAACATATTTATGCAATTAACGCCGAGTATAGATACTCAAAAAGATCAACCCATTATACTTTGCACACAATAGGTGAACAAATTTTACGAGATGAATAGGGAAGATTTAATTGAAAATCTGCAAATAACTTAATCAAATTGAAAATGACGCCCATCTCCGGATAAGTCCCCTTTATCCCCGCGTCCAATAAATCAACCCTCGCGATTATTTAGCGTAAATTAGGGGCGCACTGCGCTTTAATAAGCCTAAAAATAGAACGACGTAACGTGTCTGTTGAAGCGGTTTATTTAATGCGGCCGTATAGCTTGTCGTTGGCCGTAAAGTGTATTAGCGTGTGTTTCGTGATACTCGGTAATAAAGTGATACTTTCGAAGCCGACAGGGTTGAGGAAGACCCTCTTCGGTCAGAATGTTAAATCACCGACCGAGGGTGACCTTAGGGGCTGCTCGGTACCACCGATCCGTTCGATAGTCATCTAAGGTTGCGGAATGGCCAAACTGGGCTATCTATCACTTGGCACACCGCTATTGGCCTAAGACCAGCTAATAGAATCGTATTGTGCAAATCGGTGCGGTATGCGGTCGTAATGATTTATTTAAATTCGGACGCTTAATGGTGTTAGCTGCATGCGGTGCAAACGTTACGTCTTCTGCATTTGGCCAATGGTCATTACACAACATCGAAACTAAAGATTTCCTTTAAACGTATTTGAGAAAGTGAAGAAATTTATATATTGAATGTAATCAAAATACTTAATAATATGTAAGAGATTTACACTCGAAAGGATTCTATAATATAAACGCGTATACGTTTCCATCTATTCATATATCGTAACATTACTGTTACAGATTCTATGTTATTCGACCGTTTTAGTCTGGATATAATCCGGCTCACGAATATCGACATCTCGCAGTACCTGAGCTTGGTGATATTAATCTTCAAATATGAATAATGTGATATTAAACACGCAGATATATAATAATTCGTGTATTATTTAGTATATTATCTTAGTTATTATGAAAATAAATATTTATATGAAGACATCACATGTCTTTCTCAACTTTCTTGGATACAAGGGCGGATTATGGAAGTCACAACCCACGTCAATCTCGCAAAATATGAATGTCACTATCTCAAGTTCAACTCATACAGTTACAGAGAAAAAAATCGGTTCGTATTTGTAGAAAATTTTCAACACTGTAATTTTTACATTTTGAAATATACTTAAGGCTGAGTATAAAGGTTCATATTTTGTATTATAAACATACTGATATAGAAAAACAATTTTGAATATCCTAAATGGAAGTGAAGTCTGTATTCTCGAAGAATAATTAAAATATGAATAAAAAATAGTAAAAAAGAGATATTTAAAAGTGAAAAACAGAGGAAGTCCGTGAGACAGGAGTGAATAGAGTCGTGAAATGAAAAGAAAATGAAAAATGCGAGCAAGATAAAAAAAATATAATATTCAGAGCATGACTGAAATAAATCTATTTTAATCACTTGACAGAGTACAATACAAAAATAGCAAAGCGAATAATAATAATCCGGGGTGAATAAATTCGGAAGATCCGTTTCATCTCAAGGCGAAGGCGACAATGATGGTATCGCAACAATTTCGAAAGTGGGCCGATAACTGGCTTAATTATATGTCGGTGGGTATTGAAAGTGTTGAAACAGTAGGCTTGAATACGTTATGAACAAACACACATACACACACACACACACACACACACACACACACACACACACACACACACTATACAACCACCCCTTATAACGCTTCTGAGGACTCTCCTTTGTTCTGGCCGCTTTCATCAGCCCATTCATCTTGTCCCGCAATAATTTCCCCTCTCCGAAGCGTATTTGAATACCAAATTTCTTTGTGTTGAAAGAGGCACGCGTGTCGTATGCTTCAAACGGAAAATTTTCCGAAATTTCCCCCTGCGAACGGATTTCGATAGGAAATTTTCAAACTTGTCTCCGACGCTCAAGTTATCGAACTTGCTCGGATGATCTCAGATTTGTGTTACAATATATCGACGATAATCTTTGTTCCACATATTATAAATGTTGATGGATTAGCCAAAGTTATTTGTGTTTTAATTAACTTTAAGCTTCCATAGATATTATTAAGGCATTAAATCGTGGAAGAATGTTGTATAATATTATCATAATTTTCAAAGTATACAAAACTGTGAAGAATCGGGAAAATTTTCAGCGTTTGTTTTGGATTTTCGCAAAGAAAACAAGTTGTGCAACTCGATCTACAAACGCCAGTGTGAATAATCCGACTTTACATTGGCGCCGCATTCGACTTTCAAAGGTTTCCGAGTTTGACTTTATTCGCGACCTTCGGGAACACTTTGATATAAGAAAACTTTATTACGAAAAGACAAACAAATCGGCGCATTATCCGCATTTTGATGTGGCTTGAAATCACCCAGGTACTCTGAGGACTTGGTGAGTTTTGGAGGTAACGAGACCGAATTATCTTATTTGCCGACTCGGCCCAATTACAACATTTTTGTTGATTTTTCCGGTGGACTTGGACGATTGTAATTAGTGACGCCCGCTCCCCTGTAATTACAAAAACTCTCCAAAAAGTTTCGGACCCCGAAAACCTCTAATTCGCTTCTTTCGACTTCGTTATCTCGGCTCGTCAACCGACAGCCACAGAAAATTAAAAACGAAACAACTCGAAAATTCCATAAGGAGATACGGACCCATTTTGAGTTGATTTTTTGCACGATGAACTTTGTTAAAAGAATGACGTAAAAATGTGAAATTGTTTCATAATAAACATGTTAATGAAAAATATCGAAAGATGCCGAGCAACGAGAGATATGATAAATTTTTAAGGGGCAAACTCTGAAAGCAACGCAACACATTTCAGATACTCCTGTACGTAATAATATCGTTCGGGAAGTTGGAAAGAACACCCCACCCGGGAAGTCTTCTCCTTATTCTTTGTTGGTGTTTAAAGTTTACTTTTCGAATCGAGAGAATTTTTAATGCATTAACAATTTTTTCCACGACGTGCTGTGGAAGTTTGCACTTTCTACAACGTGTACTACGAAATGATTTATGATGTTCGGAAAGAAAAAAAATCTGACGTCTATCCATTAAGAGTTTGAAAATTATTAAAACCAAATATAATATATATTTTATATAACAATATTTATTTCGAAAAAAAAAATTTTTTTTGAAAACGATATTGATGTCGAATCTCAAAAAAAAAATGGCGTTATCATCGAATTCGACATCAATTTTCCGCGGCAAACCGAAACGTCTCGGGAAAACAGTATTGGACTTTCCCGAGGAGAAATGATTTTTCGCAGCGTGAGCGATATTTCGCACGGAACTGCCGCACATATTTTATTCATAAAAATTGATAGATAAAGCATATATTACTCGCGATAGCGAACCCTCCACCAAATATAAAGTCGTGTTTCGGTATTGTTGGAGAAATAAAGATCGAATGTAAAAATATGCGAGAAACGCTGAACACCGCCTGTGGCAAGGGACACTGTAAAAAAAAGGTTCGTTTTGACGTGATGATCGCGTAAAAACGACGTTAAAATCGCCTCCACCGATAGTCGAAAGAGTTATAATAATAAAACGGGGGAAAACGGATTTCGTCGGATACAGCGAGCTGATTTATGCAACTTTATTTTATTGCTGAAATAACGCACCAGTCATAAATCGAAGTTTTTCGTGAGGAAAATGTGGGAGGAGATCATAGGAGATTTACAAAATAAAAAATAAATAAATCGAAAATGCCTGCGTGCTGTGAACGCATCCGTTACGAGAAAATGAACAGAGTCTAATAAAACGCTTCGAATGCAGAGGCGTACGCACGATAGTGATCTCGAATCGATTTAAATACTATTCAACAGTCTATTTTAAATATAATGTAGATAAATGCATGTTTATTATCTGGAAATAAACCTGACTAGGGGAGGAATTAGATACGGTCATGAAAAATTTTACAATAAAAAAATGCAAAAGGCAATTTCGTTTATGCGGGAGGAGTAAGTTTATCTTGGACATTTTGTACGCTTTCGGGACACTAACGTCTCTGAATAAAAAAGGACAAATGATCCTTAGGGGGATACCAAAACGCAAAACATAAACATTAGGGGCATTTGTGGTGTCATCTGGTGCTCCCGGCGAGACATGAAAAGTCAAATAGTGAAGTCCGCAGAGGGAAGATTTATAGGCGAAATTTCAATTGACGACCACAATACGCATCGTATTTCACAAATTTTAAGTTACAAACATAAATATTCATCTTATGAATAAAGATTTGGAGGAGAAAGCAAAATAAAACATTACTGTAAGATATGTTTTAAGTTTTGGCAGTTGAAAAAAAGAAATTTCACTACTGTATGTAAACCTTGCGGTGCTCTTGGATCGATAGAGTAGGCGGGATTGTATGTAGGGATTCAATGGTGCGTATAAAAGTAACCCAAGGGTTGTAGGGTTATAGACCACTAAATTATTACAAGGCACGACCTGTCATATGCGTCAAGAAAATGCACGCTGTTTGTATAATACTAGAGAAGGGTTACATACGCATTACTAAAATACATATTAATCGAGCTGAATTTACTGAGAAAATTTCACCATGAAACCAAATATGATAAATATACATCAAATAGTTGAGATATAATTTCAATGAATATTAATAGAAAATAAACTTACATTAAAATAAATGGATATATGTATACACATAAAACGCATAGCGCATAACGAAAATATTTTCAAAATTTGTTTTCAGGACATCTATAAAATTCTTTTGTAACAACGAGTACTCTGACATTGTTTATGATGGTTCAGCTATTTCGATATTATAATATAAAGAATAGAGAATGCAAGTTTTAATATTACTCTTCGAAAAATTAATATCCAAGAGGAAAATGGAGAAAAACTCGGGAAAATCGTGATGGGCTGCAACCGGTGTGTTCGATCGGATTCCATTAATAACCCATTAATCAATCGGTGGTTTGCCGAAATCCCGCAAACGGGGCTTTATCGAGCTCGGTCAATTAATCGACTAACCTAACCTAACCCAGACCTATCTGGGTGAATTATTAATTCGACACGAGTCGAACGAAAACTCACTCGGACTTAAAAAAAAGAGACGGGACTTTGGGAATCGTGTCGAACGTCACGTTTGTCCGATCTCGAATTTTTTCGGTTTTCAGTTTGTTTTCATTTTATTGCTTGCCTGATCGGTCTCGCTATATTTTTTGGCACATGGCTTTTCGTACTGCTGGTCTAGGCGTTTTACGTATACACTTTTTTCTCTTTGTAGAGTTCCCGAAGCTTGGTCGCTCGTTTTTATGTACGTTTCTACGATTTGGCGTCGTATTTACTACGAACGCTGTAACTTATACGGCGTCGTACATTTTATCGCATTAATAAAATTAAACTTACGCTGTACAGGGTACGTACAACTGTTTCGCTTAACGAGAAATTCACCAGCTGTTAATACATTTTGTGACAGAATAAACTTTGAATTAAACGTTTCACACTAACTCGAAAAGTGAAATTATCATTATCAATTATATGTATTGTTAACAATAGAAACAGCTGGCGTTTTCTTGTTCTGCGGTGTTTAGAAATTCTAATAAGATATAAGTACAACGTAGCTTAAGTATAATACAAGTACTGCGTCGTGAAAATATAATAATTGAATTATTACATTTTCAGAAGAAGAAAAAAAAACGAGTCTGGTACTTGGAAACTTTTCAAGTGCGATCGTTGAGCGAGATTAACGACGTCCAATACAATCTAGCCGAGATTGGTTCATTTTGAGGCGTGCATAATTCATAAAAGCCATCTAACACCGAAGGGGTTGAATCCCGCAGACAAACACGATTTCATATCGCCAGTCCACAATCTCTAGGCCTCATTAAAAATTGAAGGAGTCAGGCCCAATTTGCGGTGCAACGACTGGAAGTAGCGACCGCTGAGAAGTCCCTTCATTACGAAGGGACGACTGCTTTGATCCCGCGAATCTTCATCGACTGAGATAGGTCACGATTTGCCAGCTATCGCCGAACAGAACTCATCCCCTCAAAGTGGGTGCATTTCATTAAGGCAACCGGCGAAATTCGCGAAACTTAAAGTTTGGACGTCTCATGGAAATTGATATAGCTTCGGCGTGTGTTTGCGGTGAAATGGGTTGATGGAGGTTCCGGCCGTGTCAAGGAATTCTTGATTGATTGTATCGATTGTTGTTGTAGGCGGTAAGACGAGTCAATTTCGTATACGAGCGGCCTTTGTTAGGTCGAAACTCGATACGTTCGACTTAGAAATTCGTTAATTGATACCGTCGATATTAAACACAATTTCTCGGACGGTATAGACGTTCGACGAAACGTGTTAACTGCCGAAGCGAGTCGAACGCGGTTGAAATTTTCAAGAAAATCCCTTTTTACCGAAGATACTGACTTACTTAAAGGCGGATAGAAATAGGATATTCGATGAAGCGACTCCGCATTTAATCAATTTATAATATTGAATGGCTTTCTAAATTATAGAAAGATATTTTGAGGTATTCGGGTATAAATCATTTAATGTTCCCTAAATAAACGAATAGAGAATATATTTTTTTTCTAAAATACAGTAACGGTACAACTTTAACCAAAACGTGATTTAAAATCTGAAAAACGACCGAAACTACGGCGGAAAAAAAGGCAGCAAGAAACGCCAAGACGTAGGTTATGAAATAGTGGTATAAGCGAGCCGAAAAAAAAGGCATCGAGTCCCAGGGGCGTAGGCGTCGCGCCCCCATTTGTCACTGCGCCACCTGGACGCATAATTAACGCCCCGCGGGAAAACCGGGAAAAATTGGCCGGAATTAAAGCGACGAACGACCCACTTTGACGGATGGCCGTTAATAAACGCGGCTATATTTTTTCATTTAAGGCTTGATTTATGCCGACGGAGACGAGCGACAATGCTGCGAATACAATGCAGCGTCCGAAGTCTTTTTCTCCGCGTTTCCGCTTGTTTTCCACCATCGGGATGTTCGACAGTTGAATTTCTTCTTTATGATGTGAATATATTTTTTTTTCAGCCCGGGCAGTATCTGGGTCTCTGGGTTTTCGGCAGTTTTGTAACCAATTAGCCTGTAAACCAATTTTCTTCTCTCAGAGGTGTCATCGAATTTATGACCTACTTATCATGATACAATGCATCAAATATTTTTACATAATTATTATTCATGAAAACTTTCGCAAAATTCAAATGATTTTAATTTAAAAAATAATATATAAATCATTGCAGTTGACTGCGGTATCAGTAATATTTTCAGTCGAGGTATTTTCCGGTTCGATACGTTCGTTCCTCGGTAAGCGTCGATATTTATTCAATTAGACAAAGCAAACACCGAAGGCGATTACTTCATGTGTGACCGATTTGTACAGTGAAATTCCGAGTAAAGTTTACTGATCGTAAAAGCAAAATGAATGTTTCATTCAGGAAAGATAAAAGTATGTGTATTTCAGTCGTATTTGAACAATCGCTTAGTAAATATGTGTTTCACTTATCGGGTATAAAGACATGCAATATAAACGAGTAAACAGACTCAATAATATGACGACATAATGAATATATGAATAAAATATCGTTCGAATACAAAGTTCAATTCTTGAATACGGTCATTTGATACAACACCGATTCTTATTTTCTACTTTGCATGATTGGTTCATTATAATGCAGAAAATAGTAACAAGAGCTCTCTCGGAACGTGATTTGACTCGCTACGTGTCAATTACTCAATACTAATTGCTGAACCATTGCACTGCACAATGAGCGGTCATTGGACACGTAACGAGTTGCATGCACGCAGCAGGTGAAACTGAATTTCTGAAATATTTTCATTTAAAAATGAACATTTCGAATGAAAAAATATGATACTGATACAAAAAATAAAAATATCGCATTCACGAATATATTCAACATATACATGCATTGTGACTCTTTCGCTTTGAAAATCCTCACCTTTCAACACTTCAGATCGACAATAAAAGCAAAGCAGACTCGAATGCGACAAATATGACTCTAATCACCTCTACAAAGCAGATATTCTGCAATAAGGAGAGTTCACGATTGTTATTCGGGATGAGCTCTCACCTCCCAGTTTCGAAGCGCGATTCCCCTTTCGCAGAGAGAGAGAGAGACACATACACACACACACTGGATGTTTGCTGCGAAATGCAGTTTGTTATCCGAAAGGTGGAATCTTTCGTTCACAAAGGCCGCTTTGCTCTCAGTTTTCCGAGAGTGCCACTTCCGAAAGCGACACGACCAGGTGGAAGATCGCATGAATAATGCGGACGTAGCTGGAGCTCGAATTGGATCCCATTGTATGCATATAGCGGTCTCGTTTCAATTCAGATCAGTTTTGTATACGGAGAGACGCCCCGAGAAGTAATTTATCGTCTTATAAAGCGCTTGTAAATAATAAGCGGAGGTGATTTTATTGGAGAATTTGTGAAAATCGGAGCAAAGTAGATTAGGAAGATTTCGAAAATATCTAAATGCCTGCCTGCGCACCAGCCCATTGATGAGAAAAGCGAAACAATGTTCTGAGTATATTGAGTATTGATTTCGCGTTGTTCAAAATTTTCTTTGAGCCGAAATATTTAGGATCGAATAATAAAGCTTTTAAAATCATAATGAATTCTACTTCTAGCTTTTGTTATTTATGAAACAAAGAAGAGTTGTTTTTCATTTGAATTATTATTCTATAATAGAACGATTATTGTTTCCAAATTCGAATTGAACCGTATTTATTTACAAAATTTTCACACAGAATCGTCGAGCTTAGAATCGAAAATTCTTAACCTTCGCGTGCGTAATTCAGTTCCAAAGGTTACATGAAACGTTTATATTTCAACATTGAGAAATTTATAAAGAAGGCAAAAGTTTTATTGCATTCTTTGAACAATTTAATTTGTTTACAAACGAAATAAAAAAAAGTAATCAATAAAATACAATACGAAATGGAAACTAATCACGCTAGCTTAAATTAGTTCGTATACTAAAATATAAGGTTACATAAGCGAAATGAGTTCAAATTAGAAATTTTATTACTGAATTTAATAAATACATAGTACACGCTTATAAATAAACATAAATTTTAAGTCGATTTATAAGTATTTAAATGAAAATTATTCAAACAGTATAGGTCGCATAGCGGTTAAGGATCCGCAAGTAAGCCCTTAAGTATGCATGAGTCTGAATAATATAATAACATTTCAGTACGTGGAATAATCGCGCTAAAGTTGAATTACTTGCAACGGACGTAGGAACTTTGATAACACCGAATACGATTATGGCGCGAAAATCCGCGAAAATGACGAGGTAACGAGATCGTTCCCAACTTTGCCCCTTGCGAAACTCGACACCATGATTAATTTTATATTTGTGTGCGACCGAAAAATACACCCTAAAGTGATTCTAGTTTTCTCTCGACTGGTTTCTGGGTTTCATCTAAAATTCCAAACAACGACCATTCAAGTTTTTGTACGGGCCGTACACTATTCGATCCGATATGAATTGTTGATATGTTTGTCGTTTAAACATTCACAGGCTGAAAACAATGGGTAAACTCTACAAACGATGCTGGAGAGGCATGGGAGCAACCCCCATAGGAAATTTCATATCCGACCATTGTCAGAGAGCAGCATCCATCATATGGAAGATTTAAAGTGGGCGGAGACCGTGTCCTATATCTGGATCGACTATGAGATCAACGTTAATGTTTAAGCCCGTTATTGACGAATTGACTATCAAACTGTCTTGATCACTAAATACGTTTTCTAACAATAAATACGCAATACTGCATAATTAATAGATTCGGCTTTATATTCGTACAAGGACTATTGATTAAGTCGAGTGAGGGTTACGAAAATTGAATTCTACAAATGATTTTGTGTACCGAAAACAATTGTATAATATTGTATGAATGTATTTTTTATTTTATTTATTGCGTGGATAAAGAAGCATAATTAAAAAAAATCATAATAAAAAAATATTCACGGTTGATAATTGAACAGAAAATAATTTTATTATGAATACAAAATTTTCATAGAATTATGAATAAGCAAGCCGTTTATAATATTAGCTATGCAGATCATCATTCCTGCCGGAGGAATTCCGACTTTCCCAATTTCAATTAATATTTTCGGCGATTTTTCATGCGAAAACATGGCGGTAGGAGCTCGACATCCGAGCTAAATGAAATTAGCGTAAACGTGTTAAAACAGACCGCGTTGCTGGCATACTAATAAACACCTTCAGAACACCGTCCGATTATTCAGAGCCGTATACAAACAAATACCCATGGAATTAAGCAGGCTATGCGGGTCGGTATAGGCAGAGAGCATTTCAGGTGAGCACGAAAAAATTATATTGAGAATTTTTCCGACGGCAAAAATTCAGAGTAAATTACGGCGATTTTTCCTAGAAGCGCGCGAACCAACTTGTTTACGAAGAAGCTCGGCCGTTGCAGTCGAAGATTACGAGAGACGAGGCTTTGTACGCCGTAATATTATATAATATTTTAAAGATAAAGAAAAACTCGTTTTCCACACAAATGAAACTTTTTTTTCATATATAAATATAAATATTTAAATATTTAATTTTTATCACCGATAATAATTGAAAGTAATAATTTAGATACTGCAAAATATAATATGTATCATCAAATAGAAAAAAACAGTCACGTATGTTTCAATTTCATAAAAATCTATTGATATTTGAGTATCAATGCGAAATTATTCGAATTGAATTCGCCACAATTTTTTATTTGAAATATAGAGATTTCGATTTATTGCTGCTTCAATATTAAATAACACACGAGTGTGTTTTATGATTAAAAATTATCATTTCATACGAGGATGCATTATTAAATTCGAATAATCGTCCGCTAGAAGTACATAACGATTCCAAAACGATCAAATTAAATATGAGAGAGTGCATACAATTTCAATAGTATAATGATGAATAGAAACGGCACAAGTTTCAAGTGAGCAGTTTTCAAGAGTTCGCTTGAGCGGCAACCGTATTAATAATCCGAGGCAATTATCGAGCTGGCAGTATGGAAAAGTGGCAGGATATAATAGTTAGCACAATACGCCGTTAGCTGCGAATAAAACTAGAGCAGTCGAAGAGAGGATAGACAATGCGCGAGAGAGGCAAGTTTCGCGCTGGAAGAAGAAGAATCCAAGAACTCGGCGCTAAGCAATAACGGAACAATGGCCGAGAACTGCGCGAAATTGATTGCTCTATTTTGTTTTCAGACGGTCCGTTCGACAGGGGAGATATCTCCCAAGAACGAAGGCATGCAACGGTGGTAATTACGGCTAATTAAAGCGGAAGAGGGCAACTCTTGGGTCGGGTCGGAGCATTATGTGCCCGGCTGCTACTCAACTGCCCATACACAATGGGACTCTGCTTAAAGAATGGAATCATTTCGGTTCGGGGTCGTGTCGCTTCTGGGCTTCCTTAATATCATATTAAAATAATTCATTGTCATTTGGAAGGGTGCCTTTTTTTCGACTCGAGACAGTCGAAATATATTCGGATACGTATATCATACGATAATTATATAATACTATGTAGAAAGTACACGTGCGAAAATTTCATCAAAAGTTAAAAAATAACTTCATAATCGAAATTAATGCGAGCAGTCTCTGAATAACTTTATCATTATTTCATAACTCGAATATACACAATTCAAATTCACGAAATTTCAGTCGATCGTAATATCAGATTATTGGGAAATTCGATACATAATACAAATATTTTCAAGAAAAGTTTCCAATCAAAACGATAAGTTGAATTTATTTTTGATTTATTGGAAACATTTCGCTATTCTATCGGAATGATTGCGAATATAATAACGAAAAATATATCAAATTTAACGATTAGTTGCTATTTTCAGATAAAATTCGTACAAAATTAATGATTTCATTATTTACCTTAATACCGAAATTGTGTAACTTGAGAAATAAAATTAATGAAATATTTTAAAATCATAATAAATAAATGAAAAAGCTTACTTCAAAATTAATTACGTACTATATTTGAGTGCGTGTATAAATTATACATAACTAAACATTCATAAAATTTATTCCACGTTTTCTCGCACAGCATTTCACATAATATTGTTCAAATTCTGATTTATATTATAAATATTTTTCTTATAATAGAAATAAATCAGATATCTATAAGTATGTTTCCTCAAAATAATATAAACTAGATTCGATTTACATCCGATAAAAAAAAAACATAGAAAGAATTTGGCTTTTAGCGTATTTCAAAATATTTACGTCGCATTTTCCGAACCGCGTTTATCCCTCCATTTCTCCGGGTCGACTGCGAAGACACCTGGGATTTGATTGAGGATTGAAACAATTTTTCTCAATATATTTTGTGGCACGTTGATCCATAAAAAATAGGCTTCGAAGCCGAAGAAGCGACGGCGTATCGATGACTTACGAAACGCTATATATTTATTGTACATTTGAGGGAAAAAAAAATCGACTTAGAAGGAACAGATCTTTTACGCGCGCATCAATGCGGCACAGACAGATACACAAATGTTGCCCAATATAATAACGTTATACGATTTCGCATTATTCACAGCTTACGGTCGCATTATGAGGCTTATGCCTTCGCGATACCCGAAGCGCCGAAATTCCGCATGTACGCGCTTTATAACCCATAATAAAAATAAATAACCTCGGAAGGCTTTTAATGTCCCGCGAGTAGTAAAATAAGGGCCATCGTGTTGCCGGCCCGACATCAACAACAGATTCGAGAGATTCCCTCGGGAATAAATCAGCATTTCTCACTCGTGCCTCCGCGATAAAGCGCGAGACGATTTCATTTGTCGGCCGACGACACAAATTTAAGGATAACGCTCGTATCGCGCCAAAATATGACCGCAATATAACATATGACCGGAAAATTTATTGCGTTCAACAATTGCCTTGTCGCCGCGGGCCTAAGAGATTTTTCCGCGACGCAATGATCTCGGAAAAATAATTTCGAGTTTTCCCCTCGTATATACCAATTATGATTTCGAGATTAAAAAAAAAACATGTCGTACGAAGGACGCGAGTCATTAAACTAATTGGTTTCATGTGTAGGAAGACGTACTCAACTGAATTGACCTACAATTGTTGATATAGAGTGGGCCGATGTAATAAGAGAAATGTCGACTGGGTATTTCTTTCAAATATTGAAGCAGAGTTGAAAATAAAAACAAAACACATATATTCTTGAGACAAAAAAATATGATATGACAAATCTCCGGGGGGATGAAAAATGTTTTGAAGATTTGAATATACACAAAGTAATAATACAATTGGAAAACAAATCGAGGAAGAAAATCACGTTCGTTATTATGCAAACCGAATTTAATGATCCGGAACGATAGGATGCGGAAAGAAGGTCCTAAGGAAAGACAGTGGTATATGTAAATTTCTCATCGGCATGCCGGAAATACAAGATTTCCACGGTTATTGGCTTAGTTTTGCGTTCCGAAAATCTTCTCTTGCGAAACGGATGAGTGGATTTTGTTCGCATACCCAGTGCCGCAGACTAGTGCTTCGTGGAGAATCTTCGTCTGGTGTGTGCTGGAGTTATCCGTCGCTCAGAATTTAAATCATCCGGAGGGCCTCGTTCTCGGCGAAATTGTTTAAACTTCGACTAAATGAATTTACTCATGAAACTTTCATATAGTGACGTTCTGCTCTGCTCTGCACCACCGCCAGCTGCTATGCTTTTGCTACTAGTGCCTTTAATTGGATTCTAGCAATTTTCTTATGCTTTCACAGTACATTTGTCCTCTCATTTTGCTTTTTGCATAATGTATCTGCATCGAAAAGTAGACTAGCTACTGTACCTACATATATATTTTGATATATTCCGTATATAATATGATTACATGTACTTCCTTCGCAGCATTTATATTCTGAACGTAACAAAAAGGAAAATAAGAATTTAACAGTATACGAATAATTCTAAGCATGAATCTCAAAATAATTAGCAATTTCACACGGAAAGTGTATACGTATTTATCTGGAAAACTTCTACGTAAATGAAATAGGAATACCATTTGGTATATGTATCACGTTCTAGAATTATAGCTCACATTTCGTCTTAGGTTTAATATCTTTAATAAACTCGAATAAGCAGTATAAAATATATGGCAGATGAAATATGACATTAACGAATCGTAAGATAATAAAATGATTCATTGCGTATTAGCTAAATCATATAGGTATAAATTATTATTATAATTCAATTCGATTTCAAGAATTTACAAAATTACATTTATTTCTTCCGAAAAAAACTTCACTTCAGAATAAATTTAACGTCTCAATGTACATAGTATAATTCACAGGTATATTGATATTCAAAGTGAATAAAAAATACTAACGAATTGCTAAAGTTAGTCTGAATACCTTATTTATTTCAATTTTTTTCAACCCCATCCACCTTTATTATTATTTGCATCGTCGAGCGGTTAAGTTGTAATTATTCAAATGCCAATCTTGGCCGCACGAAAACTCTTCCAAGTTTCGTATAACAACAAACGGGATAATTAACGCGGTCTGATCGAGTTTGCATCCGAGTATGAAATTTGCGCTACGTCGAATTATTAAAACATCGCCAAGGCAGTAATCGAACGATCAAAAAGTTTGTGTACGTGCTAAAAATTAACCGCTGAGATTCGGAGTTTAACTCGGAAACGCGGCAAGTTCTACTTTGACCGCACCGTTTGAACCGATCTACTTTGTTATTTAAAACACGTACAGAAACGGTTCTCTGTTGATTTTTCCAATACGAGATTACTAATTGAAAAAGCAAATTTCGACCGAGTGAGAAATAAATAGATTTGAGGACTTTACCCTATCACGGAAACTAATCGTTTTTTTATCTTCATTTGAATAACAAAGGATTTGAGCATATTTCATACAGCTTTCAAACAAATATAAAAGATAAACTACATTTGTTTATAGAGGCGGGCTTTTAAGGAAGCAAGAATATGCGATTAAAACATAATACATGCTATAAACATTTTTCATTAAAACAAAAGCATACAATGTTTACCATTCAAAAATCATAATAGAATTTTCGTCTTAATATAATTAAAGATTTTTATTGAAAGAAATCGTAACATATTTAAAAAAAAAAAACAACCTTTCAGCGCAGGACATTTGTAATGAAAGAGGCATCTTAGTCGAAACCCAAGTATCGAAATGCGCCGGAAAAAAAATCAGGCATGCTTTAGCGACACCATCAGCCCCGAAGATGTTTTATGGTCAATTTGGCGCGAGTTTTATTAAAAGGCTTTAACTTCCAGGGCCGTAAAATAGTCGGTCCCATTTAAAAGTGAAGGCGGGCCGCTTTTACTGCCCGCCGAAAAGACATTCGCGGATTGAAATCTGAATAAATGATCATGAGAGAAGGGTTTACGCCATTACGAGATGGCTGGGGATGAAACCCTAATTTCAAAACGCGACTGTGGCATACGCGATTTACAGCGTTAACCCACACGGCGAACACTTTTAACCCACGTCCACGGAACGGGTTCACTCGAAGGCCACCCCATTTCCACGATCGGATCACTACATATTTATATTTTTTCAAATTAATACATTTATATATATTTTTTGCCGAAGAATACATTTTTAAAATAAAAAATAATAGTTATTCCTCAATAAATTTTTCGAAATGGCTTACATTATGTGATATAATACAGTTTTTCAGATTGAGTTGCAACAAATTTTCGCTGAAATCAAAATTTCATTTAACTCAAACGTAAAATAAAATTATATCCAAATAAAGCAAATTAATGATAATTAAAAGAAGTCTGAAACAAATCCTTTGTCTCATTATTTGATGTTCTTTCAAAATAAAACACAACTGAGCGTCTGCGGATATTAAAATAAAACGCTCGACGAATAAACGGATTAATATCCAAAAGTTTCTCTGCACAGCGGTCTAATTGAAAAATTAAGCATAAAAACAATATAACAACCGAGAGTGAGCGAGGAGATAATGAAAAGATAAATAAAAGACCTATTAAATTTCCCCGACAATTCATGCAAATTCGAGCATCAATTACCGAGAAAATAATAAAAGCATAACAGTTGAAATATAATTTGCGAGTAAATTCCGAAAATGGAAAACTTCGATATTCCGACGGACGTAATCGTTGATTGCCACTAAGACAAAAGGCGGCTCGATTTTCACGTTGAACAACAATGGAAAGCACTTCGTCAATTAAAGCGTTCGCAGTTTAATCCAGGAATTTTCCATTTTAGCACATAATGCGTAACAATGAGGTTCGGCCGAATGTGCGCTACCTTAAACGGAATTAAAGTTAAATAATTCACGCGACAGAGTCAATATTGGGTTGACTTCTGTATTGAGTTTGTAATGCGAACTGCGTATTGTAATAACATACATATTATACGTCTATGTATTATACAATACTAAGCGTATATAGAGGGGTGAAGTCAAAGGAGTGAACAAACAAATGTGGGTTCAGAAATATAATATACATTATCAACACAAAAGGTATGAAACCGTCTTGATAAATCGATTTTAATCAATCGGACGAGTACATGCGATCGATGAAAAATTAGTTATTTATTTTACTAGCAAATCTGAGATATGCGATCGAAAATATATAAAGAAAAAAAAAACAAGACATTCGGAAAGCATTGAAATTTTTTCAATAATCAGAAAGGAATTTTGCGAAGATTCGGAGATCTCGGCAATTTTCTCCCTCTCCGTTTCAAATGATTAATGAACTCTTTTCAAACGGTGAACACTGTCAAAGGAGATTGTCATATTTTCCCACCGATACTTTTGCCGCCTCTCCTTTTTTTCCTGTCTGTTATCATCGTTACCCTCTTCGGAAAATTGCACAGTTGTGCGCGCGAGGGAACATCTCCAAAAGAAACACGAACCGATTCGAAATTAGCATTTACATTGCGGTGAAAATTGAATGGCAAAAAAAAAACAGACAAGAAAAGAAAATCTCATCCATCCCCCCACATTCGAGAATTCAAAATAATAATAAAAAATCTAGATGCGGCTTCGAAAAGACACTTGTTTGAAGTAGTTCGTCAACCCCTTTGTTCTGCAATTTTGATTATTTTGGACTCTATTAAATCTACTGACGATTTATTTGAAAGAAGTATGAATATATTATTTTTAAAATACAAAGACAATTCTATTAAATAATAATATCCATAGAAAATGAAAGAATCGGTGGAATGCAAAATAAAAAAAAAAAAGAGAGCAGCGTTTTAATTATTCAAATTGCCTCGGCGCCAGCTAAATCGATATCGCAAATTAAAATAATAAAGTAGAAGCACACAAAGGAAACAGAACGCGAGCTCAATTATTAACATAAGCCATATTCAACAAACGGATATGAGGAACGGCTAAAAACCAACATACGAATTGAACCATAAATAAGTCATCGTTAGTAGAAGAGGCCAGCGATCGATAGATAGTCCGCAATAACACAATGGACGCGCGTTATCGCGATCGACGGAACACAAAGATGTTTTCGCAAAATAAGCTATGTATTAAAACAATAATACGAGAGCTGTACCTATAGGAATAAGTACGTACAGGCACTTTCCGTTTTAGATAATCCATTCACCCCGTTATTAAATACGGCAAGAGGGTTTCGTGCAAAGCAAACGCTTTATCGACGAAATCGATCAGCGAATCCCCGAAGAAATTAATATCGGATCGCGGGCACGAGAGGCTAATCTCGAACTCGTTTCTTTATTTATACGTATGTGTGTGTATGTGCGTTTTTATGGGATTCGAATAATACTCGTTTTAAGCATTTCCAATATTTTGAGGTAACTCAAAATAAATAAAAGATAAAAAGAATCATAAATGTATTTATATTTGATGAGTATAAAATGAATGTATTCATTTTGCATGAATTCCAAATGTTATATCGCAAAAGTAATCAACATGTAGGTGCAATTTGGGTTCCTTGCGAAAATTACGAACGAGAACGTTTGGCCCATTGAACATTTGACCGAATCTCTCTATACAAGAGAAGTAAAGGGTTCTCGGGAGGTGAACGTTTGATTGTCGGGTCTCTCAGAGCTCACGCTCGATAAACGCATAAAATTCCGAAAGTTACGAGTCCTGAAAAGCGGCGTGTTTTCAGTGTTTCACGTGTGTCGGAAAATACGCAGAATTTACGAGACGAGGTCCGCGCATAAATTTCGTATATGTGCACATTTTCAATGAGCTTTTGGGCAGAATTTAAGTCGGATCGAACCGTAAATAGCACGCCATGCTGTACGACGAGCGGTCGTCGAAAACACGACACGGGACTTCCAAGAAACAAATTCAGTTTTCATGTAAAATTTATAATGTACAAAGTGCACACACGTGAATTATTATAGCGAACGTGCATGCTGTGGTCAGATGTATGCGGTCGCTCAAATTTTCGACATGCGAACTGGAAAGTTTTCGAATTCGGATTGATATGAGTTTATTCCGAAACCGCAAGATCTAAAACACGATATGAACGAAACTAAATCGTCGGTTCACGATCAAATTTTGAAAACTTCATGGCTCAAAGCGACGCGATTTTTTCGCAAAGATGATCCGCCTACACGCAAAAACAACACCGAGCAAAGGATTCGAAACGGATCGAATGCAGCAGTAATGCGGCAAGTCGTTAAATATACATCGATAGCGTTTTATGCGAGAACCGTCGAACGTTTACAGAGCAGTTTTCGCGAGATTCCCGACCGATTCCCAAGAAAGAGCCGGTGCATATTGCATACGCGGCCGGCATTATTCGCACAATGCACGATGCAATATTTCAGAGCACGTACGAGTGCCTCTGGGCATTCGCCGAGATAAGGCCTGAAACAATTGCGGCTCGCTCTTCGGGTCATGTCGTCGGTTTCTTGATATACGTCGCAGGAGATCTCCATCTTACCGAAACTGGAGGATCTCGGCTCTCGGAAGGGCGTGACTAGGGCTCCGCTTTGTCCGCAATCGTGAACAAAGAAAATGGGTGCGGTGGAGTCGACTTATTGCTCCGACACACTATGCCAGGTGAGTAGTTTCGGATTTTAGCTCTAATCTCGTTAAGCCCATCCGATGGTATGAGTTCAGTGAGATTTTGCATGTATATCTATGTATTATAAAACTTATGTGTATTATGTACATTTACAATGGAGTAAAATTGCGTACTTTAACGAAATGATAACCCAAACAGTAAATATTAATAAAAACTTAAAGTATTATACAACCTAATTGGATTCCCGAATATCACATTCTAATGTTTTCAAAGAATCAAGCAAAATTGTGTAAAAATCGTTTTTCCGCTACGCGAAAGTTTTCCTTCGACGTTCTATTTTCCTTTCATTAAACGCTTTGAATTGAAATTCTAAAAATCGAATGAAACATAGAATATTGTTCGAATGGAGGTTTAAAAATCGGATAAAATAAAAATGTGCACGCCCGATGCCACTCGTTAAGCATAATCAATGCGAAGATGAAGTATTGCTTCAGAAAAAAAGAAGCGATTCGCCAATTTTAAAAAAGTCACTTTGCATAATGCGTATGGAAAATATTCAATAAAGGTATTGGAGATCATAAGAGGATTTCGACGAAAAAGAAAAAAACGGATTTCCGAAATGAAAGCGGCGAAATACGCACACCAAAACCAACAATTTCTAAACCTGGGTTCGAGGACTATTCGTGTTTTATAAAAAGAAAATATATATTTATTTAACAAAGAAATATATTTCATTTCGAAGAAAGTAAATGAACTAAAAAATGTAAAATAATTAGATACTATATAAATAAGCGTATTTAGTGGAGTTTTATATCAGATGTGTAATACCTATTCGATAGGAAACTTTTCCAAACGAACTATAATAAATTAATAAATAATTGAGCTAATAAAAATGCAAAATGTTTATGATAGTCGTGTAGAAAAATTTATTTGAAGGATAATAAAAATGAAGGCTATGGCAACGTTTAGTTGCATGTCGTTCTCTCAATCAATATTATATTTTCGTCAATTAGTGAGCGAATATTGGAACGGTTTAATTGAATTTTTCAGCTGCGGAATTCGCATTTTCGAATATTCAACGAACCTGAGGGGGAAAAGTGAAAGCAAAAAATAAATGACGAAAAACCCGACAGAGAGAAAAAGGTGGGGTTGAGGTCTGCAAAATGAAATTATACGTCTAAATTGAACTTTAGTAAAACACCATAACACGCGAACTGCTAAGAAAATTCATAAAAAAACTCAAATCGTTCACGGTACACAAAGGCGGGAAGTTTACCTATATGATTTGTACATATGAAGAATAACGTGCAGAGAATTATGCGATTTTTTTCATGTGTGTTTGCACATTTGAATTTCAATGACGTTACAATACCGCTTCTATATTGAAAGTTTAATCTTCATGGTGAAAGTTGGAATATGAAAACGAAAGAGTTTCGATTCATATAGTATATTATTGTACCTTATATAGGTACATATGAAAAGTATTATATAATTATACATATAAGAATGATTTAGAATTATAATTTTACCGATAAAAAATGTGTGTTGCCACGGAATTATTAAATAACTCAAATATAAATTTATAAGTGATAATTTAATGCGAACTGACCTTAAATGTCAGTGTTTGGATCTCGAATGCGTAGTTATCTGGCGATGATTGAAATATAGCACAGAGGTCATAATACACTGAGATATCTATAAAACGTTTTCTTTTCGCGATAACGATGCAAATCGTTATAACTAGACAACATAATTTATGCGCGATGCACAGAGAAACGAGAGTTTTCAACAAGTGGAATAAAAAAAGTGTGTATATTGCCCATTAGGAGGAAAATGATAACGCTCTCGAGATATCGGATATGCTTCAAATAAATCAGAAGAGAGTAAATTGCTTCTACTTATATCGAGTGTCGTCGAAGATGAAGATACGCCAACTCGGCGATTTACAAGAGAGACTAGAAGCGAAGGAAAAAATATACGAAGACAGCTGAGAAATTCTCATATTTAGCATGAATCATAATATGTGGACGTGAACACGAGTTTTGAAGACTGCGTAACAAGAAGAGATCCCGGAGGAGACGAGGAAAAAAATGAACTGGATGAATGATGTGGATGACACGAAACAAAGAAAAATGGTGAACCGCCGAAATGGTCGGTGTGCGAACAAAATAAATTTACTTTGAATAAAATATTCTCAAGAAAAACTCACCAAAAATAGAGAAAAGGGCAAATCGGAAATCTGAAACAAAGAATAAACAAATGATTACATTCGGAAATTTACACGTTGAGAAGATAAACAGGAAATATGCAATGTAAAAATATGAATATAGTGTACATATGTACATGTGTGTGCTATAACCGCGGTCATCCGGTGCAAGTGCAGCTCGTGCACTCGACACGTCGGAAATGCATAGACAGTATAAAATCGTACATACCGATCGGTAAAAATAGAAGCGAAACACGTGCTAACATACAAGAATCGAGTCTAATAGCGAGGAATGATCGTATCTTTTCTATACCTATGTATGTACCTACATATATTATATTTTGACTTCACTACTTTGTGCAACATCTACAAACCAGCTACATATACTATTTTATCTTATCAATTTTATAAATATTGAATAAAAACAATCCACTAATGCAAGAGCGATAAAAAGAAAATACGTCGAGAATAAAATTTCGATTCATAATAGCAATGTGGAAATAATTTATGGGTCACTGGGGCAACCCATTCAAACTGGTTGAAATCCGAAAAGTCAAAACGTGTGGTATCCCTGGAGCATAAGCGCGTGCACATATAATAGAAACGTGTACGGGAAGGACTTTAATCCGATTGCATCCGAACCAAATGCATAAATAAGTTCACATACAGAGAGATATAATGCAAGACTCAGTCGCATTGGTAGTTCGGATTATGCAGTATTTATATGTAAAACCGACAACGTTTCAGTGAGGCGCAATTTGTTAAAGTGTATCCAGTCACGATGGTGTGATACTATAAAATAGCGTTTTATTCGACACGAGTTGTATATTTGGGATTTCCTCGATTCGGATCTGCATAGAAGAAAATAAATAAAACGAAATGTAAACTGTAAAACAGAATCAATAAAAATGGAAGAATTTTCCGGTTTATCCTCGCTTTCATCTCGAAATATATTTATTTTTTCAGCATATTACATCGAAACACGGTAATCATGTATAAATAAAAGAAAAAAATGCTCGTTAATCGAAAATGAATGATGTATATCTATTAATAATTGGAGAATATTCTGAACGGAACAAGAACGAGAACATTCTGTATAGAGCCATCGGGCGCGCTGCATTAAGTCTCTGGGATCCTCTCAGTTCCATTCCCAGTTCGATCCTGTGAGGTTCCGGAGGACGTGACTTCCCACGTTCAACAGAGACCCACTTTTACATCGAATTCTCGAAGCAAAAAGCTGTGGAGCGAGTCTCCCTCACCGGTTAACTACGTACGCTTTGGCGCGTGCAATTAGCAAAATGGTCCGCCACAGCCGATACTGAACGCCGATACTATAAGCGTTACTACCTATATCTACATAGTTACATACATTCTACGTATGAGGTGAACGTGTCGGATTTTACTACACGTACGGAATACGAGTGTTTATCTCGAAATTGGATACCCACCGTGTGTATAAAGAAGTGCACGGCTTTAGCTCGCGTGTTTGTCCGTTCGTTTCATTCAGCCCTGGGCTTTATTTACAGTTATCTTACATTTTCCGAGGGTGCATCTGTATGCGTAAATCTGTGCAGCGGATTTCTCATGAATTTTCATATGCATCTTGAAGGTGAGCTTTGATGCTGTGAATAGAGAAGCAAATACAAAACAAGTTTACGCGCCTGTTTCAGGTGCGCGGTTGTTTCGTATCGTGTAACGGTTTTTATGCAAAAGCTGTAAGTTTTATATCATAATCGAGTAAACTTCAAATATAGTACGAAATGATTATATTAGAAATATCCGAAATGTTATACATCCAATTACGAAACCCGTTCATAAAAATATTCTCGCGAAAAGGATCCAATTGAATTATACGATAATGGCGACGCGTTCGAATTTTTACGATACGGCGAAACTAGTAAAATTGCCACGAATAAACAACAAAGTCGAATAAACACAGAAAACTTGAAATTGGCATACTGGAACAGGCGCGTGTGTATCGCAAAAGGCTTATAGGTACTATAATTTAATAAAAGCGGCGCACAAGGATATGCCTGAGACTAATAAAACTTGAGACAATAAAGCCTCCAAGTTTACGTTTATTTTTCACGCAACAGGCGAAAATCCCACAAGTATTGGCACCCCGCGAAGAGACACCCCTTTTATTTACGGACCCATCGACTTGTATGTATGTGGATACGTGTCGATTTAAGTCCATAGAAATAAATAAAAAAAAGATAAGTCGCGGAACGAATACGATATTCGTAATACGGATTCGTAGGAATGTTGTGGTAAGTATTTGTTTTTTTGCGCGACAAATATAGGTAGATTTTTCGCGTACTACAGATGTTCAGCCGTTCCTCGGATTCAAACACAAAAGTTTGAATTATTTATAATACCCTTGGTATTTTCGTTTTCATTTTGGTGAATTATTTTTGAATAATTCACCTAAATCAAAGGTGGTGCCAAAATAATTCATTTGTCGACATTTATATTTATAGATATCAAAGAGAATTGTGGAGAATAAAATAAAATGCGATTAATATTATATTTTATTTGAGATTCGCACAAAAGGTAAAAAGAAATAATACGACGCTCAACAAAGGAACCATTCTACCGACATATTATACCGTATAAATTTTCATTGTGGTAAAAAAGCAAATTGTACCTACTATAGCTGATAAATCGAATTTGAATATCATCCGAAGAAGAAAAAAAAATGCACCTGGTGCCTAATATGTATGTACTGGGCTGTATAAGCAAATCCATGATCACTAGGACCATATTAAGAAAATTATCCTGAACCCGTTTTATATTTTGACAAAAGCTGTATTTAGGCTTTCGAGGAAACGATTTTCTCCACATTTACGATCCAGCCCAGAAATCGAACCGGCATGCAAAGAAGAGGAAGCTTTCTTCGATCGTCCAACGAGGGGACATTACAGCTGAAAATCGTCGACACCTCTTCGACTTTACGACCTTCCGAGGGGTGCCGTTGTGCTCGGAGCTCGCGAGCTGATAAGTTTTATTATGTCGTCGATATCAAATCGTCATAGACGAGGAAGTCTATATAGGATATAGGAGCGAGGAGAGACCTTAGCAGTAACACCATCAAACGTAACGGTTATAACGTCGATCGCGGCTGATTGAATCCGAAAACCAATACTCGAAATTATATCCGAATTATCCACAGAGGACTATCTGACATGGAAAAAAGGACGATTTTTTTTCTCAATCGAAAAAGGCAATCATTATATATGTATGTATATTATAGATATTTTTTAATGTCAATGCTAAAATTTTATCGCCTTCGACTTTCAACTTCATTTATTTTTATAGGTTAGATATTAGAAGTTTAGAAAATTTTCCACACAGGATAGTAATACTATTTTTATAGCAAAAATTTTGCACATACGGAGTTTTTCACTGTGCGAATAAAAAAAAATAAAATAGAATTTTCATGATTTCATAATATTAAAATAAGAAAAGCTGTGTATTTTTTTATTAATTTATCAAATAAACGGCTGAAAATGTGGAATGATTCCGAGAAATAGTCACGAAACGTGGTTTTCTCCGTGATTTGAAACAATTGTGGAACTTTCACCAACTTCAGCAGTAGCATTAAATTGATACGGAAAATTCACACGGAACTCGACACGAGATTCTCCAGAGACCTCTAAACGAGTGCACGTTTCAATGATACACGAAATTTGAATAATGCAGTCTCTGAGGGGAGTGCTCAGGGAATGCAGTTTCGACCGCATTCAGCCGCCCCACAAAACGCATTCAAATATGTAACGTAGTTTCAGCAACACATTTCCAACAGACTTTGCTCCTCGAGAGTTCACTTCTAGTCTCGAGACTTCCACGTGTGTTCAGATAACCGTGTCAAACGAAAATGGAGAAAAAAGAAGCGCGGGCGAGGTGAGGTTTGCATCGTAAATCAACGTTATTGTGCTGCGACCGCACACATTTATAGTGCCAGGAAATTTTCCGGGAAAACACCTGCTGCGACTTCAAAAAGGTGTAAAAATAAAAGCTAAAGTCTGTAAAAGGATACGCTTCCGACGGTGCGATTCTGTATCGCTTCTGCAGTAACTGAGTAGACCGGATTTGTGAGGAGAGAACATTGAAACACTTTCGATGTGAATTTAATCGTTTTTTTTTTCGGAAAGAAAACTCATCGACTTGAAAAATAATTGAATCAAAATGGAACTATTGAAGAGTGCTTAAAAATATATACTCATCTGTGCATGTATGTTAGTTTGTTTGCAAAAAATGATTAAAATACTTTTATTCATCACATATGAATTTTATAGGAATTTTATATTGTTATATTGTAGGAAAAACACGTAGAGAACTTTCAATACCGCGGTGTGAATATGTACGTAAAATCTCAACAAACTCCAAACTGTTTTCTGGTTGAGCACACTCGTACTGCACACATAAATCGGTTGTATCTAACTTGTCGCTAAAATTTCTGTCGCCCTAGAGCAGTTGTCGACCTTACAAAGGCATCGAAAATTGCAACTCGAAGTTGGAAAACTCAGAAATTGCGACTAGCGCTAAAGTTGAAATTATACATTTTGTAAAGTTAGCACATATCAATATTTCATCGAACAGATCACCAATGTATCAATTATGTATATATTTAAATAAAAAAATCTACGTATAGCATTAAATCATATTAGGGTTGTAAATATGAAATAAATTTTACCAATTTCTCAGAAAATCAGATTTGATAATTATGAAAGTAACTGCTGAGGTTAAACGATCCGTTTAAATAATAAAAGGACTGGGAGAAATAGGCGTCGAGATGGCTGACTCTGATTATTGTAAGCGAAATTAGTACGGAAACAGGGAAATCGTGGTTTACTGTCCTCTGGCTAAGGGAGTTCGGCCCCGTGGCTATTAATCCAAAGAAAAGGCTTTCGGCAAACCGACTCTCGGCTACACAGTCACGTTTTAAATTATTCACGTTATTTTTAGTCTTATTTATAACTCGTACCTTTTCGCTGACAGATAATAGCTGGATTCGCGGCTCCAATGTACAGTTCATTAAGAAAATCTCCTCCCTTCATAAAATATTCGACAGAAATGCTTTTAAAGGAGGCGAGATCAGACAGGGTCCTTCAGATCATTTCCATTAATTAATACTTGTCCTTCATTTGGAACTTTGAATATAAGTGGGAAAGATGAATTTTTAATCCATTTTTAATGTTAGTTAATCTACATAGTTATGATATAGGCACGTGTTTCTATTCGAGAAATAAATAGAAACAAATTCGATTTAATTGAATGTGCTAAGATAAAAATAACACTAGAATCACCTACTCGTACGATTTCATCAATTGAGAATCAAAATATTATTTTCAGTGGAATATAATTAACATATTATATTTAGCACATACATATAAGAAGGAAACTTAAATAAATTGACTCAAAGAAAACGAGAGAGATTTTGAGCTATGTATACGCAATGCTATACAATTCTACATATTCACGGCGTTGAATAAATATGATTTGAATATAACCAATCTTATTTAAAACGTTCATTATGAAAAAAACACAATTGTCGATTGTTCTCGTTGTTTTAAAATCATTCCATTGTTTGCATTTTAAAATAATGCATACATAGAACGTACGTCACTACATATTCTCGACAGAGGAACCTTTGACCTGAGCCGGCGGCAACAGCAGTGGCGCACAAGAGCACACGTTATGTACAAAACACAATACATGTTTTGCCATTAGCCACAATTCAGCACTGCTTGTTCAGCTGAACCCGAGACCGACCAGTGTGGTTATAAATACGAAAACGAGCTGCTCCTGAGTGACTCGTTCGAGGAAAACGACCAGGCAACGGACGCGTAAACGTTATTGAAAGCTCTCGAAAGCGCCAAGTATTTTAACACACGTGTGTACATGTGTATTATTGTATATCACATTACACGCCGAGGCTATTTTCAGTGCGAGAACAATGGCGGCAAAAATTCGAAGCGAAAATCTCAATGCATAATCATGACTAGGTCCACCCCATGCTGAAATGATAATGACGGGGAGGTTTAATATATATTAATGAATGTGTTCTGGTCCCGCAATAGCCTATCATTAGACCGCGGGGGGTTTCGAACCGGAAAACTGAAAAGCTGGGGCCGTTTCGTTTGCGAAACTGAGAGGATGATCAATATTGAATTAGTCGAAATTAAAACGTCTGAAATGGTATCGCTTTGTGGATTTTTTTTTATTAATACACTATTTTTTAAATTAATAAACTACGAGGAATCTTGGATAATTGGAGAAAAACTCAATTAAAATTTCATACAATGCAGTGCACTGTTGATCGGGGCAACTAACATTGCTTAACGATAGCTCGTGCTCTAACACAGAGTGCATTAACTTTAATTAGTAAAGTATCTTAGGCACGTGTGCACCGAGAAACCGTGTCTTCAAGAACGTGCACTCTGTCGGGAGCGATACTAGACTGTTCCTTAACACAATTCTCACGAGATGCGGTGTGATTCAAATGACTGTTACAAATTTCCCTTCTCGGCAGTCTCAAGGGGTGGGAGTGTTCATCACGCCCTTATTACCATATAAGCGAATCCGCGATACTAGATACGACGACACCTAAGGGCCACAGCCACCGAGGACACTTCAACGTACTAATGTCAATACAACGCGAAATTTGACTCTACTTATACGTGTTTGTACTCAAGAAGAAAAACATTTGATTAAGATTAAACTTGAAATCAAATGTGGTATATGACAATTCACAAACATTATATCAATCACAAATAGTTATTGCTCAGGGAGATTAATTTAAAAAATAAAATATATATGGATTAAAAAATACTGCTTGAGAATCACTCACTGCCACAAATTTCACGTTACATGTAGTATGTTTTAAATAGATACATACGATTCGGGAAAAAAAACGATCACAAGCACGATCCAAAACCAAATATTTGCAAGCGCAAAAGCGTCCTCGGAATCAAACACGAAGATGTCGTCGTATATCATTAAAAAGCAAATAACACGGGGCAAAATTCTGTATATAAATATGCAAGTTGCTTCCTATAATGTTTTTTCAGTTTCAACGAGATGTTTTTAAAAGCTTGAAGTAGGTACGTACGTTCGAATTTTCACTAGCCATTGGAGCACAATAGGTTTTGTCGATGTTATTTTCATCGGACGACACCTTTCTTTTCATGCCGAAAAACGACGTCGCTTTTTCATTTTCACGATAGATTTTTTTTCACAGTTTGAAGACTATACAATATGTATGTATGTATGTATATATGTATGTATAATATTATACTTACATATGAAAAAGCACAATCGGGAAAAAAATCTTTGAGCGTCGAACGAATGAATTCGTTGACCTGTCGAGAATGGTTAACAACTCAGCATTGCAAATCGAAAGCAGTAACAAAAGACAAAAATACACATAATTTAAAGAAAACACACATAAATATCGAACATATAATAAAATTCGTTTGATATATGGAAAATGATTTATGCTAAATGATTAACGACAGTTTCCAAGTAGAGCATATAAACAGCATTAGTGTTACGTGAAGGCGATTAACTACGAAGTCTTTAGTCGATGCAAAATAGCAATATAATCAGTTTATAAAACGAGGACACCTATTATGTGTGTATAAGTACTTAGGACGGTGGTTCGAAAGTCGCCACGGTTGAATAAAATCGGGCATCGAAGAAGGCGGTTCGTTCAAAATAGACGTCAATGAAGCCTTTATGAGAGCCACTCAATTTTCAGCGAGGGTCACTGTCTCAGTCGACTTTCACACGATTAAAAGGCGGGAAAAATCCGACGGAGGAATTTTCCAATCATTGGAAATACGACAAAAAAAGCGGCAGCCCGTGGCCGACGCCTATGTATGAACGGACGGCGGGTTTATTGAAAAACTTCTTCGTAACAGGGAAATTTTATTAAAAGCCGCCTCCGAAAAGGCGAAATAAGAAAATAAAAAAGATGCACGTATATACCATGCTTAAACGTAATATTATACATAGGCAGTATGTATGGAGTGAAAAAAGGAAGGAAAGCGCGTTCGCGAAGTTTTCCGCCGAAACATCAAAGCGAGCACTTGACACTTTGATACACAGCCTGAAGCAAAGAAGAAAGTATTTTTAAGTACAATTTCATCCTGTAAATGACGGCAGCTAGAATCGTCGATGCTACCCCTTTTGTTCTAAAGTGAAAATAGAGTTTTTCCACCAGCCGATTTGTTAAATCGGCGATTGAATAATAAATGTACATGGGATATGTATGTACCATTATGATTTCCAATTCATTATAAACATATATGTATAATAATATATGTACATATAAGGTAATCAATGAGATGCTTTCAATTAACATCGTTTAAATATGCTTTAGAAGTGTCTAAACTCGATCTGATATGCTCACGCTCATTCTGACATTTCATTGACGGTATATGTCTATTTTGATTATAATTCGTCTTCAAGATTGAGCGATGAACTTTTACGACGTAATTAAATTTAATGTTTGCTTTTCTCGCAGTTGAAGCTTAACGCGAGTAAGGAATGGTAACAAACTCGTATACAAATTAGTTCATGAACCATCTGACAATGAGCTAAACATAGAATATACGGTTAATAGACTTCCTGAAAGATTAAATTCGATAAAATCGAACACGTTCGGAATACATATCATAAAAAGCATGCACCCTAAGGAATATCATCGATTCCAGAGTGCCTCCGACCGTTTTATGACCCATTTGTCATTGTCTTACTATTATGCTGTAGGTGCATCGGAACTGCATTCTTCTTCCCCATGCGCACGTGGAGACATTTATGAAATATATCGACATTTTATGAGAGTCGTTTATAGCCTTACTATTTCATTTCTCAATCATCATATTAAACACCCTTCTGAGACGTATAACAATTTATTATATCGAATCGGTGAATAATTTATACAGACTTATTGAAATAAAAATATATTATTTCGATTATTTTCATAAAGTAGAATATGTATTCGAACGTGGATATTCGACACGAAATCCGTTCAAGCGCAAATTAAGTTGTAGCATTTCTCGAGTCCCGTGTGAGGGAGGATAATTGAAATCGACGTTGACGACAACAACAGGTGTGTTCGTTTCGCTTTATTTCACAATTTTGACGAGCGCGGAATTATTGCCGAATTTCCGTTTCCGCGTCGTTAGAGCGCCTCCGAACAAAAGAAATTTTAACTGCGCTATTTGCCGCCTCGGTTCGTTTCGCCCTTGCCTTGCCTTGCCTTGTTTATCGATCTTGAACCTTCTCACAATAAACTCGGCCCGAGTCCGAATTTATTAGGCAATTCAATCAGCCAAAATTTTCGACTATTTACAAGAAAGATTATGCATAAGAAACTTTTGTTAAATAATGAACATCATACGCACGAAACAAATAGATTTCCATCGAAAGCGAACAAATATATCTAATACATACACACGAGTGAATGTACGACGATTCAACAAGCGAACGACGATAGCTTTCAACGCGGAAATTCTTCGGCTACCAGAAAATCCACGATTGCTGGTCGACCGAGGAACGACGAGGGTTTCTAGAAAATTTTCTTGAACACCGAATAATGCGAAAAGCGTACACACACAGAATGCACACAGCGATAACGAGGGAGCCGAATTTGCTTGCCCACTACAAACATTCGCCAAGTCATGGCCAACTAATGTGGAAAGGATGGAATTTGTCGAATAGTTGGCGCACTCTTTCACCTTTGGGTCAAACTTTCCACATGGCCGTCACTCGCGCTAAGAAAATACTTCGAATACATGCAATAAATATTATACTATATGAGCTTAATCAAATAATGTGATGCAATAATATGCTACAATAACGTCAAAAAGTGAACTTTGATAATCGATATTTCATAATACATTTATGATGTCAACAGTGTCAAACAAATCGAAACATCCGAAGTAGTGAAATTTCACTGCCGCAGGTGAAATTTCTATATCGCTCCCGAGACGGATATTTCACAGGGGAAAATCCATAAGGGATTATTAATAACATCGGGAAATTTCCCGCGTCGGGATTGATCGTCCCTTAAGTCGCGAGACACAAAGGTCTAATCCTGGTAGCATTCCCGGGAATGATTGATAAACAGTCCAGGGGTGGATTCTTCGTCTCGACGGAGGGAATTCGTTATGTACGAGCAGACGTCTGGTATGCAATCATATCGTGGCTGTGGCCTTTGCCGCTTTGAAACGCCACATGATAAATTGATAGCGAGACGACGACCCTCTGGGGGTGGATATGCCACAACCGACCCTCAAATGTTGCCAGACTACGTGCAAGTACACCACCTGATATTTTTCGCTCTCTAAAGGTTAACGCAAATAGAGCGAGTGCGTACGTGCGTCGTTTTCTTAAACTGAAGCCGTAAAACAGTCTCGTAAAGAGCTGCGTTGTATTTTTTCAGAGATATGCCGAATTGATGAGTTTTTGTATTGCGATAGGTGCGCTTGATTCAGCACTAAAACCGAGCAGATTTTCGATATGAATCAGATACTGTATTCTGGGTATTAAAACTTTATTTATGAAAATCGAATACTTCTTTCACTGAAGCCTCACAAGAAAAGTAATATGTATGTTTTCAATAAGTTTATAATAAAAATATATTATCATTGGCATTATTTTATTTCGTGGAAAAATCTTATGATGATATTCAGAGATTTTTCAGTTCAAAAGGAAAAAAAGAGCAATATTGAATCTGCCATATACATTATATCGTAACAATATTGTGACCGTTGAATAAAAAATGAAACGAAACCGCATCATCAATCAAAAACGTTTTGAATACGCCCAACCTTCGAATAAAAGCAAAAAGTCCTAAAATGTGAAAGAGTATTTTGTACGCATAAATAGAATAACAATAATTAAAATAAACATTATTCCAAGGCACAGCAAAAATATTTATGTGGAAAATACATTCAAGCGGATATATTTAAGAAAAAAAAAACCAACTTCGGTTCCATCTATATTCCGTTTCATGCAAATTCGTACGATCAAAAAGAAATTGATGAATACATACACGTAAAAATAGTAAAAAAAAAGCAAAGAATTTAAAATATAAACATAAATGTATTTGAAAATTAAATATTATAATATGAATTAGTTTGAAGTAAATATGTATATATAATGAATTTAGATTGTTTTATATATCAAACACACATATTGTAGTTAGTTATTGAACAATAAGAAAATCGTTAAAAAAAAGTAGAAGAGAAATTTAAATTTCACGAAAGTGCTGTAAATTTGAAGAATTTCAAACGGCACTTTCCTACTATGAAAGTGCCGCAGTGATGCAATTGCGAATTTTATATTCATAAAATTGCGTTTAAATCAAATTGTCACTAGGAAATTCTATTAAAATTAACACGTAAACGACGACCAGGTTAATTTCCGTGTTGAAATGTCGCAATCAATGATGTATAAAATTAAATAAAAACTGCTACCAAGCATGGCTAGTTGAAAAAAAAGGAGAAACCAGAAAGAAATGCATTTCGCTGAAAACAAAAAGAAATCGCATAAATTACAGAGTCGTTTATTTGTTGAAGCAATTAAGGGAACGTCACTAGAAACAGTGAGATTCGTTCTAGAGAGAATATATTTTTCTTTTCCGCCAAGTTCATGAATACAACGGTAGAATATGTAAATATGTAATATTTAAATCTATGTACATACACACGTACATATATAAATTAATGTTCACGATTTGTAAATAAGAACTTAATCATTACAACGAGAGAGATAAATCGGCTAAAATCTTCATAAACCCTTTGTGAGAATTTCGCAACAATAAGAACAAACTTTGAAATTTCAAAGCAAATTTTGAGGTTTTGAGGCAAATTTCGAGGCAAAGTGCATAAAAAGCACCAAAGTCGTACGAAAATTCAGACATAAGCCAAGAGCTCGACCGTCGGAGGATTCGTGGCGGCAAACAAGCCCTCGAAGGCGCATCATCGAGCATTTCTCCGGGGTTTATGAGCGAATTTAACACCTTGCCGAAGAGAGAGGCGAATTCAACCCCTCGCCAAAGCAAGGTACACGCCGAAATTGTGATGCTCAAGCGAAATTAGAAAGTTCAACTGAAACGGAGCATGTAAATGAATGTGCACGAACATAATTCCAGCGCCGTAAAACACCGGCTGGGCATGTAAGTGGATACTGAGAGAAGACAGGTAAAAGCTCTCCGACGATTGGGCACTAAGCCCGTATACATACGTATAATATATTAAGGGAAAAAAATCGAATTCAGAATGTTGCGAGAGGAGGAGAGATTTTTCGATATCGCCTGGAGAACCATTACAGTCTCTTGAGTGGATTTCAATGAAGTCGCATCTAATTTTAAAACTAAAGAGAAAAAAATAACACATATGTATATGGATGTAAGATAAAAGCTCAAACGTCGAAATTACTTTCAATGAAAGAAAGCATAAAATAAATTTTATGAACAACGAAGACTAACGATATACATTTTACAGGCATAAGACGAACTGGATAAAAAACGAAAAATCTTCCGTTTTGCCTTATGACATTTCACTAGACGAAATATCAACACGGCAACTGCTCTTTATATTCATATTTTACGAGGCAAAAATGACACGTTTCGTGCGCTCACTGGGGGAATCTAAACACGATTTACCTCATAAGTACATAAAAATGTACACAATAGGGACAATTTCTAATGGGACAGAAATCGATTTTTGCTATAACACGATAATAATATCAGAACCAATCCATGTATTTATATAAAAAGCGCAAATGGAATCAATGCACGTATAATGTGAAACACTAAAAGAAAAAAGTGATTCAACGCGATAGCACGAATAAATACCATCCAATAAGGAATTATTCGCTATTTAACACGCCGGATGACTCCGCCGGGACTTATCTATCCAACATAGGAATTAATTAACCCCACTAAGTGGATTAGACGGATATGTACGTCACGGACGCCAAGACGGGATACTCTCTAAACATACGAAGTAGTATACTTAAAACGATCGGGACTACGAGAGAGGCATTTTAAATCCGTAAACATCTCTTGTGTGAAATAAATAGCACACATACGAATCTCGCAGGAGTGAGTTCTCCGTTCAAATTTAAACCCGTCTGTTCTTATCAACTGTTCTATTTTAAAGGCGGCCAGAATTCTCAGACATTGATGTAATTGAACCGTCAATGGGATTCGGCTAAAACAAGTTACAGAAGACAATTCTGCTTGTTCCGCTATCTCAAAATATGGAACTGGAAAGTCAGAAACAATATGCAATTCAAACATTGCGAATTCGATCAGAATTCTGAAATAAAAATTGGAATATGTTTGTTTGAAGTTTGCGAATACGATGAGAAAATTCAGGTCGAAGTGAAATTGTTTCTATGCTACTTTTCAGTTTTCAGATATATTGAATATGATGCAGATTGAAAATGCAACAAGAAAAATGATCAAATCTAAAAAATATGAAAATATGTACTTTAAAACTATTATATATCTAAAATAAGTTTATTGATTAATAATAATAATGTAAGTGAAATAGATAGTAAATAATTAATCATGAAGCTTCAAGCATTTATGTGCACTAGAGAAACTTCGCACAATGAAGCAAACAAAGTGAAACACGCGTTAAATAATGAAAAAGAATTTTCACTTACAAAAGAGCAGTATTTACTTATGAGCGAGAGCAAACTCTTAAGTCTCCTTACGAAGTTTTATGCCGGCGCAAAGTCATATTTCGCAAAAGACAAAACCATATTGAATAAATAAATCGTGGCACAATTGCGTTAGCCGCCGAGGAAAATTTTTGAATGGCTTTTCCGGCGCAAGTTTCGAGCGTGTGCGCGCTTTTCCGACCTGCCGGGAAAACGAAGAGTTACGACCGAGCCCGAGGAAAAACCGCGGGAAATTCAACCCGGAGAGAGAAAGAATATGCCCGACTACCTTTTTTTTTAATTTCGCTAAGGCGATGTGAATGGTTGATTCGCATAATTAATCATAGCGCATGTGCGGCTAATGAAATTCACGCCAAATAAAATTTTCAAAATAGTTGCTATGTAATGAATTTCGTGTTTTATCAGAATTTTCATTAAACTAAACGCTAATACTTGATGGTATATATAAAATGATATTTCATTAACTAATAATATTAAAGCAATATTTCTAACTTTGAATAGTTAAATTTCTTAATTTGAAGAGAATAAAGTGATTCATTCGAATCTCTTCCCTATGTTATGTTAAAATTGCATCAAATAGGCTTATAATGTAAGTAATATTAAACGTATTATACAATTATACGTTTATTACGTCTTTTTTGTGTGCTATTTATACCAATTTTCTCGTTTGTGTTTCTAGCCATATTTTAATTTCCTTTATGAGTCACGATAATTGGTTCTGACGAAAACCGTTAATTGCATCCTTTCGTCTGGATACGATACCGATTGCGTGTCTGCAAATAATTATCAGAATATTGTTATATGTACTCGTATAATATTATTTCGTGATGTTTTCGAATTGCGCTTTCGTGCATTCACTAATATGCTATAATATAATAATCATCAATTTGTTTCATAATAGATATTTCGACGAGAGTATGCACTTATAACACGATAATAATACAAATGAGTAAACGTCTAAGATTGATATGAAATCGATATTTATTTATAAAACGTCTAGATCATGCCAACAACTTTAATTTTTAACAACAAAAACGCACATTCACCCATAACAAATTGAGTTTACAAATAACATAGAGGAAGTCGGGAAGGGGGGTAGTTTTCGTCGGCGAGGAGATTATCTTCGGGCTGTTTGTTTATCAGTAAGTTGTCGGAAAAGCGGAAATTCGATTTTCGCGTGTACGATATGACCTTATCGCATCCCGGTGATGATTTCTTCGTATCGGCTCCAGAACGAAAGCTGAAAAAAAGTAACGTTTCCTTCCGGTCTTTTCTCACCCTCCGAGACCCGATGTCCGAATTTTCCGGTCGGCCGTGTGGAAGGTCGACGACTTTTCCACGTATTTTGCGTTACATTTTTGCTGTCGAGTGTATTTCCATTTAGGATTTGTCCCGCGCGTGAAAAGTGTACGTGACGACAAAAAAACCGGTACAAGAGCATGTCAAATACAAAGATTTTCTCTATAAAAACCCATTCATTCGGTAGAAATGAAAAAAAATCTCTTTTTTCACTAACATTGAAATGATGATATTTTACATCCTCAAATATAAATTAGTACAATGGCCGCTCATTCGCATACACTCACAGGATGAAGAAACGTGACATTATACCGCGTCCTCGGCGGTAACATTTCATCCGCAAACATTTCGAATTTACAAGGGGTCGTAAACACGCGTACATAAAGGACGACCGGAACGAAGGATGTTTTTGTTCTAGAAGCCTTTTTTCCCAACAGACCCGTCTCGAGTTTGACGGACGTACTAACCGGGACACCACGTGGACCGGACACGTGTCTCCACCGAAAACATCCGTGCGGTCTTCGCATGGAATGGAGTCGGTTTTTCTTTGTCCCGCCACTTGCTCGTAGAGAGAAACGGTTACAAGTGAGCTGTCTACTTATACGAGTCAAAATTAAATTATATCTATTTTTGTGTCTCATCAGTTAAGTTTACGGAGTAAGATGGAACTAGGACTTAGATACACGGTCTAGAAACTCGGATGCTTGGTTCCAAATTTTATACGGGTAAATGGTTAAACTACTTACATAAAATTATAGATGTGAAGCAACACAAACTTATCGAAGTTTCGTCTTCTTATGAAAATGTTCTTATTTCATCGTAAGATGTAAGACTAGGTATTAATTAGACATTTTCGATTTTGCTGGTGTGACATTTTTGTGTAGTATACAGAAGAAAAGCAACGTCATTTGTAAAAGTAACATTCGGAATACACACACTACACGCAAACTTGATTTATTTAAAGTACTAAATACGAATCAATCTAGAAAAAATAAATTTAAAAATCTATAATTCATTCTTTTTTTTTCAATTTCCATTCACAAAATTTCACAATATGTAGTAGGCATAAAGAGAGCGGAGAGCATCAATCGCTTACCTGTGTGACTCACTCATGCGAGGAAAACGATTTTCCCGGATATACGAAAGGTACGAAAATTAAATTTTTCAGTTCATTCGAAGTGAATGATTCGACAAGGAAGGTAAAGTTAGTAAGCAAAAAATGAACGAAATAAGAAAAATAAGGAAGAAAAAAAGTATTTTTTCGGTTCAAAATTCAAACAGAAGAGTGCCGTTTCTTGCAAGCTTTTTGATTACAATCTCGACCCATAAATATGAGGTGAGCTCGAATGCAACTTGAGGGCGGTCATAAATTTTTCAAACATAACGTATTTTTCAAGGAACTTTGATATAGAATGAGTTTTTTTGATCAAGTGGAAAGAAAAATTATCGCTATATTATATCTTCGTGCACGAGAACTGTATTTATCGAAAAAAAAAAACTTAATTGAAGTTCATATGAAAAATACAAATTTTGAATTCATTCAAAGAAATCAGCTAGTATGTATGTATTATACAAACATATACATAAATGCAATCGCATATTGAAAATTTCCCAAGGAAAACCCTTTGCACGTTTCCGGAAACACGGATCGAGAAACTCGATGGCATTAAGCAGATCTCATTAGACGCCACGTGCGAAATTATCGTCTCCGGAGGAATCCGAAACGGAACGGTCCAAATTGAGCGTGTTTGTCGGCAACCTTCAGTTACTTCGTTGACGCCGAAGATTTAATTTAAACTTGCATGCTCTTATTTAAAACTTAATCGGCACGGAAGGGAAAGCGGTAGCATTATATCCTCCAGCGGCGTATGAGACAATACGCAACTCCCGATGTTAGGGTGGCCGAGATAAATTATGGATTAATTGCAGATGCAAGCACGTGATTGTCTGAAAGGGGTTTCGGGTGTACAGTATATTCGGGCGATTAAAAGTTTTCATCTTCCTCTAGAAGAGATAAATCTCTTGAACGTGAGGAAAATTAGAACGCAGCGATGTTAAGAAAATTTCAGATTATTTTAGTTTGACACGACACGATAAAAAGTTTGATCATGTGGGTAATATTATAGCAGAAATGAAATCATAAATATTTTAATTCAAATCGAGTTGCACTTATCGTTCACTAATAGCACTAAAATTTGAAATGATATTTTTTTGGGCTGTACGGAGGCGGAGTAGTTAATTTATCACGCGAACATATTGCACGGTCATTTCTAACCGCTCGCCCGTATGATATACGACCTTTCTAATATCGCCGCATAAATTTCGAATCGTTCCAAATTTAAAAGTATAATAACCGAAACCGTTCCGCGAAAAGCAAATTCGTTTTCGTACGGACTGTTAAGCCACCCCTAATTAAAACATTATGTTGTACTTACTGGTTTATTGCCCCATCATTGAAAATGTTACCTTCAGCAGTGTTTCAAGGATACTTTAATAACTTTTTTTTTTGATAAAAATAGATTAATATAATTTATTAAGTCGACGTTCGTTTAATAATTTCGCTTCAAAAGTCTGAGATTATTAATAAAAATTCTCGGAATGACGCATAACAAATTTACGGCATATTAGAGCGTATGATTTATAAATACGTGATACGAGAAAACATTTATAACGGAATCATATTAAATGAATTTATGACATGGCGGTTTGAAACAAATATTTTTACATGAAAAAGCATACCAAAAATATTCGGTTAATATGTATCATTGGAATTTTTTTCATAAAGCCGTAAAACTTTTAATAAAATACAGAATGAAGCACGACATATAAAATATGATAATTATAATGATTGTACAATATTTAAATCGTAGACTATGTAATATAACCGTTCGTTAATTCAAAATAAATGCAAAATGAAAAACACGAACGGAGCAAACTTATGCATATTTAAAATTTAATTAAATGCCACACACAGCCCTTTTTGCACAAAGGTAAGAGAAGGAGAGCTTTGTGTGAGATGCTAACCCTCTTTTGCATATCCTTTTCCACATTGTTAGGGGATGTTTCGACTTCGAACGCGAACAAATCCCCAAAGAGGCAACGCAGGTATTAAGAACCAATTATAAAGATTATCGCGACAGGAATTTGATTGTTGCGAGGGAAACGATGCGACGAAATGCCCCGAGGGAAGATGATATCCTAAAGCGAGAGAATTACGTATGTAAGCTAAATAAAGGACTATCTCCAATACGACGTCGAATATAAAAAGTACACATGTGTACTATGTATCTCTTACGTATACGATTATATAATTGATACAACGCGCATGTGTATATTTTCAATTCTATCGAAATTTTCGGCGGAATAAAAATTGAGGCGTTTATCAATGGAGACAGTCGCACTGAATAAATTCGGGAAGTGAGCATTCGATGTAATTAATCCCGTTTAAAGCAACAATGGATCGAGATTAATATGGCGGATAGGAAAGGCCGTTAATTCAAAAGGGGTGTAATAATATCATCGGGTAATGAAGTAACTCTATTGGAGCAGTCAAATCGAGGATTATTTATGTGATGAGATCGATTTGTAAAGCTTCGTATTGTCCAATTGTTATAATTCGCTTACTAAATATTATCATAGGTACTATTATAATAGTTTTAAACTCTTACAAAAATATAAGATGGAATTATTTAACAAAAATAAAATGATGGATTAAAATAAAAAAATGTTTTGAGGGGGATACGGTTTTTTCTTGAATTTTTAAGCGCCCATAATATCAATCATATTTTTGTAAGAACTGCGGAGAAGTGAAACAATAAAGGCTTGCATAAAACCGTCAGTTTACATAAAACAATAAATTCCACCAAATAAAGTTCTTCGGCGAAAAAGTTCCGAGTCCCGAGAACAAAAGAAAACTCGTTGCGCATAAGTACCGAGCCGACTTCAATTACAATAATTAAACGTTTTTTCCCTTATTTCCTCTTCTTGAGGAGTGCGCAGAGGGACGGCGAAAACCGCTAAAGTTTCCAAAGACACGCACTAAAACACGACGAAGAAAAATACACTTATATTAAAAAATAAAAGAAAAGGGGCGTCCGAAGTGAGAGCAAGGGCTCGAGTTATGGAAGCTTTTCGAAATTATCGCAAGAGCACGCACCCTCCTCGAGAAGGGGTCGCCATTTCCGAGGGACTGCCTTAAATATTTAATTCGGCCTGGAAGAGTAATGGGAAAAGGCCGCAACGGCGTCTTAAAAACTTGTCTCTTGTCACAATTGATATTTAGAAGAGGCGAGATCCGAACGAGTCTAAAACGTGCGGGAAAATATGGGTTGGGAGTTTTTTTTTCATTCCGGAAGAGAAGTTTTCACAAAACGCTTCGAGGTTATAAAATGCGTGAATTAAGATTCATAAATTCAGTAAAAAAAGTTGAGTAAAATGCTTTCATAATAATTATTGAAATACTAGCCATTTTATTTTGAAATTAAATATGTACGGAGTTGATGAAAGCTTTATTTCTTTGAACTATTCTTATGTTAGATTGAGTCTGCAAAGTTTTACTCACATTGATAAATAATACATGGGAATAAGAGAACTCAATCGTCTCGCAACAGTTACCCACCGACTCATGAATAAATATGCCAGTAGTTAAATGGAGATTCAATCAATGGTGTTCGGTAATGGCCACTGATTCTGGGATGGTTCACTATATGCGCAATAGCCAGCAATGCAACAGGTCTTTGTGTACTGCAGATAAACATTTCATAGAATCAGAGAAAAATCAATAAATTCTAAGTTATTGATTTGTTGATAGAACGATATTGATATTTAATTTTCAATTATCAATAAGAAAAAATAAGAGATTCAAACAGATATTAAAAAAAATTAGGTATTAAATGTTCTACATTTTCAAAAGTATATTGTATACACCAGTTTTTTTAGTAATCAATTACTAAACAAAAACAGTCACAAATGTAATGCATAATATAGTTTGAGGATCTCCATCGGGTGTAACATACATAGAATATGGTGTTAGCAGAGTGCACGTAGTAAACTAAGTGTGTGCATTAGCCTATGCTCCGTGGATAATATGCAATATTGTATGACTTCGATCTTAGGTCTAATCGAACGTTAAGTGCAGTGAAACCTTTTACGGTCAACGTTGAATTATAATGGGAAAAGTCAAAGAATAATGAAACTATTATGTTAAAAAATAATAATGTGCACGCATAAATACGATATTGATATATTTTTCCGCTTGAAAGTATTCTACATGATAATACGTAAGTATTACATATGAAATTATCGATCAAGGCTGACAAACATAAAAGGCGCATAATAATATACATACAATTTGATTCCATGTACTTCCGGCGATTGTTGATTTATCGAATACATTGAAAAAACTATTATATATTGAGCACAAAAATCAAGAGAACTGAATTTTACAGAAAAATTACAATAGATGTAAGTACTGTACGTATATATTTTTGAGATGGAATAAGATCGAACGGAGAGGTTCGGATATCTATAATACAACATAAAACTAATTTAGAGTTTCGTTTATCTGCATTTGTCATGTCGTATACGAGGGACGGATGCAATTTCACCGAACCGATCGCTGCTTCTCATTGCGGTCGATCTAAATTGGATCTAAATACGGCAGTAATTTCGAACATAAAATGCCGAATCAGATGGGGGAACTCCCCGAGATTTATACAACGAAGAATAAAAAAACAATGGCTCGATTAGGAGCCGAAATCACGTGTTTGACAACTCGAACGTAACGCGCATACAAAATCGACTAACCGTAAACGGTAAATGGACTCGGGCGTTACCGAGATGACAATAACTGCTGTAATGATGACGATGATTGTCATCATTATTACAATGATGATAGCCGTCAAGTGAGACTTGCTTGAAGACAGTAAAAGCTTGTCGATTTCTCGGAACGCGTACGAAACCTAACAAAGGCGTATGAACGTTTCTTGTTATAAATATATATCTATGAATCATAACATGCAAATTTAATATTTGTTACGTAAGTAGATATATAAATTGAGATTATATTAAATCACAATTGAAAATCGAATATTACATATGAACAAATAAGAGTGAATTCTACACACATATGTATGTATATAGTCGAAGTTACCCTATTTATTTTGAAGTTAGTACAGCAGAAACCAACTATAACATCAGTATAATGGCATAATAATAAAGTTATACTGAAGTTGCATAGTGATCGTGGATATGTATAATACAATGTACGTATAGAATGGCGCAATTTATGGGGAGCTAACACGTTCGGCGCCCGCGGCCGTTTTAACACTTTGAGGACGACTTTAGCCGCATAATGCCCCCCAAACACACTGCTTCTAAAATACGTGTGTATATGGGGTAAGTATTATATTAAGCTAGGGCACTTAACGACCGATTTAACGCCGGCAACAAAATATGCCATTTTTCTTGGCTGGCGCAATTGTGTTTGAATTATGGCGGCTAAAAACGGAGGGCTCAATTTATACACCCACGTAGGTATGTTGTGTGTGCATTTCGGCTTAATGTTCAAAGTGCAAGTGAATGCTAAAAATTACCGCTTAAGTGCATATTAAGTGCGATTGCCGAGCTCTTTAGAACGCTAATATGCATTGACGGCCATTTCGCAAGTGAAATGATAGTCGAGCTATTATTTAGAAAGCGTTACAAGAAAGCTTTTTAAATTTGATTCGTTTCTACTCGCGTAATTTTCGTCCATTTAAAGATATGTAAGTAAATGAAAATATCTGTTACATGTTTTTTTTAACAATAGAATCAATAATATAATATGAAAAAATATGTCATAGCAGATCACTTAAATATTATATTAGATACATACGTATTTTCAGATATTCAGATTTCTAGCTAGTGAGCTTGAGGTCGAATATGTAGCTTTAATACGCAATATGGAATGGAGGACATAACATACGCCAAAGCCGGATTTCTCTATTGTAAATAAAGACGACGTTCGCGAAAAACCGCAAGTCAAGCGGATTTGTGGTTAACTATTATATGTCGCGACATAACGATTGCTACACATTCTACATACATACACTTTCATACATTTTGAATAATTATTATGGCAAAAAAGTCGTAATCATTCTAATTCTAAATGCAATCAGATGTATAACGAAGTTAATCGTTTATCATTTGTTAACTGTTTTGCAAGTTTCTCAGAAATATATTATATTAAATTTACTTTTTATATAGGGTTTTACTAGAAATTCCGAAAACCTCATAGATTTCTTACATTTGAATCCAAAGGGACGCACCCCCCGAGGGCAGATTCTCGAAGCCTTCAAGTGGAACAAGAGACTTATAATACATAATATATGTATGTATGTCGAGACGAAAAATACCGATTATCGTGCAAAAGAAGACAGTTTTATATTATATTTATTTTTTCTTAATGTAAGCAAAAAACTTTGGCAAAAATTCTAGGCAAAACACTGTATAAAATGGTAGAAGATGAGGTTGGGGATAGAAGTTCTTTATAAATTGAGGACGATCGAAGCCTTTTTTTCCGGAGCGTAGACGGGACGAGTTCGTACGGTCGCTTCGTATGCAAATTTATTGGTTGTCAATATGTATGAAAACTGAACGAAGAGACTTTCAATTTTAATAAGTCCCGTGTGTGTACATTTCTTCGCTATTTACTAGTGAGTGACACTCTCATGATGGAACACAAAGAAGCATTCTATTTTAAGAATATTAAAAAAAAAAAACAATTTCGTTGAACGCGCACATTTTGCTAAATTAATTGTTAAATCTTTGGTGAAATTGCAACCTATATCTGAATACAATATATTTCAGCCTTCAGTACAGAGCGGCATCGAATTTCACACACGAACGGACTCCATTTAGGCAGGAGACTTCTAAAAGAGAGCCAGGCAACGCAGAAGCAATTTTCAATTTTCAAGAAGCGAACAAAAGATTGGCAAGTATCGGGTGGGCCCTTTGGCACATACACGCACATGTACAAATAAGGGAGCATAACTTACGTACAAATATAAGGCCCGACTGTTTGAGACGTGGATTTATTGAGTATCCCGTAGGCGTTGGAGTGGGACTAGGTTCGCACGATTTTGACTTTAAGGCGAGGGTAATGTCCCATGGGAGCCCCCGAGGAAAAGGGTTGAAAAATTGATTCACCCCGATATAATAATTGGTATTTTGTGGCCGGTAGCAACGTCAGCTGGCGATGTTCGTAAAGAATTATGCTGTAAGTTGTTGTTGTTGTGGCGTTGATGAGGAAAATTCAGTAATAAAACAAAAAAGGGCTTCCACAAATTGAACCTTAACTGAGTTATAATACATGAAAGTATGTATTAATCTTTTTTTTCCTTATTTTAATTGAAAACAAACATGAAATTTTCATCTTGTGAAAACAAAAACCGGCATGAAAAGAAACCGTGGCCTGTAATCAAAGAATGCAAGGAGGGGCACATATACTAAATGAATGTTTATGTTGAATCATTTCAGTTTCTCTATTATGCCCGTATAGAAAAATAAAACAGAACAGAATTGAAAAGAGTCTTAAATAGTGTTCATACGTACGAACAAAGACGTTCTCGTTTATTTCTAAAGCGAAATGGATGAAAATGAGTTTCATGACACTCGTGTTGAAAAATGCGAAGAACAAAAATACAAGAGCGTCTGAAAAAGTGTAAAAATCGTAGTATACAGAAAGAGACGTCGAAGAACGAACCACTCGATGGAAAATTCGAATTTCAGTACATACATAGGTACTTTGAAGCATGTATTATATTTAGAAGAGTGTGTTCGCTTCGACTGAAACTTTGGCGAACAACTCGAAGAGACGCCAAATAAGTATGCGCGCCTATGATGAAAAATGTCGCTACATCTTCGCGATAAAAATACGATGAAAAAATGAACTCAAATAAAATTATGAAGACGAAAAAAATATTCTGAAAAAATAGAAAAATTCTTGGGCTCGATTTGAAGCATGTACATATGCATAATATTTATACTGTACATACTATAAAATATCATACGTATAATATGTATATCTAGACAAGAAGTCACTATATCCTCACTTGTAATTTAAAAATGCATGAAATTTGAAAAATTCAACATTTCATTATCTCCTACAGTCGATTTTCTTAGACAATTATTCCGTTGAATAATTGAAGTCAGCTTCCAAGATGTATTTCGTTAACAAGTCAGACGTTTTGTCCACCATTTGTCGCATCGTACGTGCCGTTCCTTTTGTAGAAAATTTAATTACATGGCGAGAGACTTATTAAAAGACGAAGCGTCATTAAAATGAGATGTTGCCAGTATGCTTGCTATCATATCCTTGTTATAACTACCTTGAAATTTGATATTTTCAACATATTTCAAAAAATACAACGGAAATTTAAAAACACTGGGGTTAAATCATCTATAATATAAATACGCTAAGCGTATTTGTACGTTTGTACGTTTGTTTGTACGTCTGTCCGGGATTTTGTATGGAAAATCTTCAAGCATAGCAGCTTTGCATCTTTTGCACCGCATTTGATTTGAAACGAAACAAAAATACGGTAATTTGGATCTTACGGCCGATGCAATAAGATCTCTTTTCGTATCTTCTGGATATTTCGGAAAAAAATCTGTGTATAAATATATTCATACAAATATAACCCTTAACGCTGATTATCGATAGGTAGCATTTTCGAATATCAAGGTCAATGTCGGGCGCGGCGCTCGCTTTGTTTACATTTTCAAATATAATAATTAATTTTTGAAAACAATTAATTTTCGGCCATTTTGTTTTTGTCGCGTCTCGAAGCACGAATCGGATCGGATCGACCGGAAATTCGTTTCTGACCCTTCAATGACCGAACAATTAACACGTTTGGAACCGATATATTTTTAATATTTTTTTTTAATTATATTACGAAATTTGAATAGCATTTTTTTTATAATGACTAACGAAACTTTAAATTGATCATATAAATTATATGGTTTGTTTATAATAACCGAAATATAAATATGTATTATTTAGTTTTGCAGCTCAATGAATGCTGTTCCAGAGTTTTATTTGATTTTTACTTTTTGAGTTCATTTTAATTTTGTTTTTTATAATAATCAATTTTTCGGAAACAATTATTTTCGGTCTTTTTTATATCGCATCTGTGAATATGTAAATTGACCGGAAATTCGTTCTTACACATTAAAAACTGGACAATATTTTAACTCATTCAGACTTGATTTTTTTTTTCAATATTTTTCATGTATGTAAATTATGATTACAAACAAAGCCCGAAAGTTAAAGTTGAAAATTTTCGCGGCAAACGTATCAGCTGTTTAAGAATTCTTTTCAATGATGTATGAAATCAGTACTAACTATTATAAACAAAAGATATTCAAATTATTTTCAATATATTAGGTACGTCAATTTCTCTTAATATTAATAATTTTCGAATATTCGAAATTGTGAACGAGGGTAGATATAGATCGCCTCAAAAATTATAATCTTAGGTACTACTGCTAGTTATAATAAATCACGATTACTTGTATGCTTTTAAATTGTGCTTTATAATTTTATTTCAATGAGAATGAAAAAAAATATTTATCGAAAACAGTAATTAACGCATGCGAAAAAATATATATTTATAAAATATAATATATAATATAAGTATGTTGTTTGTTATATTTACATTGTAGATGAGCAAAAGCTATAAATTTTCTTAGCGAAAAGAAAAAAACAACAATATAAATAATGCTCGGGCATTTCATACATATTCAAATATAAACATGAATGAAAATATAGCTAAGACACAAGAGAAGCTTGATAAAGAAAGCTTTCAACCCTTAACTAAGTTCTACTAGTCAAACTTTCAATATGAGAGCACATAAAACAACCCTATCAATGATGAATTTTGTCGTTCGATCAAACTGCATTAATAATTTAAGAGTTACATAAAGTTCAAGAAGAGGTTTATGATTAAACATTATTGATAAATGTTATATTAGCAACATAATTTAGTATGTGGTAGATACCTATAGAAAAGTTTGTGGATCCATAAAACAGCCCGCTTGCTCTCGTAAAAAAGTGAATATACGGATTTCGGCAAAAGCTTTCAATTTAACAGTTTTTTGTGTTACGACTGTATATTATTGGCTACGAAATGACGTAGCGAAGTTTTGAATATGTGTTTCGATCCTTCAACGATAGGGTAGTATCGTAAAATCTATTTTATTGAGTTAAGATAATAAAATGAAAATGGAGAATCAAAAATAACATTATCGTATTATAATTCGAAAATTTCATGGAAAATATTTCCTACAAATCGTGAGAATAAGAAAATTAGTTGGATGAAACGATATTTGATTATAAAATTCAACACTGTGAAATCGAAATTAATGAAAGCTTGTACATAGATAAGAAAAAGAGAAAAATTTAATCTGATATTTAAAATATTACAGGAAAAAAGTAAGAAATTTCGCTCTGTTATTATTAAACGCAAAAGCTACGACGACGCCAAAAGCTAATAAACGCCAAGGCGATCGAGAACGACAAAGGCTTCACGCTCGAAATCTCAGATTTTTTTTCACAGAGAAGCTTTTTTTTACACCACTAAATCTTTTAGCTCTGGGAGGAGAAGAGGAAAACTCAAAAAGCGAGGAAAAATAATTTTACGAAAGCGATCTTTCTGCGCGTCGCGTGGGTAAATACGTTAAGATCGAGAAAATCGAAAACGACGCCACTTCAGGCGGAAATCGCGTAATGTATCTTTTATATAGAAAAATAGTGAAATTTTATTGAAACATTTCTGAAAACGAAAAAAGCTCTCGATTTTATCGTTAATGAAAATTTAAGGAATGTTTGAACAGCTTCAGAGACACGGTCGGTTAGTCCCGCTTCGTTCATAATATTCATACACATGTATGATTAACACGAGGTTCAAATGTAGATTGAAACAAAACAGAGCATACATTAAAAGCTGAAACGCTTTCAGTTGAAGCGGAATTCGTGTATAAAAGAGAACAAACAAGCATAGAAGGCTTAGGCGCCGTGTCGTCTGCTTTCGACAAACTTCAATTTAGTAAGCCTAGGTTGCATCTTCTAAATTCCACCGAAAGTACCTACTCTCCACCTCGAGATTATATTCCAGAATAAATTAGGAAAATCGAAATCGACGTTGAATCAGTAATGTGTGCCGAAAGCGACGGTCGAAATTTGTTTGAAATTGAAACGAAAATGCGGAAAACTTTTGATTCAAATCGACGTGAAAGTTTATTTAAAGAAAAAGCAACATTATGCCGGTTTTAATTTTCGATGATTTGCATAAAGAGCGCGTAAAAAAATGTGTCGAGATTTGATTTTCTGAAAAATATTTCAACGATACGAACGAAACGATGACGGGTCGCAAACATGTAAAGTAAGTGAGCGACCGCTGAAACTTTTCATAAATAATTCATGAAAACGGTGGCAGTAAAATTACAGTATTGCCAAAGTCAATCGACTTCAGCTTGCGTGAGCGTTTTTACCAAAATTCATAAAACGTCCTCGTCAATTTTAACGATGGTACCAATAGCGAGATGAACATGGAAAAGCATATAGAATTGACAAAATCAACCCCCGTGCGCCTAAAGCTCAATATCCAATATGCATATTGATGAAATATGAAAAAAATATTTTTTTTCTAGATATAGAAAAATAAAATTTTGGCACATTTTCAATAACAGAGTAGCAAATATATTTTTTGTAACACAAGTATCATTATAAGCCAAAACTGTATATTTTAAAGGATGTGGCTATAAGAATACTGGGATATACTCGTATGTATGTAGATGGGCCGTGTACGAATACTAGATTATACGTACACGTTCATACAGCCAGATCCTATTTTAAAAGTGAAAATAAATTGGAGGCACATTCACAGGGCGCAAGTTATCAGAGGGAAGCATCGAGTGGTGTAAAATTCTTCGGTCTCGTAAGGGTTGGTCCGTTAAAGGTCGAGTCGAGATAAGGCACGGCCACGAAAACCGCCCCGTACATACAATGTATAAATATGTTAATATTTATTTGCGAGCTAATGACGGCACGGCACACACGCGCTACTCAGCTACTACGCAATTTACTGCCGGCCCAAATTGCACCCCCTTCATTCACCACGGGGAATCTGTTGATCTACGCAGCCCTTGGCTCAGCTTAACCCCCTTCATATTCCACCCATACAAAATGCTCTATAAACTTTTTTTTTTAATCATTAATAGGTATGAACCGCTCGTGAGAATTTTGTAAAATAAAATTTGAAAAATAACTCGAATACGCTTACTTTACTCTATATAAGAAAAATAAGATGAAAAGTTTATGGGTCACATATGTATGTCTTGTAAGCTACGAATTATTTACGTTTGCGTATGTGATGCACGTTTGTATTTTCCGTTAAACGCAATTTATTGCCTAATATTTGTGTTTGTAAACGACATTTCCTGTCTGGCAGTGTGACCTTACACGTATTATTGTGTGCAGTATATTGGCAAACGAATTTATATTACAATTATTATTTACGTAAAACATTTCAGTTTCATATTACATTTTTTCCACATTTATAATAATAAAAATATCATGCTACAAAAAATATTAATCAAAAATATGCACATAGCTCGATAGATCAATATTCATATGAACATCTGTTCACGACTTTAACTATTCAGTAATTATAAACACACGTTCATATTATAATATTATATATGACTAAATAATGCGGTAGAAACACATCTAATCGTAAACTAAACATAAACCCAACACGGAGTTAATTCAAAATTTGAGATTCAAAGACATGACCCGAAAACGATATGTAATCGCATTGTAGAGAGGCGTGTAAATTGAATTGGTGCCATTCGTGACCGCTTTGTACGGGCCTTTCGTAGGTTTCAGAAATAGCGCGATCGTATATTTCGTCTGGCAAAGGCCCTGGCACAATTCCTCCATTAAGCGTTTCGGTTTGAAGAATGACCAGTCCGGGTCCCTTCGGCCCACCGGGGCGCACTTTTCACCTGTTGAGGCTTTATCCCTTTGTTTCGCAGGGGCGAAAGTCAAACAGTTTATTGTGGTTATGCCCGGGCCCGTATTTTAAACCGTTCCCGCCCGAAACGAAGCGTAAAATTCAAATTCGGTCATGGCGCAAGATTGATGGAGGGACCTGGAAGAAAAAGGTGAGGTCCCATTGTTATGTGTGCAGCTTTGTGTTACGCGCGCATATATGTATGTGCTCCGTCTTTGTAATGTTAACGCTGAACTTTGTTAGTGAAGAATGTTAATGCCGCGGCTTATCGAAGGTTTGAAAATCTCGTTAAGCTCGCAAAAGCGGCCGTCTCTTATCGTAAAGCTCCGTTCACATTCGAACCGGACAATGGAATATCGTTACATGTGCACTTAACGTAAATTAAATGCGAAATTATAATTATTTTCTGCATGCCATCTATAATATAATATCGTTAATAGTACGTATTATTCTAATGGGTGATTTAAAACACGCTTAGAATTATTATAAACGATCGTACCCATATATTATATATTCTGTTTATTGATGACATAAAGCACACATCTCATAAAATCATTGTTAGCTCAATGATCGGCACAAGTGTTAAAATACTTTCGATTTCTGTACTTAATCAATCACTTTTTTAATATACGTATATGTATGTGTATATTTGAAAAGAAGATTTATGCATAAACTTCAAAGATTAGTGAAAGTAGGTGCCTGCTTATGTTATATACACACACGTACATATATTAAAAGTGTATCAATCATTCGACATTTAAACGAAGCTGTGAAAACGTGGTCACGGAAAATTAAGCACAAGTGTTACACAACATAAAGGCTAACCGACGGCGACGTAACATGCACCTAACAGTGACATCGAATGATTTACGATGTTGTAAACGTCCATCTACAACACCGTTCAATCAATTATTCGCGTAGAAGCATTCGATCATCCGCACAAGGGACAATGTCTCCCGCGAGGCGAACGGCCAATTGAGCACACACATGACGATTGAACCCATCGACCGAGACACCACTCCACAAAGGAACATTCAACAAAAGAACCATCTAGAAACTAGACTCCGCTCGGATTAAACAGCCAGATGAAAGCGAAATACGAACCGAACACCCAGAGCAATCTGATCGACGAAAATCTCTCGCCGCAAACACTTCTCACAATCAGAGTGTGTTTTATGTAGCCGCATACTAAATAAAACTTTGTCTGAATATCGATTTTTCTTAAACGAATCTAAAATGACACATCAATCCAGCACGGATTGAACAAAATCTATCGAAAATGTCTCTTTAGCGAGCGTAATATAATAGGTATATAACATTGAAGAGTTCATATTTTCATGCATGATTGCTCGTTTGCGAAAATGGATTGATAGAGTGTGTTTGCCAGGTGCGAGAACGTTCGCACAAAGTGACGTGTATAAATTATGTATGGATTACGGGGCTGGAACGTGCGCTGGATGATTAATTCTCGTTTTTGCAACAAAACAAAATGAAACAAAACGGGATTACAGGTGGGAGGAATTCGGAAGTAGGCTGTATCGGATTCTTAATTGGAACTCGGCTACGGGGGCGGACTGACCCCTTTAAACGGATCCTCTCTTAATGCTCGTTATGGACGAAAAATCTACACAATTTAATGTATTCAACGTTTCCATAAAAAACAAATTGTATCGAGTCACAAATATTTCAGTCTATTCGGACGCAAAGAAATTTTTTGCATGATTTACAAAATAAATGCCTTTCGATACGGCAATTAATATAAGAAGAAAAAAATAATTCGATTTCATTTTTTTCGGTACATGTTTTTCAACATTATCAATTTGACTTTTTATTGAAAATTGTATATGATAAGCAATTTCGCGTTGATATGTGATCATTGACATGTAACGAGCGTAGCTCTTTTTAAATTGCGATTCTTGTAATGGGTTGGTTCGTTATTTTAATACAATAGTTACGAGATATCTCGTAACGAGCTAACCAGACGAACAAGAACACGAACGTGAAACAGGCTAAGGGGATGAGTCAACCCCATCGTCGAATGTTTTAATGTGGGCATTAAGTTTTCTCTTACACACTTGATGAATGGAGTGTGAAGGGTTAACACTAGAACGCACTGAAACAATTTGTTATCAGTTGACGTGCTAAAGCGTTGCAATTAAACTTGCAAGCGCTCATACCAATAAATTTGATTAAATAAGGAAAGCTTCACTTGTGATTAAATAGAATATTTTGATTCACTAATTAAAACTTACATTATTTTCCATATATTTAAAGAAAAATTTGGTTTAAGAAATCAAAATGATAGAAATAATAATAATAATAGCAGTAGTAAGGAGATAAAAATTGCAATCTTACACCTACAAGAAAAATCAGCCGATTTAAATTTCAGACACGCTCGCCAATAAGTAGTTCGATAAAATACAAATTGCTTCAATATAGAGTGGATTTAGTCAATGGGAAACAGTGGAAAAAAAAGGACGAGTCATTTGTAGAAAAAAAAGATTGAGTATCGCAGAACGGCACATTCGCTCGAAAATAATTCACTCTGAACGATAAAATGGAACGGATATAACGACGAAAGATTATTCAAAGGCGTCTTCGCGTCTGGCATTCGAGACAGTCTTTGTCTAATCCGCTTTGAATATTTTTTTTTACGTTCGTCCGCCATGAATAATAGGGGACATCTAATGTAGTATCACGAAACGTCAATAAATTTATTCGAATGCGTCATATAGAAAATCAAATATGCATAGGGGAAATAAAACGTTCGATAAACCCAAGTTAAATTTTATCTGGATGAAAATATTGGATTTTCCAAATTTAATTAAAATTCAAAAGGAGAGACCGTTATTTGGATTTGCAATATATTTTTATTTGTTCAAGAAGAAAAATGATCAATACTGTATGTGATACGGTAAAAGATCGTATAGTGGCAATATCAAAATCTGCATTGCGCAACAGGTGCGACAAGGATGGCCTCATGGACAAAAAGCTTGTGCGGGAAAGAGAAGCGAGATTTCCTTGTCGGAAAACTAGGGCGAGGAATTTTGGAAAATGCGCACGCACGCCGATTAAAAAATGCTGTTGAATTTTCATTCGTCCTATGAAAGAAAATGAATAAGCGCCGCTGAAAAAATAACTATAACGAAACGTGAAAAATCTGCGCGGAAAACTTTCGAAATGCTCCGTTCGAATGAAAAGGAAAAGGTTGAATTATGATTTTTTCTGTGGCCAACGTAACGTGAAACGATTCCGTGAAAATGATTTTTTTCCATCCGCTCGAAAAATATTCGCAAATTTCCTTACGTGAAACGATATAATGAGATTTTCTGAAATGTTCTGCTGAAAAAAAATGAAATATATTCTTTCAAACAACAAATATTTGAACAGAATCTATTGAAGCTATCTGCATTGTTTCAATGTGTATAAAAAAACATTAAACCCTTAAACATTTATGTGTAGCATATTATAATACATACACGGAACATTTTATTCGTGTTTTTGTACGGCGAGGTTTCCTCAAGTTTTAAGGGACGGACCGCAGCCGTGTTAATGGCATCTATATTTTCAGATTAGACGTTTTTCCAAAGACAAATTGAGGCACGTCCGATCCCGTGGGCCTCCTTAGCGTTGATCAATAGAACCGCATACGGATAGAAAACAATACATGAGGGCAACACAATCCAGGAACGCAAAATGCATAATATATACCCATATATACACACTCCGAGTCATAAATATGCTCAAGAACGGTGGAAATTCAATGCCTTCCTACCTATAATATCATATAAGTTCGTGATTAAATTCTCAAATCTTTCGAAGGCAACGATAAAACATAACTAATACATGTGAATAGTGATTTCATTCAAGTCTGTTCTATTAAAATCCCAAGCTATGTCGTGCATAAAAAGCAGAATTTAAATAAATGAGAAAGATAGCCGATCTAGATCCATATGCATATGAGAAGAGAAGATATTCAAGCGCAAAGCCGAATCCGTCGTCAGGGGATTTTGAGGAGTTTCAAGCCGCTCTAAGGGCTGAAGAATTGATTTTGACGGCGGCACTCGGTAATAACGGCCAGCCATTAATTACCGCTCCCCTTACGGTAATCTTAATTACACACTGCGGATTAAACGGTTACTTCACTATGAATTTTCTTCGAATTCGAATCCAGGCCGGGACCCATCCGGTTCGACTGCGGAAGGGCTGGTTGTACGCGGTGAAATTGGATAAAGTTTGGGCTCGGCCCTAAATTTATACCTATGTAGTATAACGGTTTGATATGGTATGGGCGTAGGCGTTAAATTTCACGTCAAACTTGTATCAAACATTTTGGGATAAACGCGGAAATGATGCGAGCCGATCGTGTCCATTATTTCACAGTGGAACGAGTTTTAAGAAACTCGATCAAATTTCAATATGGCAACGAATAGATTTGCGGCCGACGGGTATCGAGAGATGAATTTCATTTAATTGAAATTGAGCAATGAGGGAATATTTATACGGTGTCAATAAGAGAAAAGTATCGAGGAAATCGCATCTCGAATTCCGACGAATAAGAGAAAGGGTCTCGCTATAACTTAATCCAGACAATAATATTGAGAAATAATTCTCATAGGCTGGAACAATACGAATCGAAATAATCGCACTGAAGATTCCGCTCAAATTGTGCTTCAGAAATCCGACCGAAACAAATATTATTAATCCAGAGAAAATGAGGAAGGCTCCGACAATACAAATGACGTTGCTGAAACGATCAAACTATAATACACATTTATTTATGATTTTCAACAAAATTTTGTATTAATTACGCCAATATTGAAAGCAAAACGAAGTGTGTTAAGAAATTATTCCTACCTCAAATCGAAATCATTTATTAATTATTACACAATATGCGAGTAAAAAAAATATTTCAGCTCATATAAAATGGTAGTGAATGAAATGAATAATTTGGGTCTAGGCCTCCATAAAAATATTTCTTTTATAACAGTCGATATGTATTTTTTTCTGTGGAGGGAAAAACACACAGTGGCCATGAGAAATGAAGTAAAGTAGAAAAGCACGCAAAGCCCGACAATAAGTCGCAAGCATCGAACGAACGTTTCACCACCGCACCGCTTCTCTCTACTACTTCTGTTACCATAGATGGTATCTGTTTGCCATAACAAACTAATTTACCCCCGGTCGGGTCCGCGGTGTAATTGCCGACAAAACTGCGCGGGTCGCGAACTTTCCGATCGGTATCTCGTCTCGCCGACGATTTATAGCCCAGAAACACAACTTTGCCCGGGAACGGCCTTTATTTACTGGAACTGTATGCTTCGTTGTGATTTTTTTATTTTTTATTTTCACTCCAGCGGATTCGTGATAAGTGAAAATTTCTTCACTGTTTTTCCTCAGGGCGTATTTCTCGGAAATTATGCGTTACAAGAATAGCCGATTTATACTTTTTTTAACATATATGCACGATTATGTTGTTAAAAAGTGACAAATTATGTAAATGTTTCAATTCGACGTTTAGAAATTAAAAGAAAGGTTGACTGAGATGAATCCATTTATCTCACGATCGGAAAAAAAACGCATGAAAATTCATTGGAAAACTTCAAAATGCCGTAAGCTCTTATCGCTTTTCGATTACTTTACAGGGAGCATAGTGGTTTTAATTACTTGAAAAGTTGTCTTCGGCAGGATGGCGTGAATATCAAAGGACATAACGTATGATATGATCGCGAGATGCACGAGCCACCATAGTTGGTCACAGGTCCGTGTGCGATACGTGTTTTATGCAAATTTCCGTTTATAATATTAAATGCGAACGGGACACAAAGCAGGTGCTTGCCAGGAGAAAGTTAGATTGGAACCGGTGGAAAAGTTGGCCGATTTGTGTCTCGCGACGTCAAAAATGTTTTATCCGCTACGTACTATTTCCCACCTTTGCGAATATGTATATTTTTCGATCCGCAGTTATTGCCGCAGACGTGATTTACGACCTTTATCCTCGAAGACGTATTGCGTCTCCTTCAATTTTGACAAAAATGACCCATGTGCTATTTTAATATACGATATTGGTTCCACTTCGCGTGAAGGGTTTTTCGGGTGCGATCAAAATGGATCGAAATTCGAAAACGATAAAAAAAAATCTATATTTATAAAAACATATACTGTACATAGCACTAAATTCATTGAGCTAGAAAAAAATAGAAATATATTAAACTAACGATAAGAACAAGAAGAAAAAACGAATTTCGTTTGATATTTTATAATAAAAGAATTTAAATTATCAAATTAAATAATGTTTATTCAGAAGGGTTCATTTGATCGAATTTAGTGTCACATACGAAATACACAAAAAAAAATTGAATTTGATTTAAGGTTATAAGATACAATTTTATAATTCGTATTTCCAGAATAAACATCAGATTGATAGTATTTACAATATGGAAGTAAGGTCGCATAAAAAAAATGTATAGAGTACGAAAAGGAAGCACTCAGTTCATCAATAGAGCTCCGAATTGCGAATTAACAATGGGGTTATTTACGAGGATCTGCAAAGGAACAATAAAGATCAAACCGGTCTGCGGAAGAAGTAACGAGGCCCGAATCGAGCCATAACATAACGTAACGTAACGTAACAGTATCAGTATCGGGGCAAGTCTCTCGTTGCTGCGAAAATACATTTATGCAGTTATTTTCCGGGGCTAAGCAGCACACCAAAAGAGCAAACGGTGAAATATGGCGTCGTAAATTCTCACTTCCCCGAAAGGTGTTTGGTCAACCCCTCAGCCCAGAACTCGGATAACAATCGCCGCGATAAACGAGCCGCACTTATCGTAAGTGGGGAGCATTCGAAAACGACCCTACGACCGAAGGGTTAACGCCGATAATTGAATAAGCGCGTAAAATTTTATCGAAGCTTTTTAAAAAGCGACGAAAACACCGACCCATAAGCCTGCCGACTCGTTATTATATTATACAAGCGTAAAGGCCGTCGAATATCAACGCCCAATTACTTCTGGGGTATTTTGGAAAAAATCAATATTGAAAAAAATAACGGTTACTTTGAGTAATTTTAATATTTATACTATTGCTATTATAAATAGAATAATATGCACGAATGTATTTTCGTTTCGCGTGTTTTCTAATTCGTTGAAAGGTTGATGAACGGTCGTTTCGTAGTTTCAATTTTCAGGCATGCAATTTTTTTCAAATTATAAATGTGCAGTTAGTTGCACTTGTTGAGTGCCACACGATTATAATTCGTTTTCAAAGCGAACGATGTTAAAGTTCGCAAACTTAAGCTAAGGGTTCATTTTAAACAATACTGATCACACTGAAATTCATAGATGGTTAACATTTTAATAGAAATAATACGATGATACTATAATCATACATTCATCCATAATAAAATTATATAAGTTGACATGAAATATAATAAACACTTTATTACAACATATTGAAAGAAAAATTGCTTTGAATGAATGCGTAACATAATTTTAAATATAATAGAAGATTATTAACGTGAGGCCAAAGTACTAAAAATTAGTTCGTGTTTCATATCAATCTCGATTTAATTTATAAAGTCACAGAGTTTTGTAATATTCAAACTTTTTTTATAATTTTGTTCATTTAGAGTAGCATTGAAGAAAAAATATAGCAGTAAATTATTTCAAATATCACGAAAAAATCTGAAATCAGCAACTACAATATTAAATAGATCGTTATTTTTTAACATTTAGAGCAATATTAAGATTATTATTCGTAAATTTAGGTACATAAATATCCATGAAATATAATCCTGATTTAGAACATCTAATGATCATAATAAGAAACATACAATGAGAACAGAGCACGTAACAAACTTACGGGGTTAGCATCATTTATTCAGTTCTTATCTCGACTATAAACTACGAAGGTTGAATTGAGTACATTTTCACATGACGAAAATAATACGAAATTACACAAAAAGGTAGATTGATCGAAGAAAAGCCGACGGCTGGAAAAATCGACGGTGCTGAAAATCTGCGTCGCGAAATTTACGCGCAAAAAATATTAAGTCCGAATCAGATGACGCGTGAATAACGAAATCGCCTGATGATCCGATTGAAATTAATGTAGCGTGCCAATAAAAAAAAAATATCCTACATACATACGTACAAAAAGAGAAGAAAAAAGCGGTTGAAAACTACGCAGCGTGTAGACGTAACTTTCGATGTAAATCTTCGACTAGCTTCGAATCCTCGAGTCGGAAACTAATCGCGAAAGTTTTAATCCCGCACGAGAGCCAACTTCAAGTGTACTCACTATATTGAATAGTATTCAATTTGGCGGAAAATTCATTCGCAAAATGAACATCTCTCGTGTGAAATCTTTTATAGCGTGGTAGCCTTGCATTACGAGTAGTAAAATATACGAATAATACACATATGCGGACGTTCAGAATAAATTGGCCTGTACGTTGAAAGTAATAATTAATTTATTGCCAAAATTAAAATACATAAAAAAAAAATGGAAACTCACCCTAAGTATTCTCCTCAAGATGAATCTGAAACAAAAAATTAGAAATTTGGTTATTACGAACACCATAAATAGTGCAATATTGGTGATATATTCGGAAGAAAGAACGATTCTTGCTCGATTTACATTTCAATTTTCGATATCAGATATGGCAACCTATTAACGGACACGGACAGACTTAATGTAATTTCCTACCAGGCGAGAATCTCAGTCGAACGAGGACAAAAAATGCTACCTTTTCAATATTAGCGAAATTTTCGATTAAAATTGATGAAAAGTTGAGAAAACGTGAACGAGATACCGTTGATTTATAATTGAACGAGGACATCGAAATAACCAAATAAAAAAAAGTCAATTTAACGAACACGAATTAAGAGAGTGACGTTGATTGTAGATCGAGTGAAAATGTCGAGCGATTGACGTAAATTCGAAATATGAAATGAAAAAAAAGAGTGAAAAACGCTCGAATTTTCTGCTCGGCACGTTCAGCTTAATTGGAACTCTGTATTGATTTCTACTTTCAGATATTTTTGTTAAGAGTTGAACAATAATAATTACAAGTAATTGTAAATCGAACAAATTATATGTAGCTCACATGCATTTATATCGAAGCTATAAACGTTAAAAAAGAAAATATTTATTACATCGAAATACGTAATTTCGAAGATGTCAGAATAAATAAAAATACATGTTATATAAAATAATATATTTATAACGTTATGAACATTTTGTGACGTACAATAAAAATATAATATCGATATGCATAAAAGTTATTTGGAATCGTCGAATTTCGTTTCATTTCGAAGAAAATCGATCGATCTTATATTATATTTAGATAGTACGATTCCAACAAACGTGTAATTTGAGCACATCCAATATACGATTTCACAACATTGGAAGCATCGTATGGCAGAAACCTCAACGCTGTCGGTTGAATTACACAATAGAAGCGTTAAACATTTGAAATTAACTTAATAAATATCGGGAGTGGCTACGGATTCGGATGAAACATCCTCGAGAGCCTTTTCTCTCTCTCCCGGAGCCGTTAAAAATTTGGGTGAAATTTTCTCGCCGCGTTCAATTTAATGTATAAATGGACCGGAAATTTGCGGGGGTGCGTTCAATATTTAATCGAATAAGCCGCCCCGCGTCGGCGAAAATTCATTTCGGAAAATCGGCAAGAGTGGTAATGGCTGCGGAAAACTCGCCCGACAAAACACTTCTCAGGTGGGAAAATTTCGAAGGAGGATGATGGTGGTGGTGGTGGTGGTAAAATGTAATGCAGCGCAACTTAAGTACTAGTATTAGTTAGACTTCGTTTTTACGCTGAATTTAAAATCGAAATATAACCCAACGAACCACACTCGAATTAGGATTATTGGTAAAACTATATAGTTATCGACTTCGAAATTCGTTTATTCTAATAATATAATTAGTATTTGCTCCGCACCCTTATCATGTACATATTTATCATTAAAATATTAAATTAGTGAATTGATAACAGAAAAAAATAGGAATTCGAAGATCAGAAATTTATAGATGAAAAATGACCATTAGGCATATTACGTGAGCAGTGAGTAATGTACTCTTTTACAGAATCGGTTGAGTACGCATTGTGAATAGAATCACATTATTATTTCATTCAACTTCATTTCGAGGGCTCGCGTAAATTTCTCGAAAGTCAACCGAACAGCCTCCTTAAGGGCCTAGTTAACCTGTTCGAGAAAAACTCGGGAAAGCTTTGAAAAGCCTCCACGAAGAGGACATTTCGCATTGGAACAACACAATGTCCGGAAATTTCACCAGGTGCGCGCTGGTCTCCAAGTCTTAGCTATCGATTGTCGCTGATTGCCGCATTCGACCTTTGCCGATTTCGATTCGGTACCTACACTTGTATCGGGTTGAATTCAGTGATGTAGTCAATCTCAAGATTATTCTATTGATTCTTCACCGAGACGAATTTGACATTGGAATTTCGTTTATATGCATATCGACCCGTTAATGTGCAGTGGGTTCGTAAGTCAAAGCATGTCATGCTTTATGTGCGACATGAAACCTACTGTTGCTCAGTAATAACGATTCATTAGTGATGCCACGTTTTCATATAATATTGAATGGATTGTAAGTTCATGTTCATTTAAGGGGCATATAACCATGAATGTCTCTCGCAAAAATTTGTGAGGTATATTATAGATTGATAAAACAAAATTACTCAAGTCTGCTTAAATGGATTATCGTTAACGGTTATATGAACACAAAGATTAGTTTACGTAATATTTACTAATTGTAAAATACATTTACGGTATGAGATTGATTCGTGCATAAAATTATACTGTTCACTTTACCAAAAATATTATAGATGTGTACATCGATTTGAACAATGCATTAAATAAGAGAATTGTGAGGAACAAAAAAGAAATATTTTGATAGAAAGAGAAACATTCTCAATACACCACTGGCAAGCTGGAGGGCGAATTGCGTAGGCCGAGGACTAGTGGCTATGGTTTTAGAATAAGGGTCATACACGAAGGCCGAAAGCGTAAGTAAGAATCGAAATTTCGATACGAAATACTCGTTTAGTTTCTGGCCATTCGAAAGCGGCGTGCGAGACTCGAGCGTACGAATTGCCAATTTCGATTTATATCGGGTTCGGCGTGGAGACCGATTCGTTCCTTTTTTTCCTTTTCGGATTAATGCGGGCTTTTTGAAAATTTCATAAGTCGGAGAAAAGCGTGGCTTTGTGTTTCATGAATTTTAAAATAGGATAAAAAGTATATGGAAATAAGTTTGCGTGTGAAAGAAAATATTACTTTGTCTGATAAAAAAAATTCGGGTATCGATATTCATGTAAACAATTGTATCGAACAAAACAACGAAACTTTTGAATATCGAATATAATATAAAGATTTTTTTATGCATGCTCATATTCATATTTTATATGAATACTTTCCTATTTTGTTTCTTTTTTTTTTTCAAATATGCATGTAATTTCAGCCATATAGAAAAACCGTCAAATACCACACATATATATATGTATATATTATAAAAAATAATTTAATCTTCAATATTATAGATACAGCGCGTGGTTCATTTAGCACCGCAGCAAGAGGAGCGTAATCATTAAGGAACTAACCGAAATCGCATGTTCACCATCGTATTAACGATTGCAATAACAAAACCATTATCCGAATTGAATCGAACATCCCCAAAGCGTTATAGCCGAGATCGGAGAGATATCGGTTTTTACGCCGAGACAACCGACTCGACCTTTAACACCGTTTCCACCTGATTTCATCTGGAAAGGAAAATGTTCGTGCAAAATCGCGTTATCTGTTTCACCATTTTTTCCCCCGTCTATTTTGCCTCCTCTCGACCAGACGTGATGGGAAATCGTTAGGTTAAGGACGTGTATAGTGGCTTTATTTTGTTACGAGACAGACAGCGTGTCGAATATATTCGATTATCGGATAGACAAGGAGCAATATCCAATCGCATTATGTATGGTACTTTTCTAGTGTTTTTCTGAACTCTGCGCGATTTCACTTTGAGTCAATATTGATATCATATTTTCATTCACAATAATGTTATTGAAATCTTGAGTGTTGGAATGAATTTCGCATTTAATTTGTTATGTATGTATTTTGTTATTCAACAATCGAGTTCATAATGTACCAACCAATATTTCAATGAAAACTGAATTTAATGAATCATACAATAAAAAACATAGTCGTATTGTAAAACAACGCATCAGTTGAGTGTTACGATATGATATTTTTCCCAAAATGTTAAAAAAAAAATGTATGAACGATTCTAGTATGAGACAAAGCTGGTCGTACAGATGCCTGCAGAATATATGCATTATGCATCTCTATATAAACAAAGTACATGCTCTCTGCAGCGGGATAGAGTAAAATTTTCCCAGTAGGAACTAGGATAAAAGCAACCAATAATGTGCAGTGTACAAAATACACAAATAAGCGTAGAGCAAGTGAAGTTAGCGTGCATCCGAAGAGGAGAATTTCATCGCAGTTCGGGCGAAACCTGGAACAATAAATCGTGGGTAGGCGCGTGACCAGAATACGCTTCATTGGTTTGCATTATCTTTACCTCGGCGACCCGTTGCTGTCCAAACTGGGAGCCTTTTAAGACTTCTGACCCATAAATTACCATTGGACAGAGCGAAACGATTCGGCCGCGGAAACGGAATCGACATCGATCATGGCGACTTTGTCCCGAAGACTTTCCCAAGGAATAACCAGAGGATACGTTGACATTCCGGATTTATGAGCTTTTCAAATCGGCCAAAGTCGACAGCCAAAGTAATTAAGACGATAGCTTTTTTCGGGTTCGGGATTTTTCCAGATCAAATATTTAACGAATAATTAAGTGGCGGGGTTAATTGAAACGTTCGCCAAAGATAGCGCAGGCTTTCGGTGAAATATCTCAATTTTTCAGCGCTGAAAAAATATTTGGGAACGAAATTCGGGTAAAGAAATTACATGAGATAAACGTCGAGAATTAAAAATCATCTGGCTCCAGATATTATGCGCCTCCAGAAGATAAGGAGGTAAGGAGAAGGGAAAAATGAAAAGAATAACGAACGGGGAAAGATCGCGTTCCAAACTTGGCGAACGAGGGAGTTGGTAATTAATCAAAATGTGTGCTCCACGTTAAAGTTTTTCACCGATAAAGAAAAAGTATCAACGAAATTTACATAATTACTATTAATATCTGCATCGAAAGGAGCTAAGAAAAAGACGTTGAAGTGAATATTAAAAAAAAAACATTAATTAATCCAATTTTTTTTTTATATATATTATATATACATTCATATTTAGATAAACTTCTTATATTTATATAAAAAAGTATTTGAGAAACTTCGGCCGAGAATTTGAAGCAATAAAAAGGCTTATACACGAAATTAATATTTAAATGAAGTCTCGGAAAATTCTTCTGACCTCTTGCCTTATCCACTCTAAAAAAGCTTTGCTAGCAGCAGCCGAAGGTGAGAAAGAAGGCTTAAGTCCCCAGCGAGCGGAGTGTGCTAAAAATCGAATCGAACGCGAAAATTTGGGATATCTGCCGACTATCATCATTTTTTCATAGTGTACATACAGAGGAGAGTGTGCCTTCGGTCTCTCGAGGAACATTTCACCTCGGATATAGGTTTCCAAACAAACCCTGAAATCCGCAAGCGGTGAAAAAGAAGGAAAAATAACACCCATAAAACAGCGAGGTTCAATTTGAGGATATTGCTTTGAATTTCGCGAATAGAAAGAACGAAAATAGGGGTGAGAAAAATATCTTGCATACAAATGAAATTGATCTCATTACTAATCGGATATGTGATGAAAAAATAGCAAATCGTGACAATCAAATTTGATATACGTGAGTTTATTGGAAAATTATATTTGACAATGTAAAAGGTCTAAGCGACAAAAATCGGACGCACGAAATGGATCGAAAAGTAAAAAAAAAAAATCAAATTACTTACATTTCCTTTCAGTTCAACGAAAATCTTATTTTCTATATCAAATCGAACTGATCACCGTCAAAAAAAAAAAAAAAACAAAACGTATTTCACCCAATGAAAAATCTAGTTAGATATATTTATATATACGTATTTAAAATCACAATAAAGCCGGTATGAACACGAACCATCATAGTAGAAAATTCGATTTTCCCAAAATTCGTCAATCTCGACATGTATGCCAGAGGCACATTTAAGCGAACACGTTCGTTTTAAGCAGATAACGTCTAGACATTTTTTTTTATTATACAAGTGTGTTCGACTGCGGTCGAGAAAAATCTTCCAATAATAGTCTGGTCTGGAATCTAGCTTTTAGAGAGTGTCCAAAAAGGCTCCCCGGTCCGCGATTTTCGGAATAAAGAGTAATATAAATTTAAGTAATATAAAAATGATACAAAAAATAAAGTCGTGTGCAAAATGAGGGAGTGATTCACCGTGGTTGCGAAAAAATAACTTTCCCACGGCATTAGCACGTAGTTGGTGGAGAACCGGGATGAAGAACGAAAAAATCGCACGTGACTCGAATACAGCGGCGCTTTGCGGTCACGCTGTACTTACAACAATTGCATATAAATAATACCACACATATGTTATTTACAGCAAACATGTCAACTAAGAATCGATACGAGAGCATTTTCAAAGAATTCCGTGCTTTGTATTTATGTACTTGACTATTTATCTACCTATAGACTGTACAGTATTCTTCTCTGATTGTGAGACTCAAATGTAAAAGATTTTCATTGTGAAAATATGAAAACTATACACACTGGAAATGCTATATTGTCGAAAATCACAAACGGGTTATTAACGTGTGAAATATTATTTCACTATATATGAAAGTACGCAGAGTGCGTCAGTACGTCAGGATTATCTGCTTAAAAGTTCATAATCCGTGAAAAAAATTTGCAAATCGAAAATATTTTCAATGATCTTTCGAGCTTTCAGCAAATGGAAAAGCTCGTTTAATAAAAAAAAATGTCTAAGGATGTAGACGGTTATACGTCAAAATGCCAAGTTCAAAGATCGTCACGATCTCATACTCTGTATAATAAAGTGAAAGAAATGTATGTACGTATCCCGAAGAAAAGACGACGAAAAATGTACGAAAAAATGTGTTACGCGTCCGTGGCATCAATTTGGCGAGTGTATGCATATTAAAAAGGGGTTGCTTTTTGGGTTCGAATGAGCAAGAGTCCAACGCCGCAGGCTTTGAATATTTGCGTCGACAGATACAAAGAACCGAAAGAAAAACATAAAAATAAAAGACGGACAAGAGAGAAAAATGCTATCCGTGGGGTGGCAACACGAAAAAAATGAACGCGAAGAAATGAAGAGATTATGCGGGGTTGAAGAAAACCGTTTCGCATACCATATTCTTTTCCCTTTTGTTTTCAAAACCGCAAAATATTTGATCTCCATAGAAAAAAGGCTAGATTTAGAACTGGTATTTAAGAATCCAGGGTTTTAATTTAATAATCTACACTTCGGATAAATGCTAAGCTCACATCAGTACTTTTGAATATTAAACGTAATTCATGTAGATACCCAAAATGCAGATAAACCAACCGGTGCAGCACGGATATTTTGTGTAATTTTTTTGAATATATGTACATAGGTACCTAGGTATGAATAATACTATGATTGTTCAATTATATAGCAGTTTAAACACAGTAAAAATATGAATAACTCATCTATTAATGAGAATTATTCAAACATTATATCACATAATAGGTATGCATCTAAATTTACCGCATTGAAAAGTTCGTTTCAGACAGCGTGACATTCGCTAATTGATTAATCTAGTTTCAGTCTGTGACCCAGTTCCGATAACTATGTTATTGTTCGCCGAAGGTACGCTTTTATTTCGGATCTGGTTCGATATGCTCGAAAGTATTGAAATAGTAATAATTCAAGATCAAATAATGGCTGTCTTCATTACAATAAAACCAGTTATTCGACCGAATGAACCATTAACATAACGGACTAGTAATATTGAATAGATCAAACAAAGTTGAGAAATAACTCGAAGCGAACAAAATGACGGTGTAGAGAACCGATAAAAGTATAAACAGATACATTAAATGCGAAAACATCGACTATTTCTAGGTAAAAAAGACTCGACATCGAACAGAAAAAAAAACTTTATGACAAGCGTGAAAAATGTATCACGAAAGGTAGCATATGTCCAGTTTATCCCGTCTATGTACTGATCAAAGTCTTCGTATGGCTCTAGGGTTTGCATCCCGTCGTAATCGATCCTGGGGACCGTAAGCTCACATGATCTGAAATAGTATCGTCGTAAGCCCAGAAACAGCTTATTCCGTTATCTAGCGGGATTCTGACGCCGACACACAAAGAAAATCTAAAAGAGGACGCCTAGAGGAAGGCAACCCCCTCACCGAGAGAGAGCTGAAACTGAAGGGGATGTAGAAAAAGGGAGTGAAAATATCCAAAAGACCCGTACCGTGTCGACTACATAAAGGAATGTGCGAAGAACTGACCAATTTCCTTCGTGACGCAGCTTATTGTGTACGTGTCCTGGACGGCGATTGTCCCGGGACACGAACACTTTTCCACCACTTCACTGGAATTTAATAGAATACAACAGAAACTATGGAAATCGTTCTTTGGGATTCACCAAATTTTTACCATATTCTTATCATCATATGTACATATGTATATACCGGCAAAGGTTGAATTTCAATATGTTATAATGATGATAGGAAAGTCACACATTTGTATAATATGTAGGTATAAAATTGAAGAGAGTAAATAATTTGACAAAAATTCAAATTAAAACCTATAATAAAAGAGAAAATGTCATACCCAATTTCGCGTTTGGTCGGAATTTCAACTTTCACTAATTGACGATAATTTCATTGTACCGATTCAGCCTTAATGATAAATAATGGAAATATTGTACATACATACATACATATATAAATTTGTAAAAATCGAAAACTCGAACGTCTATCAATTAAATTTAAGTGAAATAGGTAAATATTACGATATTAAAAAGTGCCCGAAACCCATTCACGAAATTAACCGTTTAATATTGATTAAAAAGCTCATAAATATCCATTTAGTTAATTAAAATATGCATATTTCATAAAGATTATTTTTTCAAAAACTCACCAAAAACAATTCAATATCTATTGATTAAATAAAACCAAACATCAATGTTACATTTAAAATGCTAGAAAACGAAATAGGATAACAAGTTAGGTTCAAAAATTATGACTGAGATTACATAGTAGATAATAATCGATTGCCAGAATAATTTTGTAAACTATCTCAAAAATGATTATGTAGTTGACAATCTAAAATAAAATGTATTAAGTCATTATAAATCAATAAAATAACATTAAAACTCGTTCAAATAGAAATCTCATAGTAGATACCGGAGAATGAATTAGTTTCGAACGTAATTACAAGATTTTCAAGCCGGACAATCTAAAGATTCGTCGATGTCAGAAGAAATTAACGAAAGAGTCCATGCCGAAAAAACTTCGTAGAAAGTCGGGTAATTAAAGGAAAAGTTTCCAGAAAACTCGTGAAGTTTTTTCAACGCCAACCTTATAAGGTCTTAGTTCTGATTTGAATATCTTGATAATAAAGGATTATTACGGAAACAACTGTCGAGGAGGATATACATAATTAAGCCGATCGTATGATGAATTAGATAGACAAAATTTTTCATAAGTTTAATTAACAAATCGAATGAATAGATTCGCAATATCGTATACAAAACGTCGACCTAAATTGGACCGTGACAGGCTTAACAGTTTAGTCGCGGTGTCAATCTAAAGCGCTTTCACATAGCACACAAGTGAGAGCCGAGAAGTTCACACTGTATAAACGACAATTAATTCGACTGCAGGCGAAGGATTAAATTTCAGTCACCGTCTCGAGTCGGGGGTTCGTCGATCCGCAGTTCGCCTGTTAAGCAGCCTAACAGCCCGATAACTCGGGGCTAAGGGTTAACCCATTCATTACTGGGGAGGATGTGTTATCCATCGAGACGTAATCACGTTCGCCTATCAATTTGCAGCACCCTCAGCAAACAAACACGGTTGGCGAAGAAGCCAATGCAACTCTCACTTGTGCCGGAAATTTATGTGCTTGCCGGAGGGTTTCATCGCGTTACGCGACCCATTCCATCAATTATGCAGCGAGATTTAGATTAAAAAACTCACCAGGCCGAGGTACAATTTTTATTTTAATTATTCACCGGGACTCGTTTCGAATCACGTCTAGTTCGGAGGTAGAGGGCAAAAGAGAAAGATACAGCGCAAGAACAAAGGACAATTTAAAATGCGCCAACTGTTGCAATTTATCTGACCCCCGACCTCGTAGAGAATGCACTCGAGTGGAAGCAACTTGCTTACTTTCGGCGAAACAGTTGAAAAAATTACTTTTGTGATTTAGCGGACTGTATGCTTGAACAAAAATATTATGCTCATTGAATTATTTTCAGTTGAAATGAAAAATGTAATTGAAATTTTTGAAAAATAAAATCAGCAAACAATTTTCAGATATTACACGGATCGCTATAAATCTCTATTTAAAAAAATATGGCATTTATAATACGTTTTATATAATACGTATTTTTGCAAAATATAATGACAAATAAAATAAGAATCCTGAGGAAACGTTCGAAATAAAACAAAGGGAAAATCGATAGACATTTTTGCGACCGTGGCGAATATAAAAGACGCATAATTCACATGAACGAACCCTGTTACACAGTTGAAACATCAGGATTTTCCAGATTTCGACTGAATGTCGTCTTTTCCGCATTGAAATGTTTCCATTAGGCATAAATGTACGATTATGATTGCACCTTTTATAGAATTTTCATACAAATCTCAAGAAAATGTCTAACACACCAAAACTATAATATTAAAAATATATAAAAGTTTTCGAATGTACATATATGTATAGTTAGTATTATACATATTTATATTAAGGATTTCTAAAATACAACTATTATATTTACTATAGGTACCTACTATATGCAGATATATTAAAAAAGTATTCGATAGTGAAAATTAAATGTGACGTTAGACAGATTGATTACCGTACCAAATTAGAAATCATAAACAGGTATCAATGTCTATTTTTTTCACAATATTTTTAAACAGACTCGATTCTTTGACACTTGATATGACCGCTAACTTGCTTGAAATGGTTACGATTTCGACCATAAAATAGAAAATTCGCTTTGATCGCATTTTTTCCCTCACAACACTGATCAAGAAGGAATAAAAAATTTAGTGAATTATTAAAAAAAAAAACGACGACGGCCACAACACAAAACATCGTTGCTGTCAATTTTCGCGAGTTAACAAGCGTCCCATTTTAAAGTTTCACGCGTGACGGAAAGCACTCCGGTGAATAAATTTTCGGGCGCGCGCGGAAAATTCCCACGAAATGGAAATAATGTTTAATAAAAGTTAATACGTTTCCAACGCGTTTCCATATTCGCGCCTGTAATGTACAACGATTCTTTTCGCACAAAAGTATGTAAAATGTGGCACAAATACATATTATATGTACATACTTATAATACACAGTACGATAGTGATATGCGTAACACGCATTATTACATTATACAGTGAAGACGGGAGAGGAAAGGGAGGGAGTGTGAAATTTAATTTATCGCGTGTGCGAAAAATGCGCTGTATGCGGATTTTTCCTTAAAGATTTTTATGCTAAGTAAAGCTCTGACGCGTTGCGAGAAGAAAATATGAATAGCACTGATTTCGAAACGGTTTCACATAAAAATGTCAGCTATTTTATAGAAAACGACGTTCGATCGTCAAATACATACACGTAACAACATATGCGTATGTTTTGAAAAAATACTATTTTCTATGAAAACGAATTTCGCATCATCACAAAGCAATCGAATTGAAAGGATATTAATTTTCCATGCCAGACTAGCATTTAATATACAAATAATCAATACAATTGCTGTAAGAAAAAAGTCTTATCATATTTCACAAAATGGTTACACGTCAATATTCTAAATTCACACGTGTACAACATACATTTGTACATATTTATTCATTGAACGTAATTGTGTATTTGACGAAGAAAAAGTATATTTATTGCAATACATCGACGCAAGTAAATCTACATACTTATTATTTTATGCAACCCGAAGAAAATGTTTGTAAAACATTTTAAACAATGTTGAATCAAACATATGCAGCAAAGAAAATACAAACAATGGTTTTATATGCCTATAAATCGACTTAGCGTCTGCGGTTTACGCTCGAAGGAATTGCTTGCTATTTATAATGTCCAGCTTTCTAATTGTATCCGTTTGTATGAACAGTCCTAGAAGACGATGAACACATGGCGAATACCAAACTACTATTTACTAAATTCTATTTTCTATTTCAGGTATGCACTTATGTGATAACAAAACGTTGTCTTCTTTAAATTGACAGCTTTTTGATAAGACAGAAAAATCTATTGGTAATGGATGACCTATTATAAATTACACATTTTCAATTGAATATTTGTGTCATAAAAAAAACATTAAATAACATAGTTTGTAAATGTACATTTTCATTAAGTAAACAAGCATACATACATATGTACCAATTGTGAATTATTGAAATATGTGTATAGCTAATTTATCATGGATATTAGATAGAATAATATCGAAAAAGTTCTGATAGTTGCATTAATGAAAAACCCGAAAAGTCCGTTTCTGTTCAGTTGTATAAGTATTCGTAAACGAATATTACATTAAGGGCACAGTTTTATGCGATAAAAGTGTGTGCCATTTGAAAGCTTGGTCAGAGATCATCAACTTCGACAGTCTCTTGTACAGATGTCGGGGCAGTAAAACGACAGTTATCGTAAATTCGAGCAGATGTTATAACCGTGAATTACGGTCGCGCTTTCGAACGGAAGATACTTCGTGGACCTTCTTCGAATACTTTCGGAATCGATTTTCAGTTTTCAAACATAAGTACACGGCTAGCTAATGAAAAAAATCAAAGCTGGTTCGAATAAGGCTTTTGTCAGATATACTCATATTACATAACTAATCAAAAATGAATAGTTCTGAGTTACTACTGTTTTTGTAGCCTGCGCAAGAATTGCGATTGGAATCTAATTGGAAAATATTGATGAGAAATCTTTCCTAATTTGACATGGATTAGAAAACCGAAGAATAAACATTGTATTCATCTAAAATATAACACGTTTGTATTGTAGTACGATTTTCGTTGCAGAATTAAACTGAAAACGACTGTTGTGGCGCAAGATCGAATAAAAAAATCGCAAAAAAGAAACAAAGGAAATACCGAGCTAAATAATACAATTAGATAATAAATTTTTCACGTAAGAAAAGTAAAATATCTTCGAGCCAGCAATTAATTAAGCGAATTTCGGGAGAGGTCTTTTTCGGTGCCGATAATATAGAAAGCCTTTGAGGCGGGCAAATTAACGCGTCTGTCTATCTGTCGCTTTTAAATTTAAAACCAACAAGAGGTTCTGTTGCCATCCAAATGTCTGTCTGTTGAAGAAGCCTCTACAAAACTTCTCGAATCGCCGGGAAAATCTCAGCCAATCTAGCTTTGCGCTCGGAAAAGCTCCGTTCGTTGCTTTGTTCGTCTTCGCGGCTGGTTAATTCGGAGACTTAACGGGCTTTTTAATAGAACGGAAACCGAGGTCTGCGAACAATAATACGTTCGTCAGACATGACGTAATTTTAAAAGCTATAAGAATAAATGTCGAATGTTATTTTCGCGCAAGTTGCACGAGAGAGGGGTATCCTCGGGGGTAGGAAATAACCATTCATCTGGAAAATTTATACTCGTCGAAAAAAGTTTATAATGGAACCGCTCAACAAGTGCCCTTCGCAAACATATGGAAATTTTCCGACGACAGCCAAAATGAGCAAAAAGAAGAAAAATGATCCAAGCTCGCGAGCAAAAAAGAAGAATAAGAAGAGGTACTGTATGAATTTTTACGATGCTAATTTAGAAGGTTCTGTTTTATATTTCCATCGTAAAAATACTTTTATTTACTTGTTTGAAGCCTTAACAAAGTGCTTACAATAAAAAAGGTCAAGAAGCGCTATATTTGTATGCAATTTTACTTGACTGCTATTGAGAAAAAAAACCTTCGAAATAGGTTTATACCGCCCGACATCGAATGTGTTTTATTGATGTATCATATAACATTATACTTGTATAATATTTTCACTTACGTATTTCTGGTATTTGTAAAGATATTCATGTTTTCGCCACAAGTTTGATAAAATTTAAGTTGTGTTTATGATATTTCGCGAATTATAGACACATACATGCGTACCTATATTTTTAATATTACATTATATTTTGTCTCAAAATTTACTGTTACCTGAACATGAAGTTAATCAAACATATTCAATAGTTTAATATTCATGCGCCTTGAAACTCACCTGAAACAAAACAAAAACAAATTATAAACCATGTGAAAATATAAGTACACAAAGAAAATACAAGTATGCTTAACTTAGGTACATTCTCATATATCGATATATGTACATACATATGTATTATAGATAAATAAATCTATAACATGTTCGTAAATATAGAACATTTTGAAAAAAATATTTCATGTATGTATATTAGATATATAATAGATATAGATATGTTTTATCTAAATACATACAATTTTAAAATATTATATTAACGTTTTTTTTTTCATCATCTATAAAACAGAGTAGCTATTATATTATGTTAAAGCAGAAGTGCACATTTTTTGCATTAAAAATAAAATCGTGAAGAGATCGTTTATTCATTTAAATTGTTGACGTATGAAGAGAGTAAATCTCGTTTCAGCAAAGGAATCAACTTTTTTAATTTTCAACTTTTGAAACAAAGGATTACGAATAATGTTTTTCGCGAACTTGACTAAAATTAAAGTCGAAAATTTATGATAAATGTACGAAATTTCACGATTGAGTTTACTAAAGAAACAAAATACTGAGAGAACTGAATAGGATTAAATTTTAATTTTCATATAGATATACAATTCAATCGTGACTGACAGATCGCATTAGTTCAATTTCACTGCGAATATCTAAGCATAATCTACTATTACGATTTAATAATTTTAAATTCGATTACTCGCAATACGTGTCTAAGCTAACAGACGAGACTTGACAGACTAAGAACTTCACAGACGACTAGCGCAGTCTTAGGAAGACTTATCGAATTTTTGGACGTAAAAGTAAACAAAAATAAAACTCTATAAATATTTAACGACAGAGTTATCAAAAAGAGCATCCACAACGAAGCGGATAAGATAAAGGGAAGCGTTATGTATGTATAAATAAAAGAAAGGTGCGAGTCAATGTGGGCACGGACATCGTAAAAACAGCCTACGGAAAAGACAGGAATCAATATTGAACGAAATATAATAACGGGCGTAATGAGAAACAATATTTTCCTATTCCACTCAACTACCTACACACACCCTATATGACATATTGTTTTATGAGAAACGAAAAAAAAAATCCAAGCTTGGTAGAGGCAGATTGATTGAAAAAAAGTTTTGACACGACATCGACGTCTCAGAATTTCGCGTAGTGAAGTGTCTTTCGTGTTTTAGTAAAGGAAATGATAAAAAAATATCTGAAAGTATACGAAAAAAAAAATGAAACAATGGCTGTATCATTGAATCGAGATATACATAAATGTTTTGAACACGAAATATAACATGGAACTTATAATCGGCCAAATGCACACAATTATGGTACATATGTACGTAAGTATGTATACATTTTATATGTACGTTTATAAATGAACTATCTCGTGAAAGACAAATTTATTGAATATTTGCCAAATAAGTATTATTATACAATAAAAAAAATAATATATTGTGTTTACTGTATGAAAAAATACACAATAAATTGATTTTATTGCGAAGGAACACGATTATTTTCATTTGTCATGTAACAGTAGGTATCTACATATGTATGTATATCATAAGATAAATTTATTTTCAACGTTTCCTCGTTTAATCTAAATATTTTTATGTCAGTATATATAAAATAAAATAGAAATATTCAGATTTTCGATTAATTGTATGAATATCTGTTGTATCCAAACATATGTATCATTTTACAGATATTTGATTTCAAAACATGAATAAAAATTCCCGATGGAAAATGAATTGAATATTGAAATTCACTAAAAAATATATATATATATTATATACATCTATATACAAATATATATCTACACATACATGTTTTACAAAAAAATGCGAAATGTTTGAATTTAGACTTCACTATTCATCGCATAAAAAAAACATTCACGTGGATTGTTACAGTCGACAATGAAGTTCAATTGGGATCAATCAATCGAACAAGCAAACCTATAAAGAGTCACGAATCCTAATTTTACCATTTTAAGTGAACTATAAACTACAAAACTTAAATAAAATTTTTATAAATGTATAATTTATACTCTTACTAATATGAATTTTAGCTGATAAATAATATTCACTTCAATATTGTACATATCAAAAAATAACACGAAATTAAATTAAAATGAAGAAAATGATCTCATTGGATCTGGAAAGCGTACCTACATGAAAAATTCCCGGAATTTATACGTAAAATATTTTTTGAATAGAAATTGCAATATTTTTGTGAACAATTAAATTTACATTATTAAATATTTAAGCTACCAAGCGACATAACGTTTATAAAACATAATGCCACAAGTGTATTAGGTACATATATTATATGTATCTATAAAATTTGCCTTAACGATGATTCCTTCGTTTACCATGAACTTCGTCTAATATTGTAGGTAATATATTTCTGAATGTGGACTCACATGCGTGTTTCCATTCATTAGTCACGAACATCAGAGCAAGCCATGTTTATAAAATTCATCAATAGTAATAACTAATTACTAAAAAAAAAATCACGAAACAAATCATTCGTATAAATACGCACAGTATAACGGATAATATAGAAATGATATTATAAGAAAGAAGCGACGTGACGACTTTGTGCAAAAGTCAAAAATGTGAATCCATTAAGAGGCGTCGAAAGGCTTCGAACACATCTGAGGGGAGGGCTATCTCGTGTCAAAGTATGAATCGCGGACAAATAAGATCCCATTCGAAAATATGTAGCGATTTTTGCTGGGGGATACGATGTGTACTAAGCGCATACGATACGAGCCGCCTTTTGCCGGATGCGAACTTTTCCACGCTCCCTTTTCAACCCTGTCGAAGGGAAAAATGCGTGTCGGTCACATTACCGAGGGATAACACAGACATTTTCCACAAAATATGTGTATATGTTACACCGGCTGCGTGCGGTTTCGATACTTACCGAACTCACAAAAAGACATACACTCCGGTCTCAGTTTATAAACAGCATTATCATGCTTCACCTACATACGTGTACATATTATATATACACATGAATGAAAATATATTTCTCATTTATCTATAGATTTAATACGGATACATACATCCATCGAGTTGAATTCGACACAAAAGACAGATCAGAAATAAACGTACGAGGTGACATGTCGAAACATCCCTAGCTATAGAAAACCATCCCATCGACCGGAATAAAGTCAAATTATATTCGGCTATAATTGGGAGTGAAGCAGAAAGGAATCGTCCCACGGTGATATTATTGCTTTTATTAAATTTCATGTACGCATATACGGAAGGCGAACGTTATTATAATAATAGAACTACGCAAACGTTCCGTTTATGCTGATGGCTCGATTTTCACGGCGGGTTAAACCCTTATTACGAGGCAGTTTGCCTAATATAAAAAAGGGAGTTGTGCTGAATATAAAGGCCGAAATATGCACATCTCGCCCGAAGGGAAAACGATGGCGTAATTTTATTTATAAGCCATGTCCGGATACCGTGGACCGGAAAAGCGGACGCAAATTAATTACGCAAAAAGAAAACGACTGACGGAAATCGTCGCTTATTTGAATGGATGCGTTTTTTAGTATCGTCGTGGGAAAAAAATATGACTAACTTGATTCACGTATTCCGTATCACACTCGAAAACATTTCCACCGAAGGCAATTTTTCTCCACAAAAATCTTTTTTCATTTCTATGAAAAAGTGCTTGTTAAATACATTAGTTTTTTTTCAACCATTTCAAAAATTGATGATTGGAATGAATTGGAACTTAAATGTGAAATTATAATGATGCTCTTATTTTTCATACTGCTTAAAACATTTTTTTTTTTCCTCTCAACAGGCCCAGGGGCCCAATTCCACATCAATCAATATTTGCCATTATGGCAAAGACTACTCCGAAGAGTAAATTTTGGCAAGACTACTCCGAAGAGTAAATTGCAAGACCACTCCGAAGAGTAAATTATAGTGTACATACATAGATGTCACTTAATAATTCGAATTACTCGAAATATGAGGTGTAGGTGATGATCATTTGCGGAGCCGTTTCGTAAAGCGTTAAATTAACACTTTTTTCGAATCAAATGAATCCAAACATTCGAAAGAAACGACCGTGTCTCCATATCAATTTTTATCAATTAAGAAAAACGACATTTTGACACTCGCCAAGATAGGACTCGAACTCACGCATCCCAAGTATGCTGAATCGACACGGCATGCACAAACGCTTTATACCGCTGCGCTATCGGCTGGCTAAATTGGAAATAATAACACGCTTGAATGATTCCGCTTTGAAACATTTATAATATTACTCATTGAAAAACAATCGAAATTTGATGAATAATGAATAAGCAACATATGAAATATAATACATTCAATAGAATAATAATAAAATAACTTGTAAATAATTTGGGTATTCGGATATAATCCGTAACGAAAGTTGAGGTTAATTTACGCCCTTCCACGAGCAATTTCGCGGCTTGGATTACGCGCTTATAATACGGATTCGAAGTTTTGATAACAAGAAATCCAGAAGTTTCGCAAAGCATCCGAGGACGAACACCCAAAATATCTCATATACACTTATGCAAGATATGTGAGAGAATTCACGCCCAATGGAACCCCGACATCGTTTTAATTGTCGATTATTTCAACTTTTTTAATAAAATATATTTTAAATTCTTCGATACGTTCTTTGTAACTGTCAAAAATCGATCTTGATAGACTATGTATAGACTGTTCAAATATAAAACATGGAATTATGTAGCATTTAATCATCACATTTGGTTAATTACTCTTATTTTATGAAAATATCTGAAAAAATAGGGAGTTTATGACCATTGTGAAATTCAAAACAGTTTACAGGTGCAATATCAATATATAGCTATGTATGTATATGAATGAGGAATATCTACCAAATGAAAATGATGCATACATACGATGGGAAAAATTCATTGCAATTTCACTTGAGTGCATTTGAAAACATACCTACACACACTCGTATTTCTCAAAAAAAAAAAAAGAGTAAAATGAAACTCTTTGATATCTATCACATGTTCCACAAACAATCGAAGAGATTTCAAAATACATAAAAACGATACAAATAGAGTGAAAAAACAAAAACCAAAGGACGAATATGAAATATAATAATTGAGTAAGAATGAAAATCGAAGTTCATATAACACACCCAATTTAAGTGGAATACAAGCAAGTATCGAGCTCGCTGACCGCTACGTGACCGGCGAATGTAAAAAAGTAGATTGCTTCAGCGAAAATTGCAATTTACGTCGACTTGTGAAAGCCGCGTTATTGATGCGCGCTTCGCATTTTCAAACGGCGTCAATTCCGCCTAATGATGACAAAAAACAATTGTTTTCCACCAACGCGTCAAGGACATAGCCACAAGCGATATTGTATAATACAGTATGACATTATAATCGAAATGGATTTAATTGAATCGATAACGACTGGGTTCACCTATGAAGCGCTTTGTACAAATTTAATGTGAGGGTACATATGTACATATGCTACGAGTATAACATAACCGTTTCTGTTTTATTATTTTATTTTATTTTAACGTATGCGCATTTTTTGGGCGTGCGAAATTAATGTGTACCGGCGTGTGAAAATTCTCGACGCCCGCGCGTTATATTATATTACATACACACACAAAAAAGGGGAGAGTCAACCTTAGCGAAAAGCAATTTTCCTGATCTACATTTTTTCCGCGGTACGTTTGTGTATGCGATTTCCTACGTGTCTACGGTATGCATTTTCGGATATCGTGTGATTTTTTCCACGATTTCGCTACTTCTTTTTTATTTCCACGATCGTTTTTCGCGCGCACGGTTCATTTGTAGCACGAATGTTTCGTCGAACCGAATCGCGGAGGTCATCAATTTTCTCCCCAGTCGAATTATAAAAGAGTCGACTTTGCAAGTCGATTCGAGATAAAATGGTCTATTTTTGAAACGGATATTGTTAATTGTGAGATTTTTCAAAACGCAGCGAAAATAAACGCGTATACAAAACAATAACAAAACAATCGATATTTCGAAAAAGTAGATACCGGACTGAAGATCTGCGTTTTTATATGTACGAATACTTTACGAAAGTTTATCGAGATGAAATTTTAATAAATAAAAAGAGTAGTGAATGAAAATTAATAACAAAAAAAGTTGTTTCGTTCACCAATCGAAAATATTGAATTTTCATATTAAAAAATATCCGTTAAAGATATAAACAAAAATCATTTCAGTGGAAATATTGATGTTTTCGTCGCGATTTTAATCCAAAATTACTCAAACGAACGTTAGACTTTCACGGTGGCGGAATTTCCGGGGAAAATAAACACTAATTACGTGAAATTTGTTTGTGTTTCGACGCCCGTCGAATAATTACGTTCCTAATTTCTCTTATCTTCTCATCGGCGCCGCCGAAATTAAGTTTCGGGATTGAATTTCAAATGCATAAATAAGATATAAATTCGCTAGCCGGAAAGGTGGGGCGATTACTAAAAATCGAACACGAAATCCTGAATTTAAATAGCTGAATTATACCATGAAATTCGTGGAAGGGAATTCGTAAAATCGTCGTCGGGAGATGGACGCTGAATTGGGGCGATTTATTCGTTTAAATAAAAAATAAAAGCTTTCAAAATCGAGATTAGCAATCTGAATATTTCTGGGGGCGCATTTCGACAGCCTTTAAGTAGATAAAGAAGAATCCAACAGGATGTATGCTTCTTTTCTGGTGAATGTGAGAAAAAAGGAAATCCGTGAAAATCCCGACTACGCAAGTTCAGCTGATAGCGCGGAAAATATTCGAGACATCCACGAGCTTAACGTTAACCATAATTCGCATTTTTGAAGCGGGTAAAATGGGAGGTTTTTCTTTTTTTTTCGAAAGATAAACGTTCGCCAAAAGTTCGAAACAATTCCTGAGAGACTTGTCGAGGGTAGTTTTCAGACCATTTGAATTAATGTACCGCTCGTCGAGTGTTAGCGTTTGTAAAAAGTTTAAATCGATTTCCAATGGGAAAAATAACTACCGATAAAAAAAATCAACAAAGTCAAAATAATTGAATACAAAAAAAGTTTGGACGTTTTCGACATAAAATATAATATATAATCATCAGAACAGCCAGGATGAAAGTTGAGAGAGTGCTTAAGCACAGGATGAATTGAACATTTGACGCACATAAACTGCATCAAGTCGTCAAAATGTAGTTAAAGCGCGAAAAAAGGCTCGTTCATGAAATTAAAATTCGCCCACAATTTTCGGCCGGATTAAATACTCGGCATGGTTCGGGAGAAGAAAAAAGAGAAATTTAGCACTCTATTTTCGAGGCGCAGATCTCTGGAGCCGGTTAATCTAATCCACGAAAATAAAATAAAAATTGGCCGGTCGTCCGCTCGACGGCGGAAGATTATGTAAAATCCGTAGCCGAAAGAAATGTTTGAATTCAAATTACGAAATTATGCAAACGCAGATCAAAGGGTAACGCGTCTTCGTTTCGCGATTCGCCTTTTTTGCTCGCTTCACTTTCGGGACACGGCCGTTTCGGAGCACATGAAAACGTCCCCTTAATTCTTCGCAGAAACCATCGATCGGATCATAATTAAATTTATATAATCGCCGGTATAGGCGCTCGCTGAATTTTAAAACATCTCGAGAGAATTCATTTTGTGTAGGAACTAATTCTGTAATTACTTTTCGGACATGTTCCCGAAAACAACCGAAAAGTTAATAGAATATTCAAGTGAAGGGTCGGCAGATTTTGAAAAAAGGATCACCGAGAGTAGGTACGGTGCACGCGTATTTACTCGTAGTAAAAAGGACAAAGAGGCCGGTGGGGCAAGATAATTAGGGGTGTGTCCATGAGCAGTCGCCCAGCCGAAGAATAACTTCCCGTTGCTTTGTTGATAAGCCGAATTCATTTCGTTTCGCCCAAAAGCCGGGAAGGAAGGAACTTCGATAAAGCCGTGCACAAAACACTGATTACCGACCGACCCACCCTAATACCGAGCTACTTCGATATCGCGTTTTATTTTTTTCACTACACTTGTTTGTATTACACAAATGTTCATGTAACATAAGCGAGTTCATTTTTTTTCATGTTAAAAATGTTTCCAAATATGAAACTACAACATGTACATGTACACAATATTATCAACTGGTTCCGAAACGAGAGAAAAAAAATCAGAGGCGCGATCGACTCGACTATTTCTTTTTATATACTCGTCCATTTGCATTTTAATATCTAATATGAAGAAAACTACAATAACATCAAAATGATAACAGCACTTTTGTACCAGTTTCTAAATGTGGTAGAAACCTTTCCAAATATCGTAAAGCAAAAGAAAAACGGCTTCCGAAAAATAAAAAAAAATTATATAGAATATTTTTGCCAATATTCATTGAATTTCTTTTGTGCGGAGAAAGCCATATGAAAAAAAATGATAACAATAGCCGAGCAACGGCGCAGAAACGCGCTCGGAGCCATATCGTTTGTTTATTGACAAGACTCTCCAAGGAGTGGAAAGCGGCCCAGCACATATACATATATCACAGAGAAATGTTTTAAGAAACGGAAAAAAGGAGGTTCGAGCATCGAGATTCAGCCGAATTCCCCAGTTTATTTATTCGAAGCGATAATTCAAGTGAGCATCGCGTCCACCCTCATCCTCGACTCGAGTACACATAATTCCTAATCTGCCATAAATTCTACACGTCAAAGGATATCGTCGAGATTCGCGAGCCGAGGAAACATTGTTCATGGGTTTCTTGTCGGCGCGAGTCAATTTGCTTGTCCGCACATTCTACACTCTCAAGTGGTGGGAACGCAGATTTCCCAGAAGGCTTTCCGGGGAAAAAAATTGCCGGGACATTTGTCTGTTTACCTTCTTATGGAAATTTGATTCACGCACATAATATTCCCCGCCGCTAAGCTGAAACTTTCGCATTCGTTCCGAGTTACGCCTGCACACCTACAAATTATACATATATTATGCGTCTTACATTCATATAAATGTGTACGTACGTATGTATATTTATGAATATATGTATAACATAATTATGTATTTCATTTTTTTTTAAGGAAAGTGTTTCTTTCGGCACGAAACGTTATAAATTCAAATATGGAAGGATTTAAACGAATTTGAATTTGAATTTAATGATGAAATACCATGTTATTAAAAGATTCGTAAATAATATATCGAGGGTAGAAATTTTTAAATAACTGCATCAAATTTAAATCAAATGACGTTCATCGATAAAAAAAAACGGAAATATTTCCACATGTGAGCGCCTAAATGCGAAATAAATAGTCACGTTTTTCACCCTTTGAAATTTTTCGAACAGTTCGTGAAATTGACACGTTGCATTTCAATACAGAAAATAAAAATGAATATAAACACGACACAACCGTATGTATGAATTTTGTGCATGTATGTAGATAGATCTCTAAAATGAGCCATTAAAAATTAAAGAGCATTTGTATGTAAGGTGAGCGATAAAGAACAACCGTAAATATTACGCAGTAAAGGTAAAAAGTGCTACTAATTAGGACGTTTCAACGCCAAGCGAAAAATTTTTATGCGACTTTCAAAACGCAATAAAAACGACCAACCGACACACACACACACATTGCGTTCTGAAGTTTTGACAGTGAGCAAAACATTTTTCGTGTTGGGAGAGAAAAACTCACCGAGTTTCGAAAAAAGAGCGAGCGAGAACAACATCACTATTTATATTTGCGGGCGCGAAAAGCCGGAAAATTCCCCGCCATTTCGCGTACCGGGTTTTTCCGACCCGTAACACACACATACTACGAATATAGAAAAACCAAAGGCCTGTTTACACGTTATCTGATCTTGGGGTCGACTAATTTCGTTTCAAAATCGTAAATCACTGGACACTTGATAAATATTTTTCATCGAAAGTCTTCATAAATCTACCATTTAAACAGCTGAATTTGGTTAGTAATTAATTTACATTCAGAAAATAGGGTGATTGAAATTTGAATATATTCATATTCGGCTCACGTGTGAATAGGACTCGAAGGATTCGCACACGCGGGCGCTATATTTGGTACAGTGTATGTACATGTATATTTAAATATACGACATGCGCCTGTGTGAAAAGAAACAGGGTGTGTTGGGAGTCTGAGTGTTCTTTATGTTGTGGAAGTGTCATAAGGTAAATACGATAGTGTATTCATACAATTCCGTCACTTAACTTCGACTGTTATACGCTCTCGTGTGAAAAGAGCAAGGGGTGCAAAAATGATACGGGAGGGTCGGTCAACGGGGGTTTCGATAAGATTGAAATGTGACTTTTACGTTGCATTTTCTCTTGCAATATAAAAATATGTCAGATTTGTTTCAGTTTAAAAATTCTCTAAATTTGTGAAAATATTCATAATACATATTCGGTATAATCATAAAAAAGTATATGGGCAATCAGTAGGTGTAAAAAATGAAAAATATTTTAGCAAAAGCATAAAAAATGGCATAAATCAGGTGCAACCGAGTGCAACGAATGGGCGTGCGCGTGCATGTGAAATACAAGCGCGCTTTCGTCGCTCTCAACTTCGGAAATAACCGAACTGGATGTGCCGACCCAACTCGCAAACAACCATAAGTGGATGAGTTAAACGGTGGCTCGGCTAAAGCATAATTAGTGAAACTGGCCGCCATTGTTGGGTGAAATGCACGGTGTGCGATAAACACGGAAACCAGGTAAGAGTGCACCTGGCACTGTTACTTGGGGCTGGGACGACGATATGCCGAATGGCGGTTCTGCCATATAATGGCTTCGGCGGAAATTATCGGGGGTTTCTGAAATTCGAAAACGATCGGATGAATAATTGATGGGACCGAATCGTGTTTTCTCATAAACGGATTACTGTTTGCATACGGTACACCGCATGCAAATCAAACAAGATTATATTATAACTTCCTAGAGTACACCTAGTTTCCATAATCTGCTTGAAGAGGTGATTCAAACGTATTAATAATTTGTGGACAACTAGCGCATTAAATAATTACATACGACAGTGAAATAGCCATGTGATATTATGTAGATGGCCATTAAATGATGTCTCATGAATATACATAATGTGTGGTTAAAAAACGTTAAATGATAATTTCAGAAAGCGACAGTTATGAGGTCGCAGTTGAACTCAAAGTGACGAAAACTAAGACTGAGTGGGACGAGTGGTAGGAAACTCGTTTTTCTAGACAAGATTTCCGCGACGAGGAGAAGCAAAAAAGGAGCAAAAGTAGGAAAAAGTGGAGAAAAGCGGTGTCCGGGGGTGAGGGGAGGAAACGTAAGGGCGGACGTAAACTAATTTCCCAGAGTTTTCCGGTCGCGTGAGGCGGAAAAGCGCTCGCTTTCGTTCGCGCGTCAACACAACACTCCGCTACCAAAGCAGAAGACGATAATGTATTTAGAAAAAAAACATCGACCGGTACTTACGAATCATATCTAACTTACCTAGATATTATATGTATATGTTACCTAGTATTTAAAAAAATAAAAATTGACATTTAGAAAAACATCGCTGTAAAGATTCACATTTAGCAAATTAGCGAAGGAATGGCGTATCGGCTGCCTCCGGGCGATTTTTCGAAACGCTGTAGTCCTGTATGATTAGCGAAAAGAAGATGACGAAATTGTAATTCGAGGTTTCTTTACCGTCGATTTTTCCATCATATTCCTTTTCAGAGTTCGTTTTCTTCGTCGTTAACCGGATTAAAGGTCCTACACTGACGAAGTAAAATATACGAGCAATGAAGATAATTAAAACCATGGCCTCGAGGATTACGAGATCAAAAGAACGAATCGCAATTATATCCAGTTGTTTTTCGGAAAACCAGACCAAGGGGCGAGTTCGACCTCATTCCCATAAAAAAAGGGATCAAAGAGAGAAAAACCCCGCGAAAAGTTAAAATTGTCTTTAATGGGCTAATAAATTTCACGGCACCGACAATAGCGCAAAATTTTAATTCGACTTTCTTGAACACTTTTCGCTATTATAACGACTCACGAACAATAAACACTACCCCATTAATATATTTATATTTCAATTTTATGAGAGATAACGGTCGTGCGTATATCCTCCCGAGGGTTGTAATTTTTAATTTTTTAATCTGCCTTTTTTCGCTTATCGTAACTGCCTTCCGGTTAATGAATATTTCATATAAATGTGTGTGCGTTGAGGCCGTTACCATATCTTACGGGGTGTTAATTACGGGAAAGTTTCGCCATATCTCTGGCAACCGAAAAAAGAGAAAACACACACTGGGGATGGTTAATTGGGTGGGTAGGATCAAGCCCAGAGGGAGAATAGGAAAAAATGAGAGTCAATCAATCAACAGCGTTTCACATGGGGTTGAAGGCGCGACGTGTATTATCGACGACAAGTGACGTGACATGTGCGCGCCAAAACATTTATACCATTTTTAATACTCCGCATATTAACAGCACATGTGTATCATACATATGTATGTATATTAATACGTATGTATGTATGTATGTACACACAGATTAAGAATCGCTGCTCTCGTATCAAATCGTGCACCAGGGCTTTGCGTATTTGTGTTTCATGAAACGTGGACGGCCCTCTCTGAATATTTGCAGATAAAAATGAAGATCACGTTCGTTTTGTTATTCGGAAAGTTCGCGCTAGCGAAATACAAAGTTAACGAGTGACCTTTAAATACTTGCCGCAAACGTGTCGGCATTGCGGACTCTCAACATATTTTTATAAAATACCGGTATACACATTTTTGTATTACTTTACCGAAACACGAACGTTAGAAGATATCTATATGAAAAAAATATACAAATTCTAAAATAGATGCTAAAAGCAAAATGAAACAAAGTAAAGGGTTTGAAATTTGTCACACGCACAATGACCTCGGTGGTGATTTTTCGCCGTTGGAAAATTTAAATCTAAGCCGGAAAGGTTTCTCCGCGGGTAACTAATTGCCGGAACGCCATCCCTGTAAATAATAGTCAGGCGAGAGAAATCCTCGCTCTTTTCATAGTACAAAATATAAGGGACAGGTAGTACACCCTCATCGAAACCTTGACCCACTTCGATACAATGTCTTTTCTTTCCTTTTTTCCCATTAATTTCCACCTTCCCGTAGAGCTTCTCCTTTTCAACGCCGACCGACAATTTTTCATTTACTTACGAACTGTCTCGAAAAAGTAAGCAACGGTAGCGTTCATTTCTCTTTCGTTTGTTTATATATTAAGACTTTCTTTCACCTTCGATATCGATCAAATCGGATAATGAAAGGTTATCTAGATTTATTTATTTCTATCTAAAAATACTTATTAACCCCGCACACGTTTTTAATCACAAATATCAGAGATTAGGTGCGCGCACATTCTAATATTTCACAAAGATGAAGGTTTTATGAGCAGATTTTCGTAGGGTTAACATTACTAACCATATTAAAAGGTTGCGAGGAAATCTTTTGGGTGAATCTTCTTGGACAATTAGCGAATTAGGCGACCTTAAGCCGGGTTTCCACCCTCTAATGTAGCTACAGTACATTAAGTAAATTCCTTCCTAGAGAACGTGTATGTATTTCAAAGTGTTAATTAATCTGGCGAATTATATTACAAATTAAAAACGATTCTTATTTTATACATCAATTTGAAATTCGAACGCATCAAATGTTCAAATGCAAGCGTTGTACAGAGCTATCGGAAGCGGAAGAATATTTTCAAGCACATCTCCTCTCCTACGGCCATAAATCTCGTTAATTTTGCAATTCAGGCTAGGCAAGGGGATAGTGTCGCCGCAGGATTGACGCCAAAGCCCATAAATTACCCATTAGGTCAATTAGGGGGTCTCGTGCGAGGACTTAATATTGTCTAATGGGGTTTCAATGCCCAAAACACTGTATAATATAGATCTATAATCGAATCATGCGGTCTTTTCACCGATATTATATTATGATTGACATTGTGACGTTATCTTAATAGTGTGACATCTGATTGATAGTCGAATTTGGAAAGAATCAAAATATCGATCACGAAATATATGTAGGCCGACAAAAAGGAGAATTCACATTGCAAACAGAAGAAAGTTTAATTTCTAGGAGGAAAAAAATAATAACTTATCGTTAGCTAAAATAAAACATTAACAGTCAATAAGAAGTCGATAATCTAGATTCAAAGGCAATAATTGTAATTTCCATGCGAACAGTGCGAAAAGTTTCCGCAAATCGAAAAGAAAAGCTAACAGGTCAAAGGGCACACACACGCACATGTGAAAAAACAAAAAAGGCTTCCGTGGCACGCAAAGTCGCGATGTTATTACGCAAAACGCGACCGTTACCCGTAGAGATGCCGATAAGGGCGAATATTTCAAGGCTCAAAAGGCACAGAGTGGAAAACTTTGACAAAGTAGCAAGAATCTCTATGGCATCGCGAATACTTTTCGTGTTTTATGACGACATAAATCATTTCAAGCGGAGCGTGCGTTTAATTTATGCACGACGATTTCGGTTCGAATCTCCCCATGCTTTTTCCGCTACGACCCTATCGACTTACAGTATGTAAGACAATTTTCGTTACGTGTATCGGATATGATGAAAAAGAAATCGACCGAAAATTCTAACCAATTCAACATACTCGTTCTCTAGAACCACAAAATTTCATATTCAAGTACGAACAAATTATGCTTTTCAAAAAGAAGTGCATCGAAAATTTTAAATTGAAAAATAATCTTAATCAATAAAGCCTTATATTTTCGATTGCGAGACAGAAATAATCAGAATTCTTTGAAAAGGATACTTTAATTAAAAGCGAACTTTCGAGTGATTCTGATTCAACGATAAAAATTGAAATATAACGAATCACGATCGTTTCAATCGGCGAAAGCGACTCTCAAATTGAAAAATTGGAGCATAATAACAACAACGACTGATATGCTTGAAAGCGAGCGTTCTTGATTCAATTGAGATTTCGCGTGCAGCCCAAAAGGATGGCCATTTTATTATACGTAAGATTTCGTCCATTATCTTGATCACGAGTTCGTCAATCATGATGATAGCCGTGCAAAAAATCGTTAGCGAAAAAATAAAACACACCGGAATCGCATTTCGCGATTTTCGTCCATGTCCAAACGCGAAATAACGCTAAAAGCCGAACTGTTTTTGGAAAATGATTGATAATCCAACAAAAACGCAAAATAATAAAATGGTCACAAATTTTCAACGCTCGGTTGTGACACGTGAACGATAAAAAAAAGATTGATGGGATCGTCGAACGACTTTTTAAATGGCTGACAATTGCGTACACAGTGGAAATGTTTGAATTTTCAATAATAGAAAACGTACCTTTTTCTACGGTTGTTTTTAGATGTCTGGACACGTAAATCTTAGTAGACCTGTAAAAATAAACAAAAAAATTATTAAAATATGTTTGTATAAATAATATTATAAAAAAAAGCTTTTGCTAAATGTAGAATTAAGATTAAAATTTAAATAGATTGTATTATGTAAATAATTAAACTATTTCATTAAAACTATTTAAGCTTGATATAAAAAAAAATCATTTGCATTTCATAAAAAGGGCTAATCATGCTAGTTGCTGTGTCAAGTAATATTAAAGTACATGTACTGATTCGTACAAAGACTGACTTTCAATGCAACTGATTTACAATACAATAATATCCGAAGTGGATCATTGATTCAGAAGCGAGTTAGTCGTTCGCACCCTATACTTTTAAGTGCATCATAGGTTACCTATGTACATACGTTTGTGTGTATACGAAAAATCGAAAGACGTTTTCACATGTATTATGAAAGTGGAGGAAAGTTTCACTCGTTCCTAATCTCCTCGCCCATTTCCCTATGTACTGAGACGCCTTCTACGTTTTCTCACATGCATCGCATGCCATTTAACATGACAAAATGAATATTTTATCGGTCGTAAGTTGAAATGGCGACGGCAAACACACGGGGAGCACCCGACAAAATATTATATGAAGCTCGTAAAATTGGTGCTGAACAGAGGTACAGGGGATGATCGTCTATAACGAAAGTAGCGATAATTTTATCTCACCTATCAAAAATACATAAAATTGAGGGTATGAATTGAACAAAATAACCCCAAAAGGTTTATCCGAACTTCACGACATGTAAACAAATAAGAAAAACACAAATAGATATACTCGTAGATGCATTCGAATAATATAGAAAGATTTTTTTTCTAATCATAAAAAATATATTTAAATTCAAATCTCGCTGTCGTTAATTATAATAATAAACGTCATAACTATTTTTTTTTGCTAAAGTACTAAAGAAACTTTCGTGGAAATGCTAATGATAACAATTTTACGAAATTAGCATATAAAAAATCTGACTGATAAGATAAAATAACATAAATCAACAGCCATAATAAACATGACGATAGATAGGCATGAAAATGAATCGGATCATAAATGGCTAAGCAGAATTTCAAATAACCGTCGATAAATGTTCTATTAAAAGCATGACAATGACATGAAAACGATTTTTGTTAGTTTTAATAGCGAAGTTGCAACGGTCGGTACGTTACAATAGTTCCACAGTTAATAACGTTGCGTTTTAAAAGCGAAGGCACGCGGTTTACGGTGCACTTTCTCCCAGTCGTTAAGCCACTGAAACGTTCTACTTTGATGATCGTTCTAGTCCAACAATCCCTAGGGAATTGCTCGTGTCTTAACGGTTTACGATGGCCCATTTCACTTCAGGATGGAATTATTTCGAATTAACATACATACATATGTATGTTAATGTAGAAGAAATTCAAGATATTTTTTTTTCATCATTCAGACAACGTTTCCCGAGAAGTGACATTAGAAGAGTGGAAAATGATCAAAGTAATTTCATATTCATTATTAGAAAAATATCATTTGATTTAAGTCTCATGTACGATAAAGACTTGGTCTGAAAATTATGAGTTAGATGAAAAAAAAAGTCTTGCTAAAATATACCACCCTAACCATTACTCTATGACACTACATAAATAAGCCAGTTATGTTTTCTTACCAAATTAACTGAGCGTCGACGAAATGCGATCGGCTCTATTTCGGTGGATGATAGATGATCGTGAGGGCGAAATCTCTAAAATAACGACACTAAACAAATAGGGAGACTTCTAGAGAAGAAAAGATGCGACATTCCCGAGGGTGTGAAATTACAACGACATAATAAATAGCAAGCAAACGCCCATGCATATAAATAGACATGTGGAGGAGTGTTTGCTCGTCGGTAGGTAGAAATTTGTTCGCTCGCAAGTCGCGGAAGACAACGTCTTCTTCGCCTTCATCTATCTGGCTATGTTTCGATCGACAATTTCGACGATGGCAAACAAACGATCATCCGCCGCTTAACTTGTCGGGTAATCGCTGTGTAAATTTCATTAGCGCGTCTCTGGTAAACGCCCTTACTTCCTTGCCTGAGGTAACTTCTGGGTTGAGGGTGGTTTGGAACGAGAGCACGTCTTCCTCGGATCCATACACTCTGACAAACTTCGTGCCCCACGATCGAACGTGAAAATTTTAGAATTATCCAATTGCGACTTTCATAACACACTTCAATTTATAAAAAAGCTCTGAAACATACATTCCTACGGTTCGAGATTCGCACACATACGAGAAGATTTGACTCAAATCAGCAAGAAACTGTTCCATATGCAATGTATATTGTACAATTATGTATGTGTACGAAAAATTATCGAACTATTTGTAAAAAAATAAATATTTATGTCAATGTTATATTTGATTATCGCTTTGTGTATTCGAATGAAACAGAGACTGTTGCTGTATTTTGTTTTCTTTGGGTGAAAAAAACGAAACGTGTGCTATAAATTAAGCACACACAGGTAAGAAATAGTTAAAAAAAAAGAAAACAGCGGCGTTAGAAGCTAAACAAAAAGCATTCTGGCATGTTAATTAACGGCGTGAAATGTGGGGTCGGTCCAACGAAAGTGAACAACGCTTCTCCACGAAGACCGAACGTAAAAAAATAAAAGTACACTAGGTATATGGGATCTTGGAATAAATAAAACCTTATTTTCAAAAACACAAAAGTATAAAACTCGTCAATATTACCCATAGCAATTAGTTGTACTTATGTATATACATATGTACATAAATGAAATAACTTTTAGAATGCTCTGAAAAATATACCGTATTAGATTTTTATTATTAATAAGGAAAAAATAATAATTACCCTTGTATGTATGAAACTTAAATAATTATATATGTATTTTTATTTTGCTTTTACTTATTATTTCAAAACTCGAATATAATATATATTACATACACAATGATTCAGTTTCAATGTGTTTTTCACAAAGCACTTTAGATTTTTTTTATCTTTCGGTTAAGAATAATAAAGAGGATGTTTTTCGCGCATTCCATTAAGTCGAACTACTCGCATAACAACCGATCATATTATTTTTCGTGTTGTAGCGAGAGTTCAAACGAAATCGATTCCACGATAAAATCTTCGAAAGAAAATTCAACTCGCTCAGAGTAAAAAGCGCCTACTGAGAGAGAGCTGATGGGTTTTCATAATATATTTTCCACTTTTTTTACTTCGAAAAGATGGAAAAGCGCATATTTTCCGAGACGCGCGCAGATCGGTAATTGGAAATTAGATTGCGCCCCTCCTCATTCCACCGAATTTTAGTACGGGAGAAAAATAAATTTCAAAAAATGGATATCAGATTGAATTTCACTTTGGAGATAATCTCGTATAAAAAATGGCAGATAAAAAGAAGAATTCGCACATAAAAATATAGATATATGTAGGTGTCGTTCGAGTTCGATTACGGCGTGGAAGTGAGAATGCAAACAATCGGTGCGCTGATTGATTCTATTGTTCGACCGATGTGGACGTTGGTCGATAATTGTGTATTGATGCAAATCGAAAGTGATTTTCGAATGTAAATTCAATAGACCCTTTTCACCATACACACACATACATATTAAGTACTTATACATATTAGACAGTAGCTTTAGAGGAATTTGATTATTTTTGGTGTGTCATATCAGTTGTATTATAAAAAAAAATATTACGAATGAAATGATCATTAATTAATTTAAAAAAATAAATATGTTTATCCTTATTTTGGCACAAAATTACCATTAATTTAAAAGGAGGACAATAATAAAATAATTCGAGAACGAAATTCGCAAATAAAGCTGGTTTTGGGCGAACCGGAATCTCGCAGAAACGGACGTCCGGTGCGGATTCCCTGAAACTGACACGGTTCGAGGCTCACGCCCACGAACAATACGTTTCGAATTCGCCAAAAACCATTATTATTTCATGTTACCGCTTATATCTATGTGTGTATGTGTGCACATGGACAAAAAGCGATCAATCATCGTGCCAGAGGTCGGAAAACACCAAACGTAGCCCATTTTCCTTTAAGAACTCTCCCCGAATTTGTAAAAGTTACTTCGGGTACGATTTCCTAGCGATTGTTGGACCATTTACATATTTCGTATATTACTAGTGAAAAAATAACATTCATTTACACCAATTAAATATTCAATAGATACAAATCATTGTATGTTACATGTATTGGCATATAACACACAGCTATATGAAATTCTCTCATCAATAGCTAAGCGTGTTAAATAATTACTTAAAGCAAAAATAAGCCTGACATTTATTTAGCAGAATTACTGAAATTGATGCATAGCTTATACATACATATGTGTACATTTTACATATTATAATCAATAGTTTTTCTAAAAAAAAACAAGTAAATAATTTCTTGACAGAAAAACTAAATTATTTTCATTATTATTCCAGGTTACGAGCCGAATCGATCGCAAAATGTTTCAGATAGAAAATGGTGAAATTTTCAATTCCACTACACCTCCAGAATTTTTATTTAGCTTCCGTCTCATTACACTTTTTCAGTGAAGAGGCAGATGAAAATTCTGTTGGAACAGATTGATCGTAAAAAATAATACGTATTGATTCATTCAATTGAATATTATTTTAAATAAAAAGTAGATCGGTATTTTGTATAGATATTTAGAGTAACCGTAAACAACGTCGTGGGAAAATCTCCCAGATTTGTAGAGCTTCGACCGAGGACAATTAAATATGCGCCCTCGGTGAAAAGTTTCAATCCGAACATTTGTCCTCGTTGGAGGACATAAAATGTGAATGCGTTCGAGTGATTTGCGTACTGCGTCCGTGGAGGAACTTTTCAGAACAATCTACCAACTCCTTGCTACGTGCAAATCCACACTGCTGCGAATGAACTTTCTGCCCATATACAAAGCTACATACTTGTATGCAATATATGTATGTACAAGTGTTTGCATGCACATACATAAATTTACTAAATTATACAACAAATGGTTTCGGACACATGTATTTATGTGTTTATTTAAAATATAAAACATGCATGAAATATACCTACCATAATAGTAACTGCTTATGCTCTAAATAAGTTAAGTTTTTAATGATCTATTCGGGTATAAGAAATATACAGCTTTGTTTCAAAACTAGATAGTTCAAAAATTTAACATCGCTGTTAAAAATACAACCATATGAACTACATTTTATTACAAATTAAAAGTTCACCTATAAACTGGATCGTCAAACTCCCGTGATTCTGCGTCATTTAGCTAACATAAGCAAGAGTTCATATTTTTATAAGCTTTCCAAAGATATATTAGTTACGACTGTACATAAATTTAACTAAAATTTTGTTATAAAGTAAAAGTAAAAGAAAACGAATCCATTTTTTTTTCAACATTTTCCAATATTTTAATATTAGCATGTGCGTAGTATTTATTTTATATTGCGAATTTCGTGAAAGTTTGCAAATGTGCAAATCCACACTGCTACTTTACCACAATGCAGGTCAGACGTTCATATAGAACAACATTACGATTAAAGTATTGTAGCAGTATAAGGCAAAAAAATTGTTTGAAATTTCGATTCCGTAACGAAAAAGAAAAAAAAAGAACAAATTAGAAAATTAAAAAAAACAACATCATGTCTACACTTAGACTAATAAAAAATATTAATGAATAGATAAAGTATAATAAAATCTTGTTGCGTGTTATCCTTTGGTATATTTTAAGCTTAAAGGGAACATAAAATTTTCATATTTTGAAAGAAAAAAAAAGGAAAATTACATACGATATCATTTTGCGTTTTTACTAGCAGTAATAAAAAGGAAAAATACACAGAAGTCAAATCGAACAAATAAAGAAAAAACATAATATTCAATTGAAAGTAGTCATTATGTGTGTGCGACAATAAAAACACAAAACGTGAACATAAAATCGTATAAAACAAGCGAATAGAGAAATAAAATTATTGTTATGTCGACGGTTTACATGGAAAAGTTGGTACGAAAGCCGCTCATAAACGGTAATTTTCTAACACAAATAACCCGCAAATATATAGTTTTTCGGTTACATGTCAAACGTCCGTACATTAATCCGATAAAATTTCTCTGATATGGAAGGATACGCCGAAAGTTTCTAACAATAACACGTGTCCCAATTCTCAAGCCATCCCAAAGAAAATTTTCAACTACGCACACAATTTCCTTCACCTACAACTTAAACTGAATACTTATATAAGTATGAATACAATGGAAAGTTAAACGAAAACTTGGATTTTCGTCGTATTGCACAATATGTATACAAATGTATACATATAATAGGAAATAGTTTAAGTGCATATAATACACGAAAATGTAATAAATCATGGACAGATGGCTTCGAGTACAGTTAGAAATTAATTTCAATTAAAACTCAATTATTATTACAATTTTCATGTTTTTTTTCAAAACCATTTTTATTTTAGGGTTTAAACATTTATGTATTATTATATCTAAGTGAAGATTCTCATTTAAATATTAGATGTCTTTGTGATATTATCTTGAATGATCCATACGTAAAACGTGGAATTCGTTACAAATGTTGGATAACTAAGCTTTTACAGTTTACACTGCGTTTACATAGGTATAGTCTTCCCCTTTTTGTATGTCACCTTAGCTTCACATAATGAGTTAATACATACATGCATACATGTACATACATAACTAACTGAGGTTCTGTCAATTTAAATTTACTTCAAGTGCACATGCGTTTCGCGCTTTTTCTAAAAGTTTACGTTGCGTTAATTCCCGAGTGTCCAAATACAGTCTGCTACGTTAGAATCCTTAAACTCCTTTGATCTATCCATGAATTATGGCAAGTCAGCTGCCTAATGAGATAATCTTTAGATTTTGTGAGCTAATTTGAAAATTTTCTTACAACTAACCCGAACCAAGGTTCAATTAGGAAATTTGGGTCAATTTAGATAATCTATAGTTACTTGAATATTTGCGATAATGTTATATTATAGTTGCGTGCTCATTTTGGAGGAAAATCTTGACCCAAATAATAAAATATAATATACGATCAAAAATATGTACAAAATACAATTCGGTAGCATTAATGTGATTATGTAAGGAAACATTGATTTCTTTGTGCAATCAATATTAACGGAAACTGAAATTTCCAAAATTAGTTTCACTACTCATCTTAAGTCGCCTGCACATGATTCGATGAAGAGTAAATTGCACGGCAGTGAGAAAATACGAATTTTGTTATTTTCTGAAATGAATTTCAAATTCAACCAACTGGAGAAATAATCATCCGAAATGAACGTGAAAAAAGATTCATTAATGAGATTGGAGCCATTATTAACGCAATTAACCCAATGTTTTCCACAACACATTCATTATGCGTAACGTGTTCATATGTCAGGTTGAATTTGTGCAACGCACTACGTTATTATAATGATACGCAAGTTTTCTATGTCACCAGAGTTTCATTAATCAAAGCCGGCAAAGTCGGCTCATTTATTTAAGAGGAGCGACAGCCGAATTGGAACAAGCCCGAAATGGCAGAAAATTGCTTTTGGAAATAGCGTAACCCAACAATTACAGCTAGTAGTGCGTGCGAACGTCACTCGTTTGTTACGACGACTATGATGATGATGATGATGATGATGATGTCTCTGTTGACACACGCCACTTTTAGTTATGTCATATTTGAACCAAAATTGAGTTGCAAATGTAAATTTCATAACATTGCTAATTTTCAGTTTTAACAGCTGAGATTTTGTATCGAATGACGAATTTCCATAAAAGACAGGACACATATCAGCGTTTGTTTTTAAGATTTTTTTTTTCTTAAAATCTCCTCTACGACAGGGTTAAATACCTACGAAGTTTAAAGGGCTCAATATTAATCAGAGCTTCCGATTAATTCAACAGTGACGAAACCCCAAAGTGGAGCCAACGTCCCCGCTTTAGCGCAAGAGGATTTTTCGTCCTGTTGAGGAATTTGACTGAGCCGGGTGTGATGGGAGATGACAGCGTCACTTCGAGCGGAAGATTGGACCCTGGCCCTCCAGATAGGGTCGTAAACCTGGACGAGGGGTCACCATTGTATCGAAAGAAACGAGATTTCGACGCTATGGCAGGTCGTTGTTATGAGTCCCTTTGTGTATGCTGTGACGAGATATTGACGACAAATGAGGGCGTGAAATGTCAAGTGTGCGCGATGATAATGTGATTGTAATATTGCGCTAGATAGACAAACGGGCTGACACAAACACGCATTCAAAAACATATCTAATATTATACGTATTATAAATACGAAAGACTTATTTTCTTCTCGATTATTAACGAAAAGAATGATAGCAGCACTTTACATTTACAATGTAACGTAGAGTCTTAATCGTCGAAGCAGAGTGTTCATGTCAATAGCGTTTGATCGATTAATCACGCGAACGACGCGTTTTATTGGTGGCAATCTGTATTATTCGAAGCGAAACACTCCCCGCGACAAAGGGCTGGCTGAACGAGGCTCATGATTTTTTTTATCGAAACCATTTCCTACTACCGCCCACTCTGATATTGTAACTCAGTGATTCCTAAACAATACACATATTTAGTTATGAAAGTAGGTTTTCTATTCGAACACTCAATTTTCAGAAAAAAACTGCAAGTGAGCTCGAAATACTTTTCAAACTTAATAATGATTTCTTATTTCACGTCAATTCAAAGATGACGTTTCATATGCATTCTCGTAGTCAATACGTGTGTATTGTAAAGTTGTGCAGATTTCATATTGAGAATCACCGATCTAGATATTCTATCGTCGTCAAAATTTGGAAGAGCTCGTCACATCGATTCGGCAGCCGTCATAAACAGTTGATGGATGTCGTATAAATACATATGCACCTATATGTATTTTATATGTACATACATACATATGTACATATATGCATTATTACATATAAATATAGTAATATGCTCGGTTTGTGCTTGCTTCCACTTTATAGACTCGTATTTTTTGTAGTTGTATCTCTCTCTCTCTCTCGTATTCGACGGATTCAATATATTGCATTATAATTTGTGTCGATTTTATATGCTCTAAATGAAATTTGACACGATATGACAGTCGAGTTTTCCGATTCGTAAACGGGAAGAGAAAATATCTCGCATTGAATCAAGTACAAATTGTATATATAGATATGTACATATATGTGCGTATATTATGTAATCGTACACCAAAATATGCAAGTGCCTTCGTGAATAAATTTGGAAAAATTATATCAATGCCAACTAAATTATTTTCAAAAATAATAATATGAGTGTATGTACATATATGTATATTAAACTATGCATTTGCGAAACAATATTGTAAATTATAATACATATGCATAGTAAAATACATAAATTTGACATATCTAAGTAAACGCGATAAAGAAAATCGTATGCTTACCCATATAACATATTATAATGGTACAGTAGAGTCAAAATAGATAACCCAAGAAAATATATTTGAAGATAAGGTTATAAAAATAAAATTTACGTAATATCTAGCAAGCAATGATAATATTTGCATTCATCCTATCTTATTGTTAGAAAAAATGTGACAGACGAATATCGTTGAAACGTTGCGTGATATGTTAACATACATATTTCTGTGAATAATACGAGATTGTAAGTGTCTCTGAAAAAATCTACATAATGAACACATTTATTTAGCATATCGCAACCGTGGAGACATTACACAGAAATAACACAATCTATAGTTGGCGAGGAATCGAGACAATCGCCATAATACGTAATTGCTTTCATAGCGGACATTTTATACTGACTTCTACTAGCCGGTCTTGCATCGTGATATGAACGTTCAATTTCCGCTTTCGTAGTTTCTGCTCTGTAGTTTGTTTATATGTTTAATTTTGCATTCCACATATCGCCACGTATCTATTCGTGTGTGATTACGTTCCGAAACTGTCAAATTCCAATCTTGCAACCCACGAAACCGATATATTATTGCGTGACATTATCCTTCCAGATCGAAACTATTAACGTGGAATGTCACTAATGCGAGAAACGCGAGATTCACCCAATAAAGAGCGTTTATGGAAACTGACGGCAGGAGCAGAGTAATCGCTTTAAGAAAACTACCGAAATCAATATTTACAAAGTTTACAAAAATCCATCTGTGAATCTTAATACAACCAACTGAAATAATAAGATTTGATAAGTAAAATTTTGAATGATTCTTCATCCCTTATATGTATAATACATATGTATGTATATAAACAAAAAAACAACCATAGATTTTTGTACACTAAACTGACCTACAAACATTTTGTAGTCGGTCTCGCGTAAGCGCACATATGAATACGTAACGACTCTTCATTCGAGTGCGCTTATTTCATGTGTTTGAGTAGCTTAAGAGCACATATTTAAGCGATACACGAGCTATGAATAATTAATCTCGGAGAAATGTTCGCATTTTGTAGTGGTTACACACTAAGACGATTTCGCATATCGCGATTATTTATGCACGATATTTCGGCGGGAACGCAACTCGGAGACAACAAATCCAAATTTGCAAACTGTTACACTACACGAATCGTAACGATGTCAATTGTAGATCTGTAAGCTCCGTGCTTTAATTTGGATTATGGTAGAGTAATGTTTATGCATGTAATATTATAGGCACAAAATAATATTTGTAAATGTATATTTGAATACTTCGATAATACATATAATAAACATGACAGAAAAACAAGATGAAGAAGAAATAAATTATTTGAAATATTTATTGAAAAAAAGTACAAACACTCAAGAGACAGTATACTTGATATGAAAAAAAAGTAGCAAGAGGTAGGATTAAAAAAAGAAAAACATAACCCCGACAATGCAATCTCTGCATTCATCTGAACGGATTTTTTCTCTTATTTTATGAAAATTTGTATTCTTTGAAACAAACTCTGAGAAAGAGGCGTCTCTGTACAAACGAATAAATTCAGATGATTTTTTTGTGCGGCCCTCCTGGTCGGATTTAAATGATCGAGCGAGGGAAGAAAATACGCCCTCACCATATTGATCAAAGTGTACGCCGTATAAATTTAATTCTTCGAATAAAGAGGACCTCTTATGAATTTTTAGATTTTCCGATATCTCACGGTATACACATATCTGTAGGTATGGGCATATATATGTATTACTACAGGGTGGGTTTATATCTGCGGGAAAGTGCGATTTGTTTTTGTACGAATGAAACGTGACGCCGATGCTGATGAGTCGAACTGTGGCTCACCCTTCGCTTCGGTTCACAATAGCCCGTGCACCTATAACAATAACCCGTTATAACATACATATGTACGTAAGATAAAATACATTATTTTTATTCAATGAAGTCACTCTGATCATATTTTTGGCCAACTGGAGGTATTTATTCTCATTCAATTGGTCCTCAAGATATTCATGACATTTAATCTAGATTTCAAATAAAATATAAAATATATTTATAATATGTATAATATATAAAGCCGCATAGGAATATAATTAATACAATAGAATATAAATAAATGCAAAGCCGCAATATCGAAGGTCTCGTTCGCTCAAAGGAATTAGTGAAGATTTGCATATACATAAAAGCCTATGGATTCGAGTTGTTTGACAATTTGCACTATAGACAAAAGCATTCGAGGCTACTATGCAACTATGAGATACACTTACTTTGATAATCATGTAGTTAGAGCACACATAATCTAGGTATAAAAATATAAATGTATTATATTTTTTTTATAAACCAAAGATTACTTATGTACATATGTATATCGATATAGGTATATTCAATAAATTCATATGAGGAAGAAACTACAAAAAAATATACAGTACTCGAGCAAACACAATTAATTATTGAATTAGATTTTACATATGTATATACATAGTTATTAAAATATTAGAACACCATACATACATGCAAAATTATCACAATTTGATAAACGTATAATATCAGCTGAAGAAAAAAATACAAATGCGGTATAGAAAAGTCCCCTTCACGATGCCGTCGACCGGGATTATATTATACAATATAAGAGAAAATTGCTTTAATTTCGCCATGCTCGTGGTTCTCCATAAAAATGAAAAGCATATGTGGCCTGCCGCGTGAAAAACGATGAGAAATAAAAAAAAAAAACGGTGAAAAACCGTAAAATTTATCAGATTAAAAATATAGGCGAGGAAATTTTTAGGCCCAATTCAATTATGCCCGAGGAATTAAGGGCGTAATCGAGAGTGGCTTGAATAGTCGTTAAGCGCATTATAATAATTGTTAGCATAGTACTCTAATGTAATACGATTATTGTATAATAACATTTAAAATATAATAATGCAAGTATGTAGAACGTATTAAATACATTTAGAGATCAATTTAATTTTTCTTGTGATATTTTAAATTGCTTATTCCATTAAAAAGCATATTTATGATTCGATAGTGTGTAGTGAATGGGATTTTTATATGATATACATATACATATGTGTATGTATATCGATAGCAAGGGCAAGGATAGCGAGTCAAGTTGAAGTGGATTAAATAATAAGAGCGTCCATCGGGAAACAGGCATCGATTCGATCACGAGTTCAGCAGCATTCGAATCACGTTACTAAATTAACATATATACCGGCTCTTTTCGCGGTTTTCTGTTTGCAAGACCGATCCTTTTCGGCCTTCCCTCGAAAAAGGATTTCGAACATTGTACGTATGTTTACCTGCCACGATCCGCACGCTTCTTCCCATGCACATACAATAATGTCTACGTAAGAGTACAAAAACTAGCTCTTCCAACTATAATATTATATGTACGTAAGTTTCGAAGGCATACCGCTTGTGAATCAATTAATGTTTCAACATTACCGAGAAAATTTAAGTCGACTATCAAATTATAATTTTTCCATACATAAGTATGCTACCTAAATCGATTCTCTTATTACATACCATACATATGAAAATACATGTATGTATGTATGTTTTATTTTATTAAAAATCCTACACATACGTAATCATTACAATGAAACCCTGCGTGGTTCAATATCAATTATTACCTTTGCTGTATGAGATCGTCGGCTTAAATCGCTTTTTAATTTTGCACAATGAATGGCGCATTGAATTAGGGCAATGTCGAGAATTGCACTTTTTATGATGAATGACTGCACCGAATGCATTTTCAATCCAAATACACATACCACGATATTTTTATTGCGATTGGTTTCGACAGATAATATTTTTTGTAAATATCTACTCGAAAATATTCTGTATCTATACGAAACGTGGAAAATCCAAATACATATTTTAAACGAATGCAAGTTTATTATTTTCGGATGACAAGACGAGTAATTTGTAATTAGTATACGAAAATACTAAATATGTATCTACTGATTGTTCGTTGAAATATGAATTAAAAAGATGATGACGAGCAAGACACCGCAATAATAAATCGAAATGAACTGCGATTGTTATTACGTGCTATTTAAATATTATTAATTGAGAGACGAGAAAACGTAAATATACAGTATGACGCCCGTTCATTTATCATAGATACGTACATAGTATATCTATTAAATGAACCTTTCTATTTTCAAATAGCAAAATTGTTAGTGAGAAGAGGATTTGCTTTTTCCCATTTGAAGGTGGAAAAGAAAGCCCCGTTTACGCTAGAGTCGATTTTCAAGATGAACACCTATTTTACAGAACATATCCAAATCGGATATTGATCATTTATCGTCCTACTTTTTTTTTAATACAATACAATATATTCAAATTACTCAAGGAGAGGGTATTTTTCGATTAGTATTTGATAATTGTGGGATCAAATCATCGATAACATGATATTTTATTTTATTACATGATATTGTTCAACCCGAAAATCGGTTATAGTGAAAACGTAGCTAAATAGGAAGATTAAAGCGTTTTCGGGAGAGCCGTCTGTCGTGCACATAGCTTCGTCGAAACGGAGCAACATTTAATGAGAAGGAGAAGAAGTTTGAAGAAATGCGTAATAAGCAAGACGGAAAGGAGATCTTGGCCGTAAAATTAAATTTTCGCTTTGAAGATTGGGTCCAGGTCCACAAGGGCGCGCATTTTATTATATTGTGTATATACGAGATACCCCCAAAATGTTTATTCAACGTAATAGCATTGTTCTTCCGCAGTGAGAAAATTCTTAGCTACATTTATGTTCAATTTTACCCTTTAACGACCAAGCGACACTTTGCTTGTATTGTTGACATTAACCGTTTCATACACAAAAGTGGTGAACTTGAGTAAGTCTACTAAGAACATTGAATTTCATAAAAAAATAACGTTCGGTATACACACAGTACATAAACACAATACAATGTATATTTCAAATGAATATAATGTTTTTTTCTGTCAATATCTAATCAAAAATCGATATAGCCAGACCAGATATGTGGGTTCCTATATTCATGGTGGGTTGTCGCTACAAGCGAGATTGTGCTTTTGTCGAGATTTAAATTTAATTAATTCCCAAAATATGGAATGTTATTTGTAGCTCTTCGTCTCAGCCACCGAACAGAACAGGATTCGGGATAATCCTGGGGACGTGGCGTGTATCAAATGTGTTTGTCGTGTAATACAAGAGGAGCGAACACATAGACGACGCACGTCGAACGTTGTATTATTATACACAATGAATAACACAAGAAGATAAGCTCACTGTAAGCGCGCAAATTAATGAATGCCTATAAAATAATGTATGCGTATGTAAATCGAATAATAACAACCATCACTTTTGTATAAACACGCGTACATAATATAATATTTGCACGTGTTCATTAATGGTAATGATTGTAATTATTTTTGCCAATAGAATATGTACGTAGATAGCCAGTGATTTAGTATTAGCTACCTATACTTAAACTTTTACAATCCAGGAAACAGAGTCAATTCTTTGACGATTCACAGTGGAGAGGCTGACTGAAACTCTATGGTTAGTTAACAAGAGCAGTAAAAAGACTTGCTTGAAAAATGCTTGAAATCTGCACGATTTTTCATCAACTTGTAAATCAAAAAATGTATATCTAGTTATATTGAGCACGCTATGTATTACCTAGCAATATGTAGCACACATGCTTCTACTATGTAGCAATTGCCAACTAGTAGTATGAGTTCGTGATATTTAATAGAATGTGTATCTAAGGTACGATATACATACATACATACCTACGTATAAAGTAAGTACAAATATTGCATATGAACGATTTATAAGATAACGCACTGAAATCGAATGTTTGTCTAGAAAAAATGTATAAAAAGGCAATATTCGAAATTCCTATTTCTGAACATAACGTTTCGGTGCTATCAATCTCATCAGTATCTGTCGACCGCAACGAACGAATCTCAAAGGGAATATTTCCGATCCGTCGAAACGGAAATGGTCAATCTGTAGAAAAGGGGCACCGATTGTTTTCTTTTTCCTTTACCTACTCGCGGTACACGTGTGCGCCATTTTCCCCTTTCCTCCATTTTTGACCTCAAGAAACTTTTTCCTCTTTGGCGTTACGAAATTCGCAATATTCGTTTGATACCGGGCCGATGGATCCCTGCCTGTCGCGGGATAAGGACACACTTTCTACACTGGCGTTTAACTCACGAACGCTCTTGAGAGTGGGTATAAAAGTACAAAAAAAAAAAATGAGAATGAAAAACTATGGACTAACATAAAAGGAAGAATTTTCGGTGACACCCTTCGGAAACCGCAAGGTTTTTGATTTCGGAAAACGATATGCTATGACAAACAACCCACCGACATCATTGTAAGTCGTATCTACAACATATGTGCTATAGATTCGAAACGGTTCAACAGTAGATTTTCTCAACAAAAAAAAATTATAACAAGATAAATAGAAAAAAGTCAATTTTGATACAAGTATGAATTTAAATTGGCAATAAAGTGATAAAAAGTGAACACTTTAGTTACTAAATACAATAAATAAAAAATAAAAAGCAGATTATATCTGATTAACTCGATATATTTTGAGATTTGTATCGAAAATATAGCCGGAAAATCGATGAACACATGTTGTGATTTGTGACGTACGTTTTGTGGATGCCTGAATAATTCAATAGACTGTACAAAGTGGCCGGAAAAACTACGCGGAAAAAATATGAAATAAACGAGTCCCATGTTAAACGAAACATAATCTCATCGTCCGATCGGTGTACTCGATTTTCACACTATTTTGCCACAATAGGACCCAATGAAAAATTCATAAACCGTCTAATACATTATACTCGTGTACCACATATTTTATTACATAATACGTATAATACACATGCATACAAATCCAGCGACCGATAAATACATTTGTATTTTATATGCAATAAAACATAATTAGGTATGTAAGTAGGTTCATACTTATAATAATGAAAGGTATTGATTGTGAATTACGATTGCAGCAAAGTATGAGTATCAAAAGTTTGAATATCATTTAAATCGGATTTGGATTATCGTGCAGCTTTTCTCACTAAACATTTTCTCGGTCTAGAGTTTCCTTATCCGCCGACCAATTCCAAAGAAAATCTGAAGAAAAGTTGCTACGAGTTCCGCAGACCGATATTCAACTCTAAGCAGATATGTATGTATAAATACCTAAATTTAAAATTTGATTTTCGCCAACTATAAAAACACTACTGTGCTCGACAACTTTTCCAAGTGAATATTCATCATTATCATGTTCGATGTACATTTCTTGATGATCACAAAGGTTCGAATATATAATAATATGTATGTACATGTAAAGAATGGCGGAAATGCTATAGAGTTTTCGGTGACGGACGCTGTTTCGAATCTCGAATCTAATTTGCGACGAGGAATTTCTCTCAGGACGACGATAGATTCTGTTCAGTCAGTCAGTCTGTCTGTCTGTCTGTCTGTCCAATAAACTTCGGACGCGCCGTCTGCCAATCAAAATTATCGAAAGCCGACGCGGTTCCGTCTTTCCGTTCGAAATAATAATAAAGTTAAAGGGAAAAAAATTAAACCGCAGTCGATAACAGTTTCAAAGTCGAAGGGGTTTATACCTATATAAAATAGAATATCTGCGATGGGCATCGGAGCGTGCGATTGACGTTCATTTTGTAACTTTTGACGCGAGCCCACGCAATGAAAATGATAACTGACAAACGCAAAATGTGTTCGATTCACAATATGATGTGCTTTCAAAAATATTATAGATCATTCATTCCATTTGCATTACATATACATTTACAGCACAACTTTCATAATATTATAGGGATGTACGAAAAAAGAACAACAAAATATCACAACTATTACAAAAGAATTCGATATAACTAATATTTTTAACAGTTGTGAAAAAAAATATGACATAAATATCTTAAAAGCAAACTACTAAATTATAATTTGATAAAAAAAAAGCAACTAGCGGCAATATTTTGACCTTTTTAACCCTTGGAACTCGAAATTCCTTATTTATGAACCATAACAAGATCTAGCTTACTGATGAAATTTATGAACGTTGGTTTCATTTGAATAATAATATACAATACTATGTACATATGTAAGTATATTGTTATATGTAATATGAAACTGTTTTGTGCGGTTTATTACATTATGTGCGAAATACGAGTGAAATTTGAATTTTAACTTTTAATATTCAGAACACATAACGCAGTCATATGCGAACAACTCTTTGGATTATTGTACCAGTGTGTATTACATTCTGGTAGATTTATACGCGTATATAATATTTACATGTCGCAAAGCAAATTCTTCATGTTAAAAAAAGAATATGAAAAGCGTTTCAATTTATTTAATTTGAAAATTTTATACCACAAACAATTTTTTTCATAATACACACATAAAAAAAAAATAGAATTCAACATTCATACAATCTTTTGATGGCAAAAGTATAATGGATTTCGCATTATCTCTTAAAAATTTATCAAAACGGTATCGAAAGAGGTAGAGTTGGCGTTTGATAACCAAGGAATTAATTCCCTACAAAGCCCCGTTCGAATTTTCCTACTTAAGTTTATTTAAGCGATTAATAACGGACAATAGAAGCAGTCCGTTGTTCGTCGTCGATAAGAATTTTCGTTTTGTAACCACGAAATCCTAATCCAGCACATAGGCTTTTATGTACATATTTCAAAATTTAATTAGGTATACATATGTATTAAAGTATCGAAATTTTAATGGCAATAAAAAATAAAGAAAAACATACAAGAAGTCGATGTGCGACTGCAGTTATAAAATAGGTATCAGAAAAATTTCTCTCTAGTACAAAGTTTACCGTTCAATTATGAAATGATGTTAGGGTACGTCAGATGTTCTCATATAACAGGAGGTACTTTCATTTACTTTTCAGATTCGCTGCAAGCAGCAACTACATACATATGTACATACGTGTGTATACATAGTTCCTTCGTATAAATGTAACATTAACACAAACACATTTCAGAATTTGAGTCGTAAGAACGTGTAATACTAGTTGATTAATCGTCAAATTGTGCTATATTGAGAATAACGACGCTTTTAATTATATTTTCATTGATAATTTATATACGGCAACGTAGCATAATCACACTCGAGAGACTGAAAACATTTATAACAGAATTTACGGAAACTTTATGTCGGAACCGTACTTCATATAGTAAGGTCAAGGTATTAATATACACCGCATCGCGTTTGTGTTGTTAGAGATATTATAGTTCTTTTGCTGAAAAAAACTCGCGTAATGAACATTAATAATGAATGCAATATCTCACGTTTATCACATTAACATATCAAACGAGGCTTGTTGAATTTTTAACACGTAATATTTTCGTGTCATGACTTCTTTGCCGCACTGCGTACGCTTCGGCACAGTTAATTGAGTTTTCTTCAAACGCCTTTAATATTAGAGGTAAGTATGTATATATGTATGTATTTAATATACCGTAGCACTAATTTAAAAAGTAAATTGTGTATTTCAAATATGAATTAAAACTCGTCGATAATCGTGATTAAATAAAACGCATTGTTCGACCCGAAATTCAATACTATATCTAGTCTAATGATTAAACTCCAGTTGGGTGAATTTCACATTGAAAAATTAATTTCAATATCATGTAATATGCATAAAAGTTTATGTGTGTATCTATATATATGTATGCATGTCATGTATCATGTTAATAAACAAATATCAAAATTGAAAAAATACTACGTATAACGAACGTAAACTCGATGTGTTTAGTAGGTTAAGTGACGTACATAGATATTTTTTCTGAAACCGCTCTCCACTAACGAGCTCAGGAAAATTTCAAGCCAACAAGCGGAAATCGAATAAAATAATGAAAAACGGCATGAAAAAAGCGAAAAACCCACAACTTACAAGGTTTACAACGAGTCGCTTAAATATTTACGGTAATGAGGGGTAGAGGGTGGTTCAGTGGTGAGCGTTCGTATCTTTGACACTTTTGTGACCAGCCGGCGACGTGTTAATTTGGAAAAAGCTTTCACGAATATAAATTTGTCATATTCTCTCTGACCGTTAATTGGCATTAGTCGACAAAGGAGGATTTCGCGGTCGACGGTTTTGCATATTATGTATATCCATTATATTATACATTGTATGTATGTATATACGTGTGTATTCATGTAATTTATTTATTTATAACAAATATAGCAACGAATAAAACAATTAATTTTACCTTCAATTATATTCCATAATATAATATAAACGTCTATCTGCTAGGCAATAACCGTTACAAATGACCGTTTTTCATCGATCGAAGCGCTTATCAGATAGATATGCATTTTCCCCCTGTTTGCATACAGGATAACAGGAAATATCAATATCCGATAAATACGCGATATACGCGTAGAGTGAGCTATATTACATTTCACACGTGAATATGAACTGTAAAATTGTCTTCGATTCAAATGTTTCGGACAATATACATATGTACATATTTGGCATGTGCAAGTGAGATGAGGGTGTCAATCCTATACAGAAGCAGTCGGAAATCGACATAGCAAACGGAGTGCATTCAAATGCAAATAGACTACGAACTGCACTTGAAATCGGGACTCTTGACACATCCATATGTACATGCAAAACCAACACACCGACTGACAGCTGGATAGACAACGAATTTACCACCGTCGAGTATTGTCCGTGAAAGATGACTAACATAAGACGAGACTCGAAATGGATTCTACATTATATCGAACGGTATATTCTTGCATGTCGCGTTAATAATTCATGAACGGTGTTTTCGATCTACAAATTTATTCGAAAATTAAAAAAAAATGATATCGAAAACGAGGAAAGTCAAAGGAAAAGTTGTAAAGAGTCGTCTTCTGCTGCATATAATACATACGTATGTCGATGATGCTATGGGATTATTTAGCGGTACATGGACTCGTATATGATAAATAAATTTACATGATTTAGAACGAATTTGAAAATAAAAATATGTATGTATGTACAAACTGTTCACATATGGATATAAATCATTAAAATACATATTATACTTGTATCTTGTGCAAATATCCATTTACATGTATGCGCTGTATGAGAATTATTTACGTACATATTTACACATTTTATCACTATTTATTTTTGATGTTGAAATAATATTATATTTGTGATTTATTCATAGTATTGAGAATGACTAATTTAAGAAAAAGAAATGTTTGATATCAAAACGACAATAAATAAGCATAGTAGATATAAAAAAAATGATGAAAGTTATTTTTATGTTAGAATTAAATAGCTAGAATATGAAATCAAATAATAATACGCACGATTAAATAACACAAAATTTCCCTGTTGCCACGTGTTCGTAGAAAACGTGAAAATTCAACGGCTTCCTTAATTTTCCTCGGAAGAAAGTCGGTCTCGGCGGACGTGCATTCGTGTAACAAATGCGTATTTAATGATTAAGAAATAACTGATGGTGAGTAGGAAGAAGACTGCGGGAGACGCGTGCCATCAGCAAAAAGCGAACCGCAAACGGGTAAAAATAACACACACACGTGCACACGAAAAATACGACACAACATTTGCGAACTCGGCACCAAACACATTGGACAAATCTGGTGAAACGAGCTCCTTGTGCATGACTCGAGACTAAAATTAACCATCACACATCGACTGATATCCACTCGGTGGTTCATTCACAAAAAAATCAGACAATTCAATCATTTTATGATCTCGGTTGTCAGTATCGAGCAAATATTGAGCGAAACTTTATCCATTCGAATTTTAATCTTTTGTGCGAATTTCTTTCAATATTTTCACATAATCGAAGGAGAAAAGTTTTGACTTTAGCAAAAGCTACACTCAAAGAATACAGAAATTAAATTAATTGAAATAGTCTCGAACCTTGGTATTTCATTCCCGTAGCATTCGACTAAGCGTGTTCATAGTAAGAGAAACCTTTTCTATAAAATATTTGCTACTACGTATTATACGTATGTACTCTAACTGCTGTTACTGGTATATACCAGAAGAAAAGAAAAGTTTCAATTTAAAATGTGATTTCGCGCAAATCGAATGAAATCGATGAAGTGCACTTACATCGTCTGGAATTGCATTTTCATCTACACACCTACATACTTTGTATAAGCCAAGAGGTGGCTACTTCGATAAAGATTGTTAAGGAGTTCAATGTCTTGCGAATTGATTTATATACATATTTATATGAGTTTAACTTTAATGATAGAATAAGGGCCAAGAAGTGTATAATCACGATTCATTTCGAAATCATCGAAATACGCACATATTGTATATAATGATTTATAAATAGATAGATATGCACGCAAAATAATATATTACGATATAGGACGGAAACTGTTTTATATTATAGTATTTCGGAGTGTTCAGACATCAAAACGAAATCTTACACAGTTTACATAGGTAAATACGAAAGACACATTTCTCGCACGGTCTAAGCTAGGCCGAAAGTTTGCTCAAGTTGAACGTCAATATTGATCGAAACCCAAGACTGGGGCGGATTGCGGTCAAACGTGCCAAAATCCATCTCTATGGAAACACGTCGCGTCGGAGAAACCCGATCCCCGAAATTTGAGGACATTCTGATCTGTCTCAATTAAAACAATACTGTGTAGTTCCATTTTTATCTACGTTCCGGGAATTGCCGTGACGGAATCGTGTTAGCATCACGTGCGAGCACGCGACTTAAATACGCGGAATAAGCTAATTATTTTGCGGTTTAATTGAATTCGCGAAGAGTACCGGAACGATACAACACGGACTAAAATATAAAAAGCTCGATAAGCGAGCTTTGTAATTTATACGATGCGGCGATAAAACGTTAAGCTATTTACGAGAATTATCTCGGTTTTAGTACAGGATAAAAGCGACAAAAAATAAATGGAAATTCCGACGTTTACGCAGTACCTACACTTTTTTACATAAAAATTAAACGATTCGATTTTGCTTTAAAAGGCAAAACGCGAGAATAGACTTCAATGAAATCATGCTATGTATGTACATATAATACGTTCCGTAATAATTAGTATGTAATAATGATTAATCGAAAGTTAGTTTTGACCGTCTCCTCTCAATTTCGATAATGAGGCTTTAAAAGCGTCGAATGAATCTGAAGGTGACAAAGGGCCAGACGAAATATGACGCGTCGAAAAGTTCGATTGAAACATAACGAGCGATGGAAGCGGCCGATTGTTGGATTCGAAAGGTTTCAGCGAAACTTTCCAAGATTGATGACATGGAGCGAGCAGCCGTTCGGTCGATTTTTCACCAATGGATATTATACTTGGTGTGCGTGCTCCGGCTCGTTTTTCGACCACCACACGCGAAACGCAAATATTTTACCTTATGAAAAACCAAAAGGACACACACACACACACACCGCAGATAAACTCTGAATTTGTGCCACTATAAATATTAAATACCTATTATACATATACGCAACTTCTGCCTGATCCCAAAATTTCATCCCCGCGTTAACACCTCGGCCATGTCCGGTTTCCCAACTTCAACACGATCAAATTCCAAATTAATTTATCTATTTATGCTTTCAACTATAATTATAATAATTATTTGGGTGCCCACAGTACAGATTAAATTATTTTTACATTCTCAAACATGTGTGAAATATAACAATAATATTGATTTATTTTAATATAGATGTTCCATTGTTACACAAGCGATATTATAAATGTATGTATATAATATGAAAAGGTATATAGATTCGTTTCGATTTAATGGATACCTTAACAGTCAAAGACAACCATAAGGTACCTATATCAAAAGGTACACATTAGAAGGAAACTAATAAAGAACAACACACACATAGAAACATGTGTACATTAGATCATTTAATTAAGGCTAGCTGTTCCCAAACTATTCGCATGTTTGTATGTAAAAAAATATACATACATACGTGTGGGTATGTATTTTTTTTTTTTGACAATCATTACCAGTTAGCTGAGTTGATCTATCGGATCCCGAGTTCAATAATGATTCACAAACTCAGTAAAAATTACAAAAAGCCTATTGGAAAATCAAATTGTATATATATTTAGTTATTTAATATATAATTTATACAATGGTAGGTTATGGATTATTTTTATAGAAATTCAAAAATATCTATTGATAAGGGATAGGCGTGTAAAATCATCTCACAGTAGCTTCGCAGAAGAACGCTCATAAATTCGTACATGAATTGATTAACCCGTTTAAGATTGAAAATATGTATTATCAAATGACTATAATACATATACTCAAATATTTAATATTCAAAATAAAATGTATAAGTACCTATATCGAGAAAATATAACATGAAAATGTGTTCACTTGTTCTCAAAAATTTTTTCAATTTAAATCGATAACCGTTGAAGAAAAAATCACTTACATGAAACTCGGCGAATCTTTCAAATTCTAAATTGCTTTGGGATTGGTTTGTAAATTTCTACAAAATTCATTTGCATAATTTTTTTGTGGAAACACAAATGCACTTATACAATATATTATAATATAAAATTTCACTGCTTTTCTACACGTGTGAATTTTTATCTGCTTTATAATTTATAACACACTTCACATTTTAATCATTCACATGTCAAACATTATATTAAGCGCCGATCGCATGAAATTACTATTTTTCATACCACATTAGAATTCGACTCTGCAAATTCGCGAATACGCGACATCAACTATCAAACTCGAAAAAAAAAACGTTACTCAGATAGCTAACGATCGAAAGATCGACTCAAAACGTAATTTTGAAATGAATATTGAGATAAAATCGAACAATGAAATGAAAAAATAAAGATTTTGAAACGACGAAAAAAATACCGACCACACGTTGAAAACGAAATGGCCAACGGAAAAAAACAAATGAAGACATGCACACGAAATTTCAAATCAATTAAACTACGAAACAAAAATTTTCAGTCATATTTTTATTGATCTATAAAACGTATTATGTTCGCATATAAAACGTATGACGATTTTTTTATACGTAGATACAAAGCTTCGAGCAAATGCATACTTCGAGGTCAGTTTTCATTTTTAATTTGAAAGATTCAAGTTGAGCGACACGTCCGCATGTATTATACGAGTAGGTTTAGAATTGCTGAGCAACACAGTTAATTGAGTATAACCGAAACGACGTCATAATCGAAACGGAACGATCTGGAGATCATTGTTCGCGCACAAAATGCCCTAAAAGCGATCGTTATGGTATTTGGCGAAACGGCCACCGGAACTGGTTCGCGCAAATTCGCAGCCGTAATCGCGTCCCGCCAAAATGTATTTCAATTTAGCCGCGTTGACTAATTTTAATCAACCGGAACAGGAAACAAACAACTAATAAACGTTCGCAAACCTCGAAAGTTTGCTGGGCGAAACTTGGACCATTAATCGTGGCGTGATGATAATCGTGTCCGCCGACAGAACTAAATGTGAAACGATCGAACACGAATGCGTTAAGACTCGTTATAGATAGTAATTTATACTTGTCTAAATACTCTATTATTATACGTCCTTATTATAATATAGCTATGTCATCGAGGAGTTCTGAAGAATACGCATGCTATAAAAAAATGATGATTGTATTCTCAAAATATTGATGCCGTTTAATTGCGATTTAATTCAATTGTTGCTAACGTAATATGAAAACGTGATTTTCACAGCTAAAATTAATTAGAAAAGTGATTTAACAGTAGAATGGCACACACGGTATATTGAAAATATTCAATTTGGGCGCAAACACAAATTATTTAAAACCTAAAATTAATGATATCGACACAAAAAATATCAAGTCCATGTTAAAATATTGAAAAGAATCATCCAAGAAACAATTTCAGGGTGAGCAATACACCGACGTTAAAATGACTACGGAACGCGGAAAAATATGCGGATATAAAAGTTGGCGATAACCGGAGCCCACTTGTGTCAACAGACAGGGCATTTTCCCTGTTTGTTTTGAATAATTAATATTTACAGTGAAACGTAAGCTACCTATGTAAGTGTGTATGTACCTACCGTTTTCCTGTTTGGAAAACGGGAGAAACAGCTAAAATACGATGGCCGTCGAGGGGAACGATCCCCGAAAAGAGATCGTCTCTTGAAAAACGCGTTATTATCAATTATTAATCTGACACTAAGCACACATAGTAATTACGAGGGAAATTTTATACCACCGGGCTTTCTCGAATTCCATTTGGAGTGTGAGCTATTTTTCCTTTAACTAGTTGAAAGATGCTTACGTTTTGTTCAATAAAAAAGTAAAATAGGAATACACAGTTTCATAAAAGCTTAATAGCAGACAATGACCGAGATATAGAGGCAAGACTTATGTAATTATGTAGTGTGATTGAACTACCCTACAGGTGTAAATTATAATATATCTATTTCAATATAACAGGAAAAAACTGACAAACGGTTCAAACGTGTACAGTTTGTTATGAATCGGGTGAGCGGTAATGATTTATCCGCGTCTGAATTTCCTTTCACTGCAGACGTATTTATCTTTTAGCACGGATAGCCGAAACCCCAGGAAGAACATTATTTATCAGCAAAAGCAAACAAATAAAGCTGAAAGGCCTCTCCGCTTCGGAAAATCGTCAAGACGGAGGAAATTGTGAATGCAGATGCGATCTGGGCAATGAATAGTTAGTTCTACCAGGGGTGGATTAGGGCGGAGGCTATCAGTCAAGCCCTCGCCCACTGAATACCTAGTCGATTTTCGTTCGCAAATAGCCACCCACTGAAAAAACGGTCTTTATTCGTCCGTTCAAAGCGCGCCTGTGACGTGTTTACGAATAATAATGTCGCCTTTAAGGCTGTTCCGCAATATTTAAGGGTCGTTTCCTGAAACGGGTGCGTTCCTTCAGCCCAAATCCTCTTTTCAAATTTTTACTATTTTCATACATGCATATGTATGTAGTACGTATGTATGTATAATATCAAATCATACATATAATATGTATAATAACATATTTTCATGATGAATTCTCCAAAATAACGATTTGATGAAATTATTGTGTAATGTGAAAAAAATATATTATATATGAATCGACATTTGACAAAATACGAACGAACGTTTTTTTTTTCATCAAATTGAAAAAGTTATATGAAGAAATCGACTCCGTACCTAGAGAGCAGAAAGTTTCACACACTGTCGCACTACATGATTTTGCGACAACGACGTCGACAATAAGCCAATAATACAACGAAGGAATTGAGGTTTTCGCGAACAACGTCTACTGTGTAATGCTTATTGTTGAACACAGCTGTTGTACCGATTTTCGCACAATTTTAACAAGGTTCATAAGCAGCAACATAGCGCAGAAACAGATTAATCCATTTATCTGAAGCGCGAAAACAGCACTCCCCACATTTGGAAAATCTTGAAATGAATTATTCATGATAATTTATATTTTACGGAAAGATCTATTACGTCGGTGAGTAAAAACGGTGTTTCACAATTCAGACCCTTTGTGACGGAGCGTTTCTGAAATGAAGTTGTGATATACAAAATTGCCAGGTTGCGTGTCAAATAATACAATAAGCTACCTTTTATTTCGAATTATTTTCGTTCAAATGTCAGCTTCGAATCAAATGTAAATGGGAATAGTCTAAACCGCACATTAAAAAAGTTCATATTTAAATAAAACGTAGGTACTGTTACCTGGTGAAAATCATTAAGAAGTAGGTACATTTTCTTGCATTCAAGAATACAGTTTCTTCAGAAAAATGATGAAAATATTATGGAAACGCACCTGAAAAAGAAAATACATAAATAATTATTTAACTGTAAAAAACAGATTATATAATACGTCAATAAAGAAGTGTGTAGTTGTGATATGTATAAATAGATACTATTATGAAGAAATATATGGAATATGCGAGTATTAAATGAAATTTGAAAGTTATAATTAGGTGTAGAAAAAACAACAAAAAAGCACGAGTGTAGATGAATGAGTCGAAAGCTTTCTTTAGAGGACGTTGAATTAATTTAATTAGACTCACGCTGCGTTGAGAATGGGGATAAAGAAGAGATTATTTTATAGAATATCTATTACTAACGATACGATTAAAAGTTGCTTATAGAAAAAAAGTATGAAAAATGGGTAGTAGCAAAGAATAATTTCGGTCAGGTAAACAATAATATTTCGGTAAAATTTAGCGGATCCTCGGGTAACAATGTACGGTTAATGCTTAGCACGTGCGGCCTCAAGGGGTAGTAACAAATCGACGTCCGATTAATCAGATTGCTAAAGCTTTTCCTCGGGGACGATATCCCTTCCCTGCGGGTCCTTAGCATAAATAACGAGCTTTTCTTACAGAAGAAAAATTTGGATCGATTCGCTGTCGAAGAACGCTTATCGATTTCTTTCTCCAGAAAATTCGAATAGTTTTAGTCGTCGAAATTGAAAAAAAAAGGAAACCTAGTAATGAGAGCCATAAATTTCAAAGGAGACCTCGTTTTAATTTTTCGTTTATGGCGGCGAAAGAGGAGTCGTAATGGCACAATTAAAAAAACATACCTACGCGTAATCTTATAATTAAATCAGTGAAACTGGAGCTGCAAAAAATATTTACATACAAATGAGGGTCAATAAAATTATTTATGAGTACCTAGGTACTTTTGAGTGAATTTGCGAAATCGATAAAACTGTATATTTATGATATTTACCATTTTCGCATTATAATTTACATATAGATACCTAATACTTGTTTCAACAACTGGTAAATTTTGCAAACATACTTGTATGGTTACGCGATTCCGGTAAATAGCTGAATATTTTCCCATAAACGTAATTATTGTACGTACTCGTATATAACACATTTTTCAGCATAAAATGAACATGCATAAATGGTGTAACAAAAAGTATGTATATGCGTGTATCAGTGGCGGCTCGTCCTAATGGGCTGCAGGGCTGCAGCCCCCCCTACGAAAATCCGATAATATCCATATCAAAAATATTAAATTATGTGAACAAAATGTCGAACAAAACTTTCGATCTGTATCGTACGCATGTATGTATTGCTTTTGGCTGCAATAGAAAGGAGACTATGCAGCCCGCAATTCAAGGGGCTGCTCTATGGGCTGCCCGAACTGCAGGTAAACACAGCCCCGAATCTTTATATGAGCGCCCTACAAAACATCGCTTCGTGCCACTTGTACGGTTCGGATCATCTTTTAGTACAGCCAAATATACTTGCTTTTGGACTGCAGTCGAATCCAGTCTTTCCCCGTTATATTTTTTACTATGAACTTCGCTACAAGTTCGGAAGGACCTGCTTTTGTTCAATGTTGTGTATTTAGATCATTCGTCTTTCTGCTGTTGACTCATAACATCGTCGACCACAGCTGATTTGCGATAAGTTAAAAAGCAATCAATTATTTGTTGATTAGTAATATTTTTAATTCTCATTCTGGTGTTCCGGTTTCATCATTATCGATGTAAAGTGACGAATTCTAATCGATATTCCCGGTGAGTCGTTTTCATTTTGTTGTAAATTATCTAAATTTGCATTATTTTGATATTTCGTGTAGCATCTGTTTAATATCCGAATTCTCTATCACATTTTTTTAATTTGTAGAATTAATATTGCTGTTAAAATGTTGTTCTATAATATTCGGTCAGTTTTAATATTTGTTCTTTCTTAACAAATACATGTTTGAAAATGGAAGTAGAAAAAAACTATTTTAATTATTCGCAAAATGTACACTTTTCTCGTTCAAGCCTCAATTCAAAGGTTTATTAAAAACATTAGGACAATTATGACAAAAACATTAATTGTTATTAAAAACATTAGGACATTTTATGCCAGATTTAAATATTTCCCTATCTATTTCACAAAATATTTCGAAATGGTCGTAAAAAAGGTATTTTATCTAATATCATTGATTGTGCAAATTTGTGGAGATTTTGGATTCGCGTTAAGGTGACGTGATGAAATGGAAAATTCGATGAATCTAGGGGTTTTTATGGGACTAGTAGAGTTTTCTAAATAAATATGGGACCTTCAAATTACAATTTGAATCCACTTCATTCAATGAATACTTCAATAAATGAAGAATATAAGAAGTGTCGATTTACACACACGCTCATGCACACACACAAGCATATATTTTTTCATAGGGTTTTTTTTTGGTGCAGCCCTCCCACTGCAAGCTCTCACGAGCCGCCACTGGCGTGTATAATGACAAATTACCCTTCATATATTCTAAAACGCCCTAACCTACTTTAGTTAAACGGTATCGATAAAAAATATATGAAAAACAAAACAAGATGAGGACTTTGACGAAAGAGAAAGCTTTGTGTTATAAAACCTTGCTTTAATGAAATATGCTGAGGTTATTTATCGTCGGTTTCCAAAATTGAAATTTGTTCCGGATTTTCCTATAGTTTGAAAATGTGTGACTCGTGGGTCCTGAAAATCTAAACCGAAACCCAATGATTTATACTTCTGTGGAAACGAGGCTAAAAGAAAAACATTATTTCGCCCACAAAGTGACATTTTCGAAGATATAGCTCCTGAAAATGTATATTACACATGAAATATATGTATGCGAACAATGTAAAAAATGCGTATTTATGTACATTTACGTGGGTATTCGTTTCGATTTTGCGTGAAAAGTCAAAAGCGATTACATTTCATTTATACCTATGTATATGAATTTCGGGAAAATATGATTTGAGAAAAACCCGATGAAATATTGATGAATAATAATTAACAATATTATATTAAATGATAAACTTTACTATACATACACGTACAAATATTACAATTTTAGTAGACTGCATTCATAAAACAAGCAAATGAATAAATCATTCATAAACGTACTACATATATTTGGAAAAACGTAAATATGTACCTACATACAATACACATATTTTATTTTTATTTATCGCCGAAAGTAAATAGGAAAGTCTCCGGCGTGTCTAATGATGAAAAATTATTTCGAAAAATCATATTCAGCAAAAATTATTAATTGCTTTCATATTTGATAAAATAATCTAAGAATAATCAGTCGGTAGCTATTTGTCAACGTCCGAAATAATCTTGATAGAAATGGCGCAAATCGAGCCTTTATTGAATTACGTTCTCGCGGGCGGTACACTTTAGAAGTTTTTGCCTACAAATGCGAACGACTAGCACTTTCTGAAGGTGAGCTAAAAGAAAGAAAGAAATTAACATAAATCTGCAACACAAAAAATAAAAAAGTTTTCCCGAGAAGGAAGCAGTCTGTGCGACCAAGTTTATCTCGTTTTTCTAAAGGATATATCGGTTACACGGAAGTGGAAAGCTAGCAGTGGGACTAAAATGAAAAAAAAAAACTGTGTTGCACGAGAAAAAATGAAAAAGAAAAAAATTGTATCGCACGTGTGTTAATTAATAACAATTATTGTGTAGCGCGACCCTTTTTCCAACAGAAAAGTTCAAGGTGCGACGCTATTTCACGAGCATAGTGATCGCCATCTACGATACACCACCACGTTAACATTCGCGATACGAGAAAAATATTTAGGTAAAAATATTTATATACCTACCTTCACATAAAAAACATACGATATCGCTAATAAGGTGGAAACTTTTAGAATTATTTTCATACCAAAGTAGATATGTATATCGAAAAATACACATTTCATGCATCCATCCTCATTTACGAGTACACCTAAAAATTCAATTAATTGTTTTATTTCCTGATTATGCCACGATATTTATTTAAAAAAAATATTCAAAAGATGAAAAATATAAAATAAAAATACAATAACACATGATGTACGACGTACGTAAGCACATACATACGTGATGTACTTATTGAATTGTTTGATCGTGGATTTCAGTTGGCGGTGTAAAATTCGACAGCCCAAATAGTTCGAATCCGATTGTTCTGCATTGTTTAGACATGAACGAAGGCAAACTTGGAAATCCAGTTATATTGGAAGTTGTGTTCGAGCACCTTCAACTTCACACTCGAAAATGACAAGCTTCAACTGCAGAAGACCTGAACATCGAACGATTTCACTGACGAGATGATATAGAAAAAAAAAAGAGTGATACTGAAGTTGGACAATTTATTATAAAATACTACTTGAAATAATTTATTAAAATTCAGAAATGGGCCATTTTTAAAATCATTATTTAAATAAATTACGTTTTTCCAGTTCATCATAAGCTATTTTATTGTTAAAATATAAAATAATATAATATTTCATTTAGGTACCTGACAGCAGTAAACAAATATAATATTTGAAATTAATTCAGATTATTATTACGGAGGCATTCGTGAATAGATGGGGAGCTGTATGAGTGTTTTCCCAGATGTGATTTAACGTAAAACAAAGAGCTGTGGAATTCGCCCCCAAATTAGAATCATACATATGCAATAGTAAAATTTGACGACACGAGGGTTGTCCTAGCACAATGGCTATACATATCATAAAATCCTGCATAGTCCTCTCAATGGGCACAATCATGGCCGATAAAGGCTATATCAAATTACCTTTCGTTTGAAGGCAGTCGGTTGGCTGTTTGTACTGGACTGGACCTCTGCGCAATGAAAGGACTTCCATAGATGTACACACATTTTATTTATATCAACGCACTACGCACAAAGAGAGGGTTCCTTCTTGATGAATGGTTTCGGTGGGATGAATCGTTTATTTAGGATAATACGAAACTTGCCGGCAAATTGACGGCCCCACGTTTCATTCGATCATGCTCCGCTCGGTCATAGTAAAAATAGACTCTCCATCGATAAACGAATCGAAATGTTTTCGAATATTCTTCGACAATACAGATATTATTATTGTGAGGGGCATTCGCTCTTTGTTCGCGACTCGACTCCCCTTTCCTTTCGAATTTCAAACAATGCTCGGTACTAGTGACTTTTAATTGATGTAGTGCCGATATAACATAAAACGCCGAGATGCAATATAAAGCGAGAAGTAGAAATTTCTTTCGTTGCTTATAAGCTTTTGATGTCTGAAGCATTGCATCTCGGGAAAAGAGAAAATTTCAGCCGAGCATTGTACAAAGTCGAGTGGGAGAGATCCTCGAGGTGTTTTCGCAGCACTACGACGACGCGGTGGTCTCTTGGCGACTTTTTCCCAACTAACTAGGCAATGGACAGTAATTGGCGACAACGTACAGACAATAAACAGACAGAACGAAGCTGGATGACACTCGTGAAAATTATATCTACTCTATTTAATAACGATCAGTTCGGCCCCGGACCGCTTTTATTACTTCCCACCACCAAAATAATGGACTAAATAAATAACTAGGTCAATATCAGCACATTCGAATTCTGAAATACGTATTGCAATTTTATATACAAACATACTCTATATACAATTTTCCTGCTCTTTAATTTATTTCGTTTATTTTTTTCCACAAAAAGAATCTAAATTTTGTATGCATACATAAGTCTAGACGAATTAATGTGAAAACAATAAATTGACACTGTTCGATGTTCGATGCAAAAGCCTACAACGAACATGAGAAACAAAAAAAAATAAAGCATGAAGAAAATATCGTGATAAATGTATAAACGATAGTGGTAAAAGACTACCATTGTTCTTCGTTAAATATGGGGTGTTATAATGTATCCTAGCAATATTTTAAATAACGTCTAGTACAATAATGATTTATAATAATGTACCCGAGTGTTTTCGGCCTTAAGGATATAAAAATACCTTAGGGATAGATGAAAAGGGGAAGAGGAAGAAGATATGTATACAATATTTTACTTTCCATTTTCAGAGTTTCACGAATAAAAGTTTTTGATCCCGAAGTGAAACAATGAATGTTATTATTGACGATGTTTCATAATGAAATAATATACATACATAAGTATGTACATAGTTGTGAGTGCATGAAAAAAATAAAAAGAATATCGATAGAGAGTATAACCGTCGTTAAGTCGGGATAATGGGAAAATTTGAACAAGTTTCAAAAAGCGGAATTTCCTCATCACGTCGCCACGGTTCCGAAACGCGCAGCTTCCGCTCTTGCTATGATAAATAATTAATTCGGGGCGGAAACGGCGAACTTTCGACGGGACGAAACGAGCTTTCGTTGATTGATGGTTATAATTCGCCGAATAATTATTATTAACCCGGGCCGATGTTGTTTCGAAGCCGACTCACGCCCGGATTGATAGCGTAACCGCCAGATATTGGCAATAATAAATCGACAGACCTCCAAGTGGACCTACGAGTACAATACACTACGATATGTACGAATACCTATAAGCTGTGCGATTGTACGATGCACAAACATATGTATGTATACTACATATAATATTACACCATTTCATCATCTCAACGCGATATAAAGTACAAAAGGAAAAAGAACAACCCTTTTGTCTGGAAAAAAATCTAAAAGATGTCAATAGTGGAGATGCACGTGGAAGTCCCATTTGACGCGTTCGCGCGTAACGCGTTTAACCCTAATGGCCAGGGCGGGACGAGACCCTTAAAACAGGGCGCCAAAATTGAGTTTCGACCCCAATCGATTCCTTTATTGCATCAGCTAAGAGTGAAAGCCTACAGCGAAAACTACTCACTCTGGCGCACACCTCTGGAAACGTTTTGTTTCAAATAGATAAGAAGGAATCGAGGCTTTCGCGCGGAGAACTTCCTCTCCGACGAAAAGTCGCCTTCCAATTTTGCCTTTTTTCGTGGCTTCAAAGTGACGGAGTCTAATGATACGGTACAAATCCTATTTTCCGAAAGATTGGATTGTTTACAAAGAAAAAATATAAATACTTGCATGTGCACACATAGTATATGACGATGATATAATTATATATATATATGTATAAATCGTTTTAGAGAGTATGCAACATAGTTGACACATACATTTGTAAATATATGTATGTTATGTTCTATGCTGCTCATGAATGGATTATCATCAAAAACACGGGGATTAATTATGTACAATGTATCTATAATATTTAGTTTCTACGCGTTCGCGATGTTAACGATTCGTATTTACAAACGAGGCAGCAAAGTTTAAAAATCATTAACGCTTTATCGCCTATAAAATATAATAACGGCCAAACTCGTGAAAATTGGCGCCACATTAACGATTTACGGCACGGAAACGGAAAAGTCGAGTTTAACACGAAATGTCATTTATGTGAATGTGCGTGAATTTGTTTAAATTTGTATTTTACACAGTGCTGAAATTTCGCATCGCTACGATCCATTATAAAAACTTGAAAAAAATTATAATGCACTCGATAGATAGAAAATGAAGCGTGTAAAATTGAGATGGGGGCTGATCAAATATTCTGCGAGCGCGGTGCGGCGATATTCTTCAAGTTTGAGTATTTATTTATAAAGTTTCCCTATCCAATATAAATCAAGCGGAATTTTGCTTTTGGGAGCAATTAGCCTCAGATTGTGAATCGTGAAACTAGGTGAGACCGCATCTTCGAAAGATTTTGAGAAAAATAGAAGGTACGCAAGATAAATATTAAGAAATATCATAAATACGTATCTATCTACATACGAGTGTGTATACATGTTCTAGCATTAAATTCACACTTGAAATCCAAAAATCAAAGCTTGGTGAGTAGGTACATGTGCACGTACATAGATATAATGGCATAGAAGTATGGTATTCTTGAGGCAGCTACATGGAAAATCGATCAGGCAAAAGGCTCCTCGCACCTAGCACGGACATAGCCGGCATAAAACCGAAGATACGTAAAGTGGGAGCGTATAACGGGAGGCTTTCGACGAACGGAATTTCCACAATAAAACGTCCCTTTTGTTTTTTGGAAGGTGCTCCCCTACCGAATGTAACATAACATACGCAGAACAAACGCTTTGTTTATTTACGAGCGTTTCGCCTTCGAATCCGAGCTTTTCCGCACACGATGGACCTACGCCCGTTTCGGTCATCTATTATTCAAAAAATAAACTTCACGTGGAGAAGGGAGGATTTACCGCCCACTTACCGTAAATCATTCAAAACCCGAACAACTACATCAGCCACTCCACTGGGTGGCTGACTTTTTGACTCTAGTTACCTATCTTAATTTCATTATGAGTATTGAGTATTAAGTACGTGCCATTATTTTTCACGCAGCTTTGCTGATCGAAATATTTAAAAAAAAGTACTCTTTACTATGTTAAACCATACAGAATCAGAGGTAAATTAAAATAAAAATGATTCATTACTTTCATTATTTTCCAAGTATTTGACAGTCGACCTTTACAATTAAATACAAGTCCATATTATACAACTGCAACAAACTCGTATGTTTATGAGTCTGTTAATGTTTGAATGATATGAATGTGTGTTTATCACGTCTAAACCTATTCTGAGTTGATGTTGATATCGACATGCATGAATGAAAAAATAATTCCAAATACATAGTTTAATCTTATGTTCATTAAAACATCAATATTTAATGATTAACAATGAAAATAATAAGACATGCAACAAAGAGTTCATTTGATCTGATTTTATTGAATGGCAAAACATATAACGCGTTTATTTACAATACCCGAAAATTTAGGAGTACATATTAAAACATATTCCTGACATGAGTGCATAGGGCATAATTTATAAGACCGAAAATTAGAGTGAGTCCACGAAACGCTGAAAATTGGTAATGTGATACTACTGGCATATACATATGTATGTATGTATATATTATATAATATTTTGGCAGCATAACAATTACGCAGTAATGAATTTCTCACCTACGTAAAATGTACAGAGCGTGTACAAGTTTTTACGGGACCAAAAGCACCGGTGCGATCGTTCCAAGAAATTACGGACAGCTCGAAACTTTCGACCAGCACTCGAATTACTGAAAGCACTCAGGGAGCTTTTAAAGTTTTAAGACGAACGGAGATCTACAGCGGCGTAAAAATTCAATCAATGTATTTTTCGGACAGCGTTCACGGAATCCGTATTTAAAATACGTATAGTCACTCACTAAAATAAATGCCTACATAGTGTATTCACGATAAATATATCAATAGTGAAAGTGTACTGAAAAACGCTGAAAGGCAAAAACGTACACACTTGACGCATACACAAGACTCATTTGCATTTAAACAAGTTGCGATACGTTTGCGAAAACCGCTTGTATGACCCTAATTATTTACGAAAGCCACACGTGCTGCACGTACCACGTGATACCTACACGTTTGTTGTATTATAATATTATTTTTTCACCCTCACTTTGTTTTCATACAAATAATGAAATACGATGTTAGCAAAAATAAAAATGGAAACTTACAATTTTTCAACATTTTAGTCTAATTGTAAATTCGTTTATTTACATTATCAAATTGCTTCGTTTTACATAATATGATAGTTAAGTACATATGTATATTAAATCTATTACAAATATTATTGTTTCACTATTTCATGTAGAAAAAAATCGGAATATTTTTCAGATTTGTTACTTTCAGTCGAATTTTCGTCGACACACAATCGAAAATGCTGACGTAGAACGTATTGTTTACCACTGCGGAAAAATGTATGTATGTACCTAAGCAATATGTACAGTGTACGAATACGAAAACAAACATACGTGTTATGAAAAAAAGCAATATGTACGTTAAAATTTAAGGTATGTTTTCGCTCTTTTGAGTTCGCAGTTCCCTTTAGCACGGATTGAAAAATTCAATGTGAAATATATTCAGCATAAATATGAGTAATGTGTGCCGCTATGAAAATATTACCTCCAAAGGGATATAAACAAATTGGACGAAATTAGCGCCAGACTAAACGAACGGCACGCGATAAATTTTATTCGGGATCCATAAAAAAATTCCGGGCCGAGGAATTTCGAGAAGAATTGGCCTAAATACGGAAATACGATAAAATATATAATAAAAAAGTGCACCCAACACGCTCGTAAAGATCGCGAATTTATATGAAAGAAGACTCGAGTGGCTTGGGAATTATCTCTCTCCTCTCTCGACTTTCATTCTATGTGGGAGCTTACTATGTACTTAAAAAGCTAGTCTCTACTGAAAGACAGGCCAGAATATCTAGATGTAAATCCATCAAATGCTTCGATAAGAATGCAAATCGATGTATCGTTTCTGTCATAACCGTAATTAACTGTCAATGAAAACAGGATTTCAGCAACGCGAAAAATATTTCAATAACCAATCTGAAATGTAAAAAGAAATAGTTGAACTCTTTCTGAGCGAATTATCGTAAAAATATACAATACTTATTTTGTATATTACGTACCCACGTATGCATGAATCTACAACGGAAAATGAGATCAATCATCACAACTTGTAAATTACACCTAGCCAACAAAACATAATCGTTATTTAAACTAATTGATATGTACATGTGTATGTAATGTACACAAACAATGTATATAATACATACATACATATGTATGTACATAGAAGCTTTTAACGTTTCTTCCAAACTTTCTTTAGGCTGCTTTAAAAATGCAATTGTGGTTTTACACGCACTCATTTTACGAGATACGAAGAAAATTTAATTTCCCAGGCGCACGTGTACACTTTATATATGTAATTCTTTTAAATATATTTATATTAGAAAACTACAACACGAAAATGTATATTAAATAACTTAAATGGCGTAAGGCACGCGAAACTTCGAATATAAATAATGTACATTGGCAAAATAAAAGATCCCATTAGTCATTACACAGTAGTGCTTACATATATTAGAAAACTCGCAATTTATCACGTTACTTTTGACAATCTGAATTACATTATATGGCATATCTACGAGAACGATATATTACAATTTTTTCAGCTTAACCTCATTATGTGGCGCCTACAAAGAGACTTCGGGAGAAAGGATGCTCTGAAAAGCGACCATTAGTACGGAAACATTTTTTTCTTTATTTCTGCTACCATATCCGGAAAACTCATTTTCAAGGCTATGTCGATATATACATATTTTCACAATATCTACTTCTATCGTTTCGGCATCACATAAATTTCTTTATGAATTGTTAAATAAATGTTATTTTTGCGATAACAACCAGAGAGAATAAAATGAAAATATGCATATATTATACATTCATACATACACATATGTATATGTATAATACTCACGAAAATTCGTTGGCGGATTTGCACAATTTATTTTATAAATATAAAGTGAAATTACGTAGAAAAGTAAGTAACCTCGATTAAGGGAGTCATAAAAAATATATTGGCCAAGATATTCTAGTTTCTATGTATAAGCTCCATTACGACCGCATGATTCAAATTAATATTGAAGCCGAAATTGAGATGAATGTTGTCGCAAAGTACTAAAAAGAGAACGTTGTCAAATTCGCAATACAAAGTGTATGAAAAGTTTCCGCAAAGTACTTATAAGACGGTCTTAACTTTCCGAGGTTAATTGGAACCGGAAAATCGCTACACGAGAGCGAACTCGCTTGCGGAAAATAGCTTTGTTGGCAACGCGAAAACTTCTTTACGATATTATATAAAATTGAACGGTTTAATAAAATCGGATGTTACTGTTTCGTATCAAAAATTTAACGGCTGCACACTACACAGTTTCTCGTTCGATGACCGCTTGTAAGACGATATGATCAAATTAAAGGACTGGGAATCGTTCGTACATACATACATAAATGTGGAATGAAAATCGGTGAATCATAATGACAGATGCAACAAATGCACACGTAAATACTAAATTGATCGCATCTGGACTATGAGTGTGCATTGTTGAAACGATCGTATTCTTCACCTCCAGGTCAATTGGGATGCGGGTATTTTGGACGCGGGAAAGAAACAACACACATACACGTATCTAATATTTCATACGAACCAGATTAAATATCTGAATATGTAGCTAAAGTAAAAGTATAACATCTGTAACAACAATTAATTCGTCGTATTTATTTTAATTTACATACATATGTGTAAGGGCAAATGTAGAATAAAAAAATAAACGAAAACATAAAATCTGATCGGCAATTCAAGTCCTGAACGTTTTATCAATTGAAAATAGTAACGAGCAGGAATCCCATATGAGTCAGAATCGTTCCGAGGGAATAACCATTGAATATACTCATGAACCTATATAATGATGAATATGTATTCATATGTATATCAAGCATTACACTTCGTCGAAAGAAAACATGCAGTAGGTAGTTGTGTCGCTTCACGAGTAGATAGAAGAAAACGGATAGATCCAAAATACAGATATGAATACGATATAGAAACTGAAAAGAATAAAACATGACATATAGCAGATCAGCATATATTTTCCAGTGATGGTGTAAAAGATTTGTCGAGGTCGCGTCGCGTCGGTGTCGTTGTGCTTCCAATGAACGCTCATTGGCACACGATCACGAGAGAGGTGAATACAACGAGTACCTACATGATACGTTGTAGTGGGTATAGAAGAGTGGTAGGAGGATACAGAAGAGTAAAAACGGGGCAAAATAAAAAAGGAGGAGAAGCAAAAACCACTCAAGGGTTTATGCGTCCGCGGAGACGGGCCGAGGGCCATCGCGACCCCCTTAATGTATCAGTAATGTGAGAATGGGAACGCCAACTGGACCCGCAACGCCTATTTCGCTACAGAAATTGTTAACAGCACAACGCATTTTATATTGATTCCGACACCAATCCCAAATATGTATGTATCTCTATCTAGGTTATGTACAATCGAATCTGGACAGATCGCTAAAATCGTAACTTACCATTTAAGATACTCGTGCGTAGGTATAGACAATATCTAACAAAAATATACATACATACGTAATATTGCTAAAATGAATATTAATATCTACATACATATATCTATGTATGTGAGTAGATATAATATGTAAGTTGAACGTGGAAAACATAGCTAGCACGACATACTGAAATTATTATTAAATGAAGTTTGCCGTTCCAGGGGTAATAGGGTAGTCGTTGTGAAAAGTTAACGAATAGTTTTCGGTAAATGAACGAGCAGTGCGTCTGGGAACAAAGCGAAGAATAACACACAGAAAGGATAACCTCTGGCCTTATGCAAAGTCTGCATTAATGAGTTTGTATTTTGAACCGAGCTCGCACTGTGTACTTATAAAATTTCAATAGTCTATTAACTGAGGGGGAGTTTGGCGGTTTCGAATTGAATTTTCTTTCGTTCCGAGCGTTTTCGCCGAACAAACTTTACGTTTTCGAATTATGACTTTATTAAGATTATCTACGGTTAAGTTTGTTAGCTTTAATAGCGTTTCGCTCTCCCTATTTACCATGCTTCTGTACACCGTAATAACCCCTTTATCATTTCCAATAGGTTCAAAGTAAATAATGAGTGATTAAATATAAATAATAACTCCGCCAGGATGAATTCTGGATTAAGAAAATGATTGAAAGTCATGAACTTACAATAAGTATAATAGTTTTCTACTTAACTAATACTTATTTAATCGAACGCCGTCCTGACATGAAAATGCATAAACGATCAGAATCCATAATCACATAAACACATCACTTCACTGTATTCAAATAAAACGATTCCCAAAAAAAAAGAACCAGCTAGTACTAATATGGATTATTGCAAGTACATATTTTATTCAATAATATAATAATAAGTGTTTGATACGTACGTAACACTTTTATGAACTTGCAAAAGATTTTACTGGGTAAATATAGATACATATATACATATGTACATATATTAAGTTGTTAGAAATGTTTAGTGCGAAGTTCGATACATCAATTTGCGATTTAGATAGTAAAATCAGTTGGGATGGTCTTGTGAAACCTAAGCAAATCTGCTTATAACTCCAAATCGGGGTTTCGGACAGGTGAATGTTCAGGGGCACGCTATCCTACATACATAGGATATCTGCGCATGTATTATATTGTAATAGAAATTGCCTCCGGTCACGAAAAGGTTCAAATTTGCTGGCTAACTTGAATTTTACGGAAGCCACCGGCGAAAAGATTTTTTTATACGTGTATGCAGTATACTATTCATATGAAGAAAATTAGAAACAAGTAAGTTATCTCTACAAAATTTTCATAACTTTTATATTTTATGATTACATTTAAAACGTTTCAAGTGGAAATAAAATGTTTATTCATGTGTAACACATACGTATGTATACATATACACACATATAATCATGCATTGGGTAACAAGTGTGGTTAATTTGCGACGTGAAAAGTATACTGAATGAAAAATCCGTATTTTAGCGTAACTCGAATAATAAGTAATTTATATACAAAAAAAACTTTTTCTTTATTTTACATTTCAAAATGTCGGAAGCACACGTTCCGCATAAAGAGGTGAATGGTAGGCTCTACGCAAATGCGGCGTATTTTCATTTATATCAGCCCACCTTCGTTTTTCCTATTTAATCCACTTTACGCTTTTTTTTTCGACCCAAAAAGTATCAAGTGTATACGGAACTATCGAACGGTGAATAAATAGGAGGAAAACTTAGTAGAATTCTTCCAATGCGAAGAGGTAAAAGTAACTTTTGAGTTCAACGGCGCGTAATTTTACCGCCAAAAGTTTTCAATAAATGTCTAGTAAAAAAGCAAAACTGATTGAAATTCAAATTATAGCAAACTCTTGTAAAAAGTGACACTCACCGCGTGAGTGCCGAGAAAGTTTTCTTGGATGAAAAATATTTATTTTCCGGAAAAATTAAGAATACCTACGCGTATTACGCGTACTCTGAGAGATTTAATTTTAATATATAATTTTATACACAAAGTTAGAGCTATCAATATGCATACATATTTAGATTCAATCAAGCATAATCATTATATTCAAATGAATGTCAACATCAAAATGTAATTTATTTAAGTCACCATTTACTCGTACTCCAATCTGGTGTATTTGGTATGTACATTTGGAAAAGACATAGCTACCATACATTGAAAAAAGCCTCATTACAGCTTAACCCTTAAGCTGTCGCTGTTGTGAGAACGAGGGTGAACAAGAGATAGGGAGGGAGTTGGAATTTAATTCATCATCATCAAAAATGTATCTGCTCGCATTAAAAAATTACCTAGATCACGAGACAGCCGAAAGCGGGTCGGATTATACGAAGAAGCTTTTGAGCTTTTTTCTCGCTGGAGAGATTTCGATTGCTTTACAAATAGATTCTCTCCAAAAATATTAATTAATTAATTAATTAATACAAGTCTAATTTCAAATATCTCCGAAACATTTTTACGAAACAAAATTTGCGTGCCATCAATTTCTTTCGAAGATCAGCTTTGACCAATTACGTGAAATTTTCAAAGAGAACGGTTATTTTTACGATTTTAATTAAAAAAAATATTTTATTCAATTAAGTACATACATACATACATATATGTAGGTATGTACTTTCTTAAATTACGGTATATGAAAAATTAACAATTTTAATATGTATGTATATAATACATAAGTACCTACGAATATTTAAATACTTAAAAAAAAAAATCATTAAGAGATTAGTATATCCATAACAAAATTATCACACCACAACACAAAACAAATTCATAGATTCAATTTGAGAATACAAACGTACGACAGAAAATTTAAAATATTTGTTTGAAAAAAAAAACAGTAGGTAAATTTAACATTCATGATATCGTCAGGTATGTATATTTGTAAACATTTTTCGTCGATATCTTTGATATGTTTTCCGATCTGCTGAAGAACGATTTTATTCCAATCACTTAAAAAGTTGAAGGTTAAGGGCTCGAAGGCGTCGTATCTTTTATGACTCCACTCTTTCGCACTGAAATGAAAAGTTCGACTCGATCAATGCTAGAATTTGTTTCCTCGGCGTAGAAAAAGTTGAATGAAACTTTCATTGAAAAGAAAAAACTGTGCCGAAAAAAATAAAATGTGATTTAATACGATCTTCTAAAAGCTTTATTCGTTTCGAAAAGAACACATTTAGATTTATGAAAAAATAAAACAATTTTTAACTTTAAAAATTCAAAATATGTAGTAATCGTTTAATAGATATAATAATTTTTAAAGATGCTCAATTTATTTTCAATCAATGATAATTAAAATCTAAATGTTATTTGAAATACATATGTACATAAAACGTGCACATAGAAATGCCGGAAATTTTTTAGCTAATTGTATGTGTTGAAAAATAATTTATAATACATCGTGGCGGTGAAAGGATTTTAAATAAACTCAATAAAAATTGTATCAAGTACAGTGCAAGCATGACAGTAGTTTGATGTTTAATAGAAAATGCGAAGAAAGTAGATATGTAGTTGGTTTGGCCAAAGGCGAGGCATCGTCCCACGAGCATAATCGAGCCCGACATTATATACACATGACAGGGGTCGTAAAGCAGTCGGACGTGTTCGGTGTAGATGTAGGCGTAGATGGTTCCGTACCCCTAACTGCAGATCCCGATGTGCCCAAAGGACGACGAGATTTGGCGGCCTCGTGAGAAATCAACCTGAGTGCCCTACACTCGAAAAACATCATCAAATGCCTGCTACATCTCATCTTACAATTGCTATTGATTAAGATTTATCACCTGAATTCATCTTTCGCGACAATCTGCGATTTTTATTAATATGTTGTATGAAAAACTTGGGTCACATAAGAACAAAACATTATATCATATAACGTATTCTACGTATGGGTTAACTGTAAATTACCACAGAAAACTAATTTTGGGAAAGTGCATGTATTATATTATATGAACATTCAAATGAGTAGGGTGGGTTTTGAATCTTACCGCGATTTATTTATCGCGTTAATTTTCCAGGAATTCCGTTCGATGCGTCATATTGTATGTAGGATGTACATATTTAATATAATATACGAGCATAATATGTGCCGATACGCGAGACCGTGGCCATAATAATGGTCGTCGCATGATAAATAGTAGCGGCGCGAAACGATAGCGGTGTTAAATTGTGACGTAGTCCCATAATTCATCGAGTCGCCGTTGCCGGTTCTTAATGTGTTAAAATGCAATTTTGCGCACGTGCACGTTACAGTGGCGCTAGCTTCCGCCCGGTCCGCGATTAATGAACGCAAGATTAGCACCCCGTTGGCTAATTTGTTTTCATTATGATTTTTCACTATATGCATGTATGTATATCTAATACATATCTATTGATTAATCGAAAAAACCTGATACAAATATATCATATTTCTTTATAATTTGATACATCGAAAATTGAATATTCAATCACACACTCTGGCCGATTCGTTGCACGATAAGAACGCAACGGTTGGGGTGCATACCTATGACTGTGTACATATACATTGTGTATATGAAAGTGTCGCTATGATTAAGTACACGGGCGTTCGTGAAAAAGCAACACGGAAAGAATGAAAGAAATATGCTAACATAAGACTCGAAACACCTGGTTCTTTCCGGAGACCACGTTTAAGTCGCATTTTTTAACGAGCATCGTCTCCTCACAGTGGAAGATCCGCTTTCCCGGCTTACACTTACTTACTTACTGTATGTATAATATGTAGAGTTAGCTCAAGCGACACACACACATTTGCGTGATCGCCACGTTTGTTCGCTTTTTCTTCGTTTCCGACTGTTCTCTTTCTCTCGTGCCTTACCGTTGGCCATTTTACTTCGCACCTAATTTATTCGTTCCATTATGAAAATGAAAACCTTTTCGTCGGTGCTTCGTTTCGCTCGTCCGCTGCCGGAGTTCCGGTGAGGCTATCTTCCCTCTTCCTTTTTTTGACTCACGGCGAAAATAATTTAGTATTGTGTTAAAAGTAAACAGAGTCACGGTGCTCCTTTGACAATAAAAAATATTTTTACAGCCCGCCCCTTTTCGTGAATCATACATAAGTACAAAAGCACCCCACAAAGGGAAGCAATCACAGGGAATTTAATTTATGACTATTCAAGGTATGTCGTATAATTTTATCTTATATAAAGTACATGGAAGATAATTAGGGTATGTGACATATCGGTAGTTTGGAGAAAAAAAGCTCAAAGTTGAGCGTGTATGTACTGGGAGGAGGGTAACTGATCTCAGCGCATGTTCCGAAATCGTTTATATCATTTTGCCACCGAATAATTACATGAACATGTCTAGATTCAACTTTTGCATTTAATTAAATTTGGAGAAAAATGTTACATACCCCAGTTGGCTTCTATGCGCATCATACGATAATGACGCCATACTAGAGGTTTGTGTTGAAAAATAACCACCAAACAATAAATATTAACGATAAGCAACACTTCTACCTCTCTAGATATACTACATACATATATGCGAAATTTATCCAATTACATGCAATACTTCAAAAATATGCATACTCAGTAGTTGCTGAGATAAAAAAAATTACCGTATATATCGACCAAACCTTATATGCATAGGTATACATATGCATAGGTATACATATGTATAGGTACGTACATACGAAACTTCATAGGAGAATATCGAAAACCGATGTGAAAATTTCGATCGAATCTTAGAATTCGAAAACTGTTGACTAGATTTGTTAGTTACAAACTTTCGCGTGAAAAAGTTTTTCTCGTCATTGTTAGACATCACAAGAATTTTTATAAGGAACTAGATGCTCGTAGAATAGATTTTAACGAAGCAAAAACGAATCTCGGCAAAAGCCACAATAAAATAACAGTTTACACCCTCCACGTGAACAAAAGGTTTTTCAGTACGGCACTATGAAAAACAATATCTTCCATAAAACTATTCGAAAGAAACAACGTTCATAAATGAAAAATATTTCTGATAGTCAACTTCTTACGTGCATGTTAGAGAATAAAAATTCAGGTTAATTATTAGATTAATTAGATATGTTGTTTTACATATATTCTAGTATTTTAGGTATATCCCGATTATTATACGGTATATTTTTACCAATTACTTATATTTGATTATCTTGCGAAATAAAAAAATGTTTCTCATTCATGAAGAACAATGAAAATTTCTCAGGTATGAACATATTTCAAAAAGTATTTTATTCGAGCAGTCTTATGAATGATATACAGCGATCATAAAAAAAATAATCTGCAAGTAAGGCTGTACAGAATTAGAAGGTGAATTAATACAAATACTAGAAGTAGTGCATCAGTACCAGCAGATGTCCTTTTCCTTGACTATGTATTGGCACGTTATCCAAAAAGGGAACCTCGTCCATTAACGATCTTACGATCCCTTTATTATTGGGTTGGCTTGTCAAGCGCGTCACGTCGTCGATTTATTACCCTCGAGCGACGATACGGAGGGTCCCTCTTGAACCATACGAGTACAGGGCAAAAAATTGTTTTAAGTTCCTCCATTTAGGTTCGGATGGAGTATCGACATGAAGATGTTAAGCTTTTTTTTCATCCACCGCCGAGGATCTCTAAATGTGACTTATGCGATGCGGTAAGGGCCAATTTGGCTCGCTCTAGATGACCGAAGTTACTCTTACTGTTATTGTTGTTTTTGTTATTCGCAGTTTGCGTATCTATGTCCCGTGTAAACCGCGACGATAATGTCCGTTTCTTCGCGAACACGTCTTATAACTTTTTGGACAATTATCTGTCTGCGAAAATTGTCCGACATTTTTCTGATTTGTGGGAGAAACGTTTCAATCAAGAAGATATTGATTTAGCAGATATAGATACCCATTTAATTTGTATGATCACATTGAACATAATATACCTATTGTATGTACGATAATATGTATGTCATTCGAAAAAAAGGGTGTATGATTACATGATATTGTTCATATCACATAACTACCATTATGAAGAAAAATAAGAAGCTGCCATATTGCAAGATCGCGTTACATTCGTACGAAAAAACATCACTTATCGTTAGCAGTTTATTTTCTTACTACTGCACAAGTTTCCGTTTGTGGTTCGAGTTTCCAGGTATGCACGGGTAAGTAATTAATTTGATTCTTTTATGGTACTGCGGTGAGCATTTCCATTGAAATCAAAATGTTCTCTCAATGGTAAGATATAATAAAGCGTCAAATCAGTGATAACGAAATATTTTTCTAAAGATCAATTTCTACCCGGACATTACAATTGAATAAACCTTATGTGATTTTACAAATAAAAACTAGAATTGAGCACATACGAATATTTAAATAAATTTTATTTCAATCATTGTTATACCTACATAAACATATAAAGTATATTATAATTCACAATTGTATATTATATATGTACTATATGTATATGAATATATATATATATATATATATATTAAAAATGATATTATTTTCGACATAAATAAAAAGTGCATTATAAAATAATTAGAGTGTACGTAGATGTAGAGTCGACTCGTGAAAATGGATGTGAAAATTCGCGACGAAGCGACCGCCCAACAAGTGGGGGATTCTTAACCGTAATTTATAACCGGTGTTCTTGATTTAAACTTTTAACGAGAACTAATAGCCTCGGTAGTTGCGACGCGGCGAATGAAATTTTAAACGCGGCTCGTTTAACCCAAAAATTTCAGCGAGACATGTTTTTGTAGCTACACACGGCGAGTTTGCCAACTTAACGCGACGGTAATTGTGTAATATTAAAACGGGTCGCGTTTGTCTCTTGATTTTCTCGTCTTATGATTTTAAATAGGCTTCGCGAAGGCGGGAAAGGTTAGATCCACATGTGACTAGTAAGTATGAGGGATATTTTCAGCGTCCCCTCGGGGACTGCGGGATAAATTACGACGTTAAACATATCGTAACTCAACCGCGTGTGTTTCTTACAATTAGCGCGAAATCGAGTCAATTCCTAGCGGCACTTCTAACTTTGTATTCAAGACCTTACTTGCTCTTAACTCGAATCAAATTTTACCACGTTTCGGTTGTTACGTATGTACGAGTATGTATGCAGCTATAATATTAGTACAATATTTACATTAATTACAGTCTCATTATTCGAACATTCAAAATATGCAATAGATACATAATACTTATGTATAAAAATGACTTCTTGCTTGGATAATGACTATTTACAGACAATCTCGACGACCAGTGAAAAGAAAAGCTGCAGTCGTCGATAAGATTGAAAGTTGACGTTGTTAACGAGAATCGTGACGTCAATGTGTATGCATCTAATTGTTTTGAACGTTTCTAGTTGATTCTGCTTCTATGTAATTATCAGGTATGACTTTTTTCAAAGTTCTGATTTCGTAAAACCGATATGTTACGCTCGTCAATACTCAATTGCACACGAGTCTCAGAATTCGCATTTCTCCAAGTTCATCTTTCGTCAGTATGTATACTTGTATAAACGGAATCGTTCAGATTCGAGACGATACATGTGAAGTTAACTAACTGAACCAGCAAACAATCAACCAACTAACTGACTGACTGACTAACTAACTAACTAACCGTCTAGCTGTAAACGGAACAAAGCCAATTTCGAAGTAGTCAACCGCGTGCGCGTACAACAATGAGTGACGAAATTAATTTCCGATTAACCGGACCGATTATTGTTATGGAACTGACGCCATCTGCGTCCTTTACTTGTGCCAGTTAACAATCGGAAACTCTATCTATATGCTAATAGACGTTGGAAAATATACCTACTTCAATTGATAAGATCTTTCCTTTTGATGGCCCTCGAGTGGTGAAGAGCACATACGTACATGTCGATAGTACAACATGGAGCCATATGGTGAATGTCTAATTCGGTCCTTGTACATATAACGAATACATAAGTATACGTATAACTGTATCACAATATACATATACCTGTATAATATTTGATTAATTAATCAACTTGAGGTTAAAAAATCAGCATTATCTCCAACAAGACACAAAGTATTTAACAGCCTGTTCATGTTATTGTATAATTGATTTGAATTTTGAAAGATTTAACAAATTAGGTTATATGAAAAAAAAATCAAGAAAACTTATTATATATGTACATGCATACTTATATTTAGACGTATGATATGAAATTCGAGTACGTTAAATGAGCGAGGGCGATTCGAATTTGTTCAATTGGTGTTTCATGAAATATTAATCGTTGCAACTGCACAATGGCCGAGGACACCTATTGTGAATATAAAACATGCATCGACCGTTATAAGATCGTGAATATTGTAACAGGACGCCACTAATGGACCGAACCGAACATCAATTGCGCAAGACAGGAAACTTTTAATAATACATACATAAATAATGAACGATAAGACTTATAACGTCTCAAAACACAAGTCACACATAATAATATCTTTATTTTTAGTCATTTAGCAGTTAAAAAAAAATAACTATTATCTCCAGTTAAAAAAAAATACGTACAGTATACTTCAATAATATCATATGTATGTATTTATATCGGAAATATTGCCTAAATATAATATAATATTAACGAGTATATAAACAACGATGTCCAAAAATGAAAGCAACCATCTAAGGATCGTCGAATTGCACTTTTCCGACCCAGCATTTAGTATGAATTAACTATGTAGAATACAATTACTAATATAGGTATACAGAAATGTCCCGACAAATTCTAGCACAGGGAAATGACTATATGTATAATATCATACATGCGAGTGTGGGAATACGTGAATATGTGCATACGGTAGAATAACGTAATGACATAACCGAGCTGAAATTGGTCCAAATTGCTCTAACTTTCGTTTTTGACTGACTCATCTATTATTCGCAGCGCAAGATTGGTAAATTTTGAGGTTTTCACCAGGTGGGTACTCCGCTCTACACAGCTGAATCTCTAACATATTATATTATACTGTAACATACTACACTATACTAGTTAAGCATCGTACGTATAAAGCGATGCTCAACCTTTCGAGCTAGTCCCAACGGAGCGGCAAATTATGCACGTATAATCGACATCGTATTACGGTTGTTTACGGGATATTTAGTGAATTGCCATTATTAATTCGGCTCACACTCAAACTGTCAAATTTTCTAGATTCGTTATCTAGCGCAGATTTAATTAGTTCATTTAATTAGTCTATGTTGAATCTTATTCACTTCAGAGCTGGTTTTTCAATCGAAAGTCATACATACATAGATAAATATAATAGTAACTGATGTATCTATTGTATATCTATAGAAATTCACAAACACGTTATTTTCATAATGCTTCTACAATAAAAACTTTTTTTTTCATTGTCGACCTGTAAGAATTTTAAATCGTTATTACAAGTCGATGGAGGTCGAAATCACGATTAAGTCCGAAATTTCACTACCGTATCAAAGACACGCGATTTCGTACAAAGCTGGCCTTTAAGAATCGATTAAGCCGAAACAGTTAATGGAAAATACGAGTCGCGTTTTCGGATAACAAATATCGAACTTCGTCGTAGCCAATACACGTCCAGAATACGAAAATTTGCGAAAGCGACGAAATTAAATAATCTAATCAAAATAGGTAACAAAGGACCTTTGTTTCGAGAGACTGCTACTTCCAGAATACAATATCGCCAAGATCGTTTTATATTATACAATGCATGTAAATCGAAGCCAACGCGGTACTCGATTCTCGATTTAATTTAAATTAATTTATCTTTAGAGGAGCATATGTATTTATGTATGTATGTATGTAAGTAGAGACAAATATACTTACTATATTTACAGACCGAGATGTTAAGAGAAAGAGAGTCGATTGAATCTAACAATAAGAGATTTTTGCGAACGTCTGCAACGGGATGAACGTAAACCTTTTGGGAGTCGGCTCTTAGGTAGGATTGCGTACTTAGAACTTCGCTTATTTTCGCGGGGTCGAATAATAAAGATGTTGTTAGTGAGAAAGTTTAGCTGTCGCATAGTTCAAGTTTAAAACGCGACTACGGTCCGCTAAATAGAATCCCTGAATTTCACGTTGAAATTTTCCGTTGTACTAACATGCATAATCACATCGTTTCAAGTACTCTGAAACTTTTCATGATACACGCGTTTTTACATCACTAAGTACGTCATATAAAAACAAACAAGTATCATCGATCTAATCGAATATTCATCAAAACATTGTTAGCTATATTTTATTATTCATATATCGACATTCGAATATTAATCAGCACGTCACACAAATACTCATTACATCATTCACGAACTGATGAAAGTCTGCACGAGTGTGAGGAAAAACAAAGACGCACTACATAAATATATTTATGATAGGTAGATGATCAATATAAAATGAGACCTATTTAGAATAGGTTAAGTTCACGGAGAAAGGACAAACGTCTCCGAGGGATGCGAAAAACTATGCGGAAGCATTTATAATTAGACATTCCGAAGCGAGCAGATGAGAGGGTTGCCGAGAATAGTGAGAGTCCTTCCATCTCCAACCAAGCATCCAGTACCAAAATCCAGATCCCAGATCCAGCAACCCCCAAAGTTAATGACACGGGTGTCGTGTTCAAATCCGCCACTTTAAGACGGGATTACAGAACCTCGAAGGACAATTTTAATGCGTCGCAAATGTGCCGAATTTTATTTCCGAGACTCTCTTACAAACACGTATTCGTAAACAATGCTTAATCCCTCAACAGACCTCCCCTTTTCAACGACTGTACTGTGTGCGCCACAATTATGTCCCTAGTTTCGTAAGATAATTAAAAAATATGTATGTATTCAACATAATACACGTATGCACATCAATTTATATTCGTATAATATTTTCAACTAAAAATATGTAACTAAATATAATATCTATGTGTTTTTGTTTATAAAAATTCGAAAATAATACTGATGGCGTTGTATCCATTATCATCTAACAATAAACATTGTAATGAGCAAAATTACAATAATTCGACTATTCATATCTAAATTATGACTCCAAATTATAATCAAAACAAATTTCATTCACATGCGAGCGATTGAATTGAAAAATTCTTCATCTCTTACCAAATGAGGATGTGTTTTAAAGATTTTTAGTATAGAAAATTGATAACAATTACCTGTAACAAAAAAAAAATAACGTTAAATTATGATCATAAAACAATATAACTTATCTAATCAATTACAACATTAAACACACACGTATGTATTATATAAGTATTACTTATAATCGTATAATTAATGATAAACGACGAATCAAAAAAGTCATAATAATATCTATAGCCTGATTTAAATAAAAAAAGTCAACATGGATTTCATGCAATATGTGTGTTTAAACAACATCGATAAATAAAGTGACCATTTATTTTTGTCCTCAAAAAGGGACATCTACCAATTTTTACGTAATAGTAAGGCCGCCGAGAGAATCCAGGCCCGGGTACTATTTTGAAGCATTTCATACCCCAAAAAAATATTTTTTTTTTGGAAAACGATAAAAAATCAAAAAGCAATAATTATCGCCGCATATAATTAACATTCACGTATATACTCGTAGGTATACATATAATTAGTATTTACATAAATATTCATGAATGTAGACCGTGTTTGTATGAAATTAATCGAATATTTCTATACCGTCCCGATTGCACAAATCGTTGACGTTAGCACAAAGTTAACCGCGATCACAGTGTATAATGGTCGTCAGTAGATAGCAAGAAACATGGTCTCACCTGCCGAGACCATAACCGGTTAACGGACAGAAGAAAAATAAGAACACAAAAACAAGACGATGCCAATCGTCCGCTATACAAGTATAACACTCGGCGCCATCTCTCACGATCAGATCACTCTACATACTTACTACACCATAAGTATTTATAATAGTTATAATACATTTGTGTCTTGCATAATTACGCTTTGTAGTGTACATACTTGTGTCACTTTATATGTATATGTATGTACATATGTATTATAATTTATACACACAATACTAATACAATACGCACGAGGAATGGAATGCATGGAGATTTGGCGAACTCTACTTGCAATATGCAATGAGCAATATATGCATAAATAGATACATAAACTCATTGATGAAATTTGTATAAGTGATACTTGCTGAACTAGCATACATAGTATGCGCACTCTACATATGTATGTATAACTGAAACGATAATTTTGTAATTTTTCCCATCTCATCATTCAAATCTATTGTGTCTCGCTTTTCGTATATCAGGAAGCCGAACCAGAATTTTTCCGCTCGGTTTTCAGCCACAATTAACAATAAACAGAAAAAAATGTATGTAAATACAATAGGTATCGATTCAGCTCGTATTTTATTATTATCTATAGATACGTAAAATGTTGATGTAAATTCACTCAAATTGTCAAAACTTCACATCGAAGAAACAATTTGACATGGCAAGCAATAGTAACATTTTTTCCTCTAATGGCTTCCAATCAAAGCAAATCGTAAGTCCGATATTATCAATGGCTACATATGTGAAAAACAACATCAATTTTGAAATCATGAAAATACACGCGTATGATAGAAATAGTAGTTATTATCGTTTTTTACTTGGAAAAAATCGTAAACGATTTTCGAATAATAATCGCATCAGGTATTCGGTTCATGTTTGGTAACTTAACATACATACATAAATATCGTTGACCGCAAGCGCCCACGTACAGGACAATACATGGTGAGCCATAACGTGATAAGATTGCATACATACGTAATGAAGACCCTAATGTATAGGATTATCGGTATGCACAACGTTTCAAAAAAAATCTTAAAATATGAATTTTAATTTGTTATAGGTATTATAATTATTTGTCATCATATCTAACAAAAAGACGAAGGTACGCAGTTCATAGAATATACAAAAAAATATTAAATTTGAAACAATTGAATTGATTCTTTATGAATTTTGAGCTGAACTGATTCTGAATTGAAAGCTTTTAAGACGTGAGCACAACAATTGAATATGAATATTTAATAACGTTGGCTGCAACGACAAATATTTATGCAACTGCAATATTCATGTACATATAATGTAAAGTGAGCCTAATCTAAATGTTTTCTATTATGTGTATATGTATTTAATATACAAATATTTATATTATACAATTTAATTTTAATAAAAAAATACAATCAATGATATATTTAAATTGAAATCGAAAATGTATAATTTCTCGAAGTAAGTTTTATGGAAAAATTAAAACAAATTAAAAAAAAATCTATTGAAGCGTATGTATGTATGTACATATATTAGAAGAATGTGGGAAAATGATCGAATATCGTCGGATGTATTATAGTACGTATAGTATAATATATTGTTCAGTATTGCAGTCATTGCATGAAGTCAATAGTTGAAAACGCATGAAACTAATGCCTTGAAATTTCAGACAATTGAAGAGGATTCCAATTTCACAAAATGATCGATGTTTCAAATGCATCCATCTGCATACATATTGAATTATTTTTACAACGAATGTTGTTGTTTAAAAATAAAATATTCGTGATAAAATGATTTACATCATTTTCAAATCGAAAATTTAAAATATGTTTTAACATATGTATGTACATATGCATAAATATGTACATGCAATATTTATTAAACATATGTTCGAATACAAAATAATGCATAGTTCGACAAAATTAAAATTGAAAAGATATTAATAAGCTCAATATATTATAATCACAACAAAAGTTGTGGAACTCCGTGTAGTTAGCTTTTGATGTTATGGCACAACGAATGACGAATCGTGGGTGATAATGCAATGTGTTCGGTCCGCACATTGATATTAGTACTCTTCTTTTAAGGAAAAATATTTGAAAAATGTCGCCGCACTAACATAAGCAATAACAGCGTAATCTACCAAATATGTACACAAAAGGGAGTGAAGCATTCCAAATAACTACATACGTAGGTACATACATACATATTATATTGTACAGCACTGCAAACTTAATCTTTTCGTATTAGATTTTTTACTATGTTCCTATTCAAGCATAACTATGTATGTATAATATTAATATTTCGATGAAACACATACAACCATACGTACATATACATATGTATTTTTAAATTCATAAATTTATATTTTTTCATTTTGTATTCAAAATCTTTAGCATTATTTTCTTTATCCATTGACAATAGTTGGAAACAATTACAACACTTTTCATTTCCCAAAATTAATTCTAAGCATATGAAGGTATACATATTATATTACACATAACTTCATATGACGACCGAAAAGGCCAAGGGGCACAAGTGACATTTTTGCCAGAATTGAGTTATGCACATGAATCGCTTCTATGCACGAGTTATATGTACATATGTATATGGGTTGTGAGGTTGATCATTAAGTATATTCTTTTACTTGATTTAAGATGTTTATTCTCTCAAGTTACAGTCAAAATTGGCTCCGATACATTCGGTGTGGTCTTTTATACAATTCATATGATGGACTTTGTCCAGTGACACAAATGTGATTAATCATACATAGATCATGTGAACAATGGGTTAACCATATTAAGTTGCATCGGTATCATCGGTTGCAACCCGATTCAGTACATATTTGGTAATTGGCCTTTTTATAATAAACAATGCATATGATTGTTTCCACACGAATAATAGAAATATCGAGTTACCTATGAGTAATTGTCTAAGACTAATTGAAGTACATATATGACGAGCCTCGTGTTGCAGCGAATTTGCTGAGAGGACGATTCTCACGTCCTCGATTATTTGCAAATTTAATGCTTAAAGTGTCTCGTGTCGTCGCAGCAAATTCCCCTGAGCACAAATATGTACAAGTTCAATAACTCTTATATTATATATAATAAACGTGTGTCAAGATATATCATCAAATCACTCGACCTCCTCCTAATACACGTAGGTACATGATCAACTTTGAACGCGCTTTTCTCGAAATCACCGCGAAGTCACTTGTACCCCTTGACCTTTTCAGCCGTCATATGTTTATTTGTAAATAATATAATATAATTTAGGGCCTTTTTTTCACCGCTTCACTCAACTAACCGGAGAGTTATGGTCGGTTCTTCAACTATAAACTGGCGAAAATCCGCGGTACAGACATATTTTTGACAGTTCAAAGTTGAAGGATTGACTGTAACTCTATGGTTAGTTGACAAAAGCAGTGGGAAAAAACGGTTCTGAGCACACAAGTGTACTTAAAAGGTAATACCGAAAATAGTATAGGCAAAATAATAATACGGATTTTGATACACATACGTACTCACATACCCATGTATATATTATACGTAGGTATACTTGTATGATATTCGACGTTGTCATAAAATAGCGTAATGATGAAATATCTCAAAGCAAGCTGAATGGGTGAGGGGTTGCAATGCAATGCAATGCAAGCGAAGCATTTGTTCAAAGCTCTGCTACTTTTCGAGTGCCTTTTATTATCGCACCGTCGCAGTCAGATTTTAGAACGAGAATGCAACGCTAATTTTGCATGCAGAGACAAACGACCGTCGCGTCGTATAAAAAGAAGAGACAGACTTGACGGCAGGAAAAGCGTACACACACATATCTATAGTAGGCACATGTACATATTATGTTTAATTCCGAAGAGGGTTGAAAACAAGAGAAGGGACGACTGTATCTTTCGATATTTCAATAAGCCGCTCGTTCGTACGTTGAACGCCGAGAACCGAAATCAACTCTGTCTTTTCTTCTGGGATTATGTCTGACGATGAGACTAGAGCATCCCTCCACGAGGGGAAGTAACGACTTGTCCAAAGTGAAGTCTATGTGTGTGTGCACTCGACAGAAACCGCAAAAGTGTTCACGTATCAAGATGCTCCGGTTCTATTTCAGACTTGGGTTTTTCGAGCATTTTTCACTCGATCGAATTTTCGAGGATTATTCGATCGACGGCTTAGACTGAGAACGAGTGGTGTTACGTTTCAACAGCTCATAAGATAATCTGTTTTCTTTTTCATTATGCTAACTTCAAAAATCAGGTTTTTTATAATGAAAAAAATATTTCTTCGTTATTCGGAGATTCTCAACTTTTTTCACGCTTCAGACATGCTGGAGATCGATTTTTTCAAAAATTGCAACAATGGGGATGAATGTCAAGAACATTCAAGCACTTTTAGAGAGCCATTGTACTCTCTTCAGTTCCGTTTGATCTCAAACCGGGTCAAATATTATTATACCTATTAGGTACCTACCTACATTATCATATCTCGATATCAATCGGGGATTCATGATAGGAATCCATTAATGTGGTTTTCAGTGATTTCATTCGTCAAAGATTGTCATAATAATTTTTTTTTTCATTCCAGAAAAAAAAATAGTGGGTACCTACCGTTAGGAAAATTTTCTAAGTATTAATTAATTAATCGATTCAGTAAACATTTGATTCCGTAAACTTCACAAACAATAATCCGAAAGAAAGTGCAAGTTGGAACGGGGAATGAAACATGTACATATGTACTAGTAGGTACTTATAATAGGCTTCTTTCTAGCGGTGCGCTTCTTTCGGTAGTAACGTAGACGTGGAGGACTTTCGCGACATTACATACACATCACTTTGTCCCGGTTACAACGAAAGCGGACACATTTATTTTTATAACTGTCATCAAAAATACATTTAGGGTAATGCCATTACGCGCGCCAGGGGTACACAAGACTCCTGGTCGATATTAAACAAATCTGTCGTTATTTAGAACGATCTTGCGTCGCTGCCGCAGCTTTCAAGCATCTGCGCATACGCTACGAATCACAAATGATGACATCACGAAAAACGTTTCAGATATCGTTTTTTCTAGCCACATTCTCGAATCGAATATGATAACATTTTCCTGTGTTCGTTTCGAGAAACTCTGCAATCACATGGCGTGTGCATTTTATTGAACAATTGTCCATATCACTGTTTTGAAATGTTTATAAGTTGCAGCAATCGTTGACGTATGCTTGGATAATTGCATTAAAATTTAATAAATACATTTGATAGTTCATATTGCATTACACGTTTTCTTTATGAAACATGAACCGCATACATATTTTATTATGATCTCAACACATATTAAACTATGTGCCGTCGCAAGATCTGACATGACTGAAGATAAACAACCCCGTTCACGTTATTCCTGCTATAAGATTGTTCATTATTCATCAGAGGAAAGAATAAAATGTCTTGCGTGCTACACATAATTGGGCTTATCGTTAGTGCTCTGATGACGACTAAAACTAAAAGAGGGTCCGCCGCGCTGAACAAATATAAATAGTTCATATGCAAATTGCAGTTATGATGAAAAAGGAAACAAGTTTTTCATCGAGGGATGTATATATGTATGTGTTTATATGATATACTTATACACTAGTTAACGATACGAGCTTGTCGTCACTTCTTCGGTGGAAAACTTGACCTTTCGTGATAGTCACGTTCACCGGCCAGATCAATGAAAGATCAAACCTTCTTACGTGACGATGGTAAATACACATGAGATATACTAAATACACGTGGGTGTGAATTACGAGAACCTCTGAAGAATCTCAACGTAATGGGGTTCAATATTGTGGAAGAACAAATGCCATCAATCTGTTCGAAGCGACAACTTTTACACCGACATTCGATCACTGTCGAGGACTCAAATCTGACAGGATTTTGTTGAATTTGTCGATTTTGACAGCATTTGTCCTGGATTTTTACAATTATTTCATTTCGAGGGAGGTTTTGAGTGTTGAAAAACACATTTATTACCTATATAAATATTTCACCGCTATGAAAATAAAATAAATAGCAGTAAAAATCTATGTACATAGATATGCATATGTACATAAATACATTGGTATATTAAAAAAAAAATAAAAATCTAATAAGCGGAGCTCAACTAAATTAGATAAGAATTTTAGACACTATTTCTTGAAAATAAAAAGTGAAACTTTTAAATGGCCGTGAGATGTTTTAAAGAGGTAAAACGGAGAATAAGAGACGACAAATTAGTTGGTAACGTGTCCTATCGAAGTAATCTACGGTGAACTCACTTTCATCTTGCAGCAAATTTTTGCCATCGACGGTCGAGATCTGTGTTTTGTCCCATCGAATGGACGATTATTCCCAGCTCCCTTTCGGCTTTTAAAAGGATCAAAGGTTTTATTCTGGGAGTGAGGCGAAAAGGCCCGCTAAAACGTGAAGAAAACGATCACACGAGAATTGGTGCAAAAACACTTCCATAAGAACACTATGGCGTCGCTTATTTAGGTCGTTTTCTGATAAATCGGCGGTAAAGTAATGCTTCTTGTCCTCAATTATATCGAATGGCCCTGGTATCGATTTCATTACAGGACGAAAAGATATAATATCTCAATGGGTTGGTACCTCCGCAAAGAAACTAAAACCATTAGGTAGGTACACTGTAAAAAGTAAATCGAAAAGCAACCCCAAATTTGTTTTCATTTTAAGACCGTTCATTTATAAGAGAGTCATTTCGAAATCAAGATCAACAAAAATTCAATTATTATTTTTCATCATTTCATTTGATCATGTATTAAAGCTTACATAATTATACATATTTTAATTATTGTGATATATATTCTTTAAATTATTTTTTACATATGAAATACGATTCAAGTTCGTTAACGATATTATTAAGCAATTGAATTTCATATCTAGATGTCAGATGTAATTTGATTGAACATTAAAGACCGTTCATTTTAATGTCTACTTTTATATAGTGTATATTATGAAATACATATGTATGTACAGAAAGATGTTATTTCGAAAGATTTAATTCCAAAACTTCCTGAACCCATTCACAATGAAATCGTTAAAAGTAAACTACGGTTGTCAGCAAATGTTGATTATGTGATGTCATCATGAAATAATTAGATTCTATGTAGAAGAAGCATAAAAGAACATGTGGATAGTTAATTTCAAATTGTCTTAATGCACATTACAACGTTCTTACATCAGCTGATCAGCTTCAGTTGTATACATATAATACAACATACATATGTATGTACATACACACATATTGTGTATATAAATTATAAAAAATACAATAGTGTTATACATATACATATGTAACATGTATACATCTATAGATATATCATGAATGTCATACTACATATGTACACTAAAAAAATTCTATGTATTAGAGGTATTGTGATATACTGTATAAGTACGATATGTATAGCACATTTGATAATATCTTAAATGAGTATACAAGTGTCTATAGGTACACATCGATCATATTATATGTACATACAATGTGCATACGTATGTAAAGAGAGAGCTTTCGAACATTAGCTCGAGATAATAAAAAGCCACGATCGACGATTTCATCGGGAAAATCCTTGCTAATGACACGCTCGTATCGTTAATGAGGCTTAGCTATGATCCGAACTGGAACCGGTTTGCACACTTTTTCTTTGGGCACAAAGTAGGAGCTCACCACTCCAAATTACCTCCATTGTACATATATGTACATATGTAGTTATCGTAAGAGCGAAAAGTTTTCCACCGAAGGGTAGTAAAATGGACATGTGAAGAATCAATCGATATTTGTTCTTTTCGATTCAATAATGAAATTAAAGCAGTAGTCTAGTAAGAAATACATAGTTTGGAAACGAAATTCAGTAGACGTGGCGAACCGAAGCCAGTCAATTATGCACCGTCTACTCTAGGATCAAGACATGAGACAAGGATTCGCGAGATCCGTATTAAGGGCGGTCGCAAACAACGCATACAATACAATTCAATTACGAGCTTCTTGATAAACAATTTCCTCACTATATACATAAATTCAACTAAATTATCGAGAAGGTCCCGCTTGAAAATTAATATGTATTAAGTTACGAAAGATAGCATTTTACTCGTGAAATACAAACAACTATTATAAATATAATACATGCATACATATGTATGTATATGCATGTACATATGTAGGTATAAATATACATATGTATGCAAGGTATAGTATATTAGATTGAGTCTTTATTGTTCCTATTAATTCCATAATGACTTTCGAGATATTATCGCTATAGATATCTATGTATATCCTACGAGTTGACTGATATCACAATAAAAATGTGCAAAGTGTGTGAGTAAAAAACAGCAAAAAATATGTATGAAAAGGGTATGACAGAAAAAATGCCAAGTATGAGTTTTTATCTTAACAATAGTGCAATAGAAATTTCAAAAAGCATGTTCACTTTCATTCACTCGGATGTGGTGAGCCTTTCCGTTTTGATATTTTGACGAAAAGCTGGCAGTGTTATTAAAATATGACAGTAAAACAAATACTTAGGTATTTTTATCATAACGAGAGAGTATTATATTATAAAATAATTCATTCCAAAATTTGACTTCTCATAGCGAATACTGTTTTTTGAAATAATACAATAGCGATAACGATTCAAATGAAAATTTTTATGTTCGGGTCATCCTCGGAAAAGTGCTCGAAAACCCTAACCCATTTATTCTCGTATAAAAAACATACCACCATTCATCATACTGTTTTTCATGCGTTCCTTATACCATGCTCATATTCTGGAATGCTTCCATATTTGTCCTATTGTATCCACATGAGAAAAAAATCAGGAAAGTCAGAATTTCTACAGACACGTATTGTGAATGTATACTTTTCAATGAACGTGCGTAATACAAGGCTTTTGTGGTCATCCTACGATTGTGGGCCTACATACATATACCTAATAAAAAAAATATTAAAAGTATATCATCATATGTAAATGCTTTTTGCCATTCGATTTACCGCCAAAAATCTTCGGTTTATAATTTAATATGCAGGTTAAGAACCAATCTCCAAACACGTTGTTAAATAGTGTAATAAACGATCGAAATATTAGCCGTTGATGATCATTGCAGAAAATAACATTACTGGATTACACCGTTTAATTTTTTTACTTATGTAAATGTGTATAATAGCAGTAACAAATAAATAAGTGTTATATCGAGGCTGTATCAATTGATCAAAATTAATACGCGTCTGTGTATGTATAATAGATAATATGTACATATATCTATAAGCACATATTATACATACATAGATTGATGGAATCTTCACAATTTGGCATTCTTCGAGTGTAAAGAGTGGTTGTTTGCAGAGTCACCTCACGTTCAGGTCAACCCTATGGTCATTTTTTATTCAACAACCAAAGTCGATATTCACGAGCCCAACACCACTAGACTAGACTAGACTAGACTAGACTAGAGCAGAGCAGAGCAGAGCAGAACAGTCCAGAGGTGGACAATGCTTGCTTCACTCGGAATAACCATTCCACTGAACTGACGGAAGCATCTCAATTATTCAAACACGCACTCTGAAATCACAACTGCACATACGAACGCCGAGAGAAAACATTCACTACATACATATACATATGTACCTACATACGTACATATGTATGTACGTACTTAGTACTTACAAAATCTTTACTAGACACAAAATACTCCGATTATTATGAGAGATTCGATGTTGACCTAAATGTATGGTCTCTGTAATTGCAAGATCCAATTGGATCGTATTATTATATGCATCTATCTAATACATAAACGGATGTAACATTTATGACATACTTACATATGTAGCGGTATGTAAATACATATAGGGAAATTTCAAATTAATAAACATTTTCAAAATATATGTAATAAGTTATAGAATCCGGTATAGTGCGGACAAGCATCAGTATGAGTTTGAGAAAATCGCAAGAGTATAATGTGAAAATTAATTAAATGAAGACGCTCGCGATGAACTCGAAACAAAGCGATTCGACGCGTATCAAAGTTCGAGATTAATTTAATATCGACCGTCAAGCATTTTGTCTTGCGATATCCAAACCCCTGCAAAATACGATTGCTACAAATCATTTTGACAAGCATAACGATAAACGTAACGTAAGTAACTTCACCTAAATTTTCATTTTACTTTAAGTTTGCATTATATAATATGTACATATAGCTTTTGTCACCCGGCGTTGCTCGAGACTGTTTTGATTTTAAGATGATCATGATTTTATAAGATTCCACTTTTTAAATAAGCAGTCAAATGATTCATTATTTTCATAATGAATTATTTGTAATAAATCGGTATTCGAATTTATATTGAACAAATTTTTATATTAACAACGTTACAATTTAACGAATATTGTTACACGTATCGGTTGAGTTTTTTATTATTGTGTTCGATTTTCAATCAGTTGATAAGAGTCTATTGTCGTGATCGGCCGTTTAATTACTCGTCTAATATTTTTAACGAAAATTTAGAGTGATAAATACGATTATTATTTAAATGTGTTTTGATTACGCGAGTGTTATAGAGAATCGAAAGAAAAGATTTCGTCTTTAAGGCTTTTAAGGTAGGATACCATATTATTTTTAAAACACTTGCTTATTCATCGAGAACACAATTTCGTCATCATGAGACTCGTTTATTGCTAGATGGCGAATTTATTTACAAACGGCGCAAAATTCGAAACTACCTAATTATGATACTGTAACTTCTCATTGTCAGCTCGAAAAATCAGTAACAAACATAGATACTGAATCGATATTTTGAATATTTCATAATAATAATTAAAATAGTGAAACATGTAATTGCTTCGCTTATCGACGATGCATTTTGCGTGCACATTCTTTCCAGTAGCGCGCGTTCGATTTGTAACAATTATTTCTTTTTTATAATACATAGCTCCTGTCATCCAGCGTTGCTCGAGACTATTTAGACTTTAAGCCGATTGTGAATTGTGAATATATTATTTCCCGTTCCCGATTCAATATTTGTTTCCGCTACAATTTTGGCGAAAGAAACGGCTGTTTTGAGATCTAAAAATATGTAAATCCCGTTGCATATTGGCCATGTCTAACTAAGCGACCTCCCTTGAAATTTCAAAATATGAGAAATATTTATTTTCTTCAAAATTAAAATGTAATGATTCATAAATCTTCCCATACATGCAGACAATTATTTCTGAAAGTTTCACAGCGAACGGATCAGCCGTTTAGGATTCTTAGTAAATCCCGTTGCCTATGTTGACTGTTATGTCTAAGGGTCCCCCCTTGCAATGTAAAATTTACGAAAAAATTTTTTTTCTCAAAATCAAAATTTTATGATCTCTAAACCTTCTCCTACATGCAGAGAATAATCCCTGAAAGTTTCACGGCGAACGGATCAGCCGTTTCGGAGTCTATAGGTAACATACATACATACATACATACATACAATCATTTTTATATATATAGATAAAAAGCAATTAGGCAGAGGGACCGGTTTTCACCATCTTCAACTTTATTTATTTCGAATTCTTTAAACAATTTATCATTATGAAAAAATACGGTAATAAAAAAATAATTCTCTAATGATTATTTTAATATCTAATTAAAGTATACAGGAAATCATTCTAATTGTAGATACATATTTTTGCAACATTCAATTATGCTTTTAATATTCATATGTATGTGCATATGAAATAAATGCTTTAGAGAAAAATCATTATAAATCTAAACGTGAAATAAACGAAGAATATGGAATTCCAAAATCGAAAATACTAAAGAAACGAACAGGAAGAATAGATTTTATACTTACGATTAGATTAAGAAAAAATTGAATGTGATTAATAAGCCGTTTGGCGTATTGAAAGCTTTCACAAACTGGTGAATATTTAAATAAAACAGTATTTTGCTTTTTTTCTTCAAATTTATCTTAACGAAAGAATAAATAATTGAAAACTCCCAATAAATTCAAAGAATCTGTTATTCTATTATTAATTGTGAATTATGAATGAAATAAGAGAAAAATATGCATAACAGAAAACGGCATGCTAATTCATTTGCATAAACATGTAATAATCTAATATGCTGGCTTCACAAGTGCTTATTTCGACTAGGTACACTACATATACTCAATGTTGTATTTTTTTTTTCGAGAAAAAGCACAAAAAACGTAGAGATCCAAAGAGGGGATCTCGAAGTTTGGGTAAGACGAAAACCCGGAAAGCCAATTTGTATTCCGCGGCCGAGTTCATCTTCCGGCTTGATTGCATATTTAGTCCCTAGAAAGGGAAACGAAATTACGACGCGTAATACAAGAAAAAACAAAATTATCAATCAAAAAAGCGGGCATCTGAGGGAAAACGTTCTAAATCTGATTTCGCTGGATTCGGCGATTATCACAACCACGAAAACAAAGAGAATCTCTCAACCTCCGGAGTTTATTCGAAGGGTGAACAAATATTGTACCTATAGGTATGTAATACGTACTAAATAATTGTCTAATATCTCATAAAATCATTTGTGTATTCTGCACTTATTGTACATATATTCAATTATTTCAACAATACATACAAATGTATGAGGTATGTACATAGGTATATCAATCGATTAGCGTACGCAATGAGTACTAACGTTGAGAAGGCAAATTGTTGAAACTATCGCTTACTTAACTTTTCCGATCGAACATTTTCGCGGTTTACAATAGTAATATGGTCAAAATGCAAATGCGAAAGGCGAATTAAAATCGCGCCAGGACCGAGAATACCAACATCAAAAGAACAGATCTCAACGCAACGGGTTCGCAACAAAAGGAGGCAAAACAAATAAAACGCGCCAAAATAAATAACACTTAGCGGACATCAAAGGAGCAATTTCCTCGGCAGGAAATTGGCCGGGTGCTGGAAAAGCGTACACAATTTTAAAACTCTCAAGGACATGCATTTTGCAATTGTCAACATCTAAATACTATGTAATTTGTGAAAAATACAAGCTACTCAACTCGTGAAGAAAAAACTATGAAGGCAGATACATAATTACACGTCATACATACATAGGTACATATGTATGTATGTGGATTCATAATAATGTATACCTACCTATGTATTTTTTTTTTACAAATATATGTTCATTACGTTAAATGCCTGTTTCCATTGAATTTGTCCATATTGAACTACAGAGTATGTTAAGTAGATGCAATGAAGTTAACCGCACCAGCTGAAATCAATGCAGCGAAATATTCAAACCGAACATGTTCGAAATAGAATCGCATCCGGACCGCGTAAATAATTCATGACCACGACGCGACGTCGAACTGCAATTAGACACAATTCGTAAATGGACTGTGGATTTGAAATTCAGCCCTGTTTAATAAAACTTAAATTGAATACATATAATGATCTACGATACTCATATAATACATACAAGACATACTTATCTTTACTTATGTTAATGAGAATGTACACAAGCAAGATATAGTTTAAAAATGGTGTAAATCTGCAAAGCAGGTACCTACATACATACATATGTTTAAACAGAAATGAAGAAAGTATAGAAGAAAAAAAAATACTTCGTTCATTCACATTCACGTTTTAGTGTTCACGGGATGTGGATAATGCATCGCAGTTTTCTTTCAGCACGCGCATTTCCCCAACATTAGAACATTAGTATGTATGTTTTGTACGTATAATTGAAACGAAAAAGCGATAGATATCTATTTGAAAATATAATATATGTACATTTTTCAGCTTATTTACTTATAGGTATATTTACACGTGTATTTCTATTAATGACTATACATATGTATGTGTGTATTGATATTTCCAATGTCGACATCTAACGGCAACAATTATGAACAGGTACGTACAATATATTGTATAAATACATAGATATATTTAGGTAAAACATGCGAAGATGGGAACGTATGGCAGTCGTAAATTGATTGTTACTATTGTGTAATTGACCGGATAGGATTCGGTAAATGGTAGGTGAAATTTATCAAAGTGTGGGTCGCACGTAACGTTCCGCCCAATTGACGCTCCAGTTTCTGTCGCGAGTATGGAACGCGAACACGAGAGCATAATGTCGTGGCTATTAAACGCGTGTTATCTTATTACTTAATGACCTATGCCGCACTTAAGTTTAGTTTAGTTTGTCGTTAACAAAACATTATGCATTTCGAATATATGTATCTATGTATATGTATAACTATCATATATGTACATATGTACCTACACACATACATGTATAGGAGAGCGCAATTTGCATTGTCACTAATATATGTATTATATTTAGTATCTACTCCCTAATGGATGGATAGGTATACATATATTATATTATGAAGTGTACGTGTGTGAAACGGTGGTAACTTAATTGCTCAAGTTTCAATGATACTGTTATTATATAATATGTACTGCCATAAGATATACTACAGTGACAATGTTGTCGACTGATAACTCTGATTGTAACTTCCATATAAGTTTTGTCTACATGTATATGAAGTTGGAAAAAAATTTCGGACATAAATCACAGTAGGAAATCAAATTTTCCATGCCAACTCGTAGATAGTTACAGTTGGTATAATCACTGATGAATTTTAGCGAGCACGGGCGACCTTATACATATTATACATATTGTCAATGATAATTTGGTCAAAAAAAATTACTGAGAAATTAAAGAAAACAAACGACCCTCGTAGGTATATGTATATGTATACATATCGTACATACAAATCTACATAGGTATTTAACACATAAATGCATAATTCGCGTATGTTAATTTATAAATTGTACCGATAATTCGAGGGAATTTAATGTGATTCTTGAAAGCATAAAAATTTCCGTATCAATTTATGTGCATAAAACGAAGTGCATCGTTCGAAAAGTCCATCAGACAACGTTCACGTCCAGACTCGTAATACAAAGGCTATCTTGAATTGAGTGAAATTTCCTAGCCTTAGGACGAAGTAGGTATGTACTCCGTTCGAGCGTGTTATCACAGTTGTTCCCAAATATATGTACTTTCAAGCTTACTTCTGACCATTTATTCCTAAAATAAGATATGTATTTAATTTTGAACTTCAAATTAAAAGCGAAAAATCAGTAGTTGAAATGAGCTCAAATTTGACTTTTTTGAAAGAAACAAAAGCCGAAAGAAATCGAATTAAAAATCAATATTTAATTCACATGACAAAATTGAAACGTAAATTATATATAATAAAATTCGAGATTCTAAATTCTGAAACATATAATACTTTAGCGACTTACATACATACCTGTATACATATGTATGTATGTATGTATGAAACTATTAAAATAAAATGGCACCTCAAATTGACGAAATGAAATATAGAGTCTTACTTATTCAATTTATTCATTTTTATTTCACTATCTACCTTAAGTATAACATGAGAGCTATTTATGTTGATTGACAAATTCAAAGCAAGTATAATACATATTACATTATTATACATATACGTAAATGTATTATACTTAATAGAGTTGGGATCAGCAGTAGGTACATAACAATTTTCCAGCAGACATAAATAGCAGTATTATACGAATGTATATTATAAATACGTATGTTTAGTCGAAGCGATGAGGAATTTGTTGCGTTTGCGAATTTGAGGAAAAAACATTTTGATCCGTCAAGTGTTTTTCTTCTCTGGTCTGGACGTTCGCATTAATCTCGGCATTTTTCTTCGGCCGATTCAGTAGGTGAGCTCACCTTCTTTAGTGAACTGCCGGAAAGGAAAGGAAAGGAAAAACATCTTTGGTGGCAGGTCATTTTATTTACCAAAATATCAATTAGCCCTCTCAGCGCCACTCGGCTGACTCTAATCGTAAGGTCGACGCAATGTCTGATATGTATGTATTTACTTATGTTACGTTACACCGTGAACAAAACGACAAAAAGTAAATAGCGAAAATGTTGGGAAAGAAGCCGAGATAAAAAGGTAAACTCCTAATCAATCAGAGTTTAGCTTCCTTCGGTTAATTTTATCGTGAAACTACATTCATATTAACGTACACACATGTATAATATGTATATACATACACGCGTACGTACATACATATGTCGTTTTATCGTTAGATTGGAAACATTTGATTTCCGGATTTTAATCTAAGTGTTCGATCAATAGCCAGATTCAATTTATTGAATTACTCTCTATGTACATTCATAATACGAGTGCTATAAATGAGTTATTTTCGTCAGATATGATTTCATTGAATCAATTCAATGTGCACTCAATATTTACACACGTAAGATATTTATGAAAATGGTCAATAAAAAATTATAGATAAAACTTTTAACTGTTTATTCATGATCGATCGATAATTGAATTTTAGTTGCTTTTATTCTCATCATATATTAAAATAATGGTTTATTAGGTATTTTTGTAATTTATTTATTAATACCGTAATAACAAAGAGCAATTATTGTGATGAAAATATTTTTATATACCCATCTACACTTTCTCGAAAAATGATAATTGCAAAAGGCAAATTGAAAAGTACAGAACCTACGAGTGCAGAGTTTTTATTAGATAACATATAATATAATAAAATCTTAATACATACACACCTACATAATATTTATTTATCAACTGTAACTTTACACGCCACATGCAAAGCGTTGATGGCTATTAAACACGAAAGAACGAAATTATAAAATTTCATGCGTGTAAACTATGTATTGTATACGTGTATATACATACATATAGGTACATACATACATACATATGTATGTATGTATTATATAATATACATATCTATTATACATACATACTTGCAACCAGATCATGAATATCCATTTTCAGCAAGCGCCGACTCGAGAACAGACGAAATATAGTTTGTTGAGAATTTTATACAAATCGGAACATCGTTTACTTACGAAACACTTTGGTCAATTAACCAACAGAAAAATAAGTTTGATCGATCGCCACTTGCGTGCCGCTGACAAATAAAATAATAGCGAAAAAATGCAAAATAGCTTACCAAACCGATTTTTTTTCGGACATACAAAACGTTTCCAATTGTTATGCGATACATTCGTGATTAAGTATTATAAAAGTAACCGGAAAATTCTTCTGAAAAATCGATGAGCGTATAGTAACTACCAAGTACGTGCAAACGGTTTATACCTACTCGTTTTTCATGCATATTATATGCACAATTGAGAACTTTTCAAACATTTTTTACAATACCTATTTATTCTAACAATTAGATTTTTCCTTATAATGAAATATTTAGCTTGATGTGTAAGATCAATAGATAATATTATATGTATGTATGCATGTATATATACTTGTATGTATGTATGTAGATATAACACATATAAAATCTATCGAGACCGATTTCATATGGTATTTTTACATACATATGTATATAGGATGGGTGCACAATTTATACATATAAAGAGGTATGTATGTATTATGAACAAAGTGTATTATAACAAGGAAACATGCCGGGAAGTTCGCGCAACAAACAAAGATAGCAAGCAATAATAGCCGCGGGGCGAATAAAGTGGTGATATTGTCAACAAAGTCGGCAAACTGAATTTCCTGAAACAAACCGAGTTTTGTAATTAAAATCCTTGGGGTTACGGATCGTTCGGAGAACACGGTTCGCCTGCTTTCTTCCCATTTTATTTGCTTTATTGTACGTATATCGAACATGGAAGAAAGTGATGGATCTCTTCTGCTCGTCTATGTACTTATACCTACATACATACATATGTATATCTAAACAAAAATAAACTTTCGAATCGCTTACATAGATAGATACCTATACATGCAGAGAAGACGATTATCAATACATACCTTCAGGTATACGCACAACAGTAACTTGTCAACGTTAATGAGACACGCAATATTTGCAAAAAAACTGCAAACGAATTAAAACGAAAAAAAATCACGTCACTCTACACGATGAATACCATGTCATGACATCGGGTACATGAAATTAAAATCGAACGATTTTTTAATGAAAACACGCAATTCGTGTGATTCCATAAATATGATTTTATCGCACATACCCACATACATATATACAAATAATATGCTTGTAATGTAACTAGTAACTACATATGTATGTATAATACCTACATATATACGTATGTACATATGTATTATATATGAGGTTGGGTCAAGTTGAGAAAATAGAAAAGTATCTATTTGAGGTTTTTTTTTAATATCACTAGAAATTTTAAACATATGCATAGTAATTTTAATGGAAACTAGCAGTAGGCGCATGTGTATCAAAATAGTTCGGAATTAATCAAATTTCGTATTGCCATCTATGTGTGAAATAAAAAAATATCCCACGCTTTATAAACATAAACGAAGCATTTTCGTAATTACGTTCGTAGTTCGTCGGATAAGGCGCGGGCTTGTGAGTTGGACGTGCCGAGTTCGATTCCCGAGTCGAGTCTGAAAATTTCAAGCATCGTTAGCGTATTTATAATATAGATCGTTAGCGTATTTATAATATAGATATCAAAAGACTCCACAGCCAATTTTTTATCGGTTCAAACTCGATTCGCCGGAAATTAAAAATGTTTTATGCATTTTAGGAATGCACGTATGTGTGTAATAGATATGTATTTTAATGTGCATGTATATGTGAGTATACTACATATATTATGAAGGTACATATGCATATGATTTCGTGAAAGAAAGATGTCTCATCTCTCAAGAAAGAATCAAAAAATAATTTTGAACAGGAAAAATAATTTTGAAACACCAAAATATATCCTTATCTCCAATATTGTTATTAACATTTTCCAATCCCCGTAAATTAATATAATTTTGCATGAACTTCATTTGTACTTTGTTTGTCTGTCTGTTGCAATTTTTGTATGGAAAATCGTCAAGCATAAATTTCATACGGTGCAAATCATAGCAGCTTTGCGTCTTTTGCATCGCATTTAATTCGAGACTAAAAAATAATATGTTAATTTGGATCTTACGGCCTTTGCTATAAGATATATATTCGTGTGTCGGAAAAATCTGTATATACATTCATACAAATCTGACCCTTAACGCCGATTATCGATAGGTAGCATTTTTGAATATCAAGGTAACGTCGGCCGCGGCGCTCGCATTGTTTACTTTTTCAAATATAATAATTAATTTTTGAAAACAATTAATTTTCGGCCATTTTGTTTTTTCGTCGCGTCTCGAAGTACGAATCGGATCGGATCGACCGGAAATTCGTTTCTGACCCTTCAATGCCCGAACGATTAACACGTTTGGAACCGATATATTTTAATTTTTTTTTTTTTATTATATTACGAAATTTGAATGACATTTTTTTTTATAATGACTAACACAACTTTAAATTGATCGTATAAATTGTATGGTTTGTTTATAATAACCGAAATATAATATGTTTATTTGATTTTTACTTTTTGAGTTAATTTTTATTTCGTTTTTTATAATAATTAATTTTTCGGAAACAATTATTTTCGAACCGGAAATTCGTTTTTACACATTGACAACTGGACAATATTTTTACTCATTCAGATTTGATTTTTTTTTCAATATTTTTTATGTAAATTATGATTTTCGCGGCAAACTGATCAGCTGTTTCGGAGTCAATAGGTAACACACATACATTCGTTTTCATTTATACAGAAAATAGATATAAATATTATTTTATATCCTCGATAATAAGACCTGATCTTATATTAATTTTACTTACAAAATTCCAATAATACATCTACATACTATGTATTAATAAAACAAATAAAAAAACTTTCTTAAAGAATTATTTTCAATGATGTATTAAATCAGTACTTAACTATTATAAACAAAAGATATTCAAATTATTTTCAATAAATTAGTACATGAATTTCTCTTAATATTAATAATTTTGGAATTTTCGAAATTGTGAGCGAGGGTAGATATAGATCGCCTCAAAAATTATAATCTTAGGTACTACTGCTAGTTAATATAATTTTGCATGAACTTCGACATTCCTTAACTATGTATATTATATGTATACACAATGAGAAGAAACGAATGTCAGATTGGAACCATATAACCAACATAAACATGGCCAACTTTAAGTGCATGGGTAATTCCACGTAGAATTTAAAAACCTCTGACCACCATGTCAACGGATTTTATTGATTTTTGGCTTAATTGTAGTGTTTGTACATTTAATAGAAAATACGAATTTTCAGACATTTTTGACAATTCATAACCGAGTTAAGAATTTTTTTAAAAAAATTTTTCGAAAAATTTCCTCAAATTTTTTGACCTTTAAACACTTGTAACTCTTGATCTACTTAACATAGAGAGTTGAAATTTTAAATGCAGTATTTAGTTTTAAATGGTCTTTCATAATATATATAAAATGACTTGTTAAAAAATACTGAAAAATTCATATTAATATATAAAAATACATTTTTTTTTAATTTGAAAACGACCCATTTAATTTTATAAAAAAAAAATATATTGTTTTTATCTATTTTTTTTCAATATTCATGCCAAATTTCATGATGGTGTTTTGATGGTATCATATAAAAAAAAAATATTTTATACATTTTTACTATATACTTTACCTGTAAAATTTTATAGAATATTTAAAATTGGTTGAAGTTAGTAATTATCATGTATATTGATGTACTCTTTTCGAATTTTTACTTTAATTACTTTTATCATTGCATGTTTCGCCACCATTTTGAAAAAATGGCGTTTTAAAACGGTTTTTAAAAAATATTTTCTTTTCGCCTTATTTTATCAAAATATTTTTTATAAAAAATAAAACTAGATAAAATTTCCATCAATTTATGTAAAGGATGATTTTTGGTACAGTGGTTGGTTTAGACACACGAAAGCCGTTAAGCGTAGCGTCAAAATGTTAAGTCGAAAACAGCTACGGAAAATGAAGGTCATCGTCCGTGTGGTGCGGTGCATCCTGAGCGCGAATCTTATATTAGATTTTCTTTCGTAGTTCCCACAGTTGAAATGCAAATTGAAATCAGTTTTTTTTGTTGAATTAAAAACAATTATAGACAGTATATTCTGCATTGATAATATCCAATTTACTCTCATTGCATTGGAGGGGGAGATTTGAATTCGGGGTCGAAAACAGATGAGTTTAATTATTTTTTCAAAACTTTGAGATCGTAGAAAAAAATTAACAACTATAAAACTTGAAAAATAATGTAAATATTCACATATAAAAAATTCGTTAACATATACTCATATTTGTACGTCTTAACCATGTCTTAACAGATTTTTCAAGAATTCTGATACAGAAAATATTTTTTTTCACTATGACACCATTAAAACACCATTCTGGTTTTTTTTTTTTAAGTGTTGCTGAAGAGTAGGAAAATAATATATATTTTTAGTTTTTAAATCCACTGGGTCGTTTTTTAGATTTAAGAAATCAAATAATTTAAAAATTTATCATTTTTTTTCTAAAAAAGTAAATAAATCATATTACATATCATTTTAAAGATCATGTAAAACTGAATAAAATGACATCAATTTCAATTCTCTATGTTAAATAGTCATTGAGTAACAGCCATTTGAAAATCATGATATAGTACCGATTTCGTTAATTTCGGCAATGTTCAAATATTAATAACTTCAAAATGAATGGTACAAGGACACTGAAATTTCACATTTTTTATTACAAAGGTATGTATAATATGTGGACAGAAAATCAAAAAAATCTGAGACATTGATGGCAAAATTTCGTGATTTTTTTCAAATTTCACATGGACTGAGCGGCATAATAGTTGCACCACTGGAGCACGTATGAAATGCAAATTGCTGATATGCAATATTATGGCAGGAGAGAGCTCATACACCGAGTCAAATTGAAAATAGAAGAAAATTTCTATAAACTTTGGCTTAAACAATCGGATTGAATATGCATGTTTGATAAATGATATCAAAAAATAAATAAATAGGAGTTTCTTTTTACTATATTCTTTGTTATTTACATATGCATACACACAAAATTGCATGATGGAATAACTAGAATTATTTATCTAGTTCGCAATCGATAGTTTATTCAATGTCATTTTGAAATATGTAGGCACACATATCTAAATTGATTTCATGAATCGGATCTTATTTCATCAATTTTATTACGTAGTAACATACGTATATATGCACATATTTCGTTACAACGCATATCAAATTCAAAATACATATGTACATACATACATATGTATAGATATGTAGGAACATTTATATGTTATTTATATATGTTATTTATATATATTATTTATATGTAAGAATGTCAATTATTACTCATTTGTGGAAAATACACGCTTAAAGCTTAGATGTTTCCATACTTAGGACAGTTCATCTACATATACATACATGATCATGTACGAGATTTTCCGAAGGTTATAGTGATTATGAAAACCTATTATATTATATCCATATTGTTAATAAAGTAGGTAGAGGTCGCGCCAACAGTTAGAACGTTTACAGTACTCACACTAATAAGGGGGCTTCCACTGCTGAGCGGAACGGAACGGACTAGGGACACAGCTAAATGAAAGAGCGAGACACCTACATATATGGCTATCCCATATACATACATAGGTGTTCCATACAATGAAGTATGTATCAATGAAAAATAAAAATAAGGAATTGAAAATTTCGAATCCTGTCTTTTTATTGTTTCTCATTTTTATTTTTTCATATTTCAAATGAAGTATAGCATAGGAATAAATACAATTCAATGTAAATATTTGAATGTCTAAATATTATCTGAAGTAGAAAAGAGCGTGAGTTAAACTTTCAAACAACACGATGGTATTACATGCTGCTTTTTCATCGAGAAATTTAATAAGCTATCTTTGGAATAATAAGGATCGAAGCATTTACAAAGCGATAGACACTTATTAAATATTGTATATAGCAATGAAGGATTCGTTACGGGAAGAAGAGAAGAAACGGGAGGACGAAGACCCTAATAACAATCGCCTTTACTGCTATGCGAGAAAAGGAAAATTCTATTGTTATATGAAGCACAAAAGGGAAATTTCCACGGCCCTTCTCTTTCACTTCTTTCATTCTGTCATCTATCTATCGAAGTCGATTTTAGACGGTCAACTTCGATAACAGAAATGCCATTAAAAACGCATTTTTCTACACAATTGGGGGATCTGCGGATAGCACTTGTGCTCGATTCGTCCTAATTTTCAGATGTTTAAAATGAATCGAGAAATTTTAATTTCACATGAAGCATATACATATATATAATAATATTAAATGCTATCCAGATTTATTTCAAACCAGATATTTTTCACCTTAAACGATAAGTATTCTAAAATCAGTACCCGGACAGTTGTATATCTATATATAGTAAAATAAATCAAATAAGCATTTATTCTTACATGAATAATGAATTTTATCTTTTGTTTTTGTCGGTCGAAATAAGTTTTTGTATTCGTCATTTTTCTAGGTATGTATTGAATTGTATATCGGAATAATATCGGGAAAATGTATTTTTTTTTTCCATAAAAACTATAAAAAGATGACTTGATATTTATAAAATATTTTGAATGAATTTAAAAAATATACGTTTTTGATCAAACGTTGTTGTAAAAAAACGATTCAGTCGTAAAAAGCAAAACTCAATATTCTACATATGTACATACGTGTATGTATGTATAATTGCTGACGGAAGAAATTCGAAAAAACTTTCACATATGTATGTATGTATCTCTTTTCAGCACCAATAAAAAAAACCTTAGCTTAATGTTAGATACGATAGTGAAACAAATAATCCCTTCAGTAGTGGAAGGAAGAAAAAGAAAAGTGAAGCGTAGAATACAGGGCAAAGAAATTTACTCGATAGCAAGCAATTAAAGTTTTTTTTTCAAGTTTTCATTCTTTTCATACGGCAAACAAACGAGATACGAGAAAACCGCAAACAGAAAACTGAATCAACGCAACTTTTAATCTTCAACGAAGAAAACCCGAAAAAATACGTATACATATGTAACTTACATACATATGTACAGTGAGTTCACCAATTAATATCATTTACGTACATATGTATAGGTATATTTTAATCAATTTAACGTTTAAAAACACAATGAAAGATATGTAAGAAATTAAGCACTTACAATTAGCCACACACCTTACTTACTTCGAAAATGTATAGATTATATTAACGAAATTTGGCGAATATTTAATCCGATTTAATCATATATGTATATGTAATTAAATTACACATGTTCATTTACGATTTCGAATTTCAAAAAATTAGAGGTGAATTCAATCTGCCTCAAATACATATCTTAATTGATTTGAGCTTGTTTACGCTACCAGGTATCATATTTTTTAGATATTACAATGCAATATATTTGAATATAATTATATAATAAAACGAAATAATATTTTTCCCGAATTAAAATCGCTCTCGATAAGATAAAAATGAAAAAAAAAGTGTAACTAATCCGATTCAAAATGAACACGTGATTATAAAAATCTTCAGAGAATTTGTTGATTTGTCCAAGGACTATAGGTATAGTTATGTATTAGAAACCATGTGTTGTAGCAATTAACTTAATGATATACTACGATATAGCATTGCAATGGATACCTAGTATTAACACTGCGTACCATGAGGGTCGTTCCGTTGGTTGCATGCAATATAATGCATCACATATGATATAATACACATATACATATAAATACATATAGATATTCGGATATATCACGATGATAAGAAATGAATGTAAATTATATTTGTATCAATATATGTACATATACATATGTATGTATGTATGTATGTGTTACGGTCAATGTGATTAATTATTGAAAATTTATTTAACTAACCCGATTCTTATTAATCATGGGTTGGATTAGGTAGGGATCAGTTCAATTTGCATAATGATGGTTTAAGCTGGAAACCATATAATAAAATAAAAATAATTTTGTTCAAATTTTGTTAATGGCGCATTCTCGTGGACCAATTTCGTATGACATTTTCACATAAATGAGGTCTAATTTCATTAATAACTCGATATTTGAACATTTTTAGTGCAGCAATCGTTCATAATTTGTTTAAATAGAGCTGAGATTCAACTGAAAATAGTCAAGAGGTTAAGTCGCATGATCTCAGTGGTGAGTTCACGCGAGATGACCGAGTACATACTCGAAATTCTCGTTCAATAAGTGCAATATGTACATACATATGTATACATGTAATATTTATTTCACGCAATATGGCAAGTGGTACCATCCTCAAATCACCAAATTTATCAAATATGTATGTATATGATAAATTTCAATTTCTGAAGAATGGTCACAAAATTAGCACAGATTTCGATGGTGAATTTTAACACATTCAATACGTTATTGAATCATATTCATATTTACTATGATTGATTGTCAGAACTAAATGAATATTATTGCCAAATTTGACAGCCGTAGATTCACTAACAAGACCGTGATCAACTATCAAACTTAATACATACATGGCAATCGAACGACCCTTTACATACGAACATATTTATACGCGTTCTTAAACGTGGGATCTGCATTATTTTTCTATTGTTCACACGAAACTTTCAATTTCGACATTGATATTCAGTATTTAATCTGGTTCGTCGAATATTGTAAATTTAATAAAGCGAAATTACTAAACTTTTACAACGTTCGTGTCTGCAAACTAGACAGACAGACGTCAATGTAGATATTCGGTGACTTTTACGACCTACGTTACGGACAGAGAAAAAATATATAATTTAATTTATTTTTGATGATTCTTCTCCCTTATCTGATTAAAGTACATAGAACTGGAAGTATGACAAAAAATTAACGTGTATGTATTTATCTTACTATGTACATACATACATACATACATATATGTATGAAAAATTTTAATGGGTAAATTATAACTATTTACGGAGTATGTATTTGTATTTTCTGCTAAAAATCTCCAGTGAAATAAAACATCGAAAAATAAAATAAAGTGAAGTAAAAAGAAACAAGGCAAATAGCAGTGTACTATGCAGTAAAACAAGAATCGGTTAAGTATAGGAAAGCAGGACAAAATCCTGGGATAATCCGAGGACCTTCCGCGAGGTCATTCAGCCATTAAAATAAGCCATCCGCAGACTTGTACGAGAAATGCCTTACTTTTTTGCATTTCTTTTCCTTTTTGCACTACTTTTTTCACGACAAACCCACTATTATTTTTTTTATATCCGATGGTCACATAACATTAATACTGCCTCATCATCTTTCACAATCAGACCCAATTCAAAGCAGTACAGCAGTAAATCCATTAGATTTTTCGCGAATAGTTTCATTCATTTCATCGGTGCAAATAACATGATAATTACTAACAAAAGTATTCGACTGTTCGTGAATGTTTTTTATTAACTTAAGTTACATATAAGTATGTACATACATAGAATAGCTACGACCAAATGAGAGAATGTATCGTTCTCAAATGACTTAAAAAATTGTCGAGGATGATATTCCGCGATATCAATTTAATTGAAATTCAACTGAAAAATATTATGAAAAAGCAATACTTACAATCGCCTCGATGGAAAATTTAGCAATTGTTTCCAATATGCTTACATGGAACAGTATTATGCTTACGAGATAAAAATAGCGCAATAAATAACGTGCATTCCGCAATTGACGATGCTGAGTATACATAATACATACATGTGTACAGTACATGCATAATGTAAAAACGAGATAGCGCATAAAGAAGAAATTTTTGTTATCGTACACCAATGTTTCTTGCTTACATTACAATACAAACACAATATGTGTATATGCATATATGCTAGGAACTAGGATAGCTAGGAACGTAACGTAGGAATTAACGGAGAAAAAACATTATTAGCTAAATGAAAACATACATAAATAAAAATAAATCATCAGAACGAAATATAAAGATGCTTGGTGCTAATTGTTGTATGTAAATACCTTTATGTATGTATGTATGTACTTACTTCGGTGAGAATTATCAGAATTCTTGACCTGGTATGATTATCGACATGTTTAATCGCGAATAATGAGTATGTTAATTTGATATTTATAGTAGGTACGTATTTTTTATGCGGTGCGAACTTTATTCGACGTTTCATATGAACATATGTATTATATATATATATATATTATACATATGCATATGTGTAATTCATCTATCTACTCTTTCGAACGAAATTAATAAGTATTATTACGCAAACGAAAACCAACTATATTTTGATCATTCAAAAGATTAAAAAAAATAGAGTTGAAGAATAACGATTTTACGGTGGAATTTCCGGACGTTCCGCGGTTCACAGGTCAAATGAATCGTTTAAATACATACGTAAATCTGATCTAAATCTAAATGAGTGTGTACCTACACTTAAAATGCATTCGTATACCTATCATTTTAACTGCGACAAATGCATTTTTTGCAAGATACTAAAAAAACATTTTAATTATACATATGTAAGTACCTATTGTGATAATATTATAGTACATATGTATGAACTTGTAATTATACGGACGATCGAATTTGTGATTATTTTACAAACGATGATTCTATTATGTAGGTGCGTTGCATTTACATAATTTCGAAGTATGCACAATAAAATGGAAAGCAGAAGCAAAGAACAGGAGATCAACGACCAATGCAGAGTTAAGTCACAGCAATCGTTATCGGGCCTGGTTGGTTCGGTTCGGTTCAGTTCAGTTTAGTTTAGCTTCAGGTTTGGTATGGTATGGTATGTAATGGTATGGTATGGTATGGTATGGTATAGTAAGGTAAGGTGAGGTGAGACTGCTACGAGTTCGTTTTCGTTGCATCGACCAAACCAGTTTGTACATATTTACGCGCACCAACATAACTATGTACTACATATAGGTGTTTGGACGATTTTTACGTCCGCTTTGGTATTATATGTACATACATACACTGTGAATAATGACAGTGACTCACCACTACAGTCGATGCGTAATACACTTCTAGACTGAACTTTGATTCATCGATATTCGATACGTATGATAAATCTATTAAAAATTCATATTTCAATTAAAAAGTTGTGACAATTCTAAAAATTTGCTTTACATAGAAAACACATGTACATATTTTCCAAAGTTAGAACTTTTTATAGATACACAAAGGTGCGTCAAAAAATTCAACCGTCTAGAAATATGAAAAAGTATTTAGTTAACTTACGAATTAATATATGTATGTATGTACTTCTTTTGAGTTTTAAACCGTTGCGTTGCGATTCACAAATCAATAATGCATAATTGAAAAAATATTATTTTCTCAAATAGATGTATATGTTTACATAACTATGCACTCAAGACAGTAAAAACTGATTTTGTACGCGCAAGTGTTTTGAACATTTCAAAATCAAAAAATGACGATTAGAAAAATAATCAACGAAATACGTACATATATTTTAATATAATATAAACATACAAGAAGACAATTATTTTTATGGGCAGAAAATAACGAAGGCCAAACATCGAAGAATTGAAGGTGAAGGTCTCTACTGATTGTGAGCTGTGCGACATAATTATACACATGCCTACATGCACAGAAATCGCAGATTCGTTGCAAAAAAAAAAAAAGGTAAGCGACTACGTATACCTGCTTTCGACAAATCGTGCGACTCCGTTTCGAATCAATATTACACTGTACATATGAACAAAAAAATAAACTGAACAAAAGTTATTTAACACGGCGCGGCGGGATCGAATGCGATGTGAATGTATGAAAATGAATTTTTCATCTAACACTAAACTCAACTAATTACTAACTAGATGGTTTTTGTCGCATGCGTATTTATAATCGAAACACTACGTACCTTTGAAAGTGTGAAGCAGCAAACGAATATCGCGGAAACGAGAGACCGGCACAAATCGGCGAACGATCCGTTTTTTATTCCGTTCGAAAACACAAAATAAAAACAGTGAGACACAACACAGTACACTACACTCCTGTCGGTTTACAGACGAATGCAATAACGAGTAACGAGTGACCCACAGTTTGATTTATCCTCGATCAGTAGGTTCACGGAGAGATGTGGATTTTGAAGGTGCAGCGTTGACGCACGTCAGATGCACCGACACCGACACCGACACCTGGTGTTCTCGATCGCATTCGACAACTTTTTGCTCGCGACGATTAGCAGTTGCGAGACGAGGAAAGAGCTGTTCGTTCGTGTTCGATCGTAGGTCGAAAAGAATCGTCGAAAAGTTGACGGAACGAAGAGAGACGGCACACAAACGAACGACCGACACACGAGGCGAAACGCCATCAACTGAACGCCGAACGCGAACGCGAACACGAACACGAACCTAGCCGATGGCGTTCACGAACGTTCGCGGACTCGCCCGACCGCATCCGAACGCGCCCGACTCTTTCTTTCAATTCTCGTTACCGTTAACCGTTCATTTCAGTATCTGCATTTATATACCAGTTCATATATTATATTCATTTCAGTTTGTATGTAACTCTCGAATCCCTCCCTCCGAATTAAATAGAATAAAACTCATTCGATTCTGTCGAATCGGTTCTACTTTCAATGTCACTTACCACACTAGCTATTGTTGTTTCTTTCGTTTGGAATTATTCTACACGAATATCGATCGAAAATCAACATTATTAATCTATTCGCAATTTCCGGCTTAATTATTCATTTATGACAATTGTATTTCCTGAGGACGATATCTTGAAGATTTTCAGAAATTATGAAAAAAAGATTTCGTCTGCGTCGATATTTTTGGTTGTATAAAAATTAATTAAAATATGGGAGCACAGAATCTAGAGCCAGTACCGCACACTCCAGTCAGATTTTCATCAACTTTTTTTATTATGATTTGATTAAATTCTTACTGGCTCCTACAATTGTTAAAAAAAGAAGACTATTTTTTTGAGTTTGAAAAGACACCGGCAGAATTCGAGACATTAGTTAGGAAATATAAATATAAATCTATTTTATTCCGAAATACCGTTTGATATATCAAAAAATAACAAGTCTGTTCGCAGCTAACAATTACATAGAGTACATATCCATTTGTAGTGTCACGATATTGTCAAAAACAATCAGGGGTTCTCAACTGATTCATACGAAAAAACTGATAAATATGAATAAACACCAGCAAAAATAATGAAAGCCGAAAAAGTTGTAAAAAAAAAAATACACTGAAATTATTTTCAAACTGGAACGTCACAAATTTTCGATCGTTGTAAAATTTGTCAAAACTTTTTCAATTTATAAGGTCCTGAAAATCGTACAAAAATATGTAAACTGCGCGATTACCAATGTTTTCGTGCAGATAAAACATAAAGCAATTATAAAAAATGTAAATAATTACTTGGAAACTACTATTTTCCCCACGCTTAAAAAAGTAAATCTTAAATCCCGACACGATTTTAAATTTGAACGGTATTGAAAATCGATTTACGTCGAAATTAAATTGTTTAAAAAATAAATAAACGTATTTAAACTGTATTTAATATTATATATTAAATATATGGAATAAAATATAATTTTAATTTTAAATATAGTTACATAATTTTTAATCAATTTAAGATCGTATCTGAATTTAAGATTTACTTTTTACAATGACAAAGAGCTAACAGGTCACCAAAATGAAGGCACAAAAGAACATTGGCCCGAATACACACCTATAATGCAGGTGTACATACATTTATCTTGTATGTATGTATAAGCGATGAAAAAATATGATGTAGTAGAGAGCGTACAGGTAATTTATTTGTTCCGTTTTCACTTTAAAATAATTAGACACCTACATTGGAAAAACATACTCACAAGTGGGGATGAACAACACTTTTATTGATGAATGACGAACAACGATGGCTCATTTCTGGTTCGGTGTACGTATGTATGCACTACGTACATATGTATATGTGTGTATATTTTAGACAAATTGAAAGTACATACATATTATTGATTTAATGAAATTTTTAAAATGATCATTGACTGTTTTTTTTGTACCTACAACAATTTTAAAAGACAATCAGAAAAAAAAGAAAATCACTTATCTCGAATGGCTTCTAGGAGTTCTCGAAGGAACCCTCATCAGGAAATCATTTGTATAAATATAGACAATTTTAACAAAATAACATCTTTTGAATCCATTTTTCAGTTTGAGGATTGAAAATAAGATGAACAATGCTCAATAAATCAAATCAAAAAATAAATAAAAAATGGTTAATTTTGAATGGGTTATAAATCTGAATGTCCAAGCTATCTAATTCAATTAATTTGATCATATTGCGACTATTAAGAGTGTTGAAAATAAATACATAGATATATTTCATAAATAATGGGACACATCTTGTATATAGTATATACGAGTACATATTTATATTAGGTAAGTATTGAATTAACATACATGTACGACTTTATAATTATGTGAACATAATAGATAGTGCGTAAAGATTTGAATTTATTTCACTAGAGAATATTGATGCACATTTCGTATTATGTGCACATAAACGTATTATATGTATGTATGTATGTATGTATGTATGTACATAGATATACTAAATACGATTATTATTCGATGAGAAAATATTGCCCCGACAAATCTGATTTATCTCCGATAAAATTACTTGAAATTCTCTTTGCAATGTTATTAGGTGCTAATAATTGTATCATAGATTTTAAAAGTCTAGAAAAACAAAAAATATTTTTGTTATTTACATTATTATATTATATGTATTCTAATTTTCTATTTTATATCAAATAACCTTTTGAATCTTGAAATGTAGTGATGAAATAATGAGTAACGACGAAAATAAATTTTAACTACATATAAATCGATTTGGAAAAGTAAAGTTTTAACATGTATATATGTATTTCTCAAATTCACTTTACTTACCTATCGGTATGTATTTATCTATTATTTCAAATCGGACTGAAATTGACACTGAAATCAACATTGGCTTGAAATCTGAATATTCAACATATCATACGGACCATATGTCCACCTTCGAGGCAATTTGTCCATTTGTTCCCGAAGAATGCTGCAGAAGTAAGAATAGTATTATAAAATCTTCACTTTTACATAAACCTGATTAGAAAAAATAGCAAAGGTTCATATATATCTACTGGAATAAGATTTTGGATTATTATTTTTTCACTGTAATTTTAAATCACTAAAAAAATCGTTTACGATTTTTTTGGGGTTGAATTTTATCACTTTCGTACTTATCTCTGTATGTATGTATAGATATGTGTATGTGTACATATGTAGTTATGTAGATAGATATTCATGAATATGCTACTTTGCATGTTTATAAATTAGGTTCCACTTTAGAAAAAAAAAATTTTTTTTGGCTTCTGCCACTCGACGTTGCTCGAGACTATTTAGGCTTTAAACCGATTGTGAAGTGTGATATACATATTGTCTCCCATTCTCGTTCCCGTATTCGATTCAATTTCTGTTCCCGCTACAATTTCGGCGAAAGAATCAGTCGTTTTGAGATCTAAAAATATGTTAATCCCGTTGCGTATGTAGGCTGTGCATAATATTGGCCATGTCTAACTTAGCGACCTCCCTTAAAATTTCAAAATATGAGAAATATTTATTTTCATCAAAATTAAAATGTAATAATTCAAAAACCTTTCCATATACACAGATAATAATTCCTGAAAGTTTCACGCGAACAGATCAGCTGTTTAGGATTCTTAGTGAATTCCGTTGCTTATGTTGACTATTATGTCTAAGGGTCCCCCCTTGCAATGTCAAAATTTACGAAAAAATTTTTTTTCTCAAAATCAAAATTTTATGATCCATAAACCTTCCTCTACATGTAGACAAAAATCCCTGAACGTTTCACTGCGAACGGTTCAGCCGTTTCGGAGTCTATAGGTTACATACATACATACATACATACATACGTTCGCTTTTATTTATATAGAAGGGAAGAAGAAGATGATAAAAAGCATTAATTAAACTATTAATATACATACATACAAGTACATGCACAAAATAATGTTCGGACATATAATAAATCGTTACTGATTTGAATAGTAGTTTTCCTGCTGTTTCTGAACATTTTTTCATTAGATTGCACCCCTGGTTCTTTGATTCCTTTACCCTCCATGTTCACATTTTTCGATGACGTCATACATTTAGTCATCCCCTTTCAATGTCAGGAAGGGAGCACTCACTATATCAAGGTGGTTCGAATTAACTATCTAATTTTAACTATGTATTATTTGTATGTATGTAATTATGTATTTACATAAACGAATGTTCAACCCGTTTTAATTATTAACGCATGCCTCGTTAGAGTAGAGTTATAATATTTGATATTTGTTATTTTTAACTACATATGTATGTAATTGCTAATACACAATTGAAAGATCTGGTCAAGTCCGAGTTTCACGACTTTATGTTTTTTGCATATAGCTCTTTCGCATTTCACTCTCTTATATTGCAGCTTCGATAATGAATAATATACCAATTCAATGGGCTATATTCTTTTCAAATAAATAATAAATGTGCAAACAAAGGAGGCGGGGCAAATTTGTATGGGACGTGACCCCAGAAACTAATTAAGACGAGATTTATACGCAGATTTATTTTTGTACAATCAGTTAATTCAAAATGTAAAAATATTATTTGTTGATAAATAAATTATTCGAAAATAAAATTACAAAGATTTTCGGAGGTTATGAATGATGAGAATGTATTTTCATCGAGGACCGATTGTTTATGAAAACTACATTGGTCGTGTACATACATACATACATACATGTATGTTACATTACACACTAACCGAATTATTGGTCCATGCACTTCGTGTTCAGGTGCTGTGGACACTGGAATTGTGGCTTTGGAGATGTCGACAGAAGCCGTTGAAGGTTCTGCTACTGATAGTGGAGTGAAATTATTACGTTAATTTACATGATACATGTGCAGGGTCGATTACATAAGCATATAATATGTACATAAATCTACGTATACACATATGAAATGTATGCATGGATTCAAATTTTTCAACAAATTATTAATACGGCCTCGTTTTTATTTATTTTTAGTATGGCTAATCTTAAAATAGATAATGTATCTACTGACATTGTATGTATTTGATGCAAATGCATTAACATTAATTTGATTGTGAAATAAAATTTTCTATGATACCTACAAATGAGTTTCTATACTCAAAAGGTGCTCATGACTACAATCTACACACATACATACATACATACAAATTTCAAAGATTGTCAGAATCACTACTTAGAAGATTACCGCGCGACCCTCAAATAACCCTACGGGTGACCCGAAGATTAAGCTCCCGATTATCCTTAATTTATTTCTTCAAAGAAGACGAACTGGCCCGATCTGATTGCAAACAATGGGAAAAATCAAAGAAAATAATAATAGTGCTTTAAGTAAACCTCCTTCACTTGAAAAAAAGATTACAACTCTTATGTCAAAGACTTATATTCACTTTAGATCAGACTATAGTCGTATGTAATTTCACAATGAATACAATCGTTGCAGTGAAAATCAGCGACGTATCTACCCTATAGCGAAGGTATGCAAAGCATCCGGTCCCATCCTCACAAAGAGCCCAATTTATCAGACAAAAATTTTATTATTTATTTTTATTTGTCATAAATTAGTGCCAAGAAGATTAAATACTATCCATAATATTTGAGAAATCAAATAAAAATGTTCTAAAATTAAATCTATAATTCCATCAAAGAATCCAAGATTCAAAATCGAAAAAACTTTTGCTTCTAAAGTAATCAATTTATTTTTTAAGAATGTTGCCAACGGCGCAAATTTAAAATGGTTGTGAGAATGGAAAATACATATGTACTATACAACAGTTCTCAATCGGATCGGAGTCTAAAGAGTTTCGAGTAACACTAGGTCACTGAAACTAGTTTAATATAAAATTTATGAAAAAGTTCATTCATATGAATAGTAACCTTTTGCCTCACCCTTCACATCGTTTATGCACTTCTATCTGGAAAAAGCATTGAATAAGCACCCATCGTCAGAATGACGAATTGAGATAATATACACCCCGTCTTTCCTGAGTAAAATGTCGAATAAGGTGAGGTGGATTTGATCGTCGAAAATCCTGTATTTAGGTACATACATATATGAGTATATCTATATACAAATTTATACATACATACGTACATATGTATGTATACAAGAAGTCCTCGACTTACGACAGTTCGCACTTACGACCGAAAAAAAAATATTTATTAAAAAATGGTTGATAAATCTCAAACTGAAAATAAAGAAATGAATTGCACTTGTATAATTTTATTTAAATAAAATAAATATGCTTTCATTTGATCGACTATAAATATAATAAAAATATGTATATTTGAATGTAATCTGTTCGAACTGTAATCTATTCTACGATCTTGACATGAAGATTGCATAAAATAGGTGCGAGTGATATAGCGTATAAATGTTACGTAATAACATTTTTATAACCAAGCGTGCATTAACATTTTTAGCAGGCCGATTACTCGTACGACACGTGTAATTGTGGTGATCAGACGTCCTTTATTTAAAAGGACAGTGTTCTATTATATTTCGACTTCTGTCTACTAACTTTACTTATTTTATGGAATTTGTATTTCGGTCTTTATTATGTAAAATTGTTTCTCAGGAAAACAGTTATATGAATAAAAATCGTGTCATTTAAATCTAACATCTCTATTCAATTTTCAAAAATCAAAAAAAAATGTAAAAATCGTAAAAAAATAGGTTTTTGCTTTCGTCCTCATAGGACGATTTCATAAATCGTCCTTGAAAAACACCGAAAACAAACCTTCAGCAGACACCGGGAACACTGAATGTTCCCTAAAATAAATAAAATTCATCTTTTGTCGATGAAATATCTTCAGAATAAGTCAGCATGTATACGAGTATATATGTATACGCATATGTATCTATAAATATATGTATGTATATAGATAAATACATACTATATGTATACTTACTGCTTGTATAATATTGAAAATCCAATTAAGGTCTGATATCATAGATTGATTTAATTTCTGAAAATTAAAGCCATATAATTGCATTTATTAATCGTTCATATGGTACATACGCGTATGTATAATATTGTACAGCAAGTCCTCTATTTACGAACGAGACCGGTTCCCGAACTTTGGTCGTATGTATGTAGAATCCGTCGTAAGTCGAGGTTTCCTTTATTTAATTGTTTCAAAATGCAATTCAAACGAATACATTTTTAATTTCAAATATAAAAAAACATTATCCGTATTTATTAATAGATCGAATTATTTTTTTCAAAAACTTAATTTTTTTCAAAGTAATTTTTATTTACATATGTATATAATTGATCAAATGAAAGCATATATATTTTATTTGAATAAAATTATATGAGTGAAATCCATTTTTCATATTCAGTTTGAGATTTATCTTATTTTTTTTATAAAAACAAATATTTTTTTTTTCGGTCGTAACTGCGAAATGTAAGTCGAGGACTATCTGTTTATGAAATGGGTGTTCGTTACTTGATGCATAGTACGAGCATGATACTGTACAATATATTATACAAGACGACTGAAAAGGCCAATGGGTTCGAGTGACATTGGGGTGATTTCAAAAAAAGAGCGTTCAACGTCGACCATGTACCTACGTGTATTAGGATGAAGTCGAGTGATTTGATGATACATCTCGGCACACATTCCGAATTCATTTATATCCTTTTGCCAACAAATAAATGAGCGAGCATAGAAGCGATTCCTGTACATAACTCAATTTCGGCAAAAATGTCACTTATACCCCTCGGCCTTTTGGATCGTCATAAGTCAACTAATTATATTATAATACACACTAAGAAACGAAATCAAACATGAACCAACTCACAGGTATGTATTACATTGTGTATACACACATACATATTATTGTATATATAATATAACTGTATTTACGATGATAGATATTGGATTCTTTTAATTTTTATTATAATTCGTGCAAGTATTATCGAATAAAAAACACATATTCACACACTTTTACCTGCTTACCGACGTCTATAATTATTCTTTGATCCCTATGAGTGCGTATAACCAAAATCTTTGCAACGAAGTAACTTTTATTTGAAAGTTGCAAAGATCGTACGCATACACGTATCTTTGAATATACTCGTAGTACGTATACTTACGTAATATGTATGTGTGTTATTCGAATATGTAGAAAAGAGATTCTGTATGAAGCAAAAACCAGATAATTTAACGAAAAGGGCGAAAAAGCACAAAACAAGACCGAACATTACGTACCTAGGAGCTTTTGGCTCGGGCTCAAATGATCACTTCACCCATATAACTCTAACGGAAAAGGCAAATTGATTCAAATCATAAGTCATGGGTTTTCTCTCTCTATTCGTTTTTTGGGCCGAAATATTGTGCAGAGAGATTTAGAAAAATTGCAAAGGTTTCCGCACAAATATTCAGACATAAAAGCTTTATAGAGAAAAACTTATAAACAATCAAATATAAAAGGCAAATCATCAAGGAATACCTTTTTGGTGGTTTGGTAATCAGACAAAAGTAACTTGTCCTTTGACAAGTTTCTCGGCTAAAACGTAAGGAATTCTTCGTTTAGATGGCGCATTTAATTATCACGAATATTAGAAGCACAAAAAATTACTACGGATATATGTTGATCGAAAATAAAAATATATCAAGAAATAATTTTACGTGGCAACGCCGAGAATTCAAATCAAGAGCCGAACGAACATTAGCGTACTTATAACGATTCAATGTTTGCGTTCGCTTTTGAATTTTGTACGTTGCCGCGTAAAATTAATTCTCGAAATAATTT